>FR990039.1:1005717-3405717 GCA_905404135.1 Hesperia comma
AAAGTGAGGCTCTGGCCCGAGCGGTCGTCTTTTATACCCTTCCAACCCGCCCTTATCTGTCGTATGACCTAATTAAGTCGACCAAAAGTGACGTAATCCTACCTGGCTGCTAATTAATGATCACAAACACTGCGACAGACAGGTAATTAAATCTGCTCACGTGTTGGAAAAATACGTAATAAGGGCGAGTTGGAAACGTCAATCTGTTCATTCAGCAGTGTAACATTACTAAGATTATCATGCCTAATAATTTCTAACTGTTCAAGTACGCTAAGTTTTAATCCCTTATCCGCTGTGTGTAGGATGTCATAAGTGTGGTTATTAGGTAGAACATGCCCCGATTCTAAGAGATGTTTAGCAAAAACATCTACCATCGCCGTTAACAAAGCCCAACTAATTTGGTTAAATGAAGAGTCGCGACACTGGTTCACTGGTAGAGATAATCTTAAACTACATTTAAAAATTCTTTACACAGAGTTGTCATATAAGTTACATAATGTAGAATTCGATCTCTTAGATCACAAGGCTAGGGAACTAGCCTCCCTAGAAGCTCACAATAAATATCTTATTCAAGCCAGAAAATTACAGAAGTTAAGAGAAAATCGACCTAACAGTGAACCAGTAATAAACGACACTAACCTAACGAAGCCATCTTTTCATCCACGGGTCAAAAACCTTTCTAATATTCAGTTTCCCGAAAAAGAATTAGATCTATTGAACAAAGGTTTGAAATATAACCTTCCACCGAGTTCATTTCAAAAGTCATTGGAGGGTTTGGCCGTGGATGCTGAGATGGCGGTTGTTTCTAATAAAGGCGATAACACAACTAAGGTTTTGGTCGCACAGCAGATTAAGTCTGCTGTGCCGCCAATTCGGTCCAGTACCAACAGTGAGGTTTCTATTTTAAAATCTATCAAACTTCGTTTAGACAACAACAACCTTGTACTTACAAAGGCAGATAAAGGTAACACCATTGTGGTAATGGACCGAAATTCATATAATAGGAAAATAGATAACATTGTCGGGGGCGAGGATTTTATCGGGTTAAACAATGATCCCACCAATAAATATACTGCAGAGTTGAAATTAGCTATCAAAAATACACCATACATTTTTCCAAAACCACCTCAATCATTGATTCCCATGAATCCTCGTACCCCGATTCTGTATGGTTTGCCGAAAATTCACAAGGACGATATACCCATGCGTCCAGTTGTCTCATATATTGGGGCACCAGCATATAATTTAGCCCGCCAACTTAATTTCATTATAAAAAATAAAACATCTTTTTCCGCAACTTTTGGTTTAAAAAATAGTCTTCATTTAGTTAATAAAATCAAGGATATTGTATTACCATGTAGATCCAAATTAATTTCTTTAGACGTTGACAATTTATTTACCAACGTTCCTTGCCGGGAAACGCTGGATATTTTGTCTCATCTTTTTGACAAATCAAAATTACATCCAGGGGAAAAAGATGACCTCATTAGGCTTACCACATTATGTGTAAATCAAAATTATTTTCAATTTAATAACAATTTTTACTCCCAAAACGACGGTCTCGCAATGGGCTCACCTTTGAGTCCATTGCTTGCCGAATTATTTATGGATAATTACGAAAATAAGTACATTATAGGTAGCAACCATATATTGTACTATTATAGATATGTCGACGATATAATTATATGCTGGACAGGGACAGACAGACAACTGGACGTTTTTCTAAATAAATTAAATAAAATTCATCCCAAAATTAAGTTTAAATTAGAAGTCGAAACAAATAAATCATTAAATTTTTTGGACCTTACCATTAGTAGAGTAAACAATAGACACTCCTTCAGAATTTTCCGCAAACCAACTCACACTGACATTGTCATTCCATCATCCTCCTGCCACCCCTGGAGTCACAAACTAGCAGCTTTTCATTCTTACATAAACAGATTAATGTCTTTACCGTTATCACCACAGGATTACCATTTAGAATTGAATACAATCTATCATATTGCAGTTTCCAATGGTTATGACAGGAGGATGGTGGATGGACTAATTCGAATAAAACAGAATTCTATAGTGCGTGGTCAACTGTACGCGGTACCGAGGGAAAAAAGTCCCGTTAACTATCAATCTAGTTTGGCCTATCTTGGACTAATCACGGAGAGGGTTGCTAAAACTCTAAAACGTAACAAGATCAACGTTGCATTCAGAACAAACAATACTGTTAGGTCAATATGTAACGCAAAAGAAAAAAGAAATAGACACAAACAATCCGGTGTCTATAAAATTGTTTGTTCTGATTGTAATGGGGTTTACATAGGCCAAACTGGTAGGAGTTTTGATATTAGATATCGCGAACATATAGCCGCGTACAGGAATGGCCACGCTGATAGATCTAATTTTGCTAAACATCTCTTAGAATCGGGGCATGTTCTACCTAATAACCACACTTATGACATCCTACACACAGCGGATAAGGGATTAAAACTTAGCGTACTTGAACAGTTAGAAATTATTAGGCATGATAATCTTAGTAATGTTACACTGCTGAATGAACAGATTGACGTTTCCAACTCGCCCTTATTACGTATTTTTCCAACACGTGAGCAGATTTAATTACCTGTCTGTCGCAGTGTTTGTGATCATTAATTAGCAGCCAGGTAGGATTACGTCACTTTTGGTCGACTTAATTAGGTCATACGACAGATAAGGGCGGGTTGGAAGGGTATAAAAGACGACCGCTCGGGCCAGAGCCTCACTTTGTGACTGACCGTCGTAGAGTCTACTTACCCTGATGATGCCCTGTTTTGGGGCGAAACACGTGTTGGTGGTGGTATGTATGTTGGTGTATACATTCTTTGTTCGTTGCATGTTCCTATGTGGGAAGGAGGGAGGTGCTACTTGCATGAAAGTATGCACCATCATACATACGAGTTTGCTCGCGGATTGTTGAAAAGTAGATTAACATCTAATCTGTAATAATGGAGTTCCGCAAAGTAACGCCTGAATCAATTAACTATTTCTTGTTGTGTTGATGTCTTCTGCTGGAATATCGAATATCTATCAACAACAGCTATCACGCACCCAGTGACAGACTTTAGTTCATATGTCTACAGAGTGAGTGACTGCTAGTGTGAAATGATATCAAATTTTTAACAACAAATCTTCTTTCTTGGATTTCTTCTACTGGAATATCGAATATCTATCAACAACAGCTATCACACACCCAGTGACAGACTTTAGTTCACATGTCTACAGAGTGAGTGATTGCTATCGTTGAATGATATCAATATATTGGCCACAAATCTTGATTTCTCGATGTCTTCTGCTGGATTTCTTCTACTTGAATATCGAATATCTATCAACAACAGCTATAACACACCCAGTGACAGACTTTAGTTCACATGTCTACAGAGTGAGTGACTGCTATCGTTAAATGATATCAAAATATTGGCAACAAATCTTGATTTCTCGATGTCTTCTGCTGGATTTCTTCTACTTGAATATCGAATATCTATCAACAACAGCTATCACACCCCCAGTGACAGACTTTAGTTCACATGTCTACAGAGTGAGTGATTGCTATCGTTGAATGATATCAATATATTGGCCACAAATCTTGATTTCTCGATGTCTTCTGCTGGATTTCTTCTACTTGAATATCGAATATCTATCAACAACAGCTATAACACACCCAGTGACAGACTTTAGTTCACATGTCTACAGAGTGAGTGACTGCTATCGTTAAATGATATCAAAATATTGGCAACAAATCTTGATTTCTCGATGTCTTCTGCTGGATTTCTTCTACTTGAATATCGAATATCTATCAACAACAGCTATCACACACCCAGTGACAGACTTTAGTTCACATGTCTACAGAGTGAGTGACTGCTATCGTTGAATGATATCAATATATTGGCCACAAATATTGTTCCTTAGATGTCTTCTGCTGGAATATCGAATATCTATCAACAACAGCTATCACACACCCAGTGACAGACTTTAGTTCACATGTCAACAGAGTGAGTGACTGCTATCGTTAAATGATATCAATATATCGACGATATTTACTGTTGTGTTGATGTCTTCTGCTGGAATATCGAATATCTATCAACAACAGCTATCACACACCCAGTGACAGACTTTAGTTCACATGTCAACAGAGTGAGTGACTGCTATCGTTAAATGATATCAATATATCGACGATATTTACTGTTGTGTTGATGTCTTCTGCTGGAATATCGAATATCTATCAACAACAGCTATCACACACCCAGTGACAGACTTTAGTAGTTCACATGTCCACAGAGTGAGTGACTGCTATCGTTAAGTGATATCAATATATCGATAATATTTCTTGTTGTGTTGATGTCTTCTGCTGGAATATCGAATATCTATCAACAACAGCTATCACGCACCCAGTGACAGACTTTAGTTCATATGTCTACAGAGTGAGTGACTGCTAGTGTGAAATGATATCAAATTTTTAACAACAAATCTTCTTTCTTGGATTTCTTCTACTGGAATATCGAATATCTGTCAACAACAGCTATCACACACCCAGTGACAGACTTTAGTTCACATGTCTACAGAGTGAGTGACTGCTATCGTTGAATGATATCAATATATTGGCCACAAATCTTGATTTCTCGATGTCTTCTGCTGGATTTCTTCTACTTGAATATCGAATATCTATCAACCACAGCTATAACACACCCAGTGACAGACTTTAGTTCACATGTCTACAGAGTGAGTGACTGCTATCGTTAAATGATATCAAAATATTGGCAACAAATCTTGATTTCTCGATGTCTTCTGCTGGATTTCTTCTACTTAAATATCGAATATCTATCAACAACGGCTATCACACCCCCAGTGACAGACTTTAGTTCACATGTCAACAGAGTGAGTGACTGCTAGTGTGAAATGATATCAAATTTTTAACAACAAATCTTCTTTCTTGGATTTCTTCTACTTGAATATCGAATATCTATCAACAACAGCTATCACACACCCAGTGACAGACTTTAGTTCACATGTCAACAGAGTGAGTGACTGCTATCGTTAAATGATATCAAAATATTGGCAACAAATCTTGATTTCTCGATGTCTTCTGCTGGATTTCTTCTACTTGAATATCGAATATCTATCAACAACAGCTATCACACACCCAGTGACAGACTTTAGTTCACATGTCAACAGAGTGAGTGACTGCTAGTGTGAAATGATATCAAATTTTTAACAACAAATCTTCTTTCTTGGATTTCTTCTACTTGAATATCGAATATCTATCAACAACAGCTATCACACACCCAGTGACAGACTTTAGTTCACATGTCTACAGAGTGAGTGACTGCTATCGTTAAATGATATCAATATATCGACGATATTTACTGTTGTGTTGATGTCTTCTGCTGGAATATCGAATATCTATCAACAACAGCTATCACACACCCAGTGACAGACTTTAGTTCACATGTCAACAGACTGAGTGACTGCTATCGTTAAATGATATCAATATATCGACGATATTTACTGTTGTGTTGATGTCTTCTGCTGGAATATCGAATATCTATCAACAACAGCTATCACACACCCAGTGACAGACTTTAGTTCACATGTCAACAGACTGAGTGACTGCTATCGTTAAATGATATCAATATATCGACGATATTTACTGTTGTGTTGATGTCTTCTGCTGGAATATCGAATATCTATCAACAACAGCTATCACACACCCAGTGACAGACTTTAGTAGTTCACATGTCCACAGAGTGAGTGACTGCTATCGTTAAGTGATATAAATATATCGATAATATTTCTTGTTGTGTTGATGTCTTCTGCTGGAATATCGAATATCTATCAACAACAGCTATCACACACCCAGTGACAGACTTTAGTAGTTCACATGTCCACAGAGTGAGTGACTGCTATCGTTAAGTGATATCAATATATCGATAATATTTCTTGTTGTGTTGATGTCTTCTGCTGGAATATCGAATATCTATCAACAACAGCTATCACACACCCAGTGACAGACTTTAGTTCATATGTCTACAGAGTGAGTGACTGCTAGTGTGAAATGATATCAAATTTTTAACAACAAATCTTCTTTCTTGGATTTCTTCTACTGGAATATCGAATATCTATCAACAACAGCTATCACACACCCAGTGACAGACTTTAGTTCACATGTCTACAGAGTGAGTGACTGCTATCGTTGAATGATATCAATATATTGGCCACAAATCTTGATTTCTCGATGTCTTCTGCTGGATTTCTTCTACTTGAATATCGAATATCTATCAACAACAGCTATCACACACCCAGTGACAGACTTTAGTTCACATGTCTACAGAGTGAGTGACTGCTATCGTTAAATGATATCAATATATTGGCAACAAATCTTGATTTCTCGATGTTTTCTGCTGGATTTCTTCTACTGGAATATCGAATATCTATCAACAACAGCTATCACACACCCAGTGACAGACTTTAGTTCACATGTCTACAGAGTGAGTGACTGCTATCGTTAAATGATATCAAAATATTGGCAACAAATCTTGATTTCTCGATGTCTTCTGCTGGATTTCTTCTACTTGAATATCGAATATCTATCAACAACAGCTATCACACCCCCAGTGACAGACTTTAGTTCACATGTCTACAGAGTGAGTGACTGCTATCGTTGAATGATATCAATATATTGGCCACAAATATTGTTCCTTAGATGTCTTCTGCTGGAATATCGAATATCTATCAACAACAGCTATCACACACCCAGTGACAGACTTTAGTTCACATGTCAACAGACTGAGTGACTGCTATCGTTAAATGATATCAATATATCGACGATATTGACTGTTGTGTTGATGTCTTCTGCTGGAATATCGAATATCTATCAACAACAGCTATCACACACCCAGTGACAGACTTTAGTTCACATGTCAACAGACTGAGTGACTGCTATCGTTAAATGATATCAATATATTGGCAACAAATCTTGATTTCTCGATGTCTTCTGCTGGATTTCTTCTACTTGAATATCGAATATCTATCAACAACAGCTATCACACACCCAGTGACAGACTTTAGTTCACATGTCAACAGACTGAGTGACTGCTATCGTTAAATGATATCAATATATTGGCAACAAATCTTGATTTCTCGATGTCTTCTGCTGGATTTCTTCTACTTGAATATCGAATATCTATCAACAACAGCTATCACACACCCAGTGACAGACTTTTATTCACATGTCACTGAATCTATGACTGCTGAAGTAAAAAGATTATCATTTGGAAGCTGGTAAACTTACATCAAACAATAAAATTACATAAAATACAAATACACAAATAAATATTAGGCGTTAAAGACTTATTGTATTTAGTTCATTCGGTATTGTGACTCACAGTGATAGATTGTAGTTCACACGTCCAAAGAGCAAAATAATACACTGATCAATAAAAAGTGCAGTTGGAAGCAATACAGTGAAATTCATTTACAAATTGTCAATTAGTGACACACTTTAGTATCATGACTCATCACGCCTGATTTCAAGAGATTACTATAAGTACTACACCATTAAATTTAGTAAATATATGAATAATAAGGTCAAAGTGATTAAGATGCAGGTAGTAAAAGGGTATTTTCGACGAATTCGTGATATAAACAATGGTGTATCACGTTCCCAGTGATAGAATAGTAAACATATCATCTGAAAACATGATAACGATTGTTTTGCCACTTTATGTCGCTAATCACTAGAAAAAAACATGATGATAAAGTTAGATCTCGCTGTTGTTGTCACTTATATCTTCATTTTGCTATTCGAAAGAAGTGTATTCTTTGACATGATTAAAGTTTTTCTTGCTGTATGACATTTCAAATGTTGACAATATGGAAAAAACTTAGATAAAACAGCTCTAATACCAATATTGAGTAAGGTATGACGTAGATATTTAATTAATAAATGTTAGAAAATAAAAATAATACACCTTACCCTGATAATTCTTTGTTCAAAGCCGTTCTTTGACAACCTAATAAAGTGTAAAATGCTCTTCTTTTGTTACGATTATAGTGACGATAAAATGTAATAAACGTTGTTTCTACATTAAAATACTTGTGGTTGTTAACCGCAATTGATAGTAGACGCTATTATAACCAGAATTTTTAAATAAAACTTTAAAACGACAATTCGAATATTATTTTAATGTTATGTGCGATTGTTATTTACTTTTCATCAACTTGACGTAGACGGGAAATATAATGGGCATCTTTTTATTGTAAGTTGGATCTCTAATAATGCAACTGCGAAAACAGCATCAAATTTTATTCAGTAGTTTTTGCGTAACCTGGACAAACTTACAGACAAAAATATATGTTAGGCTTCTATTGGCTTTTTATACATTTTTACGTCAAAGTGCTCATATATATAGCCAGTGAGGTAAATAATATGTATTATAAGATATTTAAAATCATTACCTTGTATAAAACGGATTCAAAATGCATGTCGCCACACAATATTCTTCAAAATTACTTCACAGACATAAAATAACTATCACTCACAATATAATCAGTACTTTACACTACACTTTTCTATCATGAAAAAAAATTGGTTAAAGTAATTAATATTAATATCACTTCAAATTTATTTGTTAACGTTTACGACAACACTGAATTTAAGCTTAAACTATACATGTAAATGTGTACTCTTTGAAAAACTTATTGACACTGATGGCAAATAAGTTTTTTGCGAGGTATTTATACGAAATCAATGGAGGGGATAGTAATTAATTAGCGCGTTCAGCAATTCACTAATTATTGAAGTATAATCACTTTAAACCAATTTGTTTATTAGGATTAATACGCAATAATAGTTTAAGGTAATTAATTTATTTTTGGAATGCGATTTATTTTTTAAAGTAATCGTTATGTTATTAGCCGACTATTATATTTTTAGGGGTCCGTACCACAAAATAAAAAACCGGCACCTTTATAGGATTACTATGTTGTCTTTATACGTAGACATTTTTACTCTAGACTCGTGGAGGTATCAAGGTGAAATTAATATTAAATACTCAGGTCTTCAATTCCTTGGAGCGGAGTAATATCAAACGTGTCAAGCAATTTTGACGCTCGCAACCCAATGAAAACCTGTAGGACATTTCTCGTTAGTCAAAAAGTGAAAACTTCAACACCAATTAAGAAAAAAAAATACAAAGACTGGTAATTTATAGCATACAGCACGGAATAACTCATTGAATTAACTTACTTATCTACAATTTAGTACGGAACCTTCGGTACCCAAGTCCGACTTGCACTTGAGAGAGTTTATTTTTCATTTTGTTAAATAGATGCAATTATGTAATGTGTGTTTCTTTAGTGCATGTATTCTATGAAAACCCATGAACAGATTAAGATAAAATTCGGCATATGTGTAGTTTATATGATGGGCGTTTTTCTAGGATAGACTATACTCTCCATCCATAAATCTGTTGGTGAATTGATTTGTTTCTGTGAAATAAGAATTATTATCACATAGTAACCCTCCACCTCTGTCTGTCTGTCTGTCTGTCTTTCTGTGCCTTTCTAAGTCTTCTACTCCTAAACCACGCAACGGTTTTTGATGCGGCTTTCACCATTAGGTAGAATATTTCTGAAGGAAGGTTTATACATATAGTTTATGTATATTGTTATGTAATTTGCTATGCAAGGCTATGTAGATTCCCCATTTAACGCTCAGCGAAGTGAGGGCGGTTCGCCAGTGCCCTATACTTGAGTCGTAAAGAATATAGGATTGCCACTCCCCGCTAAAAACAACTTTATATACGTGTGCTCACAGTCCAATTTAGCTTGTAAGAAAAACCTACATAAGGCATATAAATTCTTGCCGTCAATGACAAACTTAATTAAATTTAACGCCGAAAAGTAAAAATCAGTTCAGTTAAACGCGGTTAATATTCCTAAATCCTTCTCCTAAGTCTGATAAACACGATGCTGAAAACCGTATCAAAATCTGTTCAGCCAAACAATATGCCTAAAACCTTCTCCTAAGTCTGACAAATACTATGCTGAAAACTGCATCAAAATCGTTTCAACCAAACGCGAGATAATCGCGCACAAATATACATACATACATACATACATACAGGTCAAACTGAGAACCTCCTTTTTTTAAGTCGGTTTAAAATTGCACCGTACGCAGTTATAATGAGAACTGGTTTAGTATGTCAAGATTATTGTGTTGTTACACTTTTATATTAAACCGATTCAGCAGATGTCTTGGACGACAATACTGAACTTGTATGCCGATACGATGTAATTTGGTTATCAATATACATACTAATGTTATAATAGGGTACTTTCGGTAGTAAATAAATAATAAATAACGCTTCACACTCAAAGCCCCACACTAGGATTCCCTGTGTCGTGGGTGCCATGGACAACACACAAGACAAGGATACACACACCCAGACCGAGAACGGAAATTTAAACTCATCATTCAAATTTCCGCCTCGCTGGGAATCGAACCCAGGACCCTCGGAACAGCGATCGGCGTGTTAACCATTGCGCCATTCGGGTCGTCATTGCGCCATTCGGGTTGTCATTGTAGTGAAAAATAAACTTGATTTTCCTAATAAAAAGCAACATAAAATATATTTCGGCACAATAAACACGCTTTCTCACCTTAAAATAAAATATTAATTCTTTTTTTATTTCCGGAAAAACGCTGTCAGAACTTGTCAGCCATTTTGATGACGTAATAATGGCAAATTGTACAGTGCCACAAACTTATCTCACCCGGTGGCCAAAATTGGAACTAATGCAAATGTTATACTGTTGTCAGAAAAATACCAAGACAGTAGCGCCACCCTTACCGGGTTAAATATGTTTGTGGCACTGTATGTAAGACCGGCATTCATTCAAGTTGCTAAGCCCGAAACTGAACTGACAGTTTGGTTCTTGGAGGAATAGGTTTGCCAATATGACGTCACACCAAATTCCTCTCGTGTTTTAGGTCACGTGACATACCGATTAAAAATTTCGAATTTTAATCCTACTTCCTACTATCCTACTAATATTATAAATGCGAAAGTTTGTAAGGATGTATGTGAGTGAATGAGTGTGTGTGTGTGTGTGTGTGTTTTTGTTGCTCTTTCACGCAAAAACTACTGAACGGATTTTCATGAAACTTTGCAGTAATATAGCTTAGACATTGGAATAACATAATTTGTTAAAATTTACAGAGATTTTTGAAGGGACTGGTTCCCCGAAGCGGAGCGAGGGCGGATTTACCTACTAGTATTAAATATTAAAATAATTATATGCTCTAATGATTCAAAATCAGAATATTAAGGTATATTTCGGCATAAATTTTAATTTTTATCAAATTTCATAATTTATTTTTCATTACGGAAAGTACCCTATTATAAGTGTGTTTGTATGTTCTTCTTTTACTTTGCAACTGTGCGATGGTATGATTTAAGTTTTGTGTGTGGTGATAGGAAGCTGGAGAGTAACAGACTATTTTTAACCCCCCACCCTAAAAGAGGGGTGTTATAAGTTTGACGTGTATTAATTAAATAATCTATTCGCAGAATTAATGAATCTATTTAAGTGCGTTTTATTGAAATTCAGTTTATTAGCTAGATATGTTTGAAGAGCTATCAGCTCTTTTCTTAAATGATGCAAGACATCGAAAAGTAATTAAATGAGAACATTATGAACAAAGTCAAAGTCGATTAAATAAACAATATTAGGGACAACTCAAAAACTATTCCATAGATCTCCCGCAAATAAGACCACACTTTATAGTGTGCTTTATAGTGTTGCTTATGCACCAGCTTTCAAATGAGACAAATGAATCAACAAGTTATGAGGTAACACAAATAAAGAATACAGTCGAATTGCGAACTCCCTCCATTTAAAAGTCAGTCGCAAATTGTTTTTAATATTCATTTATTTATTTGCTATACACTTCACAAATAGGACGGTACACAGGTGACTAAGTGATAAAATAGTAGGTACAGTAATTATATTGGTCATTACTGGCTTCCAAATATAAATTCTCAATATTATCAAAATAATTTAAAATGCTAAAAGAATGAAAATTAATTATAAAAATGTTAAAATATGATACCGACTTAATTTATAATGGTTATCAAAGTCGTCCAAGTTATAACAATAATCAAGTAAAATGCATCAAAATACATAAAAGATTAAAAAAAAAAATTACAAATTATTCCACACTAAAGCATAGTTTAAAATGTTTTACAATTTACCATCTTCACGAATTTCTGGTGTTCTTCACTGCTTCATATTCCCGGAGAAGTTCACGGCACGAAGATTTGGTGAAACAGCTTTATGATTATTCAGAACTTCATAAGCTCGATCACCAAATTCTCATAACGTGAAATCATACGACGAACGCTACATAACCTACCCTACATAAGGAATTTCTATCTCTTTCTAAAAATAAACTTTATTATCTGCCCCCACAGTTTAATTTGGCTTGTAAGTAAAATGGACTAAAAAATCTAATTAAAAAAAAAACAGTGAACGCACACCGTACAGAGACAGACACACGGACACCTCAGGATTCTCCATAATGTTTTTAATTCTGCCAATCGCATTTGACCAGGGTCCTGATTCTGCTAATTTAAATGCCTCAATGGCGTCTTGATTGAATTTTGACACAATTTTGGCACCCGTATACAAAATTGAATAGATTGACACATTTTGCCACGTTCCGTATACAAAATTGAATAGATTGACACAATTTGGCACGTTCCGTATACAAAATATGTCAAACTATTCGCTCACCAAACTATAACCTAGCTCCATTGAGGAGACCTAACAGTGCGATTGCTATGGGTTTATTTTGTAACCAATATCGTTCGTTTATATAGAGACATGTACTCGTTATCTGCGGTCAATATATTATTTAACAATTAGAGATGCGGTTTTCATTATCAGTTGATGATTGTAACAAATATTTTGATGTGGAAGTAGTATGTGTAATGGTTTGAATATTGATTTTCTGAGCAGAATCAGGTTTGATATTTGAATAGGTATACGCGGAAATTATTAACCAATGTTCGCCCGGTAAACATATCACCGGGCCAGTTAAAACTTTTTTTCCCATGTGGCCCGGCGCCGGGCCAAGTCACCGGGCCAGATGGGATACAACCCGATTTAAACCGTGTCCAAAAAGGTTACCTATTTCTGACATAGTATAAACTAACAACCAAAATATTTATGAAATGTTAAAGTCAAAATCATTGCGATATACAGACACGTGAAATTTTCATTATTATTATTTATGCATAGATTGGTACACTTGTTGACACAAAAAATAATAACTTTAAGTTTCGTAAAAAATATTTGTCACAAGTAACTAATGACCTACACAAGTGGAGTGTCATTAATAAATTGTCATTAATCAACATTTTTACTTGATGGGCGAATTATTTAACGAGTCATTAAGTCATTATACACAACGGTCGTTATTTAATGACATTGCAAGTTGCTCATAACAACTAATTGTTTACCAATAACTTGTTGTCTTTATCCATACTAATATTATAAATGTGAATGTGTGTTTGTTTGTGACTCTTTCACGTCACAACATGGCTATTATATGGTATGCTTTATGTGTGTAGGTATAGTGAGGAGGGTGGAGAGTGACGTAGGCTACTTTTTACCGCGGAAAAACGTCTCATTCCCATGGGAAGATCGATGTTTTGTTAGTTGCTAGATATTTAGTTCCGGATGTCGTTAATAGATGGCGTTAGTAAAATTCTATCTAATACTACATGTAATTTACTTATGTCATGGCATGGCAAATGTTATATCTGATGTTCCAGTGTATCATAATATAATAGGCTACTGTTTAGCCGAGATTCCTACGGGAGCGGGACCTACGCGACTGTTACCTACGGGTCCCGAAGCGAAGCGCGGGCGGTTCTCTAGTGTGTGTATATTTTTTTAAATAGTCTCCTATCTGAGCTGCTGAGAATATGGAAATGCTACTCGCTGCTAAAAACAATTTTTAACCGACTTCAAAAAAGGGGTTCTCAGTTTGACCTGTATGTATGTATGTATGTATATTTGTGCGCGATTATCTCGCGTTTGGTTGAACCGATTTTGATGCGGTATTCAGCATAGTATTTGTCAAACTTAGAAGAAGGTTTTAGGCATGTTGTTTGAGTGAACCGATTTTGATACGGTTTTCAGCATCGTGTTTTCAGACTTAGGAGAAGGATTTAGGAATATTAACCGCGTTTAACTGAACCGATTTTTACTTTTCGGCGTTAAAGTCGGTTCTATTTTGTTAAGTTATTAAAAGTCTCCTACCTGAGCCGCTGAGAATATAGAAATCCACTCCCCGCTAAAAACAAATTTATTACATGTGCTTACGTATTATTGTATTACGGTTCAATTTAGCTTGTAAGCAATTTACTTACAGCAATTTAAAATCTTGCCGTCTGTCTGCAAGGTATGTACCTCAGTCATAGAGTGGAAGTAGCATTTTGTGTGGCATGCAATTATAACCTCAGACCAATAAACTATAGACGGCGTGCCGTGAACAAAATCGTGAAGCCGGCAAAAGTGTGCCTAAAACACACATCGGAATCAATAGAATGCCTTATGTTGACAGTTTGAACTAGAACAAATTTAAACTTTATTTTTTGGAACACAAAGCTTCATTCATTTTTTATTATTTAGAACACAAAAGTCGTTTTGGTGCGAGTGCCGCCGTGTGTATTACAAGGCGAGGCGTACTGTTTGCCGGCTTCACGCTTTTGTTCACGACACGCCGTCTGTAGTTTATTGGTCTGAGATTATAACTAACTAGTAAATCCGCCCTCGCTTCGCTTCGAGTAACCAGTCCCTTCAAAAATCTCTATTTTTAACAAATTATGTTATTCCGATGTCTAAGCTATATTACTGCAAAGTTTCATGAAAATCCTTCAGTAGTTTTTGCGTAAAAGAGCAACAAACACACACACACACACTCACTCACTCACATACATCCTTACAAACTTTCGCATTTATAATATTAGTAGGATACCAGACTCGAAGCACTAGCTTTCGGGTAAAAAAAAATCAAAATCGGTTAACCCCAATACAATTACCACTTATGAAGTAACGCACAAAAATCTCCATAAAACATTAGGTATTAAAAAACTTACCATAAATCCTAGGTACAATTATCACTTCACAAAATGTAACTCAATTAATTCACTAAACCAAACGGTGTGAGCAGTTCAAACAAAATAATTTCATCTGAACGTGATTCAGTTTATTACAGAAATTATTGTCATAATCAGCGATTAATTTTGCTTTTATCTTGTATTCATAATTCATACTATTATTGTAAATGCGAAAGTCTGTCTGACTGTCTGTCTGTCTGTCTATCTGTCTATGACGCTTTTATGGCTGAACTACGTGCCCGATTCGGATGGAAAACGGAACGAAATAACTTTTAATAAAATAGAACCGACTTTAACGCCGAAAAGTAAAAATCGGTGCAGTTAAATGCGGTTAATATACCTAAATCCTTCTCCTAAGTCTGATAAACACGATGCTGAAAATCGTATCAAAATCGGTTCAGCCAAACAATATGCCTAGAACCTTCTCCTAAGTCTGACAAATACTATGCAGAAAACCGCATCAAAATCGGTTCAACCAAACGCGAAATAATCGCGCACAAATATACATAAATGTATATACAGGTCAAACTGAGAACCTCCTTTTTTTAAGTCGGTTAAATAGTTGAAGACACAGGGCCAAAGACAACTTTGTTTTTGTTTTTTTTTAGCTATTGCCCGCGACTTCGTACACACTGCACCGTCTCCCTCTATATGCCAGTGAAAGTCCCATGAAAATCCGTTTCTGAGATTAGCATGCACAAACAGCGATCAGTTTATATGTAAGTACTAGCTTTCGCCCACAGGCTTCGCCCGCGTGGAATTTTTTTAAACTTCACCCCCCTATTTCACCCCTTTCGGGGGGAATTTCCGAAAATCCTCTCTTAGTGCTCCCCTACACTCTCCAAGGACAACATGCCAAATTTCAGTTTTTTCCGTTCAGTAGTTTCGGCTGTGCGGTGTCTGTCAGTCAATCACTCAGTAACGCAAGAGTTTATTAATATAGATTGTATAGATTACAGACAGATCCGTCAATTTTATTTATATGTATACTTAGATGTACATGTAAATATTAAAAACGTGGACCCTCCAAATTATTTTTATAATCATAAAATCATTGTTCAAGCAATTTTACAAACGTAGCAAAATTGATATGGTCATGACCTCAATACGATATTTGCTATACGGAAGAGAGCGATGCGAAGATCGTCACGTGCGTTTGTCACTAATCTATACATATAAAACATCTGTAATTGGTCGCTGTATGTTTATGGAAGGTATATGAGAAAAAGTATTAAAACTATAGAATCCATACCAATGGTTGTTACAATTTTTATCACGCTTTTGTAAGCTTGACTTGTATGTATGTACTGTACTGTAAGGCTTTACAAACCTTACAGGGAATTGAACCCAGGACCCAGGGGTAACTCCGGTTGTGTTCCTTTTGGAGATCCTGGAGTTCTCCACAAGCGCTGAGGAAGGCCACCGGGGGGGTTTTAGTGGGTAAAAATCCCACATCACCCTGTGTCGCTCCCACGGCACCGGGTACCTTTTGAAGGTTTCCCTCTCGTCAACAAAAAAAAAAAAAAGGATCCAGGGGTAACCATTGCGCCATATAGATCATACATCAATTTATATTTACTAGCTGTTGCCCGCGTGGGGATATTTTATTGAATTAAAACAAACTTATCTGCTAGTTTATCCCCTTAGCGATGGTATAGGACAAAATCCGTTGGTATTTTTTATTTATTCATTTATTTATTTTTTTGTTAGCGGACGTCTACTAATTTTATACTACCCCCTGCCAGATATCATCTTTATAATACAAGCTATTTTCGATATTTTATGATGTAGGTATGAGTGACCTTTCACTTTTATGTATACCCATAGGGAAGAAGTTCGGAAAACTCATATTCTTACTCTATTTTATTTATATTATCTTAAGGTAGCCATTGACGACACGTCCATTCGGAATGCCTCCAAATGGAAGACATCCATATGGAAGTACCTCCATAAGGAAATCTTTGAAATTTTGGAAGCCGTTGACGATACGTCCATTTGGAATGCTTCTAAATGTATGGAGGCACTTCCAAATGGACATCTTCCATTCAGAAGCACTCCAAATGGACGCATCGTCAATGGCTACCTTTAAGGGTTGGTATTTGGAAAAATAGTCACGCTATGATTCATCGTCAACTATATTCTTGAGAAAATTCATCGAATTCGATCAAACGATTTAGATTTTTATACAAACTTTTATCCAATATTTCAAGCCCTAGAGCATAATTTTTGAAAAACGAAGTAGCCTGTATGTGACTCTGGGTCTTCAACTAATTCCATTTCAAATTTCAGCCAAATCATGCCGGTGCTTGTGAAAGCGTCACAGACAGAGGATAGTATGGAATGAAATGCAATAAACATTATAAATTAAAATAATTAAGTAAAACTTAGCCCAGTAGATGAGTGAAACTGCTTCAAAGTATGCTGCAACGACAACGCTAACGTCAATGTTATGATGTACTAGTAAATCCGCCCTCGCTTCGCTTCGGGGAACCAGCGCAGCGCTTTAGTAAAAAATAACTCTCAGAAGGCTGATTTTTTTCCTACTTACTTGACAGTTAACGTTCTTATAAGACAAAACATATTACAAAAAAAACTGTATAAAATTTAACTTATTATGTTATTCCAATGTCTAAGCTATATTACTGCAGTTTCATGAAAATCCGTTCAGTAGTTTTTGCGTGAAAGAGTAACAAACCCACACACACACTCACATCCTTACAAACTTTCGCATTTATAATATGATAAGGAATAAGGATAAGGAAGGATAGGATAGGATTAAAATAGGATAGGATTAGGATAGGATGATAAGTAAGAGATGTAAGGAAGAATATAGGTTATAACCATTCCATAACCAACCAACCATAATGTAGCAATAACAGTGTATGTAATAACCTGTCTATTTTTATTTTGTTACTAGAGAACCGCCCGCGCTTCGCTTCGGGACCCGTAGGTAACAGCCGCGTAGGTCCCGCTCCCGCAGGAATCTCAGCTAAAAAGTAGCCTATAACATTTGCCTATGACTTAAGTAAATTACATGTAGTATTTGATAGCGTGATTCAGAACTTGCAAATGAAATTTACTAACGCCATCTATTAACAACTCCGGAACTAAATATCTAGCAACTAACAAAATATCGATCTTACCATGGGAATGAGATGTTTTTCCGCGGTAAAAAGTAGCCTACGTCACTCTCCACCCTCCTAACTATCCCCACACACATAAACCATACCATATAATAGCCATATTGCGACGTGAAAGAGTCACAAACAAACAAACAAACAAACACACTTTCACTTTTATAATATTAGTAAGGATCGTATTATTGTATTTTTAACTGTGTTTTTGATTTTAAATGTAATCTTGCTGTAGTGTTCGTGGCTTATGGAATAAAGCTATTCTATTCTATTCTATTCATTCTGTTCTTCCCCAGGTGGGCTTCAAAGGCTACGGTCTGTCCCCAGACCAGCTGGCAGCGACCGGCTCGTTCACGTACAGCGACGGGCGGGAGTATACCATCACGCACGGCTCCGTCATCATCGCCGCCATCACCTCCTGCACCAACACCTCCAACCCCAGCGTCATGCTGGGCGCCGGTGAGTGGACCACGGTCTTTTAGGTGGACCGTTGGTGTTTTGAGTAGATGGCTGGTCTTTGAGAAAATTGTTGTTCTTTTGCATAGTACATTGGTCTTTTGAATAGACCTAAAGTATATTGAGTAGACCGTTGGTCTTTAGCTGACCGTTGATCTTTTGAGAAGACCTAAATACTGTCGTCCGACCAGCTGTCAGCGACCGGGTCGTTCACGTACAGCGACGGGCTGGAGTATACCATCACGCACGGCTCCGTCATCATCGCCGCCATCACCTCCTGCACCAACACCTCCAACCCCAGCGTCATGCTGGGCGCCGGTGAGTGGACCGCGGTCTTTTGGGTAGACCGGTGGTTTTTCGAGTAGACTTTGGTAATTTGTGTAGACTGTTGGTTTTTTGAATACCTAGACTGTTGGTCTTTTGAGTAGACCGTTGGTCTTTTAAGTAGACGGCTGGTCTTTTGCATAGTACATTGGCCTTTTAAATGGATCTAAAGTATATTGAGTAGACCATTGGTCTTTTGCTGACCGTTGATCTTTTGAGAAGACTTAAATACTGTCGTCCGACCAGCTGTCAGCGACCGGATCGTTCACGTACAGCGACGGGCGGGAGTATACCATCACGCACGGCTCCGTCATCATCGCCGCCATCACCTCCTGCACCAACACCTCCAACCCCAGCGTCATGCTGGGCGCCGGTGAGTGGACCGCGGTCTTTTGGGTAGACCGTTGGTTTTTCGAGCAGACCTTGGTAATTTATGTACACTGTTGGTCTTTTGAATACCTAGACTGTTGGTCTTTTCAGTAGACCGTTGGCCTTTTGAGTAGACGGCTGGTCTTTTGAGAAAATTGTTGGTATTTGCATAGTACATTGGTCTTTTGAATAGACCTAAAGTATATTGAGTAGACCGTTGGTCTTTAGCTGACCGTTGATCTTTTGAGAAGACCTAAATACTGTCGTCCGACCAGCTGTCAGCGACCGGGTCGTTCACGTACAGCGACGGGCGCGAGTATACCATCACGCACGGCTCCGTCATCATCGCCGCCATCACCTCCTGCACCAACACCTCCAACCCCAGCGTCATGCTGGGCGCCGGTGAGTGGACCGCGGTCTTTTGGGTAGACGGCTGGTCTTTTGAGAAGACCGGTGGTCTTTTGATGAGTAGACCTTAGTTACTTAAGTGGACGTTTGGTCTTTTATTAGACTGTTGGTTTTTTGAGTAGACCGTATTTCTATTTCCGTTTCATGTCTTGGCTTTTTCGAAAAAACCTTTGGTCGTTTGAGTAGACTAGATATTTTTAGGTGCCCTTGGTCTTTTGCTTTTTCTTAGTAATTTTGTTAGGCGTACTTTGACTTTCAGAAACTGTTTGTAACAAACCTACTCTATAAACTTCGTTTTAATTTCAAGTGTGTTGTGGCAGGTCTGCTGGCGAAGAAGGCGGTGGAGAACGGATTGTCTGTGCTACCGTACATCAAGACCTCGCTGTCTCCGGGTTCTGGGGTCGTCACCTACTACTTGAGGGTCAGTGCCATATTAATATTGACTTTAATGTCTTTGACATAATAGGCCGACATAAATATCAAAATTGGGGTCCGATATTTTTATGAATTTTTTTACTGTGTAATATCTAGATGGTGCTGAATTGCCAAATGCCTTACATCACTTTGGAAAACAGCTGACTCTTCAAAATGCTGGACCAATTTCTATCAAACATAGTTAAGAACCACTGCAACACTATCCGTTTAAAAACCCGTGCTTAAATTGGTTCAGTCTTTTAGGAGCTACGCTGCCACAGACATACAAACAGACATACTATGTTTTTTAATCAGGGGTTAAAAAAGCATTTTAATTAAATATGTCAGTTACGGCGATTTCGTTTTCATCCACATCATATTACTCGTTCTCATCCATACGTACAACTGCAGTCTCTAACGCTACTATTCCTCTATCCCAGGAGTCCGGAGTGATCCCGTACCTGGAGAAGCTGGGCTTCGACATCGTGGGCTACGGCTGCATGACCTGCATCGGGAACTCCGGCCCCATAGACGACAACATCGCTAACACTATCGAGAAGGTAAGATGGTTGAAATTACGTTGCGTTTTAGGTGTTATATGGGACGTGATTTACGTTGCGTTTGTCGTTTGGCAAAGACTGATTTAACTGTAAGCGAGGTGTCATGTTATCGCTCGCGGTCCAATGTTAATATACGGTACGAGGCGTTGTATATGTGCGCGCGGTGTAGAAACTTTGACAGCGTGATTGAGGTTTACCTTGACGTCACCGTGTGATGTATGTGCTATGTTGCCACACGCGTGTCATCTGACGGAATTAACGTATTGTGTTGTGTTATTCATATTATGTTATGAGTACCAAGAATGTGATTATGATTACAAATAACAGTGTGGCTTCATCGCACACATATCACACGATGACGTCACCGAGACTTGAATCACGCTATGGAATATTTGTACATCGACCGCATATATACAACGCGGCGAAAGCATTAACTTGGGGCCCGCCCGCCCCCCAGGCACGTCGTCTCGCGCGTTAAGATGGTGACCCCGACGTGATTCCATTTCCCAAATTGGCTACAACAGCGGCAATGCAGCCGCCAAGAACACATTACCTAAATTTCGAAAATAATCGTGTATGCATTGCCCCCTCGAAACTACTACTGTACATCCCCCCTTCCCCCCTCCCCCCACAGAACTCGCTGGTGTGCTGCGGCGTGTTGTCCGGCAACCGCAACTTCGAGGGCCGCATCCACCCGCACACGCGCGCCAACTACCTCGCCTCGCCGCTGCTCGTCATCGCGTACGCGCTCGCCGGGACCGTCGACGTCGATCTTGAGGTGGAGCCGCTCGGTGAGTGTATTGTATAGTGTGTACGTTGTATTGTATAGTGTAGTGTAGTGTAGTGACGAGGGCTATCCATGAAGAGGTGTGGAGTGAGCTGTGGTGAGCGGTGAGTTGGCGCCTTTATGTCGAGGCGTGGTGCTCGGTGAAGGTGAGTCAGTAGCTTTATGTCGAAGCATATAACCAGGATTAAATGAGAGACTGGCTTCTTTCGACTTATCGATCTCTGGCCCTACAAGTCACCTCCTCCGTCACAATATCAGTTGATCACCAGTGTGTGACTGACTACTGGTTTAGTTCTCGACTGTGATAACAAATGACGGTAGACGATGCTAAAGGTTATTTACACTTGTTGATGGGAAAGTCATTTTTTTTTAACTTATTAATTTTCGAAATTGGCCAAAACCCACCAACCTATCGACCAGTAACCTACCAACTTGTTAACCAATATCGACTGTACACAGGCAAGCGTCCGGATGGTTCGGCGGTGTACCTGCGCGACATCTGGCCGACGCGCGCCGAGATCCAGGAGGTGGAGACCAAGCACGTCATACCCGGCATGTTCAAGGACGTGAGTGTTTTAGTATGGTAGGGTTCGTTACTTGGTGGCAGCGGTGTGATATTACTAGTGACATCTAGTGGTGGGTAGTGTTATAAGTTTAATAAGAAACATTCTTCGTACCTGCGCGACATCTGGCCGACGCGCGCCGAGATCCAGGAGGTGGAGACCAAGCACGTCATACCCAGGATGTTCAAGGATGTGAGTGTTTTAGTATGATAGGGTTCGTTACTTGGTCTTGGTGGCAGCGGTGTGATATTACTAGCGGCATCTAGCGGTGGATAGTGTTATAAGTAAGAAACATTCTTCGTACCTGCGCGACATCTGGCCGACGCGCGCCGAGATCCAGGAGGTGGAGACCAAGCACGTCATACCCAGGATGTTCAAGGATGTGAGTGTTTTAGTATGATAGGGTTCGTTACTTGGTCTTGGTGGCAGCGGTGTGATATTACTAGTGACATCTAGCGGTGGATAGTGTTATAAGTTTAATAAGAAACATTCTTCGTACCTGCGCGACATCTGGCCGACGCGCGCCGAGATCCAGGAGGTGGAGACCAAGCACGTCATACCAGGGATGTTCAAGGACGTGAGTGTTTTAGTATGGTAGGGTTCGTTACTTGGTCTTGGTGGCAGCGGTGTGATATTACTAGCGGCATCTAGCGGTGGATAGTGTTATAAGTTTAGTAAGAAACATTCTTCGTACCTGCGCGACATCTTGCCGGCGCGCGCCGAGATCCAGGAGGTGGAGACCAAGCACGTCATACCCGGGATGTTCAAGGACGTGAGTGTTTTAGTATGATAGGGTTCGTTACTTGGTGGCAGCGGTGTGATATTACTAGCGGCATCTAGCGGTGGATAGTGTTATAAGTTTAATAAGAAACATTCTTCGTACCTGCGCGACATCTGGCCGACGCGCGCCGAGATCCAGGGGGTGGAGACCAAGCACGTCATACCAGGGATGTTCAAGGACGTGAGTGTTTTAGTATGGTAGGGTTCGTTACTTGGTGGCAGCGGTGTGATATTACTAGCGACATCTAGCGGTGGATAGTGTTATAAGTTTAATAAGAAACATTCTTCGTACCTGCGCGACATCTGGCCGACGCGCGTCGAGATCCAGGGGGTGGAGACCAAGCACGTCATACCAGGGATGTTCAAGGACGTGAGTGTTTTAGTATGGTAGGGTTCGTTACTTGGTGGCAGCGGTGTGATATTACTAGCGACATCTAGCGGTGGATAGTGTTATAAGTTTAATAAGAAACATTCTTCGTACTTGCGCGACATCTGGCCGACGCGCGCCGAGATCCAGGAGGTGGAGACCAAACACGTCATACCAGGGATGTTCAAGGACGTGAGTGTTTTACTATGATAGAGTTCGTTACTTGGTCTTGGTGGCAGCGGTGCGATATTACTAGCGGCATCTAGCGGTGGATAGTGTTATAAGACTTGTAAGATTAGGAAGAAACATTCTTCGTGTAAGGGGATGGGTATAGGTAAGCATGTATTATAGGGGCGTCCGTTGAAATAATGAATTCATTAATATTTGTTTGCTGTAATTATTGTAGTTACATGAAATGATATAATATAAAAATTTAATCGCAAATTGTACACGTGCGGCTACAGGGGGATAAATGAAAGACCGAAATCTAATTAAAATTATTTTATTCCAAATCGAATTCGACTTAAAAGTAAGTCGACTTAAAGTAAAAACTATGCTTATAATTCTTAATTACTAAGTACGTTATGCTAGAGTCTGGTGAGAACTGTCCCATCTTTCACACGGTAGTAACTGCTAACACCAAGCTTTATCGTTCTGACGGCCACGACGATAATTAAATTAAAAATATTATTCCCCATCCATCGCCAGGTGTACGCGCAGATCGAGCGCGGCTCTCCTTCATGGCAAGCGTTGGACGTGCCACAGGGCAAACTGTACGGCTGGGACCCCGACTCCACTTACATCAAGCGGCCGCCGTTCTTCGATGGGATGACTAAGGTCAGTGTTGGGGTTGACTGTGTTACTTGTGTAAGTAATTGTTGTTTGTGTGATAATTGTGATTGGTTACAGAAATTGTAGTTTGTTACAGTGTAATGGGGTAGGGGGGGGTAGAGGTATAAAATAAAATTTAAGTCAAGTTAACTATTAAATTTATTTCTTAATTCCAATTTTAGTTTACCAATCCAAGGATGGTATAAGTAGTTAGGGACAACAGTACACCTGGGTAATTGAACAGTTGGGGTTGCTGGTCGTTTGTCTGGCCTTTGAACAGTATATTGATACAGGTTTACGACTTAAACTCTAGAGTCTTAACTAAAGGTTCGCTTAAATAAAGTACAGAGTTGAGTTAAAATTCTATGATACTATTATGTAGTTTAGGTTTGACTGGCTAGGGAGAAGGAGAGCAGATGGGGAATTAAAAGTCGCTTAAGATTAACCAGGTAAGAGGAAATGCGAGTAAATAGGAGAGCAGGATCGTTTAAGGGTGCGTTAGGCAGGAGAGGGAAGGATAGACTTGACAGCGGAGCCGGTTAGTAAGAGGTTAGTGAAGCGGGAAGAGAGGGGGTTAAGGATTAGTGGGGTCTAAGCGAGTAGAGTCAGTTAGAGATTAGTAGGGAAAGGGAGTAGCGCAGTTTAGGATCAGTTCCAGGAGAAGGGGTAGGATACTCAATCCAAGTAAGGTAAGGTAGAGCCAACGAAAGCTGGGAGAGCACTAGGTAGAGCTAAGGAGAGTATATAGAATTAAGGAGAGCAGGTAGAGTTCAAGAATGGAAAGTAGAGTTAAGAGAGCAGGTAGAGTTCAAGGATAGAAAGTAGAGTTAAGAGAGCAGGTAGAGTACAAGGATAGAAAGTAGAGTTAAGAGAGAGCAGGTAGAGTACTAGGATAGAAAGTAGAGTTAAGAGAGCAGGTAGAGTACAAGGATAGGAAGTAGAGTTAAGAGAGCAGGTAGAGTACAAGGATAGGAAGTAGAGTTAAGAGAGCAGGTAGAGTACAAGGATAGAAAGTAGAGTTAAGAGAGCAGGTAGATGAATATTTAGTTGGATAATAAATTGCTTACATGGAAAGTATAGGACAGTGAGAGGGAACGGCAAGGATATAGGTATTAAACTAATTAAATTTTTATACGAGAGAAAAGGATCGGATACAGAAAGCTAGAGCTAATAACTATTGAACACAAGTGCGGTGCTTTGCTGCGCTTCCACTGCCCTGCGACCCCGGTCAGAATGGAATATTATAATAAAAAGAAAAGAAAAAAGAAAAAAACTTAAGCGCAGCCAGTCAGCACCCTCAGCGCAGCCTGCAGCGCTGAGCTGGGACAGCAGAGCCAGCTACAAGGCCCACCGCCCTCGGGGGTAGCCTCCAGGGAATCCAGTCCCCGCAAAAACACCTCCTGAAGCGTATATAAAGTAATATGTCACTACCTAATACAACCCCAATTTAATCTGCCAGACAACGTTTACATTCAGACTAAGTTTATATTAAAAGGTACAAATTTATAGAATTTATAATCTTCTTATTAATTAATATTATGTTCTAAAATTCAAAATTCAAATTTATTTAATTGCAAGATAAGGTT
Source organism: Hesperia comma (assembly GCA_905404135.1). Lineage (NCBI taxonomy): Eukaryota > Metazoa > Arthropoda > Insecta > Lepidoptera > Hesperiidae > Hesperia > Hesperia comma. The sequence continues at coordinate 1,031,512 of FR990039.1, forward strand.
ACAAAAGTTTTAATATCTTTTATAAGTTATTATATATTTCTAGTAGGTATTAAAATGTTTACAAAAGCTTATTCATTTAAGATAACAACATGAGGTAAGAGCAGGCATCTATACCTAATGGTCACATTATGGAATCACAGCAGAGAATAGAAATAAAGTTGCAGACAGAATCCTCGGTAATCAAATTAGTTAGTTAGGCAAAGTGTAATAATAATAATATGTAAGTGAAGCTCACATACATGGCCATCGGAATCCAGCGACCGGAAGCGAGGCCTATGAGGGCATAGAAGGTCCCCGCGGGGACGCCTAGGCCACCCCTCATGGCAAGCGTGCCCGTCTTAACAGAATAAATAAAATATTGATAAGCATCAGCGTGAAAGGTCAAAGCTCAGACAAGGTGTACATGTGGCAACCGGGGAGGCCGGACCACTATATATATCATTCATTAATTTATTAAATTCAATTACATCATTCAACCTGACTGAGGAATGAATCTAATTGAAGGAAAAAAGGAGACCCATACAGACAGAACACGCGGTCACACATTAATTAATATTACACGCGGAGAAGGAAGAGGTTAGAACGCATACCTTATGAAGGAGGCGCCCACAGCACAGCAAGACAGGTCTACTCGTCAGCAAGCGTCACTTTCAAAACCCTGCGTAAAACGTTCGTATTATTCACTCGAATTTAAATCGATTCACTAACCCTAACCTCGAAATGCAATAGACACTCACCAGATATGTGGGAGGTTACCGCGCGGTATGCTATCACGTGGCACGCCAACCTCGCGTGCACGCCACCGGTAGTAGGGAACACTGAAAAGATTCACCTAATTAGCCCATTACATCAAGAAAATAACGCGAATCCCGTGGGAAAACCGAAAGGAGACGGCTATACTCACCTAAACAGCACTCAGACAGCAGTCAGACAACACTTCAACAGCAAGCAGACAGCACAGACAGCTTGGAGGCGCACGCGCACTGACCAGTTGCCAGCACGACCAGAAGAGCAATGTCGCACCAAGGGCACTCCGACTTCGGACGAAGCCCTCCCACGACGAGATCACGACTTCCGCCTTTTCCACCAATCACAAACCCTGCTGGGCTCGCGGAGAAGTTCAAAAACCCCACTATAACACGATCACTTCTTCACCAATTTCCACTACCGAAATTAGTAACTCGACAAATTCCCTAAATAAGCTAAATAATCTAGACTCGCGTCGCTGACAAAATACTATATTATAACTAATTTTACCTAACCTTATTTATTTTTTACTTAATGTAAATAAGGACAGCACAGATAACTACAAGACCTCTGATTTCCGAACGCGTCGCAGTTTCCTACCACAGATTACCTAATTCGAGAAACACTTAAATATTTTATTATTTGATTATAACAGTTTATTTTATTATCGGACCCTGGGACCAACAATAATGTTCCCTAATTCAAAAATAGACCGAAAAGAGTCCAACTTGAAATTTAGGCAGCCCATCGACCACAAAGCCACGAACCAAAAACCATGGTGACCGACCGTGAATATTCTGGTTCTCTCTGGTCGATAATCTATCGATACCATAGATGTCAGAATCAGCCGACCTGTCAATGTCACAGCCCTGACATTGTTTACATTTTTGGAGTGATACAAATAAGTTAACTTCTGAATTTAGTTATATTATTGGCGTTATAATCCAAATCATGTGATTTTGTTATTAAATTCAAGTGAAGTTAATAACAGGGAATCTCCAAACGTGTATACAGTGCCTCTGTACGTTAAATTTAGTTAATTTCAGATGATGAAACTCGGATGTTGTTCTCGTAAGTTAACCATTTCAGCTACCAGAAAAAACAAGTGTTACAGTACCCCGTCACCCACCAGAATTTTGCGACAGAAGGGAGAAAAATTCGTGCTGGCCCCCAGCACTAACACACATGATAACAGACTTCCTAGCCAGTCCAAGTCTAAGCTAAACACTTGATGTCCTTAACGTGGCATTCACTTCGTTTGCCGTTCTCATCTTCCAGCAAGTACACTAGCTTAGATAACTTCTTCACGATCCTACATTTCTCGAATCGGGGAGCTAATTTATACGAAAAGTGTTTAGATGCATCACTGCGCGTGTGAGTGCGACGCCAAACCAAATCGCCCTCTTCAAAACTGACATCTCTCCTCCGCCTATTATAATATTTAGCATTATGCAGGTGACACCTTTTCAATTCGCTATCCACCCTACAAAACAAATCCTTTAACACACCTAATTTATCAACGTAGTCCTCACGGGAACCGATAACGAGATCATCCAAGTCCTCGCTGTCTCCGTACACTCCACCATGGACAACGGCTTCTCGTCCGTGGACAATAAGGAAAGGGGTGAAGGAAGTACTAACGTTCACAGCTGTATTCACTGCAAATTGAATTTCACATAAATGAGAATCCCAACTGCGTTGGTCATCGCCTACCAAAGAAGCAATTGCGGTGACGATTGTGCGGTTATACCGTTCGACGGTATTTACCTGCGGACAGTATGTAGGAGTATAGTGGATTTGAGGGATACCATACTTTTCGAATAAAGCCTTCAGATCACGCCCAATGAATTGTGGTCCATTATCCGCGATAATAGTTTGAGGGATCCCATGAACCAGAAATACATAATCCTCTAACCGCTGAGCAATGACTCTACTAGTAGCTCGTCGAAGAGGAAACAACATGCAATACTTAGAAAAACAACACACTACCACGAGGAGGTACTCATTTTGTTGTCTAGACTTAGGCAGTGGACCAACTAAATCAATGCTAATACACTGGAACGGTCTACGACAAACTTTAGGGTTTCCAAACAAACCAGGGGTACTTCGGTTTGGGTGTTTATACGCTTTACACGTTGCACATTTCAACACATAATCCTCTACGTCTTTATACATGTTGGGCCAGAAGTAGCGCAACCGCAGTCGTCTATATGTTTTATCCACCCCTAGATGAGCACCTATAGGAGAGTCATGGCATTCCGAGAGTAGACGTTGACGCTCTATCTCCGGAACAACCTCCTTCCAGTCGAAATCTCCAGTCAACGTGGAATTACTTTTAGTATAGCGATACAACTTCCCTTCAATGATTTGGTAATTTGGGCAGGTTTGAGGCCTATGAAGACACCGGTCATACAGATTTTGAAACCAAGGGTCGCTAACAGAAGTGTTAATGGATGATACCGGTACAGAACGAGACAGAGAATCTGGAATCAAATGCTCCTTACCACGACGATGCTCGATTACAAAATTATACGGAGACAACCTACAACCCCAACGCTCCAAACGCCCAGTCGGATTTCGCAGATTGAGAAACCATTTTAAGCTAGCGTGGTCGGTTATAATTTTAAATGGCTTAGAGCCTTCGAGGTAAGGCCGAAAATGCTCCACTACCTGTACTACCGCCAACGCCTCTCTCTCCGTCGCAGAATAGTTGCGCTCCGGTTTACTCAATGAACGACTGTAATACGCTACGGGGTGCTCTTCGCCGTCAAAAACCTGTGTCAACATTCCACCGATTCCTACCTCGGAAGCATCAGCATGCACTACAAACGGCAAGGAAAAATCTGGACAAGCCAACACTGGAGCAGATGTCAAAGCGCTCTTTAATTGTAGGAACGCGTATTCCGCTTCCGGGGACCAATTGAACGGAGGCCTATCCTTTTTAGTAGAAGTAAGAGCATTCAAAGGAGCTGCGATGGTACTGAACCCGCGAATGAATCGCCTATAATAAGACGCCGTACCCAGGAATCTCTTCACATCCTTCGCATTCACTGGAATCGGAAAATCCGTGATGGCCTTCACTTTATCAGGATCAGTCCTCAACCCAAACTCATCCACCACGTAACCCAAATACTTCAGCTGCCTCCTAAATAGACTACATTTAGACAGACTAACAGTAAGATTAGCAGACCTCAAACGTTCAAAAACCTCTTTAAGGAGATCGATGTGTTCCTCGAAAGTTTTGCTCACCACTACAATGTCGTCTAAATAAATGAATACACGCCCACCGAACTCTGGGCCAAACAATTTATCCATTAAACGCTGCTGCGTCGCCGGCGCAGACGTCAGACCAAAACACATTACTTTAAATTGAAACAGACCACGGGACGGAACAGTGAACGCCGTCTTCTCCTTAGAAGAAGGAGTCAACGGGATCTGCCAAAAGGCAGCCTTCAAATCAATAGAAGATAGGTAACGAGAGTCACGAAGTTGATCCAGAATATTATGTATGTAAGGTAGAGGATAAGCATCATGCCTTGACACTTGATTTAATTTTCTACTATCTAAACAGAAACGCATCTTCCCATCAGACTTAGGCGCCATCGTGATGGGATTATTCCAGGGACTGCTACTTGGCTCTACCACATCCATGGCAATCATCTCATCAAGATGTCGATTCAACTCTCGCAGCTTTTCAGGGGACATCACATAATAGCGCTGCTTTATAGGAACGGCATCACCAGTGTCAATATGGTGAGAAATAAGGTGGGTTCGCCCTAAGCCTTTTTTCTCAGCTGAAATCTCCTCAAACATCTTACAGACATCCATCGCCATCCCTTTCTGCTCCTCTGACAGTTCTTCAAAAGGGTGTAAGTGATTCACCTGTGACACGACCGCGTCACTAGGCTTACGAAAATCTATCAGATTACTCCTATTCAAAAGTCCCAAGACGTCCGGCGCCACCTGAAAAGCCTTCCAGAAGTCTATACCAAGCAACACAGGAGTTGAAATAGAAGGAATTACGTAGAACTTTATTACACGCAGAACACAGTTCACGACAACCGGCAGAAACATATATCCAGCAACGGACGAAGTGGAACCGTTAGCCGTCACTACCGAATTAATTGTATCGGACTGATGTAAGTCAGCCAGATGAGTAAATTTATCTATAGCAGAACCCCCTAGTATAGATATCTCAGAACCTGAATCCAATAGCCCATAAAATGGAACTCCACTAATCTCAACCTTCAAATAAGGACGCGCATCCTGAGCGCTCGGGGAACCAACCGCTGCAACCTTAGTACGGTTCGTCTGAAAGAAAACTCTTATATAATCACACCAATCACGAAACTCTTTGTCAGACGTCATACAACGACGGCCCCCCTCTATGCGTTTTTTGGAAGCACTGGATCAGCAGCCTTAGGGGTACATTTAGTACATTCCACCGCAGTTACGCCCTTCTCCCCACAGCGGAAGCACACTTTAACTCTAGGGGCCTTGCACTCTATGAGTGTATGGTCCTTGACCCTGCAACGCACACAAAATTTATCGACCTTCTCTACTTTACAAACAACATCGCACCGAGAACGAGTTGCCTTTCCCTTATAAGCGAGCTCAGGAACCACAGCATTAGAGTTAAGTTTTGGAGGCTCGGTAAAATTCTCGGCCCTCTGCTTTGCAGCTTCCAGCAACCTGCAACGGCGTTTTAACTCCGACCACGTCTTCACCTCGCAGAGCGCCAGCTGGGTCGAATAAAACGGCCTAATATTATATAACACAATATCCAATTTCTCTCTGTCATCTAGAGGTTTTTTAAGCCTAGCAAAATAATTTTGCATGATACTAAGGTATATGGTAATGGTTTCGTCTGGACCCTGCGTCCTAGAACGAATTTCTTTTAATAATCTATGTTCATAATCATAAGGTAGGTACTCCTCTAACAATAACGTCTTTAACTGGCCCCAATTTGACACCTCCGATTTAACGCTACGAAACCAGTATAGAGCCTCATCAACGAAAAGTTCTACTGCCGACTTAAATAATCTTTCTAGGGATATACTGCGAGACGCACAGATTTCCTCTACCCGTTCCAAGAACGATTGGACACAGCCCTTGCCATTAAATTTTATATTGATCGACTGAACCGACGAGGAGCGATCACACGTAACAACAGACTGCACCATAGCCACCTGTCCTCCGGGGTTGACTGCCTCCTCTGCGACCTCAGCGACCTTAGGTTTAAAGTCTACACTACTTGTAAAGTTATGCATAATCCTATCTAATTGCTGCAGGATGGTCAGAAGGCGATTGTCAAGCTCCTCCTTCCAGGCCTTGTCCTCCTCTTCCTCAGGCTCCACCCTACTCAATCTATGAAATAAATGGTTCCCTAATGCCTCAATCCGGTACAGCTTTTTTAAAAGAAAATTTTTTGAATTACAAATCTCTTCCAATTCCGTTAACTTTGACGCAATTGTCTTTAATTCCGGTCGCACCTCACCCTCAAAAAGGCTCACCTCGTCAGTCGGTATTTCCTTTGCAAGAGATTTAATTTGAACTCTTAACCGATCCACTGTGCTTTCCGGCACCCCATCGCGTATTGCTACCTCATATTGAAGTTCATCCTTGTTTAAGAGATGAAAACGTATCGGACGTTCTTCCATAATGTTTACAAGGTAAAAAGTAGGTAAGGTAAAAAATAGAGAAGGTAAATTTAGGTAAGTTACCCCAGCACTATTGAGTATTAATTAGGTAAGTTATTAAGTAATTAATTAATTAAAGTAAATTATTAAGGAAGTTAAGGTAAGAAAAGTTAAGTTAAATATGTCACACAATAGTGCTTGGTTTACAAAACTTATTATACTATTGTATCTATTATACTATTATATCTATTATCCGAAAATCCAATTACCTAGGTGTCCAACGGTGACAAGAAAGAAAAAAAAACAGTAAGACACGGGGCCGCAATGCACAAATTAAACGTAAATTTCTAACACAAAAAGCGCAAAGCACACACAAAAAAATACAAAAGCCAGACAATCCGTCAATGAGCGAGAGACCACTGACAGGGATGAGAATCCACGAGCCAACAATCGCCCCACGTTGGGCGCCACTTGTAATGGGGTAGGGGGGGGGTAGAGGTATAAAATAAAATTTAAGTCAAGTTAACTATTAAATTTATTTCTTAATTCCAATTTTAGTTTACCAATCCAAGGATGGTATAAGTAGTTAGGGACAACAGTACACCTGGGTAATTGAACAGTTGGGGTTGCTGGTCGTTTGTCTGGCCTTTGAACAGTATATTGATACAGGTTTACGACTTAAACTCTAGAGTCTTAACTAAAGGTTCGCTTAAATAAAGTACAGAGTTGAGTTAAAATTCTATGATACTATTATGTAGTTTAGGTTTGACTGGCTAGGGAGAAGGAGAGCAGATGGGGAATTAAAAGTCGCTTAAGATTAACCAGGTAAGAGGAAATGCGAGTAAATAGGAGAGCAGGATCGTTTAAGGGTGCGTTAGGCAGGAGAGGGAAGGATAGACTTGACAGCGGAGCCGGTTAGTAAGAGGTTAGTGAAGCGGGAAGAGAGGGGGTTAAGGATTAGTGGGGTCTAAGCGAGTAGAGTCAGTTAGAGATTAGTAGGGAAAGGGAGTAGCGCAGTTTAGGATCAGTTCCAGGAGAAGGGGTAGGATACTCAATCCAAGTAAGGTAAGGTAGAGCCAACGAAAGCTGGGAGAGCACTAGGTAGAGCTAAGGAGAGTATATAGAATTAAGGAGAGCAGGTAGAGTTCAAGAATGGAAAGTAGAGTTAAGAGAGCAGGTAGAGTTCAAGGATAGAAAGTAGAGTTAAGAGAGCAGGTAGAGTACAAGGATAGAAAGTAGAGTTAAGAGAGAGCAGGTAGAGTACTAGGATAGAAAGTAGAGTTAAGAGAGCAGGTAGAGTACAAGGATAGGAAGTAGAGTTAAGAGAGCAGGTAGAGTACAAGGATAGGAAGTAGAGTTAAGAGAGCAGGTAGAGTACAAGGATAGAAAGTAGAGTTAAGAGAGCAGGTAGATGAATATTTAGTTGGATAATAAATTGCTTACATGGAAAGTATAGGACAGTGAGAGGGAACGGCAAGGATATAGGTATTAACTAATTAAATTTTTATACGAGAGAAAAGGATCGGATACAGAAAGCTAGAGCTAATAACTATTGAACACAAGTGCGGTACTTTGCTGCGCTTCCACTGCCCTGCGACCCCGGTCAGAATGGAATATTATAATAAAAAGAAAAGAAAAAAGAAAAAACTTAAGCGCAGCCAGTCAGCACCCTCAGCGCAGCCTGCAGCGCTGAGCTGGGACAGCAGAGCCAGCTACAAGGCCCACCGCCCTCGGGGGTAGCCTCCAGGGAATCCAGTCCCCGCAAAAACACCTCCTGAAGCGTATATAAAGTAATATGTCACTACCTAATACAACCCCAATTTAATCTGCCAGACAACGTTTACATTCAGACTAAGTTTATATTAAAAGGTACAAATTTATAGAATTTATAATCTTCTTATTAATTAATATTATGTTCTAAAATTCAAAATTCAAATTTATTTAATTGCAAGATAAGGTTACAAAAGTTTTAATATCTTTTATAAGTTTTTATATATTTCTAGTAGGTATTAAAATGTTTACAAAAGCTTATTCATTTAAGATAACAACATGAGGTAAGAGCAGGCATCTATACCTAATGGTCACATTATGGAATCACAGCAGAGAATAGAAATAAAGTTGCAGACAGAATCCTCGGTAATCAAATTAGTTAGTTAGGCAAAGTGTAATAATAATAATATGTAAGTGAAGCTCACATACATGGCCATCGGAATCCAGCGACCGGAAGCGAGGCCTATGAGGGCATAGAAGGTCCCCGCGGGGACGCCTAGGCCACCCCTCATGGCAAGCGTGCCCGTCTTAACAGAATAAATAAAATATTGATAAGCATCAGCGTGAAAGGTCAAAGCTCAGACAAGGTGTACATGTGGCAACCGGGGAGGCCGGACCACTATATATATCATTCATTAATTTATTAAATTCAATTACATCATTCAACCTGACTGAGGAATGAATCTAATTGAAGGAAAAAAGGAGACCCATACAGACAGAACACGCGGTCACACATTAATTAATATTACACGCGGAGAAGGAAGAGGTTAGAACGCATACCTTATGAAGGAGGCGCCCACAGCACAGCAAGACAGGTCTACTCGTCAGCAAGCGTCACTTTCAAAACCCTGCGTAAAACGTTCGTATTATTCACTCGAATTTAAATCGATTCACTAACCCTAACCTCGAAATGCAATAGACACTCACCAGATATGTGGGAGGTTACCGCGCGGTATGCTATCACGTGGCACGCCAACCTCGCGTGCACGCCACCGGTAGTAGGGAACACTGAAAAGATTCACCTAATTAGCCCATTACATCAAGAAAATAACGCGAATCCCGTGGGAAAACCGAAAGGAGACGGCTATACTCACCTAAACAGCACTCAGACAGCAGTCAGACAACACTTCAACAGCAAGCAGACAGCACAGACAGCTTGGAGGCGCACGCGCACTGACCAGTTGCCAGCACGACCAGAAGAGCAATGTCGCACCAAGGGCACTCCGACTTCGGACGAAGCCCTCCCACGACGAGATCACGACTTCCGCCTTTTCCACCAATCACAAACCCTGCTGGGCTCGCGGAGAAGTTCAAAAACCCCACTATAACACGATCACTTCTTCACCAATTTCCACTACCGAAATTAGTAACTCGACAAATTCCCTAAATAAGCTAAATAATCTAGACTCGCGTCGCTGACAAAATACTATATTATAACTAATTTTACCTAACCTTATTTATTTTTTACTTAATGTAAATAAGGACAGCACAGATAACTACAAGACCTCTGATTTCCGAACGCGTCGCAGTTTCCTACCACAGATTACCTAATTCGAGAAACACTTAAATATTTTATTATTTGATTATAACAGTTTATTTTATTATCGGACCCTGGGACCAACAATAATGTTCCCTAATTCAAAAATAGACCGAAAATAGTCCAACTTGAAATTTAGGCAGCCCATCGACCACAAAGCCACGAACCAAAAACCATGGTGACCGACCGTGAATATTCTGGTTCTCTCTGGTCGATAATCTATCGATACCATAGATGTCAGAATCAGCCGACCTGTCAATGTCACAGCCCTGACATTGTTTACATTTTTGGAGTGATACAAATAAGTTAACTTCTGAATTTAGTTATATTATTGGCGTTATAATCCAAATCATGTGATTTTGTTATTAAATTCAAGTGAAGTTAATAACAGGGAATCTCCAAACGTGTATACAGTGCCTCTGTACGTTAAATTTAGTTAATTTCAGATGATGAAACTCGGATGTTGTTCTCGTAAGTTAACCATTTCAGCTACCAGAAAAAACAAGTGTTACAACAGGAATTGTAATTGGTTACAAAAATTGCAATTGGTTACAGAAATTGTATTTGGTTACATAAATTGCAATTAGTTACAGAAATTGTAGTTGGTTACAGAAATTGCAGTTTGTTACAGAAATTGTTATTGGTTACAGAAATTGCAGTTTGTTACAGAAATTGTTATTGGTTACATAAATTGCAATTGGTTACATAAGTTAAACTTGTTTGCAGGCGTAGTAACTAGTTACAGAAGTTGTCATTACTTGTTAAATTTAGTTACAAGAGCTGTAACTGGTTACAAAACTTGAATTACTTCAAGAATTCTATGTCTATGTCTAATTCCTTTACAATGTCATACTGAAATTCTTAACTTAAAGCTGTATTCGCAAAATTATACACAAAGCAATAATTTATTACGACCGAAATTCCTTCTATAACAAATTCAACCCTACTCCGCAGATATTAATACAAATCTCAAATCAGATATCAAATTTCGTGTGAGGCCTAATTTATGTAGACAGTCAGTTTTTATTGCTTGACCAGGAATATAAAAAACCTCGCCATATTGCGGTAAACTCATGGAACTAATTTGTTTTACTGGCAACCATAGAGATAGGAATATACTGGCAACGCTTAGTTTCTAAACGTCAATCGTAAATTACTTGTCAGTGGGTTTGAATGTCACAGTATGTCTCATGTTTGTTTTTTACTTTAAGTGTCTTTTTTGTGCTAAAATGACAAAAACTGTTCATATTCGTGAAAGAAAAGTGGTTTTCTATGTGCTAAAATAACATTTCGTATAAAATAACATTTATTTCCATATATAACATTTCCGACATAGTTGTCAAAATGACAATAATAACATGTGCGTTACGTTGGTTACTGTTGTCTGTGCTGTTGCCATATAAAAGGAAACTAGCGCCCTCATGACAGGTTTTCTATTTTTCTGGTCAATCAATACTACTACTACTACTACTTATAGCTAAGGATCTAGTGATGACCGGGAATCTTTAGATCTGATATTGTTTGATCGAAGACTCCAAAAGTATGTTCATTCTAGACCCTGCCCCCGATCTCGAGTATAAAGAACGCGCGCTGCCTGCTCCTGCTGGGAGACTCGGTCACTACAGACCACATATCGCCCGCTGGTTCCATCGCCAGGAACTCGCCTGCCGCGCGCTATCTGGCCTCTAGAGGGTACGTATAGTTTTTTATACGTTATGGCTCAGACCAATAAACTATAGACTGCGCGCCGTGAACAAAAGCGTGAAGCCGGCAAAAAGTCAGCTTAAGCACACATCGGAACCAATAGAATGCCCTATGTTGACAGTTTGAACTAGAACAAAGGAGGATGGGCACAAATGTATGGAATCTGGTACCGGCACCAATCAGAGTAAATGATACGTCGTTGGAAAGGTATTTTTGTGTAGATTGTGAATTTACATGTCGCTAGTCCTGGTTTATTGTCCGATCGCAGTAATTCTACTTGAAAGTTATATATTTTTGGTACTAAGTATACAAGAAACTTTTTGCAATAACTCAACGAACGACTGAAAGTGAAAGTCATACATACGTGTATTTATATAAACTTTATTTTTTGGAACACAAAGCTTCACTTATTTTTTATTATTTGGAACATAAAAGTCGTTTTGGCCGTTTGTGCCGCCGTGTGTATTACAAGGCTAAGCTGACTTTTTGCCGGCTTCACGCTTTTCTTCACGGCGCGCAGTCTATAGTTTATTGGTCTGAGCGTTATGGGAGTTCATGCATTTGTTTGTTCTTTAGCAAAAAGCTGGGCATAGAGTTCTCCTGGACTTTGAATAAAAATATGGTTAATGAAGTAGAGATAACTCGAAAACTCAGTCAGTCAGTAGTCAGCAGGTGTCGATCCAATCCAAACAGTATTCCAGGATTTTATGTGTGTTACCTAATTACTTTTTACTGGATGCTGCAGCTTTCGATGACACTTTTTTATTACAAAGCTTTGTACATGTCGCCTGATCACACATATGACCGTCATCTGTCAGGAATTTTTTGAGTTATCTCTACTCATCGATTTTGATGTTGATTATTTTTTGTTGACTTAACTAAAAGTATTATTTTACACTGTAATATCAAACAGTAACACCAAAAATCATGGACACAAACACAAAACAACCCCTACACAAAATAACCCCCCTATCTGCCATAGAGATATTACACTAGAAGGCAGAAGCCAGGCTTCAGAGCGTACCTCGGATAAAAAGAGACGAAATCTTTAGTAATCACCTTTCTCTTTCTGGCTCATCGGGACCGGAGAGAGATGGGTAATTACCGTTATCGTTGTTTCTCTTTCTAACCGGGGGCGATTGCAATGTATGGGCAGCCGTATGGCTCACCCACTCTAGTGTAATATCTCTATGGCTGGATCGCGATCAAAGATTGCCATTATGACATGACATGGTTCAATGACATTGACAATTTGACAGCTGGCTATTCACTTCACTGTCAATTCCATTGTTCTATAAAGGACTATGGATTAGACACTAAAGCAAAAATAGCGAGCCTGACAATGCCTGTCAAAATTTTAGTGAAAGAAAACATGGCTGCTTCTACTAGTGTTGTGCGCACTACGTGTACGGAAACAGTATCGATATTTAGTTTAATGACTTACGTTACAACAGCAAAAATACATGTCGTTCATCTTTTTTTAATTTCTTTAAAAACTGACTCTGAATTTTGGATGTAACAATTTGGGTTTTGTAGGAATGTCTTTAGGAAGAATTAAAAATTAAATTGTTACAAACACTATAACTTCTGCTGTGTAATAATCTCTCAAAACAAAATGGCTGCCATTTTATCATGGAGGGGATAAGAGAAAATTTGGATAGTGATTTGTCGTTAAAAAATACCATATTTTATCACCCTTAAGTCTCCGACACCGGTGACCAGACACATTGTATATTAATGATATACAAACTTTTAATTCGTTCTTACTTATCATGACTACAAAAAGGTATTCATGCGATTCGCACTTGACCATATTTTTATCGATACTAAATAAACATATTTCACGTCACTACTGTAATGTTTGACACGAGATGACATGTATTTGAGCGGTAGAGAAAATGGCCGGCCTGCCACACTTTTGCCAGCTAATTTTATATGACGTTTAGGATTAGGGCGTCTCTATCTAAGTATATTCCTATCTCTATGGTCAATTCACTGCTGATTGATAATAATATTGATAATTAACATGTGTCAAGTCAATTGTGTCATAGTGTATTATCTATGCTATCTGTCCAGGCTGACCCCCCGCGAGTTCAACTCGTACGGGTCGCGGCGCGGCAACGACGCGGTCATGGCGCGCGGCACCTTCGCCAACATCCGGCTCGACAACAAGATGGCGGCGGGCGCCGGCCCGCGCACCGCGCACCGGCCCAGCGGGGACCTCATGGATATATACGATGCGGCGGAGCGGTGAGTGGAGCGCTCGTGTCTGTCTGTCTGTCTGTAACTGTACGTAGTGTCTAAACAACCTTCGCCAACATCCGGCTCGACAACAAGATGGCGGCCGGCGCCGCAATTGGGTAAGAAATTCGCGGGATGTTTGTCAACTTCCGGTTACATAACAAGATGGCGGCTAGTACCGGCCCAGGGGAGACTTATGATGCAGCGGAACAACCCAATCGCCCACTTAACTTGATGTTAACCTTTTTTTTAAGTTTTGTATGTATGTTTGTCGTAGGTACGCGGCGGAGGGCGTCCCACTGGTGGCCATCGTGGGCAAGGACTACGGCTCGGGCTCCAGTCGCGACTGGGCCGCCAAGGGACCTTACTTACTGGTAACTTTTTATGGAATCAAGGTAGTTCAGTCAGTTCAACCGACTTTAACGCCGAAAAGTAAAAATCGGTTCAGTTAAACGCGGTTAATATACCTAAATCCTTCTCCTAAGACGGATAAACACGATGCTGAAAACCCTATCAAAATCGGTTCAGCCAAACAACGCCTAAAACCTTCTCCTAAGTCTGACAAATACATACTATGCTGAAAACCGCATCAAAATCGGTTCAACCAAACGCGAGATAATCGCGCACAAATATACATACATACATACAGATCAAACTGAGAAACTTCTTTTTTGAAGTCGGTTAAAAAAGTGTAATTGGCTGTACACATTTTTATCAGGCATACAATTTTTTTTTTCATAAATTGGTTTTTCATAAATCTTGAAAAAATGACAGTCATTCAAATTTCAATACAGTTGTTGATGTAAATTAAAATCCGCGGGAAGCATTCGCGGTGATGATGTCATAACTCTCGCCGGGCTCCGAGACTTATGACGTCACAGCAGTGACCTGATGACGTCACAGCAGTTCCCTTCACAACGATGGTTCCTCCCCAGGGCATCAAAGCAGTGATAGCGGAGTCATTCGAGCGCATCCACCGCTCCAACCTGGTGGGCATGGGAGTCCTGCCGCTCCAGTTCCTGCCGGGGCAGAGCGCCCAGACCCTGGGACTGACCGGGACGGAGCAGTACTCTATCGAGCTTCCTGAAAATGTGACACCGGGGGAGTTGGTTACTGTGCAGGTGAGTGTTGCTACGTCACGCGGTGACGTCATGCCTGAATCGCGCTATCGAAGATTTGTGCATCGCCCGCATATATACCACGCCTCGAGAACACTCACTCGGGGCCTCGGCCGCCCCCCAGGCATGTCGTCTCGCCTACAGGGAGATCTTCCGTAGCCAAAAGTGCTTGGTAGTGTGATAGTGTCTGGTGGGGATGGGAGTCCTAGCGCTCCAGTTCCTGCCGGGGCAGAGCGCCCAGACCCTGGGACTGACGGGAACAGAGCAGTACTCCATCGAGGTTCCTGAGAGTGTCACACCTGGGGACTTGGTTACTGTGCAGGTGAGTGTAGCTACGTCACATGGTGACGTCACAGAAGCCTGAATCGCGCTATCGAAGATTTGTGCATCGCCCGCATATATACCACGCCTCGAGTACATTCACTCGGGGCCTCGGCCGCCTCCCAGGCATTTCGTCTCACCTACAGGGAGATCTTCCGTAGCCAAAAGTGCTTGGTAGTGTCTGGTGGGCATGGGAGTCCTAGCGCTCCAGTTCCTGCCGGGGCAAAGCGCCCAGACCTTAGGGCTGACGGGGACTGAGACGTACTCTGTGGAGGTGCAGGAGAGTGTGACACCTTAGGAGTTGGTTACTGTGCAGGTGGATGGTCTGTGTATATAAAATGAATGTTTGTCTGTACGTCCTTTATAGACAGATTAGATTATCGATAGATGGCGCCACTGTCATTCCAATGAATTTCATATATTGATGTGACGTACCCTGGAGTTATTGTGGAACACAACATACGCTACTTTGCATCAGAGAATTCCCGCGGGATCGGGATTTACGCGGGAAAACCTCTCATGCGTACAAAATCGGAGGCACAGCTATACTTGAGTCGCCGACCGTATGCAATAAATTGTCAATGTACTTATGTTCAATTAAGCTTGTCAAGAAAACAGCACTTCATCCTTTTCTTTGGAAATGTGAACGTCCATAACGCTGTGCACAGGACGGGCGCCGACGGTAGACTGACTTTAGGCCACGCCCACTGCGATGACGTCAGGACCT
The DNA here is from genome assembly GCA_905404135.1 of Hesperia comma. Taxonomy (NCBI): domain Eukaryota; kingdom Metazoa; phylum Arthropoda; class Insecta; order Lepidoptera; family Hesperiidae; genus Hesperia; species Hesperia comma. The sequence continues at coordinate 1,047,316 of FR990039.1, forward strand.
AGTACTCACAGTGCACAGTTTCTTAGGCCGTCTCCTCTCTATATTTGTTTCATAATAGATCGATAACTTCTCCTTTAAAAAAAGAGTATATGCTCACTTTTTAAAATTGCTCTCCTACTAAATATTATATATAAACTATTAGATATTATTGTTCTTATTAGTATAACTGTGTATTTTATTGAACCGCCTTATACCGTTCTATGCACATCCTGAAGGTTGACTGTTAGAGAATGCTATTTAGCATTAAGTCCGCCAATTGTACCACTTTTGGGGTTCAATAAAGAATAAATAAATAAATAACTTCAAATTCCGTATGTATAGGTGAGCGACGGCAAGTCATTCCAAGTGAAGGTACGATTCGATACCGAAGTGGACCTCGTGTACTACAAGAACGGCGGCATCCTCAACTACATGGTGCGCAAGATGCTGTGAGGATGATGACGGCATTTGGGGGTTAAGTGGGAGGGGGGTTATGTGTCACGAGGGTTAAGTTTGGTCATTATATAGGTTATGTGTTAGGAGAAGCTTTGAGGGGGTTAAATATAGGGTGTCCCAAAATTCACGCAAGAAGTAATTTTGATAGAAAACACAGGTTTATAATTAAAAATTGTATTTTTTTTATTGTTTTATATAATATACAGCATAGGGTTATGTATGGAATAGCATATTGGGTAAATGGCCTCCACGACTTTGCTGGCACATACGTACTCTTTTGTTGAAATTATCCATGGTTTTTTGCATAAATGTGGCTGAATTTCGTTGATACAGCGCTCAATTTCCTCCTTCAAGGCGTGGTTGGTCGTGGGCTTGTTGACCTTAAACCTTGACTTCAAAAAACCCCAAAGATAAAATCCAACGACGTTAAATCGCATGATCTGGGCGGCCAATTCTGATCACCAAAACGGGAAATTACACGACCAGAAGGCATGGCATGTGGTACCGTCTTGTTGAAACCACATGCCGTCCACATCCACATCTAGTGTAGCGCTCCATTTTTAATAACCCTGAACCCTGAATTGAACCCAGGACCCTTAGAAAGGTGGTCGGTATACTAACCATTCCACTATAGAGATCAAGTTAGAGGAACACTTCAGAAACGAGTGTAACACATTTGTGTGACAATGTGTGGACTTCTTGTCACACTCGGACTTGACATGTGACGTAATTTTGGAAAATTTTAGTGACAATAAATTGCATGAATGTATTTTTTTTACTACATCAACGTTTTTGAATGTAGATTTGCAATTTTTTATTTGTTTTTATTAAAGTTCTTGGCCATTTAACATCAAAAAAAGAAAATCAGAGACACTATTTGTTATTTTTTAAATGCTGTTATGTATGTTATATTGTTGTGGCTAATTTATGATTAAGAACCTAAATAAATTGGCTGTAAATATATTACTTAAATACACAATTTAGTCACATCACAATTCAATGTTTCTATAGTTTTTTTTATTATATTATGTAATAATTTTAAGCTAAAACTGGTGCGTTCTTACTTAAACATATGACTTTTTTGAGAAGGTGCCTTATTAAATAGGAAGGAGTGAAGAAACAACTCCTCAGCACAACTTTTAATAATACTTCCACTCTTTATTGTCCATAAAATGGTACTGTACCATAACGTCTCAAACTGTTTGAAAATAAACCCTTTCATAATTCTGTCGTCTACTTTCAAAACCTGCTAAAACACTATTAACAAAACGTAATCAAAGCAAACAAAAAATAAGCGTATACTTCAAATATTTCTAAATTATATAAAACTAATCATTTTTAATGCCTTATTAGACGTTTACAAATACATAAAACACTGAATATAATTCAAAAGAGCTATAACGATGAAAAAAATAACATGATTTTGTTTTAGTGGGCATTGGTGTGAACTTTTGGTTTTGGCGGATTTTGCAATGCACCTACTGAATTATAACTTCTTAAATGTTTGCAATAAAAACATTCAAATTGTCATCAAATATAGAACCACTTTGAACCACTGTTGAACAATGTTTGTGTCCGTGAACGGTGTCTGTGTGTGTGTGTTGCGCGAACGCGGTGTATGAAGCATGTATGAAGCTGTCCATCTGTGCTTTTTTTTATGGAATTAAGATAGCAAACGAGCATGCAGCACCACCCTCCGCTGCCGCCCATGGCAACTGTAACAGATGCGTTACTACCCCTGAGGACTGAGATGGTCGCCTCTAAAAAAGTGTATGATTCCTCCTATAACTATCCCACTAAAGGCCATAGTCGACCATGGCCAAATATATCTTACAGACTTTGTATTTGACAACATTATGAAAAACTCTTCAATTTACTTCCTAAAGATAAGTATTTGTACCCTTAAGCAAGCGATAATTAATTTTTAATACACACATAATATTTTAAATCTGGTGCGTGCAGGGTAAGAACCCAGGACTCGCGAAAGCCCTAGGTTTAAACCACTTTGATATCTCTGCTTAACATTGGTTATAAATAACTAGCGACCCGCCCCGGCTTCGCACGGGTGCAATAACTATTTAATGGATTAATTATTATACATAAAAACCTTCCTCTTGAATCACTCTATCTATTAAAAAAACCGCATCAAAATCCGCTGCGTAGTTTTAAAGATTTAAGGACACAAAGGGACAGAGAAAGCGACTTTGTTTTATACTATGTAGTGAAGTCGATAAACATACAGGACAATGTATGTAAATATACACATATTATTATGTATATGTATTAATTTTATGTAAAAAGTTTCTATATTAAAGGGTTATGGGGCCTTATCGAAAATGATTTTTGTTCGAACAATTTAATTTATTGTAATCATAAACAAATTCTAGGTGTTTGGTATTCAAAATTTTAATTATGTGTTTTATTTTAAGATAACGTCGCAAACTTTGTATGTATTTTTATTTTAGTATAGTTTATATGGGTAACTTTTGTAACGATTGTATTTTAATAAATTATATTTTGTTACATTAATTTGTTTATTTTTTCGCGACGTCGGTCAAGAAGTTTATATATGTATTTCATAGAAACTTTCATCCTCTATTTTAAGCCTTTTGGGGGTGATTTTTGAAAAAAAGTAGCCTTGTGTACCTAACCCTTCAACTATTTTTTCATTTCAAATTTCATCCAAAACAGTTTAGCCGTAAAAGCGTCACAGACTGACAGATGTTTCGCAATTATATTAATAAACCCTTCGGAGCAAAATATAGGTACAAAACGCAAAATAAGTATGGATCTTAGAATAATCCATACTAATATTATAAATGCGAAAGTCTGTCTGTCTGTGACGTTTTCACGGCTAAGCCACCGGTCCGATTTGGATGAAATTCGGAATGAAAATAGTTGAAGACCCAGAGTCACACATAGACTACTTTTTTTCAAAAATCAACCCTGTAAAGGCTTGAAAGGGGGGATGAAAGTTTGTATGAATAATCTAAACCACTGATTGTTAATGAATGAACCTTGCCCCTTCCCGTTTCGCGATATAAATGAATTCAACGCAGGCGAAGCCGCGGGCAGAAGCTAGTTATAGTATAATTATTGTAAGGTATGGACGCATTAAGTGTTAAGTGTCTACTATCCTGAGTAATATTAAAAGTTATGAATTCTATAAATTGTTTAACACAAACAAACATTGTTTACAACAACAACAATAATAATGAATTGATACAAATATTTAACATGAAAACATCACACATCGCCCGGAGATACTCAGTTCTGTGTGTGTGAACCATCGACCATCGAGGAGTAAGTTTGTCTGTGGCACAGTAGCTCCCGAATGGCTGAGCCGATTTGAGTGCGGTTTTTTTTAATCGAAGGCCAGTTTAGTTGCGGTGCTTTTTAGCTGTGTTCGGTAGAAATCGGTCCAGCAGTTTCCAGACTATCAGCTCTTTTGCAAAATTATGTAAGATATTTTGGCACACAATTTAATTCTTAGCTATATATTAAGAAGATCTGTTTAGGCGTTTGATGATAAGTAGCTCATTAGAGGATTTTCCAAGTAAATTTTTATTTATTTACGTAACTTCACATAAAACAAAACAATAGTCAAAATCGCGTAATGTTACTGCAGACAGTATTGGTGTGTGTGTGTCTGTGTTGTGTGTGTGCCATGGACCCCACCACGCAGGATCTGCTGACACCGATCAAGGATTACGGAGAGGGCTGTGGATATGACGTAAGTATTGTTTATATATTGAAGCGCTCATAGCCCGGCGGCTTGCGTCGATCCTAAGCGATCGACAAAGTTAAGCAACAGCGGGCGGTCGGTAGTCGGATGGGTGACCGCTAGTGGCTAAATATCTTGAGCGCTTCCGTGCTTCGGAGGGCACGTAAAGCCGTCGGTCCCGGTTGGTATCGATTGATAGCAATCGTTAAGCCACGTTGGAGGCCTTCGGGCGGCTTGAAAACTTTCGACACTGGGTTGGAGCAGCGTGGTGGAGTATGCTCTAGGCCTCCTCAGTAATGAGGAGAGACCCGTGCTCAGTAGTGGGCCATTAGTGGGTTGTAGCTTAGCATTGTTTATATTACTAGTTAACCCGCTCTCACTTCACTTCGGAAAACTGTTGCTAATATAGTAAACCCAACTTAAGATTGAAACGAAAGAGGCGCTGTCGGACGCATTTGACATTCATTTGACCAATCATTGCACACTAGTAACTGACAGATGAATGACCACAACGTACTCATGAATGACTTTTCGTTAGTTCCAATTTTTGCCATTTCAGAGATAAGTTGGGCGGACTGTATATGTTCTGTTATAAACCTGAAACAATAATGTTTCGTTAGACCGTTAGTAATAAAACTGTGAAAAACACAGAACTATGACCCAAAAATAACAGACTTCAAAAATCAAAATCGATAAGTTGAGATAACCTAAAAACTACCTGTCAGGTGTCACTGTGATTTCTATGGAACCACGGGACAAATACTAGCTCTCAAATAAAAAAACGAATTATCTAAAACGGTTCATCCAGTAAAAGTTTTGAACAGTAAAAAAATACAGTCCAACCGAAAATTTCCCGACCTTTTTTTGAAGTCTGTTAAAACCGTTTTTTTTAATTCCCGCGTTGAGGCTTGCTCTTTGTCATAATAGCATACTTTACCATTATCGTCACGCAGAAATCTTACACTTACAATTTCATAGCCTCCACCCGCTACGTGCAATATTCCTGTGTTCCAAAAATACACTTAGGCGCACAAAACAACACCGTATAACGTGTGCGCGATGTCACCATACCTACTCCTCAGACCTCCTGGGGCCTTAGTACGAGTTTTAAGTGACAAAACGCGCTCGCTACGTAACTGCAAGTTAGCTAAGATTTGTATGGGATCAAGCTGAGCCATTTACGTCCGCTAGGTGGCTCTGCTCCGATCCCATACAAATTTTAGCTAACTTGCAGTGTTGCAGTTACGTAGCGAGCGCGTTATGTCAGTTAAAACTCGTACTAAGGCCCCTGGTAATTCCCAGATCTGCTGCAACCCCAAACCAGGCATGATCAATGTCCATATCGTGGCGCACTCTCACGCCGAGCTGGGCTACACCAGGACCTTCCACGACCATTATACCGGAGGTAGGTCATCTCAACTCTTTGTTTGCATTTTACTTGTACATTTTGTACGTGAGCACAGGGCTCCAATTCTACTAAATTATAACGCTTCAATTGTATCTCGATGGAATTGTTTGCCACATTTTGTATGCAAAATTGAATAGTTTGACACATTTTTAGCATAAGTATTTCGTGTATAGAATTGAATAGATCGACACATTTTGGTACGTTGTGTGTACAAAATTTAATAGTTTTCGTCGCTATATCGGCACATTCTGTATACAAAATGTGGCAGACTATTTAATCGAGATACAATTGAAGTTTTGGCGGTCAAGTATTTATAGGTGACTCGAGTTCTATTAAGTACTACTTAGCTGTTACCTGCAGTTTAGCCTGCGTAGAAGTACTTTTGACTGATTTTTAAACAACCCTTATTTTAATGCCTCAGGTGTGGATTTTCGCAATAACTGTTTAAAAATTTGACTTTCTTACAAACTTTCAATCACTATTTGACCCTCGGAATATGACACAATCCATTCTTAGCGGGCGTCTATCTATACCTATAGCTCACCGTCAGGCTTAATCTAGGAAGCTTGAATCTTTATGTGCTTGTTCATACTGAACTCGCGGGCGCTGTGGCGGGCGCGCGCGCGGTGGACGTGGCGAGCCCGTGTTTATAATTATTGACCGCCAGGCGTTTTGCGCAAGAGTTCAGTTGCGTCGCTACTGAATCGCGCGCTCCGCCGCTAGTTCAGTGTGAACACACACAAACATTTCATGCGTTTGATATGCCGCGAGCGCGCCGCGCGCGTTGTCGCTAGCCCGCCCGCTACTTAGACCGCACGTGCGATTCCTGTGTGAACACTTGGATATTACGCCATATGTTTGATATTTCGTGACCGCGTCCGCGAGTCAGTATGAATGAGCACTATGTCGTAAGCTTTAGAGTACTTAAACTATGAAATGATTTCAGACGACGAATTCTACGCGAAGAGCAATATTAACATGAAAAGGATTTTGGATGCCACCATCAGCGAACTGTGGAGCAACAAGGAGAGAAGGTTAAGCTACAACCCACTAATGGCCCACTACTGAGCACGGGTCTCTCCTCATAATGCGGAGGCCTAGAGCATACTCCACCACGCTGCTCCAATGCGGATTGGTGGAGGGGTTAGTTGGGGCCAACCCAGTGTCGAAAGTTTTCAAGCCGCCCGAAGGCTTCCGACATGGCTTAACGACTGCTATCAGTCGATAACAACCGGGACCGACGGCTTTACGTGCCCTCCGAAGCACGGAAGCGCTCAAGATATTTTGCCACTAGCAGTCACCCATCCGACTACCGACCGCGCCCGCTGTTGCTTAACTTTGTCGATCGCTTAGGATCGACGCAAGCCGCCGGGCTATGAGCGCTTCAGGAGAGGAGGTTATTTGCTTTATATTTTTTAAGCCCCGACTCAAAGCGTTAGGAGTTTGACCCGTCTGTCTGTGTGTATGTATGTCTGTCTCCACCGTAGCTTTCAAACTGGTTAACTGAGCAGTAAAAAATCAGCTCTTTTTCAAAATGATGTAAGCCATTTTGGCATAATAATCATTCCCTGTCAACGCCATCTAGATATTGTTCAGAGAAAAGCAATTAACACTTATAAAATTGTATTAAGATGTTATTACGTCATGTTGTTTTCTCGCAGTACTACAGTAGGTACATAACATCGGGAACCTTACAGTTATTAAAATAAACGAACTTCTATACTCCATGACTCTAATTACAGATTCACGCTATCCGGCTCAGAGTTGCCATATTTCTTTCACTGGTGGTCCAAACGGGACGGCACAGGTAGTAATTTTCATAAGATTTCACTCTGCTTTCTTGGAATTACTTTTACTTTCATTATTTTTAACCGCTGTTGATATAAAATAAATATTTTTCAGTCTCCTTATTAGGTTGTAAACAAATATAACTTCAAGACATATTCAAAAGAGATATAGCAAATTCGAAAATGGCGGTAGACTCAAAAAATTATATTCATAAGTTTATGTTCAAAATACTTACTTACATGATTTTATGATTTTAGCTTTGACTTGACTTTGGGACTATTGTAGTTCGAAAATTCGGAGCTTAGTTCGCGATGATGATAACAGATGGCGGTAAACGATACCATGCAAATACTGATAACAGTATGGAACACAATTACTGCATTAATACCTGTACGTCTATTAAGAGTTTTTAATACTATACTCGCTAGCGAATATCGTTTAGAATTTGTATGAGAATTGTAGTTCAACATCGTAACCGCTAGAGGCGCTGTACGGATTCTCATACAAATTCTAAACGATAGTCGCTAGCGAGTATAGTTTTAAAAACTCATAATAGACGTATTGGAGTACGAGTTTTACCACCTAGCGGACGTAAATGGGTCTACTTCGATCTCATACAAATTTTCGCTAACTCGCATTATGTTGCGAGCGCGTCATGTCACGTACGTAAAACCCGTACTAAGGCCCCTGCCCCCTTATTATGAACTCTTAATTCCAGACAGTTTCCCACACGGAGTTCATAATACGGCCCCTGGTCTCGTCCCTAGTCCACAGGATGGTGTACCAGCTTCTCCGTCAAGGCCGGTTGTTCTTCGTGGGCGGCGGCTGGGGCATGCCGGAGGAGGCCAGCGCCAGCTACCAGGGGATCATAGACCAGTTCACGTATGCTTTGAGGTGAGGCAGAGCTGTCCTACAATATTATTTATCGTTACGCTACTTTCACACGGCAGTACAGTTTTTTGCAGGATCCCGTTTTCTGCTGGATCCCGTTTGATGGCGAATGTGTTTATGATCCCGCATGGGGGATGCTCGTGTGAACGCTAGCATATAAACACATTCGCCATCAAACGGGATCCAGCAGAAAACGGGATCCTGCAAAAAACTGTACTGCCGTGTGAAAGAAGGCTTAGACCTATAACTACGAAAACCATAGTATCAACACAGGTATCAATTTTGATTAGGTAATTTTTGCGTGAAGCGTTGACAATCATACAGACTGACATACAGACAAAAAAATAATCATGTAATTATTTTTTTATATTCATTGGCCTCCCACTGACATACCTCACCTGACAACTGACTCACTTGATTTAACAGCTGGCACCTTATTGATGACAATCCTTACGACACGATAAAATTTCATTCCCAACTAAACTATCATTATTCGTGTCTAGAAAACTCAACTCCACTTTCCTGGACTGCGGGCGGCCGCTGGTAGCGTGGCAAGTAGACAACTTTGGCCACTCCCGCGAGCTGGCGTCGCTGCTGGCGCAGATGGGGTTCGATGGTCTGTTCGTCAACCCCATCAGCATCGAGGACGAGCTGGCCCGGATGCAGAACCGGAGCTTGGAGTTTCTGTGGCGGGGCAGCGATGATTTAGGTGAGGGTATTTGAATGAACACATATAAGTGCGCTTTTTTAAATCGAATTTTAGCTATTTAATGTTTCATAGAAATAGGTTCTTTTGCAGTAGTTTTTACAGTTTGAAGAGTTTCAGCTTTCTTCCAAAACGATGTAAGTTATTGCCATTTGAATATTACGCAGTGAACAACTATCTATGGACGAAAGGTCATTGACATTAGTTGACCAAATTTCCCGAAGCGAAGCGAGAGCGTTTACTTTGTAACTTATTCAGCACAGCAAACATAACCTCCGTACCGTGCATCAGTAGTCGCAGGTCCTTAGATCTTGTTGTTGCAAATCCACAAGACACCCCCGTCAAACCGGTGCCTATACCCCGCAGGGAGCGAGACGGACCTGTTCTCGCACAAGCTGTTCGACGGCTACTGGGCGCCGCCGGGCTTCTGCTTCGGCAGCCTGTGCGGGGACCCACTGCTCATCACCTCCGACAGCGTCTTCAGGAACGTTGATGAACGGGTAAGGGCGACAAGGTTTTTTATAAATAAATCCTTACTTCCTTACTCCTTACTAATATTATAAATGTCTTACTAATATTATAAAATGTCTGTGGGGATAGTTAGTTGGGTGGAGAGTGACGTAGGCTACTTTTTACCGCGGAAAAACATCTCATTCCCATGGGAAGATCGATGTTTTGTTAGTTGCTAGATATTTGTTCCGGATTTGTTAATAGATGGCGTTAGTAAAGTTCATTTGCAAGTTCTGAATAACGCTATAAAATACTACATGTAATTTACTTAAGTCATAGGCAAATGTTATAGGCTACTTTTTAGCTGAGATTCCTACGGGAGCGGGACCTACGCGGCTGTTACCTACGGGTCCCGAAGCGAAGCGCGGGCGGTTCTCTAGTAAATAAATAAACGCTACACACTCATAGCACCACACTAGGATTCCCTGTGTCGTGGGTGCCATGGACACACACACAAGACAAGGACACACACCCAGACCGAGAACGAAAATTCAAACTCGTCATTCAAATTTCCGCATCGCTGGGAATCGAACCCAGGACCCTCGGAACAGCGATCCGGCGTGTTAACCATTGCGCCATCCGGGTCGTCAAGGTGAAAACACCTTTGTTACCAGGGGGCTTAGTACGAGTTCTACGTGACATAACGCGCTCGCTACGTAACTGCGAGTTAGCTCATCGAAGCAGAGCGAGCTTGTGCTTCGGCAGCGTGGGAGCCACTAAAACGAATTCCATATCTGATGTGAATGCAGTGTAGTAGTAGTAGTTCGAGATCTTGGTGTTATCTTTGATGCTGGCATGACCATGCGAGATCACATCAATAGTATTTGCAGTAAATCTTTTCGTAATCTCGGTTTTGTCACCCGCACATGTGCTCCATTCAAGGAACCACTAAGTCTTAAAATTGTTTATTATTCGTACGTAAGATCCATCCTTGAGTTTGCATGCCAGATTTGGTCTCCATTTTATAAAATTTATATTAATAATATTGAAAGAATTCAACGTAAATTTATCTCACATATTAACTTTAAATTTAAGCATAATAGCTCCTCATATCTTGAAGACTGTCGACACTATAACCTTCTTACGCTTGATGAAAGACGGAAGCTTTTGGACATGGGATTCCTGTACGATATTTTGCGTGGTGGTATTGACTGTCCGCACTTATTGAATTCTATTGGATTTCATGTGCCTAAAAAACGAACTAGAATCACCACCAAATCTATGTTTAGTATTCCTCATCACTCTACACTTTACGGTAAAAACAGTGTCATAACACGTTTACTATCAAATTATAATAATACTTTCAATGCTATTGATCCTTTTGTAGTCAGTAAAAGTAACTTTAAAAAAAAGTGCACGCATGTATTTTGAACACAGCTCCTGTAGTTTGATTTTACATGGTTTGTTACCTAGTAACTTTTTCATTAGTACCTATATAGTTTATGTTGTACTTTCTAAATGATGTACTTATTCACATATATATTATTTATATTTATTATTTATATTTATATATTATATATATTATTTATATTTATTACTTATATACTTAGGATGTATATTATATTTATAGATTTTAGAATATGCATTATATTTATATAATTAGAATGAGTAAATTTTATCTTCTGTGCCACTTCAATTCAATTCAACATATTTTACCTAGTTGTACGTAGTATTATGTTATAAGTAAGATGTGGATAACTATAATTGGCATAGGTTAAATAATATGTGTAAACAAATTTGTAATTTACGCTGTTGTTATCCTGAATAAAATAAAAATAAAATAAAAATAGACTAGGTTTGGTAAGGTAATAAAATACGCGAGTGTCTTAGAGCACTCGGTTGGAACAAAATTATGTTTAATTGTTGCACTTTAACTCTGATACCACTATTATAAATATAACAATGCATTAGTAGACGCAGGTATGTATATCATCTGACATGACCTCACATACTTCATCACCATGCTGTCATATCTACTCTAACGTTGACCCAATAATGCAAACTTTACACAATTTTTCGTCTAGCCTCCATCCGTACCAAAGCATTGTATCCACAGGTCCACAGGTATCATTGTTCCTACAGTCGATCGTCTAACTTAACATTGACCCAATTGTCCAAACTTTACACAATTTTTCTCCTAGCCTCCATCCGTACCATTGTTCCAGGCGTCGTTGTTCCTGCAGCCGCTCCTATCCCGACATACATACCTCATCTGACAGCTGTCATATCTAAACTAACATCGACACAACTGATGCAAATTTTACACAATTTTTCTCCTAGCCTCCATCCGTACCAAAGCACTGTATCCACAGGTACTGTTATTCCTGGAATCGATCGTCTAACTTAACATTGACCCAATTGTCCAAACTTTACACAATTTTTCTCCTAGCCTCCATCCGTACCATTGTCCCAGGCATCGTTGTTCCTGCAGCCGCTCCTGTCCCGACATACATACCTCACCTGACAGCTGTCATATCTAAACTAACATTGACACAACTGATGCAAAATTTACACAATTTTTCTCCTAGCCTCCATCCGTACCAAAGCACTGTATCCACAGGTACCGTTATTCGTGGAATCGATCGTCTAACTTAACATTGACACAATTGAGCAAACTTTGCACAATTTTTCTCCTAGCCTCCATCCGTACCATTCTTCCAGGCGTCGTTGTTCCTGCAGTCGCTGGTGTCGCGGCGGACGCCGCACTACGATCTGACACACATTCCTCATCTGACAGCTGTCATATCTAAACTAACATTGACAAAACTGATGCAAATTTTACATAACTTTTCTCCTAGCCTCCATCAGTCCATCCGTTTATTACCTGACAGCTGTCACGTCGACCCAGACATTGACACTATTGTCCAAACTTTACACAATTTTTCTCCTAGCCTCCATCCGTACCATTGTTCCAGGCGTCGTTGTTCCTGCAGTCGCTGGTGTCGCGCCAGGCGCCCCACTACGGCTCCCAGCTGCTCGTGGTAATGGGGCACCGAATGGGCTACTACGACGCTGACGTCTGGTTCGCGAATATTGACAAGCTTATCAAGTGGGTGCTGTTCTATCTATGGCTATAATTACTATAACATATTCTTAAGCTCAATGAGGGTAACCGCGTGTGAATTTTCCGCTAGAGGCGCTAGTGAGAAGGGAGGTCTGTCTGTCACTTTTCGCTTGTCTGAATGGTCTGAATTTCATTTGTCACTGTTTATGTATGGGCGGGCTTTGACAGCAAGACCTCACCTCGACGGTGGCGCCAGCTGGTGAGCACAAAAACGGCGACCCTCATTGTTACTAACACACTAACAATCTATGGATCTCTGATATCTGAATTAAAGATTTATTATTATTATTATTACTAAGTGCAAATAAAAAAACCGGCCAAGTGCGAGTCGGACTCGCGCACGAAAGGTTCCGTGCCATTATGTATAAAAACGCCAAAAAAATCTCGTCTGTTGTATGGAAGCCTCTCTTAAATATTTAATTGTTCTATTGTAGCCACATATTATCCACTACGCCATCTCTTGGACCGAAAGGTAACTAAACTATCGCTGAGGCGTCGAAAGTATGGGCGCCCACTTAAATATTTATTTCATTCTGTTTTTTAGTATTTGTTGTTGTAGCGGCAACAGAAATACATCATCTGTGAAAATTTCAACTGTGTAACTATTACGGTTCATGAGATACAGCCTGGTGACAGACGGACGGACGGACGGACGAACAGCGAAGTCTCAGTAATAGGATCCCGTTTTACCCTTTGGGTACGGAACCCTAAAAACAGTAAGAAGTTTTTTATGGAATGAAGGTAACAAATGAGCAGACAGCACTATCCTACTGTCTTTTATGACTCCCATGACTACCGTGACCGGCCTAGAAAAAGACTCAATTAATAAATATCAAATCTTCACGTCCTAATTCGGTCACAGATGCGTTGCTATCTCTGAGGACTGGATGCCTAACTCGTGGTCAAACCAGAATGAACACGAGATTTTTTCCTCGTCGTCACACCACGCATTTGACGACCCTGTAGCCTAGTTGGTAGCGACCCTGCCTGCGACGCGAGAGGTCCCGGGTTCGATTCCCGGCCGGGGTAGATATTTATGTGGCAGATAAATATTTGTACTAGGGTCATGGGTGTAATTGTGATGTGTTATATGTGTAGTCCATGCCACCCGCGACACAGGTACCTAGTAACCTACTGCGGGGGTATGAGTGTGTTAGCGTTTATTTACCTATTTTACTGAGATGGTCGCCTCTAACAAAGTGTATCTAATATCTATATTTCAGCCACGTGAACGCACGAGGTCACACAGTAACTCCACCCGTCCACCTGCACTACTCCACGCCCGCCTGCTACCTCAAGGCTGTCCACGCGACTAAGTATGTGTAGAATGATTGTAGTTTTCAATGCAGAAGAAAATTTAAAACGCCATTTTTAATCTGCATAAAATGTTCCATGAAAATTGCATGGCTATTAATGGCCCACTACTGGTCTCCCCTCATAAGGAAGCTTAGTGGATACTCCACCATGCTGCTCCAGTGCGGATTGCTGGCGGAATATGCGTTTTTGACGTGATAACGTCATATAAATCGATGAACACCGACTGCATGCACGAAAAAGTGTCACGTTCCGTCTGAATCGAGCGTTCAAGCGAGAGCGTGGAAAAAGCAATAAAGAGGCACGATCTTCCACTCCATCGCACGATGTTATAATAATTCAATTCTATTCATTAAAGTATGCAATTTTGTTTAATTAATGTTTTCTTAAATGACGTTATCATGTAAAATTATAGCTCATAAACCGATAACCATTTTATTTCGTTGTTTCTATCCATCAAAAGTTTTCGCACACAGTCCCTTATAAAATTATTCTCTCACTAGTAAATCCGCCCTCGCTTCGCTTCGGGAAACCAGTCCCTTCAAAAATCTCTATAAATTTTAACAAATTATGTTATTCCGATGTCTAAGCTATATTACTGCAAAGTTTCATGAAAATCCGTTCAGTAGTTTTTGCGTGAAAGAGCAACAAACACACACACACACACACATACATCCTTACAAACTTTCGCATTTATAATATTAGTAGGAAGTAGGATAGTAGGAAGGAAGATGCTCTGTATGTTTATTACAATAATATCACTATAAGTATTGCCTATCTATTCTATCATTTCAGTTTATAAATGAGACTGCACTGCTCTCTCCACGCATATCTAACGACATCATCAATCTTCCAGCCCCGTACTGCCAACAAAACAAGACGACTTCTTCCCGTTCGCGTACGACCGGTTCACGTACGCCACGGGGCTGTACACCTCGCGACCCACCATCAAATACATGGTGCGCGAAGGAAACGTCTACTTACAGGTAGTTCATCATCATTATCATCGCAATCCATAACCGTCCTGCGTGCGCTTGTGCTTCGTACAGTAAGGTCATTTTAACTCGGCTGATATGAAGTTGGCTACGAGTGGCTGCGCGGATGTCGATTTTAAGGCCAAAATGGTGGTAGGGGGAGTTGAGTGCGGGTGGTAGGATAGTTAGCCAATACCATGGATGTAAATACGTCAATGGCCAATACGAAGTAGCGCATCATGAAACACTGTCATGGCCGCCGTGTTTTGATTGGTCAGTTACTGTACCTGCGCAAACATCTCGGAAAACGAAGTTCACATCAGCCGAGTAGATAAATTACCTTACTGTAGATGTGCCTATTCTGTACTCGCCACTCATCGATCTGTGGAATAGCTTTATACTTATTACAAAGCGTAAATACTTTATTATTTTAATTTTAACTTAACATAGAATTACTAGTTTTTTTGGTGGGTCACAAACCATTATTAACTATTCGCTACTCGATGTTTTTTATGACTTTCATTATGTCGCAGCTATGTATGTAAGGTGGTACTTATCTGTATACTGCATGTCATTGTCCGAAGCATAGTGAGCGCATCCAATCTTTTTCTATACTTATATTAAATCTGTAGAGAGGTCAATTCTGTACATTAAATATATTTCCAAAATAACTATCAGGGGGTGATTAGGGATCGATACTGATGCCAAAAATGCAATCAGTAAAATTTTTGTCTGTCTGTCTGATGTATAACCGTTATAGAAACAAAAACTACTCGACGGATTTTAACGAAACTTGGTACAATTATTTTTCATACTCCCGCGCTGGTTATAGTATACTTTTCATCACGCTACAATCAATAGGAGCAGAGCAGTGAAGGGAAATGTTGGGGAAACGGGAGAAGTTACTCCATTTTTTAAGCTTCCGTCGCGTGTGCAACCTTAATGGTTAAAGCTACACAGAAATCATGTATGACGGAAATGTTCTCCTTAAAATTATATAAAAAATATTCCACGACAGCATTATATGTCTATCTTTTATGGTTGACTCACAATAACACGTGTAACTCCCGATAGCTTAGCAGTTCGAAGCTTTCTGATTAAGTATACCTATATTTTATCTACTCTTACGTTTATGACACATAAGTGGGTGAAATAAAGGGGTGAAGTTTAAACGAAATTCACGCGGGCGAAGCCGCTGGCAAAAGCTAGTAGTAAATAAAATTTTAATGATTAACTAACATTTTACCCAGATGACGAAACAACTACAAGTGCTGGCCCGACTGGGGAACAATGACAAGATCTTTGAAGAGCTGAACTGGATCATGGGTAACCATACCTTTAATTTTTCTTTGGCCACCACCATAGATCAGAGGCCTCATGGGGATACTAGATCTCCATGCCCAGACACCTAAATAATACTTTTATTATGAACAAGATTTTCAAGAAGAGGTTATGTGACTTTGACTGCCTTGTCGGCTTACGGCCTATTTCCCGCTTGCTGTTAAACCCCCGATCTAAAAAGACACCGCTCTTTTTAGGGTTCCGTACCCAAAGGGTAAAACGGGACCCTATTACTGAGACTTCGCTGTCCGTCCGTCCGTCTGTCACCAGGCTGTATCTCATGAACCGTAATAGTTACACAGTTGAAATTTTCACAGATGATGTATTTATGTTGCCGCTACAACAACAAATACTAAAACACTGAATAAATTAAATATTTAAGTCGAAATATGGCTTCGACGCTCCAGCAATAATCTTTCGCTCCAAGAGATGGCGTTGCTTGTGGCTAATATGTATTCCGATGCATTTAGTTACCTGCCGGTACAAGAGATGGCGTTGCTTTTGGCTAATATGTAGTCCGATGATTTTAGTTACCTGTCGGTCCAAGAGATGGCGTTGCTTGTGGCTAATATGTGGCTACTGATGTAAATGTAAATATTTAAATGAGGCTTTCATACAACAGACCAGATTTTTTTGGCCTTTTTATACATAATGGTACGGAACCCTTCGTGCGCAAGTCCAACTCGCACTTGGCAGGTTTTTTAAATTTGACCTGTCTGTCGGTGGTGTCGTATCTTGAATGCGCCATACTTAATACTAATAGCTTCTCTAATCAAAGTGCTTTAGGTCACAAATGGTAGCAGTGGTTTCAGGGGAATTCTGGATTTCCACGCACGCCCGCCCATATAGCCCAATTACGCTTATAGTATAGTAAGTATAGTATGTGCAGGTTAGAAAGTGAACAGATTTCAGTGTGTGTTTTTTCATCGAAAACCAGTTTACTTAAGTTGGTTTCAGCTGAATTTTGGCGCATAACACCCATTTTGTTTATTTAGGAGTGCTGCAAGACCACAACGTGTTGTCGGGCGCTATGAGAGACTACGTCAAGCGCTACTACAGCAAGAAGATCTACCGCGCGATACAGTCTGCCGTGGCGCTGCTCAGACAGGCTTTCAAGTAATTTTTATATACATAGTTTTGTATGCGTGGTCCTGTGGAAGTTCATTAAAATTTGATGTTTATTCGTTACTTAGTAAATAAAATGAAGTAAGGTACTCAAAAAACGTAATTTCATCTATTTTAGAGTAGCCGAGACTATGAAATTTCCACTCCTCGCTAATATCAGCTTTATTACGTGTACTCACAGATCAATTTAACTATGGATTTGGAATTCGTTTTAAAGCCAAATCACACAGATGCCAGCTTTTCGCCCCTGTGATTAAAGTTCCTTTTACATTGACGACGAGAAACTAAAATGACGTAAGTAAATTTTGTATATGTATGGGCTAAATTGAACTCTGAGCACACTTAGTAAGGTTGTTTTTAGCAGAGTTGCTATTTCATACGCTCAGCAACTCAAATATATTACTTAGGTAAATCTCAGTTATCTATCTTTAAAATTAGTTAGGTATTCTCATCTAAGTTAATTAGCTGATTGTGTTCCAGCAAGCTGCGAGGGAGTACTACGAAGGTTTTCTACAGGTGTTCTTTCAATGTCTCCAGCTGCAACGTGTTTGATACTTCCAGGTCTTCTGTAAGTAGATTAGTACGTCTACTTTACCAAACAGTTAAGTATACTTGAGTCCCCGAGCATACGAAATTACCACTCCCCGCCAAGCCAAAGATGTTTTAAATATCTAGATGGAACATCAAATCCGCGCAAACGTGTCAAAAAATTGTGGCTAACTGTTAGCAACAATTTTTATATCATTACGCACACATAGACAATAGAATAGATGAACGGGTAAAACATCGCCTGCACGCACACATGCTTGATAATGTTGCCTTGTTTTTAGGGTTCCGTACCCAAAGGGAAAACGGGACCCTATTACTGAGACTTCGCTGTCCGTCCGTCCGTCCGTCCGTCCGTCCGTCTGTCACCAGGCTGTATCTCATGAACCGTAATAGTTACACAGTTGAAATTTTCACAGATGATATATTTCTGTTGCCGCTACAACAACAAATAATAAAAAACAGAATAAAATAAATATTTAAATGGGTGCCCAATGTGCCCATACATTCGACGTAAGTTTAGTTACCTTTCGGTCCAAGAGATGGCGTTGGGCGTAATATGTGGCTAAAATAAAACAAATATTGTGAGGCTTTTATACAACAGACCAGATTTCTTTGACGTTTTTATACATAATGGTTCGGAACGATTCGTGCGCGAGTCCGAGTCGCATTTGGCCGGTTTTTTTGTTTTCATTGTAGGGCGACGCTCAATCTAGATATTTAAAACATCAAAGCGCCAAGCCAAATCAATTCAACGTGATTACTCCTTTGAAGTTTCTTGCCGCTTTTTCAACCAAGGCCACTCACCGTAGGGATTTGTTGAAACGATAGCGTTGTTTAACTTTCGAAAAGTGTTTTTAAAAACCAAATTGGACTAAAATTCATTTCATTTTTATGCGGGCAAAGACTAACAATTTTTTTTTTCAGATTGTTATCTACAATCCTCTAGCCTGGCCTGTGTCCCTGCCGGTACGGTTGCCAGTGAGAAAACAAACATATTTAGTCTATGACCCAAAAGGTAATCTACACTAATATAAAAAACTGAAAAGTTTGTTCTGTTGTGTGTTCTAATCGAAAAATTATTTCTGCGTTGGATAGTAAATTTATCGAGGAAGGCTATATTAATTATCATTCATATTAAATAATTCTATTTACCTAGGTACTTGAAAATATTTCGACGTTTTGCTTACTCATCTCCGGATATAAATTTTTAATATTATAAAATCGCTAATATTGTAACGGTAATAACTCAATGCTTTCATTTCTAATTTAAATTAATTACAGGGGAAATAGTAAAAACAGCCATGATGAAAATACCAACACCAATCATATCTATCCCAGAAAGAGACACTTTAGCTGACCACGAGATCGTATTCATAGCTTCCAACCTCCCACCATTGGGCCTGAGGTCCTATTACATCCAACGGGTGGACAAAAAACGCGTCAAAAAAGCACTGATAAAAAAGCTGAAGCAAAATAGACAATCGAAATACTATATTCGTCAGACAAATCAGTACCCAATTGACAATAAAACATTCTTCTCTGATGAAGATGATGATTACGAATACGCTGATGATGAATTTGCACCTGAGACAGTAGATAAACTTCAAATTGGTAATATACCTAAAGGAGACAACGATAAGAATTTCAGTAACGTACTAACACCTAAACCAAAGAAATTGGTAACTACTGATAATTATAAAGATATCACAGAAAATACTACTCCTAAGCTACCTTTTACAACTACAGAAAACTATGGTTTTGTGAACAGAAAAATGATCGATACTAATGTAAACGAATTTGAAACGTTCACTGAAAAAACAATAACTGTGACTCGAACTACAACGCATCCTCCAGTTACACGCACTAAACCTATAACGACTGTTACAACTACGAGCCAAAGACCTATAATTGTTGAAACTACGACTGCTGAAGCAAAAATTACTGTTAAAAATTTGACAGTTGAGAAAATCAATGATACGGAAGATGTTTTAGATAAAGATTATCGCAAATACTTGCAATATTACGATGAATCTAAAGATCAGTTTATAGAAAATAAGGTAAATTACATAGTATAAATAAATTAAATGTCTTACTATTATATTTTATCTCGGCATAAAATAAAATTGATTGTAATTGTTTCAGTACATAAAAATCTCCCTAGATCCGTCTACGCACAAAATCGCAAACATAACTCTTTCTAACGGCGTAAACACTT
Source organism: Hesperia comma (assembly GCA_905404135.1). Classification (NCBI taxonomy): domain Eukaryota; kingdom Metazoa; phylum Arthropoda; class Insecta; order Lepidoptera; family Hesperiidae; genus Hesperia; species Hesperia comma. The sequence continues at coordinate 1,067,360 of FR990039.1, forward strand.
CTTTGGATATTCAATTTTATTACTATGTATCTGATGATCCAGTCAAAATGAAAAATGAGAAGAAGCCACCCGGAGCATATATCTTTCGACCAATGGACATCACTCCTGAACCAATTATCGATTTCGTTGACACGAAAGTATTGAAAAGTGATGTAGTTAATGAAATTCATTGCAGATATTCAGATTACGCTTCTTTTGCGGTTAAATTATATGAAGATAGTCCTGTAGTTGAAGTGGATTGGGTTGTAGGACCAGTATCAGTTGATGATGAGTTAGGGAAAGATGTATTTGTAAGGTACACAACTGATTTGGTTAATGATGGAGTGTTTTATACCGACGCGAATAGACGACAGACTATTAAACGAATCAGACACATAAGACCGACGTACGAGCCTGCTAATCTGGACCCTATTGCAGGTGACGTAATGATAATATCCAGCGATTTGTTTTTCATTTAAGCTTCTCATCTAATAATTTACACCCATCGCTAAATAGGCTAAACATCCTAGTCCAGGTGAGTCTTGAGTCTAGGAAAAATAATTCCTACTATAATAGTTCAACGGTTGTACTTCTCAGTTGAAATAGTGGGAGTCACCCGTTCTGTGTTGTCACATTTGTCAGTTCGGTTGGTCAGGTCAATTGCAGTTGTTTCATAAACATTAAACAATACATTTTCGGAATAATAACAATTAATCTGTAGACTTTTTCAATGAAGATGATAAAAATGCTAAACATTGTAATAAAAATATCGTTACAGGAAATATATATCCAGTTACATCAAGAATTTACATTGAAGATTTAATCAAAAACATAAGACTGTCGATTTTTAATGACAGATCACAAGGAGGCACTTGTCTATATGATGGCATGGTCGATCTAATTGTACATCGACGAATTATCACCGACGACAGTGGGATTCAATCATATCTTAATGAAACTATTGATGGCCAAGGAATCATTGTTCGAGGAAAACACTATCTATACCTGACTAAAGCTAATTTCAAACCTAACAAAGTATTTGAAAAGAAATTCGCCAAGGAAATAGAATTAATGCCACAAATATTCGCCACTCAAGATGTACCCGCAAAAGATAAATGGTTGGAACTTAAAAATGAAGTGTTCGCTTTAAAAAATAAGCTTCCTATCGGCGTTCATATTTTGACCGTCGAAAAATGGAACGATGATACTATTTTAATTAGAATTGAAAATTATTTAGAAAAGATTGATGTAGTTAAACATGGAGTCAAGAAAGTGTTTCTTAAAGATTTATTTCTTAATATAAATATTAAGAGTGTTAAAGAAACAACTTTAGCAGCGAATATTTGGTTGGAGAATTGGACACCGCTTCAGTGGAATAAGACTAATCCATTTTTTAAGAATTTCAATTATAATTATGGAAATGTTAAAGCAGAGTACAGTGAAGACGAAGGTTTGAAACCCTTTGAAGAGGTGGTCTTAGAAGATGGCATAACTTTGACCCCGCAACAAATCAGAACTTTTGTTGTATGGTATAGTTATATTGATAACTGACGTAAAAAATCAGTTTTGATATTTTTAAGTAGCTAAAGGGTGAGGACTGTTCAAGACGGAGTCTTAAACTAAAAACAATACAATACGATAAGGTAGAAATTGTTAATTGTTTAGTATTTTTGTTATTTAACTGACAGTGTTGAGTTGAGTTTCTTTAAGTATTTACTGATTTTACCTTGTTATATAGTTTTTAGTAAATCTTCAAGCTTTTAATGAAATTATATTTTAAAATCGTGTTTTATCCTATGGCTACACATTAATCCATAGAAAACAGTATAATAATTATATAAGAAAATTCTTATCATTAGTATTAATAATATTAACAATAAGTCATATTTCAGATTATCTTCTTTCAACAACTTTATGACTACAATAACATAAAATACAACAAAACATACAAGAATAATAATCGTTTATTAATCCATTAATTACATCTTAGTACATTATTTTTTGGCAATACTTCATTATGAATACAATATTACACTATCAATTCATAATCCACTACAAATGTTCTTATTTGTTTCGCTTTAAGCATAATCTTCAAGCCATTATCATTAACAACCTCCAAATCATCGCTAGCTTTATTGATAGTATTGAAATTATCATACGCATCATTAAATCGTTCGTCAAACTCATTTTCGGTATTCCACGTCCATTTATTATAATCTTCTATCCATTGGTTGGCAGCTAGTGTTGTCTCTTTAATTGCATTCAAATTTAAACCAGTAAATATATTCGTTAGATCAACTTCTACAGTCGAATTTGGTGCTTTATCCATATAATTCTCTAATCGGAGCAATAGTTTCGTACCCCATGGTTCTAATGTGAGCAAGTGTACTCCTGTTGGCAACGCTGCCTTCATTCCTTTATAACAATTTTCTAATTTCAACCAGTCTTTGTATGCCATTGTGGTCTTTGATACGAATATCTGTGGCTGCAGATGCATTTGTAGCACCTGTTTTCTCTCGCTCAGTATTCCACTGTAATCATTCGGATCATGAATCATCAGTCTATGTCTGCCGCGCATCACTAGTCCTTTCCCGTTTGCAGTTTCGTTCAAAGCTTCACCTACTCCAAATGCATCATCGTGCAAAAGTCTTCTATGAAGCATTAACTCTATATTTCCTTCAACTAGTGACGTACCACCTTGAGATCTATCAGTCAATACTGATACTCTATTATTATCGTCTTTGATAAATATTCTGTTAGTAACTGGGTAATAATTCCCAGCTATAGGCTCTTCGAGTGTTAAATTCCACTGTGGTCTTTCATTAAGTTTTCGTTTTAACATTTGTCTACCATTAGAATCAGTGTAGAAAATTCCGTTGTTAACTATATTTGTTTCATATCTTACTATAAATTCTTTCCCTACATTGTCGTCAATTGGAATTGGTCCTACTACGAAGTCAACCTCAAAGAATGGTAGTCCTGCATACATTCTAACAGTTAATGCTGCATTTTCCAATTCGGTTCTAATTTCTTGAATAACTTTTCCATTGATATGAACTGTGTTTTTATAAGGTACTGGTATAGGGACAGTCGTTTTTGGACGGAAAATATAAGCGCCAGAAGATCTTAGAGTGGTATTCGAGTTATCTCCGGTGCAGCCGGTCCAATAGTACATTTTAATTTTAACATTAATAGTTCTGTCGGGTAAGATGACGTGTGTGAGCTCGCCTGTCGTTTTGTCGAAACGGAGTTTCATGTACTGTGGGAAAAAAGGTAGAAATTAAATTAAAATATTTTTATATTGAAATCCGTATAAATGTTAGTTAACTTGGGGTTGACACTCTAATTAACGATATTCAATTAAGTGTTGACTCTTCATTACGTTCCCTTACTCGTGAGTAAACAACAGATAAGACAAAACTATACCATCTTCTTTCTCCTTTCAACATAGAATATTTTAACATGTCTTTAATGATCATGCAGGTTTCCTTACGATATTCTCTTTTAAAAGTCTATTGATAACTAATTAATTTGTTATAGGCAGAAAATTGGATAAGCCTGAGGTACGATTACCTTAGGAAAAGCTATAACTTATGATAGTAAATAATACTTACCTCATTTTCGAGATAAAGCTCATCATTTCTTTCAACTATTTTCGGTTCATCAGACAGCATTCTCATTTCTTCATCATTCAGCGCCGGGAAGTGTAGATTCTTCTCAACATTAACTCTGTTCTTGCCTTTCAGTTCCTTCTCTGTGTCTTTTATTAACAATTCAAATTCTTTAGCATTCTCATCTAGTCCGTCCTTACCATCTTTAAGCATGTCAAAATCTTTATCAGAACTAAATGTTACTTCATCGAATAGATTTCTCGCTCCTTTATTAACACGCACAGGTATTTTCTCAGCAACTACTCTTTTCAAATTAAGCTCTTTCATCTCTTCATCTTCGATATTTTTAATGTCTACATACGGCTTTTCCTTGATATCTTTCCAGTAATCGTTTACATTCGTGTAAAAATCGTGCTGTCGTTTTTTATCCGCATCTGAGTAAACTACATCCCTTTTGGACTTGTTTACCTTTTTAATATAGAAGGATTTGACTCCCAGACCGTGTAGTTTAGCGATAAAAACGATTTCATGTGTCGCACTGGATTTTCTTGTCGGTATTTTGAGAACGGCTTCAGGTATTTCTACTACTTGAGAATCAATTTGGTCCCCTGGAAAAACATTATTATTTTTATTAATGAAAATAATTATTTCTTCAAATATGCTTATATTAACTCTTATCTTATTATTATGCAAATCGCTGTTTACGCTGGAAACTTGCAATTTTTTCTCCTACATCGGCCAACGGTGATATAACTTACCATCAGATAACTAGTCTATATATTAAAATCTTTCAAAGACATTATTATCGATCTTATTAGCATACCGACGTTCATATCTATCAACTGTTTGAGTATACAGATACTTAGTTATATAAGCTACATAGAATCTGAAAATTGAACTCACCGTTAGGTGCAAATACGGCATAATTTCCCTTGAGCACCGGTATCCTTACAGCTTCCAAGAGATCCCACGCCACAGGGTTGTATATTGTTACCTGTGTCATAAAATATTTATGTACGACCATTATCAGAAAGCTATTTAACCAATAACCATAATCTCTTGATAACTAAGTAGTTAAAGTATAAGTAACATTGTTATACTGTGGCCTTACATCGCTCCAAAGACCGCGTTGGTCATTACATTCCTGTTAATAAATGTTTAAATTTTGGATACGGGAGATCTCTCTGTAGGCGAGACGACATGCTTCCAGGACGAGTGGGCCTCAAGTGAATGCTCTTGGGGCGATGTACAAATCTTCGATAGCATGATTCAGGCTACGACGTCACCGTGTGACGTGTGTGCGATGTCGCCACCGAGTACTGAATAAACTTGCACTTGCGCGGTGCATACCCCCGGTTATTTTAAACCGAATGAAAAAACAGTTGCACGGAGCATAAGACACGAGTTATTTTGAACCTTACGCACTACAGAATAAGGTCTCACCACAAAGACGTCGCTGGTCTCGGAAGTGTGGCAGCTGGACTCGTTGAAGCGACATCGGTCGAAGCTGAATATCGGCGGCTTGATCGCGTCTCGCTGTATTATCTTACTGTCGGTGAAGAAAAAACATTTACAACATCTAACACACTATAGTAAGAAGTCTTAAAAAATAAAACGGTTGATATGAAATGTTTAAAAATAATTTTAAGACCTTAGTTTATTTTTATACCGGTATTAGTATCGGTTTGTAATTTGCATAATACTACAATCTTGCATCCTCATAGTAGTGCATGACGTTTCACATAGCTGTGCATCTTTTGGTAAACTTTTATTTTGCCAATCAAAATAACTTATCATCCTTTTCATCTATTATGTTACTGTTGATCATTAAACGTTCATATTAAACCCCCAACACGATAACCGTGGTATATACTGTAATCATACCCAATACCGGTATATACCGTTATCGTAACCAATACCACTATTTAATCATTGTCATAACAGATACCGGTAAATACCGCCACCACACTAGATATCGGTACGTACCGTTAACGTACCAATACCGGTATATACCGTTATCACCCCAAATACCGGTATCAACCAACCTGAAAGCCTGTCTAGCGACGAGCGCAGCGTCCTCTATAGCGGCGCTGAGCATCCTCTCGTAGTCGTGGGTGACGTGCTGCTTCTCCGTGCCCGTGATCGCGTCGTGGTGCTGCATCACGCCTGGGTGGAGAATAAACGCTAACAATAAACGCTAACACACTCATACCCCCGCAGTAGGTTACCAGGTACCTGTGTCGCGGGTGGCATGGACTACACATATAACACATCACAATTACACCCATGACCCGAGTACAAATATTTATCTGCCACATAAATATCTGCCCCGGCCGGGAATCGAACCCGGGACCCCTCGCGTCGCAGGCAGGCGCTACCAACTAGGCTACAGGGTCGACAAATGAATGGTGGGGATTGCACTTCGTTCGCGTTAGGTGTGAAAGTCGTTTTAATTGCAACCTAATTGCATACTAATGCTGTTCGACTGTGTGATTAAGGTACTGTTATAACCCCGTATATGATTGCTAAATCAGCGCTCTTTCCGTAATGCATATTTCTTATAATTTTATTAGTTAGAACTCGGACTCCGTCGCGACTAGTACATACTAATCTTTAACATACGGCATACCTTTGTACTACACAGTTTTAAACTTAAATAAAAGTCAGCATCAGTGGAAAAAGTTGTTTTTTTTAAGACTGTCGGAGGAGCCTCATAACAGTACGTTGCAGATTGAGGGGGAGTTATAAATGCCATAAGTCAATGTCGCTTCTAAGCTGAATGGAATCTCTCTGAATATATCTCTATTCATAAAAATAACTGTCTGTCTGTGATTTAAAAATAACTGTTTTTCAAGTGCCATATAGTGCAACAAACACGAAAAACATTTTAAAAGTTATTGTCTTTCTGTTTTTTCGGGCTACTATCCGGAACGGCTGAACCGATTTGTATGAGACTGAAAGACTGAAAGAAATCAATAAACTCACCCATAGCGCTCTTCAGCTCATCAATGACAAATCGGTTGTGCTCTGGCAGCCCTCCCAGTACTTGTAGTTGTTTCACCATCTACTCGACATAAATAAAGTTTTATTAGTTACGGACTACATTTGAGAAGAACCCACAAGTAACTTTAGTAAATGTAATGTATTCATTTTTTTATAGCCTGAAGGGCTGACGTAAAAGCGGACGAGCCACCTGATGGTAAGTGGTCATCGTCGCCTATCGACACGAGCAACACCAGGGGAGTTATTTGTAAATTGGATAAGAACAACAGGAAAGAAACTTACGAGATACATCGACATCTTTTCTTTCACTTTTCTAAGTTTTAAAATCTAGCAAGTAACTCAACAATAAATCTTTCCATCATGCGATGTAAAAAAGGACCGGAAAGAAATTCATCAGAAATTCTTAACTATCATCATCAAGCAATTTCTGAGAACAACCGGCAACAAACTCCCCAACAACTCTAACCATAAAAAAAAATCCGTTGAGAAGTACCGGCAACAAACTCCGCAGCCTCACCTGAAGGAAACTATTCCCCTCGCGCTCGAAGTGTTTGGTGGTGGGGCGCGACGTGAAGTACCCCGTCCAGTAGGCGGTGGGGTCGCTCGCGTACGGGAAGAAGTCGTCCTGCTTCGTGGGTAGCGTTGGCCTGCAATTATATTGCGTTATGACATTAAAGTTTTGTTAAAAGAGGCGGTTTTTGGTAGAGGAATAGCTAAGCTAAGCTACAACCCACTAATGGCCCACTACTGAGCACGGGTCTCTCCTCATTACTGAGGAGGCCTAGAGCATACTCCACCACGCTGCGAACGCGGATTGGTGGAGGGGTTAGTGGCTAACCCAGTGTCGAGTTTTCAAGCCGCCCGATGGCCTCCGACATGGCTTAACGACTGCTATCAATCGATAACAACCGGGACCGACGGCTTTACGTGCCCTCCGAAGCACGGAAGCGCTCAAGATATTTAGCCACTAGCGGTCACCCATCCGACTACCGACCGCCCGCTGTTGCTTAACTTTGTCGATCGCTTAGGATCGACGCAAGCCGCCGGGCTATGAGCGCTTCAGGTAGAGGAATACTTTATTTTAATGCAGGTGCCCCACTGTCGGCGAGTGAATCCCGGTTATTTACTCGCTCAAGACATGTACAAAAGATATGACATTCCGTGTAAACAAACTGACTGTTGTTACCGCCCCGGCGAGTACTCGCTGGCATATGCATCTCTTTTGTTTACTATTAATGTCATATTTAAGTCCTTTTCTTCGGCGAGGCGAGCTTTTGTGGCGACATCGCACACGGTGACGTCACCGAAGCCTGAAACGTGCTATCGAAGAATTGTCGATCGCCGGCATACATATATACCACGCCTTGAGTACATTCACTCGGGGCCTCGGCCGCCCCCCAGGCATGTCATCTCGCCTACAGGGAGATCTCCCTTTGCCAAACTTTATTCGCTACTCGCCGGCAGTCGGACACTGCCGAACTGTTGAGGCCGCACGCCATCTATTAATCGATCGGTGAACTAAAAGGAACAAACTAATTCTACAAGTCACTACTTAATTGGACAAAAGATGGCGCGACAGTGACTATACAAATTGATTTAAAAGTACCCACTTGAATACCATTTTGTATTTTAATACAATTTGTATTTGTGTTGAACTGTGTAGTAAAAATACTAACTTAGCATCCTTCACAGCCTTCAAATAGCAGTCGGGCGTCGAGTAAAACAGTTTGATGTTCAGGCCGTCCTTCGCCGCCTTCAGGTTGGCGTATCTGGAAGCACAGATACAGAATTTAAGGGGCAATTTCACGACGTGCGACTCATGGAGATGTTATCTGGAAGCACAGATACAGAATTTAAGGTGCGATTTCCAGACGTGCGACTCATAAAGATAATGACATTTGTCGTCGGTAGGAAAGTTCGAAAATTTTCATTAATAAAGTTTTTAAATCAAAATAAGATAAAATTTTAAAATATAACTATAATAAGTCCAAATCTTCTCAATCTTGTGACAAAACACCCCTAAAGGGAGGGTCGGTGTCAATATTATTATATGCATTAAGAAGGCAGTTACACAGATTGGTGCATTCAAAAAACCTTTAGCTTTATTATATTAGTTAGCTTAAAAAAGAAAATTGAGAGACCGAAATATGCATGCAATACTTAGTAGAACCAATCATCTCATGCAACTTAGACTTACACTATATGTATTGTATGTATTTTTGCAACTAAATGCGATTTAATTGTTGAAAGGGCGGAAAGAGAGATAGAGAGGGTAGATTATAAGGAATTAACTACGATACACGTACGTTACACACATGAAAATGAAAAGAAGCGCGAATATAGTAAACCCAACTTAAGGTTGAAATGAAATAGGCGCTGTCGGACGCATTTGACATTCATTTGACCAATCATTGCACACTAGTAACTGACAGATGAATGACCACAACGTACTTATGAATGACTTTTAACATGGCGGCGTTAGTTCCAATTTTTGCCATTTCAGAGATAAGTTGGGCGCACTGTATCATCAAATTCGTGACGTAACGAATGGAACTATAAACTCACTGGATGAGTTTGTCTAGATTTTTGTACCACATCGCGGCGTCCTGGTAGGTGAAGTCGCCGCCCATGGTCACCAACACGTTGCCGGTCCGGTAGCTCTTGGATTGTGACGTCACGTAGTCCAGGAAGGTCTTTACCTGGTGACGGAGAGTGGAGTACTTGGCTTTCAGTGACTACGTAATATGACGATGATAGAGTGTGTGTGAGTGTGTGTGCGCGCGCGTTTGTGTGTGTGTGTGTGTGCGTTTGTGTGCATTTGTGTGTGTGTGTGTGTGTGTGTGTGTGTGTGTGTATCTTTGTAAGAGGGGAGAGTAGGTAATTGTCTTCATTGATATTTCGTTTTAACTTCTGACGTTATGTGTACATTTGTAACAAAGTTTTATTTAATCCCTTTGCTATTTTAACAAAGCAAACTAGTACAAAAATCTAGACAAACCCATTATTTATGACGTTTTTTAATTTCACGACTTTAACCGTTGCTATTTCAGCCTTGACATAACAAAAAAAACTTAGATATCACTCTTTTGGCCACTACATTTTTGCCATTTAACTCACTTTATAAGTTTGTCGAGATTAATAAACCACATCGCCGCGTCTTGGTACTGGAAATCATCGCCCATCGTCACGAGTATGTTATCTGTGGTGTAAGTTCGCGCCATCTCGCGGGCCTTGTCCAAAAACGCGCCCACCTGATACGAGAGAATGTATTTTTATCTGTGTTCGAATTTTAAAACTTTATCGTGTCATGTTTGAAAGTGATTTTGAAAAAAGAATTTGAATAATGTGTAGGTATATTATGTATCTGAAGAAATGGCTATATTTTGGGTGGTGTAAACAACGCGGAGCCTAATAGATTCGCTAAGTCCGTTACATGATTGTAACATTACACGCTTACAATGAGATGGGGAGATGTCTCATGTGATTTGTTACGAAGACAAAAATGTTTAAAAATCTGTTACACTTTTTATGCAAATCTATCTATCTATACTTATAATAAATCTGTAGAGAGGTCAATTCTGTACATTAAATATATTTCCAAAATAACTATCAGGGGGTGATTAGGGATCGATACTGATGCCAAAAATGCAATCAGTAAAAGTTTTGTCTGTCTGTCTGTCTGATGTATAACCGTTATAGAAACAAAAACTACTCGACGGATTTTAACGAAACTTGGTACAATTATTATTTTTCATACTCCCGCGCTGGTTATAGTATACTTTTCATCACGCTACAATCAATAGGAGCAGAGCAGTGAAGGGAAATGTTGGGGAAACAGGAGAAGTTACTCCATTTTTTAAGCTTCCGTCGCGTGTGCAACCTTAATGGTTAAAGCTACACAGAAATCATGTATGACGGAAATGTTCTCCTTAAAATTATATAAAAAATATTCCACGACAGCATAATTATGTCTATCTTTTATGGTTGACTCACAATAACACGTGTAACTCCCGATAGCTTAGCAGTTCGAAGCTTTCTGATTAAGTATACCTCTATATTTTATCTACTCTTACGTTTATGACACTTAAGTGGGTGAAATAAAGGGGTGAAGTTTAAACGAAATTCACGCGGGCGAAGCCGCTGGCAAAAGCTAGTTTTACCTAAGCTCCATCAGGGCCGCCGCTATGTGTTTGCGCGCCCGCGTAATACTGTTTTTCCGTGCAATACCCTGTTTACCCTTTGATGACCTCGGCATTTATTCATTCAACCCCAACCCTATTCAACCAATTGGCACAATATCAAGGCAAACTATTGATATAAAATTCCATGCTAAGTTTCAAGACCAACAAATAAGTACGTCAAGACAACCGAATCCCCATATACCAGACTCAATAATACAATACACTTCATGCGATAATAAATTCATTAAAAACGCATCCAACCGCTTAAGCATTGCATTCAAAACCATGCAAACTTACTTAATGAGCTTGTCTAGATTGCTGTACCACATGAACGCGTCTTGATAATGAAAATCTTCGCCCATAGTGACCAATATGTTGGCAGTACTGTACGCTTTGGACATGTTTTGTGCGATGTCCAAAAATCGAGTGACCTTTGGGACAAAACTGTTTTAAAACATACGAGTATGTAATCAACTGACGTTTGTTTAAAGAGAGAAAGAGAGAGAGGTAGTGTGTGCGACAGAGAAAATTGTGTGTGTACACATACACAAGTTGTTAAGGAAATGTGTGTAGAATTGATGACATTTAGACATTTCGCGTTTGCCTGTTTGTATGTTTGCGATATTAGGATATGTAGGCATAAATGCTCCTAATAAATTCAAATCTGTACATATTTTCAAGCTGTCTGTAGGCATTAGGTTAAAAATAATAAAACAAGACAAAAAGGCAGGCAGGCGCGAATGAATAAAGTTATTTTTGTCAATCGTACGAAGCTCTAGAAACAATCCATATTACTGAAGAAGACTCAACATTACTGAGAAATAATTCATTTTACTGAAGAATAATTCATATTACAGTAAAATGATTCATAGCAATGACAAATAAATTCATATAACTGACGAATAATTCATATTAATGAAAAATAATTCATATTAATGACAAATAATTCATAGTTTCAAGTCAATTAATGATAACGGACTATCTCTCATCAAAACCCTAACTAAAGGACAATGGCAGGCTTGTATGGGAACTTCGTATATAATATGGATAATTTTTCTTTTATTGGTAGTTATTAAGATAGACAAGCCTTCTTTTAATTTCTAGATTTTTAAAAGTTTTTAAACTTAGTAACCGTAATAAGTGGTACAAATTGTATCACAAAACAACAGAAAAATTAAAGGGTACGAAATCTGCCATTGCCCATTCTCCTTTAACCAATAACAACGGCCAACATGACTCACCCGTTCGTCCACGTTGAACATGGGGGAGTCGGGGTCGTCTATGATGGGCTCGTCGCTGCACAGCACGTCGAAGCAGAAGCCGGGCGGCGGGGAGTATGTGTTGTAGAGGACTCCCGTGAAGATGTCTGACGGTTTACCTATCTCTGACCAAACCTAAACTAAACTCCAACCAATATCAACGACCAACATGACTCACCCGTTCGTCCACGTTGAACATGGGGGAGTCGGGGTCGTCTATGATGGGCTCGTCGCTGCACAGCACGTCGAAGCAGAAGCCGGGCGGCGGGGAGTATGTATTGTAGAGGACGCCCGTGAAGATGTCCGACGGTTTACCTATCTCACACCAAACCCTAACTAAACTCCAACCAATAACACCGACCAACATGACTCACCCGTTCGTCCACGTTGAACATGGGGGAGTCGGGGTCGTCTATGATGGGCTCGTCGCTGCACAGCACGTCGAAGCAGAAGCCGGGCGGCGGGGAGTATGTGTTGTAGAGGACTCCCGTGAAGATGTCTGACGGTTTACCTATCTCTGACCAAACCTAAACTAAACTCCAACCAATATCAACGACCAACATGACTCACCCGTTCGTCCACGTTGAACATGGGGGAGTCGGGGTCGTCTATGATGGGCTCGTCGCTGCACAGCACGTCGAAGCAGAAGCCGGGCGGCGGGGAGTATGTGTTGTAGAGGACGCCCGTGAAGATGTCTGACGGTTTACCTATCTCACACCAAACCCTAACTAAACTCCAACCAATATCAACGACCAACATGACTGACCCGTTCGTCCACGTTGAACATGGGGGAGTCGGGGTCGTCTATGATGGGCTCGTCGCTGCACAGCACGTCGAAGCAGAAGCCGGGCGGCGGGGAGTATGTGTTGTAGAGGACTCCCGTGAAGATGTCTGACGGTTTACCTATCTCTGACCAAACCTAAACTAAACTCCAACCAATATCAACGACCAACATGACTCACCCGTTCGTCCACGTTGAACATGGGGGAGTCGGGGTCGTCTATGATGGGCTCGTCGCTGCACAGCACGTCGAAGCAGAAGCCGGGCGGCGGGGAGTATGTATTGTAGAGGACGCCCGTGAAGATGTCCGACGGTTTACCTATCTCACACCAAACCCTAACTAAACTCCAACCAATAACACCGACCAACATGACTCACCCGTTCGTCCACGTTGAACATGGGGGAGTCGGGGTCGTCTATGATGGGCTATACGGGGAACGTACGTATTGTAGAGGACGCCCGTGAAGATGTCCGACGGTTTACCTATCTCACACCAAACCCTAACTAAACTCCAACCAATAACACCGACCAACATGACTCACCCGTTCGTCCACGTTGAACATGGGGGAGTCGGGGTCGTCTATGATGGGCTCGTCGCTGCACAGCACGTCGAAGCAGAAGCCGGGCGGCGGGGAGTATGTGTTGTAGAGGACGCCCGTGAAGATGTCCGAGGGCTTACCTGGGGATAGAAGATGAGAGTATGGAGTTTATCTTGAGGCTAGAGCTACGAAAGGGCAAGTGGTCACTGTTATTAATTGACGTTACTATTGCATCGTAGATGTGTTGTCGGCCAAGAAATAAGGAAAGAAATAAAAACAGCAAAACAATAAAGGTCAGAAAGCATGAAAGAAAGACAGAAAGAAAGAGAGAAAAATAGAAAAAACTTTTTTCAAAAAAGATCAGAACGCAGTGAAGATATCCGAGAGTTTAAAGAGAAAAAAGTTTAAGTTTAAGTTTAAGAGAAGCCATCTCCAGTAATGCGCACTTGAGCAGCGTGATGGTGGATGGACTCTATGCCTACTCCTGGCCTAGTCACATGAGGAGAAATGAGTGCTTAATAGTAGGCCAATTGAGTTGAAGTCTAGCTATGGAATATGGTGCTCCATTCTCTCCATTCTATCCGCTCTTACTCGTTTAGTTGCGCCCTGCTGAACCACGAAAGGGGCTTAGGAAGAAGTCTTCTGTTGGAGATGACTGAGTTCCATACTTTTATGCTATGGTCATGAGCTCATGAGTCGGTATACAAAAAATTAAATTAAAAATTAAAAAAACCCCCGACACAAACATTTAAAAAGTAAAAAATAATATCTCTAAAAATAATACGTCGCGTTGGGGGACCGCTCCTAACTACTCATTATCTACGATTTTTTTCATAAGTATCACATGCCTATTTACCCAAGACTTATCATATTTTATCAATATTTTTTTGTGTTAAAGTTAGAAGTAAATGGAGCGGTCCCCCAACGCAACGTATTATTTTTAGAGATATTATTTTTTACTTTTTAAATGTTTGTGTCGGGGGTTTTTTTAATTTTTAATTTAATTTTTATTTTATACTTTTTATAGGTAAGAATATTCTCGATTAAGTCATAAATATTCTCTTACTGTGCCCTTTCATTTGAGACCCCACACGAGTATATTTGCATACATTCGGCTATTCTTCCCCGCTTTTACCCCCCATAACTTTTAAACGGCTCAACCGATTTTCATAAAACATATTTTAAAATATGCGCCCGTAAGTTCCCTTTAATACAAAAAAACTAAATTGAAATCGCTTCATCCGTTTGGGAGCTATGATGCCACAAAGAGACAGAATGAAAATTCTTCCCCCCTTTCAGCCCCAATAACTTTTAAACGGCTCAACCGATTCTCATCAAACATATCTAAAAATACGCGCCCGTAAGTCCCCTTTAATACAAAGAAAACTAAATTGAAATCGCTTCATCCGTTCGGGAGCTATGATGCCACAAAGAGACAGAATGAAAATTCTTCTCCCCTTTCAGCCCCAATAACTTTTAAACGGCTCAACCGATTTTCATCAAACATATCTAAAAACACGCGCCCGTAAGTCCCCTTTAATACAAAGAAAACTAAATTGAAATCGCTTCATCCGTTCGGGAGCTATGATGCCACAGACAGACAGACAGACAGACACACACACACACACACACACAGACACGTCAAACTTATAACACCCCTCTTTTTGCGTCGGGGGTTAAAAAGGCAACATCGATACTACTGGCCAAGAAAGCCCCATACATGAAATCCGTCCAGTGGTTTACGCGTGATGATCGGTCAGACAGACAGACAAACACGTGGTCCTACAGTTTTATTATAGTATAGATAAGAAAGAAATAAGCAAATCAGTAAGAAAGAAGGTTAGGCAGAAAGGAGTTCTAGAAAAAAGAAACTCAGACAATATACAAGGAAAGGAATAAATAAGTCGTTAAGTAATTAAGCAAGTCAGAAAACAAGAGAAAAAGGTCAGAGCAAGAAAAAAAGACCAGAAACAGTCAGAAAAAGGTGACAAAACATTACAAAGACAGACAAAAAAAAACACTGAAAAACAAACAAAACCGACTCACCCAAATCATCATCCCCCCGCCACAGCATCTCCATTCTCTTCCGCTCCTTCCTGTTCCCCTTGTCCTGGTAGTCGATCCGGCCGAGGAACAGCCCGTCGTAGCCCATAGCGGCCAGCAGCGCGGCGAACTGCCGCGCGTGCCCGAACGGGTCGATCTGCCAGCCCACGCGCGGACGCCCGCACGGACCGAACGTTTCGTTTAACTTGCTGAAAGGTTGTAGATTTTTAGAATAGGTATGCTTTTATTTTATAGATAGTCTTTCGTATCACGGATAAAAACGCACGGCCGTAAGGTTCCGTTCAGTTTGCTGGAAGAGTTGTTGACTTGTTGATGGTTTTAAGAATAGGTACAGTAAGGTCATTTTAACTCGGCCGATATGAAGTTGGCTACGAGTGAGCGCAGATGTCGATTTTAAGGCTGTAGTGTATGGATATAAACCAGTTACTTGTCTCGAGCGCATACGTCACACTGTGCGGGTCACACCGGGCTCAGTTGTTATCCGACCGTCGACCGAGTAAGACGTGGTGGTGCGTAAGCGAGCCAAGTGTCCTTAGATAACGGGTATACTACAAAGGCCAAAGGCTCCGGTGCCCCTTGTCCTGGTAGTCGATCCGGCCGAGGAACAGCCCGTCGTAGCCCATAGCGGCCAGCAGCGCGGCGAACTGCCGCGCGTGCCCGAACGGGTCGATCTGCCAGCCCACGCGCGGACGGCCGCACGGACCAAAAGTTTCGTTCAGTTTGCTGGAAGAGTTGTTGATTTGTTGATGGTTTTAAGAATAGGTACAGTAAGGTCATTTTAACTCGGCCGATATGAAGTTGGTTACGAGTGAGCGCAGATGTCGATT
Source organism: Hesperia comma (assembly GCA_905404135.1). Taxonomy (NCBI): domain Eukaryota; kingdom Metazoa; phylum Arthropoda; class Insecta; order Lepidoptera; family Hesperiidae; genus Hesperia; species Hesperia comma. The sequence goes on from FR990039.1 coordinate 1,083,603, forward strand.
CAGTAAGGTCATTTTAACTCGGCCGATATGAAGTTGGCTACGAGTGAGCGCAGATGTCGATTTTAAGGCCAAAGGCTCCGGTGCCCCTTGTGCTGGTACATTTTAACTCGGCTGATATGAAGTTGGCTACGAGTGAGCGAATAGGTACAGTAAGGTCATTTTAATTCGGCCGACATGAAGTTGGCTACGAGTGAGCGCAGACGTCGATTTTAAGGCCAAAGGCTCCGGTGCCTCTTGTCCTGGTAGTCGATCCGGCCGAGGAACAGCCCGTCGTAGCTGGAATGGTTGGTAATAGGCTTTTGTGGCTTTTTATATTTTAATCATAATTACTATGGAAGACGCTCGGATACGAATATTTTCTTATAACCGTGGATGTCCGGCCAAAATGGCTGATCTGTCCAGCTTTGAGATTTGGTGACCTGACCACCCTAGTTGTTGATAATTTTAGATGTGTGTTTTATTATACCTATGGAATATGCCATTTTAATACGGATAAAGATGAAATAATATCAATTTACCATTTACTAAAACATCACGACAAAACGTCACGTGACTTTGATTGATGTCACGAACCAATTCTTAATCACAGATTAAAGTAAGAAAAATTTTACTGTAAGGTTCAAGTTTAGAGAAGGTAATAAAATTATACTCCGTTTGCCTGGAGTTTGTAATAATTGCATCGCACACAAATGTCAGTCAGTCAGACAGTCTATACTAGGTACTAAATATTAGAATCAAAGCAATTTTAATACGACAGAATGACGTGACTCCCGTAACACGAGAACTAACTTCCGTGACGAATTGTATTGGAAAATGCACATAAAATCACCATTATGCCAATTGTTCTTGTTATCATAGAAAATTTTGTTATCAACATGATTGTGAAGGGACTACTATAATTTCCAGTTTAAGAACAATGCAATCACGCAATATTTGATACGACTTCAACTAATTACCTGTGTTCACACTTCAATTCAGCTTCTAAATAAGCAAACTTTACCAAGTCTATTTTTAGGGTTCCGTACCCAAAGGGTAAAACGGGACCCTATTACTGAGACTTCGCTGTCCGTCCGTCCGTCCGTCCGTATGTCACCAGGCTATATCTCATGAACCGTAATAGTTATACAGTTGAAATTTTCACAGATGATGTATTTCTGTTGCCGCTACAACAACAAATACTAAAAAAAACAGAATAAAATAAATATTTAAGTTAGTGCCCATACATTCGACGTACGTTTAGTTACCATACGGCCCAAGAGATGGCGTTGGGAGTAATATGTGGCTACAATAAAACAATTAAATATTTAAGTGAGGCTTTTATACAACAGAACAGACCAGATTTTTTTGGCGTTTTTATACATAATGGTACGGAACCCTTCGTACGCGAGTCCGACTCGCATTTGGCCGGTTTTTAGATGCCACTGTCAATCTTAAATCTACCTTAATCGCATAGGCGGATCACTGGCATTTGTATGCCTTGTAATTATAACGAATGAACGTAAAGCCCGGCCGCCGAGCATAAAAAATTTCGTACATTGACCTATTTATAATTCCCGTGCGGCCATTGTATTTGTGCAACGCATTATATTTTACGCAGGAGTGATAGAGACAGATATAAACAGTTCAATGTACGAAGTTTTTTCTGCTCGGCGACCGTGCTTTAGTCTAGTATTCCTATGGAACTCACCGCAACCCCCACGTAAACTGATCGACCGTGCTCTGGTAGTGGGTCGCAGCCTCGTCGTTCATGCTCCACGCACCACCCACGAACTGGAGCCTGCCCTGGCGGACCAATACGTGGACCTTGTGCTTCATCGCGTCGTCCTGACGCACCCACCACTTCCAGAAGAACGCCGTCTCCACGTACATGAATCTGGGGGAGAACGAAACAAGTGCTGAACAGTATAGTTAAATGGACTGAATTGAGTGAATTGAGTGAATGGAGTGAACGGAATGAATGAAGTGAATCGGTTCGATGGTAAGTACTTGGGGCTTGATGGTAAGTACTTGGGGTTAGATGGTAAGTACTTGAGGCTCGATGGTAAGTACTTGCGGCTTGATGGTAAATACTTGGGGATCGATGGCATGTACTTGGGGCGTCATGGTAAGTACTTGCGGCTTGATGGTAAGTACTTGGGGATCGATGGCATGTACTTGGGGCGTAATGGTAAGTACTTGGGGTTTGACGGTAAGTACTTGGGGTTCAATGAACTTGTGGCTTAATGGTTAGCAGTTTCACAGTTGTGATTGTTATTTTGAGACATGTGAACCTGTTTTTGACGTGACAACGTTACGTTTTATAAATCGATATACCCGGCTGCACGCACGAAAAACATGACGTCTATGCGTCGTTATCTGACGTCATGAGGCGTGATGAGGCGTCCCATGTAAGCGAGAGCGCGGAACGAGCGACAAAGAAGCACAATCGGCCTTTGTCAATGTAACTCTGACGTCTCTTTAGTTTTTATCGAAATTATTTATAACCAGCCAGGTTTGTTTTGACTTGTTTGTGGCACATTGACATGACATAATATGCACAGACTAGCTAAAGATTAATGTTTCGTTATACGGTATGCAACGACTAGTCTTTTTGGTAAAATATTTAATAAAGGTTTTTAACTGCAATATAACAGTAAATAAATTATAACTAAGTATTCAAAGATAGTTTAGGATGACTATTAGTGATTATGCTACCATTCCATCGGTATTTTCTTAAGACGTTGTCACGTTCAACTATCGTCAGTAAACCGACTTTACAGACAACCAATTTTTTAATAAAATATCTGGCAGATGTTTTTGTCTCATGAATATTAAAATTAAATACCCGTATAATTTCGGCAGTCGCTTTAATAATCATAATATTATGTTGACTGGCGACAATATAATGTTCTTTATAGTCTTGTTGACAAAGTAGATTGAATCATCTTTAATTTTACAATATAATATCTAATATGTAGAAAACCTCAATATAATTCAGGCTTCGTGACGTCACCATATGGTATGTGCGATGTTATCACAATCCCTTAAAAAAGTTTTAGACAGTTCTCACACAACGCTATTTGCAAGCGACTCGGATCTTGTCAATGTATGAAAACGACGCGTCTACGATGCGTCTCCTGTCAGTGAGAAGTGTCAGATACAGGCATACAGCGAATTTTGGATTGCGTTGCAGTCGCGTAGCCAATAAATAGCGTAATGTGAGAAGTGCCATAATAATTATAAGAACAGTTACCTCCGTTTTGGGTCCTGCCATAACTCCTTGACCACCGAGTCCAAGATGTACTGGACCCCAGCTAACTGGATGTTGTTACGACCTGGAAGAATATCAGCGTTTTATTTATAGAACTAAATTCTAACGAAAAACGAAATCCCACGGTAGTTTTCTAAGATTACCATCTCCCGACACAAAAACCTAAGTTCCCTTTAAAAAGTATGTGAAGGAAAAGGGAGAGATCTCCCGCCAGGCGATGTCACTGCCTGGGGACCGCGGTCCGATGTTAACTTCGGACCATTTGTATATAAATTATAGTTAAATTTTCTGGACACCTTGATAGCGCGGTTGATACTGTACTCAGTGCATGTGGTGTAATGCTTGGTCAGCATCTCGTGTGCGGCGCGCGCTCTTAGTTTTGTAGAGTCTGCAGGTATCACGACGCTACTTATTAAAAAATATTAAACAAAACTCAATCTTAAAGTACCGTATGTTTTAATAGTTCTAAAACAAATATGATGCGTTGGTTATTGGTTGGTTCGACAATCACTTCAAAAACTTGTAACACTGCTGTTTCAAAACGTGTGCAACCCATACTCACTGCCATAGTAATACTGGTCCACGGTCTTCAGCCAGCCCACGTCATCGTGGGTGTGCGGCACGATGTGGACGTTGAGAACCCCAGGGTCTGTCTGCGTGCAGCTCTGCAAGAGAACGGTGAGTACTGGAGATCATGGATTTATTTATCTCATCGATCTAATAATACTAGATACATCATCATCTCATCATCTCAACCCATCACGGCCCACTATTGAGCACGGGCCTCTTCTCAGAATGAGAAAGTTAAGGCCATAGTCCACCACGCTGGCCAAGTGCGGATTGGCGGACTACACACACCTTTGAGTTTTTGCGAACTCTCCGGCATGCAGGTTTCCTCACGATGTTTTCCTTCACCGTTTGTAGCAAGTGACATTTAAATGCTTTAAACGCACATAACTCCGAAAAGTCAGAGGTGCGTGCCCTGGGATTTGAACCAGGGTCCTTCGAATAGGAGGCCGAATTCTTAACCACTAGGCTATCACCGCTACTACCATACTACAGTACTAGATACATAATGTCATACTAATTTTGAGGTATTTTGTGTCCCATTTTACGTTTTTTTTTTTTGAAATATTCAATACCAATAGTTCCTCAAGCCACCTATGGCAATACAACAATTGATGCTGAATCACGCTATCGGAACCTTGAAGGAGCACGTAGGCGTGTTCTCGTTCAGAGTTCTCGAATGCGACTATTGAAAAAAAGCGCCCAATTTTAGATTTTGGCGCTCTTTTGGTAGGGACTTTTTCAAGTGCTGTCAAGAGAAAATTCATCGAAATCGGTCAAGTAGTTTAGATTTTTCATGCAAACTTTCATCGCCTATTTCAAGCTAAAGCAAAGCAAACCTAGGGGTTGATATAAAAAAATATATTAGCCGTGGTCTTCAATTATTTTTAATCCGGATTTCAACCAAATCGAATCGGTGGTTAGCCGTGAAAGCGTCACAGACAGACAGACAGACTTTTTCATTTATATTATTATTATGATTTGTGATAGCCTGATAGCCCGTAGGCAGTCTTAGTAAATAACAACAGTAGTACAATCAAGCTATTTACGCGCGCCCCGCGCAGATAAGGCCAGACCTTTACCTCGTTATCGCAATGGGCCACTGTTCCTCGGATATCTTGTACGGAGATTTGGATTTTTGTGTAAGTATTTATTTATTTATTCAAAACTTTATTGACCACAATAAACGAATATTACGGTACAAATTGGCGAGCTTAATGCTAGGTGCATTCTCTATCAGCTGACCATTAGGCCAAACAGAGAAACACGACGAGCGGTTTGAATTATTATAAAAACAAAAAACCCGACTGCTTACAAAAGAACTCAAAAGAAAAAAGCAAGTGTCACAATATCAACATAAAATACTTCATGCTGCAGCATGCGGTGACAAACGTAGTACTTGTGATAAATCTTTTTTTACCCGTAGGTAACAGTAGGTATTGTTTGTCCCCGCCTGCAGCACCATGAAGTATTTTATTGTTGATATTGTAACACTTGTTTTTTTCTTTTGAGTTCTTTTGTAAGCAGTCGGGTTTTTGTTTTTATAATAATATTTTTATTTCAGACTTTTTAGTGTTTTCATCGAAAAATTCTACTTTTTGGGATGGTTTTTGACAATTTGTGTTAAAACGTGTGCCTAAACGTTATATGATATATATATTTTTGAAAAGGTCTTTTCACGATCTTTTATTTGATACCCATATTGCTAAGATAACAAAAAAACTCAAGATTATCCCCTCTTTTTCTTCCACTTTCGGGCGCCATTTTGAAAATTCATATAGCCTATGACACTTTCACAGTTCTGACGAATTCAACGATACCTCATATGTCTAAATCCGTTCAACCGTTTGGGCTGTGGGGCACCACAAATAAATGGACATAAATACAAACATACATACATACATACATACACTCGAAAAACATAACCCTTCTTCTGACGCAGTCGGGTAATAAAATAGTATAAATAAGTCCGGTCAATATATGATTCTAGAGAGCGTGAGCTAAACTCTAAGCGATTTCTTCAGGATTTGTTTCTGAGGAAATTGAATTTCGCTCACGCACTTTCTGTCCGTCTTTTTAGACATTCGTTGACCGGACTATAATTAATTTGTTAAAAATAACCTTAAAAGCAAAGATGTATTAAATATCTAGATGGAACATCGAATCCGCGAAAACGTGTCAAAAAGTTGTGGCCAACAGTTGGCCACAACTTTTTGACACATTATATCATTACGCACAGATTACGCACACATAGACAATAAATGAACGCGAAAAACATCGCCTGCAGGCATACATGCTTGATAAATTTGCCTTGTTTTTTTTGTTTTCATTGTAGGGCGACGCTCAATCTAGATATTTAAAACATCATTGCTTAAAAGTAGCGCACTCATTTTTGACACCCCACCTAAAACATGCTGTGTCTGTCTATGGCACCGCGACTCCCGACTGAAATTGAATATCGAATTATTTCTACCAAACAGCTAAAACGACTTCAAGTTAATTTAAACGGCTTTCGATTAAAATAAAACCGGCCAAGTGCAAGTCGGACTCGCGCACGAAGGGTTCCGTACCATTATGTATAAAAACGCCAAAAAAATCTGGTCTATTACGGTTCATGAGATACAGCCCGGTGACGGACGGACGGACGGACGGACGGACAGCGAAGTCTCAGTAATAGGGTCCCGTTTTACCCTTTGGGTACGGAACCCTAAAAAACCGCACTCAAATCAGTTCATCCATTCGGGAGAGAGCTACGGTGCCACAGATAGACAGGCAGTATGTCTATTATGAGTTTTTAAAACTATACTCGCTAGCGACTATCGTTTAGAATTTGTATGACAATCCGTACAGCGCCTAGCGGTTATGATGTTGAACTACAATTCTCATACAAATTCTAAACGATAATCGCTAGCGAGTATAGTTTTAAAACTCATAATAGACGTACAGGTCAAACTTAAAACACCCCTCTTTTTTCGTCGTGACTTAAAATTCTTGATGACCTAATATTTGCTCTTAGAGCCGGTTACACTTTTTTAGAGGCGACCATCTCAGTCCTCAGGGGTAGTAACGCATCTGTGACCGAATTGGACCAAAACTCACACTAATCATTACATTAACTGGACAATACTAATAATATTAACTAACAGGACTAACTATCACTAACAGTCCCTGTCCTCACACTTATTAACAAACTGACCAACTAACATTCTTACACCATCTACTAACTGGACTAACCACCCTATTCCCTAAATTGGGTCTTGTTCTATGTCGGTCACAGTTGCCATGGGCGGCAGCGGAAGGGTGGTGCTGCATGCTCGTTTGCTATCTTAATTCCATAAAAAAAAACTTGATGCCCTAATATCTTGCTCTTAAAGTCAAAGTCAAAGTCAAACTGTTTATTTCATCTAGGAATTTACAAATTCACTTATGAACGTCAATTTTTTGATTCTACCACCGTTTTGGAAAAGTGCTTAGATCTCAAAGCCCCAAGCAATGACCAGTTACCTCATAACCACATTTGTCTTCTGGTTCAGGCACCACGGCCGCAGCAGCCAGGGTCGCTGCGCAGAGTAGGAGTACCAACCTCATGACCTGGAATCAACAACTAGAGTCAAGGATGGAGCACATTTATGGCCTTGAAGTGATATTATTAACCGACTTCAACAATTACTGTTTACAAAAAAATAACTAACTGCAAAGTCGAGATAACTCAAAAATCATTCGCCAGATGTCGCTACAATTAAGCACTCCAATAATCAAAATCGGGACACACGATCAAAAATTAGCATAAATAAAATTCACATTATTTAGATTATCTATAACACATAAGAAAAAAAACAGATGAATTAAGAACCTCCTCTTTTTTTTAAATCGGTTATAAAAGAGGTTCTCAATTCGAAATGAGTTTGTAAAAACCGGCCAAGTGCGAGTTGGACTCGCGCACGAAGGGTTCCGTACCATTATGTATAAAACGCCAAAAAAATCTGGCCTTTTGTATGAGAACCTCACTTAAATATTTACTGAGTTTTTGTAACCACATTAGCCACAAGCTACGCCATCTCTTGGACCGACTGGTAACTAAAAGCATGGACTACATATTAGCCACAAGCAATGCCATCTCGTGGACCGACTGGTAACTAAAAGCATGGACTACATATTAGCCACAAGTAACGCCATCTCTTCGACCGTAAGGTAACTAATATCGCTGAGGCGTCGAAAATATTATTTATTAACTTAAATGTTTATTTTATTCTGTTTTTTAGTATTTGTTGTTGTAGCGGCAACAGAAATACATCATCTGTGAAAATTTCAGCTGTGTAACTATTACGGTTCATGAGATACAGCCTGGTGACAGACGGACGGACGGACGGACGGACGGACAGCGAAGTCTCAGTAATAGGGTCCCGTTTTCCCGTCCCGTTCGAAGAAATAAAGATTTGAATTTGAATGTATTTTTTTTAATCGCGCGAAAACGTGAACCCACAAGTTGTGGAACACACCTTCGCAAATGCTGCCGTGCTAACAATAAGAGCAGTAAGTACATATCCTGAATCGCCACATAATGCTCTATTAACTGGTCTTACTCCCGTTTTTCTATCTTTACTAGAACCTAAAAATATCAATAAGCCTAACCAGCAGTCTATAAAATGATGTCTTTTCCTTAGCTTTTTATCAGGAAATATACTTACCTCATGATAATTATTAGTGTACCTCCGAAATCTTTGTTATTATTGCTTAGAAAAACCGCTTAGAATAACTTAGAAAATCGGACCTAAAAAACTTACAAGCTAAAAGAGTAGTCAGTAAAAATTGAATCGAAAACTTTAAACGCGATTTTCTCGGTTTCTGAAATTCCGACTTACTGCTCTTACTGTAAGCACGGCAGAATGATTATGCGACGTTTTTGACAATTTCGCGGTATTCCTAGCTGTCAAAGCGATGATAATGAGGGTGGCCGTTTTTGTGCTCACCAGTTGGCGCCACCGGCGAGGTGAGGTCCTGCTGTCAAAGCCCGCCCATACATAAACAGTGACAAGTGACATTCAGACAAGTGAGAAGTGAAAGTGCCACAAACTTATGTGACCCGGTGGCCAAAATTGGAACTAATGCAAATGTTAAACTGTTGTCAGACAAAGACAAAGACGCTAGCGCTCCCCTTACCGGGTCAGATAAGTTTGTGGCACTGACAGCCAGACCTCACTCTGCACTAGCGCCTCTAGCGGCGAATTCATACGCGTTTACCCTCATTCGTTTAACCTAGGTTCGCGCGCATTTGCGTACGCGCATGAGAGTCGTCTCTTTAATTTGTATTGTGCACGGTTTCATCACCATTCAAATTACGAAATCCTACAAGTGGTCTGCATTATCATCAGATAAAGAAACCTATCCTAGTTGGATTTCATAATATGTACCTACAGTAAACACTTGACTCCTGTCGAGTGTCTATTAGATACTAGTAAACCCGCCCTCGCTTCGCTTCGGGAAACCAGTTCCTTCAAAAATCTCTATAAATTTTAACAAATTATGTTATTCCGATGTCTAAGCTATATTACTGCAAAGTTTCATGAAAATCCGTTCAGTAGTTTTTGCGTGAAAGAGCAACAAACACACACACACACTCACTCACATACATCCTTACAAACTTTCGCATTTATAATATTAGTACGAAGGAAGTAGGATAATATTAGTAGGATAGGATTACGGCTAACTTTTAAAACAATACATACCTACTTACAACTAATTACAGTTTTACACATACGAACATGAGTGGAACCGGTCGTCGTTCACGGAAACCCTGGATGAGAAGGATATTTGATAAATAAATAAACGCTAACACACTCATACCCCCGCAGTAGGTTACTAGGTACCTGTGTCGCGGGTGGCATGGACTACACATATAACACATCACAATTACACCCATGATCCGAGCACAAATATTTATCTGCCACATGAATATCTGCCCCGGCTATCGAACCCGGCCCTCGCGTCGCAGGCAGGGTCGCTACCAACTAGGCTACAGGGTCGTCAATGAGATGAGATAATACATTGTGTGCCTAAAGTACACCCAGAGAAGTATCACCGCTAGCTACGGAAGAAATTAAACATACAGTCGAATTAAGAATTTCCTCCTTTTTAGGGTTCCGTACCCAAAGGGTAAAACGGGAAACTATTACTGAGACTTCGCTGTCCGTCCGTCCGTCCGTCTGTCACCAGACTGTATCTCATGAACCGTAATAGTTACACAGTTGAAATTTTCACAGATGATGTATTTCTGTTGCCGCTACAACAACAAATACTAAAAAACAGAATAAAATAAATATTTAAGTGGGCGCCCATACGATATGCGATAGTTTAGTTACCTTTCGGTCCAAGAGATGGCGTTGTGCGTAATATGTGGCTACAATAAAACAAATATTTAAGTGAGGCTTTCATACAACAGACCAGAATTTTTTGGCGTTTTTATACATAATGGTACGGAACCCTTCGTGCGCGAGTCCAACTCGTACTTGGCCGGTTTTTTGAGGTCTGTTAAAGAGGAAGAGGTTCTCAATTTCACTGTACTTTTTGGTTCACACATTCACTATACTTTTGTCAATATTTAGTTATTTTCAAGCCGGTTAAATGTATATATTTTTTTAAAACTAGTTATGTTGAAGTCGGTTACATTTTACATTTTTGTAAATAGTTACTTAGTTATTTGGTGGTCTCTTAAAAATGGTTTGAAAGGCGGAGCACGACAGTTTAAATTTCTGTTATCTTTCAAAATATTTACATAACTTTTCACAAATTACCAAACAAGTACCAAATTACGTATACTTGAAGTTCATTACACCCAAACACGAGATAACATTCATTAAAGCTCCCAAATAACCACAGATTATATAAAAGTAAAACAATGCTATCGATCATTAGTAATCACTAGTAAACCCGCCCTCGCTTCGTTTCGGGAAACCAGTCCCTTCAAAAATCTCTATAAATTTTAACAAATTATGTTATTCCGATGTCCAAGCTATATTACTGCAAAGTTTCATGAAAATCCATTCAGTAGTTTTTGCGTGAAAGAGCAACAAACACACACACACACACATACATCCGTACAAACTTTCGCATTTATAATATTAGTAGTAAAGTAGTAATAGTAGTAAAGTAGTAATCATAATGAGGGTTCTCATCACAGACTGATAACTTAGTGAGCTTTGCGGCTGCCCGGCTTGTATACTGATTCTAAGATTTCGAAGACGACCTATCCAAGTTTAACTTAAGTGAGTGGAGAAAGAGAAAAAAAGACGCCTTGGGAGTTTCTTGCCGCTTCTTCTTCCAAGACCACTCACCGTAGGGATTTGTTGAAGCGATGGCGTAAATTGACTTTCGAAAAGTGTTTGTAAAAACCTACTTCGAAGAAATAAATATTGGAATTTGACTTTGAACTTTTTTTAATGAGATGAGCTCGCTACTTATTCGTACGCGTGGGAGATTTTCCCCTGTATATCCTTATCCCACGAAAACTAAGGAATAATAAATTAGCCTATATGTTGCTCCACAATTTTCTCTGTCTATGAGTGAAAGTAACATTAAAATCGGTTTAGCTGTTCCCGTGTTTATCCAGGACAAAAAGAAAGACAGAGAGACAGATAGACAAAAATGTTAAGATCATTAATTTTCGTTTTGGTATCGTGTAAACCTATAAGCAATTGGAAAAACAGTTATTTTGAGGCATTCATTCGCTTTGATTACACTTTTTAGTGGCGAAAATCTTAGTCCTAAAAGATAGCACCCTTGTGACATACCTGTAGCCTCAGACCAATAAACTATAGACGGAGTGCCGTGAACAATATAGTGAAGCCGGCAAAAGTAAGCCGAAAGCACACATCGAGACCAATAGAATGCCCTATGTTGCCATTTTAATCTGTCTTCCGAACGCAACAAATTTAAACTTTATTGTTTGGAACACAAAGCTTTATTCATTTTTTATAATTTAGAACACAAAACTTTGTATTGGTGTGAGCGCCGCCGTGTGTATTGGGAACGTGCGCGACGGTGGCGACGCGCAGCTTTGGCAACTTTTGCGGCGGCTATCAAATAATAACATGTAAACATTGTTAGTATTTTTGCAATTAAAAACCAAAATACAGATTAAATGGTACTTGTTGACTTTATTTGAGTACAATTTATTCAATAGTGTATGTGTAAAATGGATATAATTATAAAAACCGGGTTCGAAAGTATTACACACAATATTAGTTTCCAACCACAAACGGTCATAAAATGTGGTTTCTTTTAATATCAACTCAGAAAACACATTAGCCTGGCATCCTTTATCGGTTATTAGCTGTGGCTGTTGAATAAATTCGTCATCTACTTCTTTTATCACTTGTGTTGACGTAGTACACTTTGAGATTTGTGTGGTTCTTGGAGCTATGAAACGATCATATCTTGCTAATACCTGGGTGGGTATAATGGTGTGCCATCATCACTAAAATTATAGTTGTCACTTAAAATATATAAACATCTAAACTGTTGCAGCAATGTTGTAATTTAAAGATTAACACGGTTAAGTGTTAAGACACTTACTTCCTTCTTTTCACAGCAGCTATCCATTTTATTCGTTGTTCCAATTTATATGCCGCTTTTGGAAATGTATAAAATTTGCAGGAGCTATTTCTGCCACTATTTTTGCATTGAACAACGCAACAATAGTCGTGACCCATTTTTTAGGTTTGATTTGTACTAAAATCCTTCTATTTTGACAGCCAATGAGCCGCAGAAGTTTCCATTTTTTGTCACGTTGTGCGCTGCGATCGTTTTGGTATACCTACCACCCGCTTTGCACATAGCGAATACAAGGCTAGGTTTACTTTTTGCTGGCTTCACTCTTTTGTTCCCGGCGCTCCGTCTATAGTTTATTGGTCTGAGCCTGTGACCGAGAACGAGACTCATTAACAGTGAGCTTACAGTGAGGTAGTAACTGGACGATTACTAACATAACATTTATTAGTATAGTTGTATGTATGTAAAGATATAGTATGTATATATTATGTATAGTACGTATCCATATATTTTTATATATTTCTATATTTATTTATATTTATAATGTGCACGCTAAATGCTTTTCGTACCACTTTTCCATTCGCAGGTCTGCTGAAAGAGATTTCTTTTAGGAATAAGCAGTACCTTTGTACAAAATTTATTGTATTCTTGTCTATTATATAATGTTTGTGTACATAAAGTATTAAATAAATAAATAAATAAAAATCAACCAACCCTTATTAACAATCTAACCAACTAATATTCTACCACCGACTGCTGACTGACTGACCATCGTAGTCTCCATGTGAGTCTTGTTCTGTGCCAGTCACAGTTGTCATGGCGCAGCGGAAGGTGCTGCATGCTATTTTGCCAATTAACTCCGTAAAAAAACTTATTAAGTACTTAGGTATTTTTAACCGACTTCAAAAAAAGGAAGAACTTCTCAATTCGTCTGTTTTTGTTTTCCTCAGAACTTCGTACTGGAAGAGCCGATTTCGATACTTCATTCGCCGTTGGAAAGGTAATGAGTACCGTTTGGTCCCATAAAAATTTGACATCTGACGGTCAGTTTTTGAGTTATTATGTGAATTTAATTAATGCTAACTTTTGATGGGGTATTTCGAATTTGATGATTTTTTCGTTCGAAAGGTAGTGCTTGTCGTGTCGTCCACTCGTCCCCTTTGAGCGACACCTGGCGAATAGCTTTTGAGTTATGTCAACTTTGAAGCCGGTTTTGTGATTTGTTAGTTATTGTTTCCGTGAAGTTAGTTCTTGAGTTTTTTCTTGTTCCATCTATCGTGGCCGGCAACCCATCGGCGATATCGGTTATTGACCTCCTTGAAGACCCTTAACCACTTACCTTATAACTATGTTAATCATTTCAACAACGCTCATAAAAAACAGATTAATATTATTACCTATCAACAGACTACATATTACTATAATTATAACTATTAGCCGTGACAAAAAGCACGCGTCGATCTAGGTAGGTAGGTTACAGGTCTGTATCTGTGGTGTATCCATAGAGATATTACACTAGAGGGCAGAAGCCAGGCTTCACAGCGTACCCTCGGTTAAAAAGAGACGAAATCTTTAGTAATCATCTTTCTCTTTCTAACGAAGCTTCAGAGCGTACCTAGGATAAAAAGAGACGAAATCTTTAGTAAAATTAAATAAAAATTAAATAAATTAATTAAATCTTTTAATCTTTAATCACCTTTCTCTTTCTGGCTCATCGGGATCGGAGAGAGATAGATAATTACCGTTATCGTTGTTTCTCTTTCTAACCGGGGGCGATTGCAACGTATGGGCAGCCGTATGGCTCACCCACTCTAGTGTAATATCTCTGTGGTGTACCAGGACATACGCCGACCTACACTGGGCAGACAACTTTTTGTTTAATTCTGGTAACGGCTGGAATACCGACGCTCACGGCATTTAAAACAGGATAGGGTTGTCGATCGAGTTAAAAGAAAAGTCTTTTTTAACCGACTTCAAAAAAGGAGGTTCTCAGTTTGACCTGTATGTATGTATGTATGTATGTATATTTGTGCGCGATTGGTTGATTGATTGCTCGCGTTTGGTTGAACCGATTTTGTTTTACAAAATAGAACAAAATAGACTTTTAACAAAATAGAACCGACTTTAACGCCGAAAAGTAAAAATCGGTTTAGTTAAACGCGGTTAATATGCCTAAATCCTTCTCCTAAGTCTGATAAACACGAGCTGAAAACCGTATCAAAATCGGTTCAGCCAAACAATATGCTTAAAACCTTCTCTTAAAATTGGCAAATACTATGCTGAAAACCGCATCAAAATCGCTTCAACCAAACGCGAGATAATCGCGCACAAATATACATACATACAGGTCAAACTGAGAACCTCCTTTTTTGAAGTCGGTTAAAAAAACTCAAAAACTTTTGTTACATGTCGCTCTTAATATGAATCGTTTTTTCAAGTCGGTTAAAAACGGAACAATGAACTAGCTATTTGGGTTATTTAGGTCATTTTTTCGTGGAAAAATATCTTGTTTCTAAATATTTGAAAACGTGTGAAACAGTTTTACTGACGCCAAGCAGACGGGTCACATATAAATAAAGCAATTATCTTCTCATAATAAGCGTATACAGCGCAGTGGGTCAAATATATTTAATTAATCATAAACTCAATTGCCTGTGATATTGTTATTTATTACTCGTTGACCCGGCAGACGTCGTCTGCACTTATATAGGGTGTTACCGAAATTTGGGTCGACAGGCTAGATACAAAAGGAGATGTTTCAAATCCGGCCCACAATATGTACCTCGAAAAATCGAAAAAAAAATCATGAAATTTGGGAAAAATAAAGATAAATTGCGTAAATGCATACTTTTCTGGTACAAATTTTGTATTTATAATTCATTTTTATCAATTTTCAACATGGCGTCTTGCCAAGTTGTCATTAGGTAATCATAGATCGCGAACTGTCTACTGTCACTTTAAATGACAGAATTGTAGGTACATAATATGTCAAACTTCTATCAAATTAACCAACATGACGTGTGATGACAGCTTACCGCCATCATGACAGACTTTTGTTTTTGTGTAGGTAGCAATTTTAAGTGTACATTTTTGTGTTATACCACAAAACTAAAGGAATTGGATGATTGAAAACTGTTTTAATTGTGTTTCTCCATTTTTGAGTATGGTGTACAAAGAGGTGGCCGGGGTTCCATACATTTTGAAACATCTCCTTTGCTTGATGAGTTAAAAGAATGTGATTCTTAATAGCGGTCTCAGAATCTCAGAAGGACTATTATGTTGTCCGAAAATATCACGAATTTTACGAAATGTAACTATCAGAATTAGTCATTTTCATAGTGGATTTTTTTTATTTTAATGGGAATTTCGAGCGAAATTGAATTCACTGTAACAATTGTCAATGCATCAACTAAGAATACGTCGAAAAACTAAACGTCAAAACTATCATATTGTCGGTGTTTGTTGCAATTGAAAAACAAAGTTCTTGTTGAAACACCCTATATTATTAAGTAGACGCCCTCGCTTCGCTTTCGTAGACTTGTTGCTCCGCTCCTTTTGGTCGTACGTGATGTTATTTATAGCCTCCTATTCCTCAATAAATTGACTATGCAACAGAAAAATATTTTTTTTTTTTTATGGAATTAAGGTAGCAAACGAGCATGCAGCACCACCCTTCCGCTGCCGCCCATGGCAATTGTGACCGACTTAGAACAAGACCCAATTTAGGGACTAGGGTGGTTAGTCCAGTTAGTAGATGGTGTTAGAATATTAGTTGGTTAGTTTGTTAATAAGTGTGAGGACAGGGACTGTTAGTGATAGTTAGTCCTGTTAGTTAATTCAATTCGAACTAACAATTCCTGAGATTAGCGCGTTCAAACGAACAAATAAACAAAAAAACTAACTTCCGCTTTATATTACTAGTATATGTAGATTGTGTATTATAAATACATATTTTAGTACTGTTGTTGATATCAGAGAGGCAGAGTACACACACCTTTGAGTAACGAACTCATGCATGCAGATTTCCTCACGATGTTTCCTTCACCGTTATAGCGAGTGACATTTAGGTGCTTAAAACACACATAACTCCGAAAAGTCAAAAGTGCGTGCCCTGGGCCTGGGACCTATGATTCGAACCCGGACTCCCCGACTAGGAAGGCGAAATTTTAATCATTTGGCAATTACATTTAAAAACAAAAAAAACTCAAGTAGGTAATATCTAGGTACAATTTTCAACAATTTCTCGTCCTAATAAGGTGGGACACATTTTACGGTCATTTAACGCTTACCTACGCTTGACCAATTATTTATTACATTTGCATTAACCGTGAGCATTTATATGAAAGTGTAATGACCTTTTATATGCATTTATATGAAAGTGTAATGAACAGCGGGCGAAGTTACCACCGCCACCGTAAGCGGGCATGCAAGGCGTTCACCGCACGCGGGCGGCTCGTATGGAAGGGGGGCACATGGGCCACGGCCGGGCGGCAAAAAGTAAACCTTTGTGAGTTTGGTTTTGAACGACGAGGGGAGACTGGAGTGTAAAATATAATAAAGTCCCTAAGGCAATCCATGACCTGCCTTCAGAGTTGTTTAAGAAGCATGTAAAAGCACAACTCGTAGACAAGAGCTACTATAGTATACAGGAATATTTAGATGACAAAAAGGCATGGAAACTACCAGCTCTGCAACCAGCTCCGCTAGGTTAGTGCTTACCTGTATCAATTAAGTAATATTCTAATTTTTTATTTTTTTTAAAGATGCGGAGGAGTTTTTTTTTCGCCGTTTTTTTCTCCTCAAGCACTTTTCCAAAACGGTAGTCCGTAGTAGATTCAAAAAATTGACGTTCATAGGTGAATTTGTAAATTCCCAGATGAAATTAACAGTTTGACTTTGACTTTGAAAACGGTTTACACGCGGATGCGCATATGTACAACTAGCGGCGGCACTGGTTACGGGTCACAAGATTCTACCATCTACACTGCATTCTTGTCCTTGTTCTTGACTTGTCCGTGTAGTCACAAAAGGGATCCTGCGGAAGACCAGCGCTGGTTAACGGTGTTACACCAGCATAATGCTGAGCAGAATCCTTTTTGTAACATTAGGTACCTACAATTCAGTGTTGTATCAAGCTGTAACAGTGTATTACTTTTTGGCCGTATGTACTTTATGTTACAAATAAAGTGATCTATCTATCTATCTATCTATTCGTTTCGATATAATTAACCGACTTCAAAAAAGGAGGTTCTCAGTTTGACCTGTACATATGTATGTATATTTGTGCGCGATTATCTCGCGTTCGGTTGAACCGATTTTGATGCGGTTTTCAGCATAGTATTTGTCAGACTTAGGAGAAGGTTTTAGGCATATTGTTTGGCTGAACCGATTTTGATACGGTTTTCAGCATCGTGTTTATCAGACTTACGATAAGGATTTAGGAATATTAACCGCGTTTAACTGGACCGATTTTAACTTTACGGCGTTAAAGTCTGTTCTATTTTGTAAAAAGTTATCAATGTAGGTAAGTATGTCCTGAAAAAACTTTTTTACACTCTTGTTTGGATATAGACTTTTACGCTTTATTAACGCATTGAACCCAAAACAATGATTTTAAGGATTTTACCTGTTTCTCAGTTTGCGAGATCATCTTCGAAATGGCGTTAACTGATTTAGATGCAGTTTTCACTGTTGTGGTATGCTTCACTCAACAAAAAATATTTATTTTACTTCAATCGGTTCGTAAATAAAGTTAAAAGAACCATGCATAATAACACATAATAAAAGTTAAATGAATAATCCGAATGTAGGTAAGAGACTTATTTGCGGATTTACTATTAAAATTGTTAATAGTTTTCAATTAATTAAGTAATTGCTATAAGGAAAACATTACATCATAGTACTTAAACTATAACAAATATTATTCCATGTTCTCTAATTATGTGGTATTATTTTCTTTATATTGTTTGTTTCTTCAATGTCCAAAATAGATGTATGTAAGATAATAGATTTTATTGAATAATTTCAGACATCGGAACAGCGCAAATTAATGTAATTTGTTTTACAGCCCTTGAATGGATTTCGGAACAAAAATATAGGTAAATTTTGTGGAATTACTAAAGTACTTACTATAAAATCATCTGTATCTTACATTGGAGGTCCAAAATAAATTACAGAATACAAATCGAATTATTTTACGATAACTTCACCAATTGACAGAACACGTCCAATCACAAAGACACACAATTTCCGACTGCCAGTTTTTATATTTTGCTATTTCCTATTTTCCAATGCAATGGGCAATGGGTTTCTGTCAGTGTTGCCACCTTGGATTTTTATAAAGCGCTAGGTCAAAGTAAAATGTCACCAGATTTCACAAATTTGGAAGACAAAAAAAACACCAAATAACGCTATAATATTTTATTGAAATTTAAGAAACCCAAATTTAAATTTAAAACGATGAAATTTGTTGTATGTGAAAAAATTAAACAAAAATATTCTCTACAGCTCAAAAATTATACTTAGTACCTAATCTAGAAGCAATGAAATAAAACGACATAATTATGTTCATTTGTTATTAATTTGTAACTAATCAGTACAATATAAAAATAAAGAAAAACAAGTCATAGAAATTAAAATTCAATTATGGGAATTCGTTAAAGCGAGAACAGGCTAGCTAGCAAGCCACCCACGGCACCCACACAAGGGTCAGTTTCATTCGCCGTACGAACCACTTCAAGTTCAAGTGTTTACTTTATGAGATGCGATAACGTAAACACGTTCGCTCTGATTTTAAAATGGTTCGTTTGTAAAATGTTTGTATCACAACATGGTATTTTATGGTTTTATATTGTAAATAATATAATTAAGTTTATAATAAAGCAAAGAAATCAAATAAATATTCCATTTTACCATTTATTACTTCACGTGAATTGTTTATTACTTTCCCTTAGATTGTCATTAACCTCAATAACTGCCTAATGTTATATATCTGATTACGTAAATACAGTTTTATAGGAAATTTAATGGAGATTCCAAATATGTACACATTTATTAGGGAATCTTGGATAATATGGATGAAATCGGCGAAAGAATGTCACGAGGGTGAATCCAGCGGTGTTGTTTTTTTTGTTTTTTTTGGTGTGCCAGACTCAGAGTAATGATATGTTTTATCATTACTCTGAGGTGCCAGAGGTTTGACATAAAAAATTATGATAAAAAAAGGGTGACAGTTGAGGGATTAATTAAACTTTTCGAGTTTTCGACCGCACGAACTAAATACGAAACATAGAATGACAAGATTCAAAGAAAACTATAACAAACGAATACGCTAAGGGATTCCCCGGTAACACAGTAAGCATAGAACAATATAAAATTCTGACTGTGCTTAGGGATTCCCCGGCCATAGAGAAAGTAGAAAACATTGTAAAATTGTGAAGTGGTAGATAAGAATGTGTTGCCAGATTTCGTACTGAAAAATCCTCTAAAAACCACTAAAAAAAATAAAACCGCTATGTTTTTTAAAAATACCACTAAAGGCTTTAAAAATCCGCTAGTTCTGGTGGAAAACCCACCAAGTTGGCAGCACTGGTTTCTGTCATTCTGTCAATTTCAGTCAGTCAATCAATAATTCAATACCAACCCTCAGAGTTTAATCATTACTCTGAGATACCAACCAAACAACGAACGAAAGCAATGAACTAGTGTTGCCATATTTATTATACATCATTTACAATTCGAAACATCGTACTATTTATTTTACTCTATCGAGTCGAACGACTTTCTTGTTAAACTAATAATATCTGCTAAAAACTAAAAATAAAAAGAAAGATTTCGATAACAAAGAAGACGGAGTCTGTGTATTATATTCATAAATAGGTATGAGATAGAGTTAAAAACCGGCCAAGTGCGAGTTGGACTCGCGCACGAAGGGTTCCGTACCATTATGTATAAAACGCCAAAAAAATCTGGCCGGTTGTATGAAAGCCTCACTTAAATATTTACTTTAGTTTTTGTAGCCACATATTAGCCACAAGCAACGCCATCTCTTGGACCGACAGGTAATGGACCGACAGGTAACTAAAAGCATTGAAGGCGACGTAGCTACATATTAGCCACAAGCAACGCCATCTCTTGGAGCGAAAGGTATCGCTGAAGCGTCGAAGCCATATTTCGACTTAAATATTTATTTTATTCAGTGTTTTAGTATTTGTTGTTGTAGCGGTAACAGAAATACATCATCTGTGAAAATTTCAACTGTGTAACTATTACGGTTCATGAGATACAGCCTGGTGACAGACGGACGGACGGACGGACGGACGGACGGACAGCGAAGTCTCAGCAATAGGGTCCCGTTTTACCCTTTGGGAACGGAACCCTAATAAACCAATCTACTTATACAAGCAAGATATCTTTCAGTCGGCTGCGTAAAAAAATCTCAGCACCTCTGTAGCAAACCTCCTAAGTTTTCTAAAGGGTACACGCACGCCCACACTTTTTTTAATTTAACTTAATCAATTGCCATGCAAAAACAATTATCAAACAATTTTTAATTACTATCTAACCAGAACCATACGAAAAAGCGAGGATATTGAAATCAACTTTTCTTGGATAAAAAAAAAACCCCTTTTCGTCATAAAACAATGACAAAATAAAAATAAGTAGGTACCTGTCGTTGAACATTCGGTTGAAACGTCGTTCTTATTATATAATTATGTCACTAGCACAATGCATTACCAAAAATCTTACAAATTTTGGTTCTAGCCTGTATCCATACCGTGTAGTAAGGAACTTCGTACTGAAAATCGTTCATCATTCGAGTAAATAATAATTATCATTTATCATATATATTCACTATTACTTTAAGCTGGTAAAGTAGGGCCATTTTAATAGGCCACATTTGACAACTGTTTGTCTTTGCTTCATAGTGAGGATAACCTGCTGAAAAACATCGATTAAATTGAATAAATCGATAAGGACTTCAAACATCTGTAAATTGAATGCGATTGTTATAAAAAGTATAAATAAGCGAACAGTTCACACAACGACTAAAAAAATTTACAAAAATAATGAGTCAAATAATGGCGCGAAATGAAATCATGACTTTTTTGTAACATTTCACGTTTCTAGATACTGACTTTTGAGCCAGACGTTATTATATAAATGAATGATTACATATTTTTTGGCCTAAAATGTAATAAAATTAATTTTGTTTGTATTAAAATACATTTTATTTTGTAATCGTGAAATACTTTTTGACGATTAGTTCGACTTCTCGAATTCAACTTATCTACTCATCTGTTTCTTTCGGTACCATCCCTGATATTTAAAAAGAAAAAGAGTTCACTGACGTAACTTTGTAACGACGTCAGTTCCTTACTTTTAAGTGTAAAAAGTTTAACAACATCTAGTATGGAATGTATTAGATACTATGGGGTGCCTCCCTTACAAGGTTACTTTGGAAAATTTTGACGAACTGTCAAATGTGGCCTATTAAAATGGCCCAACTATAATATTATATTACAATGTCAACTGTCAAGTGACATTAGCAAATAAACGTCTGACAAACTGACAAGTGACAAGACAAGACAAGTCACAGGCTGCGTTCCGTAACTCGACCAAAACGCCCAAAACGTTCAAAGTATGAAAAAGTAAAGTGTCATTTTGGGCGTTTTGATCGAGTTACGGAACGCGGCCAAGCAAGTGTCTGTTTACGTCAGAATTTTCAGATGATCAGCTCAGTTTAGTTTACTATATTATATCGAAATAAAAGAAAACTTGAATCAAAACAAAGTTACTTAAATTATTTATAAAACAGTGCTAAATAAATTTTAGCTATTACTATGGCCGATGTCTATCAATTCTCAGAATGTTCCCAGGAGTTGCTAAAAAACTGCATTGCAGCGGCAAGACAACCTGGAAAGAAATGGTTGGAGCTATTCAAGCCAGAGGCAAAAGAAAACAATTCATTTACTGATGATGAAGACACCATTGTATTATCCGTGAAATCCCCTAATGAATCTGTAGAGGCTGCAGATCCTTCTGAAGAGATACAAGCTCAAATAGACGAGAGAAGCAAACTAAATTTGAATTTTGAAAAACTAGAATCTGTGAAAAAAATTGGCGCCAGTTTGAAGGAAACATCTTCGAATAAGCTACAGCGCTTGCTAGAATTTTCTGATTATGAAATATTGCTACCGGACCTGGCTCAAAACCTACCAATTGACTGTATAGAAAAAATCTGCGAAGAAATACTTGAAAGTGATATTCGAACTGAAAATAAAAATATTGTTCTACATTTTTTCCCGGCATTAATCCAAGGGGCGCCATCATATCATAATTCATTAAACTTATTGGTTAAAACCTACAAAAAGTATCCTGAAACAATTTTATCTGTAATACAGTCTATATTTATCAATATTGATGTACAGGAAAAACTTATAGGAGAATTTTTTATAGCTGTAGACGAACAAGGCCGTTCACAATTTTTGCAGTCTATTTCAAGTACAAAATTACCACCAGAAGTGTTCCACCGTCACCTGACTACTATTTCCAGTCTTTATAATGCAAGCGAGAAGACTTTTGAGATTAATAACTTTGTATTAAATGGGTTATTGCAAACTGCACATCTCTGCCAAGACGATAAAAATTATGGGCGGTTTTTACTTGCCTTTTTTCAGGGTCTTAATGCCAATGATCAGATAAGTAGACAGTCATTAGAAATGTTACTTGATTCGCACAGGACACAGTTTAAAAGACTGTGCCAAAATGTCTTAAATAAAATTGATAGAAAGTAGATAAGGATAAAAAATACACAATTTTATGAATTTTATAAAAAAAAGTTTTATAAATACAATGACAAGAGGCAATAGCCACTTAAAGTGCATTGTATGTGTGTGGGGCTTCAAAAAGCGAAGGAGGTTCTCAATTCAAAAGTATTTTTTATGACTTTGTACTGAGTGAACATAACTTTGTACTTTTGATAATTTTTGTATACGCAATTTTGATAACAATCAGTGACATGTAGCGGATAGTTTTTGAGTTAATCTTAATTGTAATATGTATTTAATTTAAGGTTGTTACCTCATAACTTTTGACTGAGCCCTCCAATTAATTTCATTCTTTTCTATTTGAAAGCTCTTGTGGAATCACATACCTACATATTTGAGTGACATCTGACGAGTCGTTTTTGAGTTGTCGCCGATGTTGAAGTCGGTTAAAAAGAGAGTGCAAAACGGTATTGCACGCGGGCGCTCACGCAGTTAATGTGATATTGTGTGTAATATTTACATACTTATAGTCTCAGACCAATAAACTATATAGCTAGGGAGCCCAAGAGGGGATTTTTGGATTTACTCGAGCGCGTCAGATAAAGGTACAGGGGGTACCTGGTACCCAGTTAAGTAGCTCCACCAAATATGAGCCCCATATATAAGTTCGAATTTTTTTTGCACATTATAATAATGGTAGCGAGTTTGCGTCACATCGAAATCGTCAGATTATTGAATGAGAGCTTTTTTTAGGTTCACTTAACACCCCCATAAAAAATCTGACGTGCTCGATTTGATTTTTTCTCTCTCATTTTCAACCCTTACGTACGGTCACCCCCATCAAACAAACGATCAGATTAACATAGTACATTATTAAAAATACGTAGAACATTGATGCTTACAATATCTGAAGCGCTCGAGTATGTACACATGGACATTATTTTTTTACATATTCAAAAGTCTATAGCCGCTTCCCCCACCGATGAAAAGGTATACATTATATAACATTTTTTTCTTCTTATCATCTAAGCTTTGCAACCCAATAGGTCTCTATGACGCTCGAGTAAATCCACATTTAGCATCGTCGGCTCCCGTACCAATAGACGAAGCGCCGGGAACAAAAGAGTGAAGCCGGCAAAAGTACCTAAGCCGAAAGCACACATCGAAACCAATAGAATGCCCTATGTTAACAGTTTGCACTGTCTTCCGAACGCAATAAATTTAAACTTTATTTTTTGTCTTCATTCAATTGTTATTATTTAGAACACAAAACTTCGTATTGGTGTGAGTGCCGCCGTGTGTATGCAAGGCTCCGCTAGGAGTATATTGTTTTATGATGCAAGGCTAGGCTTACTTTTTGCTGCCGGCGCTCCGTCTATAGTTTATTGGTCTGAGGATATAGTGATATTTACATCGCTGCACCGCATTTTATATTTAATAAGTTTTATAGGTTGTACCTATCTATATGTGTGGCGAAATACAATTATATTTCATAGTAACAAGTCTTTTAATCAAGAAACTCAATAGGCACGCTTTTTTCTCCCATATGTGAGGTCTGCTTATTTTTTATTTGTCTTTGGTTCGACGGTGCAACTGCAGTGTTTCGTATGATTTTGTCGTAGTCTCGAATCTGTCATTGACCGCGTGAAACGTTCCGTCTTGCGGGCTGCATTCTCGTTCGCTTATCGGTCCTATCTATGGAGTTTGCGTTGAACAGGATCGTCGATTCCATTAACAACGGGGGTAGATGAAAGCATCGGACGACCCGGATGACGCAATGGTTAACACGCCAGATCCGGTCCTGGGTTCGATTCCCAGCGAGGCTGACATGTGAATGATGAGTTTAAATTTCCGTTCTCGGTCTGGGTGTGTGTCCTT
This sequence comes from Hesperia comma, assembly GCA_905404135.1. Taxonomy (NCBI): domain Eukaryota; kingdom Metazoa; phylum Arthropoda; class Insecta; order Lepidoptera; family Hesperiidae; genus Hesperia; species Hesperia comma. Next base: position 1,108,614 of record FR990039.1, read on the forward strand.
GTCTTGTGTGTTGTCCATGGCATCCACGACACAGGGTATCCTGTGGGCAGTGGGGCTATGAGTGTGTAGCGTTATTATTTTATTCTTCTATCTCACCGAAAAGGAGTACCTACAACGAGATGATAAAAGTGTTTCACACAGCGAAGGTGACAAAAGTAGTTATAAAGATTACCAATCTAGGCAACAGAACGCCGTTTTTGACGTCGACAAACACGGTATATGGGAAAACATGGAGAAATTGGCGCCGGTAAAGATGGGGTAAACCGTAAACTCGAAAAGAATGCTCATGCATATATTATGTGGAACTCACTGAGAAAACCTAAGTGCCTTACCCACTAAACACCACCTGAGGTTGGCTTTGCTCGAATGACCTCTAAGTCATCTAAAGCGACCCCGATTGGAGAATCGGGGCGCAAGCAGTGCTTCCTAGAGAGCACTGCCGGATACTACTATAGACTTATAGTTAGAGGGGGACTTGCGCTCTCATCAGGATGAGTCTGAATTGCGTATATCTTTTAATTGTTTCAGGGCCACTAGAAGGCGGTCCAAGTCAGACTGAGGTCAGATGATAGTTTGTTAGGGTCGCGCTGCGCCTTATATAGCCCGAGTTATAGCGATTTCACATCTATACTAATATTATAAAGCTGAAGAGTTTGTTTGTTTGTTTGGTTGAACGCGCTAATCTCAGGAACTACTGGTTCGAATTGAAATTTTTTTTTGTGTTGAATAGACCTTTTATCGAGGAAGGCTATAGGCTATATAACATCACGCAACAATTAGGAGCGAAGAAATAATGGAAAATGTGGAAAAAACGGGGAAAATTATTCATTCTCGAGGGCTTTCGTTGCATGCGTTGCGAAAACGATTCAAGATACCAAAAATATATGTATGAAAGAATTATTCCTCTTGAAATGATCTAAAAAATGTCCACGACAGTATATGTCTATCTTTTAAGATTAACACACTAGAACCGTTTTTATGGTAATCAAATTTGCCGCGTTTCCAAGTTTAATCTGAATTAATCTTGCTGTGATCCTTTGCTACTTTGCTATTATTTTGTCGTAAGCTTTATTTCTAAGTTTAATTTAATTTAACCTGAATTAATTTTGGTGATAGTTTATTATCTTCCCGAAATTCCTACGGGAGCGGGACCTACGCGGTTGATACTTACGGGTCCCGAAGCGAAGCGAGGGCGGTTCGCTAGTATTTAATAAGCTTGCAAGCATTTCACCACTTCCCCTTGGGTTGTAGGGTGGGTTTTGTTAGGGTTGGGTATGGTGGCATGCTGTCAATAGTTTCCCCCCCCGCCACCGCAGTCTCGCCGTGACCATGATCCATGCAATTGGGTCGAAATATCGGTGTAAATAATAAATATCGTGAGTACCCGTTACAGTTAAAATGTTTAGTGTCCGCGATGATAAAAGTTAAAAATCTTATATGGTGGTATGATGCAATATGGTGATATGTTGTGTTATTGAGTACCTATGTACGAGGTATTATCTGAGTAAGTTACATAGTAAGGTTCTTGTTTTTGTATATACCTATGTATGTATGTATATACATAATAGTAGTCGTGTAACCTAACCTAATCTCCTGAGTCTCCTCATTGAGAAGGCCAAGACCTCAGGGCCCGATCCAGCTGTTTCGCCGCTCCGGGCAAAACAATATTTGCCGCCCTTACGTTATATTCCATAGATGGTGTAATTTTAACCTATAAAATACAAATTTTCCGTACCTATATTATTAAAACAAAATAAGTTGTGTTTTAAGATATTTATCTATACAATATGTTAATTTTACACTTGATAAAAAATGTACGAATACTAGATTAAAAAATATCGATAAAAAATGGAGATTTTTTTATGTCAGCTATTTCGAAAATAGAGGCACCTTAATATTTGTTTTAGGAAAATTCTCATGTTTCGGTTTTAATTTTTTTTCTCTTAAAGTAAACGATGTTTGTATATTTTTCAAAGTGGTCTCATTAATTGAAAGTTCTCCAAAATAATATGGGTTCTATCTCTTTTCGTTATTAAATAATTACTGTTTAAATAAGTTAGGTAATCTCAGTATGAAAGTCAAAAGTGATCTAATAATGATTTAATTGACATAAATTATGGAGTTTAACAAATTAAACAAAAAAAACATGCTAAAAAAGTTATCTCATTGTGCTAGTTTTGAAGTTGCAGATAAAAATTTAAAATAACCTTAATTTTATTACTAAAAAATATCTACTTAATTTTTTTTTAACTAATTTCGTGCTTGAAATCGTAGGTGTTTTTTTTATTTTTTTGGCAAGTTACACTTTTTAGCTTTCAAATAAGACCACTCTGAAAAATGTACACCGTTTTCTATGGGAGAAAAAAATTTAAACCAAAAGATGAGAATTTTCCTAAAAAAAATATTAAGGTGCCTCTATTTTCGAAATAGCTGACATAAAAAAAATCTTCCCATTTTTTAACGATAACTTTTTATCTAGTATCCGTACATTTTTTTGATCAAGTGTAAAATAACACATTGTCTATAAGCGAAAGGTCACTGACTCACTCATCACGAAATCTCAGAAACCGCTGAACATATTAAGATGAAATTTGGCAGGGAGGTAGTTTATAGTTAGAAGGTATCCGCTAAGAACGGATTTTTTGATATTCCACTCCTAAGAGGGTCTAATAGGGGTTCAAAGTTTGTATGCAAATCCGTCAATTGTAGACCAGATATTATGAAAATTGGTATTTAGAATTATAAAAAGCAATAATGAAAAACCCATAAGTATCAGTTTTTAAAAATCAACCCCTAAATAGGTAAAATAATGGTTGAAAGGTTATTTACTTAATCGAAAACAGTTTGATGTATAAAGATGAATTTTAACTCTACGGATTATTACTATTCTATTCTATTAATTGAATTTAACGCGACCAATTTCGAAATTGCGAGAAAAAAAACAGCTTTTCCATACATTTTGGTGGACCGGATAGTCATTTTACTATGGAACAGCTGATTTAATTAGCTGATTTGATTTAAGTATACTTGTTCCCGCATATGAGTTTTTCCCGTGTGAATCCTGATCCGCGGAAATTCCGCGATAAAACGTAGCCTGTACATTGCTCACAACTTCCTCTATCTCTAAGTGTAAGTCCCATAAAAATCTAAACTCGCGACTTGGCGCGTAGGAGTTTTTCCCACGTTAACTCTGATCCTGCGGGAATTGCGGGATAAAAAGTAGCCTGTACATTGCTCCACAATTTCCTCTATCTCCCAGTGAAAGTCCCGTAACAATCTAAGCTCGCGAATTGGCGCATAGGAGTTTTCCCCACGTGAATCCTGATTCCGCGGGAATTCCGAGATAAAAAGTAGCCTATATGGTGCTCCAGAACCTCCTCTATCTCCCAGTGAAAGTCCCATAAAAGTTTAACCCCCGCCTTCGTGCATAGGAGATTTCCCCGCGTGAATCCTGGATCCCGCCGGAATTTCGGGATAATTAAGTAACCTATGTGTTGCTTCAGAACCTCCTCTAACTCGCAGTGAAAGTCCCATAAAAATCTAAGCCCGCAACTTCGCGCATAGGAGTTTTTCCCGCGTAAATCCCGATCTCGCGAGAAGTCAGGAACAAAAGTAGCCTATATGATGCTCCATAGCCTCCTCTACCTTCCACTGAAAGTGACATAAATATCTGCACCCGCGACCTCGTTCCCGCACTTGAGTTTTTCGCGTGTTTTCCTGATCCTGCGAAAATTCCGGGATAAAAAGTAGCTTGTAGGTACATTGCTCCACAACTTCCTCTATCTCCCAGTGAAAGTCCCGTAAAAATCTAAGCCCGCAACTTCGCGTATAGGAGTTTTTTCCGCGTGAATCCCGATCCCGCGGGAATTCCGGTTTAAAAAGTAGCCAATGTGTTGCTCCAGAACCTTCTCTATCTCCCAGTGAAAGTCCATTAAAAATCTGAGCCCGCAACTACGTTCGCGAAGCTTTTCTCGCGTGAATCCCGATCCCGCGGAAATTGCGGGATAAAAATATATGTTGCTCCATAACCTCCTCTATCTCACAGTGATAAAATTCCCATAAAATTCTAAGCCCACAACTTCGCGCGTTGGAGTATTTCAGGCGTGAATTCTGATCTCGCGGGAATTCCGGGATAAAAAGTAGCCTATATATTGGTCCACAATCTCCTCTATCTCCCAGTGAAAGTCCCGTAATAATCCGTAATAATTCGAAATTGGTCGCGTTAAATTCAATTAATAGAATAGAAAACAACAGAGGAATAAAGAAACTGCAACTGACTAGCGTAGCGCGAGTGAAAGTAATGTATTTGTATCTTTGAAACCCCAAACCCCACGAAACTAAAGGCCTGTACGCACACTATGCACCATCCATCTTGCTGTCCGTCCGCGTCCGCGCAAACGCGTACGGCCGTCATGCCCAATCGTGCTGTGTGCACCATCACAGACGAGGTAGAGGAAGTGCACCATCGCGCAAAACATGCACAGATTGAAGGACGCAGTGTGACCGCGTTTTATTTTTGTAAATGTCAATAGTAATAAATTATGCTCTAACAACTTTTGTGTAGGGGTGGGTTTTTTTTTGTTTAACCATCTTTAAAATTTTTGCCGCCGACGCGCCGCGCGCCCCCAATTTTGCCGCCCCTCAATTTCGCCGCTCCGGGCAATTGCCCGGGTTGCCCCCCCCTAAATCGGGCCCTGCAAGACCTAGAACCTAGAGCATACTCCACCACGCTGCACCAGTGCGGATTGTTTGAGGAATTATTGGCCACACAAGCACAAAATTCGGAAGTTTTCATGCCATCCGAAGGCCTCCGACTGCGACTGCCATCTGTCGATATCAACCGGGACCGAAGGTTTTACCTGTCCTCCGAAGCACGGAAGCACAAAGGAGAACAACCGATTAGGGGCTGGATTGAACAGCTTGTTCAATACCCTCAAAATATAATCTTGTAGCGCGTCCCCTCACTAGCCGCACGGTACATCCCTCGCGATCGCATCTGTCAAGGGAGTGCAGTCTTCCCGCGCGTTACAGCAGAGATTAGCTTAGCTAAATAACTTGTGTAATGTCGTTTGCTGTTTCCAGTTTATGTCTCTGTTCATGTCTTAAAAGTTGTAATAAGTTCAAACTGTGTGGTTCGGACAATAAAGTGTGTTTGTGAGAACAATCGTCGTTTTAATAAGTGGCCACACGCTATAAAATTGGCAGCCCAACGTTTGGCCGGACTGAAAGTACTAAAGTAAAGTTATATTGGAGTGTTGTTCTCGTTCTTCAGGACAGTGTAAAGTGCACAGCGTGTTTTCGTATTAACTATTAGTGCCACTGAAAAGTGTAGTTATTACGCGACGTGAGTACATAACCTATTTACGTCGTTCGTCATGCCGCGCACACGCCAGAGGGACACAAGTGATGTTGAGGAAGAGGACACAGGTATGGTGGAGCCAAGCGGTTCATCAACAACAGCCGCCGCTCGTGAACCTACTCCGATAATAATGACCGACCAACAGTTATCAAAACTTCTAGAAACCATACAGAGACAGTCGCCGAACTTATGTTCGAATAGTAATACGATGTCGGGAAACTTCTCGAAGTGCACTGCACGTTTTGATGGATCCAAGAGTAGTGATGTGGTAGCATTTATTGAGGCAATTCAAATATATAAAGAGTGTGTCGGTATAGATGACGCAATAGCTCTTCGGGGATTGCCAATGCTGTTAACGGATTTGGCCGCGACTTGGTGGCAAGGAGTAAAAGCCACTGTCTTTTGTTGGTCTGAGGCTATTGACCTTTTGAAACAGACCTACGGCCCACGTCTGCCGCCTCATCGGATTTATCGAGAAATTTTTAGTAAAGAGCAAGGTGAGGAAACAACGGATGTTTTTGTGTGTAGGGTAAGAGCCCTAATTGCTCAGTTACCATCGGGTAGTCTTAGTACTGAAGTACAGATCGATATGATTTATGGCTTACTAAGCAAACGAATACGAGAAAAGTTGCCTCGCAGTTCGTGTACGTCGTTCGCGGAATTATTGAGCATGGCGCGATCACTGGAGGATTTATTTGATGAGGGTCGTCCACAATTGTCACAGAAGCAAATTGCAGAAGCTAAATTGATTCCGAAGCAAGGTGTTCAACGATCTCAAAATTTATCAGCGAGTAGAGAATCTACACAATCTATGCCTATAGCTTCGTCGGCGTCGTCTTCGAATAATAACAAAACGAGATTACGTTGTTATTATTGCAAGCAATTTGGACACACGAAAATTGAATGCCCCAGGTTGCAACAGAAGGGAAATAATGTAACAGAGTTAAATGCGGAAGTTACCGAGCCTCGTCTGTCATGTTTTGGATGTGGCACTCCAGGTGTTTTAAGGTCGAACTGTCCAACATGTAAGAAGTCTGCGAGTGCGGAATTTCAGTCTGTGTCTGCCGTGACGTCAGTACAAACGCCAAGGAAACGTCCCGTTTTACCTATTAAAATATATGACGGTATCGGTCGTGTATTAGTGGACACTGGTGCAAGACAATCAGTTGCGAGTGTGTCGTTACGCAATCATTTGTTGGAAAATAATCATAAGTTTCAAAATGTATTTTATGAGTTAAAATTTGCGAACGGTTTTGTCAGTAAAGATTATGTAGAAACAGCTATTGTTAATGTAGAAATTAAGGGTATTATAATTCCAACTTTGTTTATTATTTTACCGGGAGCCACTGAGTCATTGTTAGGCATTAATTTTATTAGAGATGCTGGCATGATGTTTGATTTCAGCAAGGATTGCTGGTCAGTGGCTGGCGTCCCAGGTGTTTTTCCTTTAGAATATGGAGGGGAGGAGAGTCAACTCGCCTGCGATGCTGTGGACCTGCGCGTGGAGGAGGGAAAGATGTTAACGGCCTTGGAGAGATCACAGTTATCAGAGGTACTTCGAGATAACGTGGATATCTTCCGTCCAGGGGGAGACCCCACTCCTTACGCCGAGCATCGGATAGACACAGGTGAGTCTCTGCCAATATCAGTACCTCCCTATTGTTTAACTCCTGCAAAGAAAGTGTTGATGCGTCAGGAGCTTGACAAGATGTTGAAAGATGACATCGTTGAAGAGTGTGAGTCGGCCTGGACATCACCAGCTCTTCTAGTACCCAAGGCCAATGGAAGTGTCCGTTTTTGTGTCGACTATCGGCGTCTAAACGCGGTCACAAAAACGGATGCATATCCGATGCCTTTGATAAATGAGCTACTGCAGTCTACGAGGAGAAATGCTGTCATGAGCACATTGGACCTCAGAGCGGGTTATTGGCAAGTGGCAGTCCATAAAGATGATAGAGATAAGACAGCTTTTATTTGTCCTTTCGGGGTGTATCGTTTTAAGAGGATGCCATTCGGCTTGAAGAATGCGCCAGCGACGTTTCAACGTCTGATAGACCGTCTGCGCTCCTGTGCAGCTTTTTCCAATATTTGTGTCCTAGCATACTTGGATGATTTATTGATCATTTCCGATAATTTTCAACAGCATCTTGAGGATCTAAAAGTGGTCTTTGCCCGTTTGCGCGAGTTTAACCTTCGAGTCAATCGCGAAAAGTGTGTGTTTGCGAGGGAAAGTGTGAGATACCTTGGCCATGTCATAACCCAAGAAGGTGTCTCGCCCGATCCTAGGAAGGTTGATGCGGTTTTAAATATGAAGGAACCCAATAATTTGAAGCAGTTGAGAACCTTCCTTCAGACTTGCTCATGGTTCCGAAAGTTTATTAAAAACTTTTCCGAGGTTGCGGAACCGCTCACTAGGCTTCTCAGAAAGAATCAGGTTTGGTGTTGGGGCTCAGCTCAGTCGCAAGCATTCGAGACTCTTAAAAATTTGCTTACGACCGCCCCTATTCTGATTCAAGCCGACTACGATAAACCTTTCATTTTAAGGACGGACGCAAGTAGTTATGCGCTAGGTGCTGTCCTTATGCAGGGAGAGAACCCAAAGTCAGAACAACCCATTGAGTACGCAAGTAGGTTGTTAACCTCTGCTGAGCGTAATTATAATACGACAGAGCGCGAAGCTCTGGCGGTGGTTTGGGCTCTCGATAAATTTAGGGGGTATGTTGAAGGTGCACGTGTGTGTGTGGCAACCGACCATCAGCCTTTAAAATGGTTATTGTCACTTAAAACGCCTAGTGGTCGTCTAGCACGTTGGGCTATGAAAATACAGGCCTATGATCTCAACGTTGAGTATAGCCCAGGTAAAGTCAATGTTGTGGCAGATACTCTAAGTCGTCCCGTTGAAGATTCGACGACTGTTGTTGAGGAATGTGCTATCTGTCAGTTGAGCATAGATTTACCTCATAAAAGCCCAGAGGAAATTCGTAGTGCACAACTAGAGGACCCTAATTTTAAAAAGATTATTTTGGATTCCGAAAATGAGGATACGAGTTTATCTTCTCGTTGGACGGATAGAGGATATTATATTAGTCAGGGAGTTTTGTTTCGGTTCGATCCCGACTCTGAGTCCGAAGAGCCGCAGTTAGCTGTTCCTGAGTCAATGCGGATGGAGTTATTTAAGGAACTGCATGACTCTCCTACTGCAGGCCATTTGGGGTTGGAGAGAACCTATAGGAAGGCTAGGGAACGTTATTATTTTCCCGGTATGAAACGCTTTTTTGAGAAGTATATTAACAAGTGTGAAGCTTGTCAACGATACAAAGCGAGTAATCGTAAGACCGCTGGCCTATTACAGACTCCGGTACTCCATCAACGTTTTGAGGTTTTGGCTATGGATCTCTTTGGACCTCTACCCGAGGGTGACAACGGGGAGAGATGGATTTTGTTGGTAGAGGACACAGCGTCGCGTTGGGTCGAATTATTTTCGTTGGTTGACGCAACAGCAGAAGTGTGTGCTAAAACTCTTATAGAAGAGGTGTTTCTTCGCTACGGTTTGCCTAGAAGGGTTGTATCAGATAACGGGAGCCAATTTGTTGCAGAGGTAATGCAGAAGGCGATGTATGCCTTAGGTGTAAAGCAGAACCTCATTCCAGCTTACCATCCCGAATCCAACCCGGCCGAGCGAAAGAACCGAGAGTTAAAGCAAATGATTAGCATATTCGTCGGCGAAAATCATCGCAATTGGCCCAAGGCTGTACCGATTGTGCGTTTTGCGCTCAACAATGCCTATAACCAAGCTACTGGGCATAGCGCAGCATATTTAACCTTTGCCCGTGAAATGAGATCACCTATTGATGTAGCACAGGATATTCGGCGGATAGCGCATGAGGAAAGGTTTGTTTCTAAAATTACACCGTATCTGCAAGATTTTGCTTCTATTCTCCACAGTGTTAAACTTCGGTCTGAGGAAGAACAGGATCGCAGTAAACTAGTCGCCGATGGGAAGCGCCGTCCTGGTCCGACCTACAAGGAAGGTGACTTGGTGTTGGTTGATACTCACCCTCTCAGTAATGCCGGACGTGGTTTTTCAAGTAAGTTCGCTCCTCGACGTGCGGGTCCATTCGTCGTCGGCGAGGTGGTAAGTCCTACAACTTATTATGTAAAAGATGCAGATGGTAAAAGGATTGGCAAATATCATGCCAGCGCTCTGACTCCGTTTAAGAGTGGTGATAGTAGTGGTACGGTGGCTCGCGGTAGGTTACGTGGAAGGCCGCGTAAGGTTAAGGTGGCCAAGCCTCCAACGGGTCGTCATGGTGGCTTGGAGGGGGAGATTGTAGCGCGTCCCCTCACTAGCCGCACGGTACATCCCTCGCGATCGCATCTGTCAAGGGAGTGCAGGCTTCCCGCGCGTTACAGCAGAGATTAGCTTAGCTAAATAACTTGTGTAATGTCGTTTGCTGTTTCCAGTTTATGTCTCTGTTCATGTCTTAAAAGTTGTAATAAGTTCAAACTGTGTGGTTCGGACAATAAAGTGTGTTTGTGAGAACAATCGTCGTTTTAATAAGTGGCCACACGCTATAATCTTACATATTTTAATACATCCATTTCATATTTAAAAATCTAGTTACATCATTTTCAAGCCTCACTATGTGTGCGCGGTGTGTAAGCGACTATATTTCATTATTCCCATCATTATCCGCAAAAATGGAATATGCGCAAAGTGGTAACAATATCCTCGATCTAAAAAGCGATGTCTCATGCATGTTCATATTCCAGGCCCAAGGTTTTTAAGAAAGTTGCTGGTTTCCTTTTGCCACTAGCCGTCACCCATCCACCCGCCGACCACGCCCTATTTATCTATCATTCCTTGTCTTTTCAGATGGGGGGGTTAAAATAGGATACCTATTATAAAATAAATAAACCTATACATTTTCAAACCATTTTAATCAATCGACAACCAGGTTAAGAATTGACCAAAATTACGCGAAAGTCAGAATAACAAAACAAAGACAAGATTACGGAAAATAATGTAATACAATACGAAAGACAATAAAAAAATACAATTTAACAGAACATGAATATTGTTAACACTAAAATATTGCATTTAACTTTAGTCCTATGTTAATTTTGATGTATAAATTATTTTATTGTGTGAAGTGATTATAAAAAATCTTTGACAGCAGGTATGAGTAGGATATCAAGGCCCATCAAGGACCACAAACTTGAATGGTTACAAGATGTGAATCATTTTTCCAACACAAAATTAACATTGACTGACATTATTACAAAAAAATATAATATGTAAGATTTTTTATCATAAATTTCAACAGTGATATTAAATTGTACCAGTAATTTTGAATCTAAAATACATCACAGAATTGTTCAAAGGATCAACCTTTTTTTTAGATATTGTTTTAATTTACTTCGCAACAGCCCATATATAATTAAGACAGTTTAATCTTTTAGCTTGGTACACCCTGCCCCCTTTCGCTATATCTTCCGTCTTTTACTTCTTACCCTAAGGTTGTCTGGAAGAAATCGCTTTTTAGCGATAAGACCGCCTTTTGTATCACATTTTGTACAACTGTCTTATTCTGTAATGTTATGTTGCTTTGGTGTACAATAAAGCGTATATTATTATTATTAATACTATATGAAGCGGTATTAGCCTAGTGGTTAAAAACATGGCGTCCACTCGGGCGTCCGGGTTTGAATCCCAGGGCACGCACTTCTGACTTTTTGGAGTTATATGCGTTTTAAGCATTTAAATGTAACTCGCTGTAACAGAAAGGAAAATATCGTGTGGAAACCTGCACACCGGAGTTTGCAAAAACTAAAAAAAGACCTTAAAAACATACTAATATTATAAATGCGAAAGTCTGTCTGTAACGTTTTCACGGCTAAACCACCGGTCCGATTTGGGTGAAATTCAGAATAAAAATAGTTGAAGACCCAGCTGAGTTTTTTTCTAAAATCAACCCCTAAAGGCTTGAAATAGGGGATGAAAGTTTGTATGAAAGATCCCCTTCGTCTTCCCGTTTCGCGAATAAATGAATTCCACGCGGGCGAAGCCGCGGACAGAAGCTAGTAATAGAATAAAATTTAAAGCAAACTAATTCATGTCATTGAATTATGTAAAATTAATGTATAACTAGCAGTTATGAATAAGTTTTTATATGTATTACACAAATTATACAGTTTATACACCCTGGCTTATAAGCTGTTGCAAAGCAAATTATATATAAAAGATCACAGATTAGATTATGAAGTGCCTAACTAGATACATTGGACGATATTTTGTAATATTTGGGTTTGTAAGTATACATGGCCCATAATAAATGTATTGTATACTATGAAATTTGGCATAGATATACAAGTAAATTTTTGAAAAGTTATTATCTATTAAAGTTTGAATTTGGAACCTCCATGTCATACGACTAGCACATTGCCACAAACTTATCTGACCCGGTAAGGGAGGCGCTACTGTCTTTGTCTGTGTCTGACTACAGTGTAACATTTGCTTTAGTTCCAATTTTGGCCACCGGGTCAGATAAATTTGTGGCACTGAACAAGTAAATTATTGAAAGGTTATTATCTAGTAAAGTTTAAATTTGGAACCTCCGTGTCATACGACTATAACGAAATAATGTCACTATTATAAGTAGGCTATGTACACTTAAAATTGTATCTAAAACACTTATTATTAAAGTATAATTTCGGTAAATGAACACGATTTTTAAAATAGGACATTAATTTGTGCTACAGACAATAAAAATAATGTAATTTCCATTCGTTTTGTCTCAATTCGTTCCATTTTTTAACTATTTTTTTAATTTTATATTGAGTTAAACTATATTTTATATTACTACTTTAAATTACTTACATAAGGAATGTATACAAGTGAACGGTTAAACATTATACAACTAACTTACCTAGCGATTTAAAAATGGCATTAAATTTAATATTTAAACCCATTTACGTACTTTTGAAAACTGATGAGTATGAGTAAGGCCGCATTTTTAAGACATTTCTGGGTAAAAAAATGTATTATCTAGACCAGAGGTGCCCATACTTTTTGCTGTGAAGATCGACTTGAGAAAAAATTTAGGGTTTAAGATCGACTGCTTTATTTTTATGTAATTTTTTTTATCATTTATTTTTATGTTGTAATAATAAGTACCTAATTATTAATGATTAGATTTATAATATGTTTACAATCAAACAGTTTTACATAGTTTCTTACTCTTTACACACATTTGTACATAAAAAATATTATTAAAAAAGAAAGCACTCTCTTACGCTATCGTAACTTTAGGCACTACGCACGCGGTCATAGCGTCGCCTGTCGACATTGTCCGTCAGTCCGTCACAGAAATAAATGAATTGAAACAAAAACAATCGGAATGCTCAGTAGGTAATTTATAAATTTGCGAAAATAAAATCTTGTACTTGCTTAATCCTCTAAGATCGACCGTGAAACCTCTTGCGATCGACCGGTCGATCGAGATCGACCGTTTGGGCACCACTGATCTAGACTAAATGAGTTAATTTTGCACCGAAGGCAACAAAGGCTTTACCAAATAACATTTTTAAGCTCATACGTATAACTTTGGTGGTAATAAACTGATTATTACTGTTTGATATGCAAAAATCTTTGATTTTTCGTTTCTTCAGACGTGATTTAAGTTATACAATATTATACAAAATTATTAATTACTTATAATTGCACTACTAAGTATATAAACGACTTATAAGTCTTACATTCAAAGATTACACGATAGCTTAATATTGTTAAGTTCTATTACAATTCTATCTATAGGCGGGATCGGGGGGACACGGAAATAAGTCAGTTTCGTACAATTTAAAACATAAAAGTGGGTTAACGGACGATAATTTAAATAATTTTACGTGATAACGTCATAAGAAAATATTTATGACAAATTGCATACTTTTATGAAATGAAATAAATTATTATCACATCGGTCGATGCAGTGGAAAAGGAATAGATGCGTGTCATAAGCCGCGCGCTTTTTTCGCGGTATGGCATGCATGCAGCCGGTGTTTATAGATTTATAAGTTATGACGTTATCACTTCAAAAACAAAGTTTAATAAAATGTAGATAAGGGAGCTTAGTATAAATGTTTAATGTTATAAGATAACCGAAAAATACAATAAAAAATACAAGTGGTCAAAAAAATATTATACACATGACTTATTTCCTGTTACGTTTAAATATAAATTTCGTTCAAAACGCCAAATATCAGTCTTTTTAGTATTGTTTCTACAGGATGAGTGAGATCATAATAAGTATATTCTAGAACATTAAGTAGAAGTGTATACAATAACTTATACACTACGCTTATACTTATAGTAATAAATTACTACTGAGAAATGAGACAGCGATCATTTTAAGGTTATTACTAAATTATACATGACATAATTATATATTATATTATATCATTAAATGTATACCAATAAAGCAAAGTAAGTAAATGAAAAAAATATTAATACATACTGAAAAAGATAACATTATAATATTACAGAAAACATAGTCACAATGCTTTTGCTTATTAAATATTATTTAATTGAGTATAAGATTTATTCAGAGCCCTAGAAACGAATACACAGTTTATTAATAAAAACCCAAGTACAAAAAGAAAATAAGATCGCTGTCTATTGTTAAATACTAATACATACCCTTTGGATTCCAGGTATATAAGCGGTACTATGCATTCTCGACATGCATAGATGTCGTTGGAATCCAACAGTTTAAAATAGATATCTAAAGAATAAAGATATCTAAATTCGAAGAGTAATTGTGTAAACTGTAAAAAATAAAGCAAACAAGAGTTCTACACTTACACCTAAAAGCGTGACATACCTAATCTACGCTACAAATAACGTTATTATTAATTTTGGATGTGTCGTAGAAGGTATCTTCAAAATTTAGTTTTTGTTTAAAAATCATTGGCTCAAATAAAGCTATCAATTATGTTCAGACTTGTGGCTCAATACAAATATTCTATTTGTGTATTAACGTACATAGCTACCATTTTTATTATCAACATTATTCACGTTTTCAGACCCAGATCGATCCACTTCCATTCAAACATGAATATGTATAACAAATAACAAGGACAACTTATTTGTGATATTCCCAATAATGTGTCCTAAAACTAATAGACCAATTTAACATCGAAAATGTTAATAACAAAATAATTCTAGTTATTGCACATTGGATATCATAATTGTATTTGGGGATATAATATGAAAGACATTATTGAATCCAGCAGCTTTGACACAATCCCCTAATTTAATTTTATCGCTAATATAATCCAGTGCAGTCTCAAAGACGCTGAGAGTATTGAAACCAGAAGATTTTTAAATTAAAGGCCTTTAAAAACTATGATAACGACTATAATTATTATTATCGCCAAGTGAACAAGCCGAAATAGAAAGGAATAGGAAAAAAACTGGCTCATAAGCTCACAATCAAAGTCAAGTCATTTAGTGGCTGACTCAAATAAGGTAAGCTTAAAATACATCTTGATATTAAAAATATCAAAATCCAAATTGTATTTTAAGGATAAACTTAATTATTTGTTTTATTGTGAGTAAGTAAGTATTGTATCTTTTTCTAAGCTATAAAACTACATAAAAATGCATCGATCTTTGTTTTGTGTTAAGTAATAGTATAATGAGGCGAAAAATGGATATTCAAGTTGTAAATTTTTAAGTATCAAAGGTAGTAATTTCCCAAATATGCAAGTTCAGATACAAGAATCGATATATTGTTATTACTATCCCGTTATTTTTACATCTATACAATATACGTACTAAGTATATTCTTTAAAACAATTTACCTGACCTACATTAACATTATTAAAATTATTACCTACGTACGGCACTATTTTAAATGATTTAAAAACTATACGATAATTTCCGAAAAATAGATTGATTAATCTGTAATGTTACAAAAAATTAAAACCACAACCGAGTTCGTCCAACAGACTAAAAATTAATAATGGTCACTTGGGATGAAAATACTGTTTCCTACGAATTGAAATACTTCATCCTTTATTCAAATTATGTGGGCTGTATAACTATTTATCCTATTGGTTTTATCTGCCTACATACAATCTTAATTTAACACACAGCTACATCTACTCTGATTATACATTAATAATTACAATTACAGAATACTATTGTTTGTATACAGTCAATGCAAACAAACAGATAAGTGGAAAGTCTTTTTTTCACCCTGTTTTTTGAATTGGACTGTTGGCTCTCTTGTATAATTCACAACCGCACATGTATAATCGATAAAAGTTTTTTTTACAAAAATAAGTAATTATACAGACGAAAAATATACAAGTGTTGTATAAGACAAGAAGAATATAAAATAATCGTAAAGTATTATTATGATAAATAAAGAAAAAAATACTATCTTATTTTTTTTATATTATACAAAAGAGCTAACATGTGTCAACACTTTATCAATAAAGTAACCAATAAAATTTTGTTTCTAAACCAAGTCTAAAAACTCCAAATATTCTTAAACTTCTTAAAACTAAATGTGGTAGCATACATTGTACAATATTATCATAGGATGATTATAGGTATTATATTGTGTAATATTTTTAATATTCAGTGACATATAATAAAACATTAATAAATTGCCACACACTTTTGATAACTTTGGTTACTTTATCAACAAGTATTTGTCCTTATTTTCCTAATAAACACTAAATTACCCAGAAGTGTGAACGAGTTGTGAACACAAAATTTCTAATGGCACTTGTATACTTAAAGTAGCAGGAATATGAGCACCTTTGAGAATAATTTACAATATAAAGATCATTGGTCGCTTTTCAAAAAAAAAAGTGACTCAAAAATGTATAATAACCATGTATAATTTGAGATATGATTTCGAGGGGTTGTATAATAGCAAATATTGTAAAAGGTTAAAATAGTCAATATTAACAGCATCAGAAGTCCTAGTCTCAGGTCCTAGTATAGAGAAATCAAGGATGTCAAGATTTATAATTATGTAAAAGAAAATAGATAGAATTAAGTGTTAGTACTACTACTAAATATTTATTACCTGTTTTATAACTGAGATGAGATATATTTTAAACTTATTTCTGTACAACCATTATTTTAAAAGAGGCAATAAAAATTTATAGTATAAAAAATAAACGTTAGTTGATTGCAAAGAAAATAGACTAGCAGGAGTACAGAGACATCATTATCATCTATTGCATGCACCTACTCTATAATATCATTAAGTTTCTCCTTTCGCTCAATATGCTGAGGTTCAGCGCAATGAGCCATTAATATAGACTCACCGACAATAAGATTCTCGAAGCAAAGCGAGCAAGCGTACAATGCATCTCCAAAGCAGACGATTTTGTTCTCATCTCGGTACATTGTCATTGAATTGAGCACAGTACTTGGCTGGATCTCCTTACCGGCAGCCACACACTTTTTTATATACGCTGTTTTGTACAGAAAATGAATCTTCTCGCAGTGACTCTGACTCAAAATATGCTTAAGTAATCCATTTTCCTCAGTCTCGGTGCTCTTGCATGACGGGCAATGGAATGTTATTTGATTTTTTGATTCAAACTCTGGTGTTGACGGCTCACATTTCAGCTGAATGCTGTGGACTTGTACATAGAATGTAATGCGTTCGATAGTCGCTTTCTGAAGCAGCACACTATACAAGCTTGTGTCTTGGAAGCTATTGTAGCTGACTATCTGGTCTAACGATTCGGAGTAAGCTGTCAGAGTGGAGGAGTCCAGGCTGAAGTTGCCGATTGACGAAGTGATTGAAGACACAGATCCATCAGTCTTATTGGCTCCATCCTCCGTCTCAGACGCTGAGGAATGCTGGCAGTGGCAATTACAGTGACATTTAGATGAATCCGACTCATCAGAATCACTGAGTAGCACCGTGATGTTATTTCCAGAAATACTTGTGTCATCCACAGGTTCGTTAGAAAACAAAGTGATCATTGCTTCTCTGAGGTCAGGGAAGTCAAAGTACTTGATCTTCTTCCTGGGTGTGATGTGGACACGTTTATGCTGTCTCTGGCCTTTGTGGATGTCAAAGGTGATGCTCCGACGTTGCCGAGCCAGATATTCTTTCTTAGACGTGTTCGTAGGAAAGTTCTGGAGGTGTTCTTCAACAAAGAAGTCTATTGTGTGCTTGATAGCTTGCAATTGATTTTTTACTTTGGTTTTGGTTTCTTTATCCTCTTTCTCTAGAATTATATTCCATGACCCAGCTGGGCTTGGTCCTCTTGAGACGTTATCTAGATACGTAACCTCTCCCAGAGCTTTTGGAATGCTGCTAACATCCGTATCCGGTGGAGCGGTTATAACTGAACGAGCGTTGAATACTTTTGAGAATTCTATGTGAAACTGAAAATCGTTAAGCAGTTTCTTCAGTAAATATTGAATATTCTCAAACTTTTTCTGATAATCAATCAAAAGCTTCATGCGTTCTTCTTCATTTTTATCTATTTCAACGTCTCCAAACGATTCAGGAGTAACTGATGGGGCGGTGATCTGTTCGTTGCTAGAATTGGTATCGACTTCAACTTTACGGCACATTTTAATCGGTTCACTGGAATTCACGGAGCCTTCTGAATCCGACTGGTCGGAGAGGGACTGGATGTCGTAATTTTCTTCCTCAAACGGCGACGATGGTAGTTCGTCTGACTCATCATTGATTTCAAATGATTTATTAAAGTCGAACCCTTTGAATCGTTTGCTGAATACGTCAGAGCTTTGGCACTCTAATAAAATATGTTTGGGAGTGTTCTCTACGTTGAAGTCTTCCTTGGAGCTGTGGGTTGGCTCAGTCATGGATCTTGAAGCTTTGTTTATGTCTAGCTTCAGTTTTTTGGACTTACGACGTTTCTTCGTAGTCCCACTTAACAGAAGATCAGTGTCCGACAGGGAGCCCTTTTTAGCAGCAAAATTCTTGACGGATTCCGGGAGAAACACTCCAATCTGGCGAGATGTAGAATCAGGCTCTTCGAAATTTATAATATTTTTCACGTCCGTGGCGACATACGTGTGCCTTCTCGGCTTCGCGTGGTCCTCGTAATCTTGTTCTTCAGACTTTTTGAAGTAATTGATGTTGGAAATTATTTTTCTAAACGAAAACGCCATTTTAAACCTCTCATCAAGCGATTCTTTCAGCTGCAACGAACAAAGGATTGGATGTAAACAAATCTATATTAATATTTCTACGCGATGCTGTAAGTTTAAGACGGTTAATAAAACAATTTAACTTAGTTTTTTGCAAAATCTACTATACTTACTTTATTTCATTCCACCCTCAAAACTTTGCAAGTTTTTAAACAAAGAACTAGTCGTAGTCTTGAAAAAAATCAATTCGATTTTTAAACTTGCTTGACAGCGCCTGACAGCTGATTTTGAAGGGCCTTTGACAACATTGCAACACTTGCACCAAAGTGGCAACGACAAGTCATTATTTTTTCATAGGAATTTCGACTTTTTGATGACGAAATAGGGCTTATAATACAACTAAAGTAACTACATGTAAGGGTTGATGTACACACTCGGAGGAATTATAAACTTTACTCCGAGTGTACACACGATCGATGTTGTCTTGTCTCCGTGCTTGCTTGCCTCATAAGTAAATGGACTTAATAATTGCCTCATACAACTCATACTACATCATATTCTGTGGTTACATCGAAAGTTACATCGTGAAAGATGTCTTTGGTCGCTAATGTCCATGAGGAACAGCGAACACTTTTGAT
This sequence comes from Hesperia comma, assembly GCA_905404135.1. Classification (NCBI taxonomy): domain Eukaryota; kingdom Metazoa; phylum Arthropoda; class Insecta; order Lepidoptera; family Hesperiidae; genus Hesperia; species Hesperia comma. The sequence goes on from FR990039.1 coordinate 1,127,770, forward strand.
CCATTCCATAATAGTTTGTACACAAAATAAGTTTATGTCTTCTATTAAAAAATTGGCCAAGTTCGAGTCGGACTCGCACATCAAAACAGCAGTCACATAATCCTTACTAACATTAAAAATGTGAAAGTGTGTTTGTTTGTTTGTGACTCTTTCACGTCGCAACATGGCTATTATATGGTATGGTTTATGTGGGGATAGTTAGGAGGGTGGAGAGTGACGTAGGCTTCTTTTTACCGCGGAAAAACATCTCATTCCCATGGGAAGATCGATGTTTTATTAGTTGCTAAATATTTAGTTCCGGAGTTGTTGATAGATGGCGTTAGTAAAATTCATTTGCAACTTCTGAATCACAGTATCAAATACTACATGTAATTTACTTAAGTCATAGGCAAATGACTGTTATAGGCTACTTTTTAGCTGAGATTCCTACGGGAGCGGGACCGACCCAGCTGTTACCTACGGGTCCCTAAGCGAAGCGCGGGCGGTTCTCTAGTACATTTATAAAATATATTGGAGTTGATTAAATGAAAGGTAAATTGCGGTACGATTTATGACGTATTAAAAAAACAATTTACTAGATCGTTCAAACCAATTTTGGGTGGAAGTTTTCATGGTAAGTAATGCACATTATATATTTTTTTTAGTTTTATCATTCTCTTATTTAAGAAGTTACAGAGGGGGGGGGGGGACGACGACACATTTAACCACTTTGGGAGTGCATCTCGCGCAAACTGTTCAGTTTAGAAAAAAATGATATTAGAAACCTCAATATTATCATTTTTCAAGACCTATTCATAGACCCACACGTATGAGTTTGATGAAAAAAAATTTTGAGTTTCAGTTCTAAGTATGGGGAACCCCCAAAATTTAATATTGACGTGACAACGTCTTATAAATTGGTTTGTCGGGTGGCACTTCAAGAAACTGCGTTAGTAGCTCCGCTCACGTTACTTATAGTAGCTACGGCGTACACACGTTGGCGTGTTTCAGAAAATGGTACAGCGCCATCTCTGGAGAAGTAGAGTAATCTAGTTTGTAGAGGTGAGACGTATTTACCATACCAGGTTTTAAAACCAGGGCTTTACTTGCAAGTACGGCGCCCTGGTACGAGCAGAAAATACTTGCAAGTATTAAAGTATTTAAGTACGTGAACAGAAACCAAGGTGCGACAGCCGACAATACTTGCATGGGAAAACGAACCAAATCTCTCTATGAATAAGGAACACTGTTGTATTTGCGAATAAGAAATACTTTTGACGTATTTTCCCTTTATACGATTTTCTACCTTTTATATAGGAAAGTCCATAGAGATACGGATCGTTTTGCTATGCAAGTATTTGTCCCTCGGCCTCGCTATCGCGGCGGGGCTCGTACGGGGCTGGTTGCGGTGCTCTTTCGAGGGCTCGGTACGAGACGAGACTTGGTGCGGGGATTGCCGTGCCCGCCCGAGTATTCACGAAGAAAGCCGAATAATAAACATGACGCACGATTAACATCGGGTAGGGGTCTCGTGAATCATGGCTCTTAGGACTCTAGAAAAAAGACACATTATTGTGTGTATACATTCGTACACATTTTTTAAACTTAAGAGGTGATAAATTATTCTTGAAAGCTTTGTTTTGAATTGTTTTTTTGCGTTCAGTTTCAGGTTCAGTGGTGAATTTGATATTGTGAACTCATAACGTTTGCGACCGTGACCTCATTTTAAAAATTATACCGCGTGTCAATGATGTTTTAAATATCTAGATTGAGCGTCGCCCTACAATGAAAACAAAAAAAACAAGGCAACATTATCAAGCATGTGTGCGTGTAGGCGATGTTTTCGCGTTCATTTATTGTCTGTGTGTGCGTAATCTGTGCGTAATGATATAAAATTTGTGGCCAACAGTTGGCAACAAATTTTTGACACGTTTTCGCGGATTCGATGTTCCATCTAGATATTTAATACATCTTTGACCGCGTGTATTGTATTGAATTCAAAGCCAATTTTTGAACTTTTAATAATATATCTAGTAAGTAGGTACCCTATCTAAATATGAACATGATTGATTATTGTCTTAGAATTATTTTTAACCGACTTCAAAAGAGAAGGAGGTTCTCAATTCGACCGAAAAATATATTTCGGTCATATGCGTTTTTTATGTTTGTTCAGTGATTTTTTCGTCGTTTAAGGGCTGATTTTGATAATTCTTTTTTGTTGTAAAGTAAAGCAATAATTATTATTATTTTAGTTAATAGTAATTTTGTGAACGTAAACAGTTTAAAACTTTAAAATCATTTTCCAGAGTTTGCAGAACAGACGCATTTAAATAATTAATAAAACTTTACATTTAAGTGTGCTTTTGTGTGTAGTTATACTTAAAGGTATTATAATTAGGTTACTAGAACCTATAATCAAATTAAATTTATACTCTAACGAAATCCTTCTGCTCACCCTGGTACGAGTGTAAAAAACTTACAAGTGTCTATAAAAGTAAAACTTGCAAGCCCCAGATAAGAAAATACTTGCATAGGAAAATAGTCCGTACAGTATTGTATATAAAGAGCACACTCGTATTCATAAATAAAAACTTCCAAGTATTTTTCATGTATAAGATTGTGCTCCTTATATAGCATTAAAATACGGCTCGATTTCCTATGCAAGTATTTTCAACTTGGTTCGACACTGTAGCTTGGCGCGTTGGCGCGAGGTACGTGCGCCTCATATCCTACCAAATACTTTCAAGTATTTAAAAACCTGGTTTTCGACCCTGGTATTTTTACGTCCCCGTACTTTAAAGCCCTGGTATTGAATTTTGCAAGTATATCTCACCTCTACTAGTTTGTTACCTCACTTAGTTGTGACTAATGGTTAATGGTCTAACGGTTAGCAGCGCTAGATGGCGGATGGTGTTACAATGTTTTAAATATAATTCTTTGTATATGTTTACCCCATGAAGATACGGGAACGCAGGGTCAACTTCACAAATAACCACAACTGCTTCCAAACCCAAAATAGCAGTTTATTATAAAACCAAAGAAGTCGACACATTGCCCTTTACAAATTTTTCTCTTATATAAACTCCACGTTACACTCGTTAGCGCGTTTCACAAATTGGTACAATGCCATCTTGTTTACAAGTGAGGAACTATTTAACAAAAATAAAACATTAAACTTAAATTGCTTCCGCCTTCACATGACGGTTAGACAGTATAAATAAATGTTTTAAATTGTTACTATTATTTCATCCTTCTTCCTACTATACGAATGAATATTCACATTAAAATTATTTTACCACTCAAAGTCGTTGTCACGTAAAACTTTCGCCCGTATACCGACTTTACAGGCAACCAATTTTTTTTTTCTATTTTTGTGTGAAAACCTTTAGCGGTTCAAAGAATACATCTACTTACCAATTTTCAAAAATATAGTTCTTATAGTTTCGGAGAAAAGTGGCGGACAGACAGACTTAACAAATCTAAAAGTTTACCGTTTTATGCCATTTTGTTACGGAACCCTAAAAATGCAGCCGAACCTAATCGTTTCTGTCGTTTCCAAGATGTTACGCGTTTGCCAATTTTGATACATAAAAAAGATGTATTCATTATTGTCTGTGGTTTCACTTGGCCACAGATTATACAAAACAAATGTCAAAAGACAGTCAAAGACGTCAAATCAAATCAATGTCAATCAAAGTCATAATCTGTCATAACAAAAAAAAAGTGAAAATTGACAAAATTGTGTGTCAATTTATTTATAGTGTTTTAAATTTTTAATTTCGGGTTTCAGGACAAACAAGATCCTTTTTACATTTACACGTACTTATTATTATGTTATAAACTCAAACTAATTGCGTACGAAATCGAGACTTGTGTAATGAACTGATGAATTACTGATCAATAGGTTATACTCAAAAGGTCAGTATTTCTAACTTTATGTTATACTCACATTAAAAATATCAGCCTTAGATTTTGCCCCATGAAGCACCCTATCCTTCTTAGAGGAGTTATCCAATTACTCCTATTTCAATGAACAAGTCGGAGCTTTTAACTAGAACAGTGGTGCCCAAACTTTTTGCTGTGAAGATCGACTTGAGAAAAAGTTAAGGGTTTAAGATCGACAGATTTATTTTTATGTATTTTTTTTATTATCTATTATTTTATGTTGTAATAATAAGTAATTATTAATGATTAGATTTATAATATGATTATAATCAAACAGATTTACATAGTTTCTTACTCTGTACACACATTTGTACATAAAAAATATTATTAGAAAAGAAAATAAATTCAAGTTAGGTATATTTTTCTTGTGGCGGAAAATAAACGAGATGTAGATGCATGCTCAGTAAGTAGGTAGGTAATTTATAAATCGAAAATAAAATCTTATACTGGCTTAACTTCTAAGATCGACCGTGAAACCTCTCGCGATCGACCGTTTGGGCACCACTGAACTAGAAGGTACATTACAATTTAACGGGAACATCGGTGATTAGGGTTGCCACCTTTTTATTTTGCAAATAAAGTACATTGGCAAGTAAAAAAAGTACTTACATAGTATCAAAATAAAGTACTATTTATTTTTCTTTATTATTATATTTAAAAACATATTTTAATTGCTTTTTGCAGTTTGTATCAAATTAGGATCTCGACTAAACAATTGCACAGCATCTTTACAATCTATATTTAAATTAAAATTAATAAGTGATTCATTTTTTATTATAAAGAAATCAAATCATGCGAAATAAAGTATTTTCGTGTACTTTATTGTTCTCATAAAGTATAGAGTACAATTGCCTGAAATAACGTACAATACTTTATTATAAAGTACGGGTGGCAACCCTATCGGTGATACAAGTTATTACAATTCATCATTACAACCAGTGGCGGCCTTAGGGGTTGGCGAATAGGGCAATCGCCCGGGGCCTCGCTCTCGTAGGAGCCTCGAGCAACAACCCAAGCAAATAAAAAAAAAAGTTTTGCTATATTACAAAACTCAAATTTTATTCATTTGTATAACTACCATTTCTAACCATGTTTGGCAATCAGACGGTCTGGTCCAGACCTAATTTCGCAGATTAAGATATTATACAGATATTAAAAATTTTCACAAAGGACAAAGGGCCTCGCAAAGACCTGCCTGCCCGGAGCCTCACAATGGGTATGGCCGCCACTGATTTCAACCTATAACTGTCCCACTGTTGTGCATAGATGTCTTCTCAGAATGAGAAGGTTAAGGCCATAGTCCACCACGCTGGCCAGGTTCGGATTGGCAGATTTCACACACCCTTGAGTTTTGCAAACAAAAGCGTTCATCGTTATAGCGACCAATATTCAAGTGCTTACAGCGCTCATAACTCTGAAAAGTCAGAAGTGCGTGCCCTGGGAATTAAACCTGGACCCCCCGAGCACACAGTCTAACCTAGTCTAGGCTGTCATGCTTTTATCACATTCAGTCCACTTATCACAAAAGAGTAATTAAAGAACATAATTCGTACTGGAGCGATATTAACAACAAATCGTCTCATGGCATGTTTTTAACTGACCAATGTGTATGTTTTTTTCTTGTGTTACCTCTTAACTTTTGACCGGATTTCCTAATCTGTGTAGTTTTTATTCAAAAAGTAGTGTTTGCCATCTAATCCCATATAAATTTATTATTATTATTTTATAGACGAGCAGCTGATAAGCTGATGTGTCTAAGTCATTTGTGTTGATAATCATTCTACTTTAACAAATAGCTTAGTTCAAACAGCTATCGAGCTATCGATTTACGCAACATCTGACTGGTAATAGTTAACTTAAAGAGATATGGAATGTGGTAACTTTTATACAAGCTTACTCATCACCATTCCAGATGAAGCCCTCCCTGGACATAGACTCGCTCCGGAGCGAACACGAATCAGACGAGCAGTGGGAAGTGCGGCGGACCTTCATGTTGGAGCACAAGGACAACTTCAATGAGGAGGAGCTGGTTACACTCGCTCAACTGTTCACTAACATTGAGTTCTTGGGATGCAGGTATAAATAAATAATAAATAAATAAACGCTAACACACTCATACCCCCGCAGTAGGTTACCAGGTACCTGTGTCGCGGGTGGCATGGACTGCACATATAACACATCACAATTACACCCATGACCCAAGTGCAAATATTTATCTGCCACGTAAATATCTGCCCCGGCCGGGAATCGAACCCGGGACCCCTCGCGTCGCAGGCAGGGTCGCTACCAACTAGGCTACAGGGTCGTGTTTTACGTTCAAGGAGAATACACAAATTATCTTCAGAAGCTCTGTGCATCAGAGGGCCGTCAGTCACTGTTGTAATTTTTAAGCCATGTCAGAGGTCTTTCAATATTTGGGTAGGCCACAAACCCCTCGACTAGGTGCCAGAGCATCACAATGTTCTAGGCCTCCCCAATAATGAAGAGACATGCTCAGTAGTGGGGTGTAACGTAATAAAATATACACACATACACCACCACCATCACATTAATTGGTGGTGGGGCTTTGCATAAGTCTTTATTAAAAAAAATTGAAAATGTAGACCTTGAAGATTCAAAATTCAGGAATTGTTTGCAATAATTCCCCCATCCTCATTCCTATATCTTTGATCCAGCACATGCCGGTTTCTGTACTTACATTAACATTTAACGTCCTGCTGGTCTGAATAGTGAGGTTTTCCTGGTAGTTTTTTGTGTGTGTCGCGAATTGAAATAGATTATCTGCGTCAGTATTCCGTACACTACATAGACAACGTTAATATGGGAGTCCTTAAGAGAGTGAATAGAATTTCAAATCAGTATTCCAAAGTTCCACTCCAATGTTTACAGGTACCCTCCACAGACAATGAAGAGGATAGCAAAGTTAGCAGAGAAAGTATCGGCAAAGTATCGAGACAGTCGCAAGAACAAACTCAAACGCACCTTCGTGGAGGCCAGCGACGCAGCTGAACAGAAGGCTAAGCGGACTTCCAAATAGTATTAGGACTCTATGTTTCTACCTTTGATGTTTTAAATATCTAGATTGAGCGTCGCCCTACAATGGAAACAAAAAAACAAGGCAACATTATCAAGCATGTGTGCGTTCCGGCGATGTTTTACCCGTTCATCTTTTGTCTATGTGTAATGGTATAAAAATTGTGGCCACAATTTTTTGACACGTTTGCGCGGATTCGATGTCCCATCTAGATATTTAAAACATCTTTGGTTTCTACATAGACAAAATCAAAACATACAATAAGACTTGCATAGTCTATACATTGAATCGTGCACTCGAAATTGTTTAAAATTATGTATTAAATCTAGACGGGTGATTCTCGGTGGTCATACTGGGTTGTCCTACTGGTATGGCCAGTGAGACTTGATTATCTCACTGGTCATACTACCTATTAACACTAGAAATGTAGCTTTTTCTTTCATCCTGTATATATCTGCAGTGGTACAGTCAAGCTAAAAGTCAAATGTGAATATTTCATTTTGTGATAAATAAATAATCATGTTCTTAAAACATTTTTTGAAAATGGGTTTTATATAATTAAATGTGAAGAAAAATATGTTTATCCTACTAATATTATAAATGCGAAATTTTGTAAGGATGTATGTGAGTGTGTGTGTGGGTTTGTTACTCTTTCACGCAAAAACTACTGAACGGATTTTCATGAAACTTTGCAGTAATATAGCTTAGACATCGGAATAACATAATTTACTTAATGAATTATATACTCACATTCGTTTCGAATATACAGGAGTTAATAGCTAAATATAAATTAATTTCATTAATTTATGAATTATGATTAAAGAAATATACCTATTTGTATTCTTTATAAAGTTTTTTATTTAACTTTTATGTCATCATCTGTCCTATAAAACTAATAATAATTCAAATAATAATACTTATGAAACAAAAAAAAATCCATCAGATTATATTCAGACCAGACTTTTGTAGTGGTGAAAATTATGTTAGGTCTGGTTGTTTTATATGTCTGTGATTCAGACAGATAAATTATTAATATAATTTAATAACAGGCGCGGAAAGCTGGTACTTGTGTGGGTTGCTATTAAAAAAAATCCATAATCAGTCAATTGACTTCTATTTGCCATTTTGTTCCGAGTCAGATAATAAAACAAGCAGTAATATAAAAAAATATTTTAATTAAAGTACATTTGATTGCTAATAACATTCGATTGAACCTATCATACATTGCTTAAAATTAATCCAATTACAATACTCTATACCTGTATCATTACAACTAATATTACTCTTAATCACTTCATTTGTTAATACCATACAGGGACGAATCATAAATAGGGAAGAATCCCGCAGAGGAAACAATCCACTGAGGAATGAATCCCGCAGAGGAAACAATCCACTGAGCAATGAATCCCGCAGAGGAAAGAATCCTCTGAGGAATGAATCCCGTAGAGGAAAGAATCCCACAGATGAGCTGTAGCTGCCTAAGCCCAATTTTAATTTTTTAACCTTTTAAAAACATTCCCAAAAATATATTTTTACTTCTTGTCTATAAACGAACCACTGATAAAAAGTACGAAATAATGCATCCTTATCAGATCTAGTCCAGAAATCCCCTGCCCCTTTGCGAAGGGGATTTGTGGAGAAAATGTCCAGAAATCCCCTGCGAAGGGGATCGTCTAAGGGGATTTTTGGAATAAGCCGATTAATCGAATAATCATAATGAACATATAACGTTGATGATTGAAGCGTCGAATTATTGAAAAATAAATTAATAGTTTGTAAAACTAAAACACCCATGTAATAAGCTCATCGTCGTAATTCATCGAGTGGTCCGTTTTAATTTGTCGACTATTGACAAACATAATAATATCATTAGTCTATAGCCGAAGTAAAATAACCAACTTCAGTTATAATTATGGCTATATCAGGACGGTATAGCGTAATCGCTGAATCACAACACTTCTGTGACCGAATTCGAACATGACTTACTAACAATTACCAACTGGACTATTACTAACTAACAGGATTAACCATGAAGCAAATATAGAGAGGAGACGGCCTAAGCAACTGTGCACTGTGACTCAACTAGGTCCTGACGTCATCACAGTGGGCGTGGCCTAAAGTCAGTCTACCGTCGGCGCCCGTCCTGTGCACAGCGTTATGGACGTTCACATTTTCAAAGAAAAGGATGAAGTGCTGTCTACTCGACATAAAATGGCGACACTTTCCTTATATTTTGAGTACGTCCCTGTTATATCCTACATTTAATGACATCTAGTGTGAGATAGTTGAACTACGTAGTAAAATCGATATAGAACGAAGCGAGTAGTTTTGCTATTGACCGTTAGATGGAAAATAAAGAAGTGGGCGGGATCTAACGCCCCTCGCCGCGCAAAGTGTCACGCATTCTTTCTTAGGGAAATCTACATACAACGTCTCCTCTCTATATTTGCTAACTCACTAACCGTCCCTGTCTTAGTCCTCATACCTAGTAACGAACTAATCAACTAATTATTCTAACACCATCTGCTAATAGACTATCCATCTTAGTCCTAATGTGAGTCTTGTTCCAGCTCAGTCACAGTTGTCATAGGAAAAATGTATACTTTCATAATAGCATTCGCGTGGGATGAAATTTAATTCCATATAGAATGCAACACATAGCCATAGTTTTACTATCGCTATACCGTCCTAATGAAGGTAGATCAAAGTGTCAATTGTCAATCATTGGCGACTAGGAAATGCAGCCTAACTTTTCTACATCTGCGTCTTAACGCGTTAATTAACGCGCTAATGTGGTGAATTAAAGACAAAATAAGACTTGTCTAAATTGTCAATTAATCTTACTTTCATGTATAAGGAATTTATGTTAAACAAAGTCTACATAGCAGGTTTCTATTACAACAATTTATTTAACATAACTTCCTGATATATAACAATAATTGGATTAATTGACAATTTTGACAAGAATAACGTCTTCATTCACCATTTTAGAGCGTTAATTAACGCGTTAAAACGCAGGTGTACCGTAGCCCTATCACAATACATATATAATGTAACCGTTCTGTCAGTGCGTGGACAATAAATATGTACATAATTCCCTAGTGTCAGTCTCTTGTCCGCAGCCCCCATATCGACGTTCTCCTGGTGCCGACCGTGGGTCGCGCGATGGCGCTGCGAATATACAAGCTTATTAAATTTATTATTTAAAAAAGCAACTGCGACAAACACAGACTTATAAAAAAAAATAAGCAGACCTAACATAATTTTCACCTCTACAAAGACGTATACATAAATATAAGCAATGGTTTCATCTCTTTCTCTCCCATGACACGTACAAAGTCTATCTCGTTTTATTTTTGTTGTTGCAACACTCACGCACACATAGACAAAATGGGGTTGAAGCACTTCCGCCATTTTGTTAAGCTACAAGAATCTCACTTTTTGTATGAGAACCATAGACAAGATTTGTAGATCATGAATGTTTTGTATGGAGAATGTCAATGTGTGCAGCATGTCTATGTAGTTGTAACTGGCACGCTTTTTTCTCCCATATGTTAGGTGTGCTTATTTTTTTTATAAGTCTGTGGCGACAAACTAATAAAAACCTTAAATAATTAATATATTTTTGAAACAGTCTTTTGTGATCTTTTATTTCATACTCGCCATATTGCTAAGGTAAGAAAAAACAAACCTCAGGCTTAATTTTTTATAGTTTTTTTTTTCCTTTTTTTCTTACCCTTTTCTGGGTGCCATTTTGAAAATTTATATTTTACTGCAACAAGTTTGACAAACCTCATAATTATGTCTAATTCCGTCCAGCCGTGTGGGCTGTAAGGCGTGCCAAAGAACTGGCTAAAACTCGGTCTAGCAATTTATAGAATATCAGCTCTTCTGCTAAATGATGTAGGGCGTTTGGCATTTCAGCGCCATCTTAATGTCGTTCCGTGTTTCATAATAAAAGTCTATTTGATGGAGGAAAGCTACTTGAGATTAATAAAATTGTAATATGATTTATTATACTTAGTTCACTCTCAGACCAATTAACTACAGACGGAGCGCCGGAAACAAAAGAGTGAAGCCGGCAAAAGTAAGCCCAAAGCACACATCAAAACCAATAGAATGCGCTATGTTGACAGTTTGAACTGTCTTCCGAACGCAACAAATTTAAACTTTATTTTTTGGAACACAAAGCTTCATTAATTTTTTATTATTTAGAACACAAAAGTCGTTTTGGCGTGAGTGCCGCCGTGTGAATTACAAATACAAAGCTAGGCAGACTTTTTGCCGGCTTCACGCTTTTATTCCCGACGCTCCGTCTATAGTTTATTGGTCTGAGTTGATGCCGTGATGCTCTCACCTGAACATGAACTGGTTGAGCTGCACGGCGGGCAGCGCGCCCCGCAGGGCACTGACGGACGCGCTCTACAGCGTGCCCCACAGCTCCAGGAACTATAATACGGGGCCTGGTGACCCCGACGTGATGCCGTGATGCTCTCACCTGAACTGGTTGAGCTGCACGGCGGGCAGCGCGCCCCGCAGGGCACTGACGGACGCGCTCTGCAGCGTGCCCCACAGCTCCAGGAACTATAATACGGGGCCTGGTGACCCCGACGTGATGCCGTGATGCTCTCACCTGAACATGAACTGGTTGAGCTGCACGGCGGGCAGCGCGCCCCGCAGGGCACTGACGGACGCGCTCTGCAACGTGCCCCACAGCTCCAGGAACTGTAGCGACGCGAGCGCTCCCAGTTGTCTGCACAGATAATATATACTTTATTGTTGATTGTTTTTTTATAGTCTGAAGGGCTGACTTAAAAGACGATCCATATGATGGTAAGTGGTCATCTTCGTGCGAACATAAGCAACGCTTATGAGGGAGTCACTAGCAACATCGACTCCCTTCAGAGTCGATCTTGCTATCCTATATTGTACCTTTCCTGAACAAACTGGCAGACGATGTTCTACATCATAGGTGCCTAAATTATACTTTTGTTAACAGGGCCGTCGTTACATAAATATTGTAAACCCACTTTCATGCAAATAAATGAATTTGATTTGCTAGCTATACGGCCGGCCGCGTGCAAACCTGTGTTATTCAACCCCCTCCCCTCCCCCCCCCCTTAAGTCGCACGGCGTCGCACAGCTGCTCGCAGTCCGACGCGTCGAGCTCTTAGCTTTTATTATAGCCTTGAAGAGCTGATATATAAGCAGACGAGCCTGATACTAAATGGTCACCCTCCCATGTGCGAGGACCTAAGCCGAGGCTCGACCCTCACAGGAGGGGCCCTTAGGTTGTCGTATTTCACCCTTTTTACTTCCGCGCGAGGCTGGGGCTATCACCCCATTTCGCAGTGCGATTAGTATTGTCTTATTGGCGCGGCTGTGAAGGCCACTAGGGCCAACAGCAACTATTCATTCGAAAAAAAAACTAAATAGTCATACGTACGCGAGCGCGCGCGGCGGCAGGTGCTCGAGCCGGCGCAGCCCGACGCGTCCAGCTCTATAGTCTATAGCTTTCATTACAGCCTTGAAGAGCTGGTATATAGGCAGACGAGCCAGGTAAGTGGTCATACGTACGCGAGCGCGCGCGGCGGCAGCAGGTAGCAGCGGGACGCGCGTCGCACAACCGGCCGCAGTGTGACGCGTCTAGCTCTAGTATATTGTTAACTAGCTTTCATTACAGCCGTGAAGGGCTGATATATAAGCAGACGAGCCTGATAGTGATTGGTCTCTTTTTTACTTCCGCGCGAGGCTGGGGCTATCACCCCACTTCGCAGTGCGATTATTGTCTTCTCGGCGTGGACTCTCCAGTCCCGCCCACACCCCCGCGTGAAACTGTGAAGGGCTAGGGCCAACAGCAACTATTCATTCGAAAAAAAAAACTAAGTGGTGATACGTACGCGAGCGCGCGCGGCGGCAGCAGGTAGCAGCGCGACAGCGCGAGGTGCTCGAGTCTGCGCAGCGGCTGCAGCGCGCGCACCGCGTCGCATAACCGACCGCAGTCCGACGCGTCCAGCTCTAGGAGGCGCGGGCAGCGCGTCGCTAGCGCTGCTAGTACTGCGGACGACGGGGGGTTGAGTTAGAACCAATGATGTTTTAAATATCTAGATTGAGTGTCGCCCTACAATGAAAACAAAAAAAAAACAAGGCAACAATATCAAGCATGTGTGCGTGCAGGTGATGTTTTACACGTTCATTTATTGTCTATGTGTGCGTAATGATATAAAAATTGTGGCTAACAGTTAGCCACAATTTTTTGACACGTTTTCGCGGATTCGATGTTCCATCTAGATATTTAAAACATCAAAGGTTAGAACTTAGATTAGGGGGCATAAACGACCGCAGTCCGACGCGTCCAGCTCTAGGAGGCGCGGGCAGCGCGTTGCTAGCGCTGCTAGTACTGGGGGCGACGGGGGATTGGGTTAGAATTACATCAATGTAAATTTTTTATATGTATCTGTAAACGCGTTAAGGAAAGGGGAGATGAGGTGTGATAAAATCGACATGGGACAATTCATATCTCTCAGTTATTGCTTCTTTGATTAAAGTGAATACGGTTCCAGTAATAATGTAGGTAGATATAAATATCAAGGTAGTAGCACTCACAATCGTCACCAAATACACCAGCGTGACAACAAGGTAATAGCACCCACATCCGTCACCACACCATATTGTCATTTTAACAAGGTAGTAGCACCCAAATTCGTCACCACAACATATTGTCATGTTAGCAAGGTAGCAGCACTCACAATCGTCACCAAATACACCAGCGTGTTACCAAGGTAGTAGCACCCAAAATCGTCATCAAATACATTAACATGCCAACAAGGTAGTAGCACCAACATTCGTCACCATAACATATTGTCATCTTAACAAGGTAGCAGCACTCACAATCGTCATCAAAAACACCAGCGTGTTACCAAGGTAGTAGCACCCACATTCGTCACCACAATATATTGTCATATTACCAAGGTAGTAGCACCAACATTCGTCACCATAACATATTGTCATGTAACCAAGGTAGCAGCACTCACAATCGTCCGTCAGGGCCTTGGCGCCGCTGATGTTGAGCCGCTGTAGAAGCGGCGGCAGCAGCTCCACCATGGCCTGCAGCGAGCCCTCGCTCAGCTGGCACCACGCCACGTTCAGGGAGTTCAACCTGGGACCGAGCACACCTTGCTCTTATTGGATGGAAGTGACAAGGGGAAGAACTCATGCTTTAGCTCTCCACAGATGTATAATATAGCAGTGACCAGTATCTAACCGTTGATGGTTGGTGAACTAAACACAATTTGATACTAGCGGCATTTGAAAGAAATAAAGCAAAAGGAAAAAAATAAAGCCGAATGTGTGTACAAATTTATGAATAAAAAAATAAAAGGTTTTAATTTAATATCATTACTACAAAATCGGAATTAAAATATACACACCCCGTACAACCCTCGAGTATCGCGACCAGCCCCTCCGTGGTGAGGCCGCGCGCCATCGCTAGATTCAGCGTCTCCAACTGGGTGCATTTACCTGAAACAATCATTACTCACTTTTTACAAAAAAAAAAATTAACCAACTTGAACATCCACACGTACAGATAACTCAAAAACTAATGGCGAGGTTCACTCAAATTTATATGGAACTATACGAGAAGCAAACTACTCCTTGAATCAGAAATTCTATCACCCCCTTGGATCAGGAGCGTTATCCACTCCCCGGATCAAAGACTTTACCCATCCTCTGGATCAAATCCCCCTCCCAACCACACCCTGATCAGGAGCTCAACCTCTCTTAGGTTCAAGAACTCCCCTCCCCCAGATCAGGAACTCGCTCCCCTGCTTGACGAGCGAGTCCTTTTTGGTACAAATCAAAACCAGTGACCAATGTTGACGACCCGAATGGCGCAATGGTTAACACGCCGATCGCTGTTCCGAGGGTCCTGGGTTCGATTCCCAGCGAGGCGGCAATTTGAATGATGAGTTTAAATTTCCGTTCTCGGTCTGGGTGTGTGTCCTTGTCTTGTGTGTTGTCCAAGGCACCCACGACACAGGGAATCCTAGTGTGGGGCTTTGAGTGTGAAGCGTTATTTATTATTTATTTATTTAATATTCACCCGCACCACTGACCAATAAGCCGGTAGCAGTAATTAGATATGCTGAGATCCAGGTGTAACAAAACTTCATCGCCCTAGACAGTAAATACTCTCTTCACTCTTCCTCTTCTGTCTTCAACACCTTCCTTCCTACAATCAAAGCTGTCTCCAAGCCACTCACCAACCAGCCGGCAGCAGTCGTCGTCCACCAGCACGTGCTCTAGGCTGAGCTTCCTGAGCGCGGGGCAGCGCTGCAGCAGGGCAGCCAGGGTCTGCAGGGGGAGCGTCGCCATGCTCAGCTCCAGGTACTGTAACCTCCTCACCTCCTTAGAAGTAACTCCCCCCCGCATTAGGAGCTAGCGTTGTGTGTAAGAGTTGTGTCCAGTAACAACAATGTCAACGGACCCCCCGCGTCAAGGACGAGTCTTTTTTCTGTATTGACCAGCCCCAAATCAAGAATCCTCCCCTCCGCCCGGATCAGTTAGGAACTAATGTAGAGCTCTGAGCCCAATATCCAACACTCACCGATAAGTCGGCATGAGACATCAAGACATCAGCTATGCAAACTACTGGAAACCACCACCTACAGTTCCTAGACTAGGAGCTTCCTCTCATCTTACCCTGGATCAGGACCTTCGCTTCCCTGGTCGACATAGAAAAAGCCAAGCCACTCACCAACCAGCCGGCTTACTTCCCTCAGGAACTTTGCTCTGCCTACTTCAAGAGCTAGTCTTCTCCTTGGTAGATACCTACAAATCAAGACACTCCACTCACCAACCAGCCGGCAGCAGTCGTCGTCCACCAGCACGTGCTCTAGGCTGAGCTTCCTGAGCGCGGGGCAGCGCTGCAGCAGGGCAGCCAGGGTCGGCAGGGGGAGCGTCGCCATGCTCAGGTCCAGGTACTGGATGCGACTGGCGGCGGTGGTACGGGGCGTCCACGCGCCTATCTGTTGGTGGGGATGAATTGGTGATGAAAAGTCGTTGATGGATAATAGCGATAGAAGAAGTAGAGAGGAGAAGAAGAGTTATGATTTTTCCTACAACCCATGCCTGATTATGCATCCAATTACCTATATGTTCATGATAATAACCAGTTGTTGGGTAATTGGTACATAATTATAATTACAAACTATCTCTTGGTGATCACCACCGGTCGTTGATGGAGAATTGAAAACGCTGTTCCGAGGGTCCTGGGTTCGATTCCCAGCGAGGCGGCAATTTGAATGATGAGTTTAAATTTCCGTTCTCGGTCTGGGTGTGTGTCCTTGTCTTGTGTTGTCCGAGGCACCCACAACACAGGTAATCCTAGTGTGGGGCTTTGAGTGTGAAGCGTTATTTGTTTATTTATTTATTTAACTAGCTTTAGATACAGCAAAAGTTATAAAACCCTCTCTATGCGTCGGGGCTTAGAATGACGCCAGACAAACGCACGACATGCATGCATTTTTTATATATTGTACCTCCGAGCTAGCGAGCCGCACCACGACAGGCTTCTTGTCCAGCACTCGGCCCAGGGCGTCTCTAGCCAGCGTCTTGTTGCCCAGATCCAGCCGCTGCCACAGCGTCTCGTCGCTTGCCACGCTGTACCACCTGTGGTGAACGGGAAAATTGAGAAAAAGGTGGTAGTGGAGTGTTGTAAGGTGTAAAAATTTAAAATCTCGAAATTATGGTTTTAAAGTCATGTCGAAGGCCGCCGGGCGGCACGAAAGCTTCCGACTAGGTTGGGGCCACTAATCCCTTCCCAACTTCCCATACTAAGTGTAGAGTAAAGAGAAGACTATTGATTAGAGTTAGTATAACATTCTTCCCCACCCCAACTATCCCGCAGGTCTCACCGACCCCACCCGATCCCACCTGGGGGTCAATTCGACCCCATAACCATCCACGGGGGTCTCACTGACACCACTCCACCCATCCACAAAGTTTTTACCTCCCCCACACCACCCATCCACGGAGGTTATCCCCTCCCTGGGGTCAACCCCGACCCCACGCCCACCAACCACCCACCGTTTGCACACGAGCATGCAGTGCGCCAGCGTCCGCTTGGGCAGCCAGCGGAACACGCTCAGCATCATCTCGTCCGACAGCACCGCGAACGTGTCCGCGCCGCCCGCCGCCGGCGCCGCGCGCTCTGGCACGCCCAGCGCTGGGAACGTGGGACTAGGTTAGTATGTGACATGGACATTAAATACACTGTTTAAATATAATACACTATACACAATACAATACAAATCCTGTTTATTATTCACCGTAAAATTTCAAAGAAACATAAAAATAATCGTGTATAAGTGCAACAGGCGGTCTTATCACTAAACAATGTAAATTTTAGACGCGATAACGTCTTATAAATCGATGAATATCAGCTGCATGCACGAAAAAGTGTCACGTTCAGCCGAGCGCGCAAACGAGAGCGCTGAACTAGAAACAGAGAGGCACGATCGGCCTAGCAATTTGGCTTGTGACTCATCTATGTATTTTTCCTCCAAGCCGTTGTTTTCACCAATATTTTCATATATAGTTTTACTACATAAAAATATCGCTGTAAACCATCTTTACAATTCACATATTATCATGTAAATATGAAATTTGGTAGGCAGGTAATTTGTAGTTAGTAAATATCTGCTAAGAATGGATTTTGTCATATTCCACCTATAATCCCCTAAAGGGTTGAAATAGGGATTGAAAGTTTGTATGAAAATTGGTCAAATTTACTTCCACGTGGACAAAGCCGCGAGCCCTAGCTAGTCACACAGCACTCACGCGTGACCGCCTACGCTACTTTGCTCATATAATTGACAACATATTTATGACACTCACGCGCGACTGCCTGTGGCGTACATCCGCCGGCACCGAACCCGGACCCCGGCGCGCGCATGTAGTCGGCGCTGACGGACTGGCCCAGCGGGGTCTCCTCGTCCCCCACGTACTCCGACACCAGCGTCGTGTTTAGGTCGGCGTCCAGTGGTTGTAGGGGTTTTGCTGGAACAAAATAATATGTTATGTTAGTATTAGAAAGATTATATTGTTATGGATTATATTATGTTAGTATTAGTACGCTCGGTGGCAATCAAGTATGTTGGCACGAAAAACTACTTTTTTCCTATAATAACTACAAAATAATTACTCAAAAACTACAAGTAGAGATAACTCAAAAACTACCCGTTAGATGTCGCTACAAATTATATGCGACCCGTCACAGTGTAAAGTTATAAGTTTTTGGCAATGGGACATCTCCCTGTAGGCGAGACGACATGCCTGGGGGGCGGCCGAGGCCCCGAGTGAATGTACTCGAGGCGTGCTATATATGTCAGCGATGCACAAATCTTCGATAGCGCGTTTCACTCTTCGGTGACGTCACCATGTGACGTATGTGCGATGTCGCCACAGCAGCCATACCTTTGTCAGCGCTGCGCGGACTCCGCCCCCGCGAAGGCCCGGGGCTTGCGCGCACGCGGGGGCTTCTCGGACTGGGCTGTACCCGCGGGGAGCTGTTGATATTCGGATTCACGTTCTCTATGTCGTGCTTGCGTTTCACTGCCGCTTTCAGCTGGAGATTACACGTTGAAATTGTTTATTTATACAGGTATTTTATTATGCATATCTACACCAATAATATAAAGCCGAAGAGTTTATTTGAACGTGTTCTCAGGAACTACTGGTTACAATTGAAACCCTCCATAAACACACAGACAGATAGATGAAACTTATAACACCACTCTTTTTACGTCGAGGATTAAAAATGAAATGGTCCAAATCGAACCATTTTACTTGCGGTTTTAACTATGTTTGGGACAAATCAGTCCAGCAATTTCAAAACCACCAGCTCTTTTCCTATAAGATGAAAGGCAGTTTCACACAAATTTCTTATTACTTAGGTATCCATCTCTGATCTATCATGGTGGTAAAATTGATCGTAACCAGGGAATTTGCTTTTTCAATTTAAAGTATGAAGTTGGTTAAAAAGGTACACTCACCAAGCCAGTTGTGTTCTCACAATGCTGATCGTTTTCATCCGGCTCCAGCAGACTGACCCCCATTTCTTGAAGCACCTGGGAAATTTATGATATCGTAAGAGGGTTCCATAACCATACACAAAATTGAATTACACTATATCGATTGAACATGAACAAATGACATCTATGTCTCAACTCTCAACAAATCGAATTTTCATGACATCAAGAGATTACATCAATGGTTTATCGTTTATCACATCAAACGCTTATGACATGTAAACCTTAATAAAGCAACTTATCATGACTTCAACTGCAAGATGAGCCATTGATACCATAAACTTTTACTGCAAATTCAATTTAATTAATGTAATCAATTGATGTAACATGTTCAATGTCATGAACTTCGATATAACATTATTTATATGTTGTATGGAACCCACTGTTAGCACCAAGTTTTAAAAGGTGTTTAGGTAGGACTCTTTTCAAGGTATCTTTAAATGGTTTTAAGATAGCACACTAGCATACACCAATACTGCTGCTACTGTAACTACTGAAAAACAGAACTTATATCAAAACTAGAATAGTTAAAACATAAGCAGAGATTGTTAAGAATGATATTTGGTCAGTTTATTGGTGGGTACGAGGACTGGCTCTTTAGTTAGTTAATTCTGTTTGTGGTCGTGAATACTACACGTCATAAGAAAATAAAATAATACTTGATGTAGCCCCAAACTCAAAATCTGTCCTATGAAAAGACACAAATAACCATATACAACTCAAGATGAGGTCAATATCTTTATATTGCACCTGCTATGTCTTCACATCAGCTCCCAGGGTTGACAAGCAGAGAGTATCATCTAGTATTAAGTTTCTTATGTTAAGGGTGAACCATCAAAGGATAAATTTGAGAGGGAGAAGGACAAGAAATGGTGTTCACTTCATTGTCAAATTAAAAGGTTGTTAAAACCATCAGTTAAGTTTAAGTTTCACCTCATAATATAGTGTATTAAATAAGTTATCTGGTGGTTAATTATGCTGTACTGCCACTAGGTAATTACACTACAATTAGGGCAAGAACAGGTCTTCAGAAAATCATTGGTTTGCACACACACCTTAGATATAAGTAGCTAGAACTGGATAAATGTCAGCAAGGCTTCATCGCCTTATAGTGTTGTTGTCACAGAATTGTTTAAAACAGTTCAATGCCTTGAGATTTTCAGCGTGTTCCTACAATAACCAAAAACATTGACAATTAAAAAAGCGGGAACATGCAACTCACTTCTTCATCAGTTTTTCCGTCCATTAGACTCCAGCTTTTTCTGGCACCATTT
Organism: Hesperia comma; assembly: GCA_905404135.1. Lineage (NCBI taxonomy): Eukaryota > Metazoa > Arthropoda > Insecta > Lepidoptera > Hesperiidae > Hesperia > Hesperia comma. The sequence goes on from FR990039.1 coordinate 1,148,094, forward strand.
TCTAGACGCATTCGTTTGCTAAAACAGATATTTTTCACAAATTAGCCAAGAATCACAATTGCAAAAACATAGGTTTTGCCGCCAATTCAACTTTACCGCTCAAAATCAGCTGTCATTCGTACTATGGTTGTAATTGTAAGCACTGATTTTTCTCATGAATGAAATTTATTCTTACCGAGGACTTTCCACCACACCTGATGTTGGTGAGGGCAGGAATTCGTCGTTAGAATTATTAGAAAGCATTTTGTGTTTGAACCACTTTTTTTGGAAATGGTTATTGCAAAGACGTCATCACAATTTGGTGAAATATTTCTATTGAAAGAACTGAAAGAAGTACCATAAACAATATAACAGTACACAAACGTCACAAAAAAGTTGTCAAAATTGCCAGTTATCGAATTATTTAATGTACCATAGACATTCAAAATGTTTTTGAGTTTAACTAAAATTTTAGAATAAAATATTGAAGGCATATATTGTAAAAATATCGCGTTAGTTTCTTCATTTTTTTATTCCAATAAATCAATTATTTTTGAGTTCACTCTGCTCTTGACGGCCCACCGGCGTTGGCCAACGCCGCGCGAAAATGACCGCCAAAGCCCACCGGCGTTCTGAAACGCCCAGCGGTTCTTGAGAACCACTTATGCAGAAGAAGTCGTATTTCTATGCCTTTAAGGTTAATTTTGGTATTGGAAATTTTACTAACATATGCTCTATAGAATCTAGTAGCAGTATGTAATGTAACCTCACTCACCACAGTATAAAAATATTTTACAATGGATGGACGCTTTATTCGGCGCGTTTTATGTTGACGTCAGCGAAATTTATGAGGCGACTTATTTAATTAACTTATGTGTCTTTGCGAGATATAATCGTGAAGTTATGTTGATTTAACATTACTTGATAGTATTTTAGGCCGATATTAATTACAACAACAGTAGTTTTTGTAATTCAAGTAGTCAAAGTCGAACCGGTAGTTGGTTTTTTTTTGTGTCGTGTTTTTTTTTAGCTAAAGCATATATTCGAACAAATACTAATAATATACGTTTTACTTTATTCAAATATTGTCTGTTCAGTTATAAAACAACAGTATACGACTGTATGCAAAGTTTGTTTATACAAAACTTGAGCTCGGAACTAGACCGGCGCGCGATGACGTAATCTGATAATGTAAACAAATATTTTGTAAACGTTTTGAGCAGGCTTTGTAATGCTAAGTGTAAAAGTATTATACATCAATGAGTTCGGAATTTCTTCTTCTAATTGAGAAATGAATTAGTTGACCGAAGTAAGACGATTATTATACATAAATTCGATCAAAATCAAACCCTTATGTTTATTACGGAGTTATACGCCCTTTGAGATGTTTAGTCGTGTTATGAAAAACTAGTGTCTTAGCAGCTATGTATGAAAATGATAAACTATTCTTGAATGTCATATCTATGTGATAGTATATAATAATATGACCAATACGCTATAATAGACTCACAAAAAAATTTTGAAAATGAGCGCTCACCGCGCGCGAAATCAATATCTCGTCAAATTTTTACCGTATCTTTGAGGGTGATAAAGTAAATATTCTGTAATGATTACTTTCATGTCTTTATTTTTTTTTGAAAGCCCATATTGTGCAGAATATAAGGATATAAAAACATAGACAAAGCTCTAAGTTATTCATTCACAAAAAAATCTATTGTCGACAAAACCCTTTTTTTTTCGTTCCCTTCGAAACAAAGGTCTGTACAAAAATAAATATACACTCAAATGTTATCGCTCACATTTATTCTTATCGGCAATCTTATTAGCTCTCAAGAACAGTAACACGACTTTGTTATAACATAAACAGAGAGCTCTTGTAAGCATAAGTGTTGGCAGGTGTCAGATTTCAAGTGGCACGCGCGGCGATGAACTTGTACCGTGGCGGTTTGCGCTCAAAACCTATTGCCGCCTGGGCTGTCAAGAGTTAAACAAAATAATTATATTTGTGGCATTAAGGGCGGCCACATACAGTCGGAATTCCGAAACGGAATCCCGAATAGGGTTGTAACCTTGCAACGATATATCGGAAAACCGATAATATTATAAGAAAACCGATAATATTATATTGTAAGAAAAAGCTAATGTTCAAAGCCGTGAATTATCGATTTTTTTCTTCGGATATGATATCGATATTATCATATCGTTATAACGCAAATATCGATAAAAATATCGATGTGTCCTCTTCGATATTATCGGTTTTCCGATATATCGTTACAACCCTATTCGGGATTCCGTTTCGGAATTCCGCATGTATGTGGCCGCCCTAATTAAATAGCAACACCATGTTTTGTTTATATTTATTGGACCAATCGTAGCACGGGATTCTCACGACATGCCCTACAATTGGTGGAACCAGTTCCAGTGAGTCGATTTACTGCATATGCTCACACATTGGCTCCTTGTGATAGTTTATGTTACTTTAACCTTCGTGAAACGAAAGAGACAACTGATAAAATGTGGATGATTAAGCAAACGTGTCGGTGTGTTGGTGAGATAAAGTATGCGCGCCTTTTCCATCGTATCAAAACAGAACAGAAACAGAAAACAAAGGAATTCGAAAGGAGTTGCTTGTCGACTACGCCGCGTTTGCATTTTCATTCCGGTTAAACCCGAAATATTTATTGAAAATACGCTCTTTGTGTGCAAATAAAGGATTATTAGCGAGTTTCGAGAAGTTATCGTGAGGATGGCGGCTAGAAAACTCAACACGATTGAGGATCTGAGCGGTGAGTGATTGTATGTTGTAAATTGTAAATAAACAATGGATTGTCGTGGAATGACGAAAGAACCTGTTCCCTATCAAGGATATCGGTATATTGCGTATTTGATTCACCAAGCTTATTTGTGTCTGGTATGACGCAGTATTTTTGTAACAGCTGCATTCTTTGTTTGAGTCCTTGAACAAGTTGTAGGCTACGTGGAACGTATTGACATGCGCTGATCCGAAGAGGTCAATAAACAGACGAGCATTAGCTAATTATTATCGCATATATTTTATTCGCGAAGTTTCCCTGCGCTAATTAAATTTCTATGTTCTCGATACGAATGTTCGTTTAGAGTTTAGATTCATGAGTTAAATGCTGCTTACTTCTGGCCGCCTGGTAACTTGCGTCGCGGTCATGTTTGTAAACAAGTATTTTTTCTGCAATGACTAAACAAATTATGACGCATTTGTGCATTTACATTGCAATAATAATTTATTTGATAAGTATTAAGGACAGGTAGAATAGAGAGGAGAATTAAAAAACCTTGAGTTAAACAATTATCTGCATGCAAAATGGAGTTGTAAGAAAAGAATGTACATTTTTTAGAATGTTTAGCATTCGTTTGCGAAATGAAATAGAAGTTTGTAGTGGAATTAGTGTGTTTCAGCTAGCAGCTGATAATTTAATTTGGTAGGTAATTTCTCAAACAGAGATCCTGTGTTGTAGACACAGATTACAGAATAATTAGAAGATTATTACTGTTTTCTCATGCTGTGTGACCTATACATCATCTACACAGAACATTCTTTAAAAACTTATCTATAGGTATTTTGGAAAACTAAAATCTAATTAAAGTATAGACACAGAGCAATAAATGTAGCTGTTAAAACAATTATTATGGCAATGAAATGATGTTTAGTACCGTGGTGGGCAGTGGTACTTCTTTGGGTGAGCTCTAGACTCTTACCACCCATAAAATAGTAATAAAGGAAATCATAGGGTAAGGATAAGGGTCTTATTCTTATTTGGTCACAGATGTGTCGCCAGTCTTGTGATAAGGTAAACTGCGGAATAATTCTCCACCATTTAGTAATTGGCCGCTTTCTATTTCAATGCTTTATAGTGAGAATTTTATGATAGCTATGTACCTCTGAGAAGTTTACAGAATCACATAGTTATCTACCTGTCATAATAATTTATTTGTCTTCACTACATACTATAAAACAAAGTCGCTTTCTCTGTCCCTTTGTGTCCTTAAATCTTTAAAACTATGCAACGGATTTTGATGCGGTTTTTTTAATAGACAGAGTGATTCAAGAGGAAGGTTTATATGTATAATAACATCAACTAAATAGTTATTGCACCCGTGCGAAGCCGGGGTGGGTCGCTAGTAAGTATATACTAAACTTAGTTACTAAATGGTGGCTAGTTACTCATTTTCCCCTAAAATGTTGTATTAAACCTGATGATTTGGTGCAATTGATTCATATACATCACTAGTAAACCAGCCCTCGCTTCCCTTCGGGGAACCAGCCCCTTAGTAGAAAATAACTCTTAAAAGGCTGATGTTGTTCACACTTACTTCACAGTTATTTTTTTTTTAATTTTTTTTTTTTTTTTTTTTTTTTATAAGGTCGCCAACATTCTATACACTATTACATTTAGTAAAAAAAAACAATACAAGAAGAAAACAAGATAAGTGCTAGAATAATTATAGGCGACGACAGCATGAAAACAAGACATCAAATTACAAAATTAAATTAAATTGACATAAAATTAAATTAAATTATGACATAAACAAAATCGAACAGAAATTAAAATATTCCTTAACATTATCATTGTATTATTACCAAATTATAAAAATGTATCTTTAAATTTTTATTTATTTTGTTGTTTCCAATGTCTATATTATTGCAATGTTTCATGAAAATCCGTTCAGTAGATTTTGTGTGAAAGAGTAACAAACACACACGTCCTTACAAAGTTTTGGATTTATAATAATATATGTATTAGTAGAATTATGTTGGAAACCTTTTAATATTTCCAATATGTATGAGGAAACAGTGTTCATAAACTTAATGTGTCTGATGTTAATAACCTTGTCCTGTATATTAATACTTTAATACTAATATTATAAATGCGAAAGTTTGTAAGGATGTATGTGAGTGAGTGTGTGTGTGGGTTTGTTGCTCTTTCACGCAAAAACTACTGAACGGATTTTCATGAAACTTTGCAGTAATATAGCTGAGACATCGGAATAACATAATTTGTTAAAATTTATAGAGATTTTTGAAGGAACTGGTTTCCCGAAGCGAAGCGAGGGCGGATTTACTAGTATTAATATGTATTATATTACATATTATCGATAAACAGACTAACAGACATGAATAACTATATTACAATAATATTTGGCGTTAGTCCCAATGTGTCACATTTAACAATGTAAATATATTTAGCCTATTTTAGGCCTTGGAATGTGGGGAATAGGTTTGATTTGATTCCTAGATAGTAATGACATTGTAGTAAAAAATGTAAATAATCTATACTATCTATAATTACTACATAGTATAAAACAAAGTTGATTCCCACTCTGTCTTTATGTATTCTTAGATCTTCTAGGTAGAGTGGTTATGTATGCTTAGATCTTTAAAATTAAGCAATGGATTTTGATGCAGTTTTTTGTAATAGGTAGAGTGGTTCAAAATAAAGGTTTATATCAATAATACCTACATAATGTAGTAGAGACACGCTTCCTCGCAGAGTGTAGGGCAGCATTAAGGGGAGATTTTTAAAAATTATATAAAAATATGTACCACCCCTTAATAAATAAAAAGGGGGATAACGTGAAAAAAAATTTGTAAGCGGACGAAGCCATGGTGGGAAAGCTAGGGTTCCAGTTATGATTCTTTTTTACACGCTTTTTATTAGCTTCTCTTGTATGTTTATTCAAATGGTACTTTTTGTGTGGTCCCAATTAAATTGAAGCGACACATGACAAGTGGTTTCTGAGTTATTCATAATAATGCATATTTAATAATTGTATACGACTACTTTGATATTCTCATTTTATTATTTTGTCGAAGTTAAAGTGTTTTTGCTAAGAGTGATTTAACTAAAAATACTAAAATAACTACTATAATAATACTAGCTTTTGCCCGCGGCTTCGCCCGCGTGGAATTCGTTTATATCGCGAACCGGCGAAGTGGGGAAGAAGATACGTCATCAACTATCTTCCTGGGAAAATTCATCGAAATCGGTCAGGCGGTTTAGATTTTTCCCCTATTTCATCCCCTATTTCAAGCATTTAGGGGTTGATTTTTGAAAAAAAAAGTAGCCTATATGTGACTCTGGGTCTTCAACTATTTTCATTCCGAATTTCATCCAAATCGCACCGGTGGTTTAGCCGTGAAAACGTCACAGACAGACAGACAGACAGACTTTCGCATTTATAATATTAGTATGGATTAATAATCTTGTTTGCTTGGTCAACATGTGGCGTGATTCCGCGTGGCGCGATAAGATTGGCAAGGTCGGTCGCACTCCGACGCACATTTTGTGCCATTTTTTACAGCTGCGACCAATTTGTAACTATTGTGACGTCAGAAAGTGCGTTTCGATTAGAGATAGTAGTCACGAATAACAGACTACTTACTTTGACGATCTAATGTCTAGATGGAACATCGAATCCGCCGCAAACGTGTCAAAAATTGTGGCAAACTGTTGGCCACAATTTTTGTATCATTGATCACGCACATGGACAATTAAATAGACAAACGTGTAAAACATCGCCTGCACGCACACACATTGATAATGTTGCTTTGTTTTTAGGGTTCCGTACCCAAAGGGTAAAACGGGACCCTATTATTGAGACTTCGCTGTCTGTCCGTCCGTCCGTCTGTCACCAGGCTGTATAAAAAAACAGAATAAAATAAATATTTAAGTGGGCGCCCATACTTTCAACGCCTCGGCGATCGTTTAGTTACCTTTCGGTCCAAGAGATGGCGTTGTGCGTAATATGTGGCTACAATAAAACAATGAAATATTTATGTGAGGCTTTCATACAATAGACCAGATTTTTTGGCGTTTTTATACATAATGGTACGGAACCCTTCGTGCGCGAGTCGGACTCGCGCTTGGCCGGTTTTTTTTGTATCTAGACATTGGATCATCAAAGACTACTTAGTAAACCCGCCCTCGCTTCGCTTCGGGGAATCAGCCCCTTAGTAGAAAATACCTCTAAGAATGCTGTTTTTTTCCAAATAACTTGGCAGTTATCGATAAATTATTAATTATTATGTTATTCCGTTAACTTAGCTGTCATTACTGCAGAGTTCATGAAAATCCTTTCGGTAGCTTTTGCGCGAAAGAGTAACAAACTCACACATACACACTCACACATTTACAAACTTTCGCATTTATAATATTAGTAGGACTAGGATAGTAGGATGGACGTCGAGAATACACAGGCGAACACACACCTACATTATAATGGACGGCCTTTATTATCATCATATTAAATACTCGTTTCCGTGCGCCAAGTCATTACACGAATCAGATAAGCTAAGTGCTATCACAACTGGTTTCTAACATCCTTCCTACTTGAACCGAGTATGCACTTAAACAGTCTTGGAGTATCTAATTCGCTTAATATTGGCCCCAGGGCCGCTGTAAGTAGGCGTTCAAAGCGTGCACTGTACGCGGGCGGCATGTTCTGAGGGGGCAAATAGCCCCCGGTCCGGTGGGGTAGCATGAGATGCAATACAAATATTCTTTATTGTGCACTGGCATTCCAACAATTTTACACAAATACATAATATCGATTTGATAACCTCGGGTAAAATTAAAGGATAGAGGATAAATCGGATAAAGTCGGGTAAAATCAGTCATTGGCCCGCCTAGAAACCCCGCCTTCGGACCAGGCAGCGGATGTGATTGGTGGATCTCAAATGCATCCTTAGATTCCTTAGCAACATAACATAGTAGGTAGTACATATCTGGTGGAAATGCATCCTAATTATCTTGAGTTGGCCAAGTGTCACTCACTAACAGGTCAAATATTCCACAAGGTGTCGCTGGCATCGCATCCGTCGCAAGTAGCTGGGCCAGCGTGGGTGGACGTGGCAACAGTATAGGACCCCACGCGAATGTACCACTAGTCGGTGGGTGGCCATGCTTTGGTGTGGTTGAGGACATGACATTGTTGCATTTGGCTTTTTCTTCTCCTTGGTGCATCGGTGATGACTGGTGGTACTGATGTGGTAGAAAAAAATTGTTTTTTTTTATGGAATTAAGATAGCAAACGAGCAAGCAGCACCACCTTCCGCTGCCGCCCATGACAACTGTGACCGACCCAGAACTAGACTCGAGTCTCGTTCTAATTCGGTCACCGATGCGTTGCTACCCCTGAGGACTGAGATGGTCGCCTCTAAAAAAGTGTAACCGGCTCCACACCTTCCTATCCGGAACACAATTGTTGTTAAAACAATGATTACACGGTAGGAATGGTACTAAGTACCGTGGCGGTCGGTGGTACTTCCCCGGGTGAGCTCTAGGCCCTACCACCTATACTATATGGTTGTCTGTAAAGTCGGTTTACGAACGATAATTTTACGTGATAACGTCGTAAGGAATGAATTCTCTATCTCTTGTTCGGCGCTCTCGCTTTTGCGTTCGGTTCTGACGGAACGTGACACTTTTTCGTGCATGCAGCCGTTCTTCATCGATTTACAGTAAAACCCACTTTTCTCTGAAATGAAGAGAGGCGCTGTCGGGCGCATAGGACCAATAATCGAGAGGTAGTAACTGACAGATGAATGACCACAACGTACTCATGAATGAACTTTTATCATGGCGGCATTAGTTCCAATTTTTGCCATTTCAGAGATAAGTTAATGGCACTGTATAAGCGGTATCACGTCAATCTTTATCACGTCAGTAAAACGTTAATCTCTCATATTTTTTAGGGTTCCGTACCCAAAGGGTAAAACGGGACCCTATTACTGAGACTTCGCTGTCCGTCCGTCCGTCTGTCACCAGGCTGTATCTCATGAACCGTAATAGTTAAACAGTTGAAATTTTCACAGATGATGTATTTCTGTTGCCGCTACAACATACTAAAAAACAGAATAAAATAAATATTTAAGTGGGCGCCCATACATTTGACGATAGTTTAGTTACATTTCGGTCCAAGAGATGGCGTTGTGCGTAATATTTGGCTACAATAAAACAAATATTTAAGTGAGATTTTTTTGGGGTTTTTATACATCCTACTAATATTATAAATGCGAAAGTTTGTAAGGATGTATGTGTGTGTGTGTTTGTTGCTCTTTCACGCAAAAACTACTGAATGGATTTTCATGAAACTTTGCAGTAATATAGCGTAGACATTGAAATAACATAATTTGTTAAAATTTATAGAGATTTTTGAAGGGACTGGTTCCCCGAAGCGAAGCGAGGGCGGGATCGCATGATGTCCTGAAATATCCGCATATCCTGTTAGTTGCAGGACGTGTGGAGTCCCGCGCCTCGTATTCAGATCAATTGGTAGATTGCGGTGCAGAGACCCTCGGCTGCTCGGCTATATTTAGCCGGTCACCGCGCTGATTGTCCATCGGTCCTTATCTATTTAAGGATGGAACCTCAGACCAATTAACTATAGACGGCGTGCCGTGAACAAAAGCGTGAAGCCGGCAGAAAGTACGCCTCGCCTTGTAATACACACGGCGGCACTCACACCAAAACGACTTTTGTGTTCTAAATAATAAAAAATAAATGAAGCTTTGTGTTCCAAAAAATAAAGTTTAAATTTTGTTCTAGTTCAAACTGTCAACATAGGGCATTCTATTGGTTTCGATGTGTGTTTTAGGCTCACTTTTACCCGGTCACGCTTTTGTTCACTGCACGCCGTCTATAGTTTATTGGTCTGAGGATGGAACTATTTGGCCATCTGATTCTCCTATACCTAACCAAGTCCTTAAGGATGCGGTTCCACTGAAGCGGAGCGGAGTGGAGCTGTGCGCGATTCACCAATCACATGGCTTGAAATCCACACGAGGCACAATGAGATGTGGATTTCAAGCCATGCAATTGGTGAATCGCGCACAGCTCTGCCTCAGTGGAACCGCACCCTTAACCTCAACTTGGACTCAAGAACTCAAGAACTCAACTCAAGAGGTTTGCAAGACGAACACTAAAGGCTGCATCCAAGGGTCTACCTGCGGACCCCTTCTATGGAATATCCTCATAGACGAACTGCTACAGACCACTCAAAGCAACACGGTCCGCGTACAAGCTTTTGCGGATGATGTCATGCTCATAGCCACAGGCGACTCAGAGGAACACCTGCAAACTAGAATAAATAAGACCTTGAGCAACATCTTGGATTGGGGCAAATTGAACAAACTCAACTTCGCTCCACATAAAACACAGGCTATTCTCTTCACTAGAAGACGGAAGTACACAGCACCACGCCTTATCATGGGTGATATTGAGCTTCAATACAGTGACCAGATAAAACTTCTAGGACTTATTTTAGACAAGAACCTTGGCTTTACACAACACATTGGCTACGTAACTAAGAAGGCAGCAAATATCTATAAGTCGGTATCAAAAATGGCTCGAGTGCAATGGGGACTTAACCCAGATGTCGTCAAAACCATTTACACAGCCGTAATAGAACCGACAATTCTCTACGCGGCCAGCGTCTGGGCGGAAAATTGTAACAAGAGGTACCTGCAACGACGACTGGAAGGAACTACGCGCCTCTTTGCAATAATGATCTCCAAGTCACACAGGACGATCTCTGTGGCCTCAGGATGTATCCTAGCGGGCATTTTGCCTTTAGACTTGAGAGCAATAGAAAACAAGGAGGTCTATGAGCTCAAACGAGGGCACGAACTTATCAACTTGCCGAATCGACAACTTGAGACCTCCGTCAGCCCCTTCAGCTTACAACATCCCGCATACAGAACCAAACTTACTTACACCAAGGTCAACGACTTCGAGGACCTAAGTCGCATACAAACCTCAATCCACATCTACACAGACGGTAGCAAGGTTAACGGGAGAGTAGGAGCCGCAGCCTCCATCTGGAAGGACGGCCGTGAAGTGATGACCAACCAGATCAAACTCGCGGATTACTGCTCCGTTTACCAAGCAGAGCTACTGGCCATACTAAAAGGCATTGAAACTGTTCGGCACAGCAAACTTCCGCTGGTATTTAACATCTTTAGCGACTCCCGATCCTCAATGGACAGCCTGAGCTCTCCACATATTCTCCACCCACTAGCCGTAAACATCAGGCAAAGCATTCAGGAAATCCATGAGCAGGGCGGGCAGGTAAGCCTTCATTGGATCAAGGCCCACGTCGGAATTCCTGGAAATGAGAGAGCAGACATGTTGGCAAAGGAAGCAGCACTAGCGTCTCAAACAGCTCCTGATTATGATCGCTTTCCCCTCTCCTTTGCTAAACGGACTATAAGAGGATCAACCCTCGAAAAGTGGCAAAAGAGGTATACTTCATACCCCACCGGCTCTGTCACAAAGACATTCTTCCCAGACGTGACGGAGGCTTATAAAACAATAAGAAATATAAGGATGAACAATTTAATAGCCCAATTGTTCACTGGCCACGGTGGGTTCAAAGCATACCTGCACAGGTTCCGGCTTAGAAACGACCACCTCTGCATCTGCGAAAACCCTGTGAGCGAAACACTTCAGCACGTTATTCTGGAGTGCCCCAGATTTGCTCGCAGAAGGTGGGAATGTGAATTAAAGCTGGGATACCCACTACGCGAGGAAAGTCTCAGAGAGGCCATAAACAACGAAGACAACCGGCCACACTTCTTAGAATTCGCTCTCCATGTTATAAGAGAGACAGGCAAGGCAAACGGTTCCAAAATCCGTCTTTAACTCTACCTTTGTTCTCATTTGTGTTGTAAGTGAAGTGAAGTGAGTTGTGAACTGAAGTGAGGTGAAATAAATCAAGTACAGAACAAAAAGCAAAAAGACGCGAACAATGTATTTAGGATTATTTGGATTTAGTATTAAGTAATAACATAGGTTAAGGCATGTATGCATGTTAGATTAACAGCTAAGTGTAAATAACTTTAGACTATACCATAAAGATATATAATTAATTAAGCATAATATACACAGTAGGAAGGTTGCTGAAAAATAAGTATCGGCAGTTATTATAGGCACATTGGCAGGGAGAGCGGTGGCTGGTTGGTTCAAGCGATCAATCAACCACCACTCAAACTGCGAGTGCATTCAATTATATAAAAAAAAAAAAATAACTGAAATCCTAAAAGATTTGCCCTACGATGAAAGTTTTGTATGGGTTTCTGGATGGTTCAGATAATTTACGGGTGATTCCTCGTGGTCCAATTATTTTGTCCAACTATGGCGTCACAGTTGAATCATGAGGAATAGTTCGTCTTTATTAAAAGATGTCGAGGTTTAATAAAAGACATTGAAGAACTGAACTGAAGACTGACATTGAAGACATTGTTGCATTCGCTGAAATTTTATTCAATTTGGTGCAGCCATTTTTAACTGCTTATTTGGCGATCCACTGATGTTTTTATTATGTTAACAATTTATATCACAGATTAGAAAATAGTTACTTCGTATAATATTTAGGTTGAAGGTTCTTCTTTACTTATCAGCTTTCTAAAAATGTACCAGGGCGCAATGAACGACTAGGAAGTATAACCATAAATCTCGTCTTACCATGATCTATCGGGCAAATCTAAGGGTGCGTACAGATTATGTAACATGTTATATAACTTTTGTTTTATAACACGTCCACACTATCTAACATTGTTGTCTAACAATGAAACATATAACAAAACACAATGTGTTTTTTAATGACATATCGTCCACATTTATAAAACACTAGAGGCCCGCCCGCGGTTTCACCCGCGTGGATCCCGTTCTCGTGGGAATATATGCATGTATTATACATAAAACCTTCCTCTTGAATCACTCTATCTATTACAAAAAACCGCATCAAAATCCGTTGCGTAATTTTAAAGATTTAAGCATACAGACAAACAGACAGACAAAAATAGCGACTTTGTTTTATACTATGTAGTGATGTTATATAACTGTGTTTTATAACATGTTTTGTTATATAGTCTGTACGCACCATTACGCGACACATACAACGCAATCAAATGAAGCGTGTTTTTCTCGTTATCAGCCACTGTCTAATCTATTTTCGCGCGGCCGTTCAAGGTCGCCGTCTTTGAACTTCGCAGTACTTTTGTTTACCACTTTCATTTGCTGTTTTCCGCGTGGAGTTTTTATGGTTATATTAGCGACCCGCCCCGGCTTCGCACGGGTGCAATAACTATTAATTAATGGATGTTATTATACATATAAAACCTTCCTCTTGAATCACTCTATCTATTAAAAAAAACCGCATCAAAATCCGTTGCGTAGTTTTAAAGATTTAAGGACACAAAGGGACAGAGAAAGCGACTTTGTTTTATACTATGTAGTGATGAACTTTTTCCTTATAGAGAGAGATTTTTATGAGCTAACTTTAATACCAAAGTAACTTCAGTCTTCAGAATTGATGAGTAGAAACAACTCAAAAACTACTGTTCGATGGCTGGTGCTTGTGCATTTAACTGTTCTAGTTCCATTGAGACGAGTATTTTTTGAGTTATCCAAAAATGCGTATTATTTAAATGACATCGTACTCAAGTTAGGGAACATACCAAATACGTCACCTGTTTTTTTAATATTTGAGCCCTCTCCCTGCTAGCTGATCACCCGGAGTATTTGCCAAGTACCTCTGGCGTACCTTGTACCGTTTTACCTTCGTACCTTGACTTGGTCCTATTTAAATACGGCACGTGGTATTTAAATATTTTAATTCATGTTTTTTTAGGTGGTAGGGCCTAGAGCTCACCCGGGGAAGTACCACCGCCCGCCACGGTACTCAGTACCATTCCTGCCGTGTAATTATTGTTTTGACAACAATTGTGTTCCGGATAGGAAGGTGTGGAGCCGGTTATACTTTTTTAGAGGCGACCATATCAGTCCTCAGGGGTAGCAACGCATCTGTGACCGAATTAGAGCGAGACTCATTGAGTCTGGTTCTGGGTCGGTCACAGTTGTCATGGGCGGCAGCGGAAGGTGGTGCTGCATGCTCGTTTGCTATCTTAATTCCATTAAAAAAAAATGTTTAGCAAGGAGAAAACTAATAAAATATGTTCGATAGCTGGAACAAACGAGTGATTTCTCTAAAGTATATTAACTTCCTACCTACGTCAGAGACCTACGCGCCAGCGTGACACAAACTTAATGCGTGACCACGCGTGATAAAATGGAAATGAATTAATTTTATTCGAACTTAGTTTTAAATTTTAACAAACACTTTTCGAAAGTCAAACTACGCCTTCGCTTCCACAAATCCCTGCGATGAGTGGACTTGGTCGAAAAAGCGGCAAGAAACTCTCAAGGAGCTTGCCAGCTCACAGTGACAGACAACGCATCTTACTACTTATCACTATACTAGCTTTTGCCCGCGGCTTCGCCCGCGTGGAATTCGTTTATATCGCGAACCGGGGAAGTGGGGAAGAAGATACGTCATCAACTATCTTCCTGGGAAAATTCATCGAAATCGGTCAGGCGGTTTAGATTTTTCATACAAACTCATCCCCTATTTCAAGCATTTAGGGGTTGATTTTTGAAAAAAAAAAGTAGCCTATATGTGACTCTGGGTCTTCAACTATTTTCATTCCGAATTTCATCCAAATCGCACCGGTGGTTTAGCTGTGAAAACGTCACAGACAGACAGACAGACAGACAGGCTTTCGCATTTATAATATTAGTTCACTATAATTATGTTGTTGAAGACCCCTCACCCCTGGACGGATCACATAGTATGATATGAGTATGTTCCCTAATTAATGATTCAAGGGAATTCTAATCAAGGCATAATGTATTATCACTACTTATTACATTGATAAGGTCACATCACGTTATCACCTGCTGATAACGCTGATGAGGTACGTTTTCAAGCACATGGATTCATGGAAGTACCAAATGTTAATGTGGAAGTGGAAGGTTAGCTTATTCTAAGGTCGCTCGCGTTCGCGGGAATTCGCGAATCCACGAGTGTAGGATGGCATTCGCAAATTATATTATTGTGCAAATTCGTAGTATGTCGTGGTATGACGGTTTTTGGGTGCGTATAATAAACAATAATAATAAATAATAAACGCTAACACTCATACCCCCGCAGTAGGTTACTAGGTACCTGTGTCGCGGGTGGCATGGACTACACATATAACACATCACAATTACACCCATGACCCGAGTACAAATATTTATCTGCCACATAAATATCTGCCCCGGCCGGGAATCGAACCCGGGACCCCTCGCGTCGCAGGCAGGGTCGCTACCAACTAGGCTACAGGGCTACAGGGTCGTCAAATCAAAGTATCACAAGCGCGTATCAAAGCGCGCACCTCGAAGCGTTTCCTAGTGTCCTCTATCATCTCGACCCATCATGGCCCACTACTGAGCCCCTTCACCGTTTGTAGCAAGTGACATTTTAAATGCTTGTAATGGACATAACCTTAAAAAGACAGAGGCGCGTGCCCTGGGATTCGAACCCGGACCCACCGAATAGGAACCCGAATTCTTAACCACTAGGCTATCGCCGCTGCAGTGTCCGACACGTTCGTGTAAACAGAGGCGCTAGTGGAGAGTGAGGTCTGTCTGTCAGTGCCACAAACTTAACTGACCCGGTATAGTAAACCCAACTTAAGATTGAAACGAAAGAGGCGCTGTCGGACGCATTTGACATTCATTTGACCAATCATTGCACACTAGTAACTGACAGATGAATGACCACAACGTACTTATGAATGACTTTTCGTTAGTTCCACTTTTTGCCATTTCAGAGATAAGTTGGGCGCACTGTAAGAGGGGCGCTACTGTCTTTGTCTTTGTCTGACAACAGTTTAACATTTGCATTAGTTCCAATTTTGGCCACCGGGGCAGTTATGTTTGTGGTCACTTGTATGAATGCCACTTGTCACTGTTTATGTATGGGCGAGCTTGGCAGCTGGACCTCACTCGACAGTGGCGCCAACTGGTGAGCACAAAAACGGCGACCCTCATTGCATCCAGATTAGGCCAAGCTAATTCACCGCCCATACGATCAAGGTAAATTATAGTAGTTGACAATAAATCAGTAAATTTTGCTAGCAAGCAAAATTCAACTGTCAGGAAACGTAATAAGTTTGTTTTTAGAGCAAACTAGCAATCCCATATTCTCGGCGACTCAAAACATAGTGTATGAGATAGTATATATGAGAGTGGTAGTGTTTATCACTACATAGTATAAAACAAAGTCGCTTTCTCTGTCCCTTTGTGTCCTTAAATCTTTAAAACTACGCAACGGAATTTGATGCGGTTTTTTTAATAGATAGAGTGATTCAAGAGGAATGTTTATTTTTTATTTTTTTTTATTTTATAATTTATGTACACGAAAAAAGAGATATTAACAGGGAAAAGAAGTAATGTTGTACAAAGGTACTGCTTATTTCTAAAAGAAATCTCTTCCAGCAGACCTAGGAATGGAAAAGTGATGTAGATTGGAATTTAGCGTGCACTTGTCTTAAATTAATATTCATAATATACCTAATAATAAAAATATATATAATAAGTATAAACTCTATCAATAATAAATACATACTATACATATATATTATACATATACATATATAATTATATATACATAAAATAAAAGGAAATTTTAATCATAAAAAGGAACAAATAAGTAGGTATTGAACAATAATATTAGTTTATAAATAGATGAAGTTAACATAAGGAAAGATAGTGCTCTTTGACCTTTTTCTTAAATAAGTACATAGTTTTAGATTGACGAATGCTTGGTGGCAGTGAGTTCCACAGCCTAACACCATGTACTGAAAAGGAGTGGGAATAAGACGAGGTTTTGTGACTGGGAAAGTGTAGGAGGGATTTAATATGGGTTCTGCAGGCTACGCCAGACGGGCGTGCATGGGTGAAACGGTTGCGGAGATATGAGGGAGAGGAAGGGTTATTCAGTATATTATACAGGAGACACAGTATACGAGTATTCCTGCGAAAGCGGATTGGGAGCCACTTGAGATTCTTGCGAAGCTGCGACACACGATCAAATTTTCGTAACCCAAAGATGAACCTTATACATAAGTTTTGCAAGCGCTCAAGTTTATTTAAAAGCTCCTCTGTGGCATCCAAATAGCATACATCAGCGTAATCCAAAATCGGAAGAACTAGAGAGTGACACAGGGATATTTTAGTTTTAAACGGCAAGAAACTCTGGAAGCGTCGAAGCGAGTGCATGGTATAAAAAACCTTTCGGCTGACCTCCCCAACATGCGTCCTCCAAGATAAGTTCATATCTAGGGTTAAGCCAAGGTTTTTAACAGTTGTTGCATAAGGTATAGGTGTGTTATCGAGATTTAAAGATGGTAATTTAGTTAAGTCTAAAGATTTTAGATAATATTTAGTACCGATAATTATTGCCTGAGATTTCTTTGGATTAATAAGAAGCCCAAATGACCTAGCCCATTCACTGATGCGACTCAAGTCATTATTCATGGCGCAGATCGCCGCATCAACATCAGATGCAGCAAAGTGGCGATATAGTTGCAAATCGTCTGCGTAGAGATGGAAGTTGGAACCAATACCATTGGTAACAGAGTTAATAAAAACAGAGAAAAGTAAAGGAGAGAGAACGCCACCCTGAGGCACGCCAGCAGCAAGATCGCACCAATCCGAGGTTATCTCGTTATGGTTAATGCGCTATAATTTATATGTATAATAACATCCATTAAATAGTTATTGCACCCGTGCGACGCCGGGGCGGGTCGCTAGTTTATTTATAACGCGACGCGACAGGTGGAGAGGGGTGTGAGTGACCAGAGGGGTGGTGTAATCCTTGCACTCCACTCAGGGTTAATACTCGCGTATCAGACAACTTTGTAGTGTAGTGTCTTTATCTATTGTATTGTAACATTGTATATCCGTCGAGTTATAGGGTTGGCTATTTGGAATCAATCAGTATTATAATGAAGCGCTCATAGCCCGGCGGCTTGCGTCGATCCTAAGCGATCGACAAAGTTAAGCGACAGCGGGCGGTCGGTAGTCGGATGGGTGACCGCTAGTGGCTAAAATTTCTCGAGCGCTTCCGTGCTTCGGAGGGCACGTAAAGCCGTCGGTCCCGGTTGTTATCGATTGATAGCAGTCGTTAAGCCGTGTCGGAGGCCTTCGGGCGGCTTGAAAACTTTCGACACTGGGTTGGCCACTAACCCCTCCACCAATCCGCATTGGAGCAGCGCCAGCGTGGGAGTATGCTCTAGGTCTCCTCAGTAATGAGGAGAGACCCGTGCTCATTAGTGGGCCATTAGTGGGTTGTAGCTTAGCAGTATTATAACTATTATTAGATGTCTTGGCATGGGGTAGGTACCAGAATCATCGGGCCACTGTGACCAGCTCTGATCTATTGTTGCTTGCCGACACAGTTTTAGTTAGATCTGGTCCCCCAGGCCTACAGTGTGGATAAACCGTGGTACGTTTCCGGGGTCCATCTATCTGATTAGGTCAAGTTTGATTGTGTGACCTCCAAGTATACTTGTGTGACCTACATGACTTCTGCAGTAGGTCAATCAGTAAATCAATATTTAACATTATGTAAAACTTCTTAAAAACTCTTCTTAAACGAAATCATCCTTTAAAGTGTTAAAAAAGGGAGTGGAAGGGTAATAAAATTCCCTCGCTATTGTTTTATGAGATTGCAATAAAATTTGGCACATGGGTATTCCATAACTATGCGACATCTGACGGTCAGTTTATGAGTTATTCTCAGTAATGTGAATTTTATTTATGCTCGATGTCTCATAAATTTTGACTGGATGTTCTGATTTGGAAGATTCTTTTTTCTTCGAATGGGGTAACGCTTCTCGTGTGGTCCTTTATAAATTTGAGCGACATCTGGCGAGTGGTTTTTGAGTTTTCTCGGCTTTGAAGTCGGTTATGTTTTGTTAAAAGTTATTTGTCTACCAACTACTGCCAGTGACGTCCTTAATACAACAACACGAATATACCTAGACCTAGATAATAATAGGACGCGATATCAAAAGTTGTCGTTTATATCTCTTTCTGTCCGCTATGATAGGAAATAGGCCGTTTCTTTCTAGTACAGTTTATGTCTTCCTGGTATATTGAATTAAATTTGAAGTGATAGATAGTT
Source organism: Hesperia comma (assembly GCA_905404135.1). Lineage (NCBI taxonomy): Eukaryota > Metazoa > Arthropoda > Insecta > Lepidoptera > Hesperiidae > Hesperia > Hesperia comma. Next base: position 1,167,120 of record FR990039.1, read on the forward strand.
TCAAAAGTGTGTGGATGGTCTACCAATCCGCACTGGGCTAGCTCGGTGGACCAAAATGTACCCCACATTGTTAGAAGCTTAGAAGATATAAGAGCCTATTTTCCTCTTTCCGCTATTAACAAAATTAGGTACGCTCAAAAGGAGATGTTTCAAAATGTATGGAGCCCCGGCCACCACTTTGTACACCATACTAAAAAATGGAGAAACACAATTAAAACAGTTTTCAATCATCCAATTCCTTTAAATTGCTTTAGTTTTGTGGTATAACACAAAAATGTACACTTAAAATTGCAACACAAAAACAAAAGTCTGTCATGGCGGTAAGCTGTCATCACACGTCATGTTGGTTAATTTGATAGAAGTTTGACATATGTACCTACAATTCTGTCATTTAAAGTGACAGTAGGCAGTTCGCGATCTATGATCAATGACAACTTGGCAAGACGCCGTGTTGAAAATTGATAAAAATGAATTATAAATACAAAATTTGTACCAGAAAAGTATGCATTTAAGCAATTTATCTTTATTTTTCCCAAATTCCATGAATTTTTCTCGATTTTTCGTGGTACTGTACATATTGTGGGCCGGATTTGAAACATCTCCTTTAATTTTTTAGTTTGCTTTTAAACAAAATTTACTTTTTGGCTGCAACTCATTGATTGCCCACCACTGAGCATGGGTCTTTCCTCATTATTGAGGAGGCCTAGAGCATACTCTACCACGCTGCTCCAGCGCGGATCAGTAGAGGTGTTAGTGGTCAACCCAGTGTCAGTTTTCAGGCCACCCGAAGGCCTGCGACATGGCTTAACGACTGCTTTGTATGGATAACAACCGGGACCGACGGCTTTACGTGCCCTCCAAAGCACGGAAGCGCTAAAGACCCACTAGCGGTCTCCCATCCAACTATACAGACGGCCCGCAGTTGCTTGACTTTGTCGATCACTAGGGATCCACGCAAGCTGTGCTATGAGGCCTATGAGCGCTCAAAAAGCTAAGTTTACATTTATGGTATTATAAATTCTCGCCAGAGCTCAGACCAATAAAATATAGACGGAGCGCCGGGAACAAAAAAGTTAAAATAGTCGTAAATAGTACATTACACGGATCGGATTAAACGTTCCGCTTCACTGCACGATGCTAATGAGGGTAAACGCGTGTGAATTTTCCGCTAGAGGCGCTAGTGAAAAGTGAGATCTGTCTCTCACTTCGCTTGTCTGAATGTCATTTGTCACTGTTTATGTATGGGTGGGCTTTGACAGCAGTACCTCACCTCGCCGGTGGCGCCAACTGGTGAGCACAAAAACGGCGACCCTCATTGGATAGTGACGGATATGTTTGTATAGATGCTGTTGTTTTAGTCGTCTGAATAAATGTTGGAATAAATCTAGATGACGTGTGCCCTCGAAGTGGGGTCCCGTCGATATTATCCATGTACGTTGAAAAATGTTAAGCTAAATGCTAAACACCTAAGGAGCTGTAATTTATTCGTTTTGGATATTTGGATTTGGAGATAAAATTATGCAATACATCTATTTTTACGTAGTTTTCGCTCGATACTTCTGTTCGGAATGAAACTTCTTATCATTTCAAAATGATACGGTTATTTTTTTAGTGATTACCAAACAAATAGTATGTTGACCTCTGGGAAATCAGAAACACAAAGAGTTGTACCGAAATAATTGGAGGGCATGATCCCTGAACGTTCCATCGATCGCGGTTCGCGCCAAGGTCGGACGCTAGCCGTCTGGGGGTCAGCGACCCCCGCGCTGCCTCTAATTGCCTCTTTAAACTTTATGACCGCCTAGTACTTTACTTTCGGTGAGCTGATGTTATAAAAAAAACTGCGCAATTAGGGTTGGTGTGATTTTTAACAGACTTCAAAAAAGGAGGTTCTCAGTTTGACCTATATGTATGTATTTAGTGCGCGATTATCTCGCGTTTAGTTGAACCGATTTTGATGCGTTTTTCAGCATAGTATTTGTCAGACTTAGGAGAAGGTTTTAGGCATATTGTTTGGCTGAACCGATTTTGATACGGTTTTCAGCATTCTGTTTATCAGACTTAGGAGAAGGATTTAGGTATATTAACCGCGCTTAACTGAACCGATTTTTACTTTTCTTCGTGAAAGTCGGTTCTATTTTGTTAAAAGTTATTTAAGAATGGGTTGCATCATTTAACTTTAACCAAACCAAAAGCCAAACCAGCCGTCAAATCAACGGTTAAGCCATACATACTTGCACCATTTTAAACACGAACTCCCTATAATAATTATTGCTTTTTACAAAAAATAACCGACTTCAAACTCGATAAGCAGTGATAACTCAAAAACTATTCGCCAGATGGCGCTTAATTCAACATGTAGGTGTAAAGTTCTCGTCACTACAAATTAATCAAGCCCAAACACTAGATAACTACAGTAAATCGTTGAGGAGTTCCCTTGACTGTCTTTCGGCTTTATCAGATCGACTCCAGACCTTTATGAAATTGTAGCGCTTTCATGTACTTATGAAAACATTAACAAACACACTAGTCGTCCCTACAATTTTCAAAAGTTGCCCTCGATTTCTCCGAGATGCCATCATCAGATCCTGTTGATCCTTTTAAAAGGACCCCACTGCGCATATCTACTTTACAACAAAAAAAGAATTATCAAAATCGGTCCATAAACGAAGAAAAAATCGCTGAACAAACATAAAAAAGCATATATACGGTCGAATTGAGAACCTCCTTCTTTTTTGAAGTCGGTTAAAACGGGAATATTACACTTACAACTCTATTTAATATGAAACGAAAGCAACTTGGTGCGACACAAAAACATTCCTTCGTTATCGTCAAAGTTATTGATTGTCATAGTTACTTTCTACGATAACTATAACGTTTTCTACGGTGCTATCCAATATTTGATTATTTTGCATTAGTAATTTCGGTATTTATAAGTTTTCATAAGAAATGAAGTACCAGGGGTGTATGTAGATAAAGAGTAGATCGCTCGTATAGCCAAAGTCGCACTCGCAGACGTCTGGAGGCGAAGATCGTCGACCGCCACGTGTCGATATTTTTATATCTTAGTGAATTTGCTTTTACCACAGACTTATAAAGCAACCAGACCTAACATCCTTTTCACCACTACAAAGACGTATGTAAGCAATAGTATCATCTCTTTCTCTCCCCATGACACGTACAAAGTCTATACGTTTATATAAATATCCATATTGTTTATATTCTATACTATAGCTATACTGGCATTAGGCGTTGATCAGTTAATTTTTCAATCGGCTAGTTAATTGTGTAAAACAGTAATTGCAATTAAATTAATTACAATAACATTAATCGCAATGAAATTGTTATAAGCCTGTTCCTTGCGGTGGTTTTAGCTATGTTTGGTAGAAATCGCTTCAGCAGTTTGAAGAATATCTTTCCCAAAATAATACAAGGCATTTGGCAATTCAGCGCCATCTCGGTATTACGCAGTGAACAATTCGATGGAGGAGTACCCCTTATTTTATTCGGACAGATGAACATTGTAGTATTTTATCTGTTTCCATCCACTATATCTTTCTTTCAATTTGGATAGAAGAGATTCATTGAATACTTACTGTAATGTACTTTACGGCCAAAGTACTAGGAGAGCATGACTTAAACGAGTTGCATCGATCGTAAAGCCAAATTCGCGTGCACCTAGACGTCTGGACAAAGGTCGCCGACCGGCGTGTGTAAAGATCTCTCGAGAGCTCATGCTCGCCGGGTCTTGTATTTTTGATGAACGCGAACTTTTATGTGAAGTTACTCACAATTAGAAAAGTTACTCACAACTAACTAACTACTCTTCGTCTTCGGGAACCCAGACATTGACTTGGGCAAAAATTGTACATAGTGTTCATGTTTAAACAAATCTAACGATCAAATCAAATTGGCGGAATTTAATTACAATGGCCCTCTTTGTTCTCTTTTTCATACAGATTGATCGACAGAAGAGGAGAAGGAGAGGTGTTAATTAAGAGGACGGTAGCAACAAAATGTTACTGACTAGCAGCAAGTCATCTTTGAAAATAGGCAATAGATTAATAAAACCAAGGAAGCTAGATTAAAACCGACAAAAAATTTATGAAGTACCTTCATTGTAAAAATTCGAAATTCGATGTTTCCGGTCGGGTCAAGAAACTCGAGTTTCGAAACGGCATTCGTCATCCGACCTTTGAGGCGGTCGGACGCGTCGATCACGACGCGTAAACAAAGTTGACATTAAACTTTTAAGATAAACGCTATCTGTCGTCTCAGTTGTTGAACTGCGGGTTATCTGCAGAGGATTGTTGTTTCTTTGTACGAAAATGCTAGGTGCTGTGTCATTGATTTGTTTTGAATCTGCACGGGACTCTCATTCAGCTAGCTGCGGCGCTTGGCCAGAAAAATGTGATGACAGCACATTGATAACGACTTATAAATCGACCAAGCAGCCTCCATGCACGAAAAAATGACTTATTATCACGTTCTGTTTAGGCCGAGTGTGCAGGCGAGAGCGCGGTACCAGCGATGAGAGGCGGTAATTCACAGCGGCAATTCAATTCATAACAGTACGCAATTTTTCATCAAAATTTTGTTATAACATTATCACGTAAAATTATCGTCCGTAAACAGACGAGCATATGGCAGTATGCATATGCCTTTGCATGGTTACGGTACGGAATCTTACTTTGGGGTAACAGTGTGGAAGTGAATCAAGTTTTTACCCTACAGAAAAAATGTATCCGCATATTATTTAATATTAAGGACCGAGACAGCTGTAAACCACATTTTGTCAAAAATAACATGCTAACATTAACCGCATTATATATATTAGAAGCATGTACATTTATAAAGCATTATCCACAATATTTTAAAACAAGATCTGACATAGTAGAACGTTATAAAAGCCGTAATAATAATAAAAATAAATTAATAATACCACAGTGCAAACTAAAAATGTGTAGTTCCGGGCCAAATTTTATGTGCGTAAAAATATATAATAAATTACCAGTTGACATAAGATCAATAAATAATGACAAGGAATTCTCTGCAACTCTCAAAAACTTCTTGATAAAAAAATGTTATTATAATTTAAATGAATTTTTTGACAATTAGGATAATCAGAATTAATAAAACAAAGATATTTAGATATACGTGACAATAAATTATTGATTCTACAATAAATCGGTTCGCTCCCGCTATCATTGCTACACCCTAACGTCAGGGTTATATGTGACACTAATATGTATATAATATAAATGTAACATCTAAATTTGTACCACATATATTGCAATAAATACTGAATACTGAATACTGAATACAGACTTTAATTAATTTTTATATTATTTTATTCTAAACATAATTCAACTCGTGAACATCAAAACATTACATTCCTGTGTAGCAATACTAGGTACTTGATATTGGTAATTTGGTACCAATTGCTTTGTCATTGCTACTGGCTGCGTCTGCTGTAACGAGCGAAGCAATTACTGGCGGTATCTTTTGGGGTCGCGACTGTCGTGGCCTTGGGTTATTTTAAGAAGTGCTTTGTTACATTAAATTTAATAAATAGTCGACTCTTTGTACATTAGCTGTTGACTGTACTTCACCCGCGTGTTACGGGGTGTCCTACGTGAGCGACGAATACGACGCGACGCTACGCAATACTACGCGATGCTAGACGCGACAATGACAACGTCGAGTGTTGTCGCAGACTGTCACCACAGTATACTTAAACAGTAAAACAGCTTCATACAAATCTACGGCCGCCGGTTTGAATGTACGCGTGAGTAGCGGACGCCGTGTACGCACGCACGTTTCACGCACACATTCAAACAGAATACCGGGGCTTACCGTGGCCTCAGTACGGGCTGCGACACACGCGTAATCGCGCGCATTCAAATACGTGCCACATTGCTCGCTCGCTCGGATTTTTCTCACTGGCCACTTAAAATGTCTTCAATGAAAGCTAAAAAGTATTATTATGTCGTGGGATGCCTGAACAATAATTCAAACCAGGAAATATCATTTTTTCAAGTACCCATTGAACGAGAAACGTTAGTACCAACCTAAACTTTTTTGCTATTAAATTATAATTATTTACCTACCTATGTATGTATGCTAATAGACTACCCAAGGTTTCTGAATTTAGGCATTTGAGTTCACAGATATTCCGTTCGTTTACTACGTATGGGTGTGTTTACTACGTTGTAAGTAGGTACCTATTTATCTACAAACAAAATGTATATTATGTGTTTGTTACACGATAATAAATTAAACTACTTGTCATACAAGTTGTTTAGATAGGTATATAGCAATACTACTAAAATATCACTTACTCAGTATTTGAAAAGAAAGGTATATAAGCAATGATATTATATATTACAAGAGGCAGATACGTTATAAGCGCACGCGTTGTGAAGAGTCAAAAAAGTTCCAATTGGAACTTCTTGTGATCAGTCTGCGTCAAGCGCAACCACGAGCGTGCCGCACCGTTGGTTGATATACGTTGTTATGAAAATAATTAAAAATGCCATCGTGTGTCTTTCGGAAGTGCACCAATCTCCAAGGTCAACAAAGTATAAGGAATCTCATACCACGCGTAAGTATACTAAGATACTTAGATTATTTAGCATTTATTTCAATTATTTTTCCAAATAATGTAATAACTCATGCAAAGACGCCATATTGAGGTGAAGAAAGAAATAGCGATATAGTTTTGACGCGAGAGCGATAAGGATGCGTGCCTTGCTGACATAGACTAATTAGTGCAGAATGTGCAGATGCGAATTTCATAATGATGATGAATTAACTGCCTAAAATTGCATGTTCAGTTGTTCTTAAATTTTACTTAGTTTTTATAATAGCTATCTATTGTATGTAATTGTCTAATGTAATAAACATTAAAATATTACGTAGTGACGCAATGTATATTACAAGAGGTATATAAGCTTGAATTGTGAAGTATTCAGCGCGGTCATTTACGTTTGATAAGAGCGGCAACAACGCGCGGTGTGTTGTTGAAATGGAGTAGGTACTTAGGTATATTAACATTTATTAATTTCATCACTTACTAATATTGTTGGATTGAGTGATTAATCCATACTAATATTATAAATGCGAAAGTCTGTCTGTCTGTTTGTCTGTCTGTCTGTGACGTTTTCACGGCTAAACCACCGGTGCGATTTGGATGAAATTCGGAATGAAAATAGTTGAAGACCCAGAGTCACACATAGGCTACTTTTTTTTCAAAAATCAACCCCTAAAGGCTTGAAATAGGGGATGAAAGTTTGTATTAAAAATTCTAAACCGCCTGACCGATTTCGATAAATTTTCCCAGGAAGATAGTTGATGATGTACCTTCTTCCCCACTTCCGCGGTTCGCGATATAAACGAATTCCACGCGGGCGAAGCCGCGGGCAAAAGCTAGTGTTTATTATTTGATTTTCATTTTATTTGGTAAGTTACGGCGGTTATAGTTATAGTTTAATTTCTTTACATACTTAGTTATTTATAATAATAACTACATATTATCAGGGGTGTTATGTTGGATATTTTGTTAATAACACTGACAGACTGAGTGACATAATAATATAGACAAAAATTCTAACTCACTTCCAGATGACCTAGAAAGATGAAATTTGAAATCCTGCTCGGTAATTGTCTGTAAGCGTAAAAAAAACTGATAATAAATAAAAAATAATTAAAAGAACTTTTTTTTGTATGGGGACACCGTACAAAAAAAAAGTTCTTTAATTGTAGTGTTTAAACTGTTACAAGTACCTATTATATTTGAAACTTTCCCAATATATTTAATTATTTATTATTATATTTGTTTGGATATTATTCACGGACGTTGTTACTTTTCGTTGGACCTATTCGTTTAAGAATTGGTACAATATTTCATTATATTATTTTATTAAAAACCTAGTGCTGTCATAATACGCAAACAATATTTAACTAGAAATAAAAGTGACAACTCTATGCATCTTTGCAAGAGTAGGCAGTTAACTCGCCGAGCGGCCGTAGCTATTCTACTATTCTCATTGTACTATGCTGTCACATAGGACGCAAGTAGGGACAGTACGTACCGTTGATTTGATCGCGTTCGTCGCGTTCACAACGCGTCACGTCGCGTCGCGTCGTTTTCGTCGCTCACGTAGGACACCGCCCTAGCGACATCTAACGAAGTTTTTGAGTTATTCTCAATAATGTGAATTTAATTTATGCTCATTATTTTTTTTCCGATTTTGGTGATTCCTTTTTGTTCCAAAGGGAGTGCTTGTCGAAGGGTCCTTTATAAATTTGGGCGATATCAGGCGAGTGGTTTTTGAGTAATCTCAAATTTGAAGTCGAATATTTTTTGTAAAAATTAATTATTGTATGTATGTACAGAAAACAATAGGTTTTTCAGCCGAAGCCAAAACTGTTTAGAATGATATCCGTGTCGAGTGATACCCGCGCAGGTAGCAGTGGCCAGTGGGCTGTCCCAAAACGGACGTGTAACGCGTATCTGTCTCAGTCGACCGCAGACCGAGTCCACACCGCGGGCCTTGGGCGGTAGGGTTGGCATTTTCGGTTACTTAATTGTACAAAGTAATATTTTGATAAAGGAATTGAGACCCAAGTAAAAGTATTTACCATTGAGCTCCAAGTACTTACCATCGACCTTCAAGTACTTAACATCAAACTCCAAGTACTTACCATCAACGTACTTACAGGTTAACCTTATAATTATAATACCACTGTCAGGCCGTCAAACAAACGTGTGTGACAAAGACCTGTGAAGTAAAAACTTCTATAGGCCGCTATAAACCATATTTGGTAAGGAAGAAACATTATGGGCTCGCCTTAGCAAAATGTTATTGTCTAAGTTACATCCATGCTATTGGTTGAGCCTAGTCATAGAGGGCGCTTATTGGTCAATTGGATTTATTAATCGCTGACTATAGGTTGCCAGCTGTCAAGTCAACTGTCAGGTGGGGTATGTCAGATGTTCAAATGTCAAGACTTAAAGTGCAACAAGCAACAATATAACTTTGTTCCAACCGAGTGTTCTACGAAACTCATATATTTTGTTGCTAATTCTTTATGTTGACATTTATAAATTACTAGTAAACCCGCCCTCGCTTCGCTTCGGGGAACCAGACCCTTCAAAAATCTTTATAAATTTTAACAAATTATGTTATTCCGATGTCTAAGCTTTACTGTAAAGTTTCATGAAAATCCGTTCAGTGGTTTTTGCGTGAAAGAGCAACGAACACACACACACATCCTTACAGACTTTCGCATTTATACTATTAGTAGGATTTGTTGTGGCAACCCTATTGATATAAAGCACTTGTACAAATGTACTCGACAAACAGAAGCTCTGTCGGTTTGTATGTGCTGAATATGGTTAACTGTGTTAGGTTATGTTTAGGAGGGAAGGACGACGGTATGTGTGGCCGCATACCGTTGTAAGGCGCTTGCAAGCGACGGGGCCTTTAGTCAATCGCGGGAAGAGCCCGAACACAAGGGCGCCGCGCTTGGAGGACTCCGGTTGTGTTCCTTACGGAGATCCCGGAGTTCTCCACAAGCGCTGAGGTAGGCCACCGGGGGGGTTTTAGTGGGTAAAAATCCCACATAACCCTGTGTCGCTCCCACGGCACCGGGTACCTTTTGAAGGTTTCCCCCTCGTCAACAAAAAAAGGTTATGTTTAGGAATTTGGTGCTGAATATGGTCGTAACTCGTAATGTAACTGTGTTAGGATAATTATGTCGAGGGACTTGGTTTTTATGTTTCTGTGCCCAAACGAGACGCTATTGGGGTCTTCTGTCTGTCTGTCGGTCTGTCTCTTGTTAAATCCGTCACAAGTTAAGAGGAAGTTATCACTGAAATGTGACATCATATGACTTAGGGAAGTTATAAAACCTAAAAGTATTAAAAGCATACCAATTATTGACTTTCTAACACATGAGAGCAATGTTTTTAGGTGATTAATTCCAGTATGACAGTTATGTATGTTTGTGACGTTGAGTATTATTATACTTACGAATGACGACCCGAGTGGCGCAATGGTTAACACGCCGATCGCTGTTCCGAGGGTCCTGGGTTCGATTCCCAGCGAGGCGGCAATTTGAATGATGAGTTTAAATTTCCGTTCTCGGTCTGGGTGTGTGTCCTTGTCTTGTGTGTTGTCCAAGGCACCCACGACACAGGGAATCCTAGTGTGGGGCTTTGAGTGTGAAGCGTTATTTATTTATTATTATTTATTTATTCAAAGATAATTTTCTGTGTCGAATGAAAATGACCCCAAATAACGTTCGCCATGGGCCGCACGATTCAAGGATAGAGCTCTCGGTTGCCCGTTAGCTAATCGTATGTAAACTGTTCCGATTATGGAAGGACGATATAATATTTGTGTGGCCTTATTAGATTACTCTGGTGCCGTCTAGGACACGGCTGTTGGCCTAGCACGAATAGATACAAGCACAAGGCCGCCGCTGCTTGAGCGTCCGCATGCAATCCATTAGCAGCGACAACTGACGAGTAATTTTTTAGGTATCCCTAATAATGCTTATTTGATTTTTAGTGATTCTGATTATTTATGAACCGAATTCATTTAAAGAAACAGGCTCTTTATTCCACTGTATTTCTAAGTCAAGTTTTTTAATTATGAGGCAATAGGGAGAATCTCAGAAAAAGCTTAAATTTTTTTCTATATTTACATTAAATAGTACTGAACCCTACCATAGGCATTTTAAATTCGGACCTGACATATTCATTCATTCACTTGCAATTTTGTATTACTGAATGTACTAAAATGTACGGTATGCCATACCAGGAAAACATGTATTAATAGACACTTGATTCCAATGATTCTGTATTAGCGAACACACCCAGCGTAGCTAGCGCTTTTAGACGACCTTGTTATTAGGGAATAAAGTTGATATTCCTGCTGCGGAAACCGAGATAAATTTTGTTGAACTGGGCCACTCGCCAAATGAACTCCTTTGCACACGTGCTACCCTGGTAGTTTATTCACATCGGATGACGTCAAATGGTGATGGGGAAAAGTTAATAATAATTCGCGTGCACTCGTCGGTTTGTACGGTGCAAGGTATGCGTCAGATATTGCGGGTAGATTTCATTCGAATGATTTTTCGAACAAAGTTTCGTATTGCAGCTTGTGGGAGGTTTAGGGTCGATTCAGACATATCAGTGAAGTCTCAGTTCCGACACAGTACCGGCAAATTTTTCATACATTCTCGGCACTGTCACTTGTGACTTGTGACTTCACTGTCACTTGTGACTTCACTGATATGTCTGAATTGACCCTTACTGAGTTTTGTATTCTCTATGGATCTCGTGGTGGAATGGAAAAACACAGATTAAATCCTCAACAGGAGCTATTTAATTAGACTTGACATTTTGTGAATAGTTTGTTTTCCTTTAATGTTACTCTAACCCAGTATCAGAAATCAGAATAGCATCAGAATCGTTTAAGCCATTTCTGATATTATCGGGAACTGATATTCGTGTGTAACTAACAATAATTGCTTTTTACAAAAAAAATAACCGACTTCAACCTCGACAAGTAGAGATAACTCAAAAACTATTCGCCAGATGGCGCTCAATTCAACATGTAGGTGTAAAGTTCTCGTCACTACAAATTGATCAAGCCCAAACAACTGCAGTAAATCGTTGAGGAGTTACCTCGACTGCCTTTCGGCTGCTTCAGATAGACTCCCAGATCTTCATGAAATTGTTGCGCTTTCATGTACTTATGAAAACATTACCAAACACACTAGTCCCTACAATTTTCGAAAGTTGCCCTCGATTTCTCCGAGATGCCATCATCAGATCCTGGTGATCCTTTTAAAAGGGCCCCACTGCGCATATCTACTTTACAACAAAAAAAGAATTATCAAAATCGGCCCATAAACGACGAAAAAATCGCTGAACAAACATTAAAAAAAGCATATATACGGTCGAATTGAGAACCTCCTTCTTTTTTGAAGTCGGTTAAAAATATCGAAAGTCGTTTAAGGACAAAAAGAACAGGCGATCGTTGACTGTTCCGGGAATCGAAAGGAGTCCGGGAGACATGAAGGTCGACTGCCAAATCATTAACTAATTATCATTTGACTGGTGACAAACAGTTTAAAATTATGCTGTCCGATGATAGATGTAGAATTGGTAACCAGTTCAGTTCTAATTAACTGTTACTAATCAATATAAATAGATGAATAAATGTACAGTGATGACCACTTACAGTCAGGTGATCTGTCGTCTCAAATTTTCATTGAAAGGTGAAGGGAAAAAGCCCTTGTTTTAACTGGGTGTATAAAAAAATTGCTAAGCTTCGGTTTGCGGTTGCAAACGTCAATCAGACGTTGAGGGGCTTTAATTAATACCCTGACAGAAGCAACGCGTTCTTGCCAGTTGTAAGCGACGTTCGCGTTCTTTTCATACTAAAAAACCTGTAAGTTTTTAATGTTAAAAAGTAGGGGAGCCAGGCACGCCCTTGTGAAACCCGTTTTGTTATTGTTTGAAACATCTGGTGTGTTTAAGGCGTCCTTGATAATGTGTCCTCTATAAATAACCTACTGTGTTTACCGATAGCCTAACAAGTAATCTTTTTTAACCGACATAAAAATACCTGTGACAGACCTACCAAAAAGTTACAAGCCAGTGGCATGCCAATCATGTCCATGAAAGCCGTTTGTTGAAGACTGGGACTGCGACAAGCTGTGCGGTCGCCTGCCAGTAAAATCGTTCATTTACTGCTCCAGCCATGTGTACCGCCCGCGGGCGGTGTACGCCTTTCACGCCCGCTTACGGCCCTGGCCTGGGGTTCTGAAGGTCAGCCGTCTGATGTGGTGGACGTGATCAGTGAAACGTGCCTCCGCTCCGGCCACCTGTTATGTTGGTAGAATGTTGTTGTTTTGATGCGGTTCTAAAACCGGTTTGACGGAGACTGGGAGTAAATAATAAATATTGTGTTGGAATCTTCATAAGTATATCTGACGACCCGGACGGCGCAATGGTTAACACGCCGGATCGCTGTTCCGAGGGTCCTGGGTTCGATTCCCAGCGAGGCGGAAATTTGAATGATGAGTTTGAATTTCCGTTCTCGGTCTGGGTGTGTGTCCTTGTCTTGTGTGTTGTCCGTGGCACCCACGACACAGGGAATCCTAGTGTGGGGCTATGAGTGTGAAGCGTTATTTATTTATTTATTAGTAAGTTAGTAACTAATCGATGTTAGGGAGTAGTACTTTTTAGAATAGAATAGAATAGAATAACATTTATTTCTTCAAGTTAACACTACAGTACAGAATAAACTTAATACTATGATTATTATAAATATATAATTGATTTAACCGTAGTACAAACTTGATGAAATGGGGGCACACTCAGCAATGGCCGCAGAAAACCACGGCCGCTGGTTTTCAGGGTAACCCCAATTCGTGCAGTTCGACCAGTGACATAAAAATATACATATATATTTATTAACTAAATGCTTAACTTATAGAATAGAACACAATAACTAAACAAAACACAGCAAAAAAAAAAATGGAACATTTCAAATAACCTACACATGAACCTCATATTTTACCTAGTACCTACGTATTTACCTAAAATTAACTTAAAATTTAAAATAAAACAAATTTATAATTTATATTATTTCGAAGCAAAACAAAAAATAACATAACAAGTTCTGCTCAATCCGACAGATCCCGCAATCCCGTGTGTGAACGTTGTGCGTGTGTGTGCCTGTGTGTGTGTGTGTGTGTGTGTGCGTATGTGTGTGAGTGAGTGAGGGTGAGTGTGTGTGTGTTTGTGTGTGTGCGTGCGAGCATGTGTATGCGTGCGAGCGTGTGTTGCGCGTGCGTGTGTTTGTGTGTGTGTGTGTGTGTGTGTGTGTGTGTGTGTGTGTGTGTGTGTGTGTATAAAAGAAAAAAGAAACAGACTGCTCCTACGAGATCACCTCATGCGATTTTTGCAAATCCAAAACTACTACTATGAATTTGCATAAAGGAAAGAGATGTCGCGGTATAAGTATACACTTTTGGAGGCGGAATGGACCACACAAATACCAACAGAAATGATAGGATAAGTAAGAACGAATAACTTTTAACAAAATATACATGTAGAACCGACTTTAACGCCGAAAAGTAAAAATTGGTTCAGTTAAACGCGGTTAATATTCCTAAATCCTTCTGCTAAGTCTGATAAACACGATGCTGAAAACAAACAATATGCCTAAAACCTTCTCCTAAATCTGACAAATACTATGCTGAAAACCTCATCAAAATCGGATCAACCAAACGCGAGATAATCGCGCACAAATATACATACTTACAGGTAAAACTGAGAACCTTCTTTTTTGACGTCGGTTAAAAATGTCGAAAAACTAAGCATTAATGTGCTCGAAACAAAGTAGTAGTGCTGATAGCCTAGTGGTTAAGAATTCGGCCTCCCATTCGGACGGAGGGTCCGGGTTCGAATCCCAGGTCACGCACCTCTGACTTTTCGGAGTTATGTGCGTTTAGAGCATTTAAATTTCACTCGTTACAAACGGTGAAGGAAAACGTCGTAAGGAAACCATGCGTGAGTTCGTAACTCAAAAGGTGTGTGTGTGTGAACGTAGGGTTGCCAACTATACTGTTAAAAACGGTATTATACTGTTTTTCGCTACATTATACTTTTTACAGTTGAACCAAAAAAAAGTATACAAAATGCTGTTCAGCATCAAAATGTACAACACTTAGGTATACGCTAATGGTGTTTGAAATTTAAAAAAAGACTAATTTAATGAGTTGTGTAAGAATCTCTAAAAATCATATATTTGAAACGTGAAGTAAATAAAATACTGTTCAATTTTCTAAAATACTATTCTCAGACCTAAATATACTTTTTTTTGTAAAACAAGTTGGCAACCCTAGTGTTGAAGTCCGCAAATCTACACTTGACCAGTGTCGCCTTCGTCACTTCAGCGTCACCTTCGCGTTTTTTGAAGAGACCCGTGCTCAATAGTGGGTCGTGAATGTCGTGATGGTTGAGTGATGTTGAATGTGCTGCAAACAAAGATATTATTATAATCAAATAACTATACACACACACATACACATACGCTCACACACCACCAAAGCAAACACATACACACGCGCTGTAATACATAAAAGTTAATTACTACAAAGTTATTAATACACAACGATCATAGGTCCGAAATAGCTACGTGATGTTTGTTCGATATGCCCGGCGGTGACACGGTTAAAATGCGGAGTCAGTGCGGTCGAGATATGTCGACCGATATGACCAGTGTCACGTAGGTGGTACGAGTTTAGGTACGCACGTAAGAGCTGGTCTTGGTGGGGTAAGGCACTTCTCACACAACGCTATTTATGAGCTACGCGACTGCAACGCAATCCAAAATTTGTATGTATCTGACACTTCTCACTGACAGGAGTCGCATCGTAGACGCGTCGTTGTGTGAGAAGTGCCTAAATGTAAGAAATTGGTTGTCTATAAAGTCGCTTTACTGACGTTAATTTTACGAGATGATTAGATTGACGAGGCACGTGATTTGATACCAAAACATCGATGAACAATTGCTTACTTTTATGTAATGAATTCAGTTATTAATAACCCATTAGGCTCTAGACAGACGGACCGCATTTCAACTGCAATCCAACCGCAAATTGCAGTTCAGGTGCAGTTTGAATGCAGTTGACACGACTGCAATAGAACTGCAAACCAAACGCGCAGTCCGATTGCAGTTCAATTGCAGTTTGGTTTGGTTTGGTTGTTTGATTGAAATGCGGTCCGTCTGTCTAGAGTGCAGTTCGTCGTGAAATAAAATCCGATATGACATATGACCAACGTCCCGTAGCTCTGTAGTGCCGTGGTGGTGAGAGTTTAGATACGCACGCTTGAGATCTGGGAGGGGTAAAAATATAGTACCTGGTTGACCGAGCTTTGCTCGGTTGAAAATTATATTTAGTATGAATCGCAAGAAATACGAGGAATTCCGCCATCTATTCAGGAGTCAAATCATACAACTGTTCACTGAGCACAAAATTCATTTTACTTATGTTACGGCCAAAGGATCTCAACAGCGTGTTTCACAAAGTTGTACAGCGCCATCTAGTTTCATACTACTGAAATTTCAACACGTTACAAACAGTACCTCATAGAAGTTAACTGTGTGAGCGAATTAATTGCATTTTAAATAGGGTTTATGATAATTAAACAACATAAATAAATATACTTTTAGTTTAATGAGCAAGTTGTTAGGCGTACTTAAAATTTTATTGATTCTATTTACAACAATAGTAATTTCATCGATCTGACCATTATTTATTTAAAACTTTATTAAAATATATTATTAAATCGATAATAACAAAACTAACATTTATTTACAAATATTCTCGTAAATATCACAAACGCACGTTAAACTATCACTACGCGTCCTGCGAGGTCAAGCGAGATAATCGCACTGATTTTTAATTTTATTCAAACAGAAAATAGGTAGGTATAACGCAAAAATAGCGCTTCAACGTAAGAATGAATATAATATTAGTATTAGCCGAACAAAAATATATTCGAGCGCCATCTAGTTTCATACTACTGAAACAAACAAACCGTATCTCATAGAAGTTATCCTAATGTTTCATAGATGGCGTCAGTTCAACACGTTACAAACAGTACCTCATAGAAGTTATCCTAATGTTTCATAGATGGCGTCAGTATGATGTTTTTAAAATCTCTTTATCTCGGGAACCGAGCTTTTCTCGAACCTGATGGGACCTTGATAAATCGATTCCTTGAGCCGAAAACCCCCTAATCTGTAACTTTCATGAAAATCTTTGCAGCCGTTTCCGAGATCGTGATTATATATATAGGTATACCTAAATAAATAAATAAATAAATATACAAGAATTGCTCGTTTAAAGATATTAGATAGATAGAAAATTTAATCAAGGAGCAAAAAAATTTTTTATTTCACTCTTTATTACAATAATTGACGACCCGGATGGCGCAATGGTTAACACGCCGGATCGCTGTTCCGAGGGTCCTGGGTTCGATTCCCAGCGAGGCGGAAATTTGGATGATGAGTTTGAATTTCCGTTCTCGGTCTGGGTGTGTGTCCTTGTCTTGTGTGTTGTCCATGGCACCCACGACACAGGGTATCCTAGTGTGGGGCTATGAGTGTGTAGCGTTATTTATTTATTATTTATTTATTTATTAAAAGAACCTTAAACTAGCTATATTGTTGGAACAGGCTAATCTCAGAACTACTCGGGGCGAATAGAAAAATTATTTTTGTGTTGCATAGTCCATTTCTCTTACTTCGATTAATAGGAGGGGAGCTACAATGAAAGTTATTGCGAAAATTAAACAATATTAAAATGTAAGTACGGTGCAACTGTTCTGCTGGGGTCAGCTATTTTACGCGACACGCGCGACCCAATTTCATTCATGCAAATAATAACGAATTTTAGATCGAAGTCAAATGGAGTACTAGGAGTACATACTATAATCAAAGTATAATCCGTACTTCACTACATAGTATAAAACAAAGTCGCTATTTTTGTCCGTCTGTTTGTTTGTTTGTCTGTTTGTCTGTATGCTTAAATCTTTAAAATTACGCAACGGATTTTGATGCGGTTTTTTGTAATAGGTAGAGTGATTCAAGAGGAAGGTTTTTATGTATAATACATGCATATATTCCCACGAGAACGGGATCCACGCGGGTGAAACCGCGGGCGGGCCGCTAGTATATTATAAATGCGAAAGTCAGCCTGTGTGTCTGTGACGTTTTCACGGCTAAACCATCGGTCCGATTTGGATGAAATTCGGAATGAAAATAGTTGAAGACCCAGAGCCATACATAGGCTATTTTTTTTTCAAAAATCAATCCCTAAAGGCTTGAAGTAGGGGATGAAAGTTTGCATGAAAAATCTAAACCGCCTGACCGATTTCGATGATTTTTCCCAGGAAGATAGTTGATGACGTACCCCCTGCCCCACTTCCCCGGTTCGCGATATAAACGAATTCCAAGCGTGCGAAGCCGCGGGCAAAAGCTACTATAATGATAAATACGTAGAAGATCTCGCCACGAGTTCAACGTATTACAACATTTACAACACAATGAGGCGAGGTTACGCGTATGTACTATGATGTAGTACACAGTACACACGTAGATATCGGTGCTACGCCTACGTGCCGGCTGGCATATCGACGTATAAGTAGTGGAATTAGTGGACTAGATGATAGCTTCATGCTTGTGGTAATGAATTTGATTGTGAATGGTGTTGATTTTAACCTGGGCCCTGATTGTGCTCATTTATAACGCCTTAATAGTGTCTCAATGAGGGTAACCGCGTGTGAATTCGCCGCTAGAGGCGCTAGTGGAAAGTGAGGTCTGTCTGTCACTTCTCACCAATGATAAAAGTTTAATCATTGCTTCTCGCTTGTCTGAATGTCACTTGTCACTGTTTATGTATGGGCGGGCTTTGACAGCAGGACCTCACCTCGCCGGTGGCGCCAACTGGTGAGTACAAAAACGGCGACCCTCATTGAATAGTTTGACGCATTCCGTACACAGAGTTGAATAGATTGACCCATTTTGGCACGTTCCATATCCAAAATTGAATAGTTAGACTTATTTTTGTCACATTCCGTATACAAAACATTATTATGTCAAACAATTCAATCGAGACCCTATTGAAGCGTTTTTATTAGCAGAATTGGAGCCCTGGGGTGATGTAGATATGAAATTTTGGACTATCTGTTATTTTGGTTAGATTCGGTTACGGGTTGTGATTGTGACTATGCAATAGAAATAATAACTATGGAAGAGTCTTGCGAATAACCCGTAACATGTCTCATTTACCACCGTAATTACATTCATACTTATATTATTATAAATGCGAAAGTTATGATGCTAAACCACCGGTACCGACCTGATTTGGATGGAATTCCGAATGAAAATAGTTGAAGACCTAGGGTCACACTCACACATAGTCCACTAATACAAAATTCAACCCCTAAAGGGTAAAAACATGAGAAGACAGCATTATGAAAAGTATTACACATTTGGATGAATTTTGTTAGGAAGATGATTGAAGTCAGAGGCTATCTTTTTTCAAAAACCGACCTTTGAGGGGTTGAAATAGGGGAAATTCTTAAGTTCTCCGAAGCGAAGCGATGACATTCACTAGTTGTTTAGTTTAATTTAGTTTATAAATGAGGAAATTCAGAGGGAACGAATTAAAAAAAAAACAACAAAATTGAGAACACTTTTTTGCGGTCACTTAAAAAAAAAACATCAATTAAAAAGTGGTAGACGTGGTAGGGGCGTGGTAGCTAGTATTCCTACCACATAGCTATTGCAAATTAAGCCCACTGTGGTTAAGACCTTAAGACTCGTCTGTGCCATCCGACAGATCAATAGTTGATTGGAATGCCAACGGATGTCCTTATTTAAGAAGTTCCTTTCATCTATGCTCGCCTGGTACTTTTAGTTATATTGTCAAGTCTTGTGTAAAAGAAGGGAAATAATACGACTATTTTTAGGGTTCCGTACCCAAAGGGTAAAACGGGACTCTATTACTGAGACTTCGCTGTCCGTCCGTCCGTCCGTCCGTCCGTCTGTTACCAGGCTGTATCCCATGAACCGTAATAGTAACACAGTTGAAATTTTCACAGATGATGTATTTCTGTTGCCGCTACAACAACAAATACTAAAAAATTGAATAAAATAAATACTTAAGTGGGTGCCCATACATTGGACGTAAGTTTAGTTACCATTCGGTCCAAGAGATGGCGTTGGGCGTAATATGTGGCTACAATAAAACAATTAAATATTTAAGTGAGGCTTTTATACAACAGACCAGATTTTTTTGGCGTTTTTATACATAATGGTACGGAACCCTTCGTGCGCGAGTCCGACTCGCACTTGGCCGGTTTTTACTTTAGGATTTTATAAGTTTCTGCTCAATGACAATACATGGAATAGAATACCAAATCAAATTCGTCAACGTCACATCTTTCTTTTCAAATAACACCAGTTCATGCAAAGAGTATTGTCAATGGCTACAGATAAGGCTAAGGTTATGGCTTTGGCTTATATTGACACCTTCCGCTCCACGTGGCTGTGACGGCTGCCTGGCTGTGGCTGGAGGGAATCATCAATATGGCGGGCAGTGGCTCTGGCTTGGCTTTGGCTCTAACTAAGGCTAAGGCTACGTGATGCGTTGGCAGGCGGCTCCTTTAGGCACAATTTAGCTGGCGGTGCATCAGCTTACGTCACGTCCGTTACACTTGGTAAATCTTCTGAGTGATTCCCACGGCTGGGAAGGTCTGGTGTTGAATTACATTAAGGATATTGTTTAGCCCACTGTTAGGCAATGGTTAGGTTTAGTCCACTTTTTTCAACATTTTATTGTGAGTGTTTTTGTTTTTAGGAAGAAGTATGAATGTTTTAAATAAATAGCGGATGGTAAGTGGTCTCCTTCGCCTATGGACATTACTTACTTCAAAGGTATCATTTTAATGGCCACGAAAGAAAAGATGAAATTACTGGCTTTCAAGATCCCCAACAAGACAATCAAAGAATTTACAAAGAGGATGGTACCTACGTAGAGAGTCGGGTATCAGCCCTACCACCATGGGAGAGTCAGTTTCAGCCGTCATAGGGTCAACCTAGTGTTGCAAATAAAAGATCTGTTAGGCCAAGACTGATTTTTATTAATCTACTGAAGGTAGGTTGACTTATAACGCATTACCTACAAATTTACTTAGCATACAACACCTAGGTTTCACCAGCTATGCTAGTCATAAACTCAATTCTAGTCATAAACATATCTACGTTACATTATAATATCAAGTTTAGACGTCATGTGTTTTGTAGATTAGAAAATGTTAGTGCACTAGTGCGCAGATGCGGTCGAGATATCGGATGTTTAGCTAAACGCGAACACTGCGCGGGCGCATTCGATGTTTACGTAGCTGATTGGAACCAATGTTGGAACCAGTTGGGGCCAATGTTGGTTGAAGTTTTGTTATGGTTATTGACGGGACAATAAATAATCCGATTTCTCAAAACTTTTACCATATTCTCCCATTCCATAAATCCCTCTAGAAACATAATTGTGAACGAGGGCCAAGTCCGTAGCCAAAAATTTTCTACAGAAAGGCAGAGATAACATTCCACAGGTGATATACATATCTTACTCTTACAAGTGATATCTTTTTTTTATGGAATTAAGATAGCAAACGAGCATGCTGCCGCCCATGACAACTGTGACCGACCCAGAACTAGACACAATGAGTCTCGTTCTAATTCGGTCACAGATGCGTTGCTAGTTGCTACCCCTGAGGTCTGAGATGGTCGCCTCTAAAAAAGTGTAACCGGCTCCACACCTTCCTATCCGGAACACAATTGTTCTTATATATTATTACACGGTAGGAATGGTACTAAGTACCGTGGCGGGCGGTAGTACTTCCCCGGGTGAGCTCTAGGCCCTACCACCTATTATAGAATACTGAATACTGAGGTCTTTGGTGGGTACTTAGTGCAAATTTGGTCAAAACCACACTGAGAACTGAAATAATATAATAATACTAGCTGATCCGGCAAACGTTGTTTTGCCAAAAAATGTTAAGGGTGAACAACCCTTATCACTTAGGAGTATGAAAAATAGATACGAGTAGTAGCCGATTCTCAGACCTACTGAATATGCATATAAAATTTGGTAAAAATCGGGAAAGCCGTTTCGGAGGAGTAAAGTAACTAATATAGTGATACGAAAATTTTATATATAAGATATAGGATGTTCATTCCAGTTAATTTCGACTTCACATACTTATTATCATTGTGGTTTATTTATTTAGTTACAGCTTTATTAGGTACTGAGAAGTAAACTTGCCAAGTTACGGTAGGTGTCACGTCAGTTCGAACTTATCAGACGCGTTGCCTCATGTCGCAATTAACACGATATGTTTGTGACCTTTTGACAGTTCAATTATAACTGGCACGAGCGCCCAGCATGTCAAAATCCTATTCTATCCTACTTCCTACTATCCTACTTCCTACTAATATTATAAATGCGAAAGTTTGTAAGGATGTATGTGAGTGAGTGAGTGTGTGTGTGTGTTTGTTGCTCTTTTACGCAAAAACTACTGAATGGATTTTCATGAAACTTTGCAGTAATATAGCTTAGACATCGGAATAACATAATTTGTTAAAATTTATAGAGATTTTTGAAGGAACTGGTTTCCCTAAGCGAAGCGAGGGTGGATTTAAGTACTAATATTAAATAATAAATAAACGACGCTATACTATGTATAAGTACTCATAGCCTCACACAAGGGTTCCCTGTGTCGTGGGTGCCATGGACAACACACAAGACAAGGACACACGCCTTTGCTGAGAACGAAAATTTAAACTCATCATTCAAATTTCCGCCGCGTTGAGAATCGAACCCAGGAACCTCGTAACGGAGATCTGGTGTGTTAAGCAATTTGCCACTCTTCGTCATGACGTAAAGCCACAAAACAGTTGAAAGTTATAAAGTTACCAAAGATTATTTGTCCAACAGTTGGTTCTTTAATTGGTCTAGTGGGCAAATGAACGCGATCAGTGACTCAGTCCAGTAGCAGTGATCGCGCAGCACGTTCGAAAATCAAAACAGTAAACATCAGACAGAGTAAACTCAGTCGTTCACCCGACTTTCGGTGCGAACGGTCGTGCGGGACGGCGCGGCGACCAATCCAAATACGCAAATAAATCGTAGTAAACAATTAATACGCAGAAAGTGACACGTGTAGTGTGTAGTTTATTGTCCGGTGCCAAAATGATGGAACTAAAGAACTCCGTTTCGATCGATGACCTAGGTAATGTTTTGTTTTTATTGTGTACGAGTGATGAGTGATTTGGTGCGTTTTTGTTTTGTTGTCGTTCGGTGCTGTGAATGAAGTGTTCTTTTGTTTTGATGCTCATTTGTTTACACCAGATAGTGTGAGGTTCGAGTTGGTGTGGTTAACAAGTGCTAACGATATAATTACATAATCTTACATAATATAAAATTCTCGTGTCACAATGTAGTTACCTTACTCCTCCGTTACGGCTTTACCGATTTTTATCAAATTTCATATGCAAATTCAGTAGGTCTGAGAATCGGCTACAATCTATTTTTCATACCCCTAAGTGATAAGGGTTGTTCACCCTAAATTTTCACCCTTTTATCACCAACCCTTATTTTTTAATCGCCATTTTAGTAATTTAATCATTTTTGTCTACACTAGAAATTACCTAGAAATAATTTATATGGCAAAACAACGTTTGCCCGGTCAGCTAGTTACATTATTAGGTTGGGTTTGGTTTTTGGAGAGACTGGTCTTAAGTGGATGACAGATGATTTTGACATTTGTCATAACTCATAACCTGTTGGTCTTGGTGAAACCTGATCTTAGTCAATAGCATGTATATTAAATAACGATTTACTTATATCCATTAGTGGCCTACCCCTATAACTGAGGAGGCCTAAAAGATGCTGCGCCACGCTGCTCCATTGTGGATTGGTGGAAGCTTTATTTTGCTAATCCAAGTTTTGGTTACTGCTTCCTAATGATAACGACCGGGACCAACGGCTTTACGTGTCCTTCGAAGCACGGAAGCGCTCAAGTTATTAACCCTGATATAATTAACTTTTTCTTATCAATAACTTCTTCTTTTTCATCAATTAACTTTCGGTGAATTGATAATTCTTTTTTAATTTCCTTCATAACTTTTACTGTGTTCCAATATGGACGATTCTCTTTTTAAATTCGGAACTGATGCTTGTCATAAGGAAGCGGTAACTGACGAGTAGTTTTTGAGTTATCTCTACTTGTCGATGTCAAAGTAGTTTTTTTTAAGTAAACTATTTCCCACGAGCGCTGCGTCCAAGTACCGACCCGCTCGCCGCACTTAACTAGATCGCTTGGACAACGCAACGCAAGCCGGGCTATGAGAGCTTCTTCAATTAATTTTTAAAATTTAATGAACACGAACTAGGAAAAATTAACGCATTAATTCACTACCAAATCTCATAGAGCGCTTTAGGAAATAAATAGCGTGTATATAATAATGAAACGAATCTGATTAGGAGTCGAACACAGAATCTCATCTTTTTCGGTTAAAAAGGAGTAAAATTTTCTGTTCTTTAACATCGTCATAATTAGTAGGGATCACTCTTAATTACTCGTCAGATCTCGCTGTAATTAAATGAGACTACACACCAATCATCAGCTTTCGAATATACAATAAAATCAAATCGATTCACATATTAAAACGTTATGAGGTAAAAAACCACGTAAAAAATACAGTTGAATTGAGAATCTCCTCTTTTATTTTAATTCGATTAAAAATACTTGAAAGTAAGCGAAGTCGTGGACAAAAATTACTTTATAATCTTCTTAATATATATAAATTTCGTGTCACAATGTTGGTCCGCGATGGACTCCTAAACCACTTAACCGATTATAATAAAATTCGCACACCATGTGCAGTTCGATCCAACTTGAGAGATAGGATACTTTAAATCTCAAATTATAGTCGCAATTTTAATTTATTTCTAATTATTTGTCTCTTATTATTTGAAGTAATGACAATTGACATGGCAGTCATTCACAGATGAACAGACACCTAGCGCCACACAAGAGAACTAAATTAAGAGTGTTATTATTTGACAGTCACAATTATATGTAACAGATGTCGATACCTTTCGACTGGGTTGAGTAAGTAATCAATAGATGGCGCTGCTATGGTAAATCTAACTTGCACCCGTGCGAAGCCGGGGCGGGTAGCTAGTATTATAATAGATCCAAGCATCGTA
Organism: Hesperia comma; assembly: GCA_905404135.1. Taxonomy (NCBI): domain Eukaryota; kingdom Metazoa; phylum Arthropoda; class Insecta; order Lepidoptera; family Hesperiidae; genus Hesperia; species Hesperia comma. Next base: position 1,191,993 of record FR990039.1, read on the forward strand.
AATATTGGTTTGGAGAGATTATCAAACTAATCGCTGCAATGGAAACTGTCCCAAATGAGTCACTACCACTACATTACAAACGAAACAAGAGAGGACCCCCCGCGCCGCGGAGTTGTTTAGACGCGCTCACCGTGCTCCGACAAATAAAAAATCTTTTAATGTGTTATTACGTCGCAAAACCCGGTAAAAACATACAAAAGCAGTTCCTACAGTGCTAAATCATATATCGAGAACAACGACAAAGTGTTTAGTGTTGTTTTATAAGTGTTTAAACGTAAACAAAACTAAAAACTCGGCAGCGACCGTTAATTAAAAGTGAACAGTGTCAGTGCTCATATCGGCTGTTATCTGTTATGACTCATACGCGTACTGAGAGCACCTACGATCAACGACTGTCTCGCTAAGAAGTAATATCTAATTTCGCCGCTTATGGACAAGCCCGGACAGCGCAGTGTCTCGTGCACGGCAGAAGCGCGTTCCTAAGCTTCGCAACGAAACCGAGTTCGATCCCCGCAGCCGCGAATTTTTTTTTTTTTTTGTTTTAATTATTTCTCTTTATTTTTTTATGAAATTTTGTTGGCAAACCATTTTTACATTAATTTTTGGCACATACCTATAAATAAATAAAAGTGGACATAAATAAACAAAACAACAAGATTATTTTCAGTGAGATACTTAACTTTCAATTATTCAATATGAGTGCCTCTCAAAAATGTGCCGGGTGCAAAAACTCTTTAGCTAAAAAAGAATATATGCAATGCATTTTATGTAAGGCCAAATACGACACTGAGTGTGCAAATATCGGAGGCAAGTGGCCAAGTGCCACGGAGCGAAAGGATCAATGGAAATGTCCGGAGTGCTTAAGTAAGAAACCTAAGAGTGGCAATATAAATACCCCGGTACGAAATACTACATTGATGGCGGAAGATATACAAGACATGAGAGTAGATCACAATGTTACCTATAGAGCGAAGCCTAGTAAAGCCCCCGTGCGTAGTGAGCAGAATAGCCCTATTGAAAATAAAGAGCACAGCTGCGACCTTGCCTCTCACAGCACCATGGTAGAGGAGTTGAAGCTCTTTATGACCAAATTACTAGATAACAAAATGGACAGTGTTACCGAGGCTATTAACAAGTTAACATCTACAATTAACGCTCAGAATAAACGCATAGACAAGCTGGAAGAAAGAATCTCGGTCCTGGAAAACAAGGCCGAAGAAGTGCAAAAATCAGATGCTACAGAAATTAAAAGCATGGTTAGTCAATTAAAAGCCGACATGGCAGAACGTGACCAAACACTCCTGTCAAACGATCTAGAAATTGCTGGCTGCACAGAATCAGCAAACGAAAACTGTGTGCATCTAGTACTTACAATTGCAAACAAAATTGGCATAGACCTGGACTGCAAAGATGTCGTCAGCGCTAACAGAGCTGGCCCCGCGAGACCCACAGCAGGAGACAACGATCCTCCGACCGCTCGACCACTCGTTGTTCGTTTGACACATCGCGCTACACGAGACACTTTTCTTCGAGCTGCGCGTACTAGACGAGATCTTAACACGGAAGGACTAAAGCTACCTGGACCTGTCAGGCCCTTGTATATAAATGAGCGTCTCACTAAAGATAATCGCTTAATTTTTCGCAAAGCGCGCGTTTTAGGACGCGACAACAATTACAAATATATATGGACCCGAGATGGAAAGATTTTCGTACGAGAAGATCAAGGAAAACCGCGACATCGAATACGGGACGATGCAGATCTACTAAGGGTTTTTGGAAAATCTAACATTTGAACCATTGTATACTTTGCTACCTCTAAGGCTAAAAATTTATATTAAAATACAATATAAACAGGCTGAATTGTCTCTAAAGCGCAAATACTGCACTTATGCAACGTATAAATATACACTATATACATTAACTCACAGCACACAATCACACAATATGTACACACAAAATAACACACATTTACCTACGCTACTTAAATTACACTATTTAATAACAATTATTAGAATTACTATATTGATTGATAATGGATAAAAATAGGAGAAAATGTTTGAAATTAGGGCTTTTAAACGTTAGATCATTAAACACTGGAAAAGATGAATTGTACGTAAGTGTATTAAAGAACTCACTCGATATACTCGCCATTAATGAGACTTGGTTAAAGAAAGGGGAAGAAATTCTCGCACCCTCTATCACAGGTTATAAATTATTACATAGAGCCAGAGAAGGTAAAAGAGGTGGTGGAGTTGGTTTTTATGTCAGACAGGGTATAAATACAAAAATAATAACGCACCCAAAATCCTTACTTGAACAAATGTGGCTTGAAATCCACCTACCAGGTATCACAATAGCATTAGGCACAGCATATAGACCTGAAAATGTTAGTATTACAGAAACCATAGATGCCCTCAGTGAATCAATAAGCTCAGTGGCTCACTGTGACCTGACTTTTATAATGGGAGATTTAAATATTGATATGACCCACATTGATTCTCCAAAAGCAAAAGAAATCACACTGTTCTGCCAACAACATAACATGGAACAAATTGTTACAGAACCTACTAGAGTTACAGATCACTCACAAACAATAATTGACCTTATTTTAACTGATAGCGCGTCTAAATGCTCAAAGCTGGAAGTCATACATAACCAATGTTTAAGCGACCATGCCCTGATATTGATTGATGTTAACATTAAAAAACCCAAATCACATAAAAATTTTAGGTATAAGAGAGCTCTTAATGAAATTAATTTAGATCTGTTTGAAGACGACCTACATCATATTCCTTGGAATATAATACTCAACTTAGATAACGTGGACGATATGGTAAACGTTTATAATAAATTTCTAATAAATCTATTTGATTTACATGCTCCAACTCGCAAAATATTATATAAAGATAAACCTAAGCCGTGGATAACAAATCTAGTAAAATTTATGATGGACTTACGTAACGAAGCTTTAGCCAAAGCACAAGCGGATAAACAAGACAGTTCGAAGGATTATTATCGTACACTAAAAAATTTTGTAAATGCTACTATTGAACGCGAACGATCAGCTTATTTTAACTACTTCATCAACAATAATATAAAAAATCCTACGTTGTTGTGGAAAAACATAAGAAATACTGTCCAACCAGGCGCACAGGAGAAATACACTATCCCGGATTCTTTAAATGACCCGAATAAATTAAATGACCATTTTTTGAACCTGCCAACAAATAATGAATCAAGACCAATTAGCAGCACCCAAAGTACTAGTGATACTTCGCAAACCGATACACTGGAACTGAAATTAACGACAGAAGCCGAAGTTCGAAAAATTGTAAAAAACATCAAAACTAAAGCAGCTGGAAATGACGATCTTAATATAGAAATGATTAAGTTAACTTTAGACGTATCGATCCCTATTATTACGAAAATAGTCAATAAATCAATAGAAACCATGACATTTCCATCACCCTGGAAGACGGCGCTGGTGAGACCTGTACCAAAGAAGAATTCTGTGACACAACTAAATGATTTGCGCCCGATCTCTATCCTACCAGTGCTCTCGAAGGTCCTGGAGAAAGTAGTGTTAAATCAAGTATTAAACTATCTTGACAGTAAGAATATTATACCGAAATTTCAGTCTGGTTTTCGACGAGGTTACGGTACGGAAACTGCACTCCTACATGTGACGGATGATCTCACTGAAGCATCAGATATGGGGCTAAGCAGCATAATGGTGTTGCTTGATTACTCACGAGCTTTCGACTGCCTGCAACCGGAACTTCTACTAGCTAAGTTAGAACACTATGGCTTCTCCAGGAATACTTGTCAATGGTTCCGGACTTTTTTAATGAACCGACAACAAATAGTGGTTACCGACAGCAAAAACGGTACAAAGCAATTTTCCGACGCCCGCCCAGTTAATCGAGGCGTACCCCAAGGATCACTGTTAAGCCCAACTCTATTTTCGATTTTCACAGCTGATTTACCAAACCATATCAGATATTGTAAATACCATCTGTATGCAGACGATACGCAAATTTATTATTCTTTCGATAGTAAGGACGTCCAAGAAAGCGTATCAAAAATTAACGATGACTTAAATAGAATTTACACATGGTCGCAAGAAAATTCCCTGGCTCTTAACCCCGAAAAATGCATAATGATGACCCTGGGAACAAAAGGGCAAATAAAAAAGGTTTTAGACTCTAAAATTGAGATAACCTTAAATCAAACAGTTATTCCACAGGTGAGCTCCGCGCGGAATCTTGGATTGATAATGGATGGAGAGCAAAAGTACACAGAGCATATAAATAACAAGATTAGAGCAGCTTTCGTAAAACTTAAAACTTTATATAAAATTAGGCCTTATATAACAGAAAAAATACGCATTATGCTATGTGAATCCCTGATACTCTCTCAATTCAATTACTGCAGCACAATATACGGCCCAAGATTGAAGACAAGCGTGGACAGAGCAGTGCAACGGGTCCAAAACGCATGTGTCAGGTTTTGCTTCAATGTACCTAAGAGAGAGTATATAACACCATTTCTTAATCGCAAAGGTATACTAAACATGAATGCGAGGAGAGAGCTTAACTATGCCTGTACTACTCACAGGGTCATATGGAATAAAAAACCAGAATACTTATTTGAAAAACTCCACTGGAAAAAAGATGTAACTCATAGAAGCCTCCGCACTAGCTCACTAAGCCTACTTGAAATTCCTAAACACAGAACGTCTAGATTTAGGTTCTGTTTCAGATTTGCCGCAGCAAAGATATGGAATGACTTGCCACCCCCACTTAGGAAGAAACTGAGCGTGGATTGTTTTAAGACAAAATATAAATCCGCACTGCTACAAAAACAAAATGCTGCGGAAAATCTGAAACATACCTACTGGGGTTCTCTGAAATTAAAAGATTTCTTTAAAATTGAATAGCCCACCAATAATGTTATCTTTTATTTACACAAATACATACCCACACGTACACACACACACACACGCACACACACACACACACACACAAACAAACACACAAACACACACACTGGCGCATAAAGTCTAAGCAAAAAATCAAATCAGCCTACCTTATAGCATAGAATTATAAGTTAAAAATATTAATTATATAGATTATAAATATGTAAGTCCACCCATGTAGTATTTAAGTAGTTTAAGTAATGCTTTAAATGTTTAAATTAGTGTAGTTTTAACTTGAAACACTTTAACTTTAACTCTGATAATAGTTGATGATTGGGGAGTCCTCAACTGTCGCGTCTCCCGCCTAACACCTCAGGGAGAAGGGGTCGTCTGAAAAACAGCGTTGCATGTACGTCTGTGTGCATGTCAACATTAGCTGAGACGAACCCTTTTGCCATAGTTAGAAATACCTACTTGTTTTAATTGTAATGTATGTATATTTTATAAATGTAACTGGCAATAAATAGATTTTGATTTGATTTGATTTTGATTTGAAACATGCTTTAGCTATTGTGTGTTATCAAGAGCTCTAGGCCGGTTTAATAATATCCACGTTACAATTAATGCGTAGATGTTTCTAGATGAAATAATTAGTTGTGTCGATGTGTGTCGCGGTCCAGACGGATTTAATCGAATCTAAATATATAATAACGAAAGGTCACATACGCATTACCATTGTGCGGAAACGGTTTGACGTAAAACGTGAAACTTAGCAGAGTTAGTAATTTTGTCATACACGACCCTTTGGTTGGTAAAATAGAAGTTGAGATTGACTTTGAAAACAGGTGTTTTGTTATTTCCAATCATAATCCTAGACAATTTTCAGTATCAGCTTTAAAATCACAGAATTTTCAAACGTACCCTTAACACTTTTATAGTACGACAACGGTTAAAAGCGAATTCTTCGTAATATCATGATAAAAGTGTTTTCCGTTTTTATTTTCGTCCTTAAATTTTCCAATTTGAGTGTAAAATATTTTCTTCCCATTTACACACGGTTAACATTCAGGACACGCGTAAAATGAACGGACTTGAACTTGGCAAGCGCGCTGCCGCGCACGATTTAATTTTACCCCAAAACGACAAACATTTAAGGAGATAATAATAAGAAACCATTTATTAGGTGCCGTCTCTGAAATATTTATTTGTTTTTACATGTAAGATATTTCGAGAAATATTCGTATACCAAACATGCATTGTCCTTTTACAAATAAATTATTGGGGCTATATTTAAAATGTTGTGAATCAATTTTGGTAACAATCTAAATAATAATAATAATAATAACGCTACACTCACAGCCCCACACTAGGATACACTGTGTCGTGAGTGCCATGGACAACACACAAGACAAGTACACACACCCAGACCGAGAACGGAAATTTAAACTTATCATTCAAATTGCCGCCTCGCTGGGAATCGAACCCAGGACCCTCGGAACAGCGGTCCGGTGTGTTAACCCTTGGCATGCCTGGTAGGGTCTGTCAGACCCACCACTATATAAAAACATCGATATTATCATAAATTCTACGCTTAGAGAATCCTGCGCTCGAGTAGCTTCGGATTATGAATTCAAAGTTAATTTAACGCCCTTTCCGCGGTCCAGAACGAATTCCCGTGTGAGTAAGACGGGCACAAAGTGCACGCGGGTCTGTCAGACCCGACCAGGCATACGACGTAACATTTAAAACGTATGTAGAATTTTATTGTATTCATATATTTTCTTGGTTTTTTTATCGTTAATGCAGTATACCTTATAACATAGTATAGATTGTTACAGTAAAAATGTCGAGACCACTATCAGACGCCAGTGACTCTTCGAAAACAAATTGGCTCTCATCTTGGTGACCCTGCTGAGCCACCACTAAAGCAGTCAGATAACACAGAAAAAACGTTGTTATTTGTGCCCAGTCAAGAAAGATCGGAAGTCCAAATATACCTGTATCTCTTGCTACCGTCACATAGGTCACCCTATTATGTTTAGAACAAATTTTATTTTATTTAGAAAATTTTATTTGTGAAAATATCAAGACAATAATTGAGAGTCAAAAAAATGCTGATCAATTTAACTCATAGTTCCTTTTTAGTTTTCATATGTTACAGTTTTTAATATTCAATAAAAAATTGTATTTAGGTGTTGATCTCAGTGTATAATGTAAGATTAAGAATTTTTAGAGTAGATGTGAGATTTTTGTTGCTATTTTTTAGAGGTTTTATTTTTTCGTTATTAAAGACTGAAAACGTGATGCCATAATGTTTGTCAATTGCATTTTTAGACAGCATTATACGTTAAAACAATAAATAATTAAAAAAAATCCAAGTCTATCTTTTACTTTAAAAAAATAATTTTCAAATTACGGGTCCCTCAGACCCACCAGGCACACCATGTGAGTTATAACCACCAGGCATGCCAAGGGTTAACCATTGCGCCATTCGGTCGTCAAGAATTTAACTGTGAGCATCGGTAAAATTAATTTGTTTTTAACAAAATATCGTGTTCTCGATGTCTTCGGTCTAGGTACGGCGTTGTGGTAGGTCCGGGTTAGGTAACATCTGCATATTACGTGTGTATAATTAGGTAGGTATATAGCATTATGTACTCGTATATTGCAACACACCCATAGTGATGTAGCACAGATCCTATGTATGATTTGTACATCTGTACTAGTTTGTGGATATGTAAAGCTTCATACTGCGCGCTCAAGCAACGTACACGCAGACACCGTTCCCAGACGTCAAGTATAGAACCACTTTGAACCACTATGGGACATAGTTTGGTGTCCGTGAAAAGTGTATAATATGTGTGTCCGTTACTCGAGCAGCTTTATATCAGTAGGTACTATGATTTCCTTCCTATACAATTCAGTGTCAATGTAAAATAATCCTTTGATAGAATGAGTCACGGTCGAATTTCGAACACAGAGCGAGTCTCCAATTTATTTAAAATCAACACCTACGTATAGTCCAGTGTAGAGTTACAATAAAATATACAATGCCACAAACTTAACTGACCCGGTGAGAGGGGCGCTACTGTCTTTGTCTTTGTCTGACGACAGTATGACATTTGCTTTAGTTCCAATTTTGGCCACCGGGTCAGATAAGTTTGTGTGTGGCACTGTACATACATAAATTAATTTGGTGCAAGGTTTTTTCGCAAGTCGACACGGAATACAATACGTAGGTACAAAGCCGCCCTTTGTCTCAGTATTGGGGGCGTGACGCGTGACGGCGACCCGCCGACCGTCACGGGTGCGGTGTTACATTATGTCACGCGGTCACGTCGTGTCACACGTGTCACGCGTGTTTTGTACTTGTCCTTGGGTTGTGTTGTTGTGTTTGATTATTTTGATATCGATCGGGTTAAGCGGGATTTTGGCGAGATAGAATCTTATAAATCGACGAACACCGGCTCGATGAAAAATGGACACCGGTTGCATGCACGAAAAAGTGTGACGATCCGCCTGAGCCGAGCGCGCAGGCGAGAGCGCGAAACATGCGTTCGGCTTGTGACGCATTTTTCCCTCGTCCACTCCATCGACCGATGGGATAATATTGATAATAATTATTGATATCAATTCTTAAAAGTATAAATTTTTCGTCATTGCTTTTTATGACGTTAACGTAATAATATCTACCTTCTTACACTAGTCGTTCGCCATCCCTTCTCTATGCCTTTTCACTATAAACCATTTCAGGCCTTGTTACACGTCAGGTCAGTAAGATTGGACACAGACAAAGTAATTATTGGTATTGCAGTCGTAAAAATATTATGGTGACATTATCATGACTCATGACGCACAAAGGGATGTCGTCAAAGATAAAGAAATAAAGGCAGCCCTCTACAGTCACACTTCACAAATATTTATGAGTCATTCCAGGGGCGCGCTAGGTGGATGAGCCCGCGTACAATATCTGTCAAACTGTTATAGGTTTACATTACATGTATTGAAATAATATCGCGTGCCGTCCTCCCTGGTCCATTTGCCGCCCGTGTGCAGTGCACGTCTTGAACGCCAGCTTGCGGAGGCCTCGTTATTCAATACAAATCTCACACAAATTTACTTCTACGCCGCCCCGCCATGGTCCACCTGCTGACCGTTTGCTGCGTCCCTGCTCTTAGCCTCGACTCATGAGCCGATCGATAACATCACATTATAATTGTCAGCAGAATCATGGGTGGAGCTGAACTCGGGCGCGGCGCTCATGGGCGGCGAGAGCGAGTACATCCGGCTGCTGCGCGAAGCTCAGCGGGAGAGCCGCGACTCGTCGGTTAGACATTCGCGCGCGTCCAGTATGAAGGGCAGGTGAGTTGGCTGTGTGCTCTTAGTGGTTTATGGGAGCCTGGTAGTTTGTGACTCGTTGGTGCGGCACTTGCGAGCGTCCAGTATGAAGGGCAGGTGAGTTGGCTGTGAGCTCTTAGTGGTTTATGAGAGCCTGGTAGTTTGTGACTCGTCGGTGCGACACTCGCGCGCGTCCAGTATGAAGGGCAGGTGAGTGAGCTTCTGACAGTTATGGGTGCCTGGTAGTTTGTGTGGATTTGGACGTATCAGCGGATTAAATTGTAATAAATAATTCTTAACTTGGGAAAAGCTTAGGTTTAATGTGTCTGTTCGAAATATGACTAACGCTGTGGGTTAGAGTGAGAGAGGAGGAGCCTGCTTTTCGATGCTGTATGCGTGAGAGAAAGGGAAGCCAGACAGACTGGCGCCGTAACGCGTTAAGTAACGAAGTGGTTTACCCGCCTACAAGAAGTTATCACTCCAAGAGTAGAGGACTTTTGTATATGAAAGCTGGTAAATTTGAGCGACGCCTGATGAGTAGTTTTTGAGTTATCCCTTACTACGCATCTTTAAATGACTTCCACTACGTTGAAGATGTTCTCATTACAACTTGTCGATCTTGAAGTCAATGTTCCCGTTTTCATCACGCAAAAATCTTACACTTGTTATTTTTATTTTTAGCCTCGATCCATTTCCGCCATATTTAATTAAATCCGTGAAGCAGTGAGATAGCTATACACAGGCCTATTTGAGCTATGTAATGATAATAACAAACAGACACAAATGAGTGTAATATAAACGTCGGACGAGGGCCGTCCGTCTGTGTATCGCGTTACAATCTCGGTGGGTGTCTCATTACTTTGATACTAATGTTACATCACATTCATTACTTGGAGTTTGTCGAGTGGGATTTATAAAATAGGTCAGTCTAATTGAGTGGCCTTATGGATGGTTTTCAATAATTATTAATCTTTGTATCATACTTAGATAAGGTGGTTGGTTACATAGATCATTTGACAAATAATTAGTACAATTTATGACTTGCAATGGTGACAGACACACAGATAAATCACAACAAAATTATGTAATACAGGGATTTCTTATATTATGATACTAGCTTTTGCCCGCGGCTTCGCCCGCGTGGAATTCGTTTATATCGCGAACCGGGGAAGTGGGGTAGGGGGTACGTCATCAACTATCTTCCTGGGAAAATTCATCGAAATCGGTCAGGCGGTTTAGATTTTTCATACAAATTCATCCTCTATTTCAAGCCTGTGTGACTCTGGGACTTCAACTATTTTCATTCCGAATTTCATCCAAATCGGACTGGTGGTTTAGCCATGAAAACGTCACAGACAGACTTTCGCATTTATAATATTAGTATGGATTCTTATTTTCTTAGGTGTTTATTATGCGAAGGTATGTTGCCCGAATCTTAGTTAAAAGCCATTACCTTAATTACTAGTTTCATTAGTTGCTTTTGTTATTTATCTTGCTTCTTATTCACTATTAAGTAAGTAAGATAGTACCGAATATTACTGCAGACCAAGTCATGGTTATCAGCTTGTGTTACTTATTCCATAGACCATTGATCTATAAGGACTATGGATTAGACACTAAAGCAAAAATAGCGAGCCTGACAATGCCTGTCAAAATTTTAGTGAATAAAATATGGCCGATTCTACTAGTGTTGTGCGCACTACGTGGACGGAAACACTATCGATATTTAGTTTAATGACTAACGATATAACAGCAATAATACATGTCGTTCGTCTTCTCAGCGATATTAATATTAATTTTGATACCTACTGCGATGAACTTGTCATGTCATTTCAACCAAAAATATTTTGTAAAAACCAGCTATCATGATGATCTGCTGAACAACAAACGAGGACACAACACACTGATCCCCCTTTTTAGACGATCTCAGCGATAGTGTTTTAAACTCTGCCAGTTAATTATGTACCACCCTCTTGCTTAACACAGCCGCCAAACTATTTGTCTTGTTCCAGTTAGGAAATTTAGGTAGTTAAGGCCTTTATTTATTATATGCATAATGTAAAATTATCAAAATAGAGTTCCATAACCGAAGTTTAACCATCGGAAGTAAAATACTTATATCTCTATTTCGCTGTATTGTATATAACTAGGTATATACAGGCTTGAAGTTATGTTAAGTTTTATATCCAATATTAAAAATCAATCCTTCCATTAACCAGTCCGCCTACTCCTAAACAATGCCACTTTTGCTGATTCTGAATGTACCCGCTGAATCCAGCAAAATCGCGATAGATACTTACATAAATAAATAAGTCATATGTAGCACTACGATGAATTTAATTTTAGAGTTTATTCAATAAAAGCTAAGGGTGAAGATAGTACTGCTGTGTGATATGACTGACAATTTTCTTCTGATCACCCATGATTGTGTAATAATCCTTAGTGCATTAATATTGTGGAAATGGGACCGAAATGTAAATAAAAAACATGTGTCTATGTACACAAATTTTAATTTATTTGTTTAAGGCTATATAATGTACAGCATAATTACAAAAATACAAATAAAAGTATTATAGCATATTTATTAATTGGGCACAAAAAGCGATCGTATCGCTAACTAGCGAATTCTTCAAGATAAGCTTTGGGCAGATAAGATAACAGAGGAATAATTATAATTGCTTTTTACAAAAAAATACTTCAACAAGACGAGGGTTTATGTTTTCTGGAACAATTATTTCTAGCCACTTCTTTTTTAACGATTTATTTGAAGGTAATCTATTGAATAAAAACAATTATTTCAACTTTCTTCAGCGTCATTTTAAATTATCGATATATCGAATATCGATATTTTAACACTTTCTACCCTAAGTGTCATTGAAATGTAACCGGCTACTCAAATATATAAAATAATGATGTAAAACCCAACAAAACATTAACAGGCCTACGTAATCCTCGCACAGATGTTCATGCAGCAAAAACATAATATATCAATATCATTCAGATATTCAACAAACAACGAAAACTGATACCTACTATAACTTGTTAATTTTGGGTGTAATTTATTTTTCCTGGCTCCGCATTGTACCTAGTATACCACACCTCATTGTGTTTTAATGTTTTTGTTTTGCTTAAAAGACACCACAACACCTCCTATCAATGCCTATTTTAATATATTTTATAGTTTTGGGTTTAATAACCATTTTGTTTGACATAAGATGTCATTTGTAAGGGTGAATAAAAAATGGCCGGCCTGCTACACACCAACCAGCTAATTTCATATGAGGTTAAGGATTAGGGCGTCTCTATCTAAGTATATTCCTATCTCTATGCCATAGACAGACAGACACTAGGAATAAAAAGTAAATAAAATAGTTTGTAACAGATGGCACTATCCAATGAAACTAGTCGAACCGGTTACTAGGCTCGCAGACGTAGGAGGGAGGTCGCGTGTGGGACGCGGCCGCTCCCAATATACTGTTGCTAGTTTATGGTGCCTTGGTACTTTGTAGGCGAAATGTACTTACGACACGCGTTGGTAAACTGGGGTTCAGTGGCCAGCACGACCCCATTGGTTATCATTAATCTATAACTTATTAAAATTAGCCGGCGGTCTCAAGTTCAATGTCCGATAGGGGTCAAATGTTTGAAATGACAGACTAGCTGTGTCTGATGTCGTATGCGTGAGATTTTTTCCGCGCTTAAAGCCCGATCCCACGGAATTTCCGGGATAAAAAGAAGCTTAAATGTTATCCGAAACTTTCTCAATCTTCCAGTGAAAGTCCTATAAAAATCGGTTCAGGCATACCGTAGATTAGCCCTGACAATCAGATAGACAGACAAAAATTTTAAAATCTTTTGTTTTGTGTTTTAATATCGTCTCAATACATGCACTAAACATAACTTATTTTGAAATCCACATAGGTACAATACTTAAAAAATCACATCTATACTAATATTATAAAGCTGAAGAGTTTGTTTGTTTGTTTGTTTGTTTGTTTGTTTGGTTGAACGCGCTAATCTCAGGAACTACTGGTTCGAATTGAATTTTTTTTTTGTGTTGAATAGACCTTTTATCGAGGAAGGCTACAGGCTATATAACATCACGCTGCAACAATTAGGAGCGAAGAAATAATGGAAAATGTGGAAAAAACGGGGAAAATTATTCATTCTCGAGGGTTTTCGTTGCATGCGTTGCGAAAACGATTCAAGATACCAAAAATATATGTATGAAAGAATTATTCCTCTTGAAATGATCTAAAAAAATGTCCACGACAGTATATGACTTATGTCTATCTTTTAAGATTAACACACTAGAACCGTTTTTATGGTAATCAAATTTGCCGCGTTTCCAAGTTTAATCTGAATTAATCTTGCTGTGATCCTTTGCTACTTTGCTATTATTTTGTCGTAAGCTTTATTTCTAAATTTAATTTAATTTAACCTCAATTAATTTTGGTGATAGTTTATTATCTTCCCGAAATTCCTACGTGAGCGGGATCTACGCGGTTGATACTTACGGGTCCCGAAGCGAAGCGAGGGCGGTTCGCTAGTACTTTATATAGGTCTAATTAATCTCATTAATTAATAATAATAATAATAATAACGCTTCACACTCAAAGCCCCACACTAGGATTCCCTGTGTCGTGGGTGCCTTGGACAACACACAAGACAAGGACACACACCCAGACCGAGAACGGAAATTTAAACTCATCATTCAAATTGCCGCCTCGCTGGGAATCGAACCCAGGACCCTCGGAACGGCGATCCGGCGTGTTAACCATTGCGCCATTCGGGTCGTCAATTAACCACGATTGTCAATTAATATATGGTGCATATTTTAAGGCACAGTCTAGTTAACATCATGAAGGTTAGAGTCCCGGGTTGATTGTCCGACAAGGCCACATAATAAAGAAGCGTGTTCTCTGGTTGCAGCCCCAAGTCCCCGCCGAACAGCCCCAACCTGGAGCCGTCTACGGAGGACGAGCTCAAGGGCGTCTACATCAACTGCTGGCGGGTGAGTGGCTGCTTACAACTATACATTTCACACAGTTGCCAGCTTTACGTCTATGCGATTAAGGTAGATTTCAGATTGACGGCGGAATCTAAATATGCCCTTAGTAAACTGTCACCCGTAGATGCCCACCTCGTACAAAAAATCGTATAAAGTTTAAGAAGCCGAAAGTTTACAATTATTATGGTAAACGTATCACCGCATACACTGTGCCAAATATATGTAACAAAATTCCTTTTGATATTAATAATGTTAAGTCACGTCATGCTATAAAAGCCAAAATGCACGAATTTTATTTAGAAGCTATAACTTAAATTTATATAAAAACAAGAAAAAAAGTGTAATATTTAACATGTAAGTAAGTTAGCTTTAAATATTCGAAAAAAAGTGAGAGTTACAACAAAGTTAAATGTAAAAAATAGATAGATTTAAGAAAGTATATAAAAGCATTATTTTAAGTAATTAAGAGCGGTCAGTCGCCGCCTACAAACTAATTAATAGTTTGGCGGGTTGTTGTTTATCATTTATGTTATGCTTTTGTAAATAAATAAATTAAAAAAAAAAATTTTGCTTACAAGCTGAATTGAACTGCGAGCACAGGTAGGTGTAGTTTGGTTTTGACGGGGAGAGGCAATACCATTTGCTCGATATATATTCCATATTATGCTGCATATGCTTCCATATGCTCCATATATTCCATATGCGAATCAAGTATAGCCTTTGCGTCAGGATGTACTTGACAAGTTTGCCTGTGTGGAGGAAAAGGGGAGATCTCCCGCCAGGCGATGTCACTGCCTGGGGACCGCGGTCCGATGTTAACTCCGGACCATTTGTATTATAGTTACATACTTTAGAATCTTCGATATCGCGGTTGAGGATACGTCATCTGATTGGCCAGTTTAGTATGACGTAGTCTATTGTTTTACTGCACCCGTTGCTTGTGGTTGCGTGGTCAGCATCATGTGCGGCGCGCGCTCATATCACTGTAGGGTATCGCGCCGCTACACCTGTAAAGTTTAACTATACAAGTGTAAACTTGAGCTGTGGTGTGTTCCCGTAGTTATACTTGAGTCGCCGATCATAATTATGGAATAGTCACTCCCTGATGCAAATGTATCACCTGTGATCATAGTTCCATTTAGCTAAGTAAATGAGACGAGCCACCTGATGATAAGTGGCCACCGCCGTCGGACTACAAGCATCGACGATGCGTTGCCGATAAACAAATAAGGAGGTAATATCAAAAGGATTTCGTCCGATCTACTTGATGCTTAAATTATCTTGAGATGAGATGTTATTTGTAACGCAATAATTTGTTGTTTTCAGGATGAGTCCAACGACTGGGTGTGGGAGTGGAGCAGCCGACCGGACCAGCTGCCTCCCAAGTGAGTATATAGTATACCTCTTTTCATTTTTTTTTCCTTTCTTTTTCTTGCTTCCTGCTTTTGCCTTTTTTGTTTGTCTTTCACTACTGGTGTAAAAGTATGATGATTATTTTTATTTTTCTGTGTTTTTTTTTGTATTATGTGTATATTTAATAAGTTCTGTATCTTTCTTCTTTGTTAAGTTTAAGTACGCCGCTACCCCTAAGTATTTTCTGTAGTTGCTATATTTTGGTGGGTTGCCTGGAAGAAATCGCTACTTAGCGATAAGGCCGCCTATTGTTTTGTGCTGTTTGTTATACCTTTTTGTTTCTTTCTTTTTTTACTCCCGGTGTACAAACGGTGTATCTATATATTACCTCCTCACCATTACCACTCTCACAGCAGTGCCTCTATTATGAGTTGTTGTAGTAAACGTAAAGGACGTTACTGTTGCAGTTGACGTTTACAATTTGTATGAGAATTGTAGTTCAGTATCGTAACCGCTAGAGGCGCTGTACGGATTCTCATACAAATTCTAAACGATAGTCGCTAGCGTGTATAGTAAACTATAGTATTAAAAACTCATAATAGAGGCACTGAACTACTTACAACAGCTACTAACAGGACTATCACTAGCAGTCCCTGTCCTAAAAATACGTGAGTGGGAGAAAATTCGACGTTATATTGTTGCATTTAAACTCTGACATCTGTTTGTCTGTACAGGGCGCCCAACTTATCTCTGAAATGGCAAAAGTTGGAACTAACGAATAGTCATTCATAAGTACGTTGTGGTCATTCATCTGTCAGTTACTAGTGTGCAATGATTGGCCAAATGAATGTCAAATGCGTCCGACAGCGCCTCTTTCGTTTCAGTCTTAAGTTGGGTTTACTATATGCACCAATGCCGTGTCGTGGTTAATCGTGACAGAAAAATCATACACTTTTTCACGTCGTGGCCTCCATCCGTATCTACTTCTGAATTTAACTGTGACACTCGAATATTTGAAATACCTCACGTGACAGCTGTCTTACCTGAACAGAGAGCTGGCAACTTACTACCTTACAATTGACCAATAAATAATCGCTCAGCGTGAGGGAAAAATCTTACACTTTTTCACATCCTAGCCTCCATCCTTACCGTGTCGTTGCAGGGACTGGCGGTTCAAGCACCCGGCGAGCGCGCGCGGCCCGCCGTCCGCCACCTCCTCCATCGAAGTGCTCGAGCAGCAACTGGCCGCGCCCGTCATGCAGCAGGTAACGGCTGGAATAGATCGCCCGCGTCGGTGTACCCGCCCGCCTGTGGTGGGTGGGCGAGTGTGCGAGTGTGGGGCTGGAGAGGGTGTGGAGCAGGGATGGCGTGGTTCGTTGTGTGTTGGGAGGGCATGGGATGTATTGCCCGCGTCGGTGTTGCCGCCTGTGTTAGATATGGGAGTGTTTATGAGGAGAGTGAGAGGAAAGTGCTTGATAAGTTAGTGTGTTATTGGTCTTGGATGGAGAAGCGGCAAGAAACTCCCAAGTAGATTTTTTCGGATATATCTAATTCGTTTGTCTGTCTGTCTGCTTCTTGGAATCAGAAGCGCCAAGAAACTGTCAAGTAGATTATTTTTCTGTTTGTATCTAATCTAACTGTCTGTGTCTGTTACCTACAATGAGTGTTCTTGTAAGAAGAAGCGGCAAGAAACTCACAAGAAGTTTTTTTTCTGTATGTACATACCTAACCTAATCCGTCCGTCTGTTTGTCTATACAGAGCCACTGCCTGTCCGTCCGTCGCGCGTGCCTGTTCAGCCGCGGCGCGGTGGCCGCCGTGCTCGTCACCAACCTGGTGTCGCTGCTGCTGGGCGCGGGGCTCGGGTGAGTGATGATGATGGTGTCCTTCGCGTCGCATCCGACGATGAAGCTAATATAGAGAGGAGACGTTGTATGTATATTTCTCTATGAAAGATCGTGTGACGATTTGCGGGGCGAGGGGGATAAAGAAATCTTCTTAGATCCCGCCGATCTTGTTAGATCCCGCCCATTGTCGACTATACTACGTAGTTCAACTATCTCACACTAGATGGATTCTAAATACGGCCCTGTGTTTTTGTTGTTGTAAGTAGTTGTCGATAGATGGCGCTGTTTACAAAATGATTATAAAAACTAGAAAAATAATATTTTGGTGGTAAAAATTCTTTAGGAATTAATGTAGGACGAATTTCAGTACGTATGATTATCAAGATATAATAATTGTTAGCTCTACGCACCTATGCATTTTTATTTCCCCTGATACAAAGTGTCGCCATCTAACGTCGAGTAGAAATTTATTTGGTGAGAGCCGTCAGTAGACTGACTTAAGGCCACGCCCACTGTGATGTTGTCAGGACCTAGTTGAGTCACAGTGCACAGTTGCTTAGGCCGTCTCCTCTCTATATTTGCTTCATGGCTATTACCACTACCCATCACTACCACCACAACTGATTGTCCACTGCCACACTATATCTGTCTGCTACCTCACTAATATTATCATGATTGACCATCAAAGTCGAAGTTAAAATCATTCAATCAACAATCAACTGGATAACAAACAATGTAGCCAGCCTCACCTACGACCATAGAGATATTACACTAGAGGGCAGAAGCCAGGCTTCAGAGCGTACCTAGGATAAAAAGAGACGAAAACTTTAGTAATCACCTTTCTCTTTCTGGCTCATCGGGATGGGAGAGAGATAGGTAATTACCGTTATCGTTGTTTCTCTTTCTAACCGGGGGCGATTGCAATGTATGGGCAGCCGTATGGCTCACCCACTCTAGTGTAATATCTCTATGCCTACAACACATCACCACACTACAGAGCTGCTTTTAATGTTTATTTATTTATTTATTTATTTTTTAAAGATACACCACTGGCTTATCACTAGACATTTATAATTAATTACATACATTTCGGTTTTAGTTCTAAATGATTTGCCTTTAAAGGTATATACAACATTCGAAAAAAGAAACATTTTTTGTGCAGCCTACAATAACACTAAAAAGATTTTTTGAACTATACCATTATTATTAACAGGTTACAAGGTTATAATTTGTTTTCAATGTGAAGGACAAAAGAACACTAAACTAAACTTGAAGAGTGAGGAGTTATAAGTACTTATTGCATAATCTAGCAAATTCTGTAACGTTAACTGTATGGAAAACGTCGACATCGCCGTTGTTGGTGATGTCGTTATACGTTTGCATCAACCTATTTGTTGGGGCTTGTTTGCCTAATTTCGTTCTGTGGTTGGGTATACAGAAGATTTTGGAAATCGGATGTCGTGGTAAAGATCTTGGCACTCTGATATTTATTTGATTTAACAGTGCTGGTGATAGTAGGAGGCCGTGAATAAGCTTGTGCAGTGTTTTAAGATCGCTAAGTCGACGTCTTTTTTCGAGAGACTCCAATTTGAAGTGGGATAACCTTGTAATGTAGTCAGCACGGTGTGGACAGGTTTGATCCTTGAAAGCTAAATAGCGGGTAAAATTGCGCTGAATACGCTCTATTCGATCAATATGGATTTGGTATGACGGGTTCCAAACAGGTGAATGTTATGTCAACACGTTTAAAAAAATATCCAAACGACTTTGTTTACCGTTTTATTTTAATAAAACGCAGTACATATTACACAGATACGCACACACACAATAACACTCGAACACTACACGTTGTGTAAACAAAATAATTATGATATGTAGCAAGGAATAATACAATGCATACCTACCTATATTGCATAATGAGGGTCGCCGTTTTTGTACTCACCAGTTGGCGTCACCGGCGGTGAGGTCCTGCTGTCAAAGCCCGCCCATACATAAACAGTGACAAGTGATATTCAGACAAGTGAGAAGCGACAGTGCCACAAACTTATCTGACCCGGTGGCCAAAATTGGAACTAATGCAAATGTTAAACTGTTGTCAGACAAAGACAAAGACAGTGGCGCCCTTCTTACCGGGTCAGATAAGTTCGTGGCAATGACAGCCAGACCTCACTCTGCACTAGCGCCTCTAGCGGCGAATTCACACGCCTTTACCCTCATTACTTTATTGTGCACACTAAGAAATTGTACAAAGAATACTGCAGATCATTTTTGCCGCGAACTTTCAAGATGTGGAATGAGCTTCCTTCTGAGGTATTCCCGGAGCGCTATGACATGGGGCTCTTCAAGAAAGGTGTAAAAAGAGTTCTCCTTCAGGGCCGGCGTTGCACTGGTGACTCCCCTGGTGTTGCTCGTGTCTATAGGCGACGATGACCACTTACCATCAGGTGGCTCGTCTGCTTTTACGTCAGCCCGTCAGGCTATAAAAAAACGAATTTTCAAAAATATCCTATATACGCAAATATTAAAATTGCGTTGAATTTTATGTAAAATTTGACTGATTATTTAATCTTCTAAATACATATTTTGTTTCTGTTGTTATAATTCCACTTATATACTGTTATTTTAATTTGAATTTGAATTGAAATGTGTAATTAGGGTTCCGTACCCAAAGGGTAAAACGGGACCCTATTGCTGAGACTTCGCTGTCCGTCCGTCCGTCCGTCTGTCACCAGGCTGTATCTCATGAACCGTAATAGTTACACAGTTGAAATTTTCACAAATGATGTATTTCTGTTGCCGTTACAACAACAAATACTAAAACACTGAATAAAATAAATATTTAAGTCGTAATATGGCTTCGACGCTCCGGCGACAAATTAGTTACCTTTCGCTCCAAGAGATGGCGTTGCTTGTGGCTAATATGTAGTCCATGCTTTTAGTTACCAGTCGGTCCAAGAGATGGCGTTGCTTGTGGCTAATATGTGGTTACAAAAAACTCAAGTAAATATTTAAGTGAGGTTTTCATACAACAGACCAGATTTTTTTGGCGTTTTATACATAATGGTACGGAACCCTTCGTGCGCGAGTCCAACTCGCACTTGGCCGGTTTTATTTAATTTATTTTACTGTCTCTTTTCCAGGGTGTGGTTGAGCAAGAAAGGCATGCTGCCGCCCAGACTGATCATCATCAACTAGATGCTGAGCCAAGACTGATGGGGTTTGCGGTTTGCCGCTCCGTTGCGACTCCCGACCTACGCTAAAAAAAGCTAAGCTACAACCCACTAATGGCCCACTACTGAGCACGGGTCTCTCCTCATTACTGAGGAGGCCTAGAGCATACTCCACCACGCTGCTCCAATGCGGGTTGGTGGAGTGGAAGTGGTCCCGACCTACGCACTCGGAATAAAACATCAAAATCGTGTACTCTCAGTAACACTCGACTTGGTGATTCATTGGAATATGAGCTTTGTGTTCTTGGGTTTTAAGGTTTAATTTACGATAATTGTAGTTGGAATATTGACGCGTTAGAACCGCGTTGTCCAGATCCAATTTATGTTGAAAATTCAACCGTAAGAATTGCGTTTTAAAGGTCATATTTCAATCTTATACTATTTGTGGAATCGGAAACAAGTGATAAGTTTTAAGGACTTCGCACATTACAACGACTCCACGCCAACGCGGTTACGGAGCAACTCAAATGTAAGCATTCAATTATGATCCTTATATCTTAGGCGTTACGGTTGAATTTCGAGTGTACACTTAGAAAACGTGGACTACTCCCCACCCTCTGCTCACCGACGCCGTTCACACTCGAAATTCAACCGTGACGCCTAAGATATAAGGATCATAATTGAATGCTTACATTTGAGTTGCTCCGTAACCGCGTTGGCGTGGCGTCGTTGTAATGTGCGCAGTCCTTTAAAGTGAGCAGAATTTTAAGAAATTACGGTGGATGGGTGTAAGCTAGTGTGAAATATCTCTGGAGCGTTTCCGTGCCTCAGAGGGCACGTAAAGCAATTTATCGTAGTTGGTATTGTCAAAATAGTCGTTAAACTACGTCGAAGACATTCAAATGCCATACAATTTCTGATACTTGAAATCTGGTCTGAATTTCCATTTATTCGCACTGGAGCAGCGTGGTGGAGTATGCTCCAGGCCTCCTCAGCAATGTGGAGCTATTCATGGGTTGGTCTTGGGATGGGAGTCGCAATAGATGCTCTTAGGTAAGGTCTATGTAAGTTACAAATATTGCTTAACTGTGGACTAAATATTCCTATATAGTCTGTATAGGATCTACGAGGTTTCCTTTGTTTAAAACGGCCAGTGTCGGCGGGGAGTTCCAATTTTGAAACTTTGAATTTGAACATGGAATTTGTTTTTTTTTTTGTAAAACCATAAAAACCATAGTGGCATGAATATATTTTTATAGTATTCTGTTTAAGGTCATTAATCAAAATAATAAACAAATTATTTTGATTTACACAGTGTCTATATTGCACGTGAAAAAATGTTATCATATACCAAAAATACAGTTATGATAATTAAGTAGTTTCTAAGACACTACAAAATTTAAAAAACGAGAAAAAAGAAAAAGTTGTGTCTTACTGGCCAGGTAGCAGGTACAATAGTCAGATTTAGTTCTCATGGCATTGTATTATATTTTTTGTCGCTTTATTAATGTTTCATTTGAAAAGACACACAGGCCAAACTTATAACACCCCCCTTTTTATGTAGGGGGTAGAAACAAACAAACAAATAAATATTCGTACAACGTACAAATCTTCGTGCATGAGAGAGAACGCAGGAATATATTGTTACTAGCTTCCGCCCGCGACTTCGTCCGCGTGGAATTCATTTATATCGCGAAACGGGATTTTTCCATACAAATCCCCTATTTTAAGCCTTTGGGGATTGATTTTTGAAAAAAAAGTAGCCTATGTGGGTCTTCAACTATTTTCATTCCGAATTTCATCCAAATCAGACCGGTGGTGTAGCCGTGAAAACGTCACAGACAGACAGACAGACAGACTTTCGCATTTATAATATTAGTATGGATATAAACTCCCCAGCCGCACTATGAAATATAATAATATTGTATTTGCAAACATACTTTTTGTATCAAAAATCCATTGTTAAATAATATTTGAATGGATATGTGTATTTTTTTGTTTTGTATGAGTATGTGTGATACAAATTTGAATTTATTTTTAAACGTTTTTTTTTTATAAACCCTAAAAAATAGATAAGGAAATTGAATTGAGAGACGTGAAGCTCTATGTGATAAGAATTATAATAATTGTATCGTTTTAAAAAATATGAAAAAATAATTGTAACAACAGAAATAAATTCAAATATGTAAATGTGTCTGTTTGTAAAACTAAATATTAAGTTTGATGTCAAGGTTTCGGTGAAACAATTACATAATATAATATGCTCACAGATTTTATCATGACACGGGTACTCACGATATTTGTTGTATGATGACATTTCTAATGGTGCGTACAGATTATGCAACATGTTATATAACTTCTGTTTTATAGCACGTCCACACTATCTAACATTGTTGTCTAACAATGAAACATGTAACAAGACCGTACACATTAAAACAACATTGTTGTATAACAATGTTTTATAACAATTCAATGCGTGTCATTTCTTAAAATATAGCATATAACATTGTTGCAAAAACCAATAACATGTTATATAACTT
Organism: Hesperia comma; assembly: GCA_905404135.1. Classification (NCBI taxonomy): domain Eukaryota; kingdom Metazoa; phylum Arthropoda; class Insecta; order Lepidoptera; family Hesperiidae; genus Hesperia; species Hesperia comma. Next base: position 1,215,168 of record FR990039.1, read on the forward strand.
GTTTTTGTAACACATAGCGTCCACATTTGTAAAACATGTTATTTAACTATGTTTTATAACATGTTTTGTTACATAGTTTGTACGCACCATTAAACTTCAGCTGTGGCCACATTCCTCGCAACTCGGTCTAAACGTCAATACAAAACATAACCGTGAGTACCCGTGTCACAGTAAAATAGTTTGCGCGATGAATTAATTTTAAATTCCCTTACTCACAAAATTATGTAAAACGGGTTATGAACGCAGTCAATCGTGAGTACCCTTTTATACTTACTACTATTGGAAGTAGTATACAGTTTTGAATCTTATGAGTGAACGAGAGAATCGAAATGAATGAATAGAACATATTATAATAATAAATATATAATTGTATGTATGTCTTTAAGTAAGGGTAGTTACGATTTAGTGTTTTGTATTTTCTTAATGTTCATCTTCCATTGCGCGCGAACGATTCATTGACAACAGACAACAGTTCCAGACTTCCAATATACATATTACTCGTATATTCATATTGTAGCATTGTGTTGTAAATTAACCGACTGGTCCCATAAAAATTTGAGCGACATCTGGCGAGTGTTTTTTGAGTTATCACGACTCTGAAGTCGGTTTTTTTTTTTGTAAAAAGTTAGTTATTTTTATGTGCAATTGAACTGGCTTTTAATTTAAAAAAAATCTCACTCAAATCGGTTCATTCATTTAGTTTTTTACGTCGGGGGTTATAAATTAAACTTTATAAGACAGTGGGTTGGTCTTTATGAAAAATAATAAAAATATTAGGAGCATATTTTTTTCTGTAATTTCAGAAAACTCTTTTATTGATTAAAATTTTCAATTGACGTATTTGTTTCTATTCTTAATCCTTTTTCGTTTCACTATATTCATATTTCAATGAACTTTTACCATAATAATAAGTAATTATTTCATCAGATATCTTTCTTGTTTTTTTTTTCATTTCATTATCTAATAAGTTATTGATTTTGTAACTATTCTTGAGTACTGACGAGAAGTTTTTGAGTTATCTCTACTTGTCGATGTATTTTTTAATGAAGTAACCGTGAGCGTTGTCAACGATTCCGTTCGTGCTGTCGTATTCATAACATTTTTTATAAAGATACCTAGTCGTAAGTCTTGCAATTATCAACTCTTCTCGCTGTTTGATCCCCTCGCCCGGAGCCCCCAGGGGTACGGCGATCCCCTCGGATTAGGGGCACATGTGATAGTAAATTTTACTGATTTTTCTATAATATGAATACATTATTGACTTGGAAACAGTTTTATACATTTGTATTATAGAAATCAGTCGCTTTAAATAAGATTGTCCTCAAGAAATTGGTAATTTATCCGGGGGGATTAAGGAAGTAGTTAAAAAACCATTTAATATTTGTAATATCTTCATCATATCCATATTTTTGAATAAATTTAAGAAGTAAAAATATTTTAATTTGAAACCGTTTGAGGGTACTGCATATATTTTTGTATTTGGAACATATAAAAAAATTGGGTAGTTTTTTTTTTATCCACAGTGTAGCACAGACAGAGGTGCAATGAGAAATGAATCTGCAGCTTTTCTACTCTGTGGTAGCATTTTATATAGTATAATCTGTATTGGTCATAGTAGAATTATATTAAAATTAGTATGTATAATAAATAAGTTATGCATAATAATTATAATTGTTATTGGAAATATATTCGTTTAGTGAATTTTATATTAAGTCTAAGTGATTTTCTCAATTGAGTTTGGATTTTTAATTTGTGACGTAACACAAAAATATTGTTTAGTTGAAAGCGGAATAATTTATATTGGAATATAGTTTTATTTTAATTTATTTGTGTTCAACGTCGCAGGTATATGTTGTATGTAAATACAGTACATCTCGATATAATCATTTGTAAGAGCTTAAATATTAAAGAATATTCGCATTTTTGTCAATTTGTTGTTTTTTTTCCTCTGGCTACCCTGTCACATGCACATTAAAAAGTGATAAGTTTTTGCACTGGGATATTTCACAATTTTTGACTGTGACTACGCCATCGCTGCAAGAAATCCGTATCGTAGGTACCTTGGGGAAGAATATAATTATAAGAAACTCCCAAGGAGTATTTTCCGACTCGAGTTACAGACTACACTTAATGTTACGGGTTATGTTATATTGGAATCTTATTTTCAAGCAATTTCATTCAGAAAAAATACTGAACATGGTTTTAAAAAAAAAAATTGTTTTTCTATGAAAAAGATAATGAGACATCTTTCGGCCTACTAAGACGTCTACATCGATAGCAAATAGCAATGATTTAAAACAGTACAGGCGCCCGAGCTTCGAAGTTAAAAAAACAAAATGGCTGCCACTTTATCACGGAGGGGGCAAGAGAAAAATTGTATAGTGATTTGTCGATAAAAATTACCATATTTCATCCCCTTGTTTCCGACACTGGCGACCAGACACATTGTATAACATCACGAACGACAGAAAGGAGTGAAGCGAGGGCGTCTACTTAATGTTGCAGGATGATGTCTGCCGGGTCCCCTAGTCCTTACTAATATTAGTGTGTTTGTTTGTGGCTCTTTCACGTCGCAACATGGCTATTATATGGTATGGTTTGTGTGTGGGGATAGTAAGGAGGGTGGAGTGACGTAGGCTACTTTTTACCGCGGAAAAACATCGTCATTCCCATGGGAAGATCGATGTTTTGTTAGTTGCTACTAGATATTTAGTTCCGGATATTCATAATAGATGGCGTTAGTAAAATTCATTTGCAAGTTCTGCATCACGCTATCAAATACTACAAATTTACCTAAGTCATAGGCAAATGTTATACGTCATGAATTATGAAGTTACAGTAGGTATATTATATTATAGGCTACTTTTTAGCTGAGATTTCTACGGGAGCGGGACCTACGGGTCCGAAGCGAAGCGCGGGCGGTTCTCTAGTATCTAATAAAACCGAAGTCCACAGCTCTTCAATTAGGGCTTATTACATGATGCCATTTTCTTGCACATGCAAGAGATTGTTACTGATAGTCATGAGAAAAAAAATAAAACAATTCCAATATATTTTACAGTTTTTTTAATAAGTTTTCACTATAACTTAAACCAACATTATATAAACAGTGCGCTGTACACGATCATACAAAAAAACTCCAAATTTTTACATTTAAATTATATCGGACCGCACTGCCGATGTTATGGATTTAGTGAGGAGGCCTTGGCGCCAACACTTCTCTCTATATTATAATATCTATAGAAATAACAGAACATTATAAAAACTATAATTCAATCTGGCAATACGGTATTCGACTGTGTTGCCATAAAATTTGGAGTTTCCCAAACAACTAAATATAACAAAAATTGTCATTATGTCTGAATTTGGATGGATTTTAGATAATATTTAATTTTGTCAATAATACCATGAATGATTTTGGCAAAGTCCAAATAGTATGATAAAGTTAAAAAAAATGTTTATACAGTACAATTTCGGGTAAAAAATTATCGTTACGATAAAATGTTTAAAATTATAAGCTTTGAAAAGTAAATATTGATTTTACTCGCAATAGATTTGAGTCTTCACTTAACGAGCACTGCCAGTTTATTTAATCTGTGCCGATTTATTTGTAATTTTTTTTTCCAGTTCAGCCATCTTTGCGCGGAAAATTTGACAGTTTTGCTTAAACGAAAGCTCTAAACATCGACCATTACCCAGACGTGATATGATTTGATTAAATGATTTCTTTTAAATACGTCTTTTATTCTCTTTTGGAATCATTAAAAGTTATTTCAGTACTTGCTGATTTTAATTAAGTTTTAAATCGCTGCCGTCGATAAAATAAAATAATGGCTAAGCAATAGCTCACAAGTTTAGCTTTGATACGGAAAACGCTAGAGTAGAACTTGTGTTGGTGACTGTATTGCATTTCAAAACTGTTTTTTTATTCAAAAATTTTAAAACACTTCCCCAGCATTCTATACAAATATATTTATATTATAAATATTCTGTCCACACAAGGAACTGTTGAAATTTTATAAATATAGTTTTAGTTTTTCGTGTTTAATATTTTTTTACATTAAATTTATCTTTCATTGCTTGATTTTAGAGTTCATTTTAGAGAGACAACATACGAAAATTTGATTGTACAATGATTAAAATATTGCCCATATCAATGGCCCATATGTATACTCCGTTTGAATTTATATAATTGCATGGGACACAAATGCCAGCAATTAATTGCTATATTTGAATAAAATTAATTGAATTAAAAGTCAACCAATTTTATTTGGTGTTCTTTTGTTCCCAGTATGTTACCAAAGTTCCGGTAACATAGTTTTTACCAGAATATATCAGATAATAACAGGATTAGATTTTGTTAACAATAAGTCTTCCTCCAGTTGATACAATTTTTTTTAATAAAATTTAATTTCTGCTTTTCCGCAACACATTATTTGAAGTTATTTTGAATCTTTAACTGAATGATAAAAAACTGGAATCTTGTAACCATCGTACCAATCCGAATATTTTATATTGGGGCAATGTATATTTTGAACAAAACAAAATATAATAATTTTACCAAAACTGTAGTTATCAGAATTTGTTATAAGATGACTGTAACAAACTTGTAATTAGTGTCCACTGCGTTGACAAAGAATATTCTAGACATCTGACGAACATACTAGCCGACCACGATAATTAGGCGCATGTCAGTTAAGACGTCATTGGAAATAGGGATGGGAATAAGTAGTACATTCTGCAGTAGTACCAAAAGTACCATAGTGAATGTTTAATGGAGGTACAATTTTTTTTATGGAATTAAGATAGCAAACGAGCATGCAGCACCACCTTCCGCTGCCGCCCATGACAACTGTGACCGACCCAGAACTAGACTCAATGAGTCTCGTTCTAATTCGGTCACACATGCGTTGCTACCCCTGAGGACTGAGATGGTCGCCTCTAAAAAGTGTAATCGGCACCACACCTTCCTATCCGGAACACAATTGTTGTTAAAACAATAATTACACGGTAGGAATGGTACTAAGTGCCGTGGCGGGCGGTGGTACTTCCCCGGGTGAGCTCTAGGCCCTACCACCTGTACTTGGTCAGTTACTGTACCTGCGCAAACATCTCGGAAAACGAAGTTCACATCAGCCTAGTCTAAATGACCTTAATGTACAATTGTACACGACTGCGCCTCACTAGGGGACGCGCGGGGCTAGAGCGGGGTGGGGGGCCCGCGTGACTGCTATCTGACATGCGCCTAATTATTGTGGTCAGGTAGTACAACATTACACGAGAAAGTATGATTTGCTGATTTAAATGCAGACGAGTACTCAAGATTTCGGGTTTTTTACTGATATTTCGACCTAGTTGCATGGATCATGATCAGAGTCAAATCAAATCAAAATCGTGAGTACCCTTTTCGACAAATTTTTTTTAGAGTTCGCAGTATGAATAAAATCATTCAATTGCAACTGTGTTTTCCTCGAAAAAACCGGCACGCAATGCGAAAAAACCTTACATCACTGCATCCTCTTTGTTTTTTTTTTATGGAATTAAGATAGCAAACGAGCATGCAGCACCACCTTCCGCTGCCGCCCATGACAACTGTGACCGACCCAGAACTAGACTTAATGGGTCTCGTTCTAATTCGGTCACAGATGCGTTGCTACCCTTGAGGACTGAGATGGTTGCTTCTAAAAAAGTGTAGTGTTATACATATTTTTAAGTTGTTCCTTTTCTTGTGTAACTAAGATAGCTATTGTTTCATCTTCGAGTTATTGACGTTTGTTCCTTGTGTAAGCAAGATATCATCGGATGGTCTATCCTCTTCTCTGTCTACGGCCCTGGTACTTTTACTGGTGCTGCGTGGAATTGGAGGGTGTGGTGTAGTCCCGGTGGTCTCGCCAGTGTCGCTCCACGAATTTCCTTATATAATTGTATGGTTTTGAATCATGTTCCCCTATTACATTCTCCACCTGAAATGAGATAATTTCTTAATTGATATAACGTGTAAAAACCGGCCAAGTGCGAGTTGGACTTGCGCACGAAGGGTTCCGTACCATTATGTATAAAAACGGCAAAAAAATCTGGTCTGTTGTATGAAAGCCTCACTTAAATATTTTGTTTTATGGTAGCCACATATTAGCCACAACGCCATCTCTTGGACCGAAACGTAACTAAACTCGCTGAGGCCTCCACAGTATGGGCGCCCACTTAAATATTTATTTTATTCTGTTTTTTAGTATTTGTTGTTGTAGCGGCAACAGAATTACATCATCTGTTAAAATTTCAACTGTGTAACTATTACGGTTCATGAGATACAGCCTGGTGACAGACGGACGGACGGACGGACAGCGGTCTCAGTAATAGGGTCCCGTTTTACCCTTGGGTACGGAACCCTAAAAAGAGGTAGATACGTCATGGACATGGTAAAAGTGGGACAGTAAGGTTTTACTAATTGTCCTAATTTCATGATAACTTAACTCGTCATGGCCTACTATTGAGCATGGGTCTGTTCTCATAATGAGAAGGTTAAGGCCAGCATGGTGGATGCTGGCCAAGTGCGGATTGGCGGACTTCAAACACCTTTGAGTTTTGTGAACTTTCTAGCATGCAGGTTTCCTCACGATATTTTCCTTCACCGTTTGTGGCAAGTGACATTTAAGTGCTTAAAACGCACATAACTCCGAGAAGTCAGGAATTGTAGCATGCAGGTTTCCTCACAATGTTTTCCTTCACCGTCACAGAGGTGCGTGCACTGAGATTCGAACCTGGACCCTCCGAAGAGGCCGAATTCCTAACCACTAGGCTATCACTTCTACTTTTCATCTAGCTATCTCTTTCTGTCTCATAGACAATAATAACTAAGAATAACTAAGGTATATCATTACCTTGTACGGTGGTGTGATGGTGACTTCGTTGTACACCCGGATGCTCTGCCCTGCCCATGATACGTCGTCGATGACGCGCGCGATGGCCAGGAATAGTCTCTGGCCTTCCGGGTCCAGACATGCTGACAGCGCTGAAACCTGGAACGATTACAATGTCATAATCTATACTAATAATATAAAGCGGAAGAGTTTGTTTGTTTCTTTGTTCGTTTGAACATCACACTATGACCAATATTAGCGGAGAAACAAGTCTCCGAAAGCGAAGCGAGGGTGTCTATTTAATAATATATGTATAGTTAGTCTATAATGCTCATGTCATGGACATTATTATGACAAAGGGTTATTATAAACTGGGTGAATATTTCATCAAACAGCCTGAACTTGACTTTGAAATATAGCCTTAAGTTGCGCAAGTGTTGTCTGTAACTGTGAGTTGGAAAAATACTCCTTGGCAGTTTCTTGCCGCTTCCTCTACCAAGGCCACACATCGTAGGGATTTGTGGGAACAATGGCATAGTATGACTTTCGAAAAGTGTTTGTAGAAATCAAGTTCGAATAAAATTATTTCATTTTCATTTTCGCTCAAGTCATTCTGGCAAATTTTTTTATAGACTTAATTTAGCAAATGATCATGCAACACCACTTTTGGCAATACAAAATAGACTCTACTGCAATATAAATTGAGTTATATGTCACAATGTTTTAAAAACATTGTTTTTTCAGGGTATTATGGTAGCAAACAAGCATGCAGCATCAGCCTTCTGCTGCATTGACAACTGTGATTGACCTAGAACTAGACTTAAATTTTGTGATTGACCTAGAACGAGACCAGGTAGGTTAGTCCAGTTAGTAGATGGTGTTAGAATATTTTTTTTTAGTTATAGTCCAGTTAGCAATTGTTAGTCTCATTCTTATTTGGTCATGGATATGTTGCTACCCTAGAGGACTGAGACAGTGGCCTCAAAAATTGTTTAACCAGCAGAAAATTGGAACTCGGGTGGATACTTTATAGGACGGTAAAAATACTGTGATGTTTAACCAGTTTAACAGATCCTGACATGTTTTAAATACTGTTTATAGTAAACCCAACTTAAGATTGAAATGAAGGGAGATGCTGTCGGATGCATTGAAACTATCAATGCACACTAGTAACTGACAGATGAATGACCACAACGTACCTATGAATGACTTTTTAACATGGCGGCGTTAGTTCCAATTTTTGCCATTTCAGAGATAAGCTGGGCGCACTGTAGTGATTGTCTGACCTGTCTAGAATGTGATTGGTCTACACACAATGAGAAATTTTATCTGATGACATTTAAATGTCAAATCAAAACAACCAAAAATTTTTTTAGTGAAATGGTATGCTAAGAAATGAAATCGCACTTAACTCTGCCGTATCATAACTCATAAAAACATGCATAAGCCGAGTACAACATATTTTATCCGTCAGCCAGGTTAATACAGCCTAGAGTACTGAGTCATCATTACTTGTAATATGAACATTACTTTCAAACTTAGAAATGTGAAGCATTTGAACTTCACCCTAACCCAAGGAAGTAGTTACCAATATCAAATTTCATGTAAATTTATAACAACATATTGATGAATGGAATTGATGAATTGTCTGCCACTGAATCAAGTACCTATTGTAAGTGTTAAAGTAAGATATTACTTGAATCAAGTGGCCTACTTTCTACTTCTAACTTATATATTTGGCAACATCTGCTTAGTGGAAGGTTTTGTTCATAAAAAAAAAACAAATACTCACTAGTCTTCTCTTATTTTCTACTGAGTTCCTAACTCTGGTGTTTAGTCTGTGGAGATTTAGAGATGATGGTGGATCAGGAACCGCTGTTACTTCCTTCTTTATTTGAACATCGCTGACGAGCGATAAATTCACTATGTTCACGTCGTGGCGCTTCGGATTCCCACTAGAAGACGGACATTTGAGTATCAGCATCTTGGTCTGAGGATCGAATGCTAAAACCTCTCCTTCTATAAGTTCGTTGTAGCATGTCCTGGTAGCCACGATGCTACCAATAGTAAAACAGTCCGACACGACTGTAGACATCTTGGTTTTGATATAAATTAAAGTTGAAACCGCATGCAGCTCGTGTTGTTATGTAAATATTTTAACGCTGCTCTAGCCTGTTTTGCTAAAACCACAATCGCGGCCGCCATTCGCCATTGACTAGCACAGATAAAAAATTGCGTTTCGTTTTTGCAAATTGCTTTCTAATGTTACGAAGCACAGATTAGATAGACTTCATTGAAATTCAATTGAATTCGCAAAACCCAGTGGTAATACCATAGAGATATTACTCTAGAGGGCAGAAACCAGGCTTCAGAGCGTACCTCGGATAAAAAGAGACGAAATCTTTAGTAATCACCTTTCTCTTTCTGGCGAGGCTTCAGAGCGTACCTCGGATAAAAAGAGACGAAATCTTTAGTAATCACCTTTCTCTTTCTGGCTCCTCAGGATCGGAGAGAGATAGGTAATTACCGTTAGCGTTGTTTCTCTTTCTAACCGGGGGCGATTGTAATGTATGGGCAGCCGTATGGCTCACCCACTTTAGTGTAATATCTCTATGGGTAATACAGTGGCCAAAATTGGAACTAATGCAAATGTTATACTGTTGACTGTTGTCAAAGACCACAAAGACGAAGACAGTAACGCCCCCCTTACCGGGTCAGATAAGTTTGTGGCACTATATTTTTTGTAATATACTTCAGATTAAGCACTAAAAAGATACTGATCTTTCAATGATCGAATTGAATGAGGGTCGCCGTTTTTGTACTCACCAGTTGGCGTCACCGGCGAGTGAAGTCCTGCTGTCAAAGCCCAACCATACATAAACAGTGACAAGTGATATTCAGACAAGTGAGAAGCGACAGTGCCACAAACTTATCTGAACCGGTGGCCAAAATTGGAACTAATGCAAATTTTATACTGTTGTCAGACAAAGACAGTAGCGCCCTTCTTACCGGGTCAGATAAGTTTGTGGCATTGACAGCCAGACCTCCCTCTACACTAGCGCCTCTAGCGGCAAATTCACACGCCTTTACCCTCATTGAACTACAATATTTTCCCTCTCATTATTTTTATTATATTAACGAGTTTTTGGATCAGCTTTCACTTATTTAGTGCAGCTTTAATATAAGAAATAAGGTGCCAAAGCGATACAATCAGCTGTATTTATATTATATTATGTTTAAAATTATAAGTTGTGAAAAAAAGAATAAATTATTTTCGAGTTATAATATATTATTGTCTGGGTGTTTATTGAGTACAAAATTAAGGAACAACATGTTATATGGGTGGCAAGTTGCAGAAATATAATTTAAAAATCGACTTTAATTTAAGTACAAAGTGCTATTAGGTAAAACTAAAAACTTGCTACAGTAGCGCCACTCTTATTAAATACAATTTGTACCATAATTCGCGCGAATGTGTGTGCCCGGCCTTAGGAACCTTAGTGGGGAGTCGTGGACGTATTATACGTCCATGTGGGGAGGCTCCAAAACAATGTCACGAAACGTGAAAACTTCTTCCACTTTCAAGAGTCGAGTCGAGATCAAACCGGGGAAATCTTGCGTTGCAACTAGTTTCCCAAATGGGTTTGGAATAGGGATTCACATAATTTAAAAAGTATCGATACTTTACTCAATACGTATCATATCAAAAGCATCGATATTTTAAGGTATCGAGGATTTTTAATACAATTAAAAACTTTTAAAGATAAGCACTTGCGTATACATTTGCATATACAGAGACAGCACCTTTCAGGGATAGACTGTAAGGCGCTGTGTCTGTCACCCTCACATCAGCCACGCGCCAAAAGATCGTTGTAGTGTAGGTTGTAGGACTATACAAACGAATAGGTCGCTAGGGACAACTAGGGTCCTAGGTCCTAGCTATGGTCCACAGACAGCATATTTTCTTACCGATAACCAAAAAATAGAAGTCCTACAACGATCTTTTGCCGCGTGGATTGACGTATGGGTGACAGAGACAGCGCCTTACAGGGAAGGCAAACTGTAACGCGCTGTCTCTGTCACCCTCACGTCAGTCATGCGCCAAAAGATCCTTGTAGGACTTATATACTACCTGACCACAATAATTAGGCGCATGACAGATAGCAGTCACGCGGGCCCCCCACCCCGCTCTAGCCCCGCGCGTCCCCTAGTGAGGCGCAGTCGTGTACAATTGTACATTAAGGTCATTTTGACTAGGCTGATGTGAACTTCGTTTTCCGAGATGTTTGCGCAGGTACAGTAACTGACCAAGTACAGGTGGTAGGGCCTAGAGCTCACCCGGGGAAGTACCACCGCCCGCCACGGTACTTTGTACCATTCCTACCATGTAATAATTGTTTTAAGAACAAATGTGTTCCGGATAGGAAGGTGTGGTGCCGGTTACACTTTTTAGAGGCGACCATCTCAGTCCTCAGGGGTAGCAACGCATGTGTGACCGAATTAGAACGAGACTCATTGAGTCTAGTTCTGGGTCGGTCACAGTTGTTATGGGCGGCAGCGGAAGGTGGTGCTGCATGCTCGTTTACTATCTTAATTCCATAAAAAAAATTGTACCTCCATTAAACATTCACCATGGTACTTTTGGTACTACTGCAGAATGTACTACGTATTCCCATCCCTAGTTCCAATGACGTCTTAACTGACATGCGCCTAATTATCGTGGTCGGCTTATAATTATATTATATTGTGTAGAAAGACATGTACTAGCCGACCACGATAATTAGGCGCATGTCAGTTAAGACGTCATTGGAACTAGGGATGGGAATACGTAGTACATTCTGCAGTAGTACCAAAAGTACCATGGTGAATGTTTAATGGAGGTACAATTTTTTTTATGGAATTAAGATAGCAAACGAGCATGCAGCACCACCTTCCGCTGCCGCCCATAACAACTGTGACCGACCCAGAACTAGACTCAATGAGTCTCGTTCTAATTCGGTCACACATGCGTTGCTACCCCTGAGGACTGAGATGGTCGCCTCTAAAAAGTGTAACCGGCACCACACCTTCCTATCCGGAACACAATTGTTCTTAAAACAATTATTACACGGTAGGAATGGTACAAAGTACCGTGGCGGGCGGTGGTACTTCCCCGGGTGAGCTCTAGGCCCTACCACCTGTACTTGGTCAGTTACTGTACCTGCGCAAACATCTCGGAAAACGAAGTTCACATCAGCCTAGTCAAAATGACCTTAATGTACAATTGTACACGACTGCGCCTCACTAGGGGACGCGCGGGGCTAGAGCGGGGTGGGGGGCCCGCGTGACTGCTATCTGTCATGCGCCTAATTATTGTGGTCAGGTAATAGAAAGTATCGTTATTTGTAAAATATATCGATTCCTCACAAGTATCAAGATCAAAAGTATCGAAACTTTTTCCGTATTCCTACAAATGCCTTCATGTTTCCTAACTATATTGCGTCTTCATACAAAAGTAAGGGGTTATGAAAAGCATTCAAAGTTTTTTATTAACATTTAATTCTCTAAAGACCATAAACGATTATAGAGAACAATACAGAAATCCGTTTTAGTGAAACACTCAATTAAAAAAGTGTATTTTCACTCATAACATATTTTGGTTTAATGCAATCTACTTAACATCCTTTGATGATCTAATGTCTAGATGGAACATCGAATCCGCGCAAACGTGTCAAAAAATTGTGGCTAATACTGTTAGCACATGAACGTGTAAAATATCGCCTGCACGCACACATGCTTGATATTGTTGCCTTGTTTTTTTTGTTTTCATTGTAGGGCGACGCTCAATCTAGACATTAGATGATCAAAGTTTACATCATAGGCCTATCAACAATAAACATGAAATGCAAGTATCTAAAGAATATTTTAACATTTTAATTGTTGAGTTTTTCTAACAAGACATTTTCTTTATCTACATATCGGCTAGTATGAGGGTGATTGCATAGCCATGCTTATCGCCAGCGCGGTTGACCGACGCGCGGGTCGCGAGCTACAAGTCTCTTGTACCGTTTATAGTGAAAAGAGACCCGCGCCGACGAACCGCGCGCGCCGTACGTCATATGACGTAAAGTAGTGACATTCATAACGTAAAGTAGTGACATTCGTAACACAAGTGCTTAGCTACTTACCACGGGTCAGGTCAATGTATGAGGTGTTGTGTGAATTTATTTAAAAAATTTATTTATTCATCGGCGCGAGTCAACCGCGCTGGCGGTAAGCTTAACCATACAACCACCCTTACACATAAGCAATACAAAGTTACTATTTAAAGGGATGTACTGAGTTTAGTTCAATGATAACAATATTACAATTTAAACATTTGTTATTAGGCAATCTTTAATGGTTAATTATATGTATTTATTTAGCTTCTAGTGTCACTAATCGTGAATAGAACCACCGCCATTTCTAAGGGCAATACTACTTCAGTACTACTGTTACATAATTATAGTCCTACAAGCATCTTTTGGCGCGTGGGTGACAGAGACAGCGCCTTACAGTTTGCCTTACATGTAAGGCGCTTTCTCTGTCGCCCACACGCTAAAAGATCATTTTACGACTTATAAAAAACATATAAAAAAACTAGCTGTTGCCCGCGGCTCCGACCGCGTGGAACTCAGTGTGTCACAAAGTTATTCCTGCGTTAATCCCGACCCCACACATATTAAGACACACTCCACACATCTTAAGAACAGTTGATTTTTTACTACGTTTTAGTCATACCGTACAAAAATCCGTTATGTAGATCTTGAGAAAATCGATAAAAAGACTAAGATATAAACGTCGGGGTTTTTTCATTCCAAACTATTATATTTTTAAACTACATTGGTAGTTTTTCATTCGGGTGCCAAAACATAAAGACCAGCTAAAGCGATGCTGACCCTCGAAAAAGCAACATAAAGTTGATCATGAGAAAAAAAGCCGGTTCGATTCCCGATATATGTATAGATATCCCGATATATAGATATTAATGAGCCCGCGACTTCATTCGCTCATGGAAGCTTTTCCCGCGTAAATCTCGATCCCGCGGGAAGTCCGGAACAAAAAGTAGCTTATATAATGCTCCATAACCTCCTCTACCTCCCACTGAAAGTCCCATAAACATCTGAACCCACGACCTCATTCCCGGGTATGAGTTTTTACCGCGTGAATCCTAATCCCGCGGGAATTCAGGGATAAATAGTACCCTATATGTTGCTTCAAAACTCCCTCAATCTCCTAGTAAAGGTCGCATAAAAATTTAAGCCCGCAACTACGCGCAGGAGTTTATTCCGCGTAACTCCAGATCCCGCGGGATTTCCGGGAAGACAGACTTGTTAGTTTTATATTAATGTTTGTTTAGAAGCTATTAAACCCCATACGCGAAGAAGGTTTTCCCGCGTAAATTCCGATCCCGCGGGATTTCTGGGATAAAAAATATCCTATATGTTAATCTAAGTTGCCCTCTATGTGTGTGCCAAATTTCATGAAAATCGGTTCAGTAGTTTTTGCGTGAAGAAGTAACAAACAAACAAACAAACAAATACACAAACTTTCACATTTATAATATTAGTAGGATTCGGATCACTTTAACAAATTAACATCGTGAACTTCACATATTAAAACAATAACTTACGAAAATATCAATAAACGAACATTATTTAATTAAAACATGTCTTTTTTATAGCTATAAATATTAATTTAAAAAAATGTAATGATACACAATATTGTCTTGGAAGTTTATAAATTGGTATAGAAGAAGTTTATGAATTAAATTGAATTAAATAAATAATAATAATTTTGTACTAACATTAGGTTTTAAGCAATGATGCAATAAATAGGTAGATTGAGCGTCGCCCTACAATGAAGACAAAAAAAACACGGCAACAATATCAAGCATGTGTGCGTGCAGGCGATGTTTTTCACGTTCGTCTAGTGTCTATGTTGCGTGATCAATGATACCAGTTACTAAAATTTTCCCATAAATCACACATTAAACTTAATTTATGGAGTGGTTATTTTCATGAATAAATAAAAAACCCTACTTAATTTAATTACAGTTGTTTATGTTAATGTTGTAATAAACCAGCTAAGTTAATTAAATTAATATTTTTTACGCAGTTTGTAGTTGGAAAGGAGACGGTCCAAAATTGTATGGTGTCTGGGCCTGGTTTTGTACCAGTGATAAAATAAAATAAAAAAGAAAAATAAACCATTTTTGACTAATCAAATCCACGAACTCATCTATATTTCAGTGCAAAAATTATTTATTAACTCCACGTGACGCAATTATTCTACATAATGGCGGGCAGCAGACCAGAGGATTCATAATTTTTGACGTATGACGTTAGCTGTCAATATGCCTTCTCTATGCTTGAACAATGGCTCGAACTCAGAGTGAAGGACGCCATCTTGCAAGTGTTGCAAGTAGTACCTACCGAATAACTCGAAATTAATTTTATTTTAGCAAGTCATTTATTGCGATTTGTGAATTTATTATATTTTTAATGAACTTTCTGTATTTTTTGGTTTTTCATGGTTTAGTGTACAAGATCAGGCCCAAAATGGACCATCTCCTTTTCTAAAATTGTAAAGTTTCCGTCTCAGATTAAGGTGAAAATTTGAAGGGAGGACGGGTTCTACACTCTCATTCGTCCCCCCAAACTAAATATTGCTCTCATAAAGTACTTACTTTTTTAAAATTATTTTTCTAAATCTCTAAAAATTTTAAGGTTATGTGGTCTCATTGGTTAATGTGTAAGCGCTCGAAGTCTTAAGTGTATGTATATGTGTGTGTGGACGTGTGTGTGTGTGTGTGTGTGTGTGTGTGTGTGTGTGTGTGTGTGTGTTTTAAACTACATTATAAAAAATAAATAACTTAAGTATATCTAATTTGATTTTTGGGCCTAATTTTGAATCGTGACATCTCCGGCGCTGCGGAAGATGCAGCCAAACAGGCAAACAGGACTAACAATAGCGAAAAAGTAATTTGGGGGGAAAGTTGGGGGAGTCACCAACCTCTCCTCCAAAAAATTTCAGCTTAATTTGAGGTAGTCACTTTATAATTTTTGGAAACTTGATTTTTTTATAATAAAAAAGTATGCATTTCCTAGATTTAAAAATGGTGGGGGGAAGATGTGAGCGTCAGCCCCCTCCCCCCCTCAAATTTTTAGCTTAATTTGAGGTGGTAACTTAATTAAAGAAGAGCCAATTATTTACGTTACCTATCTAATTTAATAAAAAAATTACTTGGAAAGTTAATTACATGCATATCATTAAAAAAAACTTCAATAAATAAAGGAGATGGTCCATTTTGGGCCTGATCTTGTACACTAAACCATGAAAAACCAAAAAATACAGAAAGTTCATTAAAAATATAATAAATTCACAAATCGCAATAAATGACTTGCTAAAATAAAATTAATTTTGAGTTATTCGGTAGGTACTACTTGCAACACTTGCAAGATGGCGTCCTTCACTCTGAGTTCGAGCCATTGTTCAAGCATAGAGAAGGCATATTGACAGCTAACGTCATAGGTCAAAAATTATGAATCCTCTGGTCTGCTGCCCGCCATTATGTAGAATAATTTCGTCACGTGGAGTTAATAAATATTTTTTGCAATGAAATAAAGATGAGTTCGTGGATTTGATTAGTCAAAAATGGTTTATTTTTCTTTTTTATCTTATTTTATCACTGGTACAAAACCAGGCCCAGACTACATACAATTTTGGATCGTCTCCTTTTCACATTACTCTTGTACCTTTAAAAGTGGTTTATTCGACCCAATGCAAAAATAATCATTAAAATGGGCTCATAAACATACGAATATTAATGTTATATTATTATAAATAAACACAAACGTATTGGTAAACACCACCTTTCTTTAATCGATTTATAAAAGTACATGAACTAAATAATATACACGTAACCATAAACCAATTTATATACCCACAAAAATGATGTTAAGTCGGGAGCATAAAAATAGAAACTAGCAACACTGACAAAAAAATGACGTAATTTGGTTACAATAAAAATCAAAATTGAAATTTAATTAAAAATATGTTTATTGGTTACTTGCCTATGATATGTGATGTTTTTTGAGCTTTTTACCCTTCCTTTATAATTCCGGCACAGTTTAATAGCACATTTCGTCATGTTATCCCTCTTATTTGTTTATTTAAATTGCGCGCGTAATACGTAGTGACACGAAAGCGGCGCGATCGGCACTAATTGGCGGGAAAGTACTTCTGCGCCAATAGTTGGCGCAGCTTTTTTGACAGGTCTTCGCGGATTCGATTATCCATCTAGATACTTATACATCAATGGTTTTAAGACTTAACTAACACTATGGATTGTAACCAAAAACTGGAATCCGAAATAAAGATTATTATTATTATTATTTAAAATTATAAATTTTTAATCAGACAACTAGATGCTCATGTTACGAAATATGTGTATTATATTTCTGAGATGTTATTAAAAGCACCTTTTCAATAGGAGACCTTACGGCCATTTTGGTGCCAGAGTGCAGCACTAGCACATACACCGCCGCGTTCCGTAACTGGACGAAAACGCCCAAAATGTCACTTTTTCATAGAAATTTGAACGTTTTGGTGAAGTTACGGAACGCTGCTTATGATTTGTTTACTGTATGTGCTGATGGCGCCATCTACGCCGAGCTTTGCGTTACATTCCCTATTGTTGCTACAAGCAATAGTAGGAAGCTAACTGCTTACTAAGAGAATTTAACATTTGAAGCTAATTTTCTTTAATAATAAAATTGGAATTTCAGAGTATTTACTAAAACGCTTTAGTTATTTAATGTTCTAAAACCATGTAGTATTACAACAATTATGTTAGAAGCACGGCTACATTGAAGCACTACAATATAGTACTATGTAGTAATGTAGTAATATAGTACTATGTAGTAACATAGTGCTATGGTATTTAGTTGACAAGTTTCGTGACGTAGTTGCTTGGGAACAGTCCAGTCATGCCTCGGAGTTCACCTGGAATTATATTTCAATTGTTAGAAATTATACAAAAAAATATCTGTCAGTCAGTACCTAAAATTAAGTTAATTTGTATTTATTTATTGTTTATAAGAATGGTTTAAAACCAAAATAAGCATTATATTAGATTGATTGACAAAAAAAAATAGTTTTTTTTTTAAATTCCATAAAAAAATGTGATGAGATCTATCACTTTAATATTTTATCAATATGCTAACTACCCCCAAAATTTTGTAAATACATACTTTTCTAATTTCAAAATCATAGCTCAGAAACTGCTCAGACCACCCGCTGCTCCAAGGACCCGTACGCCCCTCCCCTGTCCCTGTCTAGCCCATACCGCCATCTCTGTCTGTCAGTACCTTGCCACCAGGCGGGGTCCTGTAGCTATAGAGATATTACACTAGAGTGGGCGAGCCATACGGCTGCCCATACATTGCAATCACCCCCGGTTAGAAAGAGAAACAACGATAACGGTAATTATCTCTCTCCGATCCCGAGGAGCCAGAAAGAGAAAGGTGATTACTAAAGATTTCGTCTCTTTTTATCCTGGGTACGCTCTGAAGTCTGGCTTCTGCCCTCTAGTGTAATATCTCTATGCCTGTAGCTCTGTAACTACCCGTCCACCCGTCTGTCCGTCCGTCCGTCCGTCCGTCCGTTACCTTGCCACCAGGCGGGGTCCTGTAGCTCTCTAACTACCCGTCCACCCGTCTGTCCGTCCGTCCGTCCGTCCGTCCGTTACCTTGCCACCAGGCGGGGTCCTGTAGCTCTCTAACTACCCGTCCACCCGTCTGTCCGTCCGTCTGTCTGTCCGTTACCTTGCCACCAGGCGGGGTCCTGTAGCTCTCTAACTACCCGTCCACCCGTCTGTCCGTCCGTCTGTCTGTCCGTTACCTTGCCACCAGGCGGGGTCCTGTAGCTCTCTAACTACCCGTCCACCCGTCTGTCCGTCCGTCTGTCCGTTACCTTGCCACCAGGCGGGGTCCTGTAGCTCTCTAACTACCCGTCCACCCGTCTGTCCGTCCGTCTGTCTGTCCGTTACCTTGCCACCAGGCGGGGTCCTGTAGCTCTCTAACTACCCGTCCACCCGTCTGTCCGTTACCTTGCCACCAGGCGGGGTCCTGTAGCTCTCTAACTGCCCGTCCACCCGTCTGTCCGTCCGTCTGTCTGTCCGTTACCTTGCCACCAGGCGGGGTCCTGTAGCTCTCTAACTACCCGTCCACCCGTCTGTCCGTCCGTCTGTCTGTCCGTTACCTTGCCACCAGGCGGGGTCCTGTAGCTCTCTAACTACCCGTCCACCCGTCTGTCCGTTACCTTGCCACCAGGCGGGGTCCTGTAGCTCTCTAACTGCCCGTCCACCCGTCTGTCCGTCCGTCCGTCTGTCCGTTACCTTGCCACCAGGCGGGGTCCTGTAGCTCTCTAACTGCCCGTCCACCCGTCTGTCCGTCCGTCCGTCTGTCCGTTACCTTGCCACCAGGCGGGGTCCTGTAGCTCTCTAACTACCCGTCCACCCGTCTGTCCGTCCGTCTGTCTGTGTGTTGCCTTGCCACCAGGCGGGGTCCTGTAGCTCTCTAACTACCCGTCCACCCGTCTGTCCGTCCGTCTGTCTGTGTGTTGCCTTGCCACCAGGCGGGGTCCTGTAGCTCTCTAACTACCCGTCCACCCGTCTGTCCGTCCGTCCGTCTGTCTGTGTGTTACCTTGCCACCAGGCGGGGTCCTGTAGCTCTCTAACTACCCGTCCACCCGTCTGTCCGTCCGTCCGTCTGTCCGTTACCTTGCCACCAGGCGGGGTCCTGTAGCTCTCTAACTACCCGTCCACCCGTCTGTCCGTCCGTCTGTCTGTGTGTTACCTTGCCACCAGGCGGGGTCCTGTAGCTCTCTAACTACCCGTCCACCCGTCTGTCCGTCCGTCCGTCTGTCCGTTACCTTGCCACCAGGCGGGGTCCTGTAGCTCTCTAACTACCCGTCCACCCGTCCGTCCGTCCGTCTGTCCGTTACCTTGCCACCAGGCGGGGTCCTGTAGCTCTCTAACTACCCGTCCACCCGTCTGTCCGTCCGTCTGTCTGTGTGTTACCTTGCCACCAGGCGGGGTCCTGTAGCTCTCTAACTACCCGTCCACCCGTCTGTCCGTCCGTCCGTCTGTCCGTTACCTTGCCACCAGGCGGGGTCCTGTAGCTCTCTAACTACCCGTCCACCCGTCTGTCCGTCCGTCCGTCTGTCCGTTACCTTGCCACCAGGCGGGGTCCTGTAGCTCTCTAACTACCCGTCCACCCGTCTGTCCGTCCGTCTGTCTGTCCGTTACCTTGCCACCAGGCGGGGTCCTGTAGCTCTCTAACTACCCGTCCACCCGTCTGTCCGTCCGTCTGTCTGTCCGTTACCTTGCCACCAGGCGGGGTCCTGTAGCTCTCTAACTACCCGTCCACCCGTCTGTCCGTCCGTCTGTCTGTCCGTTACTTTGCCACCAGGCGGGGTCCTGTAGCTCTCTAACTACCCGTCCACCCGTCTGTCCGTCCGTCCGTCTGTCCGTTACCTTGCCACCAGGCGGGGTCCTGTAGCTCTCTAACTACCCGTCCACCCGTCTGTCCGTCCGTCCGTCTGTCCGTTACCTTGCCACCAGGCGGGGTCCTGTAGCTCTCTAACTACCCGTCCACCCGTCTGTCCGTCCGTCCGTCTGTCCGTTACCTTGCCACCAGGCGGGGTCCTGTAGCTCTCTAACTACCCGTCCACCCGTCTGTCCGTCCGTCCGTCTGTCCGTTACCTTGCCACCAGGCGGGGTCCTGTAGCTCTCTAACTACCCGTCCACCCGTCTGTCCGTCCGTCTGTCTGTGTGTTACCTTGCCACCAGGCGGGGTCCTGTAGCTCTCTAACTACCCGTCCACCCGTCTGTCCGTCCGTCTGTCTGTGTGTTACCTTGCCACCAGGCGGGGTCCTGTAGCTCTCTAACTACCCGTCCACCCGTCTGTCCGTCCGTCCGTCTGTCCGTTACCTTGCCACCAGGCGGGGTCCTGGCTGCGGTCGGTGACGGCGATGATGTCGTCCTTGTCGAAGCTCAGCTCGTCAGCGTTTTGCGCCGTGTACGGGTACAGCGCTATCACCTGAAATATATTTACCACTTATTAGTGTAGATAGAATTATTTTGTTAACTTCCAGCTAAGAAGTTTCAATCGGGAGCTTCTGACTATGCCCGCGATGGGTTTGTATTGTAGACCTATGTGTGTAGGCCTGTGTGTGTGTGTGTGTGTGTGTGAATGAATATCATATTCCTACCAAAAAATATATGATTTCTGATACCCCACTCTTTAAATGTTCCAAACATTATTTCCACAAGATATACCTAATGTTTATTTATATTTATAGAGTTAAGTTTTATTCTTAATAACAACATAGTAAATAAAGAATTTTGTAAGTGGCAAGTAAGTGTGTAAGAAACTTTAAACACTAGTTTTAGTTTAGGGCTTTAAACTTTAAACACACATCACGTTTACAATAACCTAAATATATTCGATTTAATCATATAATAAAGCCTTACCTTATCAATAACCGTTTCGGCGGGAACTGTATCCATCTTGGACAGCACAGGTGTGGTTCTGCCCGACGCGCGCCCCGATGACTGGAGGATCTGCAACATACACGCGTACATTATCATCATTGTGGAGGAAAAGGGGAGATCTCCCGCCAGGCGATGTCACTGCCTGGGGACCGCGGTCCGATGTTAACTTCCCACCATTTGTATACATATATAGTTAGATACTTTAGAATCTTCGATATCGCGGTTGAGGATACGTCATCTGATTGGCCAGTTCAGTATGACGTAGTCTATTGTTTTACTGCACCCGTTGCTTGTGGTTGCGTGGTCAGCATCATGTGCGGCGCGCGCTCATATTACTGTAGGTATCGCGCCGCTACAATCTTATACTGGTACTAGTAGACGCCCAGGGTGTCTACTAGTATTACATCCCACTACATATTGTATCTACATGTTCGATTTGAAGAATTCTTTTCGTGTTCAATAGTCTATTCACCGAGGAAGGCTTAAGGCTACATAACATCACACTACCAGCTGTCGTCCCCCTTAGACTGTGGAGGAAAAGGGGAGATCTCCCGCCAGGCGATGTCACTGCCTGGGGACCGCGGTCCGATGTTACCTTCGGACCATTTGTATATATAGTTAGATACTTTAGAATCTTCGATATCGCGGTTGAGGATACGTCATCTGATTGGCCAGTTCAGTATGACGTAGTCTATTGTTTTACTGCACCCGTTGCTTGTTGTTGCGTGGTCAGCATCATGTGCAGCGTGCGCTCATATTACTGTAGGTATCGCGCCGCTACAAGACCAAAGCCCGGCATACCTTGACGTAGCTCGCCGGGAACCAGCCGACCTGCCGGTTGCGGCCCTTGGCCTGCAGCTCGCCCTCCCACCACCCGCTGTCCGCCTTCTTGCGCACCACCAGCAATAGACCAGTAGACCAGTAGACCAATAGACCAGCACACCTTGACGTAGCTCGCCGGGAACCAGCCGACCTGCCGGTTGCGGCCCTTGGCCTGCAGCTCGCCCTCCCACCACCCGCTGTCCGCCTTCTTGCGCACCACCAGCAATAGACCAGTAGACCAGTAGACCAATAGACCGGCACACCTTGACGTAGCTCGCCGGGAACCAGCCGACCTGCCGGTTGCGGCCCTTGGCCTGCAGCTCGCCCTCCCACCACCCGCTGTCCGCCTTCTTGCGCACCACCAGCAATAGACCAGTAGACCAGTAGACCAATAGACCAGCACACCTTGACGTAGCTCGCCGGGAACCAGCCGACCTGCCGGTTGCGGCCCTTGGCCTGCAGCTCGCCCTCCCACCACCCGCTGTCCGCCTTCTTGCGCACCACCAGCAATAGACCAGTAGACCAGTAGACCAATAGACCGGCACACCTTGACGTAGCTCGCCGGGAACCAGCCGACCTGCCGGTTGCGGCCCTTGGCCTGCAGCTCGCCCTCCCACCACCCGCTGTCCGCCTTCTTGCGCACCACCAGCAATAGACCAGTAGACCAGTAGACCAATAGACCGGCACACCTTGACGTAGCTCGCCGGGAACCAGCCGACCTGCCGGTTGCGGCCCTTGGCCTGCAGCTCGCCCTCCCACCACCCGCTGTCCGCCTTCTTGCGCACCACCAGCAATAGACCAGTAGACCAGTAGACCAATAGACCGGCACACCTTGACGTAGCTCGCCGGGAACCAGCCGACCTGCCGGTTGCGGCCCTTGGCCTGCAGCTCGCCCTCCCACCACCCGCTGTCCGCCTTCTTGCGCACCACCAGCAATAGACCAGTAGACCAGTAGACCAATAGACCGGCACACCTTGACGTAGCTCGCCGGGAACCAGCCGACCTGCCGGTTGCGGCCCTTGGCCTGCAGCTCGCCCTCCCACCACCCGCTGTCCGCCTTCTTGCGCACCACCAGCAATAGACCAGTAGACCAGTAGACCAATAGACCAGCACACCTTGACGTAGCTCGCCGGGAACCAGCCGACCTGCCGGTTGCGGCCCTTGGCCTGCAGCTCGCCCTCCCACCACCCGCTGTCCGCCTTCTTGCGCACCACCAGCAATAGACCAGTAGACCAGTAGACCAATAGACCAGCACACCTTGACGTAGCTCGCCGGGAACCAGCCGACCTGCCGGTTGCGGCCCTTGGCCTGCAGCTCGCCCTCCCACCACCCGCTGTCCGCCTTCTTGCGCACCACCAGCAATAGACCAGTAGACCAGTAGACCAGTAGACCAATAGACCAGCACACCTTGACGTAGCTCGCCGGGAACCAGCCGACCTGCCGGTTGCGGCCCTTGGCCTGCAGCTCGCCCTCCCACCACCCGCTGTCCGCCTTCTTGCGCACCACCAGCAGCTGGGGGGAGCAATAGACCAGTAGACCAGTAGACCAATAGACCAGCACACCTTGACGTAGCTCGCCGGGAACCAGCCGACCTGCCGGTTGCGGCCCTTGGCCTGCAGCTCGCCCTCCCACCACCCGCTGTCCGCCTTCTTGCGCACCACCAGCAATAGACCAGTAGACCAGTAGACCAATAGACCAGCACACCTTGACGTAGCTCGCCGGGAACCAGCCGACCTGCCGGTTGCGGCCCTTGGCCTGCAGCTCGCCCTCCCACCACCCGCTGTCCGCCTTCTTGCGCACCACCAGCAATAGACCAGTAGACCAGTAGACCAATAGACCGGCACACCTTGACGTAGCTCGCCGGGAACCAGCCGACCTGCCGGTTGCGGCCCTTGGCCTGCAGCTCGCCCTCCCACCACCCGCTGTCCGCCTTCTTGCGCACCACCAGCAATAGACCAGTAGACCAGTAGACCAATAGACCAGCACACCTTGACGTAGCTCGCCGGGAACCAGCCGACCTGCCGGTTGCGGCCCTTGGCCTGCAGCTCGCCCTCCCACCACCCGCTGTCCGCCTTCTTGCGCACCACCAGCAATAGACCAGTAGACCAGTAGACCAATAGACCGGCACACCTTGACGTAGCTCGCCGGGAACCAGCCGACCTGCCGGTTGCGGCCCTTGGCCTGCAGCTCGCCCTCCCACCACCCGCTGTCCGCCTTCTTGCGCACCACCAGCAATAGACCAGTAGACCAGTAGACCAATAGACCAGCACACCTTGACGTAGCTCGCCGGGAACCAGCCGACCTGCCGGTTGCGGCCCTTGGCCTGCAGCTCGCCCTCCCACCACCCGCTGTCCGCCTTCTTGCGCACCACCAGCAGCTGGCCCTTCTGCAGCGACAGCTGCTCCGAGCTGGGGGAGAGAGATTAGTTATTGGGACCGTGCGCGACGGTGGCGACGCGCATATGTGGCAACTTTTTCGGCGACTGTCAAATAATGACATGTAAACATTGTTAGTATTTTTGCAATTAAAACCAAAATAAAGAGTAAATGTTACTTGTTGTCTTTTTTTGGGTGCAATTTATTGAATAATATATGTGTGAAATGGATATAATCATAAAAACCGGGTTCGAAAGTCAGCCGAAATAGTTTCCATTTTTTGTCACGTTGTGCGCTGCGATCGTTTTGGTACACCTATCACGAATCAGCTATCAGCGAATAGTACCGGGCAAGAAATAATGCACATCGGTATTCAAGAAGAGATAATCGGATAGTTACGGCTTTGTAGAGCGTTGTCTCTCTCACACATTGCACTGAAAATGCAATATCTATTAAGAGCTGATAAAGCACCCTATCAAGTACTTTTATAATAATAATGTTGATGTTCCATTGGAGGTTTATAAATAAATAGTGTGTGTTGTGTGTAGTAAATAGTGAGTTGTGTACAACTCTTTATAATATTTATTTATGAGTGAACGCGACCGTCTTCCACCAAATTCGAAAGAAAAGTAACAAGTCAATTGTAAGGACTGTGTAGTAAGGACAACGCTCTACAAAGCCGATACTAACCGATTATCTCTTTCTGAATACCGATGTGCATTATTACTTGTCGGGTACTGTACTTTAGTAAACGTCAGTGTAACGAAACGACGGCTGGTTGTGGCCATCCGCTACCTAATTCTTTCGATGGAAATAAAAGGCTCTTGTAATGTAGGGCGATGGAGGTGTGGCGAGCGCTAGTATTGAACTGACCGTTTTTCTCGTGTGGGAGCAGAACGATTCTATTTTTAAATATATGTTCTTCTAATTTCTTTAGGTTCAATACTAGGCCAGCCACAGCTCGTGCACATAAATAAAGCAAGTCTGTCTTTATTAAAACACTAGAGAACCGCCCGCGCTTCGCTTCGGGACCCGTAGGTAACAGTCGCGTAGGTCCCGCTCCCGTAGGAATCTCGGCTATACTAAAAGCGTGATTCAGAACTTGCAAATGAATTTTACTAACGCCATCTATTAACAACATCCGGAACTAAATATTTAGCAACTAACAAAACATCGATCTTCCCATGGGAATGAGATGTTTTTCCGCGGTAAAAAGTAGCCTACGTCACTCTCCACCCTCCTAACTATCCCCACACACATAAACCATACCATATAATAGCCATGTTGCGACGTGAAAGAGTCACAAACAAACAAACAAACACACTTTCACATTTATAATATTAGTATGGATAAGAAACAGTATAAAGACATGTCAAAATTAAGTCGTGCACAGTCAAGGTAAGAGAAGATCGCCAGAAAGAGCTGCAGAGATAGGAAGGTTTTGTTAACGCCTGGGTTTTGGCAAAGTTTGACAAAGGTAGCTAGTAGCGGACAAATTGGACACCCGCATACCATAACAAATTCACATTTACCGTTAAACCAATAATCGTGAGTACCCACATACACCCGCTAAATAAGTAACGTTATCAGTTAACTGTACGACAGACTAATAACACTATGAACTGTCCCTCAAAAGTCCCCCATCTATCGTGAGTACCCGATAAAAAACCGATATAATAAGATACCTGTCAGCAGTCCAATCTGACAGTCACACAGACTCTTACAGCCATCCCTCACCATCCCACCAACAATCGTGAGTACCCCCTTACCAACCAATGCAACCAAACACCTGTTAGCTGTCCACTCTGACAGCCACAAAGCCTCCACTAAACACTCCAACATCCAGATTTTCTGCCATCAATCGTGAGTACCTGGTGGCGGCGTAGCTGGCGAGCGCCTGCGCCTCCTCCGGCTTGCGGCGGCCAGCGGCAGAGTCACGGCAACAACACTAACATTTATCCCTCGCAATTTACCATCAATCGTGAGTACCCGCAAACACGTGCTCACCAACCAACCCAACGCTACCTGTTATCGACACTAGTCCACCAACACACTCCAACATTCACCATTTTTTTTCTACCATTAATCGTGAGTACCCGCTTACCAACTACTGTAACCAAACACTTGTTAGCAGTCTACTCCGATACCACAAAGTCTCCCCTCAAACATCCACAATTTTTTTTCTAGCACCAATCGTGAGTACCCGCAAACATGCACTCAACTACCAACCAACACTACCTATACCTACTTAGAACACCAAAACACTCAAACATTCATCATTATTTTTCTACCGTCAATCGTGAGTACCTGGTGGTGGGTAACCAACGTTACCGCTATGTGTTATCGACACACTAGTCCACCAATACACTCTCACCACCATCCCTAAAAAAAATAATTCCCCCGTTAATCGTGAGTACCCTGCGCACCCCCAATCGTGAGTACCTGGTGGCGGTGTAGCTGGCGAGCGCCTGCGCCACCTCCGGCTTGCGGCGGCCGGCGGCGGAGTCGCGGCCGGAGTCGCGGCGCGCCGCCGACGCGGGCCGGCCCCCGCCCGCGGCGCCTCCGCCCCCGGCGGCCGCGCCCCACTCCGTGATCGCGGCCACCTCCGACGATATCGGTGTGGAGGACTTCTGTTCCTTGTGGGTGAAGGGAGGTAATTAAAAAAAAAATACTAGACAGGAATAGTTTGCTTTTTACAATAAAAAATCTCAAGATTGATATAAGTAGTAGCCAGAGATTTAAAAACATAGATAGGCCCTTCGCTCAGCCTTATGTAAAAAATCGCTGAACAAACATAAAAAAGCATATATACGGTCGAATTGAGAACCTCCTTCTTTTTTTGAAGTCGGTTAAAAAATGCCCTCAAGATTGATAAGTAGTAGTAGCCAGAGATTTAAAAACATAGATAGGCCCTTCGCTCAACCTTATGTAAAAAATCGCTGAACAAACATAAAAAAAGCATATATACGGTCGAATTGAGAACCTCCTTTTTTGAAGTCGGTTAAAAAATGCCCTCAAGTTTGATAAGTAGTAGTAGCCAGAGATTTAAAAACATAGATAGGCCCTTCGCTCAAACTTATGTTGCTATTATTGTATTTGATAACGAAAAATTTAATATTGATGGCGGCCACTTCTGATGATATCGGGGTGGAGGATTTCTGTTCCTGCGGGGTGGGGGGGATGGGTTAAGAAAAGAATTAAATACTAGACAGGAGTAATTTGGTATTTACAACAAAAAGAACTGGCCTCAACATCTACAAGTAGATATAGCCAGAGATTTAAAGACCTAAAAACATAGATATACCATTCCCTCAACCTTATGTTGCAACCTTAAGTTATTCTATTTGACTGGGAAAAATTAATAAGCGATGTCTCATTTTCGCATTGTCATTCCCTCTCTGTCATATTGACATATGCCGAAGCAAGAGTAATTGTTTTAGGAATAGTGAAAAAAATCAATAATTCAAGAAGAATCAAAATTCAACCATAGCACCCAAGACATACAGACCATAGTTGCATGGTCTCGTACAAGTTGGTGCATTGCCTGGTCGCTATGATGTGAGCATTTGCGATGCTACCATAAACTTTGTCACATGTTCAATCAAAATTCAACCATAACACCCAAGACATAAAGACCATAATCGCATGCTGTCATTCAACTTGGTCCCTTTACGAGTCTTGTATACATTTATTTATTTATTTAAGCTTTATTGACCCTTATAGTAAGTGGTACAAAAGGCGGACTTAATGCTACGTAGCATTCTCTACCAGCCAACCTTCGGGATGTGCAGAGAACAACGAATTGTATACGGGGCTTGTATACAATCAAAATTCAACCTTAATACCCAAGACATAAAGGCCATAATCGCATGCTCTCGTTTCAATCTGTCCGTTTCCTTGTCGTGGAGTCCTACATACCTGCACGGGCGGCGACGCAGGCTCCGGGGCTGCGCTGACGGCCGGGGGCGTCGCCTCGGGCGCCGGCTCCGGCTCGGCCGCTTCGGGTATGGTGGTGATGGTGTCCCTGCTGGTGTGCTCCGTGGTGGTGTCCTTTGTTA
The DNA here is from genome assembly GCA_905404135.1 of Hesperia comma. Taxonomy (NCBI): domain Eukaryota; kingdom Metazoa; phylum Arthropoda; class Insecta; order Lepidoptera; family Hesperiidae; genus Hesperia; species Hesperia comma. The sequence goes on from FR990039.1 coordinate 1,243,858, forward strand.
CGTAATTCGATGGGAATATGCCCGTTCTGGAAACACCATATCGTCGCCTCAGTGCTTGTTTGGCCTATCTACCAAATTTTTCGAAAATTAACTTTAAATGCAGTTTTATTAAGACTTAAATTTCAATCTTTTTGGTTAAGACAGATTGCTAACTTTTTCTCTTAAAATAACAAGAAATATCATTTAAATTTTATTATTGACACGACATCGTAATGAAAATTTCGTGCTTGTTTGTTGTATCTCCAGATTTTGTTTTAAATCCCACATCGTAAGAGACTTTGAGTGCTTGAGTGCTCTATGTCCACTCAATCGACCAATCACAGCCCGCGGCGCAATATTCTCCGCCATTTTGTTTGATTTGTTAATTTGGCGGGAGACACCGAAGAATCCATAAAATAATCGTAAAACTATGTAAATTATAGTGTTTTTGGTGTTTAGATAATTCTAGACATTAATAAAACATGTCTAGAACATTTAATAAAAGTGAACATGAGCAGACGCAGCCGCAAATTGAACAATAAGTACTTTTTAGTTTCAACTTGATCTCGTTATGAATTTGCAATAGGGTGTTGCTTTTTAATGATTTTGAACATCCCAAGAGTGCGTTAATACGCTCCAAAGATTCTCGCTCCCTTATTTTGAGACCGAATTAACGTACTGTTAAGCAATTTACGCATGATAGTAAAATTAGATTTTGAGTTAAAAAATAAATATTTTGTAATGATTCCGTGTTGGGTGTCAATGAAGTGAGTTAATTAAGTAAGGGTAATTTTTTGTTGTGCGTTTTGTTAAAACGTAAAAAATAATAAAAGAAACTCAATCTTGAAATACGTAAGTGTGTATTGATAATTCTAAAAAAATATGTCGCGTTGGGGGACCGCTCCAACCTTAACAATTTAATTACGAATAGTAACTAACGTAACCTCATAACCGAGTTGGTTGAGCCGTTTAAACCGTTGAGCCGTTTTGATAACCCGGATGGCGTAATGGTTAACACGCCGCGCCGGCACGCTGTTCCGAGGGTCTTGGATTCGATTCCCAGCGAAGCGGCAATTTGAATGATGAGTTTAAATTTCCGTTCTCGGTCTGGGTGTGTGTGTCCTTGTCCTTGTGTGGGGCTTTGAGTGTGAAGCGTTATTATTAAAATATTAAAAAATCTTCGGTAAAAGACTTAATAGGTGAGCATGTGACACTTATGAAAAAAAATCGGAGATAATGAATAGTTCCCCCAACGCGATGTGTTTTTTTAGAATTAATTAATACACACTTACGTACTTCAAGATTGAGTTTCTTTTATTATTTTTTACTTTTTAAATGAAATTCCTTGTCTCGGGGGTTTTTTAAATTTTTAATTTAATTTTTAATCAGTCTTTATAAAACTCAAATCATAAATTGAAAGAAATCGTTCATAAAAACATCCTGTATATAATATCTGAAACATAGAACAAACAAGCACGAATAAATAAATCAGCCACTTTGCCCTATCTCCAGTGAGTCGTGTTCTAAGTCCACATTCATAATTATATTTGTGCATGTTTGTTCTATCTCCACATAAAACCTGTAAAATAAGGTAAAATTAATTACGATCTTATATAAAACTTATCACTATCAATACATAGTTAACTCTTGTATTAAGAAAAACCTTAAAATCAAAAACTACAGCTTTTTAAAAGAAATACAGCTAAAAATTCGTGTACTGTAAAATTTAACCAATGGTAGATAGAACAAACAAGCACTGAGGCGACGATATTGTGATAAGGAAATGGTTGTCAGCCTGATCAACTGCTATTTGATTGATGAACTACTTTTGAATATTGATTTACTGATTTTTAACGTCCTCCACTCCACCAATCCATTAGGAATATAATCTCTGTACGTCTCTTTAGGAATTAATGAATCCCATGCCCACTATCCCATGTCATTAACGTGTGATGCAGATCTGACCTTAATTCTCTGGATGTGCTTGATTGATTACCGTTTAGTTGTTAGATTCATCCACTGCCTGATTGTTTATCAATTTGATTGATCTACTGCTTGATCGATTAACAGTTTGATTAATCAACCTCTGATTGATTAACATTTTGATTGATCGATTAACTGATTATCTAACCTCCTCCACGAATCTGCAAACTTCGTATATGAGTGCCGTAAGCTATTATAATGTCCATTTGCCGCCCCCTCATCTGTACCGCCTGCTTGCGCTGCAATCCATGCACGCCCGCTGACCTCACCCCTATATATTATGCTCCAATCTCCTCACCCTCCCGAGTAGTTAGTAGTAGTTTTTTCTTTTTTTTTTCGCCATTTTATTTCTCCTCCATTACAAACGAATATAAAGCACCTTTGCAAAAATGGCGATACAATCAAATAATGACATTCACAAGCGTATTTGTAAATACCTACGTGAAATAAATGATTTTGAGTTTGAGTTTGATTGATCAGACTATTAGCTGTTAGATTGATCAATAATTGATTTATATATTAACAGTTTGACTAATCAACCCATGATTGATTAACACTTTGATTGATCGATTAACTGATTGTCTAATCTCCTCCTCCTGCAAACATGGTTTATCCCCTAAATCTCCTCACCCTCCCGAGTACAGAGGAGAGGAGAAGAGGAGAGTGAATAGCCTTCTATAAGTTAGTACATACATCATCTTGGACTTCATCGCCACTTACCATCAGGTGGGATCATGAAGCAAATATAGAGAGGACACATTGTATGTAGATTTCCTATAAAAGATCGCGTGACGCTTTGCGGGGCGAGGGGGATAAAGAAATGGGCGGGATCTAACAAGATTATCAAGATAATAGTAATTGTTAGCTCTACGTACCTATGCATTTTTATTTCCCCTGATACAAAGTGTCGCCATCTAACGTCGAGTAAAAATTTATTTGGTGAGAGCGCTCAATAGACTGACTTAAGGCCACGCCCACTGTGATGACGTCAGGACCTAGTTGAGACACAGTGCACAGTTGCTTAGGCCGTCTCCTCTCTATATTTGCTTCATGGGTGGGATCGTTGTCAAGCATTAACTTATTTTAAGTAAAAAAAAAGTACAAACCTGACACCAATCCTGCCGGTCCACCAGTCCCCGTCGCGTCGGATGACCTCGATCCGCTCCCCGGCCTCGAACACCAGGTCGCCGGGCTCGCCAGACACGTACGGGTACGCCGCTATGTAGAAGTCTCCGCCCTCTGATAACGGAACGATACAAGATCAGTGTGCTTTGCGCTCGAATTTAGACTGTAACTCGTTCGGTTAAGGTTTTACTTTACATTGGCACGATGCATATTTCACATACTTCGAATGTGACAGTGGTGTGCAATTGTGCATAATGAAATTTTCAACACACTTGCTCGTAAAGTTGCTATTTTTTCTTTAGTCTTACGCCCGGAATGCGGTTTATTACACACTAGTGCGTTTTACTTTTCATTGCCGCACTAGTGTTTTTCTTATTCCACTTTTTTTTTAATATCCGTAAAGAGGTTGTTACCAAAAGATTTATTATTTTGTAAATAAATAAACTTGTTGTACTTAGTCAAAATCTGATAAAATAAGATTATACTTCATCTAATTATCTATTAGAGCATTTAAAAAATACAATATTTTAAATCATTAATTACCGTAAATTCTTATTAGAAATACATAATTATTTAGTTTAATATATTGTGGTTGAATGGCGGTGTTCGGTGCCTCTGGGCTTAACCTGCGTGCGCATAGTTATTCAACCAAAGATACGGCGCGCGAAAAAATAAACGTCCGCGCCATTTTGTGCAAACATTTGTTCGTTTATAATTTGCTGATTTGTGACTGAAAAATGTCGATACCTAATTGTTTTTTTCCTCGCAAGTGTGTTGAAAAACGTCGTATGATACGCGTGTGCTTTGTTCATTACAGTCTTGGCTCTATTACAGCCCTCGCCTTGCGGCTCGGGCTGTGCAATACCGCCTCGACTGTAATGACCAACTTCGCGCACTTGTATCATAATGTACTATTATGTTAGGATGAATGGTTTATTAAATTAATCTGTGGAAAGAAGTTCACTATCGTACGGTATTAATTAATTACGGTATTAGCTATCGTACGGGGTGGAGGCTAGACGAAAAATTGTATAAGATTTTGCTGTCGCAACGTCTGCTAATTGGTGTGCCCAGTCATAGGTCCGCGTATGCATGCGGCAGGCCTGCTCTTTAAAACTATGCGTCTTAGAAATTAATTATCACTCGTATCAAACATTGTGATGGAATGCACGTCTGAGAGATGTCCATATTATCCTTATGTATGAAGTTTGTCAATCTACACTTGCCTAATGGACTATGGCTTGTACTCTATTATGAGAGGGGATATTTATACAGCAATGGGACAATAAGTTGCGATGATGACTTACCTACTACAGGCATAGCTCCGCCCAAATCATTCGATATTTCCGCTTCCGGAACCTCTGCTATGCCTGAAGGAAGAGCATTTGAAATTATTAATTAAAATCCGTTTGCATTTTAATAGATAGACAAACATACATCAAACTGATCCTATAAAGAAGTAGCAGTAATAACGCTACACACTCACAGCCCCACACTAGGATTCCCTGTGTCGTGGGTGCCTTGGACAACACACAAGACAAGGACACACACCCAGACCGAGAACGGAAATTTAAACTCATCATTCAAATTGCCGCCTCGCTGGGAATCGAACCCAGGACCCTCGGAACAGTGCTGTGAGTGTGTAGCGTTATTTATTTATTTAATCTATTCTAAAACCCAGTAAGGGGGGGTACCTTCGAGCTGCGTCTTGTTCTCCAGCACCTCCAGGGGTTCGGCGTACGCCGCGTTGATGTCTTCCACGTATGACTCCGGGAACCACCCGGACTGACCTGCAACCACCACAGTTTATCTAATTTTTACATCTCTAGTCAAATTTAATTGGCACGTAAAATTGCGTACCTAGATGCGTACGCATATACGTACGTACGAACGAACGAAAGAATAAAAAATGTAATTTAATTCGATCAGGAAAATAGAAAACTTGTCATGAGAGTGCTAAAGTTTCCTTATTTATGGCAACAGTAGTTATAATAACGCTTATGTCATTTTGACAACAAAGTCAGAAATGTTATTTAAGGGAATAAATGTTATTTTAAAGAAAATGATTTTGTAGCACATACAAATCTACTTTTCTTTCACAATTATGACTAGTTTCTAGTAATTTAGTCCTAGTTTAATTCTGGTAATTTAATTTCAAAATAATCTCTCAAAGTAACAAAACAAACCATGACATTCAACTTGCTGATAAGCGATTTACGAGTGAAGTTTAGAAAGTAACCGTTGCCAGTAAAACTAATTTGTTCCATGAGCTTACCGCAATATGGCGAGGTTTTTTATATTCCTGGTCTACCTACAGTCCGTTTTTTTAGAATAGAGTTATAGAGATATAGAATAGAGTTATAGAATAGAGAAATAGTTAACTACAAAACAAATATGGCTGATAATTGTCAAAGTCACAGTAGTCAATAAGACACTGACATTACACATGTACAGTAAAACCAACTTAACCATGAAATGAAGAGAGGCGCTGTCGGAAGCATTGGACCAATCATCGAGAGGCAGTAAATGACTAATGAATGGCCACAACGTACGTTTATGAATTACTTTTTAACATGGCGGCGTTAGTTCCAATTTTTGCCACATCAGAGATAAGTTGGTGGCAATTATCGAAAAAAATGTCAAACATGTCAAGTTCTTGTTGAAATGCATGTAGAAATTATTCATCTGTGAAAAGTGAAGTTGATGGATTTGCACAATGTATGAAATTTACTCATTATTATTGTAATTTAAAATCAGTTTTTGGTGTAAAACACAGGGCGATATATAGAGTGAACCGATTGAATTGTTTGTAAGTTGTTTCACGCGTGTAACATTGTGGAAATTTGATGTTTCGGAAACTCAGTGATTAAATTTGTTTTGTAGTTAACTCTATTCTAAAAAAAACGGACTGTTTAGCTATAACTAGCTTCTACCCGCAGGCTTCGCCCGCGTGGAATTCTTTTAACCTGCGTACGCAATGTAAGCGGCAAGAAATGTAAGAATTTACGACACCACATTAGAAACCCTGAAAATAACAGTATTTCTCCATTATTTAATAGATGTTATTATACATAAAAACCTTCCTCTTGAATCACTCTACCTATTACAAAAAACCGCATCAAAATCCGTTGCGTAATTTTAAAGATTTAAGCATACAGACAAACAGACACAAATAGCGACTTTGTTTTATACTATGTAGTGATAATGTAGTACAAAACGTACCTCTAGCGGAGCCCCACCGCCAGCCGGGCTCCGCGTCGCCGCGGGGCGCAGGCGCGTCGCTCACCTGGCAATAGTAAGTCATTTATTATACGTCAAAATAGTGGGAACTTTGGTGCTGATATTAAAGGTAGGTAAAAATGAGTGTAATCCGCGATGATAAAAGTTTAAAATCAGTTGTTAAAGGTAGCATGTTTATAAACAACTACTTTTTGCGCCTGGCTTCGCTCGCGTGAGAAACAAACAACGTTAAAAACGTGTGTGCGAAAAGATCGAATGATCGACTGACAGGGCCAACCACCTATACTTTTATTGAAATAAAAGTCAATAACACAAGTAAAGGCTTGACCTAGTATATAATAGTATTTATGTATATTTGTAATTTATACGTCAGATAAAACCGCTCTTCGTGTTTTTCTGTTTGGCCCAATGGTTAGCTGGTAGAGAATGCAGTTTAGCATTAAGCTCGCCATTTGTACCATAATATTTTATTGTGGTCAATAAAGTTTCAATAAATAAATAAATAAAGAGGAGGGTACCGGCATTTTACGAAAAAAATACATAATCCCTCTTCTCCCCCCATCTTCTCTTTTAACTTACCCTCAAATCAACCATAACTCGTACAAGCCTCACTAAACACCTCCCCCCTTATCTACCCACAAAACACCCCCTTATCCCTCTCCCACAAAATAGTACATCTCTCTTCCCCCCTTCTCTTTAAATCTACCCTCAAATCAACCATAACTCGTACAAGCCTCACTAAACCCCTCCCCCCTTATCTACCCACAAAACACCCCCTTATCCCTCTCCCACAAAATAGTACATCTCTCTTCCCCCCTTCTCTTTAAATCTACCCTCAAATCAACCATAACTCGTACAAGCCTCACTAAACCCCTCCCCCCTTACCTACCCACAAAACACCCCCTTATCCCCCTCCCCCAAAACAGTACAAAATCTCCCTTCTTCCCTCTCTCTTTAAATCTACCCTCAAATCAACCATAATTCGTACAAGCTTCACTATTACCTCCTCCCTCACTATACCAGATGGTGGTAGGGCCTAGAGCTCACCCGGGGAAGTACCACCGCCCGCCACGGTACTTAGTACCATTCCTACCGTGTAATCATTGTTTTAACAACAATTGTGTTCCGGATAGGAAGGTGTGGAGCCGGTTACACTTTTTTAGAGGCGACCATCTCAGTCCTCAGGGGTAGCAACGCATCTGTGACCGAATTAGAACGAGACTCATTGAGCCTAGTTCTGGGTCGGTCACAGTCTCACAGTTGTCATGGGCGGCAGCGGAAGGTGGTGCTGCATGCTCGTTTGCTATCTTAATTCCATAAAAAAACCCTCCTCACTATACCCCCCCTTATCTCCTCCCCCACCCCCTAACGAATCCCCTTATCCCCCCAATCCCCTCACTCACCAGATCCCCGGGCTGCAAGCTAAGCTCGTCAGCCGTCCTGGCATTGAACTCGTACACGCATCGCCATTTGGGTGCTGCCGTCGTGGCAGCTGACGGTACTGTCTCCGTCGCTGCGGGGGTAATTATACATTGGAATATGAGCTCTATGTCGTGTAGCTTACGGTTCAATTTTAAGTGACATTTAACAACATGTCAGTTATCTATGTATAAGAGATTGAGCATGTCTGAGTTAAACTTGAATAATACATTATAACATTTATATCCTCCACATCCACCGTTTTGAAATCGCACAAACTCATTTTTTCATACTCATTTAAATAAAAAATTGTTTTATGTTCTGTTATCTCAGAGATAAAGTGAATATGAACACAAAAATATTTAGTAATAGGATATAAAGTATATAAAGAGAAATTAGTGATGCTGATGTGATTGATGGTCATACCGTTGGTAGCGGGCGCGTCTCCCCAGGCGTCATCAGTGGTGGCAGTGGTACCCCACGCGTCGTCAGCCGTGCCCCAATCCGCCTCTGAAACAATGGTAACCATAGAGATATTACACTAGAGTGGGCGAGCCATACGGCTGCCCATACATTGCAATCGCCCCCGGTTAGAAAGAGAAACAACGATAACGATCATTACCTATCTCTCTCCGATCCCGATGAGCCAGAAAGAGAAAGGTGATTACTAAAGATTTCGTCTCTTTTTATCCGAGGTACGCTCTGAAGCCTGGCTTCTGCCCTCTAGTGTAATATCTCTATGATGGTAACTCTCGACTTCCAAATGGCTTATCTGTTATGGTGCGTACAGACTATATAACAAAACATGTTATAAAACATAGTTAAATACAATGTTTTTTTAATGTGGACGATATGTGTTACAAAAACAAGTTATACAACATGTTATTAGTTTTTGCAACAATGTTATATGCTATATTTTAAGAAATGACACGCATTGAATTGTTATAAAACACTGTTATACAACACTGTTGTTTTAATGTGTACGGTCTTGTTACACGTTTCATTGTTAGACAACAATGTTAGATAGTGTGGACGTGTTATAAAACAGAAGTTATATAACATGTTACATAATCTGTACGCACCCTTATATATTTAACCCCCGACGTAATAAGAGCGGTGTTATAAGTTTGACTTGTCTGTCTGTCTGTCTATGTGTCTTTCCCGTAGCTCTGAAACAGATTCACCAATTTCAATGCGGTTTTTTTCATTAGCGAACGTTTACTCGTCGTGGTTCTTAGCTTTTTGACAGAATTCGGTCCAGCAGTTTGAACACTTTGAGCTCTTTACCAAAATGGCGCAAGGCATTTGGCGTTTCAGCGCCATCTAGATGCCGTTTAATGAACAATTATAATCGTCCATTTGATAGAGAAAAGCAATTTTTAAGAGTTTTAAGACATTCATGAAATTGTAATTATGATTTTAACGATAGTTCACTCGAAGTACAATAGATGGAGCTATGCAAAACGTTGAGGGGTTTTCTAATTTTTTTTATTTTTATAAACGCTAACACACTCATACCCCCGCAGTAGGTTACCAGGTACCTGTGTCGCGGGTGGCATGGACTACACATATAACACATCACAATTACACCCATGACCCGAGTGCAAATATTTATCTGCCACATGAATATCTGCCCCGGCCGGGAATCGAACCCGGGACCCCTCGCGTCACAGGTAGGGTCGCTACCAACTAGGCTACAGGGTCGTCGCAATGTCGTCAATTAAATATATATATTTTTAAAAACCTCACCATTACTCCAAGCCGCCTCAGCCGGCGCGGTGCTCTTTCTCTCCTGGTACTCTCTCCGTTTCTCCTCGTACAGCTGCCACACGATCTCGCATTTCTCTCCGAGTTGAGCCACCTTCAATATTTCAATATTTATTTAAAAGTGTTTACATACTTAAACTTAAGTCTTTGCAGTTCTCAAATTCAAATTATTTATTTCTTCCAAGTAGGTTTTTACAAACTCTTTTCGAATGTCACATTACGCCATCGCTTCAACAAATCCCTACGGTGAGTGGTCTTGGAAGAAGAAGCGGCAAGAAACTCCCAAGGAGTCATTTTTTTCTCTTCCTCCACTCACAGTTACAGTTGCACTTACTACTAATTACGGCTAAACACACTAGGATAGCCTGTGTTGTGAGTAGCTACACTCTTCCAGGTGTCTTATTGAAACAACCAGTTGTGCACGCGACTTCGTCCGTGCATAGGAATTTTCCGCGTCAATGCCGATCCCGCGGGAACTGAGGGAACCGAGATAAAAAGTAGCTTTGCGCCACAACCTCCTCTATCTCCCGGTGAAAGTCGCATAAAAATCCGTTCAGCCGTTTCTGAGATTAGTGTGCACAAACACATAGACAAACAGAAAAAATGAAAAAACATTATTTTGGGTCCTCTTGTGTATAAAAGCCCTCCATTATTATTTTTTAACCGACTTTAAAAAAGGAGGTTCTCAGTTTGACCTGTATGTATGTGTATTTGTGCGCGATTATCTCGCGTTTGGTTGAACCGATTTTGATGCGGTTTTCAGCATAGTATTTGTCAAACTCAGGAGAAGGTTTTAGGCATATTGTTTGGCTGAACCGGTTTTGATACAGTTTTCAGCATCGTGTTTATCAGACCTAGGAGAAGGATTTAGGAATATTAACCGCGTTTAACTGAACCGATTTCTACTTTTCGGTGTTAAAGTCAGTTCTATTTTGTTAAAAGTTATTAAATATTTTATCCATGTACAGACAGGGATCAGTTACAGTTTTATTGTATGTAAAGACAGATAGATTACACAATTATGACATCAGTTACTACACTACAGTACCCGGCAAGAAATAATGCACATCGGTATTCAAAAAGAGATAATCGGTTAGTTTCGGCTTTGTAGAGCGTTGTCCTTACTACACAGTCCTTACCGCTGATTTGTCACTTTTCTTTCGAATTCGGTAGAAGACGATCGCGTTCACTCATAAATATAATTATATAAAGAGTTGTTAAAACCTCCAATGGAACATCAATATTATTATTATAAAAGTACTTGATAGGGTGTTTTAGCAGCTCAACGAGCAGAGAGACAACGCTCTACAAAGCCGTAACAAACCGATTATCTCTTTCTGAATACCGATGTGCATTATTTCTTGCCGGGTACTGTACAAACCTTGTCGGTGAGCTCGGCCAGCTGGCTGTTATTGGTGTCCAGGTCGGCTCGCTTGGTGTCCACGATGGCGCGCGCCGCCTCCACCTTCTCCTTCAGCTGCTTGAGGGTCACCTCCATCATGTTCAGCGCGCCGTCCTCGCCGCCTTCCGACACCTTCGCCTGGAATGTGGGTGGAAATAAAATAAATAAACGCTAACACACTCATACCCCCGCAGTAGGTTACCAGGTACCTGTGTCGCGGGTGGCATGGACTACACATACAACACATCACAATTACACCCATGACCCGAGTACAAATATTTATCTGCCACATAAATATCTGCCCCGGCCGGGAATCGAACCCGGGACCCCTCGCGTCGCAGGCAGGGTCGCTACCAACTAGGCTACAGGGTCGTCAAAGAAGTAGAGTTAATGTGTGGCAAGGGTTGATGGTAGGTGCATGAGCATCCCGTACCATCGTCGCTTCAACTACCAAGTTAGTTAGTTTACTTTTATTAGAACTGTGGCGACATCGCGCACACGTCACACGGTGACGTCACCGAAGCCTGAAACGCGCTATCGAAGATTTCTACATCGCCGGCATATATAGCACGCCTCGAGTACATTCACTCGGGGCCTCGGCCGCCCCCCAGGCATGTCGTCTCGCCTACAGGGAGATCTCCCTATTGCCAAAGAACAATATCACACACCGCCTGCATGCAGTGTACGCTTTGCATGCTTACGACGGCTCTGTGTGGCAAGAGATGTGGTAAGAGACTTGCGTTCACCCGGGGAAGTACCACCACCCGCCACGATACTCAGTACCATTTCTACCACCATAATAACTGCTTTAACAGCATTGTGTTTAGGATACAAAGGTGTGGGGTAGCAACGCATCTGTGACCGAATTAGAATGACTGAATTAGACGAACTGGACTATAAGTAACTATTATGAATAGTTCCTGTAGATAGCTGTTGAGCGCGATCTGCTTGGCGTTGAGCTCCTTGAAAGCTCTCCTGCTTCTCTCGCCACGCTCTATATATGCGGGCGGTGTACAAATCTTCGATAGCGTGATTCAGGCAAGACGTCACCGTATAACCACCACTGACCATTAAACTGTCGACGCCCAAGACGACATTCCTCGAGAGCTGCCGTGCCTCAACTGAACGCTCACCTCTCGCCGCGTGCTATATATGCGGGCGACGTACAAATCTTCGATAGCGCGATTCAGGCATGACGTCACCGTATAACCACCACTGACCATTAAACTGTCGACGCCCAAGACGACATTCCTCGAGAGCGGCCGTGCCTCAACTGAATGCTTTTCTCTCGCTGCGTGGTATATATGCGGGCGATGTACAAACCTCCGTTAGCGTGATTCAGGCTTGCGAACCTTACCTTGGCGTCTAGCTCGGCCTTCTCCTTGTTGAGCGCGATCTGCTTGGCGTTGAGCTCCTTGACCCTGGCCTTGAGTTGCTGCATCTCCGCCATGCTCGCGTCGCGGTCCGACCTGTCAAAATTATAAGTGAGTTATAATTTTGATACAAAATATTATAATTTTGAACAAAAAAAGAATCATCAAAATCAAGTCATAAGTTAGCACTAAACGTAATTCACATTATTGAGAATGATTCAAAAACCTAATCTATGGGATGGCAGTCATAAGCTTTGGAATGTCGAAAAAATTATCGAAATCGGTTCATCCCATATAAGGTAACTTACACACTTATGAAAAATACACTCAAATTGTGATTCTCCTCCTTTTTTCACCAGTTAAAAAACTCACCTCATAGAATGAATAGTACAGTTAAATTACGAATCTCCTCCTTTTTAACCTGTTAAAAACATTTTTTTAAACCCGGCCTGGGTTTTTTTAACCCGGGCTGGGTTTTTTTTAACCCGGGCTGGGATAGGTTAGGTTACCTCATAGAATCGATGGTGCACTTGGCGGCGGCCACTGCCGTGCGCGTCTCGCGGATGTCCTTGGCGAGGCCGCCCGCGCGCTGCGTGGCCGCGCTCAGCTCGGCGCCCACCGCCTGGCTGCGCGCCTTCAGGCTCAGCACTTTGCTCTGCTCTTCCGTGCGCAGGGCTTCCAGCTCGCGCGTTCTGGTAACAGGTAAAGTCACGTGTTTAGGTGGTAGGGCCTAGAGCTCATCCGGGGAAGTACCACCGCCCGCCACGGTACTTTGTACCATTCCTACCGTGTAATTATTGTTTTAACAACAATTGTGTTCCGGATAGGAAGGTGTGGAGCCGGTTACACTTTTTAGAGGCGACCATCTCAGACCTCAGGGGTAGCAACGCATCTGTGACCGAATTAGAACAAGACTCATGCTAACAATAACTAACTGGACTATTACTAACATTAACTAACAGGACTAATTATCACTAACATATTACCCTGTCCTCGCACTTATTAACAAACTAACCAACTAATATTCTAACACCGTCTACTAACTGGACTAACCATCCTAGTCCCTTTGAGTTTAGTTCTGGGTCGGTCACAGTTGTCATGGGCGGCAGGGGAAGGGTGGTGCTGCATGCTCGTTTGCTATCTTAATTCCATAAAAAAAAAGACTCTTCACGAAATTGTTGGGAAGTACTTTGCGGTGGAGTGAATTCGCTAAGAACGGATTTTGTCACATTCCACCCCTAAGGACAGTCAGAAAGTTCAGTCTTTTTCATGTTACCCACATGAAAAAGACTGAAATAGGGAAAGCGGTGAGGGGATTCAAATATTTATCAAAGTTTTTCATTGTTAAAGATACATAGCTTTAAACATACACATAACATAAAACTTAACATAGCTTTATCCCGAAAATGCACTCCCTTGAGACAACTTAAATTGTGCTTTGATTTTTTTCAACTCAAGCAAACTTTGCCGCGGGCACAAATTAGCATAGAGATATTACAATAGAGGGCAGAAGCCAGGCTTCAGAGCGTACCTCGGATAAAAAGAGACGAAATCTTTAGTAATCACCTTTCTCTGTCTGGCTCATCGGGATCGGAGAGAGATAGGTAATTACCGTTGTCGTTGTTTCTCTTTCTAACCGGGGGCGATTGCAATGTATGGGCAGCCGTATGGCTCACCCAGTCTAGTGTAATATCTCTATGCAAATTAGTCCTCTAATGTACTCTTTGTCTGCTTAACATTCACAAACTCTCTCTTTTCTCTTACCTCTTTTTCTCCCACTCCAACTGGCACTGTCGCTCCATCTCTTTCCTCGCAGCTTCCCGTTTCTCCTGAAAAATAACCAATAAGTATAGAGCGGGACTCTAGCTATACCTGAGTCGCCGAGAATAATGGAATTGCCACTCCCCACTAAAACCACATTTATTACCTGTAATTACAGTTCAATTTAGCTTGTAAGCAAAATTTACTTACATCATTTTATATTCTCGCCGTCAATCTACAATGAACCTTAATCACAGGATGTAAAGCTGACATTTGTGTGGGATGCAATTAAAACGAATTTTATATCGAACGCGAAAGGAGTGTAGTAAACAATTACCTGTTCTTCCTTCTGTTTCCGCTGCAATTCTTCTTGCTCCTTCTTCTGCGCTTCCAGCCGCAACTTCTCACGCTTCTCCGCTTCCTCCCGTTCTTTTCGTTCTCTTTCCGCCTGCAATTGAGATTTCAAAATTTGAATGTATACTGCCATAAAACACCATTTTTTTCTAGGCACGAAATATATTTTATTTTATTTAATTAAAAACTGATTAAACAAAATGTGTAGACTTACTTCAGCTTCCTAGACGCATGAACAAAAAAATTAACGATTAAAAATAGTATACGTTTAGTAACGAAAACAAAACATTATTTTATGGTACATTTACATAAGTATCACGACAAATATTAAAGAAGGTGAAACAAAAATTAATAAATAATCAAACATTCAGCCAGTCAGTAACTCAATAAATAAATTAGCCAGGCAGTAATCTCTTACTCAGTCAGGCAGTCCATCAGCCACTCAGTCAATAAATTAGTAAGCCAGTCAGCGATCATTCAGTCAGTCAATCAATCAGTAAGTCAGTCAGTCAATCATAAAGTAAAATTGTCAGTTAGACCGGCACTAAATCGGACAGTAAATCAAAGAATAGCTCAATCAGTTGGTCACTCAATCATCAATTAACCAGTCAGGCAGTCTGTCAGTCAATCAGTCAGTCAGTCAACCCACCTTCTCCTTCATATGAGCGTCAGCGAGCTGCGACCGTTGTCTCTCCAGCTCGGCCTGCCCGCGCGCCATGTTCTCGCGTCGCCGCTCCTCGTACGAGCGCGCTCAAGTTGCTAGCGTCAGTCAGTCTGTCAGTTTCTCATTCAGTCAGTCACCTAAGTCAATTGATTAGCCAACTAGCAGTCGCTTAGACAACCAATCAGTCAGCTATTCGGCGATCATTCAGTCAGTCAGTCAATCAATCAAACAGTCAGGCAGTCAATCAAATAGTCAGGCAGTCAATCAAACAGGCAATAAGGCAGCCTGTTCAGTCACTTAATCCATAACTTAGTCAGTCAACAATCAGTCAGTTAATCAACCAGTCAATTAGTTAATCAGTCAACCAACCCACCTTTTCCTTCATATGAGCATCAGCGAGCTGCGACCGTCGTCTCTCCAGCTCGGCCTGCCCGCGCGCCATGTTCTCGCGCCGCCGCTCCTCGTACGAGCGCGCGCTCGCGTTGCTCGCGGTCGACTCGCGCCTGGAAACAATGTCCTTCCTACACGACCGGGGGAGGCTGGGGTTAGTTAGGTTAGTAATGGTTAGGGGGAGGTTTGGGTTTGGTTAGTAAGCGTTAGTTGTTATTAGCCTAAAGATTTATTGTTTCCACACTTCTTCTGCACATAATACATAATTTAAAACATTCTTTACATGGAATGAATGAAACAGACATCCTGTGCCACTTGTGTACTTAAGGTAGTTCGAAAAAGTACATTGCCTATTGAAAAAGTATTTAAGTGGCACAGTTTTGTTAAAAATACACAATAATACAAATACGAAATATTTGACATTCCTCACCTGACAGCTGTCATACTTGATCTGACAGCCAGCATAACCATTCGATCTTATTAGCTGCAATTGACCAATAAGCGCGCACGTATGTCTGACCACGAAAAAAATCTTACACAATTCATGTTTTAGCCTCATTACCTGAAGGTGGGCGGGATGAGCTCCAGCGGCAGCTTGGCGGGCACCGGCTCGCCCTGCGTGGCCTTCTCGCACAGGTACATCGCCAGCACGAACTCCTCGCAGCCTGCACCATACCCCGGTTAGAGCTTTGTGGAGCTCGGTTACTTTCTACTTTACACACGATTCAACATTATATGAAGATAATGTACCGAAATTAGAAAAGTACTAACATCAAACACGATAATAATAGTTTTTTTTTTAAATATAAGTTTTGTAAACACAATTAAGTAAAATCTCTGGATATATATCACCCTCCGCTCTCTTGTACCCTGTCATTGTTTGTATATGAAACATATTTTGTTAACTTAAGTACGTAACGTTAAAATTAAATTACTTTTAAATATTTATATCTACACGATCACCCAATATCCCGCCCCTACGAGTCTTTGCCTTGCCCACTTGCCTACCCTTCCCCCTTTCCTCACCGAGTTTCCCGTCGGAGTCGAGATCGGCGAGCGCCCATATCTGGGCGAGCGCCGGCTGCGGCAGCCGCGACTGCAGCATGATCGCGCGTGCCTGCGCCCCCGACACGCAGCCCGACTTGCTGCGGTCCGTCGCGTTGAACAGCTGCGTGTATCTGTTCATAAAAAATTACGTCAGTTTGACGTGAAAACCTAGGTCAATTTGATAGGAAAAGTTAAGTCAGTTTGACAGGAAAAGTTAAGTCAGTTTGACATGAAAGCTTAGGAAAGTTTGACTGGAAAAGTTAGGTCACTTTGACATGAAAAGTTGGGACAGTACTTACTTTAATTTCTGGGGTTGTGGGATCCCCCATTCCACGGGTGGTGGACTGACAACACCCATGGGCATCTCAGTGGGGCTGGTTGCCACAGATCCGACAAGAGAACCTTTAAACAACAGACAAATATGTATATAATGTACTGGTTGTCTTTATATAGAAGATATTTGATAAATAAATATGTGGAGAGACTTTTAAGTCAATACAAGCCATGATTTAGTATCATGGGTCACCTATGTGTACTGAAAAAAAAACACTGTTATTTTGAAATCAAAAACAGACCCTTCAATTTATTTATATGTGTAGTTTAAAAAACCTACCAGGCTTAGAAAACGAGTCACTTTTGACGGGCGCGATTGGCGTCGACGTGACAGGTTGTCCTGCTACCGTGGTCGTCGTGGGTTGAGGTGGGCTGCTGACCAGGGACGCCACAGTGGTCCCTGATGGGAGGGGCTGGGAGGAGGGAACCATGGGAGTTGGACCCACCAATGGAGCCGTATTCACCATTGGTTGAGACATAACTGGTTGCGCCGTCGACCCAATCAATGACGTGCTTGTCAATGGTTGAGATGGTATCAATGGTTGAGACATAATCGGTTGGGAACTCATCAATGGTTGCGCCGATGTCAAAGGAGCCGACGTCATTGGTTGCATTAACGGTTGCGATGAAACTAACGGTTGCGATGAACTTATCAATGGTTGTATCACTGGTTGCGGTGGGATTGGGGGAGCAGAACCAGGGATGAGCGGTTGAGCCATCATCGGTTGACTCGTCATTGGTTGTGGGGGTTTTACACCGGATATTAAGTCGGGAACCATTGGTTTGGTTGGGGGTATCATCGGAGCTGTATTTATTAGTGGTTGGTTGCCGAAATCACCGAGTAGAGATTGGTTGCTAGCCATTGGTTGGCTGGTTGGTAAACCGCTTATCAACGGTTGTTGCATGGGCATTGATGGCATTGGTGGCATCGAGGGCATGGGAGGGATGGGGGGTTTTGGTGGGGGAAATTGTTGTTTGGGCCCTGAAATTTAAATTTAGAACAATTATTATGCATTATTGTATAGAGAATTAGTTGGAGTAAATGTTCATGAAAGAATACCAGTTTGTATTCCAAACAAATTAAAAAATAGTGCCATGGTAATAGTAGTAATAGTTTCAAGGTTTTATTTTCAAAATCTGAGAACTAACTTACATAATTATTTATTTTTAGAAATAACTCAAAAACTAGTTATCAGGTAATACACAAAACAAATTACACTTGAATAAATTGAGGTTCTCAACTTTTTGTAGTCTCGTTTTTTTAATTCGATTAAAAGATAGGTTACAAGAAACAATGTTTACTAGACGAGTGTTTAGTTCCTTACCCGTGGGGCTCAGAGAGGCAAGTAGCGATGGCGGCAAGGTCTTCGGTATCTCTATGTTGTGTAGCTTCAAGTTGATTATCTGCAAATAAACATACATATTTGTCGTATAATTTTGACTTTCTTGCACTTTCACTGCTTTCAAAATAGGTAATTCGTACTTGGTTAGAATGATTAAGTATGGCCTTAACATTCTCATTCTGAAAAGAGGCATGTGCTCAGCTGAGAGATAGTTATGAGTTGCGATTGAAAGGCCAAATTTCCCCAAACAAAGTAAGGGCGGGTTTACTATGCTACACACTCAACCCCACACTAGGATTTCTGTGTAGTGTATCGGTTTCCATGGACATGATATCACACAAGACCAGGGGGCCTAGACAAGTGGCACAAACGTTAGTAGAATAGAATACTGAATGTATGGGAATGACGTAAGCTTACGCTAAATATTTCGATCTGACGCATAGAAATGAAAATTGGTAGCCAAATGTCATCGTTATCTATTCGATGTAACGAAACGTCTGAATAGTACGTTTAGTCGTGTCAAATTCGTAGCCAAACGGCAGTTTTGACATTAAGTTCGACTGAAAGCGTGCGAAACTAAGCGAACGCCAAACTCTTGTAGATAACGCTACAAAATGGCGTATATTTAATGATTTCGATTACAATTGAAGGAATGTGTTTTTTAAATTAATAATTTATACCTTTCCATAAAATCTAAAAGAAGCGAGAATTGTTCTGGACTAACTCGTAACCTCGGTTCCATGATTAAAACAAGAAAAATAATCTTACTTAAATTTTTCAATTTCCCACAATTTTAAAAAGTAGGTATTTATAGTAGGTATGTACATACCTAAAAATTTCAACTCTTGAATATTTTTAAAAAACATTAGGTACGTGTTGAAATAGTAGGAGTAAGAACCTATACAAGTAGATTAATTGTATATTATTTCTGCTTACCAATTATGGAAAAAAACTTCGTATACTGACTCACTCAATTTGCTTCAAGTTCGAATTTAGCGCCAGCACACTTCAGAACACCAAACCACTGACTGGTACAGTGCCACAAACTTATCGGACCCGGTGGACAAAATTGGAACTAATGCAAATGTTATACTGTTGTCAGACAAAGACAAAGACAGTAGCGCCTCCCTTAACGGGTCAGATAAGTTTGTGGCATTGCACTTGTATGACGTTTACGAACGAAACCATAACTATATTTGTTATTTTTCGTAGCGATCGAATAGAATAAGCGTTCGATATCTCGTAGGCCATTTGGCTACCAACCGAAGAACGATATTGCTAAGGCGCAAACGATTGTCGATATAGAATAGATTCGAAGCGTTTGCCATTTGTCTAGGGGGGCAGGACAGTCTGAGAATAGAAATTTAAACTCATCAATCAACCGCCTCGCTGAGAATCGAACCCAGGACTCTTCAGTGATCCAGTATGGTAATCATTGCACCACACAGGTTGTCACATGTTTGAGAATAATCTTAGGCTTTATAGATTTGTATGAATGGACGTCATGAGTCATGATGTGTAGACCATAAGTCCCTCACCTTGCAAGCTATGGAGAACTCCTTCAGGTCCAGTTTCCCGTCAGCGTTGGTGTCCGCCAGCGACCAGATCTGGCCCAGGATCGGAGGTGGTAGTTGAGACTAGAAATATTTGAGAAAATTAAATAATTATTATATTTATTCTTTGAAGTGATAACTTCTTATGGGAGGATAAACCACTTCGTAACTTCGTAACGTCTGTCTGGCTTCCATTTCTCTCAATCATAAGACAATGTAAGGCAGGATCCTGCTCTCTCACACTAATCAATCTGTCTGGCTACTCTTTCTGTTATTTTTACCACAGCAGAAGAGGGGTCCCTCCTCTCTCATTCTAACTAATCACAGCGCTAATCGTATTTCGGACAGATGCATTTCAGTAATTACCTAAGCTTTTCTCAAGTCAAACAATTTAAACATGATATGGTTTATTGTAGATTGGTTTAAGTTATCACTTCTGTTGGTCGTCCCATGACGCACACGTTTTTTTATTACTTATACATCGGGTAGCTACGATAAATTAAATACACATATAAATAACAGGATACATAGGATAGTACAATACCTGCAGCATGAACCGCTTGGCCTGCTCCCCGGTGAGTGTCCCGTTGATAGGGCCGAGCTTGTTGAAATGCTCTGCGAACTTGGCATGCTCGTGCGGCTGGATCACCCACGGGTCTGCCGCCATGCTGTGGATTTTTTATTTTTTATTTTTTTTATAGCCTAAGCAGGCAAACGAGCAGACGGGTTACCTGATGGTAAGTGATCACCGTCGCCCATGGACATTGGCAACACCAGGGGCGCCACCAACGCGTTGCCGGCCTCGAAGGAAGCGATAGACCCGCTTCTTGAAGTGGGAATACTGAGGGATGAAGTTCGTTCCACAGTTTACATGTACGCGGCAGAAAATGACGTGAAAACCGAACTGTGGACGAACGCCAGGTATCCAGGTGGTGTTGGTGGAACCTGGCTTACGGTGGATACCTGGATTATGGTGATATATGTCCAGTGGGAGGTGTGGTTGAATGTTGCGGTCCGGAGTTAGGGTCAGTGCTGAGTGGTTGAATGGTGGAAACCAGATTTGGGTGGTCTGGTTCAATATTGTTTTTTAGTTTGATTTGTTGGGCAAATTGAAGAGTTTAATAGAAAGAAAGAAAGAAATATTTATTTGCATATTAATACTACAACAATCTATATATAAGTAATAGAAAAAAACAAAGTAGATAAATTAAAACTAATACTGCTGTAAAACTATATACAAAAAGGTCTGTTCTCAGCATATAGCTACTAGAATACTAGCAGCGCTGGTTTTCAGCACAAACCTTTGAAGCACTAGGTTGGCCTGATGCATTCTACACAACATTGATTTAAAAAAAAGATAGAAAATAACAGATTAAAAAAAATATTCATTCTAAATGAACATACAAACATCATTCTAAATGAACACAACCAAGAGTAATAAATAATTCAATTTAAAAAATTGTTCCTTTCTTTCAAGCAATAAATTTTGTGTTGGTCTCCTTTTAAAATAACTTGAATTTGAATAAGAAATCTAATGTAATACTTTTAAACGAGCAGTTAGGTTTAATAACAAAAATTAGTTTATAATAAAATATAGACCTTTAATAGAAAGTTGTAGTAGTGCCTGTAATGATAATTTTACTAAGTACTATGTCAATATGGCATGAAGAGATCTCTGATACATCTCAAAAAGAAGATGAGGGAATAATTTGAACTCTAAATAAGAAGAATTGAATCTAATCTAAAGATCTAATTGTTGGAATAGTTAACATAGTTACACCCAGTGATCAATACTGAACCCGATAATATTATTGCTTCATTTCGCATGAAATATTTATAAGAATCATCTGATATTAATATCAACACTTACTTGAATATCTCTTGGTTCTATTAGAAGTTGCTGGCCGGGTACGCCTCTTCCTTTGATAATAAAATCTCTAATTGAGAAAATCTTCAAAGGATGTATTATTGATCGACTTTCGTAGTAGGTTCTTAACGTTTGACATTTCATATGACATTATGGCTGCGTTCCGTAACTCAACCAAAACGCCCAAAACGTTCTCGGAAATTGATTACATTGAAGTAATTATAGATTAAAACAAATGTTTTAAATATAATTGATACAGTACTCTGTACTGTCTATTTAGCGAATGTCTACACGATCGTCATTGAGATAATTAGACAACAATAATGATTTCTGCCAAAATTTATGGTATGAATTTAGTAACAGTAATTTTTGTGTACAAATAGCATTGGATCATTCAAATGGCGTAGGACAAAATGTATAAAAACTATCAATAAATGGCAGATACTAAAACATTTAATATGCTCTATATGCTCTATAATATGCTCTATATCTCATTTAATATACTCTATAGACTCTGTTGATGGTTGCAGTTTCTGAACGCATTCCCAAATGTCACTGTCATATCTATCAATGTCAAATTCTTACGTCAATCAAGGTCTTCAAAGATCATCAGGGTTGCAAAACCTACCGATTTTTCGGTAGATCTACCGAAAATGACTACCTTTTACCGAAATACCGATTTTGAAGTAATATCTCCCGATTTTTAGAAAAGTGCAATTTTTGTTTGATCGTAACATGCGTTGGCAGTACTGAGCATTAGGGATTTCCCCGTTTGGTCTAATTTAATATTGTGTAATGAATTGCAGTTTGAATTTTATTGCACAGTAATAAGATCGTTTTTATTTTGTCATTTACGTTTGAATTTGAAGATAAACTTGAAATTGTCGACTTCATTCGTGTTTAAAATTCTAACATTGCGTCATTCATCCGTAATTAATGTAGAAAGAATTTTCTCCGAAATTAATTTAAAAATCTGTACTTCTATAAAGCGGAAAAGTTTTTTGTTTATTCGTTTGAACCCGCTAATCTCAGTACTGTTCCGATTAAAAAATCTTTTTGTTTTGAATAGTTCATTTATTGAGGAAGGCTATAGGTAGTATAGGCTATATAATATCACGCTACGATCAAAAGTAGCGGAGCAACAAAGCATTAGGTATATAGGTAGTGATAATTGTTATGATTTTAAAATCACTGAAAGTATGAATTTTGTTCATACTTTCAGTGATTAATGTCCTCGGAAAAGTGGTACATATAAATACGTTTATTATTATATGAATTTCATGCAATTATACCTATAAATAACATGTATTAAAAGATCTACCGAAATCTACCGATTTTTTTATGGCAACCCTACCGAATTTCTTATATCTCGTTTTGCAACCCTGAAGATCATACAGATAGGAATATTATATTGTCAAAGATTTTGTTTGTTTGGTTTGGTTCCTACTTCCTATTCCTACATAGAGATAGGAATATACCTACTTAGATTACCTATTAGAATTTCACAAAAATGACGAAAGTAGCCGACAACGTGAACCCGCATATTTACGAGAAGGAATCAGAGCGGGTGACCACATCGGACGAGACGAACGAGGACGTGGAAGATGAGATCGACGCGCGGGAAGTGTTTGACCTGATACGCAATATCAACGATCCCGAGCATCCTCTTACACTGGAGGAGCTCCGGGTAGTCGAGGAGCGGAACATCACTGTTGATAACAAGAATAATATCGTGCACGTTAATTTTACCCCGACGATTCCTCACTGCAGTATGGCTACTTTAATTGGTAAGATAGTTCATAGTAGTGTTAGTTTTCTGATGACCCGAATGGCGCAAAGGTGATCACGCTGGATGGCTGTTCCAAGGGTCCTGGGTTTGATTCCCAGTGAGGTGGAAATTTGAATGCTAAGGTTAAATTTCTATTCTTTGTCTGCGTGTGTGTCCTTGTCTTGAGTGTTGTCCAAGGTACCCACGACACAGGGAAATCCTAGTGTGGGACTATGTGCGTGTAGCTATATTTATTTACTATTTTTTGTGAGTGCTAGTGGATTTTTGGTGCTGAACCCTTGCAGTCTTCACACATTTATTTACTTCGGCTAACTAGACTAACCATCCTAGTCTTGCATTCAGTGTAGTTCTTTTAGTCATAGTTGTTGTAACTCCATATAAATGTTTACACACTCATCCATGGTACTGGGATTCTGTGTATCTGTTTTGGACAACACAAATAAGATTTCACTAACACCTACCAACCAAAAAGTAATATTTCTCACATAAATATCTGCCCTTCCTTGAATCCAACCCTTCATTGCTAAGTATAGTCACTCCCAATTAAGCTAGACAAGACCAGGCTATTTAATGAATGATGCATAATAGGTTTCTGTTTTTTCCAGGCCTATCCATCAGAGTCCAGTTACTCCGAGCCCTGCCGAGCAGGTTCAAGGTGTCTGTGGAAGTCTCGGAAGGCACCCACATGTCCGAGCATGCCGTCAACAAACAGCTGGCGGATAAAGAGAGAGTTGCAGCCGCCTTGGAGAATAATAACTTAGTGCAGATTATAAATCAGTGTGTTAGTTAGAACTTTGCGGATTTTTAGAGTTCCGTACCCAAAAGGGTAAAACGGGACCCTATTACTGAGACTCGCTGTCCGTCCGTCCGTCTGTCTCTCACCAGGCTGTATCTCATGAACCGTAATAGTTACGCAGTTGAAATTTTCACAGATGATGTATTTCTGTTTTTGCCGCTACAACAACAAATACTAAAAAACAAACATAATAAAATAAATATTTAAAGTGGGCGCCCATACTTTCGACGACTCGGCGATAGTTTAGTTACCTTTCGGTCCAAGAGATGGCGTTGTGCGTAAAATGTGGCTACAATAAAACAATTAAATATTTAAGTGAGGCTTTCATACAACAGACCAGATTTTTTTGGCGTTTTATACATAATGGTACGGAACCCTTCGTGCGCGAGTCCAACTCGCACTTGGCCGATTTTTTTAATAATTCAGAGTGATGGATAAAAAATGTAATCATGTGAAGAGATTACAATTGCATCTGGAAGCCTGGATGACTTTGCTTTTAAAGAATGGATGTTAGTGCATTATGAATATAAAATATTCTTGGTGGAAATATTTCTGTGCCTCCAGATGTAATTATAATTCATAATGATGATTATTTAGCTATCTCTGTACTAGATGAAATAAATAAATCAATCATACAAGCTCAATATTCTAGATGAGATATGCTTTGATTATGCCAGAAACTGACTCGAGTACACACAAATTTTCACGGTGAATGAGGAATACATAGATAGAGACATTTTCATCTCATCTGGGCAAGTATCTAGTTGGGTGTTCCAGATATGATTGTAAATTATCTTCACTACATAGTATAAAACAAAGTCGCTTTCTCTGTCCCTTTGTGTCCTTAAATCTTTAAAACTACGCAATGGATTTCGATGCGGTTTTTTTAATAGATAGATTGATTCAAGAGGAAGGTTTATATGTATAATTATAATCGGTGATTCTCGGTGGTCATACTGGGTTGTCCTACTGGTATGGCCAGTGAGAATGTGTGTGTTGAGATTTTCTCACTGGTCATACTACCTATTAACACCAGAAATGTAGCATTTTCTTTCATCCTATATATAGCTGTGGCGGTACCGTCAAGCTAAAAGTCAAATGTGAATATTTCATTTTGTGATAAATAAATAATCATGTTCTTAAAACATTTTTTGAAAATGGGTTTTATATAGGTAATTAAATGTGAAGGAAAATATGTGTATCCTACTTAGGGTGCGGTTCCACTGAGGCGGAGCGGAGCGGAGCAGTGCGCGATTCACCAATCACATTGCTTGAAATCCCAGCTCATTGCGCCTCGTGCGGATTTCATGCAATGTGATTGGTGAATCGCGCACTGCTCCGCTCCGCTCCGCCTCAGTGGAACCGCACCCTAATCCTTCCTTCCTACTAATATTATAAATGCGAAAGTTTGTAAGGATGTATGTGTGTGTGTTTGTTGCTCTTTCACGCAAAAACTATTCAGTGTTTTAGTGTTTTAGTATTTGTTGTTGTAGCGGCACCAGAAATACATCATCTGTGAAAATTTCAACTGTGTAACTATTACGGTTCATGAGATACAGCCTGGTGACAGACGGACGGACGGACGGACGGACAGCGAAGTCTCAGTAATAGGGTCCCGTTTTACCCTTTGGGTACGGAACCCTAAAAATCAACTGTTATTCATATGGAGCCATAGATTTATTATATGTATAACTAAAGATCGGCAATTGTATCACTTGGACGAAACCAAAAATGAATCGCCCTCTGTCAATGTCACCGCCGAGCGCGACGCCTTCCTGGTGGTTTTTATATTTAGAGGAGTCACATCCAGGTACCGCACAAGTAACTATCACTAATTAACACTACAAAGAACGTTATTCCACACAGAAATGTAAAAACTAAATTAAGTATTTTGAGAAAATTGAGGAACAATTTTTGACAAGTGCCCGCTAAGCCCGCTATGCCGTCTAAAAATTGGTTTCGTCTATTAATCTATCTCGCTCTGCCATACGTGTATCATATGTTTTGCTCTTTCGCATTTCCAATCTATCTAAACGTCAGTGTATGCTACATCTATGTATGGAGTAATATATAGGCAATGATGCAATAAATAGGTAGATTGAGCGTCGCCCTACAATGAAGACAAAAAAAACACGGCAACAATATCAAGCATGTGTGCGTGCAGGCGATGTTTTTCACGTTCGTCTAGTGTCTATGTTGCGTGATCAATGATACCAGTTACTAAAATTTTCCCATAAATCACACATTAAACTTATGTAATTTATGTAATTTATTATTTAGTGTAATTTATGGAGTGGTTATTTTCATGAATAAATAAAAAACCCTACTTAATTTAATTACAGTTGTTTATGTTAATGTTGTAATAAACCAGCTAAGTTAATTAAATTAATATTTTTTTACGCAGTTTGTAGTTGGAAAGGAGACGGTCCAAAATTGTATGGAGTCTGGGCCTGGTTTTGTACCAGTGATAAAATAAAATAAAAAAGAAAAATAAACTATTTTTGACTAATCAAATCCACGAACTCATCTATATTTCAGTGCAAAAATTATTTATTAACTCCACGTGACGCAATTATTCTACATAATGGCGGGCAGCAGACCAGAGGATTCATAATTTTTGACGTATGACGTTAGCTGTCAATATGCCTTCTCTATGCTTGAACAATGGCTCGAACTCAGAGTGAAGGACGCCATCTTGCAAGTGTTGCAAGTAGTACCTACCGAATAACTCGAAATTAATTTTATTTTAGCAAGTCATTTATTGCGATTTGGGAATTTATTATATTTTTAATGAACTTTCTGTATTTTTTGGTTTTTCATGGTTTAGTGTACAAGATCAGGCCCAAAATGGACCATCTCCTTTATTTATTGAAGTTTTTTTTAATGATATGCATGTAATTAACTTTCCAAGTAATTTTTTTTAATAAATTAGCTAGGTAACGTAATTAATTGGCTCTTCTTTAATTAAGTTACCACCTCAAATTAAGCTAAAAATTTGAGGGGGGAGGGGGCTGACGCTCACATCTTCCCCCCACCATTTTTGAATCTAGGAAATGCATACTTTTTTTATTATAAAAAAATCAAGTTTCCAAAAATTATAAAGTGACTACCTCAAATTAAGCTGAAATTTTTTGGAGGAGAGGTTGGTGACTCCCCCAACTTTCCCCCCAAATATGGCTGTAAAGAAGTGCATACTTTTTTTTGAATTATTCTTTTAAGTTTCAAAATTTTTAAGGTTATGACGGAACTAAAATACTGTACAAGGTTCTTTTATCTTATCTAAATTATTTAGATAATTGCTACCTTTTAAGGCAGGAAGTGTTGTAAATAAATGTCGAAGGGACCCCCTTCGGGCGTCCCTTTTTCCGCTTGGTTATTATACAATCCAAACTAACCTATACCTACCAATCCATAGTGCGTCGACTTGTTTTATTCTTTGAGGTGTTTTTTAAACACGCGATTTGCGGATGGATTACTGACTCTTGGCTTAGTTTGACAGTGCTACCAATATAATAAGGTTAGTTCGAAACTACTTTTTCGCTATTGTTAGTCCTGTTTGGCTGCATCTTCCGCAGCGCCGGAGATGTCACGATTCAAAATTAGGCCCAAAAATCAAATTAGATCTACTTAAGTTATTTATTTTTTATAATGTAGTTTAAAACACACACACACACACACACACACACAAACACACACACACACACACACACGTCCACACACACATATACATACACTTAAGACTTCGAGCGCTTACACATTAACCAATGAGACCACATAACCTTAAAATTTTTAGAGATTTAGAAAAATAATTTAAAAAAAGTAAGTACTTTATGAGAGCAATATTTAATTTGGGGGGGACGAATGAGAGTGTAGAACCCGTCCTCCCTTCAAATTTTCACCTTAATCTGAGACGGTAACTTTACAATTTTAGAAAAGGAGATGGTCCATTTTGGGCCTGATCTTGTACACTAAACCATGAAAAACCAAAAAATACAGAAAGTTCATTAAAAATATAATAAATTCACAAATCGCAATAAATGAATTGCTAAAATAAAATTAATTTCGAGTTATTCGGTAGGTACTACTTGCAACACTTGCAAGATGGCGTCCTTCACTCTGAGTTCGAGCCATTGTTCAAGCATCATTCAAGCATAGAGAAGGCATGTTGACAGCTAACGTCATACGTCAAAAATTATGAATCCTCTGGTCTGCTGCCCGCCATTATGTAGAATAATTTCGTCACGTGGAGTTAATAAATATTTTTTGCAATGAAATAAAGATGAGTTCGTGGATTTGATTAGTCAAAAATGGTTTATTTTTCTTTTTTATCTTATTTTATCACTGGTACAAAACCAGGCCCAGACTACATACAATTTTGGATCGTCTCCTTATCACATTACTCTTGTACCTTTAAAAGTGGTTTATTCGACCCAATGCAAAAATAATCATTAAAATGGGCTCATAAACATACGAATATTAATGTTATATTATTATAAATAAACACAAACGTATTGGTAAACACCACCTTTTTTTAATCGATTTATAAAAGTACATGAACTAAATAATATACACGTAACCATAAACCAATTTATATACCCACAAAAATGATGTTAAGTCGGGAGCATAAAAATAGAAACTAGCAACACTGACAAAAAATGACGTAATTTGGTTACAATAAAAATCAAAATTGAAATTTAATTAAAAATATGTTTATTGGTTACTTGCCTATGATATGTGATGTTTTTTGAGCTTTTTACCCTTCCTTTATAATTCCGACACAGTTTAATAGCACATTTCGTCATGTTATCCCTCGTATTTGTTTATTTAAATTGCGCGCGTAATACGTAGTGACACGAAAGCGGCGCGATCGGCACTAATTGGCGGGAAAGTACTTCTGCGCCAATAGTTGGCGCAGCTTTTTTGACAGGTCTTCGCGGATTCGATTATCCATCTAGATACTTATACATCAATGTATATAGGCTACTATTTATCCAAGAATTCTCGCGGGGTCGGGATTCACGAAAAACTTTGTGACACATTTGAGTTCCACGCGGGCGAAGCCGCGAGCACAGCTAGTGTTATATATATATTACTCATTAAGTTATTTTAAATTACTTCTTTGAAAGCAGTTTTTTAAATTAATCAAGATATTTAATGATATTCTTATTCCATAAAAACTGTTCAAAAACATTCCTAGAGCATATTTATTTCATATGTTTATTGTCCTTATAGACTTGTATAGCTCACTTTTAGCTTGACTGTACCACTGCAGATATATACAGGATGAAAGAAAATGATAAATTTCTGGTGTTAATAGGTAGTATGACCAGTGAGAAAATCTCAACACACACATTCTCACTGGCCATACCAGTAGGACAACCCAGTATGACCACCGAGAATCACCCATTATAATAACATCCATTAAATAGTTATTGCACCCGTGCGAAGCCGGGGCGGGTCGCTAGTTGTATATATTTATAGAATAAAGAGCTTTATTATGAGGAAAAATGTGTTTTTTTTTACCTTTTGTCAGTTTAACTGTTTCTATATAAGTATGTAAATATACAGACACAAAATATAAAATTGTTTGTACCTAATGAGTTCTTAAATAAAAATCTGAAGTAAAATGCATAAAAAATATTTATTAAAGGTTTTTAATTATAAAACATCTTTGGATTAATAATTTAGTTTCCGTAAAATAATTCCTTAAATTAACATATTATTGATAATGATAATGAATAAGTTTCTAAATAAAATTTCAATTTCATACTTTTCATTTTTTTTTCATTTGCAAGAAAATTTTTTATATTTTCTGAATTTTCTTGGTGGTTATCTTCTTAGTAAATATATTCTCCTTATAATATACCTATGTCATTTATTTTATTTTGAATTAGACGCCTTAGCTTCGTTCTTGATGTCTTCATAGGAAGTTTGGTTCTGAAAAAAAAAACATTTTGTTATATTTGTTAAGCCTCTTACGAAATAACAGCGGTGAAAAGAGAGAGGAGATTATACTAAGATTTTTTTTTATATTTCTGACTGTGACAAATAAAATGTTACTGGCCAGAAATAAATAAATAAAATCTAGCAGATATCTTCCTGAATAGATAAAAATAAAGGAAGGCCTTACGTTTGATCTAAAGCATAAGAAGGCCAAGGTTTCTCTTCACCATGTGTGTCTGTATGTACAGTACCCGGCAAGAAATAATGCACATCGGTATTCAGAAAGAGATAATCGGTTAGTTACGGCTTTGTAGAGCGTTGTCCTTAGTATTAGTACACAGTCTTACCGCTGACTTGTCACCAACTTGTCACTTTTCTTTCGAATTCGGTAGAAGACGGTCGCGTTCACTCATAAATAAATATAAAGAGTTGTTAAAACCTCCAATGGAACATCAATATTTTTATTATTATAAGTAATAGACAGGGTACTTTATCAGCTCTTAATAGATATTGCATTATAATTGTAATGTGCGAGAGAGACAACGCTCTACAAAGCCGTAACAAACCGATTATCTCTTTCTGAATACCGATGTGCATTATTTCTTGCCGGGTACTGTATGTATGTGCAGGGCTGCCGTTAGCTGTATGAGCGCCCGCAAGCAAAACCGATCTGCACCCCCCTCCACCGTCGTGCAATCGTTGTTCAATAGTATTGAACCACGATTTTACTTTTATGCCGCCCCGCCATGATTCATTTGCTTCGCCCCTCATGCATGCCGCCCGCGTGCCGTGCGCGCCTTGCACGCCCGCTTACGGTGGCCCTTTGTGTATGCGCGCGAGAGCATCTCTGTGTGTTTCTTTTTAAAGCTCTCTGTATCAGTGTCTTTTTTTTTATGGATATAAGATAGCAAACGAGCATGCAGCACCACCTTCCGCTGCCGCCCATGACAACTGTGACCGACCCAGAACTAGGCTCAACGAGTCTCGTTCTAATTCGGTCACAGATGCGTTGCTATCCCTGAGGACTGACTCGCCTCTAAAAAAGTGTAACCGGCTCCACACCTTCCTATCTGGAACACAATTGTTGTTAAAACAATAATTACACGGTAGGAATGGTACTAAGTGCCGTGGCGGGCGGTGGTACTTCCCCGGGTGAGCTCTAGGCCCTACCACCTTATGTTCAAGAATACATGAAAATAAGGGTCTCAAACTGACTGTATCATGCTATTTGTGTCTGTATCTGTATCATTCTCTCTCTGTGTCTGTACATCTCTCTGTGATTCTGTCTTTCTATGTTGTTAAAGAAAATGACACACATTTTCTTTCTCTGTGTGTCTGTATATGTGCGTTCACGACGCGCGCGCGTGCTTGTGCGTGTGTGTGTGCATACATGTGTGTTACGCGTGCTTAACTGCATATGCATCTGTTTTTTAAAGCTTTTTGTATCTCTGTCTTCCTCTCTCTCTCTATCCCTGTATCTGTGTCTCCTCTCCGTCTCTATACGTGTCCCTCTCTCCCGCTACATCCACATCAACTCACAGTCCACATATCGTCGTCCCAGCTGGGAAAGAGTCCTACCACCTATAAAATGTTTCCCTCTCTTTCTCTGTATCTGGGTCTCCTCTCCGTCTCTATACGTGTCCCTCTCTCCCGTACATCCACATCAACTCACAGTCCACATATCGCCGTCCCAGCTGGGAAACAGTCGCCGGAAGACCTTGGGCTCGCGGCCCTGCTTGACCGCCACCACCACGGCCGACTGCACCGTGCGGTCCAGCCCGTCGTCAGCTATGTACTCCTGGTAACACGGGAGAGACGAAATGTAATTAAACATGGGTAACTCAACCAAAACGCTTGAGCTGCGGTTCAGCTCGCGGTTCGCGTATGTAAGTCAGATCTGCGAACCGGCTCGCAGATCAGCTCAAGTTGCCTAATTCATTTTCGTGGTATGATCTACAAAGTACAAACTACCCCGGTGGCCAAAATTGGAACTAATGCAAATGTTAAACTGTTGTCAGACAAAGACACTAGCGCTCCCCTTACCGGGTCAGATAAGTTTGTGGCACTGAGACTGACAGCCAGACCTCACTCTGCACTAGCGCCTCTAGCGGCGAATACACACGCGTTTACCCTCATTGGTCAAGTGTAAACTCTCTTCATGGAGTGCTACCAATGACAGTTGGAACTCATTCATATTCGCGGAAATACGCGAAGTCAAAAGTGCAGGACGGATCTTCGCCACTCGCAAATGACTACTTAAGTGAAGTTTTTGACGATTTCGTGCTATCAAAGCTGTGATAATTCGTGCAGTGTAGGTACAAAGGTTCGCGCGTATTATGTGAGTGAGCGCGGTAAGACTTAAGCTGTGTCCGTAAAGCAACGGCTGATGTGCTCTGGACAAAGTTTCATCTGTCCTGTGGCGGAACCTGAATCACGCTATCAAAGCTTTGTAAACCGCCAATATACAATACTAGTAAATCCGCCTTCGCTTCGCTTCGGGAAACCAGTCCCTTCAAAAATCTCTATAAATTTTAACAAATTATGTTATTCCGATGTCTAAGCTATATTTTACTGCAAAGTTTCATGAAAATCCGTTCAGTAGTTTTTGCGTGAAAGAACAACAAACCCACACACACACTCACTCACTCGCTAACTCACATACATCCTTACAAACTTTCGCATTTATAATATTAGTAGGAAGTAGGATAGTAGGAAGGATAGGATGTACAACCCTCAAGAGCATCCACTTGGCCAAGTGCATTCACTTGGGGCCGCCTCTAGGCACGTCTGGCCTATCTGATCTCCCGTAGCCAGTCCCATACCTCGATAATCCTGGTCCTGGCCGCCTTGACCCGCTCCGGGATGTTAGCCCCCTGCCACAGGTATAGCTCCTCGCCGGAGTCCAGGATGTACACACCGTCGTCTGATAGGTCCTGGGTAACAGACAGCCATCTTTATTATAAAAAATGCAGTCAGCACATTGTTTTTAATTATCTGTATCGTGAGAATCATGGGTAATAGAAGGACACGACTACACTAGAAGTAATCGGCTCACTGGGAATCGAACCCAGGATCCTTTTAACGTCCCTCACGTTTGGACATCTTTTATTATGCGTACTGCGAAGGACTGGAACAAATTGCCTGCAACCCTTTTCAAGTGCGATTAAAATATACTTAAGTTAGTAGGTATGTTTCGTCAAATCAAGAATAAGCTTCTAAATAGGCTTCTAAGTTAGTGTGCTTTAGATACCACTCAGGACTACATTACTACTTCCTATCAGGGTTGATTGTATTCCAGCATTCATATAGTATGGTAAAAGGGTAGGTGTAGAAAGTACGGTGAAAAAAAAATTAAAGACCTTGGTAGTCGTGATAAGATGACCCGTATAGCGCAAAGGTGACGGATAGCCTTTACACAACAAAGGGATTGATACACACAGTATGTCTGGTCGTCGCGTCGATCGATGGAGAGACGATGGGGGAGTTAAATCGTGTAATTCCTGTCAAAAGGTTCTTGACGACTATACGGTACCTCCTGTGTAAAGTCGGGCGGCAACTCCTCAAACCGTATCCTGCCGGTGACAGACACGGTGACGGCCGTCAGGGTGTGCGGCGAGGTGACGCGCCGGTTGACCGCCAGCCGTAGCCATTGCACCGTACACCTTACACCACGGTTACACTGTACCTCCTGTGTGATTCGCGAAGCTCTGGCATAAACGGCGTAACCACAGCGAAGTAAGCCAAACATCTGTCGACATCAGCAGCACCGACGACC
The DNA here is from genome assembly GCA_905404135.1 of Hesperia comma. NCBI lineage: Eukaryota > Metazoa > Arthropoda > Insecta > Lepidoptera > Hesperiidae > Hesperia > Hesperia comma. The sequence goes on from FR990039.1 coordinate 1,277,761, forward strand.
GAGGCGTGATTTGTCCAGCCCCTTCGGGGGAGAGTCGGGCGTATAGGGACAAGGAACAGACAAAAAAGAACTTGTAGGGAGTCAAGAGTTACACCGAGAGTACAAGAGTCACCGCGTGCTCCCAAGATTCGGCCTTCATAACCGCGAGGTTGGTAAGGCCATGGGAGGTGGTGGGTTGTACCTCCTGTGTGAAGCCGGGCGGCAACTCCTCAAACTGTATCCTGCCGGTGACAGACACGGTGACGGCGGTCAGGGTGTGCGGCGAGGTGACGCGCCGGTGGACCGCCAGCCGCCAGCCGGACGCGTCTTCCTTGTCCTCTGGACCTCCTCCTGAAAGAGGTTTGGGTTGTTTAGGGTTCCGTACCCAAAGGGTAAAACGTGACCCTATTACTGAGACTTCGCTGTCCGTCCGTCCGTCCGTCTGTCACCAGGCTGTATCTCATGAACCGTAATAGTGACACAGTTGAAATTTTCACAGATGGTGTATTTCTGTTGCCGCTACAGCAACAAATACTAAAAAACAGAATAAAATAAATATTTAAGTGGGTGCCCATACATTCGACGTAAGTTTAGTTACCATTCGGTCCAAGAGATGGCGTTGGGCGTAATATGTGGCTACAATAATAATAATAATAATAATTTTATTTCAAGATATAAATCTCATATAAATTTGTTAGTATATCTTATCCTATGTTAGTATGACATTACAATAATTTACAATAAACATTATATTATATTTCATTAAATTACATTAGATTTACATTAAATAATATTAAATTAAATTGCATTATGTCATATCAAATCAAATTACATTCAATAAATATTAGAAATTACAATTTTACATGTCCTTTACATTCAGTCAGGTCATTCATTACTATGTCAGGGTACTTATATGTAATCTACGACAATGCGACAAAAATGGACAGTCCAGTCTATAACCTATCATCCTCAGAACTCCGTTGGAGCTGTCCCGCACCCGCCGCACAAGGGAAGCTGCTCGTAGACGCATCGTAGCCCAAAAACATTGAACACGAGCCTCCGCAAACATATTAGATGCACTACAGAAGCGGGGCAGCCCCATCAGAACTCTGAAGGCGTTATTATACTGTACTCGAAGGGCTCCGTAGATCCTTTGAGTGTACTGTTTCCAAAGGCTGCAGGTGTAGAAGGTGGTACAATAAGCTCTGAAAAGAGTGATCTTAACATCCTTGGAGCAGTTTCTGAACCTGCGGGCTATCATATTGGCCCTAATCGACAGAGCCCTTCTTTCACGCTCTATATCCTCATTGTCTTTTAGGTCCACCGTCAGTATATGCCCCAAGTACTTGAAGCGGTCCACTCGTTCTAACGGGACAGCATTCAGCTTAACCTCAGGCACAGCCAGGTGTCGTCTTTTGGAATCTACCTCAAAGACCATGAACTGACTCTTTTTCACATTGTACACCAGCCCGTGGCTAACAGCGTACTCCTCACACACTCTAAGAAGCCGCTGAAGACCACTGACTGAGGCACTCAGCAGCACCATGTCATCAGCGTAACTCAGGTTATTAACGCAGACCCCATCGATATGACACCCCACATGCATGCCACTCAGTGCCTCAATCAGCCCATTAACATACAGGTTGAAAAGCGAAGGAGAGCTGAGCCCCCCCTGCCTCACTCCGCATTCCAACCCATACGGTTCCGAGTAGGTTCCCGCCCATCTAACGCAATTGACCTGGTTGCCGTACCAGTATTTAAAGATCGTAACTAGATCTTTAGGCAATTTAATAGTATCTAATTTTTCCCACAATATGTTATAAGATACCAGGTCAAATGCCCTAGAAAGGTCGAGAAAGCATGCGTAGACTGGTGTCTTGCGTTTCCGGTAGTATTCGACCGTATGCTTAAGGGCCAGTATTGCACTTTCCGTGGATAAACCCGATCTGAAACCAAACTGGTTATCATGCAGCACAAGAAATTTATTTAGGTGAACATTAAGCATACCGTCGAAAACCTTTGCCGCTATGGTCGCCAGTGAGATAGGCCGGTAATTGTGTTTATCCGACGGGTCTCCCGTTTTGCTTTTTATTACAGGCACAACTACGGTCCTCATCATTTCAGTCGGAAGAAAAGCATGACTGACACACATTGAATATAACATTGCTAACACTCTCGGTATGTGGTGGCCTCCATAACGTAGGTGCTCAACGCTGAGATCATCATGTCCGGGCGATTTTCCTCCAGTGATAGATTTAATAGCCTTTATAACGTCATCTATTGAAAACCGAGTTACTTCCTTTCCAATCAAATCTTCAGCGTCTATTGCTCCCTTAGATGGACCTAACGGCGATTTCACAATAAATTGTTCCTTAAAAATGTTAGCAATGCGTTGCGGATCACTTTCCCCAGCTACACTCATGGGAGGGCCAGGCCGAACGTTCAATTTATTTGTGGTTTTCCAAAAAGAGCGAAACTCCTTTTTTGAATGTTGTGTAGCCAGAATATCCATTTTAATTTGGTTTTGATTATTTTGGCACCATTTTAATTTAGATTTAAAAATTTTGCGACTCTCACACATTTCAGAGTACTCTACTCCCACTACTGGTTTACCACACAAAACCCATTGATGAAATTTCAGCCTCGCCCTCTCATGAGCTTCTTTTACATGTCTGTTCCAGCCAATAATACGTTTTCGTTTACATTTATTATCTTTACTATTACACCTACTCACTGATGCTGCATTACGAATTATAGTAATAAATGTGTTATACAAAATCTCAATAATTTTTCTGTGACTGGCGTCACTACAATATTGGCCGTCACAGTGCATTAACTCTGTCGGATAGTGTATATGACATAGCTTATTATTACATTCGTCTGTATATCGAGCTATTTGTTCATTCGATCTATCTCCCCATACAACATAATTAGCCACGGGTTGATTTATCTCTAACCTAGGTGTTAACACATCCAGATTACATTTTATTATAAGAGGAAAGTGATCGGACCACGTAACGTCATACTTAACACTAATATTAAGCACCGTTTGAGCCGCTGATTGAGTTACCAGACAGTGGTCTAACCAGCGCTTACTACCATGCGCCTCACTTATAAAAGTGTAAGTATCTGACGAAGAGCCTAATTTATTAATATCTATACAAGACAATTTTTGCTCATCACAATACATCATAAGCTCATTATAAAATATTAGCTTCATAAAATATTAGCTTCAATAAAACAATTAAATATTTAAGTGAGGCTTTTATACAACAGACCAGATTTTTTTGGCGTTTTTATACATAATGGTACGGAACCCTTCGTACGCGAGTCCGACTCGCATTTGGCCGGTTTTTTTTATTGCTTAAGATCTGTGTCTGTGCTGGAGCGCGCGTGGGAGCTTTTTCCGCGTAAATCATGATCCTACGGTAAATCGGGATTAAGTGTCGCGTAAATATCTATCCCGCGGGAATTCCGGAATTAAATATTGCTCGAAAACCTGAAAACCTATCTATGAAAGTTCCGTAAAAATCGGTTCAGCCTTTCGGATATTACCTAGCCTGGACAAGCAGAAAGATGGACAAGAATTTTAAATTTAGCCCGGACAAATATAAAGACAAACATTTTTTTCATTTATATGTACCTAGTATCTATAGATAAGTTAATGCTGGACTACGAGTCCACCCGATGGTAAGTGATGTATAGGTACAGCTTCATGTATGTATACATGAAGCTAATATAGAGCTTCATGGGTACATAGATGGCGTAGATGACATTCGAAAAGTGTTTGTAAAAACCAAGTTCGAAATAAATCATTTCATTTCATTTCATTTCATACCTACTCGTATTCATGAACGATGTAACGAATTAACTTAGTAAAATCCAAACTGCCTATTCACTCTTGATTTGAAGATACTCGCGTTATAATCGGACGGAAACACCGACGCTGTCAACTTATTTATTTATAATAATATAATAACTCCCCGCGTCCATCCATGATGATACTGACCTAAGGCCTCCCAGAACTCCTCAGGTTCCTCTCCCTGCTCCACGTCCACCATCTCCTTGTCCTCTCCAATGATCTGCTTGAGGAAGTCCACGGCAGCTTCGTACTCCTCAGGGTCTGACTCCTGGAGAGTACATATACTTATGGGTATGTACTTGAAATAATTTAACTTCAAAATCCGAGCTCGATAGTGGAAGATAACTCAAAAACCACCCGTTAGATGTCGCTCAATTTTATATGGGATGGCAAGCACCAGCTTTTTGACATGAGAATAATTATCAAAATCGGTTCAACAGTTATAACGTTAGAAACATAAGAAAAATACAGACGAATTTAGATACACTGCCTCCTTTTGAAGTCAATTGAAAAATCAGTGTTACCAAGAAAAAACAGTTTACAAAACTGTTTATTTCACTTCGACAAGTAATAAACTGAGAACATTTTAATGTCATCAAAACCAATTGAATACGCATTATTAGGGATAACTCAAAAATAACTCGTCAGATCCAGCTCATCAACGAAATGCAATGACAAGAAGGACAATTTTCTAGTACCGGCATACTTATATTCAAATTCAAATTCAAATCTTTATTTCTTCGAAGTAGGTTTTTACAAACGCATTTCGAAAGTCACTTTACGCCATCGCTTCAACAAATCCCTACGGTGAGTGGTCTTGGAAGAAGAAGCGGCAAGAAACTCACAAGGAGTCTTTTTTTCTCTTTCTTTATTACCTTCCCTCTCCTCACGTAAACAGCACTAGCAGTTTCCAGCACAAACACGTCATCGTCTTCCAGCACATCAGCTGTCTCTGGCACCTGGACAGCTCTCATATCTACTCCTGGCTGCGTTCCTTCCACCTGCACAGATCACTACATAGTATAAAACAAAGTCGCTATTTTTGTCCGTCTGTTTGTTTGTTTGTCTGTTTGTCTGTATGCTTAAATTTTTAAAATTACGCAACGGATTTTGATGCGGTTTTTTGTAATAGGTAGAGTGATTCAAGAGGAAGGTTTTTATGTATAATACATGCATATATTCCCACGAGAACGGGATCCACGCGGGTGAAACCGCGGGCGGGCCGCTAGTAATAAATATAAGCTTTAGAGATTGCGTCGATCCTAAGTGATCGACAAAGTTATAGTCCTACAAGGATCTTTTGGCGCATGACTGATGTGAGGGTGACAGAGACAGCGCGTTACAGTTTTCCTTCCATGTAAGGCGCTGTCTCTGTCACCCATACGTCAATCCACGCGCCAAAAGATCCTTGTAGGACCCTAAGCAGCTGTGGGCGGTCGGTAGTCGGATGGGTGACCGCTAGTGGCTGAATATCTTGGGCGCTTTCGTGTTTCTTTCACGTAAAGCCATCGGTCCTGGTTACTCTCGATAGGTAGCAGTCGATAGCCATGTCGGAGGCCTTTGGGAGGCATGAAAACTTCCGGTACTGAGATAGCCACTAATCCCTCCACCATTCCGCGCTCGCAACGTGTCGGAATACGCTCTAGGCCTCCTCAATGACGACGAAGGACATGCTCAATGTGGCCACGCAAAAGTTGGCATAAGAAGACAGTAGCCTTCTGATAGTAAGTACAGTACCCGACAAGAAATAATGCACATCGGTATTCAGGAAGAGATAATCGGTTAGTTACGGCTTTGTAGAGCGTTGTCTCTCTCGCACATTGCACTGAAAATGCAATATCTATTAAGAGCTGCTAAAGCACCCTATCGAGTACTTTTATAATAGTAATATTGATGTTCCATTGGAGGTTTTAACAACTCTTTATATTTATTTATGAGTGAACACGACCGTCTTCCACCGAATTCGAAAGAAAAGTGACAAGTCAATTGTAAGGACTGTGTAGTAAGGACAACGCTGTACAAAGCCGAAACTAACCGATTATCTCTTTCTGAATACCGATGTGCATTATTTCTTGTCGGGTACTGTAACCCACTGTGGCATGTCGTCCTAAGACATCTTTGACACAAAGACCTTTCTTCGTTTTGGCAATTGCAGGCCAAAAAGAAGAAAGGTGACAGAAAGTCCAGTAACTGACCCTGAAGAGTCGAATGCCGTCTTCATCGTAGGAACTCCTGGAGTTCTCCGGCTTGTACTCACTGTCCTTGCTGCCAAACAGGACGACCAGTTTACCTGGAATAATATACTACTAGAGAACCGCCCGCGCTTCGCTTCGGGACCCGTAGGTAACAGCCGCGTAGATCCCGCTCCCGTAGGAATCTCGGCTAAACTAAACAGTAGCCTATTATATGATATACTGGAACATCAGATCAGATATAACATTTGCCTATGACATAAGTAAATTACATGTAGTATTTGATAGCGTGATTCAGAACTTGCAAATGAATTTTACTAATGCCATCTATTAACAACATCCGGAACTAAATATCTAGCAACTAACAAAACATCGATCTTCCCATGGGAATGAGATGTTTTTCCGCAGTAGCCTATGTCACCCTTCACCCTCTTAACTATTCCCACACACATAAATCATACCATATAATAGCCATGCCATGAAAGAGTCACAAACAAACAAACACACTTTCACATTTATAATATTAGTAAGTATAGTAAGTATGGATGTTACTTTTTGATAGCATTACAAAAATTGCCTCGTCTTGGCAACATTTTCCGTGAAAATGTTGAGTGCGGTGCATAACTTTCTGCTTATAGTTCACAATCTAGTTCATGGATGGCGTGTAGCGTCAACACTAAAAAGTTTATTGTCCTTTTCTTTCCCTTTAGTGCTGTCTCCTTCGCAAAAAGTATTCCTTCAACAAATATTTACAGCCCATGAACAGCCTCTTACCACAATGAAAGACATTTCAAGTAAAAGACGACCCTGACGACCTGTAGCCTAGTTGGTAGCGACCCTGCCTGCGACGTGACGGGTCCCGGGTTCGATTCCCGGCCGGGGCAGATATTCATGTGGCAGATAAATATTTGCACTCGGGTCATGGGTGTAATTGTGATGTGTTGTATGTGTAGTCCATGCCACCCGCGACACAGGTACCTAGTAACCTACTGCGGGGGTATGAGTGTGTTAGCGTTTGTTCTGGGGGCACAGTAGTGCCCCCGTGCCAAGACGAGCGAAGCACTCGGGCACTACCTACCTTTTCTCGAAGTGCTTGGCTTGGCTGTTTCGCTACCGTCACGAAAGCGTAACGAATGCCTTCAAATTCTTCTCACTGCTAAGCGAATATTTAGTTTATAAAGTCGAAACAGCCGAGCCATACATTTTTACTGAGATGTAGAGTTAGTGAAGTTAGGGTTTGTAGAGTTAGAGCTGTAGATTCAGAAGCTTGGCTCTACATGAGATCTGATATCTTTTTCACAAGGTAAACCGTACGCAGTCGTCTTGGCAACACTTTACATGAAAATGTTTTTGGTGGGATTGTTTTGTTTAAAAAGCGATACCTTTGAAGATCTTCAAGAAGTGTTTGGTCTCCTTGCCCTGAGGCACCTTGACGATGGCTGGTGTCCCTTCCAGTTCCTCCTCGATCTCTGCCGACAGGGCCAGGGCGGCTGCCTTGCTGTCTGCTGTAGCATCAGCTCCCTGTAAAGCAGAATTAGAAGTTCTCTCGTATTCTTCTACCCTTAAGCTTAAGCTCATTGCCTTGAAAAAAAGAAAATTTATTCGTTACGTTTGTGATGTTTTTTTGGGATATCTTTAATAATAATACCTACGAAGCAGAAGAGTTTGTTTGTTTGTTTGTTCGTTTGAACGCGCTAATCTCAGGACCTACCTGTCCGATTTAAAAAATCTTTTTGTGTTGAAAAATACACTTATTGAGTAAGGCCATATCACTTTACGCTACGACAAAAAGTAGCGGAGCAACAAGTTTCCGAAAGCGAAACAATGGCGTCCACATAATATATGTTGCAGGACGACGTCTGCCGGGTCCACTAGTAAATTATAACGTTCCGAAAAAGTGGATAAGACCATCAGCGTATTACCTTCCCCCTCCTGACGTAAACAGCACCAGCCGTCTCCAGTACGAATTCGTCATCTTTTTTAGGGTTCCGTACCCAAAGGGTAAAACGGGACCCTATTACTGAGACTTCGCTGTCCGTCCGTCCGTCCGTCCGTCCGTCTGTCACCAGGCTGTATCTCATGAACAGTAATAGTTACACAGTTGAAATTTTCACAGATGATGTATTTCTGTTGCCGCTACAACAGCAAATACTAAAACACTGAATAAAATAAATATTTAAGTCGAAATATGGCTTCGACGCTTCAGCGATAAATTAGTTACCTTGCGGTCCAAGAGATGGCGTTGCTTGTGGCTACAAAAAACTAAAGTAAATATTTAAGTGAGGCTTTCATACAACAGACCAGATTTTTTTGGCGTTTTTATACATAATTTTATACATAATGGTGCGCGAGTCCAACTCGCATTTGGCCGGTTTTTTATCTTCCGGTTCCTACCACCTCGTTCCAAAAATCATTACCAGTACAACTTACGATCCAAACATACACGACCCAGGCTTCGTCCCCATCCTCGGTCTCGTACTGGTACTTCAGCACGTACGTGTCCCCCTGGTACAGCACCGGCAGTGACGTCACGCTCTCCGTCACGTCCTCTGGCTCTTCTGATACCCTAGTACATTAAGAAGAACATTACCAGTACAACTTACGATCCAAACATACACGACCCAGGCCTCATCCCCATCCTCGGTCTCGTACTGGTACTTCAGCACGTACACGTCGCCCTGGTACAGCACCGGCAGTGACGTCACGCTCTCCGTCACGTCCTCTGGCTCTTCTGATACTCTAGTACAATAAGAAAAACATTACCAGTACAACTTACGATCCAAACATACACGACCCAGGCCTCATCCCCATCCTCGGTCTCGTACTGGTACTTCAGCACGTACACGTCGCCCTGGTACAGCACCGGCAGTGACGTCACGCTCTCCGTCACGTCCTCTGGCTCTTCTGATATCCTGGTATAGTAAAACATGTACTTTTTTATGGAATTAAGGTAGCAAACGAGCATTTAGCAACACCCTACCGCTGCCGCCCATAACAACTATGACCGAAGTAGGACTAGACTCAAAGGGATGGTTGGACTAGGATGGTTTTGGTTAGTCTAGTTAGTAGATGGTGTTAGAATATTAGTTGGTTAGTTTGTTAATAAGTGTGAGGACAGGGACTGTTAGTGATAGTTAGTCCTGTTAGTTAATGTGAATAATAGTCCAGTTAGTTATTGTTAGCATGAGTCTCGTTCTAATTCAGTCATAGATGCGTTACTACCCCTGAGGACTGAGATGGTCGCCTCCAAAAAAGTGTAACCGGCTCCACACCTTCCTATCCGGACCACAATTGTTCTTAAAACAATTATCACACGGTAGGAATGGTACTAGGTACCGTGGCGGGCGGTGGTACTTCCTCGGGTGAGCTCTAGGCTGTCCCAGCGCTGGGCTTCGGCTGGCATCTTGGTCGGACCCATCTCCTGATATCCAGGAGAGCAAAGCTTTTAATCCCCAAGGAGAAGATCTCTTGATGCGACGGGGAGGGGAGCCAAGTGTCATTCTTATTTTATTATTCCAATTAGCGTGGGCAATTTATTCCATCAGCCAAGTCCAGAAAGTTTAATTTTCCACCAGTTAATTTCTGTCGCGTGCTGCTTTTAAGGAACTTTTCCGAATGATATTTTTTATAAAACATTTGCTCAACAATTATACTACGTAGAAGTTACCTTCGAAGGAGTCTTATAGGCCTAACCTGAACACAGTGAGGTTTCCTTCACCATCATCAGGCATGTACCCTCTGGCTGAAGCACTCTTGCCAATCTTTTTAGCCGTTGCTGCGATCTCCTCAGCGTCTCCAGAGAAGTAGCCGGCATCTAGAACAAAAAGGATGAGGATACGTCAGGATTACATGTTCGTAATTTTTTTTGTAAGCTTATTTGTAAGGTGCATAAAATCTTAGCCATCCTTTTCTTTTAGTACAGCGCTTTCCTACTTTTAAACTATTTCTCAAACAAATTGACAGCTCATATAAAGTTCCCTATGATTGAAATGATACCCGAAAGTCTTCGACATAGCTTAACGACAGCTATATCTACAACAACCGGGACCAACTGTTTTACGTGTTCTCATAAACAAGATAGCTTTTTGAAAGACAATAGTCTTACTAATGTGTTCCTTATCCATCTTCCGATCACCAGTTGCTTGAAAAACTAGGTGGATTAGGGTCGGGCCACATTGATCGACGGCGATCGACGGTTTGTCCATACAAAAAGAGCGTAAAGTATGGAAAGCCGTGCGCGTCCTTTCGCATCGACGAGCCGAACGCGCTCCGGCGGCGAACTGACACGAAACGCGATCGGTCGTCGACGGCGATCGACCGCCGACGACGCCGATCGACGGCCGACGACGACGATATTTGCGCTGCTTCTTTTTCTTTCGTTTTTCTTTAATTTCTTGTAAAACGCAAGTAAAAATGATAGCTTTAACAATTGAACCGTCCATCGTGGTCAAGAGGCAAGAGGTATGAAACGTGTCCAGTCGTTTGTTACGATTTGCTAGCATACGGAGCTGTACGGCACCTTACAGCTGCGTACGGATGCGTACGCCTCCGTACAGCTCCGTACGCGGGCGATCGGCATAATGCGTAACAGTGTGTTCCTTTTCAATCGGCAAAATGCGAAAGGCCGTCGATCAATGTGGCCCGACCCTTAGTTAGTATTAACGCAAAACGCAACGCCGGACAGTAAGCGCTTCCGCAGAATAGGCCCAACAGACAGACAACAGTTGAATTATAGTTATACTTAGTTATAGTTGAGCCGTCGAGCATTATGGAATTGCCACTATCCGCCAAAACCAAACTTATAACTTAAGTACCTGCGCTCACAGTTCAATTTAGCTTGTCGGAAAAATTTACTGAGGACATTTTTAGATAGGTGTTTATTTTAAAATGTACCTTAATCGCATTGGCGAAACGCAGATTCCACACAACTTTTTATACTAGCATGTAGATAATTTATTCAAGAATAGTATTACATGCTTACATATGGTTACTTAGAACATTTGTTTATCATAAAAAAGGCTAAACATCACAAGGGTCGGATAATTTCCCGTAATCGTAAGGGTTTCGTTTTAGTCAAATGTGTGTTTAGTAATCGTAATATCTGGCTAAAGTAATATATTTTTCATTTAGAAGATGAAATCCCGAACTCATTGATGTATAATAGAACTTTAATTACAATGGAAATTATTAATTTATTCAACCATGAAACAAAAAAATAAAAATAATATGTTAAAATATTTTTTGTAAACAAATAAAAGTTTACACTTCCCATGAAAAAGTTTTGCTCTTAACTTTTAATAGCAGTAGCAGTGATAGCCTAGTGGTTAAGAATTCGGCCTCCTATTCGGTGGGTCCGGGTTCGAATCCTAGGGCACGCACCTATGATGATGCTACAAACGGTGAAGGAAGACATCGTGAGGAAACCTGCATGCCGGGAGTTAAATTCGGGCGAACGAAATTAATGTTTTTAAAATTAATATTTATTAATATGAAATTATTACAATAAAAAGTATGTGTTTATCCGTTAATTACTGGTACAAGACTGTCGGTACAATTGACACCAATAACTATTGTTGCACGATGTGAAATGCCGCGTCAGCGCGGTCAGCACTGCAGTGTCATGAAGAAGCCGCGGCTATGCCGTGGTCACTCGGGGAGTTCGCAAAAACTCAAAGGAGTGTGAAGTCCGCCAATCCGCACTTGGCCAGCGTGGTGGACTATGGCCTTAACCTTCTCATTCCGAGAAGAGACCCGTGCTCTATAGTGGGCCGTGATGGGTTGAGATGATGATGATGATAATGATGAAGTTTTAATAGTCCCATGGGTAAACGAAGTTGCCTCTTGAACTAACGATAGGGCCACGGGCGATTTGACTAAAACAAGTCGTCCGTGGTCCTACCAGTAGGAATACGTACTTCACACAGAAATGGTTTTTTCTCCAGAATGGTTTCACATGTGAATTACAAGACTGCCTTTCCGACGATATCCTTTGTGGCAAACTTCACACTTAAATGGTTTTTACCCTGAATGTATACTCATGTGACGTGCAAGATGGCCTTTTTGATAAAATCTTTTGTGGCAAACTTCACACGTAAATGGTTTTTCTCCAGAATGTATCCTCATGTGAATTACAAGATTGCCTTTTACACTAAATCTTTTGTGGCAAACTTCACACGTAAATGGTTTTTCTCCAGAATGGTTTCTCATGTGAATTACAAGATCGCATTTACGATTATATCCTTTGTGGCAAACTTCACACGTAAATGATTTTTCTCCAGAATGGTTTCTCATGTGAATTACAAGATCGCCTTTACGATTATATCCTTTGTGGCAAACTTCACACGTAAATGGTTTTTCTCCAGAATGGTTTCTCAAGTGAATTACAAGATCGCTTTTACGACTAAATCTTTGGTGGCAAAGTTCACACGTAAATGGTTTTTCTCCAGAATGGTTTCTCATGTGAATTACAAGATCGCTTTTACGACTATATCTTTTGTGGCAAACTTCACACGTAAATGGTTTTTCTCCGGAATGTATCCACATGTGAATCCCAAGAGTGCTTTTACGACTAAATCTTTTGTGGCAAACTTCACACGTAAATGGTTTTTCTCCGGAATGTATCCTCATGTGAATCCCAAGGTTGCTTTTACGACTTAATCTTTTGTGGCAAACTTGACACGTGATTTGTTTTTTCCCTGAATGTGCAGGCATATTGGATAGAAGAACCGTCGAATCATCCGGTGCCTTCGTCACTTGTTGTACTGCTGTGTCGCTCAACTGTACTTTATGTATTGTCTCTGCTGCAGGGAGACCGGCGGCCGAAGAGTAATCTTCACCTGTTTACAAATAACCGTCTGTCAGTACATACTGTTAGTCAGTGACCTTTCACTTTTATATACATAGATAAGGAGCAGTGGTGTGCAAAAAATTGATTCTTTACCATCGGGGAACTAATCTTTAAGCTGTGGTATTAGCATGGTTCTTAAGACTTTTTTCTATCGGCTATGTGCCATAGTACACAAGACACATTCGCAAGACGACACTTCACTTATTCATAAAATAACTGTCCTGTTAGATAAAAAATTAGAGGAAAATAAATTATCTATTCTGACTGAAATAAAAACCACTATTAAAAATGAAATAATGCAAATAACAGAAAAAGTACTAGAAGACGTTAACAAAACAAATAAAATAATAAGTGAGCAATCTAACATAAATAAACAAATAACATAAATGATTCGATAAAAAAAATTGATAGTGAAAAACCAAGTTTACAAGAAGAACTTAAACAGATGAAAAATAAATTAAACAAAATTAATCCAAATATACCACAAAAGCAAGAGTATATAGATATATCAAAGAAATTTGTATTATATGGATAACCGGAAAAAGACCATGAGTCAGAAGCCGAGTTAAATATTTTCCAACACTTACTACAAATAGATTTATACGGCTACATAGAACAAATACGAAGAATTGGAAGGAAAAATTCTAGAACAAGACCAGTTGTTGTTGAACTTTTAAGTACAAAGACCCTACAAGAATGATTACATACAGCTAGACAAACATCGCAGTACATCATCAATACTTACACCTGAGAAAATCCAACAGAAATTTCATGATGCCCCATTCATTCTTACTTTTTAAGCCCAAATAATAATTTCTAAATTCATTGAGCCTCAGTAAAATCGAGGACATTGAGGTGTTGTTATTTTTGTTACTATTCATATTTTGATGACTTTTGTTTTAATTATATATTTTAAGTCTCTTAACTTAAGTACAGAACCGTTACAATTTTCTTACCTTTTTAACTAAAAAAAGAAATATTTCTAAGTTCACTGAACTGTTGTCATTTTCGTTAATATTATTATTTTGACTTTTTTTAAAATATATATTTTAAGCTTCCTATTAGATACTAATAATTATTTAGTCGAGAGTTGGCTATTTTTTAAATTTTTAATTCCTTACTTAAGTGCCTTCAAATATTCCTAGAAAGGCGATTTAATTTTGTAAAATGTTTATTACTATCTGAAAACTGATTAAGTTGGGGATAATTAATATATTAAATACATAATGTAATGTCCTTTAATGTATCCTGCATTTTTATTTCACGATTTTTCAAAAAATATTTGAAATATATACAAAACATTGATGGGGATACCTGTGGACCCCGCGCGTGATTAAACATTGCTAGAAACAGCCCGTGTACTTAAAGGTTAAAAATTTTGATCTGATTATGTTTGTTGTTAATAACTAATGATAATACTGTGTTTATTTAACTTTTTCCCAATCTTCGGTATTCTATTTTTATAATGTATTTGCTTATTAAATTATCTTATTTACCATAGTCACAGACAACTTCACTTGTCATATAGATTTACATCCTGTCAGCTGCTTCTAGCAATATGTCCCTGTACTTTCTCTGGGAAACAATCACTCCTTTATCCCTAATTAATACGAAAAACGGATAATATTGTATTTAAAACAGATATTCTAAATTTTACTGACAATTCCTAGGTTCGTTGTGTGTTGCTTACCCCATGCATTAATTATTTTCGACAACAATGTTATCAATGAATTCATTTATTTGAGTATTCCCCACTAAACATCTGGAGACACCTAACCGCTTTCTAATTTCATATGAATTTCACTTGTTTATCCTTCAAAAGATCCAAAATGACCAATTTTCTATGAAGAGAGGTTCCCAGTGTTTCCCATGTAAAAGATAAAAAAAAATATATTTTTTTATTTTTTGATTTAAAAAAATGCCACTGAAAAAACTATCAACATAAAACAAAAATTGTAACATTAACTTAACATTATTAATTATTTTAAAAAAAAACAAGGTAACAAAAATTGCAACTCTTTTTTGTATTCTTTTTACAGTCCTCGAGCCTATATGAGTATTGTTTTCTTTTTTATTGCCTTAAAAAGCATGATTATATCTTAGTGAATGCTGTCAGAACTAATATTTCCAAAAACAAATACAACATACTGCTAATTTTTAATACAATTGTTTCCAAAAGACAGAAAATCCATTTTTTTGCATGAGTCTACATGATATGGTATTAGGTATATAGTATGGTAAGGTACTGTAAACACAACTCCTCGTTACTACTTACCTAACAACACGTCTCCATGCTTCTCATCAGTATTGGTTGCACTTTCACTTGCACCATCCTGATTCATCACACCACAGTTTTCATCTGCATCTGAGAGCAACTTTGATCTACACATCATCTCAATGTTGGTACAATCTTCTGGAGTAATAATTTCCTGTTTAATTTCAACCTTGATATCATCAGCAAAGAGGGTTTTGGTTGTGGTAGATACACACTCCACATCATGACCCTCATTTTCAGCCTTAATATCATGAATGACATCTTCAGTTGTGGTTGATCTACACACCATATCACTACTGGTTGTATCAGTTGTATGTTCAGTACTAATATTTTCCTGGTTGACTGCATCATCATATTCAACTTTAATTCCTTCAACAGCAACAAGTCGAACCATGGTTTGTGTATTCACCATGTTGTAATCAAATCAATTGTATCTTCAATCTTCAGTTTCAATAACTCCCTGGCGGACAGAGCAGAGTCAGAGAGATCATTTCCACAAAATCCACAACAAATGTGTCATTTCACAGAACACTATATGACTTTATATGACTATATAAAAAAAATATCGAAATATCATCAATAATCATAAAAAAATCAGCGATATTTTTTATTCAGATATCAAAATCGATATAGGTAGGTATATAGTGTATGATCTATGTGTCTGCTCATGCGTCACATCATGTATTTGACGGTTTGACCCACCCCACAGAACAGAACACTATCGGTACCTACCTATCCGATATCTATAATTTAAAAAGAATAGGTATGCAGTAGGCTGTATGGGTTTAGTTTCTTTGCTTCAAACACAAACAAAAATTACAGTCTATGACCCTCTGAGCTATGACCTGCTTGTCTATGACAATGACACTGCTTGTTGGTTTGTTTGTTAAAGTCCTACATCGATCTTTTGGCGCGTGGGTGACAGAGACAGCGCCTTACAAAGAAAGCAAACTGTAAGGCTCTGTCTTTGTCACTCTCAAGTCGGCCACGCGCCAAAAGATCCTTGTAGGACTGTATGTTGATTTTTTCTTGGCTATAGCTACATAAACCTGTTTTTTTTTTTATAATAAAACTGATGTCATAACAGCCAGATGTGTATTTACCTACTTTAAAATTTCGAATATTTTGGCAATTTTTATAAATAATTGCATATTGGGCAAAAAATATCGATATATCGAAATATCGATATTAAATTTCTTGGGTGATATATGTATATCGATTCATTTGGTAAATATCGATACAATAAATATCGATATGTTTTTCCCATTTAGCCATTTGCCCATCCCTATCTGCCAGCGCTTATCGGTACAGTCTAAGATCCGAATCTAAATCGACATTCATCGGGTTGATAAGAGAATCAAAATTATTTTATAATCGTATATTAGCAAATATTATATTAAAAATGGGTAGACAACAAAAATCCTGGACAGAATATTTTTAATAATTGTTTAAAAAATGATTTTTCGCATGATGAAGATAATAATAAAATTTTATACTGGACTTAAAGTATAGAACATCCTTCCTACTAATATTATAAATGCGAAAGTTTGTAAGGATGTATGTGAGTGAGTGAGTAAGTGAGTGAGTGTGTGTGTGTGTGTGTTTGTTGCTCTTTCACGCAAAAACTACTGAACGGATTTTCATGAAACTTTGCAGTAATGTAGCTTAGACATCGGAATAACATAATTTGTTAAAATTTATAGAGATTTTTGAAGGGACTGGTTTCCCGAAGCGAAGCGAGGGCGGATTTACTAGTATAGAATGTGCAGACGTAGGGTAGACTATTATTTACCTGGACGAACTATTGGGTAGACAGGTATAAACAGGTATGTCAATACTAGTTACTTTCACTCGATTTGATAATAGAAAGAAATTTATATCAACATAAGCGCTGTTTTATTCTGAACACGATGATATAGGGTACACTGCAAAAAATTCGGTCCTAATAGGGGTATACAAATTTTAAAGATTTCAATTTCAACGCGTCCGGTAATGAGTGACAGAGAGATCCGAGGTAAGTATACCGTGTGAGAATAAAGGACCGAACATTGCTGTTAGTTGGCTCTGTAAGGATCGTGAATATAAGAAAGTGCGCATGCTCGGTATGTAAACTATATGGAGAGTCGAGGTACCCCTTCTACCCTCCATATTGTAAACAGTACATGTTATTTTGGAGCAACTGACATAATATATTATATGAATTCAGTATGCGTTATTTCGGAGCAACTGAAAATATGTTTGTAACCAGCGTTCTACTTGAATGCGCCCGTAAGGTAGAGCAAAAACGGAAAAACAGACATAGTAAATTAAGAGTAACAGTACCTGGTTGACCGAGCTTTGCTCGGTTGAAAATTATATTTAGTATGAATCGCATACTGATAAAATATGAATAATGTTCTTCGATCTTTCCGACATAATATGAGTTTAAAAAGAATTGCGTGTACTTATGTACGCACGTAAGAAGTTATACTTCTTTGGCATCATTAATAATAAATATTCAACGTTAATAATTTTGACAGCTGTCATCCGAAATGTAGGTCTCAACCAGACCTACAACTTTCCCAAAGACACCAGTGCTCCAGGAGCAGCCGTTGCCGGGATATCTCGGTTCGAAGTTTGACAGCTGTCATTGGAAATGTAGGTCTTGACGAGACCTACAACTTTCCCAAAGACACCAGTGCTCCAGGAGCAGCCGTTGCCGGGATATCTCGGTTCGAAGTTTGACAGCTGTCATTGGAAATGTAGGTCTTGACGAGACCTACAACTTTCCCAAAGACACCAGTGCTCCAGGAGCAGCCGTTGCCGGGATATCTCGGTTCGAAGTTTGACAGCTGTCATTGGAAATGTAGGTCTCAACCAGACCTACAACTTTCCCAAAGACACCAGTGCTCCAGGAGCAGCCGTTGCCGGGATATCTCGGTTCGAAGTTTGACAGCTGTCATTGGAAATGTAGGTCTTGACGAGACCTACAACTTTCCCAAAGACACCAGTGCTCCAGGAGCAGCCGTTGCCGGGATATCTCGGTTCGAAGTTTGACAGCTGTCATTGGAAATGTAGGTCTCAACCAGACCTACAACTTTCCCAAAGACACCAGTGCTCCAGGAGCAGCCGTTGCCGGGATATCTCGGTTCGAAGTTTGACAGCTGTCATTGGAAATGTAGGTCTTGACGAGACCTACAACTTTCCCAAAGACACCAGTGCTCCAGGAGCAGCCGTTGCCGGGATATCTCGGTTCGAAGTTTGACAGCTGTCATCCGAAATGTAGGTCTCAACCAGACCTACAACTTTCCCAAAGACACCAGTGCTCCAGGAGCAGCCGTTGCCGGGATATCTCGGTTCGAAGTTTGACAGCTGTCATTGGAAATGTAGGTCTCAACCAGACCTACAACTTTCCCAAAGACACCAGTGCTCCAGGAGCAGCCGTTGCCGGGATATCTCGGTTCGAAGTTTGACAGCTGTCATTGGAAATGTAGGTCTTGACGAGACCTACAACTTTCCCAAAGACACCAGTGCTCCAGGAGCAGCCGTTGCCGGGATATCTCGGTTCGAAGTTTGACAGCTGTCATTGGAAATGTAGGTCTCAACCAGACCTACAACTTTCCCAAAGACACCAGTGCTCCAGGAGCAGCCGTTGCCGGGATATCTCGGTTCGAAGTTTGACAGCTGTCATTGGAAATGTAGGTCTTGACGAGACCTACAACTTTCCCAAAGACACCAGTGCTCCAGGAGCAGCCGTTGCCGGGATATCTCGGTTCGAAGTTTGACAGCTGTCATCCGAAATGTAGGTCTCAACCAGACCTACAACTTTCCCAAAGACACCAGTGCTCCAGGAGCAGCCGTTGCCGGGATATCTCGGTTCGAAGTTTGACAGCTGTCATTGGAAATGTAGATCTTGACGAGACCTACAACTTTCCCAAAGACACCAGTGCTCCAGGAGCAGCCGTTGCCGGGATATAACTCTATGGGGATATCTCGGTTCGAAGTTTGACAGCTGTCATTGGAAATGTAGGTCTTGACGAGACCTACAACTTTCCCAAATCGAAATGATACATTAAAAAATATCGATATTTCTTGGGTGATATATATCGATACATTTGAAAAATATCGATACGATAAGATATTTATCCACATTTGCCCACATAGAGATTACAGCGCCATCTAGTTTCATACTACTGAAATTTCAACACGTTACAAACAGTACCTCATAGAAGTTATCCTAATGTTTCATAGATGGCGTCAGTTCAACACGTTACAAACAGTACCTCATAGAAGTTATCCTAATGTTTCATAGATGGCGTCAGTATGATGTTTTCAAAATTTAAAAAAAAACCGAGCTTTTCTCGAACCTGGGACCTTGATAAATCGATTCCTTGAGCCGAAAACCCCCTAATCTGTAACTTTCATAAAAATCTTTGCAGCCGTTTCCGAGATCGTGATTATATATATAGGTATAAATAAATAAATAAATAAATAAATATACAAGAATTGCTCGTTTAAAGATATTAGATGTAGTTTATATTTTGATGCATTTTGTTTTAAATTCTCACGTCAGTGAAAATGGGAAATGGTATAAGTTCAAAACTCGAAATGTAATTTGTACCTAATTAATAGAAATATTAGTTAGCGTCATGCCAAGCACAGCACTCTACACAAGTTATCATATCTTTAGTAACATAATTCAAGCTTTTCTTGAAATCAGAATATTCCTTGTATTCTACAAACATATGGTGCTCTTCAACGTCTTTAGAGCACAAGATATTTATACAGTGTGTTCATAATTAATTGGAAACTTTTTAGCATGAATCCACAAACACACGCCTTAATTTCTGCATTTTCTTTTTCACCTATGACATCCACATCAATGTTGATTTTATCCAGAGAATGAACTTGGCTGTAACTTGAGCATTGATGTATATGTTACACTAGACAAGTAATCTTCGCGCCAAAGCGTTGCCACTTCACATAATTATGTCCAGGGACATAATGCGTAGCTAACGCGTCAGTTTAGTGTTCCGTGATAACGTCGGAACCATAAATTTTCAAATTGGTTAAATTTTTGGTTAAATGCACCGTGAAAGAATAGGATTCACCGTCACAAACGGTTAATAAGTCAACCGGAATCACGTTTCACAAGTAACTTTATTATAACGCTGGCATTTGTGTGTCATGCAATTAAGTAATTACCATTAAATCACTCACCCATTTCAGACAGCATTGCTCGCACCGAGCTGTCGCTGGTCGTCACCTCCCAGTTGTGGAAGTATTGCTTGAAGGTGCTACTCTCCATTCCTTCTTTGACCCTGGTCACATGCACCTGGAAATAAAAGTAGGATATAAGATTTAAAGGACTCCAGAGCGGTGTTAACCTAGTGGTTAAGAACTCGGCGTCCTACTTAGAAGGTCCTGGTTTGAATCCCAGGGCACGCACTTTTCGAAGTTATGTGCATTTTAAGAATTTAAATGTTAATTGCTTTAACGGTGCAGGAAAACATCTTCTTTATCTACTCACCCAGTCAGGATATCCCTTCAGATCCAGGTACTGCTGAACGATGTCATTATAGTTCTTTTTGATCTCAGGGTCCACGTCGCCTCCCAGCCACACGTACACTCCGGAGCACGGAGTATCCAGGATATATACTTCCTATAAGAAAAACCAAAACTTTAACATGCTTATACTATACATACAAGGTGGAACCACCATTCAACAATAAATGAAACCACGAGCCCTGTTTCATGCAAGGAACATATTACATTTAGTAAAAAACGCCGTAACGTAACGTAATAAGAACATCATCAACGTAGTAGAAATGTCAAATACGTTCTGTTAGGGATAACTCAAAAACTACTCGTCAGATGTCACTCTCTTAAATGGGACGACATGATCAAAACCAGCTTTCGAATATAAACTTATCAGAGCTGTGAGCATAAGGGTGCGGTTCCACTGAGGCGGAGCGGAGCGGAGCTGTGCGCTATTCACCAATTGCATGGCTTGAAAACCACGCGAGGCACAATGAGCGTGGATTTCGAGCCATGTGATTGGTGAATCGCGCACAGCTCCGCTCCGCTCCGCCTCAGTGGAACCGCACCCTAAGGCTTACATATCTGATGCAGCTGCAAACTCCTGCTATTTCAAAGGGAACAGGCAAAGCGTTAGGTTCAACTTACATCCGAAGCGAGCTGGCTCTGCTTGTACGGCTTGCTTAGCGAGACCAGGTCGATCTCGTCTCCCACCAGCACGCGGTTCAGGTACACTTCAGACATATCTGCTCGCACGTAGCTCTGGAATAATAACTTGTTTACTAAGAGCAGTGGTAGTCGTGTTGATCTTTAGACCCCCAAACCAGGGTTCCTATACTCCGTACGTAATTAGTTTTACTGGCAACCCACACAAATGCTGCTCCCGTTACTGTCATTAAGGTGCCGATCGTCGTCGTAATGGTTGAGGGTAATAATTCCTAAGAGTGTTATGAATTATTATCATCAGAATTAGCGTGACCATGGTCAATTGAGCTGCCTCTCTTCATCATTGAGGAGGAGAAGCTGTTACTATTTAAATTCTATTATCATTGTAATAAACAAGAAGACTTACGTCTGTCGAGTCTTCCTCCACAAGATCGTCCTTGGATCCTGATCCGAGCGCTTCGAAGAATGCAGCGACATCGTCATCTGACGAAAATTCATCTGAAACCAGAACATTCAAATAAAATTAATGTATTTTGAACATGTGGATAATTCTATTTGCTGACGGAACGGTACGTTTGGACCTGGAACGGTTTGACCGAAGTCATATTGTTGCATTTTTACTCTGACACCTATCTAGGCTCATTCATGGCTCATTCTTATTATCTTGTATGCCACACCTGACAGTTGACATACCTAACCTGACAGCCGACCCATTAAAAGCATGCGTGTAACAGTAGAAATCTTACACATTTTTTGTTTTAACCTCCATCCGTACCGTGCGACAAAGAACAACATTCCAAAAACTTCGATAGCGTGATTCAAGCTTGATCACGTCAACATTTGACGTAGGTGATGTCGTCAGAGCAGTGTGAGGGTAAGACTGTAGAAGAACCTCACCGATGATTTCAATGGTAGCTCGTCCATTGTGGTAATCATCGCGCAGGTTGTTGGCAACACTGATGATCTTCCGGCGCTGCGTGGCGCGCGCGCCTTCCGGCATGAGCACGAAGATGTCGTGGTCTACCTCCAGGATGAAGCAGTGGTTCGCTGTCAGCGAGGTGGATTCGGCTGGCACCTGGAAGAAGCAGCTTGATTAGGAGTCAATATCTTTGGACCTTGGCCAATTTCCAAGAGGAACTCCGTGGTGCAAAATTATTAAATTATTTTGAACCTTACATCTTAATGGTAAACTTAAGTTTATTTCTAGCCTTAAATTGGTGTTCGGTGATATATTATTTACATAATTTTGATTCTGGCAATACATTTGCAATGGTTATAATTGCTTTTTACAAAAAAAAAAATAACCGACTTCAATCTTGATAAGTAGAGATAACTCAAAAACTACTCGCCAGATGGCGCTCAATTCAACATGTAAGTGTAAAGTTCTCGTCACTACAAATTAATGAAGCCCAAACACTAGATAACTGCAGTAAATCGTTGAGGAGTTCCCTCGACTGTCTTTCGGCTTCATCAGATCGACTCCAGATCTTCATGAAATGGTGGCGCTTTAATGTACTTATGATAACATGAACAAACACACTAGTTGTCCATACAATTTTCGAAAGTTCCCCTCGATTTCTCTGAGATGCCATCATCAGATCCTGGTTTCCTTATCAAGGGACCCCACTGCGCATATCTACTTTACAACAAAAAAAGAATTATCAAAATCGGCCCATAAACGACGAAATAATCGCTGACCGTACATAAAAAAGCATATATACGGTCGAATTGAGAACCTTCTTCTTTTTTGAAGTCGGTTAAAAATGTTTGGCTTTAATTTGGTTTCTACCATTTCTACCCTCCATTTTCTTGTAATTCGTGCACGCGCTGTGTTGTTTCATGAGTCGGGTGCGCACGCGTTCGTAAAGCGAGCTCTTCGTCGTGGCTGCAATTCATTCTTTTCGTTTGCTCAATTTTAAGTTGTTTGGCAGTACAGCCACGACAGATTATTTCGTCGTATTCGAATATATACGTGTGACTACGGTGTAGATGAAGGCAACTGGTGTATGCAGAGGAACATGAAGCAAACCATTACGGCGCCATATGGACAGAAGCCACGCAACGGGACTAAGGTTGGTGGATTTTCTTTTTA
Organism: Hesperia comma; assembly: GCA_905404135.1. Taxonomy (NCBI): domain Eukaryota; kingdom Metazoa; phylum Arthropoda; class Insecta; order Lepidoptera; family Hesperiidae; genus Hesperia; species Hesperia comma. The sequence continues at coordinate 1,301,191 of FR990039.1, forward strand.
ACCCCCGACGCAAAAAGAGCAAAAATAAATAATATTTAATTTTATATTTAATATTTTATTTTTGCAGGTGGTAGGGCCTAGAGTTCATCCGGTGAAGTACCACCGCCCGCCACGGTACTTAGTACCATTCCTACCGTGTAATAATTGTTTTGTCTAGTTCTGGGTCGGTCACAGTTGTCATGGGCAGCAGCGGAAGGTGGTGCTGCATGCTCGTTTGCTATCTTAATTGAATAAAAAATATATATACTTAATCCGTAGATTACCAACTCACCTCCTCAATCCTCATGTTCTCACAGCCAGACAACTTGAGCAGTCGTTTCTCGGCGCCAGCATTCGTCTCCACTTCGTTGAATCCTGACTCGTTTCCACCTTCCAAGTACCTTATAGCTGAAAGAGATAGACTGTTTTAATTGATGCAGAAGTGGGTTGGAGAGAGGGAGATAAAAAACGAGTTTATTGTAAGGTTTTGTAAATGGTTAATACCTAGTCCTGTTGTACCTGATGATAAGTAGTCTACGTCAGTCAATGACTTCTGTAACATCAAAGGCATCATTGATGATTGGCTGACAGAGACAGAAGGGAGAAGAGCCTACAGGTTCTGAATTTCTGCAGCTCCCTACAGGCATATGAAGACTCGGTTTTTGGTTAATTCGTTAGTAGATGTGACGACTGGAGCATGGAGTGTTAGTAATAGTCTTGTTAGTTATTATTCGTAAGAGCAATCGTTGGTAAAAATCTTAACTCAATACAGTCACAGATCAATAGCTCGTAGTTCAATAACAACGTCACTTTTACACTACGTGGCGCACGCGTGTGTTGCACACTACAACGCCCCCTTGCGGCAGTCCAGTGAAGCTTCTTTTGAGGACTAAGATGGTCACCTCCAAAAAGTGTCAGAAGAACAAACCTACGTTATCATCCCCTATTACGTTGGTCCTGGTACATCTTCTCTTGAAGACTAAGATGGTCAACTCTAAAAAGTGTCTGATGAACTGACCCGGTTGAAAATAAGATGGTAGCCTCCAAAAAATCTGATGAACTTCCAGCTTCTCGTGGGAACTAAGATGGTGCCCTCCAAAAAACATCAGAACAAACCTGGTTGAAAGTACCCGAGGAACAGACTGGACTCGTGCCCCTGTACCTCCCGGTGCTGCACCGCGCGGCCGTTCAGCATGTCATCCAGGGTGACCGTCAGGATAGCTGCGGCGCCCCGCTTGTCCAGATGGTAGTCGCCAAATAAATCAGACCTCACTGACCTGGTTACGTACGTATTGGCACGTACCACATACCCGAGGCACCGGCTGGACTCGTACCCCTGCACCGATGGCCCTGGTACAGCTTCTTTTGAGGACTAAGATGAAAGCCTCCGAAAACAGATGAACTTATAGCTTCCCTTGGGAACTAAGGTGGTCACCTCCCAAAAAAGTCAGATGAACTTATATCCTCTCTTGGGAACTGAGATGTTCACCTCCAAAAAGTGTTAGAACAAACCTGGTTGAAAGTACCCGAGGAACAGAGGAACAGACTGGCCTCTGCACCTCCCGGTGCTACACTGCGCGGCCGTTCAGCATGTCATCCAGGGTGACCGTCAGGATGGCTGCGGCGCCCCGCTTGTCCAGATGGTAGTCGCCAAATAAATCAGACCTCACTGACCTGGTTACGTACGTACTGGCACGTACCACATACCCGAGGCACCGGCTGGACTCGTACCCCTGCACCGACGGCCCTGGTACAGCTTCTTTTGAGGACTAAGATGGTAGCCTCCAAAAAACAGATGAACTTATAGCTTCCCTTGGGAACTAAGGTGGTCACCTCCCTTGCGGCGGTCCAGTAAAGCTTCTTTTAGGTCTAATATGGTCACCTCCAAAAAGTGTCAGAAGAACAAACCTACGTTATTATGCCCTATTACGGTGGTCCTGGTATAGCTTCCCTTAAGAACTAAGATGGTGCCCTCCAAAAAACATCAGAACAAACCTGGTTGAAAGTACCCGAGGAACAGACTGGACTCGTGCCCCTGCACCTATCGGTGCTGCACGGCGCGGCCGTTCAGCATATCATCCAGGGTTACGGTGAGGATGGCTGCGGCGCCCTTCTTGTCCTGGCTGGTGTGGGAGCCCAGCCAGAAGTGCGCGCACTACCAGCCTTACTTTATGTCGGCCTTCCGAGGTCCATTTGCGGCCTCCCTATGCGTACTTCTCGCGTATGGTGCACGCTACCAGGCCCGCTTGCGGCGGTCCAGTAAAGCTTCTTTTGAGGTCTAATATGGTCACCTCCAAAAAGTGTCAGAAGAACAAACCTACGTTATTATGCCCTATTACGGTGGTCCTGGTATAGCTTCCCTTAAGAACTAAGATGGTGCCCTCCAAAAAGTGTTAGAACAAACCTGGTTGAAAGTACCCGAGGAACAGACTGGACTCGTGCCCCTGCACCTCACGGTGCTGCACCGCGCGGCCGTTCAGCATATCGTCCAGGGTCACGGTGAGGATGGCTGCGGCGCCCTTCTTGTCCTGGCTCGTGTGAGAGCCCAGCCAGAAGTGCGCGTCGTAGGAGAGAGGGGGCTGATCTCCTGTTGTCTGGGAAGGGGATGTTTAGCGTTGATTTCTGGAGATGTGCTGATTAGTATGGATGTTACCTGTGCAAATTGTTTGCTATTTTCTGTCGGCGCCACCTGGATGCCATGCAGTGAACTACTTGCTTACTGAGTGATCGTTGGAAGATCTATTAAAACCTCCATATCTAAGCAATTCATACATGGCATACTAGATGGCGCTGCACCCCTTCCTGAATCACGCAGGTGAGAACTTTGTGAAGAATCCTTAAGTAATCGGCGGGTTCACTAAATAAATGACTTGTACTGAGACATGATTTTTTGTTACCTACCTCTATATCTAGTACAACGATCAACTTTTGACCAGCGCGCGCTTGTTCATTACCAGAGTCCAGAACAGTCTATCGATTTTCAATCGACGGCATCGATCGTTGGTGGAATGGATAAGTCGACGTCCATCGATAGTTAATCAATAGACCAATCGATCGATCGACGTCGACTTATCTTTTCCATCGATCGATGGCGTCGATCGACGATCGATCGATTGGTTTGGTGACACCCTAACACCTAACATTGTAACAAAAGTTATTACTACATTTTTAATTCCCCGCTGAAGAAACTTACTATTAACTACATATTTACAATATACTTAACTGTAAATTGAAAATTCACCCCTCCCCCTAGGAAACTACAATATTCAAATTCAAATTAAAAATGAAATTAAAAAAATGAAATATATTCTTTATAATCATTATTGTTCTGAAAAAATTTTTTTTCTGCCGGGCATCGAAGTTTATAGCTAAAACAAATTCAACATAAATTATCCTGATGCATAACGGCCTGATTCAACACAAAACAAGATAAATAAAATTTTGAGAAACGATAAGTTCATTTATTATCTTTATTGTTACAATCATTATTTCATAATTATCTCAGTTAGATAATGTTTGACACGAAACATAATTATTATGATTCATTTGTTGATATTTGTTATATAAGACGACCCTGTAGCCTAGTTGGTAGCGACCCTGCCTGCGACGCGAGAGGTCCCGGGTTCGATTCCCGGCCGGGGCAGATATTCATGTGGCAGATAAATATTTGTACTCGGGTCATGGGTGTAATTGTGATGTGTTATATGTGTAGTCCATGCCACCCGCGACACAGGTACCTGGTAACCTACTGCGGGGGTATGAGTGTGTTAGCGTTTTATAATATTACTAGTGGACCCGGCAGTCCTCAATTAATGAAATATCCAAAACCAAAAGAATTTTCAAATCGGACAAGTAGTTCCTGGGATTAACACATTCAAATGAACAAATAAAACAAACAAAACAAACTCTTTCGCTTTATATTATTAGTAAAGATGACTACGTTTCGAGAATTTTTACAATTCAAATTAGAAAAGTGTAAGGAAATGGGGATGTATGCTTTTGGCTGAGTCCAGTCATAGATGCGTGCTTATTGATCAATCAGCTCCATGCAGCCAATAAGGTGCCAACTGTCAGGTCAGGTAAGTCAGCTGTCAGTTGCGGTATGTCAGATGTTCAAGGGTCAGAATATTATTGATAGCGTGATTCAGAACTTGCAAATGAATTTTACTAACGCCATCTATTAACAACATCCGGAACTAAATATCTTGCAACTAACAAAACCTCGATCTTCCCTTGGAAATGAGATGTTTTTTCGCGGTAAAAAGTAGCCTACGTCACTCTCCATCCTCCTAACTGTCCCCACACACATAAACCACACCATATAATAGCCATGTTGCGACGTGAAAGAGCCACACACAAACAAACAAACACACTTTCACATTTATAATATTATAGTAAGGTTAAGGATAGTAAGGACTAGTAAGGATTGACGCGTGTGGTTAAAATATGCTTTTAAATAAAAAAGCAACTATGTTCTCTAATGACTCTAATCTAATCTCTTTAAAAATGTAGCGTGGATAATTATTTCACTTGATAAGATGTTTGATATAGATAAAACTGATTAATTTGTTAGCATATCTATTAGATGCAATCATTAGATACGTATTTATTTTATGCATTCAACAAAAATAACTTTATGTAGGATTCGTATTGCGTGTTCTGTGTGTGCAAGTGTGTGGATACTGCGTGGATATTGCCTACACCGGGAGTTACTGCAAAAGACGTTGAGAAAGGAGATGTTTCAAAATGTATGGAGCCCCGGCCACGACTTTGTACACCATACTCAAAAATGGAGAAACACAATTAAAACAGTTTTCAATCATCCAATTCCTTTATTTTGCTTTAGTTTGGTGGTACAACACAAAAATGTACACGTAAAATTGCAACACAAAAACTAAAATCCGTCATGGCGGTAAGCTGTCATCACATGTCACGTTGGTTGATTTGATTGAAGTTTGACATATGTACCTACATTTCTGTCATGTTGAGGTGACAGTAGACAGTTCGTGATCTATGATCAATGACAAATTGGCAAGACGCCATGTTGAAACGTGATAAAAGTGAATGATAAATACAATTTTTGTACCAGAAAAGTATGCATTTAAGCAGTTTATCTTTATTTTTCTCGAATTCCGTGGATTTTTCTCGATATTTCGAAGTACTGTACATATTGTGGGCCGGATTTGAAACATCTCCTTTAATTTTCCGAAAACCTAAAGGCTCCGAGCAACCCGTGTACTCGTGCCAGTTGGTGCGCAGTAACTCACTGGCTCCTCGCATACATCACGCTTGCATACAAAACCGCTGATACAGCCATTCACACTTAGGTACATACATGATAATTATGTCCCTATAATTAGTACGCAGTGATAGTTGGACTCAGAAACAGAGGCTTCGGTTCAAATCCTGCCTACATCTCTAAATATGCGTACTTACAAATTAATTATTTATCATTTGCTTCGGTTTTCAAAAGTCGAGAGGATTGGTGATCACTCGTTCACTCACATTCGTACGAATGCAAACCCACAAGTTACTGCGATCACTCACATGTGCGCGAACGTGTGTGCATTGCATGAGTTGTAACAGCTTTGACAGCTGTGAATAGTGTGAAATAGCTGTGAAAAGTGATAATCTCAAGCGTGTATGAAATGAGGGTAACCGCGTGTGAATTTTCCGCTAGAGGCGCTAGTGAGAAGGGAGGTCTGTCTGTCACTTTTCGCTTGTCTGAATGGTCTGAATTTCATTTGTCACTGTTTATGTAAGGCGTGAATTATACAGAAACGGCGTAAGGTGAAGACGTGGCGCAGGCGCGGCGCAGGCGCGTACCACTTCAAAACGTTTTCATACAAATAGTACGAAGGCGACATTCGTGAATTACACTCAAGCGGCGCGGGACAGGCACGCCGCTTGGTCGCCTGACTCGCCTGTGCCGCGTCGCTAGCAGTCGCGACTGGAGCGCCGCGCCAAGAGCACGTCGTTTGTTATACGGTGTGCTCAGTATTTACCAATCCAAAAAGTTTTTAAAATATAATTGATGTTTTACTAACCTTAATGACATCAATAGTCTTTCTTCAGGACAGACTGGTTCTCTCCAATTTGTATGCCGCTTCTGAAGGCCGTGGTTTACTTTTGACAATATAATATGGAAGCATTCTTGTGACATTTTATACACTGAAGGAAAATACAATACATTTTGGTCATATATTTTTGTACGGCATTTTCACCATCGATAGATCCATGAAAAATAATAAAAAAGCGCGCAGTCCCGTAAAAAATGGTGCGCCACAAAGTCGGTAAATTTTTTTTGATTTTTTGACAAATCCAGGGTAAATTTGGTCATTTGATTCTGTACGGCATCAGTTTCATACTGTTTCAATACAGCTTCTAATCCATTATTCCACAACGCCGTACAAAAATCATGCGACAAGGGGAAAAAATCGAGGGTTGCACTTTTGAATTCTCACCAGCACTCAGTTGGACAGCTTACAAGTGACGTCATAAGGATAGGGTAGCATGTCGTCTTCTGAAGAGGACGACATGCTACCGCAACAAAGTCAGCCTGTATAATGACGCATCGTAACGTTTCTGTGCCTCTTCTATATAATTTTAATTACGTCCGAGCCTTATCCTTTCCACGTCTGCGCCGCGCCTGTGCCGCACCTTCACCTTACGCCGTTTCTGTATAACTCGCCCCTATGGGCGGGCTTTGACAGCAAGACCTCACCTCGACGGTGGCGCCAGCTGGTGAGCACAAAAACGGCGACCCTCATTTACATAGTATCTGCACTTGGCCAGGGCCCTTATTCTGCTAATTTATAAATGCTTCAATTCAATTGAGATCCAATTTAACCATATAAAAATTAGCTGAATCGGGGGGCAGCATGGTGGACTATGGCGTCATATTATGAGAGGAGTCACGTGTCCAACAGTAGAATTAAAAAACTTATTACCTTTAAAACAATGTAGGAGTCTCCATTGTAGAATTTGCCGTACATGCGCTTTTCGATCGGTACAGGTTCGAATTTCTGAAAATGATTTTTTATTAGATAACTAGCGAACCGCCCTCGCTTCGCTTCGGGACCCGTAAGTATCAACCGCGTAGGTCCCGCTCCCGTAGGAATTTCGGGAAGATAATAAACTATCACCAAAATTAATTCAGGTTAAATTAAATTAAACTTAGAAATAAAGCTTACGACAAAATAATAGCAAAGTAGCAAAGGATCACAGCAAGATTAATTCATATTAAACTTGGAAACGCGGCAAGTTTGGTATGGCAGTGGGTTCGACCAAATTTGATTACCATAAAAACGGTTCTAGTGTGTTAATCTTAAAAGATAGACATATACTGTCGTGGACATTTTTTTAAATCATTTCAAGAGGAATAATTCTTTCATACATATATTTTTGGTATCTTGAATCGTTTTCGCAACGCATGCAACGAAAGCCCTCGAGAATGAATAATTTTCCCCGTTTTTTCCACATTTTCCATTATTTCTTCGCTCCTAATTGTTGCAGCGTGATGTTATATAGCCTATAGCCTTCCTCGATAAAAGGTCTATTCAACACAAAAAAAAAATTCAATTCGAACCAGTAGTTCCTGAGATTAGCGCGTTCAACCAAACAAACAAACAAACAAACAAACAAACAAACAAACAAACTCTTCAGCTTTATAATATTAGTATAGATTAATTATTATTTTTTAACTTATGAGGAAATTACGGTTGCGTTAAACGTTAAACGCTTCTATAAGAGTACTTACGTGAGGAGAATTAAAAAGGTTATAAATATTAATCAAATTGAGTCTTGTTCTGTGTCGGTCACAGTTGTCATGGGCGGCAACGGAAAGTGCTGCATGCTCGTTTGCTAAACAGAAAAAAAAAGAAAAAAAAAAAAAAAAAGATAGTTTATTTATAAGATTTGTCCCGAACATACAAACATTGCAAGTTAATCGTTTGTAAATAAGTAAGATGAAACATTAAAAACATTCAGCTATCTCTGTCACCCCAAACTGCCCCCTCTTGCCCCAAAAATCACCCATTTTGGGGTGGTGGTGCACGTATAAATCGTTAACTACGACAATGACCTTCGACCGAAGGTCGTTCCACCCCTGTTTGCGGTGATACCATCAAAACCAATCAATAATCTAGTATAGCACTGCGGCATTTTAACAAACTGAATGAAATGCGGTGCGGACCCAGTGATATTTCAGTTCTCGAGGGCAGTAACACATCTTCGAGCGAATTACAACGAGAATTACTGACAACTGCTACCTACTTAGCGGTCATTACAGAACTTATTGACACAGATACTGTCTCTCCTTGGTCTTCTAAGAAGTAACCAATTATAATTAACTAGCTACCCGCCCCGGCTTCGCACGGGTGCAAGTTAGATTTACCATAGCAGCGCCATCTATTGATTACTTACTCAACCCAGTCGAAAGGTATCGACATCTGTTACATATAATTGTGACTGTCAAATAATAACACTCTTAATTTAGTTCTCTTGTGTGGCGCTAGGTGTCTGTTCATCTGTGAACTGCCATGTCAATTGTCATTACTTCAAATAATAAGAGACAAATAATTAGAAATAAATTAAAATTGCGACTATAATTTGAGATTTAAAGTATCCTATCTCTCAAGTTGGATCGAACTGCACATGGTGTGCGAATTTTATTATAATCGGTTAAGTGGTTTAGGAGTCCATCGCGGACCAACATTGTGACACGAGATTTATATATATTAAGACTAGTAAACCCGCCCTCGCTTCGCTTCGGGGAACCAGTCCCTTCAAAAATCTCTATAAATTTTAATTATGTTATTCCAATGTCTAAATTTATAGGAACGCGTCGCGTCGCGCTGCGGTCGGCGGCTGCCGGCCGATAGGTACCGCCGCAAACGCTACGCAATGTATTTTTAAATCTGTAATATCTTCGAAAATATTCAAAGAAATTATGTGCTGTAAAAGGCCATATAAATGTATGTTACATCAACAATTTATTTAAGGTATTTAATTAAATAAGGAATAATGCTGTAGTGCTTAAAATCGCTTCGAAAATTTAGCTATTATTTGCCGTAAAAAGTAAATGACAAAAAATGGTTTTGTGGGATATCGGTAAGAGATAGACATATACCATCGCGGACTTTTTTGTAGACCTTTTCAAGGTGTACAATACTTAGTACATTATTTTTATAAATCCTGTAAGGTTAAGCCTGCGTACGCAATGTAAGCGGCAAGAAATGTAAGAATTTACGACATCACATTAGAAACCCTGAAAATAACAGTTTTTCTCCATTATTTAATAGATGTTATTATACATAAAAACCTTCCTCTTGAATCACTCTACCTATTACAAAAAACCGCATCAAAATCCGTTGCGTAATTTTAAAGATTTAAGCATACAGACAAACGAACAGACAAAAATAGCGACTTTGTTTTATACTATGTAGTGATGACGCTACACACTCATAACCCCACAATTGAATTGCCTGAGTCGTGGGTGTCATGGACAACACGCAACACGCAAGACAAGGACGCAAACCCAGACCGAGAAAGGTTTAAACTCGTCAATCAAATTGCCGCCTCGCAATCGAACCCAGACCTTGGAACAGCGATTTGGCGTTTTAACCATTTGCGCCATTTGGACTGACGACCCGGATGGCGCAACGGTTAACACGCCGGAGCGCTGATCCGAGGGTCCTGGGTTCGATTCCCAGCGAGGCGGCAATTTGAATGATGAGTTTAAATTTCCGTTCTCGGTCTGGGTGTGTGTCCTTGTCTTGTGTGTTGTCCAAGGTACCCACGACACAGGGAATCCTAGTGTGGGGCTTTGAGTGTGAAGCGTAATTAATTAATTAATTAGCGTAGCGTAATTAATTTGGATCGCAATTACCGTTCTACCACTGTCTGTTAATTAAATATTTGTGCTCGGGTCATGGGTGTAATTGTGATGTGTTATATGTATTGTGTAGTCCATGCCACCCGCGACACAGGTACCTGGTAACCTACTGCGGGGGTATGAGTGTGTTAGCGTTTATTTATTTTATTTATTTATTTATTAACGGACCACCCTAGTCCCGGCGTGAGTCTTGGTGTGTCGGTCACAGTTGTCATGTGCGGTGAACAGTGCTGCATGCATTGCTACCTTTATCAATAAACTAGCGGCCCGCCCGCGGTTTCACCCGCGTGGATCCCGTTCTCGTGGGAATATATGCATGTATTATACATAAAAACCTTCCTCTTGAATCACTCTACCTATTACAAAAAACCGCATCAAAATCCGTTGCGTAATTTTAAAGATTTAAGCATACAGACAAACAGACAAACAAACAGACGGACAAAAATAGCGACTTTGTTTTATACTATGTAGTGATACTTACATCGATAGTCCATATCTCAACCCCTGGCGCCTGGCCTGCCTCCGCGAACGCTGGGTGCTCCATAACACGTGTGTACTGTTCGACGGCTCGACCACTTATGACTCGCCGGTAGATTACGAAGTACGAACCGCTGTGATATGACTGATAAACATTACATACAAGGTGTTTTGTGTTGGAATAGAAGTTTAATAAAGTTTTAATATAAGAATAGTTTTTTAACAGCAATTGTGTTCTGTATAGATAGGTTACGGTTACATTTTTGTGATGCGACAATCTCAGTATTAGAATGCAAGTTTAATAACGTTATACGTAGCATAAGAATAGTTTTTTAACGATTGTTTTCATCAAAATGCATATACTTAACAAAAGTTTTTTAACAGCAGTTGTATTCTGATGTAAAATGTGGAGCCGGTTACACTTTGTAGAGACGACTTCAAAGTCAAAATCAAACTGTTTATTTCATCTGGGAATTTACAAATTCACTTATGAACGTCAATTTTTTGATTCTACCACCGTTTTGGAAAAGTGCTTGAGGAGAAAAAAATGGCAAAAAAACTCCTCCGCATCTTTTAAAATAAAAATTACATTACTTAGGTAATTGATACAGGTAAGCACTAACCTAGCGGAGCTGGTTGCAGAGCTGGTAATTTCCATGCCTTTTTGTCATTTAAATATTCCTGTATACTATAGTAGCTCTTGTCTTCAGGGGTAGCAACCCACCTTTGACTCAATTAGAACGAGACACAATCTAACAATTATTTCTCACTGGACTATTACTAACATCAACTAACAGGATTAACTGTCACTAACAGTGTCGGTCTTAGTCCTTACACTTAAAATTAAATTAAAATAACGACGACCCTGTAGCCTAGTTGTAGCGACCCTGCCTGCGACGCGAGGGGTCCCGGGTTCGATTCCCGGCCGGGGCGGATATTCATGTGGCAGATAAATATTTGTACTCGGGTCATGGGTGTAAATATATTTATTTATGTGATATGTTATAGTATGTGTAGTCCATGCCACCCGCGACACAGGTACTTAGTAACCTACTGCGGGGGTATGAGTGTGTTAGCGTTATAAAAAACTGACTATCATTCTACGGCAGCGGAAGTTGACGCATCCTTTGCTATATTAAAAATCCCCCTGTATACAATTAGGCGATATGATATCTCGTTATAATAACGATAATGCGATGATTCACGCAATATTCAACATCGATTTTTCGATAATAATAGCAATATTTTTATTGTTGTTAATTAGGCGAAAATCCCGACGATTTATGATATCACTAGTAAATTCGCCCTCGCTTCGCTTCGGGAAACCAGTCCCTTCAAAAATCTCTATGAATTTTAACAAATCATGTTATTCCGATGTCTAAGCTATATTACTGCAAAGTTTCATGAAAATCCGTTCAGTAGTTTTTGCGTGAAAGAGCAACAAACACACACATACACTCACTCACTCACATACATCCTTACAAACTTTCGCATTTATAATATTAGTAGGAAGTAGGAAGGAAGTAGGATGACTGAAATACATGAGAATAGTTTTTCAAGTTAGGATAGCAAGCTAGTGTTCCTGAAATCGTTATAATTGCATGGCATACAGATGCCAGCACCCCGTCGCAGCGATTAAGGTAGATTTAGGTTGAAGGCGGGATCTTAAATGTTCTTAGCAAAATTTGTTTAGATACAAGCTGAATTGAAGAGCACAGGTACCTAATGAGGGTCGCCGTTTTTGTGCTCACCTGTTGGCGCCACCGGCGAGTGAGGTCCCGCTGTCAAAGCCCACCCATACATAAACAGTGACAAGTGATATTCAGACAAGTGAGAAGGACAGTCCCACAAACTCATGTGACCCGGTGGCCAAAATTGGAACTAATGCAACTGTTAAACTGTTGTCAGACAAAGACAAAGAGAAAGACAACAGCGCCCTTCTTACCGGGTCAGATAAGTTTGTGGCACTGATAGCCAGACCTCACTACGCTAGCGCCTCTAGCGGCGAATTCACACGCTTTTACCTTTTACCCTCATTCGTTAAGTTTTGGCTGGGAGTGGTAACACTAACTCCATATGCTTGGTGACTCAAGTGTAGTTATGCTCGAGCATTAGCGCGCTCAACGATTTGATGATTCTTTTTTGAAGTTATACTTCTTTTGGCGCGTTATGGAAATTTGATGAGGGTGAATTTGTGCGCTCTTCGACTCCTAATTTTAACAGCATGAAATTCGTTTTGCGATGCGCGCGCAGCTGTATGAAGTTGCCGGCTAACCACTCATACTGATTGGTCTATTTGCATTTTCAATGTAAAGTAGCGTCATCTGACAACAAAATTAAATAGAAGTACTATTTCAACACGTTATAAACAGTACCTCGTAGAAGTTATCCTAATGTTTCATAGATGGCGTTATCATGAGTTCACGGCTATTTCAACACGTTACAAACAGTACCTCGTAGAAGTTATCCTAATGTTTCATAGATGGCGGTAGTTTCCATACGCTAAAGAAGTATAACTTCTAACGCGTGTACATAAGTACACACACTCTTTTTATTCGAAAACTGGTGCTTGCCCTGAAGTCTTTAGGTGGCCATCAATGTTTTCTTATGACGTTATCCCGTAAAATTTTGGCCTATTTTTAACCGACTTCAAAAAAGAAGGAGGTCTCTCAATTCGACCGTATATATGCTTTTTTTTAAGTTTGTTCAGCGATTTTTTCGTCGTTTATGGGCCGATTTTGATAATTCTTTATTTTTTGTAAAGTAGATATGCGCAGTGGGGTCCTTTTAAAAGGATCACCAGGATCTGATGATGCCATCTCGGAGAAATCGAGGGCAACTTTCGAAAATTGTATGGACGACTAGTGTGTTTGTTCATGTTATCATAAGTACATTAAAGCGCTACAATTTCATGAAGGTCTGGAGTCGATCTGATGAAGCCGAAAGACAGTCGAGGGAACTCCTCAACGATATACTGTAGTTATCTAGTGTTTGGGCTTGATTAATTTGTAGTGACGAGAACTTTACACCTACCTACATGTTGTATTAAGCTTAAGCGCCATCTGGCGAGTAGTTTTTGAGTTATCTCTGCTTATCAAGGTTGAAGTCGGTTTGTTTTTTTTGTAAAAAGCAATTATCTTATGACGTTATACCGTAAAATTTTTGCCTATTTTTAACACGTTTTTAGGTGCTTTGAACCCAGACTTGTTTGGGAGTCTTAAACAAGAAATAAAACTAATTTAACAATTTAAAATGTATTATAACAAACAATTTTACAACAATCTTCTGTTTTAGTTACTCAGATATTAAATTAAATAATATTGAGAATGTAACAAAAGAATCCCAGAAGAATTTTGCCGACGGTAGGTAGATGCGCTGAGTTATGCGGTGATTCCGTCTGTAAATAAAATAATTTATTTGAAAATCAATTTATATGACACTGTTCCGTTGGCTACAACCCATTAATGGCCCACTACTGAGCACGGGTCTCTCCTAATTACTGAGGAGGCCTAGAGCATACTCCACCACGCTGCGAACACGGATTGGTGGAAGGGTTAGTGGCTAACCCGGTATCGGATGTTTTCAAGCCGCCCGAAGGCCTCCGACGTGGCTTAACGACTGCTGTCTATCGATAACAACCGGGACCGACGGCTTTACTTGCCCTGGCGCCTGAACAAGGACCAGGAACTGTTTCGGTACTGACTGACTAACAGACGATGCATAGTCGAAAATACTGAACGCAAGAAGCTGAATTTGCCATGTATGTTCCTTGGGGAGTGGAGGGTTCTTTTAGGAAAACCCTCAGACCAATAAACTATAGACGGCGTGCCGTGAACAAAAGCGTGAAGCCGGCAAAAGTGTGCCTAAAACACACATTGGAACCAATAGAATGCGCTATGTTGACAGTTTGAACTAGAGCAAATTTAAACTTTATTTTTTGGAACACAAAGCTTCATTCATTTTTTATTATTTAGAATACAAAAGTCGTTTTGGTGTGAGTGCCGCCGTGTGTATTACAAGGTGAGGCGTACTTTTTGCCGGCTTCACGCTTTTGTTCACGGCACGCCGTCTATAGTTTATTGGTCTGAGGGAAAACCCATGAAAAAACTCGTTTGAACAAGCTCGGATTTTACACACCTTTGAGTTTTGCAAACACCATGCATCCAGGTCTCCTCACGATGTTTTCTTTCACCATTAAGTACAGCGAGTGACATAAATTCTAAAATGCGTGCCCTGGGATTCGAACTCTTAGGCACTTCTCACATTACGCTATTTATTAGCTATGCGACTGCGACGCAATCCCAAAATTCTATGTATCTGACACTTCTGAATGACAGGAGTCGCATCGTAGACGCGTCTCCTGTCAGTGAAAAGTGTCAGATACATACAAATTTAAAATTGCGTTGCAGTCGCGTAGCTCATAAATAGCGTTGTGTGAGAAGTGCCTTAGCCTCCGAGTTGGAGGCCGAATTCTTACTTAAATACTTAATACCCAAAATTAATATGTACTTGACACTATGTACTGACAGGACGATGCGTCTTCTGTCAGTCAAAAGTGTCAAATACATACTAATTCCGGGTAGCGTTGCAGTCGCGTAGCTAATAAATAGCGTAATGTGAGAAGTGCCTTACTGGTGAAGTTGTACAAATACTTACAACACTGATTAACTTATTCTTCCCGCAGCTGATATCATCAATAGAAGTCCGGAATCTCTCCACTTCTTTGGGATTATTTTTATTCGGTTGGAACTTGAAACTGGAAAATGTATAGTTACTTAAATAGTTAAGTTGATTTACATAAATGATTAACATTCCACATTATAGCCCCACACTAGGATTTTCAATTTTTTTTTATGGAATAAAATAACAAACGAGCATGCAACACCACCTTCCGCTGCCGCCCATGACAACTGTGACCGACCCACAACTAGACTCAATGAGTCTCGTTCTGATTCGGTCACAGATGCGTTGCTACCCCTGAGGACTGAGATGGTCGCCTCTAAAAAGTGTAACCGGCTCCACACCTTCCTATCCGGAACACAATTGTTGTTAGAACAATTATTACACGGTAGCAATGGTACTAAGTCATGCATGGGTGACACGGACACACACGCAGAACGAGAATAGAAAATGCTCATCATTTGTACCCTGTAGCCTAGTTGGTAGCGACCCTGCCTGCAATGCGAGGGGTCCCGGGTTCGATTCCCGGCCGGGGCAGATATTTATGTGGCAGATAAATATTTGTGCTCGGGTCATGGGTGTAATTGTGATGTGTTATATGTATTGTGTAGTTCATGCCACCCGCGACACAGGTACCTAGTAACCTACTGCGGGGGTATGGGCGTTTTTCCATTAGCCGGCCCGGCACCGGCCCCGGCGCCGGCACGGCACCGGCGCCGGGTCTTCGTTTTTCCACTGCGCCGGTGTCGATGCCGGCTTATGGCCGGTGAGTGGTACAGTACTGACACGGACTTCAGCACGACAACACGCAAAGTACAACGCGTAGATAAATATAACAATGGTATCTTCAAGCCGTCGACTATATTTGTTATATCTTTTATATATTTAAATAATTTTCATGTAAATAAGGAATGAGCTAGTAAGAAGATTTACTATGTTGTGATTGAATTATAATATTTCATTCTTCGCAATCAATATCAAATGAGCTCATACTAACATCTCAATCTTACCCTTCTTATCAAAACTGCTGGAGGCTGTTGTGCATAAACAATTTTCTTCTTTCATATATAAAAATAAGGTCCTCAGTCCACTTCAGTCGGGCTTTAGACCAGGTCACAGCACAACAACTGCGCTATTGAAAGTCACGGAGGATATCCGGGAGGGCATGGAGAGTGGATTGGTCACCATTTTAATTCTAATTGATTTCTCCAACGCTTTTAATTTGGTTGACCATGACATTCTCCTTGCTATCCTCGCACGACTGCAGCTCTCGTCCGTAAGTCAGGCATGGTTCTCTTCCTATCTTCGTGGTCACCAGCAGGCTGTTAAAGTTAACGGTAAGTTATCGAACTGGTGTTCTCTGTCTGTTGGCGTACCTCAGGGGGGTATCCTATCTCCTTTGCTTTTCTCTATTTTCATCAACACACTCACTCCCCTTCTTGGCTGTCCTTGCCATTTGTATGCTGACGATTTACAAATTTACGCCCACACTAAAGTAAGTGATATAGTCAATGCTGTTAGAGCCAGATTGGCATTTATAGTAAATGCCAATCTGGCTCTTGTTAGTGATTGGTCACAGAAATTTGGGATCAAAGTCAACCCCTCCAAATGTCAAGCCATCATCATAGGTAGTTCGCGCCAACTAGTTAAAATTGATCCTCAGTCGTTAGATCCTGTCATGTTTGAAGGCTCTGTAATACCTTTCTCTCCTTGCGTTAAGGATCTCGGAGTTTTTATTGATAGTGATCTGAGCTGGAATGCCCAAGTGAGTGAAATTTGTCGGACTGTCATTGCCACGTTAACATTCCTCAACCGCCTGAAGAAGTTTCTTCCCGTCAGGACCAAGGTTCAATTGGTTCAAGCGCTTATTTTTCCCGTAATCGATTATGGTGATGTGTGCTGTTTGGATCTCAGTGAGGCTCAACTTGATAAGCTGGACCGACTCATAAACAGTGCCGTTCGTTTTATATTCTGTCTGCGAAAGTATGACCATGTTTCCACCTACCGTTCCAAGCTTCGATGGCTTTCAATCCGTGAACGACGGCATCTAAGAGCTCTATGTACGCTTTCTTCTATTCTTTTTGACCCTCTTGTACCAGATTACCTTAAGTCTAAATTTCAATTCCTTTCCTCTATTCATGATCGTCCTCTCCGTTCCAAAGAATCCTATCTCCTGTCTTTTCCTATTCACCGATCTGGTTTTTTATCTAACTCATTTGCTGTACAAGCTATTCGCTTCTGGAATGCGCTGCCTGATGAAATCAGGAGACCCGCGGCTAGTAAACTAACTTTTAAAAAAAGACTTCAGGCTTACTTGTTAGAACGTCGGTCGCTTCTAACTTGATTTTATTTCAATATCTATTCATTATTGATATTTATATATGTAGATACTAAATTTAATCGATAATATTGTGTCATTTATTATATATTATATAATATCTTATTGTCTTATATGTATATATATATATGTATATTTATACATGTATGTATGAATATATCTATTTATATATGGTATGTATGTTTATATAATTTAAAATAGTAGATTATTAAATAATATTTTAAAATTCCCATCAAACGGTATTACCGCTCTTCGCGCATTTCGGCTTGGCCCAATGGTTAGCTGGGAGAGAATGCAATTAGCATTAAGCTCGCCATGTTGTACTATAATATTTTTATATTGTGGTCAATAAAGTTTACATAAAATAAATAAAATAACATCGCTACAAGCACTTTGTGACTCTTCGTCACTAGTATCTCCGACTTCTATGATAAAATCTAAAGCTACCTGTAATATTTCCTGTATTATTACTAAGAGGCGTTACTATCTTCCAAATATTTATTAATAGAATGACAACGTCAGTTCTTACATACTTCCTCATCGAATGGCCGTTCTTCTAAGTGGCCATACCACATACATCACACCCTCATACTAAATTCCTAATAATACCTACAACAATTAAAAATTTACAACAGGGGTAACAGAGTGGGGATTCGTATGAGTTGGGTCATTCTGCAGCGTTGAGAATTGCTCGCTATCTATCTCTCCTCCCCCAAATCCCTGGCAGGTGACCGCTCCGGCTCGCCTGCCCTCGATGTTCCCGCACTCGGCTCCGATTTTTAGGCATGTCAGCCAGTGCTGCGCATACAACACACGCTCGGCACTGCCCTTCTACTCTCTTTTGACAACCAGCCGGCGACGGCGCCGGCGGGACTCAATGCCGGGCCGGCGCCGGCGCCGGTAAGTGGAAAAGCGAGCCATACATTTTCATACAGTTTTGCTTCTCCGGCACCGGCTCGGCGCCGGCACCGGCGCTAATGGAAAAACGCCCTATGGGTGTGTTAGCGTTTATTTATTTATTTATTTATTTTCTGTCTCGCTGGGAATCCAATCCAGCCCTCATGGACAGCGATCCGGCGTGTTTTCACCATTATGCCGTTCGATTTTCCTGAGAAAATTCATTGAAATCGGTCAAGCAGTTTAGCTTTGTCATAAAAACTTTCATACAGAACCTACGTTTGTTTTACCCAATGATGTTTTTAAACCTTTAAATATCTATCTAGATTGAGCGTCGCCCTACAATGAAAACAAAAAAAAAGAATTATCAAAATCGGGCCCATTAACGACGAAAAAATCTCTGGACGTACATAAAATAAAAAAAGCATATACGTATACCTATACGGTCGAATTGAGAACCTCCTTCTTTTTTGAAGTCTTTTAAAAAACCTTTGATATAACCTATACTATAATATTTTAATGCTTAGCGAATAGCGAGCAATGCCGCGGACGGTAAGGGGCCGTCCATTAATCACGTGAGGCTTGAAAGGGGGGGGAGGGGCTCCATAAAAAATCACGAAAAATCACAAGGGGGGAGGGGGGGTAAAGTAATATATCACGTGTATTTATTTTTTCGGCAACCGCGAGATACTCAACGGAAAAGCGGCGTTACATATATTTATTTCTTCGTCAAACGGGTACAAAATCGAAAACGGCTTGTAGTGTGGTGTGACCTTTGATTTGCCGTTGCCAGGCAACCGTCCGCCGGCGCCGGATTCAGCTTGCCAGTGTCAGTTATTGTGTTGTTTTAACACTGGTTGTTTTAACAATTATTATACAGGGTGGCCAAAAAGTCGTGGATCAAACGCAACGACCGGTTAGCTGGGGCCATTCGCTGCAAAAAACTGTTCTACAGAAGGTCTCTATCATCAACCCTTGAAAAGTAATAACTGGTTTTGTATTTTTTAAGGAAATGAACTTTTTCAATGTAAATGTTACTACAATTCAATAAATTCACATCCTGTATCATTTTTGTTTATTTAATATGATGCAACTGAGTAGTCTGTTCATAAGACACAGCTTTGTATCGATGTGTATGTCTTGAGTTGGAAAAAATAACGCGTTTTAATAATCTTTATTTTCTTTCGTCGTAACTTTTCTTTTACATCGGACCCCACTGTGAAAAAAAAAAATTCTACCGAAAAGTGACCCAGTATCACAACTCACAAGTAACAGTGCATTTAATGGGGATTCTAAAAAGGTCTAACACATGGCTATGTGTAAAGTAAATTTCTTTCTAGGATCCTGAAATAAAAACAACAACGACTGTGAACTTGTATTTTTAAATAAATAAACACCTTTTTTTACAGTAAATGTTCGAAATTCCGGCCTCTGGCCGCAATACATAATCTGCACCTTCTAATAAAATTTCTCCGTAGCCTGCGGAATGCACCTCTAAAAAACAGAAGAAAATAAATATTTAAGTGGTTTTAATAGTTTTAGTATCTAGTAGATAGTTTAGTTACCTTTCGGTCCAAGAGATGGCGTTGTACGTAAGATGTGGCTACAATAAAACAATTAAATATTTAAGTGAGGCTTTCATACAACAGACCAGACTCTTTTGTCGTTTTTATACATAATGGTACGGAACCCTTCGTGCGCGAGTCCGACTCGCACTTGGCCGATTTTTTTCCAACTCAAGACATACACAGCGATACAAAGCTGTGTCTTATGAACAGACTACTCAGTTGTATCATATTAAATAAACAAAAATGATACAGGATGTGAATTTATCGAATTGTAGTAAGATTTACATTGAAAAAGTTCATTTCCTTAAAAAATACAAAATCAGTTATAAGTTTTCAAGGTTTGATGATAGAGACCACCTGTAGAACAGTTTTTTGCAGCGAATGGCCCCAGCTAACCGGTCGTTGCGTTTGATCCATGACTTTTTGGCCACCCTGTAGAAAATTCATATACTGGAATATTAATTTTCTATAATACTCGTACAATTTGATGATACTTATAAATACCAGTATAAATACCAATATTATAAATGCGAAAATCTGTCTGTCTATCTGTCTGTGACGTTTTCACGGCTAAACCACTGGTCCGATTTGGATGAAATTCGGAATGAAAGCGTCACACAGTCACACAAAGGCTACTTTTTTTTCAAAAATCAACCCCTAAAGGCCTAAAGGATTGAAATAAGGGATGAAAGTTTGTATGAAAAATCTACACCGCATGAATGATTTCTATGAATTTTCCCAGGAAGATAGTTGATGACGTACCCACTTTCCCCGGTTCGCGATATAAACGAATTCCACGCGGGCGAAGCCGCGGGCAAAAGCTAGTTTTATATAATTATATTAAAAAAATATTCTTTTGAGGTACGAAAAAATACACGTGATAAGGGCGGGGGGAGGGGGGGTAGCCTTAAATCTCACCATGTATCACCAAGGGGGAGGGGGGGTTAAAAAATGCCAAAAAAAACATCACGTGATTAATGGACGGCCCCTAAGCTAGTTTAATTTAATACGATAAAATAACACTACTGTCCTAGTGTCCTACCAGACTACCAGACTACCACACCACACACTAAGGTAAGATCTAAAGACACTGAAAGAGTGCCTTCTCAAAAATATAATTATTTTATTTATCAGATTTCAGATACTTAGACCTTATTGGCCACTACTTTAAGAAACGCTACAGGGTCTCAACAGCGTGATTCAGATTTAAGCACAGTGGCATCTATTGAGCACCTTGAAAACTAAACTGAGAGGGCGCTCCCCATCAGTCGAGCATAAATAATTATAGAGTTGCCACTCCACGCCAAAACCAAACTTACTGTGCTGTGCTCACAGTTTAATTTAATTTGTCAGAAAAATTCGACTTAAAGATCGATTCCAGTGCCTCTATTATGAGTTGTTGTAGTAAACGTCAAACTGTTACTATTGCAGTTAACGTTTAGAATTTGTATGAGAATCCGTACAGCGCCTCTAGCGGTTACGATACTGAACTACAATTCTCATACAAATTCTAAACGTCAACTGCAATAGTAACGTCCTTTACGTTTACTACAACAACTCATAATAGAGGCACAGAACTATAGGAATACTTCGTTTGAATTCGATAGTAAAGGTATGTACTCAATAAAAATTATTTAATTTCAAGTAAATATTCTGCTGTGGGCTCGCCAACTCGACACACATAAACATTCGTACACACACACTCATATACAAAATATAATACTTATATAAATAAATATGCACAAACAAACATACATACATATACACACAAACATACATACACTTCATACACAAATATACATACACAATAGAACAACTACATTAGGTACACATAAAACACACAATAAACGTCGCCGGTCAAACACCGTTGCAAGCGATCGCCGGGTGCATTGCAAACAGGCCCGAGTCCCGTTACATCAATACCTGCGCTCGCGCATGTCCGCCGCGGCTCGGCACCGGTCGGTAACTCGGTACGCCAGTCGACCACAACCCCTTCACCGCGAAGCCCGTGCGCTCGGCTACCTACGCTTGCCGCTCTATTCGCCTGTTATTGTGACGCGCTTTAACTATCCTTCTTTCTTTCTTTCTGTATTTCTTCGCGTGTGACTTCTGCCTGAAATCTATTGTGCTTGTGCTTCTATCTACTCCTTCTGTGCTTTCCGTTCGTGTACTTTCTGTTCCGCTGTATATTGTGTGCTAATCGTTTAGTAAACGAATTGTTATACGGTGTGTACGTGTTTGTTTGTCTACAACGCACCTCAACCCCGCACACTGCTGTACACCGGTAACGTAGACACGCATTCTTATTTCTACATTGGTGACCTCGCCGAGCACTCAAGAACGAGCACAAATAATAATGTCGGACAGCAGCGATTCAGCGCACACGGCCGTCGGCAGCCATGTTACCAAGCGCCGGCAAACACCTAAAGTGCGCGTTTCCACTGAACGCGAAACGACGTCGTCCGGTAACGTGAAGATGAACTTAAAAGTGCCTCCATTTTCACCCGACGATCCTGAAATTTGGTTCGCCCTATTAGAGGGGCAATTTGATAATTTGGGCATAAAGGATGACAGTACCAAATATAACCAGGTCATTACCAATATTGATCTGCAGCATGCGAAGGCGGTAAAAGACATTATAGTGAAGCCCCCTGACCACAACCGCTACGAGAAGATTAAATCGGAGCTAATACGCAGGCTCTCGGCTTCTCATGAGAAGAAGGTTCGGCAGCTGTTAATCCATGAGGACCTTGGGGACAGGAAGCCAACCCAGTTCCTTCGACACCTCCAAGACCTCGCAGGCCCATCCGTTCCGGAAGACTTCCTGCGTACTATTTGGAGCAACCGGCTGCCGCCCCACCTCCAGACAGTACTGGCATCGCAGACCACCCGCTCCCTCGAAGAGCTGGCAGACCTAGCGGACCGGATCCAGGAGGTGACTTCCCCAGCAGCATACGAGGTAGCAGCGGCGTCCAGCAGTGCGACAGCATCCAACAATAGCGAGATAGCTGAACTTCGCAAGATGGTGGAACAGCTGACAACAAAATTTGAGCAGTTCAGAAACTCTCATCGTCCTTCTCACCGTTCCCGACCACAACGGCGTGTCTCGCGATCCTCGTCTCGCAGTCGAACCAGATCGCAGTCCAGCTACCGGCGCCAACCAGTATGCTGGTACCACTGGAAGTTCGGGGAGAAGGCTCACAAATGCCAGACGCCGTGCGACTTCAAGGCGGGAAATGGCAGGAGCAATCAGTGATGGCGGCCGACGATTGCTCAAACACTTCAGGTCGCCTATTCATCACTGATCGGAAGACGAAGACGCAATTCTTGGTCGACACTGGGAGCGACCTTTGCGTTTTCCCTCACTCTCAGCTACGTGACCGTCGAGCACCGACGAGCTACAAGCTCACTGCAGCCAACGGATCAACCATTGCGACCTATGGGTTCCATCACCTTGATCTGGACCTGGGACTCAGACGCAGCTATCCGTGGCGCTTCGTAGTGGCCGATGTGACCAAGCCCATTATCGGCATAGACTTTTTGTGTTCATTTGGGTTGGTTGTCGACTGCCGTAATCGACGTTTACTAGACAGCACGACATCTCTTTCTGTCTCAGCAATATTAGCTTCTCAGGATCAACTTTCATCGATCAAGGTATTGACTGGCGACTCTAAGTACAATGACATACTGACGGACTATATTGACATAACCCGACCAGCTGGTATACTGCGCACCGTTCCTCACAACACAATACACCACATACGCACCACACCCGGCCCGCCTGTGTCCTGCCCCCCACGTCGCCTAGCCCCAGACAAACTCAAGGTTGCCCAGGACGAATTTCGATCCATGCTGGCCAACGGCACTGCTAGGCCTTCGGAAAGCCCGTGGTCATCACCACTCCACCTGGCTCCGAAGAAAGATAATGGGTGGCGCCCCTGTGGGGATTATAGGTTACTCAATGCACGCACTATACCTGATCGTTATCCGATCAGACATCTGCACGACTTTTCCCACAATATTGCAGGTTGCCGCGTGTTTTCGACTCTGGATTTAGAGAAGGCATACAATCAGATACCGGTAAGTGCAGAGGATATCCCTAAGACCGCGATTACCACGCCATTCGGTTTATACGAGTTCCCCTTCATGACGTTTGGGTTACGAAATGCCAGTCAGACGTTTCAACGATTCGTCGATGAAGTTACCAGGGGCTTAGACTTCGTGTACTGTTACTTGGATGACTTTTTAATATTTTCCAGGGACGAGGCGGAGCACAGAGACCACCTGAAACAAGTTTTCTCTCGGCTGAAGGACTACGGCATGGTCTTAAATGTGTCTAAGTGCGTCTTCGGCGCTCCCGAGGTAACCTTTCTAGGTTACCGAATTTCGGAGAGCGGAACGAAGCCACTAGAGACCAAAGTGCAGGCTATCCGTGATTTCCCCCCTCCGAAGGACGTACGGGCGCTTAGAAGGTTTCTGGGAATGGTTAATTTTTATAGGCGATTTTTGCCTAACGCCGCCCAGACTCAAGCACCCCTCAATGCCCTTCTGACGGGAGCGGTAAAAGGTTCAGCACCCATCAACCTGTCAGGCGACGCTCTGCAGGCTTTCTTGGACATCAAAGAAAGCCTGTCCAATGCAGCTTTACTCGCGCACCCTCACTGTAGCGCCAAGCTCGCATTGGTTACGGATGCGTCAGACGTTGCCATCGGTGCTGTCCTTCAACAGCTGCAAGACCACGTATGGCAACCGTTAGCCTTCTTTTCTAGGAAGCTTAGTCCATCCCAAGCCAACTACTCGCCGTATGACCGCGAGCTGCTCGCCATCTACGAAGCCATCAAGTACTTCAGGCACATGCTGGAGGCAAGGCACTTCATCGTCTATACTGACCATAAGCCGATAACTTTCGCTTTTCATGAGCGGAAGCACAATTGCTCGCCTAGGCAGTATAGACACCTGGACTTTATATCCCAGTTCACTACCGACATCAGACATATTTCTGGCAAAAACAATGTCGTAGCCGACACCCTGTCTCGAGTTAGTGAACTGGAAGCGCCAGTTGACCTTGCCGACCTTGCCCGAAGCCAAGTCACTGATAAGGAGTTGGCCGAGTACCTCGCGGACAATACATCTCTGCGGCTTAGAAAAATGGAACTACCTGGCAGTCGTATCTCCTTGTACTGTGACACCAGTACACCGACCGCCAGGCCGTTCGTCACTAAGGATTTTAGGAAGCAAATTTTCCAGAGTTTACACTCCCTCAGCCATCCCGGTGCCAATGCCACTGCAA
The DNA here is from genome assembly GCA_905404135.1 of Hesperia comma. Taxonomy (NCBI): domain Eukaryota; kingdom Metazoa; phylum Arthropoda; class Insecta; order Lepidoptera; family Hesperiidae; genus Hesperia; species Hesperia comma. The sequence continues at coordinate 1,326,315 of FR990039.1, forward strand.
AATTGGTGGCAGATCGTTTTGTGTGGCCTGGAGTACGGAAGGACTGCCGTGACTGGGCCAGGACGTGCTTAGCCTGTCAGCGGAGCAAAGTAAGCCGACATGTGTCCTCGCCTTTGGGCACTTACAGCTTGCCTCGCGCCCGGTTTAAGCACGTTCACATCGACCTCATTGGCCCCCTTCCAGTTTCGCAAGGCTTCCGGTATTGCCTAACGGCTGTAGACCGTTTTACTCGGTGGCCTGAAGTGGTACCAATAGCCGACATTACCGCCGAAACGGTTGCAAAGGCACTCCTGTCGGGCTGGATAGCCAGGTTCGGATGTCCGACAGATATTGTTACAGACCGCGGCCAGCAGTTTGAGTCCGCACTGTTTCAATATCTGTCAAAAACCATAGGCTTCCGACGGAAACGTACCACGGCATATCACCCAGCCTGCAACGGGCTTGTGGAACGGTTCCACAGACAGTTAAAGGCAGCAATAACATGCCATGCAACTAGCAGTTGGTCGGAGATCTTACCCCTGGTACTTTTAGGAGTCCGCACTGCTTTCAAGGAGGATATACAAGCCTCCCCTGCGGAACTTCTTTATGGTGAGCCACTTACCCTACCGGGAGAATTTTTTGACCCGAGCACACCAGATACAACGGATTTGTCTGATTTCGCCGCTCGTCTAAATTCATTTGCCAACAAATTGAAGCCGGTGGCAGCCTCACGCCACAGCTCGGCTAAAGTATTTATTTTTAAGGAGCTTGCGAACGCGGAATATGTCTTCCTACGCGATGACACCTCACGTCCCCCGCTCCAGCCCGTATATACGGGCCCGCATAAGGTTCTTGAGAGAGGTGTGAAGACGTTTAAAATTTTATTTAAGGGAAAACCCGTCGTCGTCACCATAGATCGGCTAAAACCCGCTCACATTCTTGTCGACGACAATTCTACCACCCTACCTCATCCGCCCAAACCCCATCCCAAACCTTCAATAAGTCCTCCTCCACCTCCAGACAAATCACTAATTAAAGTGACTCGATCGGGACGAAGAGTCCATTTTCCCGATTTTTATCGACCCTAACCACGGGTCTGGGGGGGAGTGATGTGGGCTCGCCAACTCGACACACATAAACATTCGTACACACACACTCATATACAAAATATAATACTTATATAAATAAATATGCACAAACAAACATACATACATATACACACAAACATACATACACTTCATACACAAATATACATACACAATAGAACAACTACATTAGGTACACATAAAACACACAATAAACGTCGCCGGTCAAACACCGTTGCAAGCGATCGCCGGGTGCATTGCAAACAGGCCCGAGTCCCGTTACATCAATACCTGCGCTCGCGCATGTCCGCCGCGGCTCGGCACCGGTCGGTAACTCGGTACGCCAGTCGACCACAACCCCTTCACCGCGAAGCCCGTGCGCTCGGCTACCTACGCTTGCCGCTCTATTCGCCTGTTATTGTGACGCGCTTTAACTATCCTTCTTTCTTTCTTTCTGTATTTCTTCGCGTGTGACTTCTGCCTGAAATCTATTGTGCTTGTGCTTGTGACTACTCCTTCTGTACTTTCTGTTCTGTGTACTTTCCGCTGTGTATTGTGTGCTGATCGTTAAGTAAACGAGTCGTTAAACTGTGCGTACGTGTTTGTTTGCCTACAACGCACCTCAACCCCGCACACTGCTGTACACTGGTAACGTAGAAACACGCATTATCATTTCTACACTGCTGTAAAATACTCGCTGACTAGTACACAAACTTATATTCAAGGTATACTGTCATGTACTTACTACAAAAAATTAAATGTTGTTTAAAATGCATAGGCACGAACAATAGTCCTATGTTGTTATCCCTAATTTTATTTTTTTACTAGCGATCCGCTATGACTTCGCTTGTGTTAGCTATGTATGGGCATGTACCTATTTTTCAAGCTTAAATTTTAAATTAGACACTATAATATAGTTTTCATCCCACCTATTCGAAAAAGACGACTTGATTCGGACTTACGGGGGCCCAAAGTTGGTGATTTCTATTTAGCGGGCGGGAATGAATTTTCATATTACTTTCCCTCCCCGTTATTTAAATAACGGGGAGGAAAAGTAAATTCAGTTCGGATTGTTAGAAATTTATGGTTTTGTTTTGAAAAATGAGTTCTTTAGTTAGTTTAATAGGTTTAGTCGGGTTGGTCGGGTTAGTCGGGTTAGTCGGGTTAGTCGGGTTAGTCGGGTTAGTCGGGTTAGTCGGGTTAGTCGGGTTAGTCGGGTTAGTCGGGTTAGTCGGGTTAGTCGGGTTAGTCGGGTTAGTCGGGTTAGTCGGGTTAGTCGGGTTAGTCGGGTTAGTCGGGTTAGTCGGGTTAGTCGGGTTAGTCGGGTTAGTCGGGTTAGTCGGGTTAGTCGGGTTAGTCGGGTTAGTCGGGTTAGTCGGGTTAGTCGGGTTAGTCGGGTTAGTCGGGTTAGTCGGGTTAGTCGGGTTAGTCGGGTTAGTCGGGTTAGTCGGGTTAGTCGGGTTAGTCGGGTTAGTCGGGTTAGTCGGGTTAGTCGGGTTAGTCGGGTTAGTCGGGTTAGTCGGGTTAGTCGGGTTAGTCGGGTTAGTCGGGTTAGTCGGGTTAGTCGGGTTAGTCAGGTAAGTCGGGTAAGTCGGGTTAGTCGGGTTAGTCGAGTAAGTCGGGTTAGTCGGGTTAGTCAGGTAAGTCGGGTAAGTCGGGTTAGTCGGGTTAGTCGAGTAAGTCGGGTTAGTCGGGTTAGTCAGGTAAGTCGGGTAAGTCGGGTTAGTCGGGTTAGTGACTGTGTGTGTATTATTCCTGAATTTGAGGCGCCTTTTATTTTCTCATGGGGGGGATGAAAAGTAGAGTGTATCACTCGGGAGCAAATATTTTTGGATCGGGCGACATACTTTGAATCCCTCGCTACGTTCAGGATTCTACTAAAGAATCCCTCACTTCGCTCTGGATTCAAAAAAGCGCCCTCGCCGTAAAAATATTACTTTGCTCCCTTGTCATACAATCTATTAAATGGCATCGACATAGTAATGTATTATGCCTTATGTAGTTGAGTTAAATAGTGTTGATACTTGATTTTTTTATTTACAAAATACTTAATAGTAGGTACAGTTGTGGTTGTGGGACAGATGACACATATAAGATTATGAATCACTACATAGTATAAAACAAAGTCGCTTTCTCCCTTTGTGCCCTTAAATCTTTAAAACTACGCAGCGGATTTTGATGCGGTTTTTTTTAAAGATAGAGTGATTCAAGAGGAAGGTTTATATGTATAATAACATCCATTAAATAGCTATTGCACCCGTGCGAAGCCGGGGCGGGTCGCTAGTATTCATTAAATCACACTGGTAGGTCTGTACACCCTGCTAAACCTTCGTTCCAGGGCGCCGTACCTGTCTCTCATCCTGGCGATTGGTTTCTCTGTATCGTTGACAGAAGCCTTGAGAGTGGCAGCACGCTGTGTCGTCTCTTGACCGGCCTCTGCGCTGTCCGCTTTGTAGTCTGTGGGAAGTGAAAACCTTTATACAACAGGGGGCTTAGTGCGAGTTTTACGTGACATAACGCGCTCGCTACGTAACTGCGAGTTACCTAAAATTTGTATGGGATCGGAGCAGAGCCACCTAGCGGGCCGTAAATGACTCAGCTTGATCCCATACAAATTTTAGCTAACTCGCAGTTACGTAGCGAGCGCGTTTTGTCACATAAAACTCGCACTCAGCCCACAGGTGCATTAAGTAAAATCTCACTAATAATGGGTTATTCCCATATGTATGAAAGACATGTTGGTAAAAAGAAATTTGCAAGAAAAGATTTTAGGTACTAAACCAAAAAAATATGTGCGTTCCGGACATTTTAATACTGAAATTGCTTATCTTGATGAAAGCTTAGGTTATGATTTAAATGCGTCAGTCCGAAATACGGCTAGCGCTGTGGGTTAGAGCGAGATAGGAGGAGGTTGCCTTCCACTGCCGTATGCGTGAGAAAAAGGGAAGCCAGGCAGACTGGTTCCGTAACGTGTTACGTAACGAAGCGGTTTTCCATAAAATAAAAAGTTATCACTTCAAAAAAAATCTATAAGACCTGTGTCGCTAGCTATATGGGTCGGTAAAACCGCAGGATCACCGTAAGCGGGCGTCCAAGGCGTACACCACCCGCCTGCGGCAAGCACTGGAGGCTTCATAAAAGTACCTAAATCTATGTGAGGTTAGTACCTACTGCACAAGAAGGGGAGGGATGCAAAACAGTGTGGCGACACCGCTCACACGTCACACGGTGACGTCACCGAAGCCTGAAACGCGCTATCGAAGATTTCTACATCGCTGGCATATATACCACGTCTCGAGTACATTCACTTGGGGCCCGGCCGCCCCCCAGGCATGTCGTCTCGCCTGGCGGGAGATCTCCCTTTGCCAAAACAGCTTTGCTCGCGGGCGCTCATACAACTAGTGGCGGCCCTGAGAGAGACGGAGAGAGTACCTGTATCCTTGTACAATTCAGCAAGTTCCTTCTCAATCCTGGCTTCGTCCTCTTCTTGTTTCACGTTGTCAATCTTGTTGCTGTCTTTCATCTTACGTCGCGATTCCAGAGTCTGAAAACGAATGGCAACAATTATAGTCTCAACTGACTATTTAATTAGTAGCATTGATTAACTTATGAAATCTCATAGCCCAGTGGCTTACGTCCATCTGTGATCGACAAAGTTATGGAATGAGGGTAACCGCGTGTGAATTTTCCGCTAGAGGCGCTAGTGAAAAGGGAGGTCTGTCTGTCACTTTTCGCTTGTCTGAATGGTCTGAATTTCATTTGTCACTGTTTATGTATGGGCGGGCTTTGACAGCATGACCGCCCTCTGCAGTGGCGCCAACTGGTGAGCACAAAAACGGTTACCCTCATTGTGGGCGGTCGGTAGATGGATGTTAGATGGATTTTATTGGTTAAAAGGTTCTTGTTAAAAGTTATAAGAGTGACCACTAGATGCGAAAGTTTTTGAGCGTTTCCATGTTTTGGATTAGAATGATGACTTCTCTTGAATTTCTTGAGCGTTTTCGCGCTTTAAAGGGCACGTAAAGCTATCAGCTGTTCCGTTTATCTATCTCTTTAAATTATAATTGAAATTTGACTCAACTATCATGACATCACGAAAAAAGCTATTTTATTGTTGGAAAAGGTCTACTAAGGACAGATATTGTCATATACCTAACCTTACCTAACCTAACATCCCCAAAACGGTCAAATAGGGGTTAAAAGTTTGTAAGAAAGTCCGTAATTTTAATTCAGATATTATTTAAAATTGGCCTTTGAATTGATTGAATAGAGTTGAATAGTAACAATTTGGTTATCATTAATTAAATATTAAAGTCTCACTGTATCTTTCCTGGTTTCTCTATGCGTGGCCGTTTCCAGAGTGGTGCTAGTTCCCTGGTCGTCGGCTTCCGCTGAAGGTTCCTCCTCCAGGTCTGGTGGCAAATCTAGAAAAAATTACAAGTCACAATTTTCGTGACCTAGTGTTGTAATGTGTTGTGGTTTCGCGCAAATGTGAGTGAGTAGCAACTAGCAACAAAACTAATATAAGTGAAGAACTGGTAAAATAAAATCAAATTCGCGTCACTAAAACATTTTAATGTAAAATGTAGCCAAGACGAGGTAATATTTATAGCACTGTCAAAAGTTACAAGATCTTACGTAGAGCCAAGTTTCTAACTTTACATTGACACATCCAACCTCACCATGTCCTACCTTTACTTAACCAACACCTTGTCAAAAAATGCGTGTCTTAGCCGTGCTTTCAATTCTGACTTAACAGCAATGAGACTACTCCGGAAGTGAGTTTTTTCAAAAAGTAATAAAATATTTTTTACAAAAAAATAACCGACAACAAAATTACCATTATTGAGAATAACTCAAAAACTCTCTGTCAGATGTCGCTCAATTTTAAAGGGACTACGGCAGTCATTACCTTTCTAATTGCGAAAGAATTATTGAAATCGTTTTACCCCGTCCAAAGTTATGAGGTAACAAACATAAAAAAATATAGTTCAATTGAGAACCTCCTATTTTGAAGTCGGTTAAAATTACCTTTTATCTTCGACCCAATTTCAATAACTTCTTGCCCCATGGACTCGGTGAGAGCTTTTGGATTGATTTTGGACGCTCCGAAGGAAAATAAACCGACAAAGATTATGCATATTAAACGCATGATGATAATAATATTATTATGCCACTGACTGAAGCATGTGGCCTACTGGATTAAGTTATTCGAATTTTATTTTTTTATTTTATAACAATTTATTTGTATTAAAGACAAAAAAGTCTGGTAATTGTACTGTTAATTGATTGTGAACGAATTCGAAACTGATTTCGAGTTTTGCGGTATTTTACTCGTAACAACTGTAAAGGGCGCGTCTCTGGTATGTTATGGTGTGGACGACTATCCCTTTACCAAAGTTTCTAACAGATATTATTATAAGAGATAGGGAAAAAAGTTAATGGTTTGAATGGTTTTAATTAACACTATGTTTTCTAACTAAATTAACAAACTATCACAACTGGTTAAATGGTTATATAGACACTAATATTAAAATGGTTAATTGGTAAAATGGTAAACTGGTTAAATGGTTAAATGGTTGCGAATACGAGGCGCCTGAGTGGCTGCTGGTCACGTACTCCCTCAAAACTCTTATTTTACTTATAAGATTAACTTAAAACTAGGGCAAGTGATCGCGCGGCAGTTAATATTACAAACATGCAAAAACGCGCGACCGATGAACTGTTCGGTGCAACTCCGAACAACAACTAAGTAATTATCCATTAAAAACCATATAAAAACCCGGCTAAATTCCTACCGATTGATTATAATCGTTAGTAAGTACTTACCCTCAAACCCCAAGTTCTTACCATTGAACCCCAAGTACTTACCATCGAGGTGTAATTATGTAAGTACTTACCATTGAACCCCAAGAACTTGCCATCTAACCCCAAGTACGCATATCACCGAGGTGTAAGTACTTACCACCGACTTACCATCTAGCCCCAAGTACCTACTATCGAGGTGTAAGTACTTACCATCAAGCCCCGAGTACTTACCGTTGAACCCAAAGTACCTACCATCAAGCCCCAAGCACTAACCATCGAACACAATAATTCAATGACACCTCTTTTGTCATTATAATTGCTTTTTACAAAAAAATAACCGACTTCAATCTTGATAAGTAGAGATAACTCAAAAACTACTCGCCAGATGGCGCTCAATTCAACATGTAAGTGTAAAGTTCCCGTCACTACAAATTAATCAAGCCCAAACACTAGATAACTGCAGTAAATCGTTGAGGAGTTCCCTCGACTGTCCTTCGGCTTCATCAGATCGACTCCAGATCTTCATGAAATGGTAGCGCTTTAATGTACTTATGATAACATGAACAAACACACTAGTCGTCCATACAATTTTCGAAAGTTCCCTTCGATTTCTCTGAGATGCCATCATCAGATCCTGGTTTCCTTATCAGGGGACCCCACTGCGCATATCTACTTTACAACAAAAAAGAATTATCAAAATCGGCCCATAAACGACGAAATAATCGCTGAACGTACATAAAAAAAGCATATATACGGTCGAATTGAGAACCTCCTTCTTTTTTGAAGTCGGTTAAAAATCCGTCCAGTCGTATGATATGTAGGGCGTGCCTGTGTCATCATCATAACAGTGTCATGGGTGCCATGGACAAACCAAAACAAGAACATACCCACACCGAAAAAACTCATCATCCAAACCGCCTAGCTGGGAATCGAACCCAGGACTCGAACAACGATCTGGCATCAACCATTGAGAGAGTTTAACTTCTAAAATATCCTACTAATATTATAAACGCGAAAGTTTGTAACGATGTATGTGAGTGAGTGAGTGAGTGAGTGTGTGTGTGTGTGTGTGTTTGTTGCTCTTTCACGCAAAAACTACTGAACGAATTTTCATGAAACTTTGCAGTAATATAGCTTAGACATTGGAATAACATAATTTGTTAAAATTTATAGAGATTTTTGAAGGGGCTGGTTCCCCGAAGCGAAGCGAGGGCGGGTTTACTAGTCCGATATAAATGGGCCGCTATTATGAAAGTAGTGAACCTAACCGATAGTTAAAATGCGGTCAAAGATGCTCTTGCCAACAGCTGGTTCAGTTATCGGTTAACTGTCGATGCGTCTGGTTCATCTGATCTTATTGAGAGTGTGATTCAGGTGAGTTATTCTTTTTTTTTATGGAATTAAGATAGCAAACGAGCATGCAGCACCACCTTCCGCTGCCGCCCATGACAACTGTGACCGACCCAGAACTAGACATTGAGTCTCGTTCTAATTCGGTCACAGATGCGTTGCTACAATGAGGACTGAGATAGTCGCCTCTAAAAAAGTGTAACCGGCTCCACACCTTCCTATCCGGAACACAATTGTTCTTAAAACAATTATTACACGGTAGGAATGGTACTAAGTAACGTGGCGGGCGGTGGTACTTCCCCGCGAATATATAGGTGGTGTATATATATATACCACCTTATTCGCTGAACCCTGACTTATACTTTTTGAGAGTCCTATATAGGGCCTCTTCACCATCTCCAAGTAAAGCGTTGATAAGTTACTTCCCAACCTTTGATGATCTAATGTCTAGTCTAGATGGAACATCGAATCCGCGCAAATGTGTCAAAAAATTGTGGCCAACTGTTGGCCACAATTTTTATATCATTATATCATTGATCACGCACACATAGACAATAGACGAACGTGTAAAACATCGCCTGCACGCACACATGCTTGATAATGTTGCCTTGTTTTTTTTTTGTTTCATTGTAGGGCGACGCTCTATCTAGACATTTACATCATCAAGGTTCCCAAGTAACGTAAAACTGTCAACTACCCTAATTGGCAGACAAGTTGCGGTCAGTTCATCTTAATATGATTAGTGCTACTCGGACATCGTGAAATTCACACGTGAACTTAAGGGTGACTTTAACATTATTAGAAGGTGGTGAAAGAGCCCCTTGAACTGCTTTTTAAACTATAGCTGACTCGTAGAGAATATGGAATGAGGGTCGCCGTTTTTGTGCTCACCAGCTGGCGCCACCGTCGAGGTGAGGTCTTGCTGTCAAAGCCCGCCCATACATAAACAGTGACAAATGAAATTCAGACAAGCGAAAAGTGACAGACAGACCTCCCTTCTCACTAGCGCCTCTAGCGGAAAATTCACACGCGGTTACCCTCATTGCTAATCCCTGCTAAATTTTATTACCTGTGGACACAGTTACATTTGGCTTGTATAGATAAACCCAACTTAAGATTGAAACGAAAGAGGCGCTGTCGGACGCATTTGACATTCATTTGACCAGTCATTGCACACTAGTAACTGACAGATGAATGACCACAACGTACTTATGAATGACTTTTCATTAGTTCCAATTTTTGTCATTTCAGAGATAAGTTGGGCGCACTGTAAGCCAAAGTTACTTACGACATTTCAAATGCTTGCCGTTACAGCAATCGTAAAGATGGAAGTACCATTTTTGTGTGGGATACATTCAAAACGAATTTGAATGTTTGTTTCTCCGTCAAATCAAATCATATCCATAAAGCTAATTACATGAAATGTTTGACCTTCTTTATCATTAGCTTATGAAATGGAAATCTTGCCTTATAGGTACGGTCTAGTCTTACGTACTGAATACGGTTATACCTATACTTACATTACGTTAGTTAGCTGTTGTAGACATAACTTTAGGCTAACAGAAACTTGCCTCGTTGAATTTAAGACTTGGCTGCTCTTGAATTTTACGACAGTGAAAAAAAAAAATTATGAGCTGCCTTGACTTATTTTACATGAAAGTTTTTGATGAGTTTGTCCTCTCGGAAAAAATATCGTAGTACTTCACTAGCGCCCTCTCTAATTGATTTTTGGAAATTTTAACATCCCAATGTTTTTAAGTTTTACAAGAACAATAAAATTTGAAAATTTTCATAGTTCATGACTTTGTAGATGATTTTGAACATTTTGTAATAAACTGTCCCACGCATCCAAATAGATTAATAGATGTAAATTAGTTAAGCAGTAGAATTTGTATGTAATATCTGAAAGTTCCTAACATTGCCAACAGATGGAGCTAGACGTCCATATTGTTCGCGAGGTGAACTGCTCGTGGGGCTTCACGCTGGTCGGTGGAAATGACTCCGAGATACCTCTCACTGTCATCAAGGTACCTTTTAGTAGTTTAGTATGTAAAAATAATAAACTTTTTGAATAAACATCTTTTTTTAGAGCCGTTGTAGTTGAAAACTAGGTGTAACGAAAAAACGACAGTAAAGAGAGTTGAGAGACAACTTATACACCTGACGATTTAGCCTGCGAGTGAATGGGATTTGTATAGTGCTGTTGCGTTTGCTGAACTTCAAGTCTATAATACCGCATGCGAACTGTGTTTGAGTGACGAGCTATCATTCAAGTTGATAATAAGTAGACAGGCTGCTTCTTCAATTAATTGTTGATCGACATGACGGCAACAAAACGATATAAAGAAATACACAGACGTTCTATTTGGTTGAGGCTGAGTTGGATTTTTATATTAATCGATTATTTTACTATAAATAATCGAATTTCTAAAAAAAAACTATTATTTTATATTTCTTGATACATAATTAAACATCTCAATTATTTAAAACTACCACAATTATTTAAGTGAATTATTTAGCGGATTCGGAATATAAATTTTTAACCGACTCAAAAAAAGAAGTTCTCAATTTGTCGCTTTTTAGGGTTCCGTACCCAAAGGGTAGAACGGGACCCTATTACTGAGACTTCGCTGTCCGTCCGTCTGTCACCAGGCTGTGTGGTCTCATGAACCGTAATAGTTACACAGTTGAAATTTTCACAGATGTATTTCTGTTGCCGCTACAACATCAAATACTAAAAAACAGAATAAAATAAATATTTAAGTGGGTGCCCATACATTCGACGTAAGTTTAGTTACCTTTGAGTCCAAGAGATGGCGTTGTGCGTAATATGTGGCTACAATAAAACAAATATTTAAGTGAGGCTTTTATACAACAGACCAGATTTTTTTGGCGTTTTTATACATAATGGTACGGAACCCTTCGTGCGCGAGTCCGACTCGCACTTGGCCGGCTTTTTTTTTTGTTTAATATGGACCACAAATAAATCCATCGTTTAAGAGTCGATTTTGATATTTTAATTTTTGGTGGGGAAAAAAAATCCAAATAACCATGTTAAACGACGAAATAAAAATAATCAATTTAGTAATTCAAAGGTAGCTATAAAAAAATCGAAAGTATCGTATGAAATAGCGAAGAAAAAATGGATTAAAATCGATAATTTTTAGTCAATAATTTAATCATTATCACGATTATTTTTTCACATACGATGGTCGTCGTGGTTGGACCAAATCAGTGCCTCTATTATGAGTTGTTGTAGTAAACGTCAAACTGTTACTATTGCAGTTAACGTTTAGAATTTGTATGAGAATCCGTACAGCGCCTCTAGCGGTTACGATACTGAACTACAATTCTCATACAAATTCTAAACGTCAACTGCAATAGTAACGTCCTTTACGTTTACTACAACAACTCATAATAGAGGCACAGAGCGTCTGTTACAGGTTACAGTGCGCCCAACTTATCTCTGAAATGGCAAAAATTGGAACTAATGCCGCCATGTTATAAAGTCATTCATAAGTACCTACGTTGTGGTCATTCATCTGTCAGTTACTACCTGTCGAATTGCGGGCAATGATTGGTCCAATGCTCCGAGATCCAATGCGTCCGACAGCGCCTCTCTTCATTTCAAGGTTAAATTGGGTTTACTATAATAGCTTTTAGCTTTACCAGTAGTTACACAATTGACTACTAGATGGCATTGTAATAGATTATTTATTAGGTACCTACACAAAAATATGCGCTGTACATTTTCTTCTAAGGTGAACTAGATGGCGCTAATATTGTTCAAAGAGAAATGAAGTTTTCTCAATGATGACTGTGATTAAAAAACACTAAAATCATATAACCATATATTACCTGACCACAATAATTAGGCGCATGACAGATAGCAGTCACGCGGGCCCCCCACCCCGCTCTAGCCCCGCGCGTCCCCTAGTGAGGCGCAGTCGTGTACAATTGTACATTAAGGTCATTTTGACTAGGCTGATGTGAACTTCGTTTTCCGAGATGTTTGCGCAGGTACAGTAACTGACCAAGTACAGGTGGTAGGGCCTAGAGCTCACCCGGGGAAGTACCACCGCCCGCCACGGTACTTTGTACCATTCCTACCGTGTAATAATTGTTTTAAGAACAATTGTGTTCCGGATAGGAAGGTGTGGTGCCGGTTACACTTTTTAGAGGCGACCATCTCAGTCCTCAGGGGTAGCAACGCATGTGTGACCGAATTAGAACGAGACTCATTGAGTCTAGTTCTGGGTCGGTCACAGTTGTTATGGGCGGCAGCGGAAGGTGGTGCTGCATGCTCGTTTGCTATCTTAATTCCATAAAAAAAATTGTACCTCCATTAAACATTCACCATGGTACTTTTGGTACTACTGCAGAATGTACTACGTATTCCCATCCCTAGTTCCAATGACGTCTTAACTGACATGCGCCTAATTATCGTGGTCGGCTAGTACTTTCGTCACAGTTACGAATATCATACAATAGGTTTTGAAAATCTGTCATCATGCCTATTGTATCGCATTTTACTAAAACGAATTAACGAATAATACATTAATGAGATATGCATGTATTAGGTATAGGTATCACATTCATTTATTTTAATACGAAATCATTAATTAATAATGACAATTAACCAATTTAGAACACTAACTTATTCGTAGGTACTATGTGTAATGTTTCTTTTATTTACTTATTGATTTATTCTATTAAAATATATTAGCTTTCTTCAAACAGCATTTTTCCGTACCTACAACCTAAAACTGGTCAAATTTTTACTCCTCGCCGTAATTTACATAAAATTATATTAAAACAAAAATTAAGTATGTATTTTTGCATTGATAGAAAAAAATAGTTATAGATCAGACGGCACCGGGTCAGTTATTCTAGTACACGATACTTGTACGTCTGTCCGTAAATAATTGATGTATTGCCAATCGATGTAACCGATTGCCAAGATCAGCAGAGTTAAGGACACGTGTCTAGCTGCCAATACTTCAGGTGTCAATGTTACTACTTTATCACTGCACCGATAGATTTATTGCATGGTGTCTCGAGCAGGCGGGCGTGCAAGGTGTACACCGCACGCGGGCGGCATACACGGGATGTTTTTTTTTATTGAATTAAGGTAGCAAACGAGCATGCAGCACCACCCTTCCGCTGCCGCCCATGGCAATTGAGACCGACTTAGAACAAGACCCGATTTAGGGACTAGGGTGGTTAGTCCAATTAGTAGATGGTGTTAGAATGTTAGTTGGTTAGTTTGTTAATAAGTGTGAGGACAGGGACTGTTAGTGATAGTTAGTTCTGTTAGTTAATATTAGTATTGTCCAGTTAGTAATGATTAGTGTGAGTCTTGTTCCATTTCGGTCACAGATGCGTTGCTACCCCTGAGGATGGATGGTCGCCTCTAAAAAAGTGAACCGGCAACTGTAAGTGCACATGACAACTGAGGAGTGGCAAATGTAGTTATCACGCACAAACTGGTCTCTAGATATAAAACAAATCTTTTACTGTAGTCTCTCACATGCGCGTACATAATTATGTACATTGTACACTGGCACATTGTACATTTGTACACTGGTGTGTGGGAGATGCGAGACGCTCGGAGGTCCGAGGTTCGTGCTTCGATGTACGGCCAAACACCATCACAGCTTTGATATTTTACGAACAACACGAATGTGTCAAAAACTTCATATATAAAAAAAATATCGCATGTTCATTAAAATCATATTTGATTTAATTTTCGTTGTACAAATTAAGTTATCAAGGCGATAGCTTTAACATACGTTTTTGTATTGTGTAACTAGATGGCGCTGTACAGTTTTCTGAATCACGCTATCGAATGTACACTGGCGGTTCTTTAAGTGTTCGGAGTGATGGTCTTTTTTCTTTAGGTAGGTACCCCTCTCTTTCCCTGAGAGCTATTTTTGAATAGGACTCCATAATAAATATGGAGTCCGTATAAATGGGCGTCCTAAGTAGAGGTGCGCGACTGCGAATGATCTCACTATTCGAATAATCTACAACTACTAATGTGCGCATTCGAATTGAATATTAGTAATATACTAATGTTCATATTCGAATGACAACTACTAATTAGTAATTACTAATCTAACAGCGTTTCGACTTGCGACGCGAGTCGCGCGTTCGAGTTCATTTCATTCGACGCTCACTCAGTCGGTTCTGTTGTCAGGTTCGAATGAATAATACGAATGACGACTACTAAATTAGTAACTAATCTCAGCGTTTCGCTTTCGACTCGCAACGAGAGTCGCGCATTTGACTTCATTTCATTCGACGCTCACTCCGTTTGGAATGAATAATAATTATGTAGCCATGGATCGTTCACTGCTTATCCTTATTGAGATACTAGCGTTTGCCCGCGGCTTCGCCCGCGTGGAATTTGTATTCGTACAGTTTATTTACGTTAAATACTGAAAGCGACAAATGAATCAATTTTGATAAGAATGTGATAAATTTTGTAAAATGTGCATCGTAAAAAGCACCCAATTTAAATAAACAAAATTGGAGGGTCTGTTTGTAATATTAAAATAACCGCTTTTTACTAAATGCATAATAGGATGTGTACACGCCGCACGGTGTACATATATCAAAATAACATTATTTACGATTTTTGTTTGTCTGTCTGTTTGTTCCGGCAAATCTCTGGAACGACTGGACCGATTTTGACGGGACTTTCACTGGCAGACAGCTGATGTAATAAGGAGTAACTTAGGCTAATGTTATATTACAAATGTAATAACTTTTTGTTAAATTCCACGCGGGCGAAGTCGCGGGCACAGCTAGTTGTATTTAAACCTCACTATTTTTGATATAGTGGCTCCCACGTAAAATGTACTTGTAAATATGCTGTCGCGGACTTTTATATCGTAAATATCGTCGTAAGTATCGTTAAGTAACGTTATTTTCATAGTGTTAAAATTTTAATGGTAAACACATTTCCGTCCGAGTCGAATGAAATACAACTACACGATTAGTACTCTGTGTCGACTCAAGTCAAATTAGTTATTGACCTAAAGGTTGTAAATACCAGGTCATAAAATCCCAAAAAAAAAACAAATTAGTTACTAATTTGTATAGATCATTCGACTGATTCGAATGATTTACTAAATCGAATAATTCGAATGGAATCATTCAAAGTCGCGCACCGCTAGTCCTAAGTTTATAATTTATATTAAACTAGCTGACCCCGCAAACGTTGTTATGCCATATAAATTATTTCTAGGAAAATGATTATTAAAAAATAGGGGTTGGTGACAAAAAGGTGAAAATTTAGGGTTGTATGTATTATATATGTATATTATATATATATTATATATATTATTATATATTATATATTATTATGTTATATTCGTATCATAAAAAAAAAAATTTGTCAAAAAACTGAAAAAAAAATTGAGGGGTGGACCACCCTTATTATTTAGGGGTGTGAAAAATAGATGTTAGCCGATTCTCAGACCTACCCAATATGCTTACCAAATTTCAGAGGAATCGGTCAAGCCGTTTCGGAGGAGTATCGAGACTAACATTGTGACACGAGAATTTTATATATATAAACTAGCTGACCCCGCAAACGTTGTTATGCCATATAAATTATTTCTAGGAAAATGATTATTAAAAAATAGGGGTTGGTGACAAAAAGGTGAAAATTTAGGGTTGTATGTATTTTTGAATATCGTATCATAAAAAAATAAAAAAAAATTGTCAAAAAACTGAAAAAAAAATTGAGGGGTGGACCACCCTTATTATTTAGGGGTGTGAAAAATAGATGTTAGCCGATTCTCAGACCTACCCAATATGCTTACCAAATTTCAGAGGAATCGGTCAAGCCGTTTCGGAGGAGTATCGAGACTAACATTGTGACACGAGAATTTTATATATAAGATTTATACATTCTTGTTTAAATATTAAGTTGATTTACACGGACAGATTTTCAAATAAATTTACACTCTGAAAATTTCAAAAACATATAGCCACTTAATAATTCATACTATATAACCACCAGAATTTCTCACAATAATGTATGTAGGTATACAATTTTCGCAAAAATATGTACACAGATTGTTTTCAGATATTAGTACCTATACTGAAGCGCTCATAGCCTGGCGGCTTGCGTGGATCCCAAATGATCGACAAAGTTAATCAATAGCGGGCGCGGTCGGTAGTTGGATGGGTGACAGCTAATTCTTGAGCGCTTCCGTGCTTCGGAGAGCACGTAAAGCCGTCGGTCCCGGTTGCTATAGATATATATATAGCAGTCGTTAAGCCATGTCGGGCGGCTTGAAAACTTCCGACTGGGTTGGCCACTAACTCCTCTGCCAATCCGCATTGGAGCAGCGTGGTGGAGTATGCTCTTTTTTTTTCACATGCAAAAATACATATATTATGTACCCATTATGAATTACAGTAATATGTAAACGATATTATTTCACAAAAATGTAAACAATGTTATTTCATTATAATGTATACAATGCTGCCTGTGATTTTTTCTTAAATATGTATACACTTCAGAAATTGTAGCAGTTTTCACTATTTTGGCAAATGGGTATTCAGTTCAATAATATCTACACAGTGTAATTTTCCATTTAATGTAAACATTCATTTTTATCTTTAACCCACTTCTAAAAAGAAGGAAGCAATTGGACCATAACATATGTTTTTTTATGTTTGTTATATTCGTCAGCTGTCAAACTTCGAACCGAGATATCCCGGCAACGGCTGCTCCTGGAGCATTGGTGTCTTTGGGAAAGTTGTAGGTCTCGTCAAGACCTACATTTCCAATGACAGCTGTCAAACTTCGAACCGAGATATCCCGGCAACGGCTGCTCCTGGAGCACTGGTGTCTTTGGGAAAGTTGTAGGTCTCGTCGAGACCTACATTTCCAATGACAGCTGTCAAACTTCAAAGCGAAATATCTCGGCAACGGCTGCTCCGGGAGCACTGGTGTCTTTGGGAAAGTTGTTATTATTTGTCTCGGACATTAATAATGAGTCAATACTTCAATCATTTAGACATAGCATGTTATCTATTATTTACAAGTGGCCAGTGGCAATTACCTATATTATAAAAAAGTTTATATACTATGCCTGATCAAGTTGAGTCTGTAGGAATATATAATGATTATTTAAAATGTTCCTATCGGATCAACTAAATAGTTGATTCATTGGAAATAAAAAATAGTTGATCGGTATTAGTTGATCCGTTTAGTTGATCGCACTGGCTGCAGAGGAGGTAACATACACGAAAAAAACATACCGACGAATTGAGAACGTCCTCCTTTTTTGGAGTTGGTTAAAAATAGCATGTATGCATTATTTTGAATATATGTTTTATTTTTGACAAAAATGTATACATTATTGTGAGAAACTCTGGTGGTTATATACCTAGTATGAAATGTTAAGTGGCTATTTGTTTTTGAAATTTTCAGAGTGTACATTTATTTGAAAATCTGCCCGTGTATACTTATCATTGGACGTGACTGTACATACATAGGGACAATACCAATACCCCCTATTCTTAGTATATAACTAGCTTTTGCCAGCGGCTTTGCCCGCGTGAATTTCGTTTAAACTTCACCCCTTTATTTCACCCACTTAAGTGTCATAAACGTAAGAGTAGATAAAATATAGGTATACTTAATCAGAAAGCTTCGAACTGCTAAGCTATCGGGAGTTACACGTGTTATTGTGAGTCAACCATAAAAGATAGACATTATGCTGTCGTGGAATATCTTAAATATAAAATTCTCGTGTCACAATTTTAGTCTCGATACTCCTCCGAAACGGCTTGACCGATTCCTCTGAAATTTGGTAAGCATATTGGGTAGGTCTGAGAATCGGCTAACATCTATTTTTCACACCCCTAAATAATAAGGGTGGTCCACCCCTCAATTATTTTTTTTTCAGTTTTTTGACAAAATTTTTTTTTTTATTTTTTTATGATACGATATTCAAAAATACATACAACCCTAAATTTTCACCTTTTTGTCACCAACCCCTATTTTTTAATAATCATTTTCCTAGAAATAATTTATATGGCATAACAACGTTTGCGGGATCAGCTAGTTTTTTATACAATTTTAAGGAGAACATTTCCGTCATACATGATTTCTGTGTAGCTTTAACCATTAAGGTTGCTCACGCGACGGAAGCTTAAAAAATGGAGTAACTTCTCCCGTTTCCCCAACATTTCCCTTCACTGCTCTGCTCCTATTGATTGTAGCGTGATGAAAAGTATACTATAAACTATAACCAGCGCGGGAGTATGAAAAATAATTGTACCAAGTTTCGTTAAAATCCGTCGAGTAGTTTTTGTTTCTATAACGGTTATACATCAGACAGACAGACAGACAAAAATTTTACTGATTGCATTTTTGGCATCAGTATCGATCCCTAATCACCCCCTGATAGTTATTTTGGAAATATATTTAATGTACAGAATTGACCTCTCTACAGATTTATTATAAGTATAGATAGATACAGTGGCGGCGCTAGACCATACTTGGACGTCGGCGAAATTAGGTACGCGAGGCCCTTTTTATTTCCCAGTCAAAACGAAAACGTTAGGATTATACGAGCCGAATTATAGTGAAACTAATGTATGAGTAAACGAGTTTTATTGCAAATCAAATGATGACAAAATTATTGCTTTTTACAAAAAAAATAACCGACTTCAACCTTGATAAGCAGAGATAACTCAAAAACTACTCGTCAGATGGCACTCTCAATTCAAAATGTAGGTGTAAAGTTCTAGTCACTACAGATTAATCAAGCCCAAACACTAGGTAACTGCAGTAAATCGTTGAGAAATTCCCTCGACTGTCTTTCGGCTTCATCAGATCGACTCCAGATCTTCATGAAATTGTAGCGCTATAATGTACTTATACATTAACAAACACACAAGTCGTCCCTACAATTTTCGAAAGTTCCCCTCGATTTCTCTGAGATGCCATCATCAGATCCTGGTGCCCTTATCAGCGTACCCCACTGCGCAAATCTACTTTACAACAAAAAAAGAACTATCAAAATCACCCCATAAACGACGAAAAAATCGCTGAATAAACATAAAAAAGCATTATACGGTCGAATTGAGAACTTCCTTCTTTTTTTAAGTCTGTTAATTACAGAAATAGAAATTAAAATAGACGAACTTTTCTTCTTTGGGCCTCACTGAACTTTTTCAGGATTACGTCATAGCTAATAATACTAAAAATACTAGCCGCTATTTCAGCTTCAATTGATAGAATTGATAACGCAGATAGTCTCTCTTGGCTCATTGTGCTTCTCAAGTAGGTCTTAATCAATTTCAACTTTGAGAAGCTTCCCTTAACGGAAGCTGTAGGTACTGACGGGAACTCTGAGCATGATTCTAATTTCTACGTAATCATTTGGATATTATTTCTTACGAATTATTTTCTAAAATGTATTGAATTAGTTGTTTCGCGTCGATGTCAGAGTCAAGTGAATACCTAAAGTATGTACTACTCACTCACTTCAATCACGCAAGTGCATGTAAATAAATAAGAAAAAATAAAAATTTTAAATAATTTGTAAAACTTTTGCGAGGCCCCCCTCAGGCGCGAGGCCGTCGGCGGTCGCCGACGTCGCCGACGCCTAGCGCCGCCACTGGATAGATATAGATAGATTATATTGAATGGAATAACGTCAACGTTTTTATTTAAACACATTGATTGATGATGATGATAATTTTTGGAAAAATTTATTGCATTTTTAACAATCTTCAAAAATGTGGAGGTTTCATATTCGACTTTTTGTTATTTTTTTAACTGGGTGTGGTATGGGACCGTATTCTAAAAAGCCGGTGCATGTGTTGTCCCATTAAAAGATACCATACAAGACATACCCTAGATTGAATGGGTGTAAATTCTATATAACGTCTAAAAAACCGAAACCGAACTTCAATCGGCCACTATGTACAATCCACGCATGTCCTCACCAAGATGTTCACTTGCCACCCGTAGCTTACCAACTTCAATCTGCCACCATGTACAATCCAAGCATAATAATAATAATGTTACGTGTCAGGAGTATGGGGTTCGAGAAAATGCCAAAATGTACCACAAAGACTTTATTGTACTCGTAGATACAGAATTACACACAGTACACACCACAACACTATGCACGTAGGTACTCGTAAACACACTTGTCGAACACTGTATCGCTCGTAGAAAACACTTCACTTCGCACAGGTATCGCTCGTAGGTATCGCTGGTATCTTCCTGGTTTCGCTTCCGAAACTAGAATGTCCACGGTTGACCGATCGCCTCTTTTTATACCACTCACGCACCATTCGAGCCAATCCAGGACATTCCCGCTAATTCCGGTACCGCAAGGAAGGAGTTTCGAGTACGTTCATTGTAACCGACTTTCGCCCTTATGACTGTTGCCGTAAGGTCGAAGCGTCGTGCGTACTTTCGAGACAGCCGCGCGCGGTATTGTTTCTATTGTCCGCCTGGCATGTTTATGGCCCCTATTGTTTATTGTTTAGCGAGGTACGCCAGGGCTGTCACAATAATAATAGAAATTTCGACAAAGACATAGCAGAGGCAGAAAGAAAGCTACAGCACGACTATACTAACCTCTGTAGATGGTCACATGATGCTGGTCTTATATTAAATACATTAAAAACTAAAATATTACATATACGCTCGACCCACCCTAATAAATATGAAAGACCAGTAAGAATATTAGCACATACCCATGATTGCTTGCATAATATAACAGTAAATAGAAACTGTAACTGCAGACATCTAGAAGTTAGCATTTAGGTAAGCGAGATAATTATGTTCTCGTCTGTACATAAGAGTCTCATGCTCTACCGACTGAGCTAGCCGGGCTAAAAGCGCTCATAGCCCGGCGGCTTGCGTCTATCCTAAGCGATCGACAAAGTTAAGCAACAGCGGGGGCGGTCGGCAGTCGGATGGTTTACCGCTAGTGGCTAAATATCTTGAGCGCTTCCGTGCTTCGGAGGGCACGTAAAGCCGTCGGTCCCTGTTGTTACCGATAGATAGCAGTCGTTAAGCCATGTCGGAGGCCTTCGGGCGGCTTGAAAACTTTCGACACTGGGTTGGCCACTAACCCCTCCACCAATCCGTGTTCGCAGTGTGGTGTATGCTCTAGGCCTCCTCAGTAACGAGGAGAGACCCGTGCTCAATAGTGGGCCATAAGTGGGTTGTAGCTTAGCTTTTTTTTTATCCCCAGGTGGTCCCGCGTTCCCCAGCGGACCTCGCAGGCCTGCAGAACGGGGACACAGTCCTCCGGATCGAGGGTCGGTCAGCCACGGAGTTGAGCCACGCGGCCGCCAGCAACGCAGTCAGCGCTGCCGAGGACTCTCTGGTGCTTGGCGTGGTGCGGTGAGTACTGACCAGGTTTTTGGAAGGAAGGAAAGAAAAAAAGAAAAAAAAGACTCCTTGGGAGTTTCTTGCCGCTTCTTCTTCGAGGACCACTCACCGTGATTTTGTTGAAGCGATGACATAAACTGACATTTGAAAAGTGTTTGTAAGAACCTAAAAGCTAAAAAAAAGCTAAGCTACAACCCACTAATGGTCTACTACTAGGCACGGGTCTCTCCTCATTACTGAGGAGGCCTAGAGCATACTCCACCACGCTGCTCCAATGCGGGTTGGTGGAGGGGTTAGTGGCCAACCCAGTGTCGAAAGTTTTCAAGCCGCCCGAAAGCCTCCGACATGGCTTAACGACTGCTATCAATCGATAACAACCGGGACCGACGGGTTCACGTGCCCTCCGAAGCACGGAAGCGCTCAAGATATTTTGCCACTAGCGGTCACCAAATATTGATGTGTTTTGTGTCCCCTTTTACGTTTAGTTTTTTTTTGTGGTTAGTGTAGCTTAAACTTTATCCTGACTCGTTAAGGCAGGTGTCTCATCACGGGCGTGTCGGCGAGTGCATCATGGCTATTTACTCGCTCAAGGCACGTATAAAAGACATGACATTCAATGTAAACTATTAATTTGCTCGCTCTAAACACGTATAAAAGATATGATATTCCGTGTAAACAAAAGAGACGCATATATATATCAGCGAGTATTCCTTGACTATTCACACCGCGGACTAGTACTCGCTGGCATATGCATCTCTTTTGTTTACGCGGAATGTCATAATTATTTAAGTCCCTTTCTTGGGTATACCTATATAGCCCATAGCTACTCGCTCGTCGCCGGCCGTCGGACACCTGCCTCAGGGATGCAAGCTAGAAAATGGAAAGTGTTTTGGAAATGGGATGTAGGCTCATAGCCAAGCCTAGTAATAGATGCGCCCTCATTGGTCAATCAGTTTTATTAATTACAGCCAGAGATTTAAAAACAATAGATAGGCCCTGCGCTTCCGATAAATGTTCGCCTTATCCCCGTAAAGTTGGCGCAATTGAATTTGGTGGTTATATTTGAAAAGAAAGATTAGTTACATTGTGATAACTGGCTTCTGCGTATCGTAATTTTTATCGTGCAACTTTGTCACATTTGTCAGAAAGCACTTTAACAGCGTTATTGTTTTAGAAATAGTGAAAATAATTAATTAGTCAATATTTATATGATATACAATGTGATTGCTTTGGACTTATACCGGGTGATTCCAAAAACTGTCTCAATATTTAAACTACTCCTTCAGAGAAGACAACTGAGTCATACTATATAACGTAAAATTTTACGAATTGAAAGTGAAAAAAAATAAATAAATAACGACTTTATCGAAATGAATTTAGCCAAGCAATATTTTAGCGCCCTACGCGGTACGCGGCACAAAAATCAATTACATTTAAGTAATGAGCACGTGGTTATCATGGATTAAATTGAACGCCATCTGGCTGGTAGTTTTTGAGTTATCTCTGCTTGTAGATCTTGAAGACGGTTTTTTGTGAAAAGCAATTATTTATCACCACTGAGCCACGCGGTCGTTATGAGCAAAGACGTTAATTTGTCATTATTTATCAACAGTAATTTACAAATTGATACAAAAAATTCGTGAGCGTCAGAATGGCCGGTGAACAGTCGTATTTAGCTCTTAAACAGTGTCGAAAAATTGCTTCCCAATGTCCCAATTGCTTCCATTTGCTTCCAACGTCGAGAGAATTGCTTCCTTCATAATTTAGAATAAAAACAACATTTTAGGTTCACCGGCCATTCAGACATCAGGATCGCCGGTGAACAGAGCGTAGCGTAATAACTATGCAGAATAGCTGAAATTTTCAAATACCAAAGATTGCTTCTCATTTGCTTCCTACGTTATTCGTAAACTTATACTATACATACATTTAGGAAACAAAGATACGATAAAAATTTAGTAAGGAAGTCAAACGCGCCTATTTAAATATAAGAGCAAATTGTGGGTTAGACAAATTTGCTAACTACGTTCACCAATTAAACGTTTAGATGTCAGAAGAACTAAAATCCGAATCTGCAATCGCATATCGCAATAAGTTAGCTAATAAGAGAGGACTCTGTGCGTTTTAGGACGGGGAACTAGCGAGTTATGATTCTAGTATTCATGTTTTATTAGTCAATCTTTTAACAGCAATTACATATAAGTATTAAGTTCTTAAATTGTCGGTTTACAATAAAACACTACATGAACGGTTACGTACGAGTCAAAATTTAGTTAAAAATTAAGTATTTACAAAGTATAATAGTAAGAAATATTTACAACTTAGAATTATTAAATAATATTCACACTCACACACAGCGTAGATCATAACTCGCCTAAAACGCACAGAGTCCTCTCTCATTAGCTAACTTATTGCGATATGCGATTGCAGATTCGGATTTTAGTTCTTCTGACATATCTAAACGTTTAATTGGTGAACGTAGTTAGCAAATTTGTCTAACCCACAATTTGCTCTTATATTTAAATAGGCGCGTTTGACTTCCTTACTAAATTTTTATCGTATCTTTGTTTCCTAAATGTATGTATAGTATAAGTTTACGAATAACGTAGGAAGCAAATGAGAAGCAATCTTTGGTATTTGAAAATTTCAGCTATTCTGCATAGTTATTACGCTACGCTCTGTTCACCGGCGATCCTGATGTCTGAATGGCCGGTGAACCTAAAATGTTGTTTTTATTCTAAATTATGAAGGAAGCAATTCTCTCGACGTTGGAAGCAATTGGAAGCAATTGGGAAGCAATTTTTCGACACTGTTTGAGAGCTAAATACGACTGTTCACCCGCCATTCTGACGCTCGCAAAAATTCTAATTGCGAAATAACCAGTTGTTAAATTATACATTTTTGAACGATATCATTGCTGTTATAACTTTTAACAAAATAGAACCGACTTTAACGCCGAAAAGTAAAAATCGGTCTCACTCTTTGGAATATCTACTTTTCAAAAAAAAAGAATTGTCAAAATCGGCTCATAAACAACGAAAAAATCGGCGAACACACATAAAAAAGCACACAGTCGAATGGAGAACCTCCATCTTTTATAGTCTGTTAAAAAGTCAGGAATGCATGCCCTGTCTCAGACCAATAAACTATAGACGGAGCGCCGGGAACAAAAGAGTGAAGCCGAAAAAGTAAGCCGAAATCACACATCGAAACCAATAGTATGCCCTATGTTGACAGTCTGAACTGTCTTCCAAACGCAACAAATTAAAACTTTATTTTTTGGAACACAAAGCTATGAATGAAGCTTTTTATTATTTAGAACACAAAACTGCGTATTGGTGTGAGTGCCGCCGTGTGTATACAAGGCTGGGCTTACTTTTTGCTGGCTTCCCTCTTTTGTTCCCGGCGCTCCGTCTATAGTTTATTGGTCTGAGTGCCCTGTGAGCCAAACCCGGACCGAGTAGGAGTCCGGGATTTTTAACCACTTCTCTATCACCGCTGTCTGATATTTAAATACAAGTAACTGTCCAAGATAATATAACTTTAAATTAACCACAAATTGTTATTCAATTTTATAATTGTTAAAGTAATTACATATTTCGTTAGCAATTAAGCAACCATTCATTTGATAGTTTCGTCTGACATCGATCATATTTGTGTAAGGTAGAACCAGAGTGGTCCAAGTGACTTTTTGCATTGACCCCCGATTTTGGCAAAAAGATCTCCAAAACTCAATATTCTTTTATTCCACTTTGATCCAATTGCCCTAGACAATGTTTTTGAATTGCAATTCTGCAACTGAACTGCAATTGGATCAAAGTGGAATAAAAGAATATTGAGTTTTGGAGATCTTTATGCCAAAATCGGGGGTCAATGCAAAAAGTCACTTGGACCACTCTGGTTCTACCTTACACATTTGTGCGTGCTCATTTGTACTTAGTTACAAAATTTACTATTTTTATTTGCTAAACAGTTATTTTTATACATACAAGGATATAATAACGTGTGTTTGTGTGTTTGTGTTAAAAATGTCGTTTGATAAAATGATTTCACCGTCAATGCTGCGGAATAAGCAGTTTCCGAGCATAAGTCGTGGACGAATTATCCGGCGATGTCGAACGCTTCCTACTATTTATAGGCCTGTGTAAGTCGTGGGTTTTCTTTTATTTTAACTGACTTCAAAAAATGGAGAAGATTCTCAATTTGAATGTATTTCGAAGTTTTTTGAAGTTGACAAAAATATTTTAAGTACTTTAGGTGCGTGGGTTTACAATACCGATTATCGATGTCTGACTAGCGGATACCGCTATCAAACATACACACATACACCTAAAACATAAACACTTAGGTACAAAATCATATTACTTTATGTCTACAAAGTCGCCGACAATAAAAATTATACTTTATAAAGTTTAAGTTTTTCATTTTAAGTGAATTGTACTTATACATATTACTAGCTTTTGCCCGCGGCTTCGCCCGCGTGGAATTCTTTTATATCGCGAACCGCGGAAGTGGGGAAGAAGGTACGTCATCAACTATCTTCCTGGGAAAATTCATCGAAATCGGTCAGCCGGTTTAGAATTTTTAATACAAACTTTCATCCCCTATTTCAAGCCTTTAGGGGTTGATTTTTGAAAAAAAAGTAGCCTATATGTGATTCTGGGTCTTCAACTATTTTCATTCCGAATTTCATCCAAATCGCACCGGTGGTTTAGCCGTGAAAACGTCACAGACAGACAGACAGACAGACAGACAGACAGACAGACTTTCGCATTTATAATATTAGTATGGATGTACGTCTTATGATAACGTTTTCACCGGACGTCCGAAAGAAGTGCTTAAACAAATCTATTTTAACTATTTAATGTTGAAATTGTTTAACTCGAGAAAGGCTTTGGTTAGAGAAAGGGATAGACGCCGTAACGCGTTACGTAAGGAAGCGCCAATGATGCAATCAATAAATAGGTAGATTGAGCGTCGCCCTACAATGAAAACAAAAAAAACAAGTCAACAATATCAAGCATGTGTGCGTGCAGGCGATGTTTTTCGCGTTCATTTATTGTCTATGTGTGCGTAATCTGTGCGTAATGATATAAATGTCGCCGCCAACAGTTGGCTGCGCTTTTTTGACACGTCTTCGCGGATTCGATTATCCATCTAGATATTTATACATCATTGGGAAGCGCTTATTTCTTCCATAAGAAGTTATCACTTCAGTAAATATTCTTTAAACCGAATGCTGGTACAGGCCTCATCCAAGTCTAAATCCGATCGGATATAGCACTCAATTCCGTACCTATCTCAAGATATCGATCGGTGATGGATGAATGGTGCCAAGTAGAACAGTTGACGAAACCTCGCGGAAGGTGACATGCCAACTTGTTGATGCAATCACAAGTTTAATATACCACTGGTTCCGTAGATTATTTACGCATTTTTTACGTACAAGCTTTGATGATGTAATGCCTAGATTGAGCGTCGCCCTACAATGAAAACAAGAAAAACAAGGCAACAATATCAAGCATGTGTGCGTGCAGGCGATGTTTTACACGTTCGTCTATTGTCTATGTGTGCGTTATCAATGATACTATGATATAAAAATTGTGGCTAACAGTTAACCATAATTTTTTAACACGTTTCCGCGGATTCGATGTTCCATCTAGACATTTAAAACAAGTCAACAGCTCAGTACTGAGCACAGGTTTCTCCTCATACCTGAGGAGGTCTAGAGCATACTACAACACGCTGCTCCAGTTACTACTTGTGTGTCTGTCAGAGGCACCGTAGCTCGTGAATGGATGAATCGATTTCAGTGCGATTTTATTAAATCGAAAGTAGATATCCGTCCAACAGTTGAAGAGTAGGGTAATTCAGCTCATTTCCAAAATGACGATAATGCTATTTTGACATAAAAATAATTTATTGGCGTAAAAAATAATTTTTAGCTATGAGATTTTTCGGGGGTTTCTTAGATTTTAAATTTACACATATTTCTATCTCTGATATGTGTTAAAATTTATTCTGAGTATAGATTTTTGATCATGGGTTAAATCATAAAAAACTCATAAGGATCCCTAATTACTACACAATTAATTTTAGCCAATGTCAGGGTTGTCCAACCAAAAATACTAGCAATAGTATATCTCTAAGTTTAATTCATTCACAATTAGCGCTTTGTTTGGTAAATAACGATTCGAATTTTAAATTTAACGAACTAATGTCAAAATGAGGTTCTACCTGGTCTATAAAAATCAGTGAGCATTATTTTTTTATTGTGTTATTTTTTAGTCTGTGATGGTTGTGATTGTTATGCATTGTGTGTTTTTTTTCTCTGTGATTTTTTTTACGGTTAAGATTACGAGTAGTCTGTGAATGATTTTAAACAAGTGATAAAGACAACATTATTGTTAAAACAACAGTACAATATTAATAAGACAATTTGATTGTAAAATAATCAAATACTGTGCATTTTTAAATTGAAAGCATATTATAAATTAGTGCGTTGAAAAAAATCTTATAAATTCATATAGGTAGCTGATTTTTAGCCTTCTGTGCATACCTACCTACTTTTTAAATAAAATAATAAATAAACAAACAAAATGTCCGGCGAAAATCAAAGCAATATAACTTTGATTTCTTTAATGATCTACAAATACTATGTCGATGATTATAATGTAAATATATTTTAATATATATTTTAATAACAATATTATTATTAGTCGCCAGTTAGTACTAGAATTGCCATTCCCCGCAAAAAATAGGTACTGGAAGGGTCAGTGGCTATAATATATGTTGGAAGCTTTGATGATATAATGTCAAGATGGAAAACCGATCCGCGCAAACGTGGCAAAAAAATTATATCATTGATCACGTACACATAGACAATAGACGAACGTGTAAAACATCGCCTGCACGCATACATGCTTGATATTATTGCCTTGTTTTTTTGGTTTCGTTGTAAGGCGAAGCTCAATCTAGACATTTATATCATCAAAGGTTGGAAGTTTTTATGCTGCCCAAAGGCTTTTTCATAGCATAATAGCTGTTGTGAACTAATCGACAGCTTTATGAGCCCTGTGAGAAACGTTATTTATAGTATATTGTACCTTCGCAGTGAACACTATACACACTATACACATCCATTTATGTACCTTTCATTTCAATAGTCTTCAATAGTCATACCGATATTTTGTTGTCAGTCAATTTCGTCATGACCATATTCAAAGAATCGATCGAAATATAGGTACTTATAACAATGAAACATCGTGAGTACCCTTTGTCATTACATTAGTTCGTACATAATTTTCAAATTATGTGTAACAAAGCGTGACGTATGCAAGTTACAGTAGTTTGAATCACACTGCCATCGCACATCGCACACCCTGGCATCGTCGAAACAAATATATAGCAAATGAATTAAATTACTTGCAATTATTATGATTGCAAAATTTAATGTATAAAATGATATAAATTCAAAATCAAGTGTTAAATTTGTCCACAGCGGGCTGTACGACCCGGTGCTCGACGATTTCGAGCCTATTTACGAGCCGATAGACCAGGAAGATTCAGACCAGATATCAGAACCCACTGAGGTACCCTTCAAAGTAGCCGAATTCATCGACGTCCCTCCACCCCTCGACAGCCGATCCCTTACAGCCTCACCCTTTGTCACACCCACAAAACCCTATCGACCCTTTTCCACCGAACCAGTTGTAGATGTACCTCCCCTTGAAGATCCTATTATTTTAAACCCTAATTACAAAGATAACTTCCCAAAGCATGAAGTAGAAGATATTCTACTAATAAAACCTGATATACCACCGGAAAGGAAGTTCAAATTACCTATCTCAGAGCAATATGATCCCGAAGGCAAGAAAATCAAGAAATTACTACAAGAAAGTAGCTATGAAAAGACAGTCGAATTTAAAGAAGAGAATGAAAGTAGGGAGGATAGAAGAAAAAGTATTATTACACAAAGAGAGATGAAAGAAAAGGCTATTAAAGAAGATGCTGAGTATATGAAACAGATGAAAAAAGAAATTGATTTGGAAAAAATCGAAATGACTGCTTCTGAAATTGTTGAAGAAAGTATACAGAAAGCAACTTCGGTTGCGCGGGAAATAAAAAGTGAAATGATATCTGAAGAAAGCGTTAAGAAATCAGATGTAAAAGAAACTAAAGCTGAAATGACAATGAAATCAGAAATAAAACAAGAAGTACAGGAAACTAAATTTGAAGTTAAAGAAGATACTAAAGTTGTAAGTGATTTAGTTGAATTAATTGATAAAACTACGGATGAAATAATAAAACAAAGCGAAATAAAAGGCGTTAAAAAAGGAGTTGAAAAGTTTGAAAACACTTCTCAACAAGATGCTTCGTTAGAAGAAAGAAAATTGTCCACTAAACAAGAAATAGAAGAAACTATCGAAGCTGGAACGGTGAGGCGTAAGTCAGCCATGTTTGCATCAGAAGTTGAAGAACGAAAAGATCTCGTGAGAAAACAATCAGGCGAAAGTTTGAAAACAGACAAACAAGAGTCGCGTAGTGAAGTGAAGTATCAGAAAGAAACTAAAACTGAAATAGGGAAACAAACAAATGGTGCTAAAATTTCCTCATCCAAACTCTCGGCTGAACAACGGGCTTATACTTTAGGATTGCAGACTATCCCCAAAATAAGAGGAAGTGCTCATTCTTCATATCATTACAATTTATTGTTAAAGACGTTCTTTATACATCTAACCGATGTGATGGTCGCTTTGTCTCGGTTTATTTTAACTGAGCCCGTTTTTACTGAAGATAAAGAAACAGTTCTTCAAGAAAAGGTTTCGGTATCCGAAACTCTAAAGAAAGAAAAAGCAAAGGATGTATCTCAGTACAGAGATGAGGAACAGAAGGAAATCATGAAGAAAGAAGAAATGGTTTATGAAAAGAAAAAGATTGTAGATAAAGATGAAGAGATAAATAAGATAAGACAGGATGTTAGTGAAGCTCAGAAAGTAGAAGAGAAGATAGAAAAAACAGAGCAGAAAATAATAGCTCAAGAACAAAAAATTGACGCAATGGAAAAAAGAATTTTATCAGCTGATGAAATGCTTAAACAAAAGAGACAAGAATGGAGAGAAGAGAAGGAAGAAGTAAATGAAGAATATGATGAGGAATATTATGAAGATGAGGAGTTTATAGAAAGAAGACGAAAAACGGGAGCTGAGATGGCACAAATGGCAGAACGGAAATCTGCAGAGTTAATGGAAAAATTAGACGCAGTCATTACTGAATTTCAAACAAAAGCTGGAATAGAAGAAACTGATAAGAGCATAACAACCCAAAGACGTACACGGTCCAGAAGTCGCAGTAAGGCTCAAGAACGAACTGTTAGAGAAAGTGAACCTCTAGAAGTTTCATCTAGGGTTGGAAGAGAGTCACATGAAATAACTGAAATACAAAAAACGGAAATGTCAAGCTTACAAAGTTATGAATCAAAAAAAATGGAGAGGCGACACGAAACACGTGAACTAAAAACACCAATACCTCCCACTGAAGATGGCAAAATTATGTACGTCGCAATAGTCGAATCACATGTTTACACAAATCCTGAAGCCATCATCGAAGAAGTATCGGAAAGTACCGAAACTACTATGACTCAGGAAAGTATGGAGTCTTCAAGAATTGACCGTGTTGCCATGGAAAGCTCTGTCAAGAAGGAAGAAGTAGCTGAAACTGTAATACAAAGAGCCCAGGAAATCCAACAGAAAACAGTTGAAGTCATCCAGCCAATTCAAATAGTTGAAGATATAAAATCAGTTCAAACAAGACAGGCTACTACTACAATAGAGATGTCAACTACGGATATAGCTCAATCCTCTGAAGTATCAATAGAAGAAGTAAAGGATGAAGTTCTTAAAATCAAAGAACCACCTGTTCAGGCACTTGAAGTTGTTTATGAAGCAAGTGCAAAATCTGTAGCTGAGTCAACCGAAGCTTATGTTGAAGAAGTTAAAACAGAAGCTTTAGAAATAACTCAACCAAAAGCCATACAAGCCAAAGAAATTGTGGAGACTGTTGCCAAGACAGTAGCAGAAGCATCTGAAGTAAGTATCGAAGAAGTAAAACATGAAGAATTTGAAGTTGAAAAAGCGGTTGTCACGCAGGCTGCAGAAACAGTCGTAGAAAATAAAGCTACAGCTGTGGCTGAAGCTACTTCAGTACCTGTGAAGCTTGGTAAGACCTATGATGAAGCTTCTGCTGAACTTAAAATAGTTAAATTTGTACCAACAGAAGTAGAACCAGTAGTAGTCATATCAGAAGTAGAACTTGCCTTGCATAAACGAGACGCTGCTGACCATAAAGTATATGAGTCAGTCATTGGCGTCGAAACGGATGTTCAAGAAAATAAGGAATATTTAGATGTGTCTCAAGTTGCGTCATTCAAGTCTGTAGGAGAAGCCAAAGTTGACAAAACTATTAAAACCGAAGAAGTAGAAGAAGTGCCTGTACAGATAATTGAGAAAACTGAAGTAGCCATTGAAGGACTTGATAAAACTGAAACAGAAAAGTATCAGGCTGCTCTAATGCAGCAGTCTGTTGACCAAAGTTATCAAGCCAAGGCGATAATTTTAAATACCGAAGTTGACGTCAAATCAGTGCAGGAAACACAAGTAGAACAAGCTACTTCAATTAAAGAGACATCATTAGAGGCTAAATCTGTATCTGAAGAATCATTTGAAGCTAAATCCGTTTCAGAAGCATCGTTACAAACTAAATCTGTTGTAGAGGCATCATTCGAAGCAAAATCTACAAAAGAAGCATCATTCGAAGCGAAGACTGTTTCCGCTCAGAATCATGTTGAAAAAACCGTAGAAAAAACTTCCGTTGAATCTGTTGAAAAACTCGCCCAACAAAAAATGCAAAAAGAAGTAACTGCAGAAGAAGTACGCTCTGTAAAACAATTAGAAGGATTACCCGAAAAACCTACTAATGCTAGCTCTGATTCCCTAACCCCAGGACCCGAAACTCCTGTCACTGACGAATATATGTTTAAGCTTGAAATTCCTCTCCCAAAAAGTAGAGGCACTACCCCTGTTCCTAGAGATTGCACTCCTCCTGATGACGAAGATCCCCATATTGTTAAAAAGAAGTTAGTTCCTAAAATAGATACGAAAATCGAGAGTTACACATACGAGCCGCCTTTGCCCACTCCACCTGCAGGCCATAAGTTAGGGTCTCCAGAATACAAACGACCTGGGCTGCAAGGTGGATCCGACAGATTAAAGAACATGAGATATATTAAACCAGGTTTAAGAGGTGGATCTGATAGACCAGAATTTTCAAAGGTATGTTATTTTTAAGAGACGTTTTCATGATTTTTAAGTGATGGTAAGAGTGTTTCACGACATATTTAAAGATTTTGTGGCACTAAACAAACCCCTGAGATGCAATCAGTAGGTACCCAAGA
Organism: Hesperia comma; assembly: GCA_905404135.1. Lineage (NCBI taxonomy): Eukaryota > Metazoa > Arthropoda > Insecta > Lepidoptera > Hesperiidae > Hesperia > Hesperia comma. The sequence goes on from FR990039.1 coordinate 1,359,376, forward strand.
GGCTGACATCAGGAATCGGTAATATTTACTCGTATTAGTTATTTTACCTTAATTATTCCACGGCCCTATTCACTGATAGAGATTGCTCTTAACATTCAATCCATCTTTAGGTCCACTCCCTACGTCAGTATCAATATTACATTGGTATGCTTAAGTAGTAAATACAAGACTACAGCGCCATCTAGATCATATTTGTGGAACAAAAACAAAATTCTGAAGCGTATTTACCACGGTATTTACCATTTGGCTAATAAATTACGATGTCAAAATTAGTAATGTGGCCACTTCGAATTGGCTTTGAAATAAAATAAGCTGCCAGTTGGCTTGAAGCCCCAAAAGCAGGCAAACTTTCTATGTTATAAAGCTTTGGGTGTAAGGTAAAAAAAGTGAACTACATATTTAAGTTTTAGAAATCTATAATAACCATTCGTAAGCGTCATATTTTATTTCAGATAATTTATCATTATTTGTATGTGCTTGAACGTTTTTTATAACTAAATATAATTGTGTTCGTAAATTATATTACACATCCTTCAATATATTGTTTTTTATTACTTTTAAAATTAAAGTACTTTGTAATACTTTTATATTTAATCTCTAGGAGGAAATAATGGAAATTGAAAGAAAATCATCACTACTAGCGTCTGCCATCGATCAAACCCTAAAAAGCATTGAAGAATATAAAGAAGAAGTTGGTATCGAATCTAAGAAAGAAATTAACAAGTCTTCCAAAATGATTTCTTCGTCAAAAGTTGAGCATAAAACTGAATCATCAAAAATAAGTAGCAACGGTACAGTTAAAGAAAGTGCAAAAGAAATCAAAGAAAGTTACGATAAGGAATGGAAAGAAATCGAAAAGCAAGTTCGAAGCAACGATAAAGATATCAATGAACTTTCTATCAACGTTACTATTGAAGAAGCCAACGGTGAAACTCATAATGGGAAAGCAAATAACGATGAAAGGGTTCAAATAATTGAAGTAGAAGTAAATACACGTAACGGTAACTCACATAATGGCGTTGACAAAACCGTAGAAACCAAGACAGAGAATGGGACGATAAATATTGAAACAAAAGTTGAGAATGGTACGATGAAGATTGAAACTAAAGTAGAGAATGGTACGATGAACAATGTAAATGAAACTATAACTAAAACTAGCACAGAATCACAATCAAAAGACTTAAGAAAAGAGGCTACAGAAGCTACCGTAAAAGTAGAGGAAAGTAAAACAGTAGAAACTGTACAAAACGGTCAAGATAATGAAAATATTAGTGAACCCATTCCAACACAAAATGGTGCATCTGGTAAAGTGGTTCGAATTGAGGAACCCAAAGAAGATCCCATGGCGTTATACAGACCGGTTAAATTCGATCCTGAAGAAATTGCGAGGAGAAAACAAACTGCCAGTGTTCCAGTTATACAGGTATGTAATAATAAATTTGCAATCGATCTCTGAAAGATTCTACTAGTGTTAGGGCTCTTTTACATGATGCCAGTTTCTTCCCAATCCAATTGGGATTGGGATTAAATCATCTAAACAGCTCGTAACATTCTAGATCTAGATCTTCTGTACAACTTTCATTTCAAGTTTTGCCGTGTGTTAAACAGCAGACCAATTTTGTATGCAATTTTTGTATTCAATTAGATTCTCTCTGCATTTTCGTGCTCATATCCTCGTCTTCAGTCTTGAGTCTTCATTTTTTGCGTCTAAAAGATCGTTACCGCCATAAACAGCGGCGCTTACGCGTCCTCTTAACTGCTTCCAACTTTTAGGCCGTTCTCACACAACGCTATTTGCAAGCGACTAAGATGCTGTCCAAGTAAAGAAGCGACGCGTCTACAATGCGTGTCCTGTCAGTGACCAGTGTCAGTACCGGCGAATTGTGGATTGCGTTCCAGTCGCATTGCTAATAAATAGCGTAGTGAGAGAAGGGCCTTACGCGTCCTCTTAACTGCTTCCAATTTTTAGCCCGTTCTCACACAACGCTATTTGCAAGCGACTAAGATGTTGTCCAAGTAAAGAAGCGACGCGTCTACAATGCGTGTCCTGTCAGTGACTAGTGTCAGTACCGATTGTGGATTGCGTCGCAGTCGCGTAGCTAATAAATAGCGTAGTGTGAGAAAGGCCTTATTGTTTTTTTTCTGTTATAATCATACTATTGACGACCCAGATGGCGCAATGGTTAACACGCCGGATCGCTGTTAAAAGGGTCCTGGGTTCGATTCCCAGCGAGGCGGAAATTTGGATGATGAGTTTGAATTTCCGTTCTCGGTCTGGGTGTATGTCCTTGTCTTGTGTGTTGTCCATGGCACCCACGACACAGGGAATCCTAGTGTGGGGCTTTGAGTGTGAAGCGTTATTATTATTATTATTTATCACTTTATATTCCAGGAGCCAATCCAAGGCCAGGAGCACAGACGAGTGTACACGACGGACACGGGCGAGATCATCGGCACGCACCAGGGCATCGTCGATGGGCTGGAGGAGGCGGTTGTTGACGTTGAAGTTGCCAGTACGTTGGATTTAAATTAATCCTACTATCCTACTAATATTATTAATGCGAAAGTTTGTAAGGATGTATCTGAGTGAGTGAGTGTGTGTGTGGGTTAGTTACTCTTTCACGCAAAAACTACTGAACGGATTTTCATGGAACTTTGCAGTAGCTAATAGCTTAGACATCGGAATAACATAATTTGTTAAAATTTATAGAGATTTTTGAAGAGACTGGTTTCCCGAAGCGAAGCGAGGGCGGATTTACTAGTCTCCAATAATCCACGTGAGCAGCATGGTGTTGGGAAAATTTATTTAATTCCCCGCCGAAATTTTAATTAATTTAATTAAATCTACATTTTTTTTTGTAGTCAGTCACGTCAAAAGTATCCTAAATTGGGTAACATTGGGTAGGGTAATCTCAGCAGTAATTAGCCACCTTTTAGTAATTGGCCACTTGAAATTTCAATTAATTTTAACAAGAATTAATTACATGATAGTTAACGCTTTTTCAATTAGAAGTTTAGCTTTATATCGTTAACCATTAAATAAACAAATGTGACACAGATTGATGATACTCTTATTTTTTCAGAGGCCTTAGGCAAGCCAGGTATGCCAGATGAGAAAATAGCAGAATTAATATCGGGAGAAGCTGAAATGTTAAGAGAAGCGCATGTAATGGGGTGAGTTAGTAGGTCTTACATTTTTCTCAGTCTACGTTAAGCTAAGCTAAGCTACAACCCACTTATGGCCCACTACTGAGCACGGGTCTCTCCTCATTACTGAAGAGGCCTAGAGCATACTCCACCACGCTGCTCCAATGCGGATTGGTGGAGGGGTTAGTGGCCAACCCAGTGTCGAAAGTTTTCAAGGCGCCCGAAGGCCTCCGACATGGCTTAACGACTGCTATCAATCGATAACAACCGGGACCGACGGCTTTACGTGCCCTCCGAAGCACGGAAGCGCTCAAGATATTTAGCCACTAGCGGTCACCCATCCGACTACCGACCGCCCGCTGTTGCTTAACTTTGTCAATCGCTTAGGATCGACGCAAGCCGCCGGGCTATGAGCGTTAATTAATGTCTTAGTTATTAGTTAACTTTTGTATTCATTGGGCCAATAGAAGTTTAGAAAAGAACCTAAGAAATAAAAGATTATTATAGGAGATTAAAGATACAAGAGTAAGATGTTAGTGGACTGATGGAGTTAGTCTTCTTTCCACACTGGCTTCGTCTCTTCTGACCATCAGAGGGAGTTTTTGACATTTTTTTCTGAAATTTTAAAAAATGCATACAGATACATTTGATGTCCTTACATTAAATGAATATTACAAGTTCAATAGCTTGATTATAATAATGTAATCATTGTGTTATATATTGTCAATAGCTATTTTCGTTACTTGTGTAGTGTTAACAGAAAATTATGACCATTAAAAATGTGTACATTTTCATTTTTGACGTATGTTAACTTGTACTAGTCGACTGCATTTTCAACCATTTATCAACTTGTGTAACATTGATCTAATCTCATATTCTGTTCACTGAACATTTCACACTGAGTTTCTCAAGTAAATCGCTATTGAATACATCGCCATCTTCATTTAGACATAACGAAAAGTAAATAATTATCGCTATATCGATGGGTCCTATGTTATATGGGCCAAACTAGCAATTTGGCGATTTTGGCTTTTTTGTGGGTAACGCATCTTATCGATATAATGAATCATGTGAGCTATTAAAAAAAAAAGATTTCAGCATAGAAACACGATTTTTTATTACGGTATAACGGCATATGTAACATGAATTTAAACGTATAAGTTCCTAAGCGTAGTTAGAGATTTATACGCGGGGAGTTTCCCGCGCGTTTGTTTATAGTTTGGAACAATCAGCCAATTTGACACTTATACGTTGAACGGAGCATCGGCCGCACTGTGACGAATAAAGATGAATACGAAATGTAATTGTTGTGTTTTTGGGTTACAATTTAGTTTAATAAGTAAAAATTACATCTAATTATCACGCTAAGATGTCTAGATGTCGGAATTTAGTGAATTTGGCTTTGGGAAATGAAAACAACAATTAAAACGAAGATTTTATATTATATTCTAATTAATGAATTATCAATTACTTCAATCGTTTATTGATTTTATAGATAAAAAATTAAAAAAATATATACATTATGCTAATTAGCGTAGGTAATACGCGTATAATGGCCAACATGGTATATCGGCCCTTTTAGGGTGTTTTCAAAAAAAAATAATTTTAACAAAAACTAACGTAGAAGGGCCAATGTGACATTAAAAAAAACCAGATAAATGTATATATAAAATACTACAGTGTAAATGAGGGAAATAGTTTTCTTAGCAAATAAGCAAAGATTCGGGAACTTCGGTTTTATCAATTTAAAGTTATAGTAAATTGAAACTTTGGAAGCCCCTCCTGTAAAGTTTTAATTTTACATTTTGGCCCATATACATAGGACCCATCGATATACGTGCAACGCCATCTCGTGGTCACTCATTTATACATAACAAAAGTTGTTGCCTTATACAAATTCAAACTCGTTCATACATTTTGCATTGCCATAGCATTTTTTAAAGGGATTATCTCCATAATATTGTACATTCAGCATTTTACATAATACTGGCATCTGTGTGTGTAATCTAAATATATTTTCTTTTAATTCATCCCAAAAGGAAAAAGTAAAGCTTTAGGCTACGTCCGCACAGACAGGCGGCTTGCTTAGCGCCTAGAGCCTAGAGAGCTTAGCTTAACTTACATAATTCTTTAAAGCTGATTTTCAGCGCAACGTTCAAATAAGCGCTTTGAAAATTGAGACGTGAAATCAATATTTACTTAGAAACTGAGTTCACCTCTCTATTGACAACAACTTTCATGCTCAAGTATGTAAAGTATGTATATGTAATGGTATGTGATTACCACCATCCATGGAAATTAACTATGTACATGGTTGTCTAAATCCAAACCCGTTTCTTGAAGAACATGTTATAGCATTGTAGGTAGTACAACCTAGAAGAACCTCGATAGAAACTTCCTGGATAAGAAATGACATGAAAACTATAGGAGTCCGGTAGCAGAAAGTTCTTTCCACATTTTACACGTAAGAGGTAGGAAATAACATGAAAACTAAGGGTACCAGGTATCCAAATAGAACGAATACTCTCACACAAAACTAATGCACACCTTTTTACACACATAAATGGTTGAAAGCAGTTTGGCAAGAGTACTCTCCACCCATATGCACCGAGCTGACGACGATTCCAGCGTGGACTTCCAAAAGATCAAGCCGGTTATAGAATCACTCAAGGACTCAGAGGTACTGAAGGCATTGAACGAAGAAGTCCTTCGGATGAAGGAGCAGAAGAAGAAAGAAGAGAAGAAGTGGACCACCTTCTTGCAGAAGCCGAAGCGACCGGTACCAAGACCGAAATATGGATACTATAGATACGTTGAAGAGGAAGAAGAAGTGAAGGTAAGTTTTTTTAATTAAGATGTTTTTTTATTGCTCTTTTGGTGGTAAGATGTTTTTAAATTCTTGAGTAAGGCTAAGGACCAATCTTACTCGTGGTGTATTCTGCTGAACAACAGACTTGGTTATGGGGATAAGAGGCTATTGTTGGAGTTACCTCTGGACATTTCATCTAGATAGATAGATCAACTCTTTATTGATTGTACACCGGAAATAAAAAACAAAGAAACAAAAAGTATAACAAAAGCACAAATCAATAGGCGGCCTTATCGCTACATAGCGATTTCTTCCAGGCTACCCACCAAGAGAAAGGAGTTACAGAATTTATTTAAGGGTAGCGGCGTACATAAAGTTAATCAAGACAAAAATACAAAACTTATTAAATAAAAACAAGAAAAATATACTTTTACAACAGCAGTGAAAGACAGACATAAAAAAGCAAAAGCTGCACAAAAACAAAACAGGATTGAACGGATTGGGGTTAGGATTCGAGGTAATGCTCTTTAACTAATGCTTTAAATTTATTAATATTTTGCGCTTTACGTATGTGGGATGTAGCATCTAGCTGACTGTGTGGTATCATTTTTAATGCTGAAGATAACTCAAAATATTCTTAAGTTAGGTAGAACATTGGATCATGTCCTAAATAATGGTCTGGACGTCATTGCTCTGTAAACAGTGAGGTCACGCCTAAGCTGTATAGACGATTTGCATATTTATGCAAGTTCCGAATATGAGCGATCAGAGCCCGTGCTCCGTCCATTCCACAAGCTTTATCGTCAAGCCTTCAGTCAGAGATATACTTATCCACTGCTAAAGCGTCATCAAAGTTTCAAGGATAAATGATACCTATAATTCCATCAATCGATTTCAATGTGATATTGTTATTTCCTGACTTTTTTGGCTAGTTAATAACATTGTTTTTATCAATCACTTCCTCATTTTTAAAGGTTATATTTGCCATTTGTCTCGTATCTAAAATCTTTGGCATCCATCCATCAACAAGCTGATGAAATAATCTTATTTTATTGGCATCGAATCAATGATTCATTTATTGTTAATTGGTTCTCTTCGTGGGCGGTTGTGCGGTAAGTGTTTGAAAACTAAACGAGAAATCTACTATTTTGGTAGGTTTAAACTTTGCAAGTGTGTTCATTGGGTTATGGTAGCATTTTTAAACGGAATTCTTAATTCAAAATTCGACTTGTTGATTAAGTAGGTACTTTTAAATGGTTGCGATTTTAATTAAAAAACTTTGATTACATTTGAATTGAAAAGCATACTTAGGGACCATCTTTATTACGGTCTATTTTTGAGATTTTCTTTGGTACCTAAAGATGTTGTTGTTTCTCTTTAATACGATTAAGTGGCCCACCGAGTAAGCAACTGCGGGCGGTTGGGAAGTAGACCTTGAATTTCTGAATGAATTTCTTACTTTTGTACTTCGGTTCACTTTTTTAGAGGCGACCATCTCAGACCTCAGGGGTAGCAACGCATCTGTGACCGAATTGGAACAAGACTCACACTAATCATTACTAACTGGACAATACTAATATTAACTAACAGGACTAACTATCACTAACAGTCCCAGCTGTCCTCACACTTATTAACAAACTAACCAACTAACATTCTAACACCATCTACTAATTGGACTAACCACCCTGGTACCTAAATTGGGTCTTGTTCTAAGTCGGTCACAATTGCCATGGGCGGCAGCGGAAGGGTGGTGCTGCATGCTCGTTTGCTACCTTAATTCAATAAAAAAAAAGGCACGCACCTGTCGGTCTCAGTAGCTATTGTCCAGTTGTTAATCCATGTCGGCAGCTTTCGGAGGATTTAAAGAAATCGAATACCTACCTAGGTTGCTCACTGATCCCTGACCTTTATTATATTATCATCATCATCATTATCATCGCAACCTATAACTGTCCCACTGGGCACCGGTCTCTTTTGAATTTGAAGGCCATCATAGTGTACCACACTGGCCAAGTGCGGATTGGCTTACACGCCTTTGATTTTTGCATGCAAGTTTCCTCGCGATGTTTTCCTTCACCGTTATAACGACATTTAAATGCTTAAAACGCACATAACTTCAAAAAACCGGCCAAGTGCGAGTTGGACTCGCGCACGAAGGGTTCCGTACCATTATGTATAAGCCAAAAAAATCTGGCCTTTTGTATGAAAACCTCACTTAAATATTTACTTTCGACAAGTAACGCCATCTCTTCTAAAGTAACTAAACTAAAACTACAACAGGTAACTAAAAGCGTCGGAGGCGTCGTAGTCAGCAGAAGGCGTTGCTTGTCGCTAATACATCGAATATTTACTTTCGACAAGTAACGCCATCTCTTCTAAAGTAACTAAACTAAAACTACAACAGGTAACTAAAAGCGTCGGAGGCGTCGTAGCCAGCAGATGGCGTTGCTTGTCGCTAATACATCGAAGCCATATTTCGACTTAAATATTTATTTGATTCTGTTTTTTAGTATTTGTTGTTGTAGCGGCAACAGAAATACATCGTCTGTGAAAATTTCAACTGTGTAACTATTACGGTTCATGAGATACAGCCTGGTGACAGATGGACGGACGGACGGACGGACGGACGGACGGATGGACGGACGGACAGCGAAGTCTCAGCAATAGGGTCCCGTTTTACCCTTTGGGTACGGAACCCTAAAAATCAGAAGTACTTGCCTTGGGATTTGAACTTGAAGCCCCGAATCACCGCTCTCAATTATTTAAATCCCCCTTATGCCGCACTATAGTAGCCGAGCATACGGAATATGCCACTCCATTATATACAAACTTTATTACCTCTACTCATACCATGAAGCAAATATAGAGAGGAGACGGCCTAAGCAACTGTGCACTGTAACTCATCTAGGTCCTGACGTCATCACAGTGGGCGTGGCCTTATGTCAGTCTACTGACGGTGCTTACCAAATAAATTTCTACTTGACGTTAGATGGCGACACTTTGTATCAAGGGCAATAAAAATGCATAGGTGCGTAGAGCTAACAAATGACTCATACTGTTCAATTTAGCTTGTAAGCAAAATAAAGTAGATTGATGTGTATTAAAATAGCTTGAACAGTAATAAATCTAACTCATCTCCGACAAGTTTATTTATAGCGAAGAATTTACAATCTATTTTTGTGCTGAAATATTTATAGGTTATTTATATTGATTGAAATATCAGCCACTTTTAGCTCTCACGTATAAATTATAGGAACGCAAGCCAATGTGATTATGAAGTGATTAAGTAAGTGTTGCCAACTTATATGTATACAACTGTTTTTTTTTCACTTATTGAGCATTTTTTTTTTCAGGAGCCGTACAAAGTAAAGATAGTTAAACAGCCAAAACCTAGGATCGCTCCAGATTATAAACCAGAAGTAAGTAATCACTACATAGTATAAAACAAAGTCGCTATTTTTGTCCGTCTGTTTGTTTGTCTGTTTGTCTGTTTGTCTGTATGCTTAAATCTTTAAAATTACGCAACGGATTTTGATGCGGTTTTTTGTAATAGGTAGAGTGATTCAAGAGGAAGGTTTTTATGTATAATACATGCATATATTCCCACGAGAACGGGATCCACGCGGGTGAAACCGCGGGCGGTCCGCTAGTTTCTAATAAGTAAAAAACCGGCCAAGTGCGAGTCGGACTCGCGCACGAAGGGTTCCGTGCCATTTTGTATAAAAACGCCAAAATGATCTGGTCTGTTGTATGAAAGCCTCACTTAAATATTTAATAGTTTTATTGTAGCCACATATTACGCACAACGCCATCTCTTGGACCGAAAGGTAAATAATCTATCGCTGGCGTCGATTGTATGGGCGCCCACTTAAATATTTATTTTATTTAGTTTTTTAGTGTTTGTTGTTGCAGCGGCAACAGAAATACATCATCTGTGAAAATTTCAACTGTGTAACTATTACGGTTCATGAGATACAGCCTGGTGACAGACGGACGGACGGACGGACGGACGGATGGACAGCGAAGTCTCAGTAATAGGGCCCCGTTTTACCCTTTGGGTACGGAACCATAAAAAATGTATTTTACAAATTTTAATTTACCTTGCAGCCTTTTTATATTCGGACCAATGATTTAAATATCTAGATTGAGCGTCGCCCTACAATGAAAACAAAAAAAACAAGGCAACATTATCAAGCATGTGTGCGTGTAGGCGATGTTTTTCGCGTTCATTTATTGTCTATGTGTGCGTAATCTGTGCGTAATGATATAAAATTGGCTGCCAACTGTTGGCGGCAAATTTTTGACACGTTTTCGGGGATTCGATGTTCCATCTAGATATTTAATAAATCTTTAATTCGGACCTAAGGTGAAACCTTGCAAGTTCAATAAGAACTACTTAATACGAACTTTAAATTTTACATGAGCGCCAGCGTGCAATCCATAACTTATATTATAAATGTGAAAGTCTGTCTGTCTGTCTGTCTGTCTGTGACGTTTTCACGGCTAAACCACCGGTCCGATTTGGATGAAATTCGGAATGAAAATAGTTAAAGACCCAGAGTCACACATATTCTACTTTTTTCAAAAATCAACCCCTAAAGGCTTGAAATAGGGGATGAAAGTTTGTATGGAAAATCCCGTTTCGTGATATAAATGAATTCCACGCGTACGAAGCCGCGGGCAAAAGCTAGTTACGTCATAATATATACTCGCCGTGGTCCATTTGCCGCCCCTTCAGACGCTGCCCGCGTGCATTGCATGCCATGCACGCACGCTTACCAGTCATTTATAAAATTACTAGAGATCCGCCCGCGCTTCGCTTCAGGACCCGTAGGTAACAGACGCGTAGGTCCCGCTCCCGTAGGAGTTTCGGCTAAAAAGTAGCTATGACTTAAGTAAATTTCATGTAGTATTTAATAGCGTGATTCAGAACTTGCAAATGAATTTTACTAACGCCATCTATTAACAACTCCGGAACTAAATATCTAGCAACTAACAAAACACCGATCTTAGTAAAAGTAGCCTACGTCACTCTCCACCCTCCTAACTATCCCCACACACATAAACCATACCATATAATAGCCATGCTGTGACGTGAAAGAGTCACAAAGAAGCAAACAAACACACTCACATTTATAATATTAGTAAGGATTAAAAACCAATTAACGTCCTCCGTACTCCTCAGGACTTCGACACAGGTCCTCTGCCCTGGGAGCAGCCGCAGCCAGACCAGCTCCGGGGAGCGCCGCCAGTGGAGCCGGAGGAACCCATCCTCATCCCTGAGGAAGAACCAGAGTTCCTGGAAGCCGTCGACCCCTTGCCCGAGAGTGAAGTGCCTGATCTTGAGGATACAGGTATGTTTTTTGAGCAACCAAGACAAAAACGGCGTGTGTGTCTTCCAAATAAAAAAATCAAATGTGTGTGTGTGTGTGTACCTATTTACACATGTATGTATATGTTTGATATGATAAAAGAATAACAACAACAACAAAACTCTTTATTGTACACCAGTAAAGAATAGTACAAACATATTGTCTTATATTTAATGTACAAACGGCGGCCTTATCGCTTAAGAAGCGATTTCTTCCAGGCAACCATTGGGTAGAGGACTACTTTGTTGTAGAGAAAAAAGTAGGGGTGTACCTAGTACTAAGTACTAATTGTAAATTGAAAATAATGTCATGCATGCTAATCTCACAAACGGCTTATCCGATTTGAATGCGGGTGCAGTCGCGCGAGCGAAGCCGTATCCTTATTTGATAATTTTGACTTCTTAATTCACCGCAGTAGCGCGTTAATTATCGCGTTAAGCCGTTCATGTAGCCGTAGAGCGGGTTGAACAATATTGTTCGAGTCTGATATTCGTCAGTTCGGCAATTCGTCTAATGTGAAGTAACATCTATCACCACCAGGAATACTACTACCCCCACCACCTCCAGAGCCAGTCCAGCCGTCCCCGCTACCAGAGACAGAGAGAGAAGAGGTCCAGGAGTTGGACATCGAGGCCGTGGTAGAGGAGACAGAGCAGATTGTGGAAGAGATGGAGGGAGATAGACTGGCCCAGCAGCTGCTGCAGAACGTGCAGAAGATGGTTGGTGAGTAGACCGGGTTTTGGACTTATCTCTATAGGTACTTGAGGTATCGAATTGCCATTCCTCCATAAAACGTATTTATTACGTATGCGTATAGTTCAATTTAGTTTGAGAAAGCGTTCTTTTCTCACTTCCACCTCGGTGGTAATTAAGAGACCTTTGGATCTTAGATCTGGCATGATGATCTGGCATCTGGCATTTGGCATCAAAACAAAAAAATTGTCCAAAAATTAAAAAAAATGATAAGGGCGAACAACCCTTATCACTCAGGGGTATGAAAAATAGATAGTAGCCGATTCTCAGCCGTACTGAATATGCATACAAAATTTCATTACAATCGGTAAAGCCGTTTCGTTGGAGTATGGTAACTAATATTATGACACGAGAATTTTTATAAGATATGGGAGTGGTGTAGAAATCTTCGATTGCATGATTCAGACTTCGTGACGCCATGTGCATACCTTGCACGCCCGCTTACGGCGTCCCTGAATCCACCTCGTCTAGAGTACCAGGCACCCATAACCCCCACCGATCTATTCCAGACCCGACCGCGACGCTAGAGCAGCAGTTAGCCCAGATTCATATAAAGATTCATTTGTATAGATGTTAAGACTTTAGTTGGTGGTAACTTCAAACCAAATCTACCAGGCAAGCATAGGTAACCCGAGCTATATCTTCCAGACCCGACCGCGACGCTAGAGCAGCAACTAGCCCAAATTCTTATACCTATAGATGTACAATAAAGACTTTACTTCAAACTAAAAGTACCAGGAACCCATAGCTAACCCGGTTTATCTTCAAGACTCGAACGTCACCATGCAGCAGTTAGCACAGATTCATAATTATTGCATCAGAAATTCAGAAAGGTACTAGGCAACCATAGGTAACGCGAGCTATATCTTCCAGATCCCACCGCGACGCTAGAGCAGCAACTAGCGCAGATGCGCGCGCAGATCGCGGCGCTAGCGCAGCTGCCCGGCGTCATCCAGCAGACCCTCGACCTGGTCACGCGGCAGATCCTCAACATCAGCCATCAGGTGAATTTAAGGATTCGATTATGATCTTTATGTCTTAGTTGTTACGGTTGAATTTCGTTTGTATGTGGTGGTACTTGTCCCTCGACCTGGTGACCCGGCAGATCCTCAACATCAGCCATCAAGTGAGGCTATGTGATAATAGATTATTTATATTTTGGCAATAGGGAGATCTCCCTGTAGGCGAGACGACATGCCTGGGGGGCGGCCGAGGCCCCGAGTGAGTGTACTCGAGGCTTGGTATATATGCCAGCGATGCAGAAATCTTCGATAGCGCGTTTCAGGCTTCGGTGACGTCACCGTGTGACGTTGTGTGATGCCGCCACAAATGAAAGAATTCGATCATGATCTTTATGTCTTAGTCGTTACGGTTGAATTTCGTTTGTATGTGGTGGTACTTATCCCTCGACCTGGTCACAAGGCAGATACTGAGCCTTAGTCATCAGGTGAGCCTGATAACGGGGAATAAACATCTATCTAATCTAATAAATTCCAGATTCACAATGCCATACAAATTTTGACGTGTTGTGTTCATCTAGTATTATTTTACATCAATGCTGAAAAAACTTAAATGAAAACATTCAATTACGATCTTTATGTCTTAGACATTACGGTTGAATTTCGTTTGTATTCTCGTTGTCGGTTCGGAGTTGGTCAGGAGTAGGTACCGAGTAGTACGTCTTTCAAGTATTCAACTGTTATCATCAAGACATAAAGATCATTGATTCCCAAATCGTTGTAATGTGAGCAGTGCTTAAGTTGATGAAAGTAGATTGCAAGCACGAAAAAGCCAAGCCACGGAAATAGCTCATTGTCACGTGCACGAGCCGAGCGTGCAAGCGAGAGCGCGGACTAGTGGTAGAGAGGCACGATCAGTCTATTCGGCTTGTGACGCATAAAACTCAAAAGCGGATTTATAAATTTTAAGTTTGCAGTTGTCAACAACTACAGTACCCGGCAAGAAATAATGCACATCGGTATACAGAAAGAGATAATCGGTTAGTTTCGGCTTTGCATAGCGTTGTCCTTACTACACAGTCCATACAATTGACTTGTCACTTTTCTTTCGAATTCGGTGAAAGACGGTCGCGTTCACTCATAAATAAATATAAAGAGTTGTTAAAACCTCCAATGGAACATCAATATTACTATTATAAAAGTACTTAATAGGGTGCTTTATCAGCTCTTAATAGATATTGCATTATTGTGCAGTGTGCGAAAGAGACAACGCTCTACAAAGCCGTAACTAACCGATTACCTATCTCTTTCTGAATACCGATGTGCATTATTTCTTGCCGGGTACTGTATCTGCATGTTATGTACTACGTACAAGGTCTTTGTCTTTACGATATCTTCTTCATTTCAGGAACCGCGTAACGTTGCTAGTGAGGAGAGACAATTCCAAGACGACGAAAACGGTAAGGTTACGTTTTATTGGCATGTATTCGTATTTAAAATAATATAGTATTCAATCAAATAGAAAGAAAGAAAGAAAGAAAGAAAACATTTATTTTGCCACAATAGTATGGTACACACTTAACACACAAACATTCTTCTAAAAGCTAATTTGTAGGTATTCGCACCATACCACGTGACAAAAAAGGGCTACGCTCAGCATGCGCAATGGAACTGGTAGGAACCATCGCTACTGGTTTTCAGCGCAGTCCTCTTTAAAAAAAGAATAAGGATTTAAAAATTACGAATAAAAAAAATATCGACATCAAAAAACTAACCTAAAAATTTATAAATAAGGAGGATTTATAAATAAGGAGCCAGCAGCTTTTGTTTGTTTTCGAAGTGCTCTTTTGTAATATCTGAAGTTGGTATTTTTTTAAAAAGGTATATTTTTTAACCGACTTCAAAAAAGGAGGTTCTCAGTTTGACCTGTATGTATGTATGTATGTATGTATGTATAATTGTGCGCGATTATCTCGCGTTTGGTTGAACCGATTTCGATGCGGTTTTCAGCATAGTATTTGTCAGACTTAGGAGAAGGTTTTAGGCATTTTTAACCGTTTATTATCCTTTTTTTCAGTGCCCACCATCGACGTCTGCCTGCCTCTGCCCGCGGCGAGGAAGTGTTCAGCCTTCCATATCGTTTGTAAGTTTACCTTCATTTGTCGGTTGTCATTTTAAAAAATCAGTCAAGTGCGAGTTGGACTCGCGCACGAAGGGTACCATTATGTATAAAAACGCCAAAAAATCTGGTGTGTTGTATGAAAGCCCTTAAATATTTACTTTAGTTTTTTGTAGCCACAAGCATCGCCATCTCTTGGACCGAAAGGTAACTAATTTATAGCTGAAGCGTCGAAGCCGTATTTCGACTTAAATATTTATTTTATTCAGTGTTGTTGTAGCGGCAACAGAAATACATCATCTGTGAAAAGGAGTTGTTTCAAAATGTATGGAGCCCCGGCCACCACTTTGTACACCATACTAAAATATGGAGAATCGCAATTCAAACAGTTTTTAACTATCCAATCACTTCAAATTGGTTTAGTTTTTTGGTACAACACAAAAATATACAATTGAAATTGCAACACAAACACAAAAATCCGTCATGGCGGTAAGCTGTCATCACATGTCACGTTGGTTGATTTGATTGAAGTTTGACATATTATGTACGTACATTTCTGTCATATTAAAGTGACAGTAGACAGTTCGTGATCTGTGATCAATGACAAATTGGTAAGACGCCATGTTGAAACTTAATAAAATTAAATGATAGATACAATTTTTGTACCAGAAAAGTATGCATTTAGGTAATTTATCTTTATTTTTCCCGAATTCCATGGATTTTTCTCGATTTTTCGAGGTACTGTACATATTGTGGGCCGGATTTGAAACATCTCCTTTCAACTGTGTAACTATTACGGTTCATGAGATACAGCCTGGTGACAGACGGACGGACGGACGGACAGAGAAGTCTCAGTAATAGGGTCCCGTTTTACCCTTTGGGTACGGAACCCTAAAAATCTGTCTTGAAAATGCAATTTTACCCCCTTTTTTGTCGCTTAAGGGATGGAATTCCTAACATCCTATCTAAGTGCTCTACCTACACTCTCCCAATAACCTATAATTATGTTACATGCCTTTTAGCTTCTTGCGCTCAGAAATTGCAGACGTGCTGTGTCTGTTAGTCAGTCACTCTGTAATTGAAAAATTTTGTATATATTGATACTATCTGTAGCTCCTAACCTGACTTAAACTAAATTTCATCCCTTAGTTTACACCCCCCAGGGGTAAGAATAAAACCCATATATACTACCTCCCTGCCAAATTTCATTTTTGTAATTCACGTACTTAGTTTTAAATATTTCTTGATGAGTGAGTGAAATTGACATTACTTAATTTCAGTAAATGAGGATCAAGAATCTGGTCAAGAACAACCAACGATCACGGAGCCTCAAGACGAACAGGACACAGTACAGAACGGAGTAGAAGAGAGGATGCCGATGCTGTCGGAGGAAGAATTGGCTAGAAGGAGACAGCAGGAAGAAGAAATGATGGCAGAACAACAGAAAATTGAGAAGCAAAGGAAGGTAGGTTTTGAAAACTTCTTTCTGAGAGTAATAATTCAAGGTCATTCCCGCTAGGGCATTGATCCTGTAACGTTTTTATTATTGACACGGTGTTTTGTAGATATTTTAAGCACTATATAATATAAGCATATATAAGCATATTACAGCGGACCAACTAAAAGGAAAGCATTCAATTATGATCTTTATGTCTTGTTTAGTAAGGTTGAATTTTGATTATACATGGTGTTGGTACCGAGTTGGTCAGGAGTGGATGGCGAGTAGTCTTTCAAGTGTACAACCGTTGTAACCAAGACTTAAAGATCTTAATTGAATGATTTCGTTTTAGTCGGTCTGTTGCCGCGTCGTTGTAACGTGCGCAGCTTTACTCTATGTCGACCGCTCGCCAATCATCTATGCTTATTATTCTTTTGATTTTTAGAGTTACAGTCACAGATAACTTATCAATTTTAATTATGGTCAAAGACCAATTAAATCGATTACATTCAATTCCATTCCAACTCAACTCATAGGATAGGATTCAGACAACACTGTGATTCGATATTCAACCGTAACTGACGCGATAAAAAGTTCATTTTGCAATGCTTAGGTACCTATTAATTGAGTTGGAATACTAGAAGACCAAAGATAATTTAATAATCGTAACGTCATCTAATTACTACGTCATAAGCGTCATATAACAAAACGTCATCTAATTAATAAGTCATATAAAGGACGTGATAGACCAAATGAAACTGGAGCACGAGTCGAGGCAAGTGAAGCAGCGGCCGACCCCACGCGTGGGCAAACCCAAGCCCATGTTTGGGTCGCCCACGCCCGTCAACCGGCCGTTAGTGCTCCCTGGGGGACGGAAGTGGAGACGACCACAGGATGTGTACAATGAGCAGATGATAGCCGAAGTGTTGAACGCGCAGTCCGAAATCCTTCAAGGGAAAGTGAAGGGGTACATTGTTTTTGGATGTTTTTGTGTTGTCGCTTAAGTTTTTATGCCGTGGAATTCATATTCGTCTAATGAGGGTCGCCGTTTTTGTACTCACCAGTTGGTGTCACCGGCGAGTGAGGTCCTGCTGTCAAAGCCCGCCCATACATAAACAGTGACAAGTGATATTCAGACAAGTGAGAAGCGACAGTGTCACAAACTTATCTGACCCGGTGGCCAAAATTGGCACTAATGCAAATGTTATACTGTTGTCAGACAAAGACAAAGACAGTAGCGCCCTTCTTACCGGCTCAGGTAAGTTTGTGGCCATAGAAAAAATTTACTCTTTGTGGCACTGACAGCCAGACCTCACTCTACGCTAGCGCCTCTAGCGGCGAATTCACACGCCTTTAAAAACCCTCATTGTCGTACCTTAAAGTACCACATTAGTGCCGTGGCACATTTTTTATATGATAAAGTCTTATAAATCGAAGAACGTCGGCTGTATACACGAAAAACTATTACTCATTGTCACGTTCCGCTTGAGCCGAGTGTGCAAGCGAGAGTACGGAGCAAGCAATAGAGACTAGGGTTGTTGAGGAATTGATTATGAGGAAGAGGAGGAGGAAGAGGAATTGTGACGCGCAAATTTTGAGGATGCGGATGAGGAAGAGGATATTTTTTGAGGAAGCGGATGCGGATGAGGAAGCGGAAGAGGAATAAAAAAATACTTAATAATAAGAAATTATAAATACTAGCGGGCCCAACCCAAAAGCTGCTGTCCTGTCTGTACATAACTAGGTACATACATTTATTACACAAAAAATAATTAAAAGGGCATTTTCCAGTGGACCAAGCTATGAATCTAAACCATGCTCAAAACACACAAAAAGAATCATCAAAATCGTTTCAGCAGTTACGGAGGAGTTCAGTAACATACACAACACACGCACACAAAAAAAAAGATATAGTCAATGATACAATTTCATAGAAGAAATGCGCAGTGAAATTCCTCATAAATTCCTCTTAAATTTTGAGGAAGCGATAGCGGAAGAGGATTTTTTTATTTTTATTTATGAGGATGCGGTAACGGTTGAGGAACCCAAAATATTGTGGAATTTCCGCATTATGAGGAAGCGGAAGAGGAATCCTCAGCAACCCTAATAGAGACACATATATTATTACTTGGTGATAATAATTCAATGGAATTCATAAAAATATTTAAAAAAGTTCTTAAATCTCAACAATTTTTTTACTTACCTAATTATAGTTTCAGACATTCCGTTGATTAAGAAATTACTCTTAAAATATTATTCTACTTTCACGGCATAAGAATTTAAACGATATTTTATGTTTTTTTTTAATGTTGCTTTATTTTTGAGATTACGTATGAAATATTAGTCATAGATAATGTAAAACTTTATTCATTTTTGGCATAGTCAAGCATTTATTCATATTTTTCAATTGATAAGTTACATTAGCTTAATTTTATTATTCATGCTAAAGAAATTTATGTAATAATAATTTTTTGTCTTGTGATATTACATAAAATGTTTTTATTTTTTTACTGAGGGACAGTCTATAAATTACGTCACATAAGGGAAGGCGGAAATTTGAATATCATTTTCGAACTTGCATCGACATTTTAAAATTTGTGTTATTACACAAAAAACTGAAAGAAGGGGGGGGGGGGGTAATTAAAAATCATAAAATTCATGTGACGTCATTTATGAATGGCCTGTGTTTACTTGAAATTGTTGTTTAAATATTTCAATTGTTTTATTTAGATGCATTATTACATTATATTAATATTTTTAGGGCAACTTTCGAAAGCGTCCTTCTCCCATATGACGAGAGGTTTGTCATTTTCACACACACGCATATTGGCATGTCATTTTCATGTTAAAAATGTTACAAGTTATAAAAATGATGAAAATTTTAAATACTTAATGTTAATATTGTTGTAATGTAAATATAGTAAGTAAGTATTAAAATCTGTGTAATCTTCGATAATGTACAAGAGCAATTTTTATTATTTGCAATTAAATAACGTGAATATTCGTTACTGGGGCCTTAGTGACATAACGCGCTCGCTACGTGACTGCGAGTTACCTAAAATTTGTATGGAATCGGAGCAGAGCCACCTAGCGGACGTAAATGGCTCAGCATCGGTCCCATACAAATTTTAACTAACTCGCAGTTACGTAGCGAGCACGTTTTGTCACTTAAAACCATAGAGATATTACAGTAGAGGGCAGAAGCCAGGCTTCAGAGCGTACCTCGGATAAAGAGAGACAAAATCTTTAGTAATCACCTTTCTCTTTCTGGCGAGGCTTCAGAGCTTACCTAGGATAAAAAGAGACGAAATCTTTAGTAATCACTTTTCTCTTTCTGGCTCATCGGGATCGGAGAGAGATAGGTAATTACCGTTATCGTTGTTTCTCTTTCTAACCGGGGGCGAATGCAATCTATGGGCAGCCGTATGGCTCACCCACTCTATTTTGTAATATCTCTATGCTTAAAACTCGTACTAAGGCCCCTGGTCACAACTACTCCATACTTTGACAATCATCATAGAAGATATTTTGTGGTCTACAAAATATGTTTTCTCTGGTCCTTAGGCTCAAAGATGACGTAGCTTCGGCTTCTTGCAGCTTACGAAATGGTGGACTTGCTTTATCCCCATTTTATCAAAATTGGTGTACCTACTTTACTTTTGTAAATAAATTCGGGCTTAGTCGAATCAAAAATTAATAATTGAAAATTGGCCGTTAGTTGAAATAAAATTGTTTCTAAGCATTTAATTAATTATCTTCAACAAAAAATGTAATTTTTATTTAAATTTCCCGCCACTAACGAAGTGATCAACTTAAGGCTCATTCCACTAAGCGATCGAAACGCTCAAAACATTTTTTGTTTCTACAGAAAGTGTTGTTTTATGTAGGCGTTTTGATACCTTAGCGGAACGTGCCCATAAGGTACTTCGTTCGAAAATTAAATTTGCATAATTTTCAATCATTCTATGCAACCAATCTTCAGTTCAAATTCGAACAATATTGTACAGTGCCACAGTTATCTGGCCCGGTGGCCAAAATTGGAACTAAAGCAAATGTTATATTGTTGTCAGACAAAGACAAAGACAGTAGCGCCCCCCTTACCGGGTCAGATAAGTTTGTGGCACAGTACGTCAGTCTGTCTGTAAGTCACTAACTGTCTGTGTGTTTGCGAGTGCTCATGTTTGTTTGTTTGTTTGTTTGCATGTGCGGTGGCAGATCGAGCATTGGAACAAGATCTGGCCGTGGGGCGACTCCAAGAACCCATACTGTAGAAAATATAGGTATAATATATTTTTAATTGGATTTGAAATTAAAATTTCCCGCCTTAATTTATTCGAAAACAGATAGTTAACTAACGCCCCTCTTTTAAATTTAATTAAACCTATTAACCTATGTACCTCCTTAAATTATTAATTATCGTAACTAAAATAATATTTATTGAGGCCAAAAATAAAATCTTTTCCAGAGAATCGAACTGCCACTTGGTGGATTTCCACGAACTATACGATACCCATGTTAAACCTTATTACCAGAGAATAGAAGTGAGTTTTGAATTCAAGAATTGGCATAAGTGCAAGTACTGAAATTTTTTTGAGTACGAAAAGAAATTTTAAAGTTGGATTATTTTGTGTTCGAATAATAGAAATAAGTATTGCATAATACTATCCGATACATTTTTCTCTGTTTTGATGAAAAGAAATAATGAGCGCAAAATCTCCGTTTATTTTTGAGTACCTACTCTGTGCTTATGCCTTCTTGTCTTTGTGTAACTAATCCGGTGTTGCTATTATTTGTTTTTTTCGCACACATTACGGCGAATATTCAGTTTCACACTCACACAACATATCATTTAACTCTTCATAAAATAATTTCTTCACCACACATTACATTACAATTATTCAAGATCAATTACATATTAATTTTAATCATTCGATGTCATAGAATTTGATATTTCATTATCAAATATCGCTCTTGTCTCACATACTTACTTAAATATTTTGTTCATTCTAAAACTGTACAAAGTAAATATTTGAAAATATCGCTATTTCTATTGATGAGTGAAAGCAAAAATCTACTAAATATACTGAGTAAATTACATAATGATAATTATTCTTATATTAGTATTTTGGACATC
This sequence comes from Hesperia comma, assembly GCA_905404135.1. Classification (NCBI taxonomy): domain Eukaryota; kingdom Metazoa; phylum Arthropoda; class Insecta; order Lepidoptera; family Hesperiidae; genus Hesperia; species Hesperia comma. The sequence continues at coordinate 1,381,107 of FR990039.1, forward strand.
AAGTAAATGTTTGTAAAGTTAGCAATTCGTATCTCAATGAAAACGGTAAAGTGTAATAGTTGATAAATAAAATAGGTAATAGAACTATTACCTATGTTCCGATTTCATTATTACTCCTGATTTACGACTGATTTTCAAATCAGCCCGAAAACTTGCCAAATATCTATCAATGACATACCTAAACATACTCCAAACTACATCATAACTGACATTTTTTCTGACCTAAAACACATCAAGACAAGTTTATAACCAAATAGCTCAACAATCTGCGTGTTGTAGGATCAACTTCATGAAATACGAAAAGCCGCCCGTAAGCCTGGATCATCTGCAGCGCTCGGAGGTGTACAAGGTGGTGCACGATTTAGACGAGACACCCCTGAAGCGTGTTGAGACGCGCACGCCGGTCATAGCCGAGGCTGATTATCGAGAGGTTAGTTCTTTTTTCTTTTGGGTGGCAACAGAAATCGAAATAAGTAAAAAAATATATTCTAAAATGGATAAGGCAAATTATTTCATAACTTCAACCACGGAATAAACAATAGATAGATGGATATACAATAGATAAAATTAAACATTATCCCTTCAGTGAGTAGTGATGAAAGATGCGACGAGAAGACATAGGAAACTCCTAAGTAACATTTTCAGACCAAATCAACACATCAATGATGCCTTTAATTAGTATTAGATACGATAATATTTGATAAATTTCAGATTGTGGTAAAATTTGGCACATGAGCGAAGCTACGAGAAAAAACTAGTTTTGAATATCACCCTTTGTTAACTGGACTAACTGCAATTTGTCGGTCACAGTTGCTACCCTAAAGTAAAAAACTCCACAGCTCAAGCTGCATATGAAGGGAATTGTTTGTTTCCAGAGATGCCGCTCCATTTCGCCCTACCCCACGCAGAAGCACGTGAGCATTCCGCAGCAGCTGCACCCCTGAACTCTACTGCCAATAGCGCGCAGAACAGATTAAGTAGAAATATTATAAAAAAATAAAAAAAAATAGAAAAAAAGTCATTCATTACTCTATATGCAAACTGAATATTATTTCCCCGAATATGAATCCTTTGTAGCGGAAAATTCAATTTAATACAGCATGTGATGGGTAATGTTTTTGAAATTTTTGAGTGAATTTAAATTTTGAACTGGTCATCATTTTTTTATTGACGACACTATATCCTATTTCTATACATTAATCTGTTCTGTGTAATATGAATTTGTTAAAAATGTTAATATTTTGTAATCTGTTTATGTATTCGTTTTCAAATAAAGCGCTTTTAATTGTGATTTGTGTAATTATTTATCACCTAACAAAAAAATGGCAAGGCAAACTGTAAGGCACTGTCTCTGTCACCCACGCGCCAAAAGATCCTTGTACGACTGTAAACCCAACTTAAGATTGAAACGAAGAGAGGCGCTATCGGGCGCATTTGATCGTTAGGAATTACAAATAGTCCTACTTCCTACTTCCTATCCTACTAATATTATAAATGCGAATGTTTGTAAGGATGTGTGTGTGTGCTACTGAATGGATTTTCATGAAACTTTGCAGTATAGTATAGGGTAGACATCGAAATAACATAATTTGTTAAAATTTATAGAGATTTTTGAAGGGACTGGTTCCCCGAAGCGAAGCGAGAGCGGGTTTACTAGTAACATTATGTTTTTATGTTTACTTAAACGCTTAAATTCATTTCACTAGGGTCAAAATTATAACACTGAAAGCAAGAGGAACTCGAAATCATGACATAAAGATCGTGATCACTATGAGTGATCAGCGGAACGTCAAAGAGCTTAATACGCTCTTGCTCGCTTTATGCTCTGTGTGGAACGTAGCCTGTTGTTATTCATAATCTGTGCATATCAGCTGGTGTAATGTCAACATAGAATGTCAACGTCAGATTGTATCATAGAGCATTGTCATAGAGTACCTATAGAGTATGCATTTATCATCTGTCAACATCAAAGTCGTCAAAGATAGTTTTTATTTCTACGCAAAAAATTAATTAGAATAAGTTCATGTTGCAATAAAGTGAATAAAGATAAAGTATTAAGGTATTAACACTCCAACTCATGTACTTTAACAAGTGCAGCCGCCTTATATTAAAGAGTCTACGCAGAAATTATTAACCTACTATGTTGTTTTCTAAGGTATGTGGAATAATATTTGTAAAAACATTGATAATTTTATAATAATTGCCCTTTAAACTATGATAATGCATTTTATAATTTATTCTACACCTGTTTCAATTGACACTTAGATATTACGCATTGTTGTAATACTTTTCATTTGCTTGAATAAATATTGAGTCATATGGAATCATTTTTTTTTTATTATTACCGGAACACGAGTCTTTTGCGTCTTGAGTTGAGTAGAGAAGAGTCAGTAGGCTAATTTGTACGACAGGACATATCTTATAATACTAGTTTTGAAGTAATTGACATTAAAATCCTTTTAGAAACCCTATAATCACGTAAGGACCGGCTTTTGTCACCTCTTGCTTCACTGCCGGTAAGGACTGGGGTCAATATTCTATAATTTGTTTAGCAGGACATAAATATACCTGTACTCCATTCGGCTTCGTTCTGGAATTAGTCATAAATTCATGGCACATAAATGCCAGCGTTCTGCCTATGCAATTAAGGTTGATTTAAGCTTGATGATAGGATCTTAACATGCCCTAAGTAAATTTTGCTTACAAGCTGAATTGAAGTGTGAGCACAGATAATAAGTTTGGTTGTGGTGGGAAGTGGCAATTCTATAAGCTCGACTACTCAAGTATAGTATTTTAAATTCACAAGTACACAATAAAATTTCTTCAAGTAAATATAAACACTGCTAAAATCATTTTGTAACTGCATTTTATATTTACTTTAATTTTACAGCTAGAAGTACTAGTGGACCTAGGTGCGCAACCAGAAGAAATGGTTTTGGAAAGAACTTTGAAAGAACTAAACGCACAGGATGAAGTCAAAAAGGTATAGCCTTTGTATTGTTTTGAATTTTTGAATGTATGTAAAATCAATAATGCTATAAAATATGTAACTAGTTGATGTCTGTAGAGAGAAGTCAACAGTCCACAAAAGCCTTGCTAAAAAATATTACTTTTAGAATTCCTGTCTGTATGTCTGTCTGTTCATCATGCAAAAACTATTGATAAAATTTGATGCGTTTTTCGCAGTTATATTGTTGAATGAATAACTTAAAAATCGTGTTTGTTTCATCTTGATGCACCGCCTACAATCTGAGATATAGATAACATACTTGTGGTACAAGATGTCTGTCCACTAAGCGAGTAATAAATAATTTGTCAAAAGACAACGTCTGCCGGCTCAGCGAGTAATAAATAATTTTTATGTGTATATTTCCAGGCGGTGTTCAAAGATGGCGCATTCATGGTTGAGACAACTCTGCCTAGCTCCGTGATCTTAGACATGGTGGCGAAGACTTCTGGCAAGAGAGCAGTGTTGCAAGGATTTGGTGGTAAGTTCTATTTAATCTCCCAACACAAAATAGGGTTGTTATAAATTTGACATGTCTGTCTGTGGCACTGTAGCTTCTGAATGAATGAACCAATTAGAGTGTGGTTTGTGTAAGTCAAAAGCCTTGTTCATTGCAGTATTTATTAGCTATGTTTGGTAGAAATTGGTCCAGCAATTTGGAAAAGAGAACTCTTTTTCAAAATTATGTAAGGCATTTGGTAATTCTTTCTTTCTTTCTTTGGTAGTACTCGATATCACGCAGTGAACAACATCCCATCAATATTGAAAGCTAATTGACATAATGACATTAATGAAATTGTAATATAATTTGTTCACTCACAGTGCACTAGATGGTGCTTTACAAAACCTTGGGAATTTTTTAAATTTTATATTTGACGGCCCTGTAGCCTAGTTGGTAGCGACCCTGCCTGCGACGCGAGGGGTCCCGGGTTCGATTCCCGGCCGGGGCAGATATTCATGTGGCAGATAAATATTTGTACTCGGGTCATGGGTGTAATTGTGATGTGTTATATGTGTAGTCCATGCCACCCGCGACCCGCGACACAGGTACCTAGTAGTGATGTGCCGAGTCGCTGTTTTGATGGATCGAGTCGACTCGAGTCAGTTTATACGGTATTCGAATCATGACTCGATTCCCTGATTCGAGACCAGTACTCGAATTCTATGTTTGGTATTTGAATATTGACTCGAGTCCAGCTGGACTCGATTCCAGCTGGACTCGAGTCCGGCTGGACTCGAGTCAATATTCTAGTCCGGCTGGACTCGAGTCTAGAAATTAGAGTCCGGAATTCGAGTCTGAAAATTCTAGTCCAGAACGAGTTTTTGAAATCTTTAAAAACGGAGTCACAGTATTTGCACTTTATTTTACCACCGTCCACTTTTTCAAAACTCTTCCATACACGTAAGGTTTTTTTCGGCGCTATCACTACATAGTATAAAACAAAGTCGCTTTCTCTGTCCCTATGTCCCTTAAATCTTTAAAACTACGCAACGGATTTTGATGCGGTTTTTTTTAATAGATAGAGTGATTCAAGAGGAAAGTTTATATGTATAATAACATCCATTAAATAGTGGAGAAATACTGTTATTTTTGAGGTTTCTAATGTGATGTCGTTGATTATCAATTTTTTTCCGCTTACATTGCAAACGCAGGCTGAACCCTACGAGATTTATCAAAATAATGTACTAATTATTTGTACACATTGAAAAGGTCTACAGAAAACTCCGCGATGGTATATGGATATAACATGGATATATGGATATAACATTTTTTTGTCATTTACTTTTTACAACAAATAATGGCTAATTTTCGAAGCGATTTTAACCAATACAGCATTAATCCTTATCCAATTAAATAGCTTAAATACATTGTTGATTTAATATAGATCTATATGGTCCTTTAAAGCACAAGATTTAAATGAATATTTTCGAAGATATTACAGATTTTTTGCGGGACGTAGCGAAGTAAATAAGTAATGTAGGTATGAATTTAGATATTCCAAAGATAGCAGGAAATCTTCATGGTATAGGGAAAGGGGAATTGTTTTAAAAAACGCGTGCGGGCCACGGGCAGTAATGAATAAATCAGAACTACTAGATCGATTTTAATCATTTTTTCAGTGAGTGACATAGGCTATATATGTTATACCCGTGCGAAGCCAGAGCGGGCCGCTATGTTTTTATATACAACGTTCACAGTTTTTCTGTAGTGTATTTAGTATCAGCATTGCACCCGTGCGAAGCCGGGGCAGGTCGCTAGTTCTATAATAAAGTTAATTACAACAATCTATTCACTTCACTTCCGGTATTAATAAACAATTAAATAAACTCATCCAGTAGAACTAATCATTCCAAAAAAAAATTTTCAAATTAGAGAGTCTACATTGGAAGTCGTAAGCAAACTTGATATTTTTTCCCAGCCGACTGGACTAAACTCAGTACTCACAATAACTGCTAACTAGTGCTAACTGACACAAAACAAAGAAATCAAAACATAAAGATGCAGGTTTAAACTTATCTGTATTATTAGGCCCGCGCCACTTCATTGCTAAAGAAAATAGTTTGCGAGTACGAGCGAGTAAACGAAACTCGAATACGAGACTCGAATCAGTTGGACTCGCATAAATAGAATCGAGTTAGCGAGTATGAATCTGTTCTTCCTGACTCGAGTACCGGAATCGAGTCCGGCGTACTCGAATCAAAATAAATTGGTATTCGAGTAGGCGAGTTCAAAGCAGGAATCGAGTCTGACTCGAGTCAAACCGTACTCGGCACATCGCTAGTACCTAGTAACCTACTGCGGGGGTATGAGTGTGTTAGCCTGTTAGCGTTATTGTTATTATATTTAATTTTCACTATCATCCAGACACCCTATCAGCAGTGGCGATGGTGTCGAGCCATAGTTGCTGCCGCGAGCGCGTCATGGGCGTAGTCCGTCTTCAGCAGACGGAGGGCGGAGCCCTAATCGCGGACGGCGCGGTGCACGGCCTGCGCCCCGGCGCGCACGGGCTGCACGTGCACGATACTGGGGACTTGAGTCAGGTGAGTGTTTTGAGGTTGGGCGTAAAGTGTTTTGGGGGTGGGCGTAAAGTGTTTTGGGGGTGGGCGTTGTGTTTTGGGAGTGGGCGTAAAGTGTTTTGGGGGCGGGCGTAAAGTGTTTTGGGAGTGGGCGTAAAGTGGTTTGAGGGTGGGCGTAAAGTGTTTTGGGGGTGGGCGTAAAGTGTTTTGGGGTTGGGCGTTATGTGTTTTGAGTTTGTTTTGGGTGTGATAGTGCGATTTTAGGTTTGGGATTTTTGGTAGGTTTTTAAGGAGGTAAGTACAATGGTTAGGTTCGGTGTGATGAGGGTTTTGGGGTGGGTTCTGACAAAATAAATGTGTTTTATGAGGCTTTAATTTTGCCGTAATACATGCGTAATGGTTTAGGGTTTCGAACATATACTGAAAAATATTAATTGTAGACAGTGTAGACTTTTTATAATGATATCTTTTATTTGTGAACCAATTAAAATACTATACATAAGTGAGAACCATATCAAAAGTTAAGCTATTTTTAAAATTAGCGGAGATAATGAATTTAGTTATTGAGGTAATTTAATTAATTAATTAATGTAATCAATCGGATAACACTTTTACAATAACCACACCATTCTACAGGGCTGCAGTTCGATAGGCTCGCACTACAACCCCCAGGGGTCCGCGCACGGGGGCCCGGCCGACCCCCCGGCGCGGCGGCACGCGGGGGACCTGGGGAACATCGTGGCCGACGAGGAAGGCAGAGCTACCTTCCGGATCGTGGATCGTGTGCTTAAGGTATGGTGATAATAAGGGTAATTGTTCTATAATAGACTAAGTAAAGGTGGTGGGTATCAATGAGGGTCGCCGTTTTTGTGTTCACCAGTTGGCGCCACTGTCGAGTGAGGTCCAGCTATCAAAGCCCGCCCATACATAAACAGTGACAAGTGACATTCAGACAAGTGACAGTGCCACAAACTTATCTGACCTGGTGGCCAAAATTGGAACTAATGCAAATGTTATACTGTTGTCAGACAAAGACAAAGACAGTAGCTCCCCTCTTACCGGGTCAGATAAGTTTGTGGCACTGACAGCCAGACCTCACTCTACACTAGCACCTCTAGCGGCGAATTCACACGCTTTTACCCTCATTCAATTCATAAAAGTAGTGTAAGTTTTCATCAATTTTTTTATGACGTAATGTCCGTTAATCTGCTGTTAACCGGAACGTAATTAGCGCGTTCAAACAAACAAACAGATTCTTCCGCTTCATATTAAGATGGGCTTCATTGCTTCAAATAAAATGAAAAGTGATTAGGGTCCAAAGTCCAAATAAAACAAACAAGTACATATTTCAACTGCTTTACTAGTTCTGGTTTATTTGCGCTCACACACACTGACACACCAATATAATAATAACCAGAACCACAAGTAAAGAGTCGAATACAATTTGAACATACACACTAGGCCGTCTTATGCATACTACGTCGTACACTCGATAGCGTGATTCAGCCTCGACCTACTAGCGCCATCTATTATCGGCCGCCGACAACATGTTCCCAAAGAGGAACTAGTTTACCTATAAACAAAAAGTTCGTATGATAAACAGTTGTATGGTGATATCGGCAGGTGTCGGACATAGTGGGGCGCTCCATAGCCATCTCGGAGCGCGCGGACGACCTCGGGCGGGGCTCCGGCCCCCTGTCCAAGGTCGACGGGAACAGCGGCGACACGTGAGTTGGTTTTTTATAATAACACTAGTAAATCCGCCCTCGCTTCGCTTTGGAAAACCAGTCCCTTCAAAAATCTCTGTAAATTTTAACAAATTATGTTATTCCGATGTCTAAGCTATATTACTGCAAAGTTTCATGAAAATCCGTTAAGTAGTTTTTGCGTGAAAGGGCAACAAACACACACACACACACTCACTCACATACATCCTTACAAACTTTCGCATTTATAATATTAGTAGGATAGTAGGATATTAGTAGGATAGTAGGATATAATAATCTTTATTTAATCGGACAACTACAGTCCATAATTTGTTAGTTACAGTTCCTTAAAAACTATAACCTAACCTACCAACCTGGCATAACCTGGCATAGCTTTGGCTCAGTAAAATTTTTGTTTTAATCCCCCCCCCCCGTAGTTCAAAAATCTTAATCGTTCTTTGTGCTCTCTTATACTGTCCAAGGAGGATGACTAATTTTAGCTTCTTGCGTTCAATAGTTTAATTTAGTAAGGTAACAGTTCGATGTATATTGAATATTGTAATATAATTTATCTACACACGACATCTGACGAGTAGTTTTTGAGTTGTCTATGCTTGTTGAATCTGTTATTTTTTCATTAATTACTACATAATTTGTCCATTTGTATTTGAACATTATAAGTTTGTAAATATCCATTCCACATAACATTTTCAGAATCGCGTGCGGCGTCATAGCCCGTTCAGCGGGTGTATTCCAGAACCCGAAGCGGGTGTGCGCGTGCGACGGTGTGGTGGTGTGGGACGAGCGCGACCGCCCGCTCGCCGGGAGAGGGCGGCAGTGCTGTGGGGAGGGGGAGAAACACAGCGGGGGGAAACAGAGCGAGGGGAAACAGAATGGGGAAGCGCACAAACCGTGCTGCAAGGTGTAGGATGGATTCTGTTTGATGGGCATCGAGATGTGGTAGTTTAAGAGGGGACAGGGGAGAGGAGACCATGATGAAAGGTTTAGGTGTGGTCAGTTTTTAATTGGCTTCAAAATAGGGGGTCTCAATTTAAGTGTTTTTTATGTTTGAAATATACAAGAACTATCCACTGGTTGAACAGATTTTGATTTGAAAATATTTGTTTTATTTCGAAATTCATATGAATTTGAGCGACTTCTGGAGTGTAGTTTTTGAGTTATCTCTGCTTGGAGAACCCGAAGAGGATCTGCGCGTGCGACGGCGTTGTGGTGTGAGAAACAGAGTAGGGGGAAACAGAACGGGGGGAAACAGAACGGGGACGTGCGCAAACCTTGCTGCAAAGTGTAGGTGTGGTCGGTTTTTAATTGGCTTAAAAATAGGGGGTCTCAATTTAAGTGGTTTTTTATGTTTGTAATATAAGAACTTTCAACTGTGCGAACAGATTTTAATTTGAAAATATTTGTTTTATTTCGAAATTCATATGAATGTGAGCGACATCCGGAGTGTAAGTTTTGAGTTGTCTCTGCTTGAAGAACCCGAAGCGGGCGCCGGGACCCCGGGGAGAGGGGGAAACAAAACGGGCACGGGACGGACGGACAAGAGAAACAAAATGGAGGGGAGAAAACACAATGTTGCAAGGTTTAGGCACTTCTCACACAACGCTATTTGCAAGCGACTCGGATCTTGTCAATGTATGAAAGCGACGCGTCTACGGTGCGTTCCTGTCAGTGAGAAGGGTCAGATACAGCGAATTTCGGATCGCGTTGCAGTCCCGTAGCTAATAAATAGCGTAGTGTGAGAAGTGCCTTAGGTGCGGTGTGATCGGTGTTAACCAACTTTAAAGGAGGGTCTCTGTAGTGTTGTTTTTTTATATTTGTTATCTAAACACGTTCGGGTGGGCGGGCAATTTTTGTTTTATTTCAAAATTCATGTGTATTTGAGTGACATCTGAAATGAAGTTTTTGAGTTAGCTGCGGGGGCGGGGGAGAGGCAGGAGAAACAGAACGGGGAAGCGCAAAGACCTTGTTTTTTTCTCCTCAAGCACTTTTCCAAAACGGTGGTAGAATCAAAAAATTGAATTTACATTTAAATTTTAATTCACTTATTCATAAGTGAATTTGTAAATTCCCAGATGAAATAAATAATTTGAGTTTTGACTTGTTGTAAGGTTTAGGCTGAGGCTACAGTAAGCAGCGACTTGTGATGCGACTGGAAGAGCGAAACAAAATAAACCTGACATGGCTACATTATAAGTTATAAGCGTAATTTTCTAATAGGTTCGCTTCTATTTCGCTGATATGTTGATGTAGCCGATGCCATGGTCATTATTTTGTTTCTGTCGCGCAAAGAAATCAAAGTTCGCTAGTAATACTCTCCATACAATGTAGCTTTATACGTGAGCAATAATTCTTAAGTGTTATGAAGCGCTCATAGCCCGGCGGCTTGCGTCGATCCTAAGCGATCGACAAAGTTAAGCAACAGCGGGCGGTCGGTAGTCGGATGGGTGACCGCTAGTGGCAAATATCTTGAGCGCTTCCGTGCTTCGGAGGGCACGTAAAGCCGTCGGTCCCGGTTGTTATCGATTGATAGCAGTCGTTAAGCCATGTCGGAGGCCTTCGGGCGGCTTGAAAACTTTCGACACTGGGTTGGCCACTAACCCCTCCACCAATCCGTGTTCGCAGCGTGGTGGAGTATGCTCTAGGCCTCCTCAGTAATGAGGAGAGACCATTAGTGGGTTGTAGCTTAGCTTTAGCTATTTGTTAAGTTGTTTTAGTCGTTCATGTGTCGCATTTTGGTCGCGGGACGGAGACGCCGGGACTCGCAGAAACCTTGCTGTTAGGTTAAGGCACTTTTCACCATAGAGATATTACACTAGAGTGGGTGAGCCATACGGCTGCCCATACATTGCAATCGCCCCCGGTTAGAAAGAGAAACAACGATAACGGTAATTACCTATCTCTCTCCGATCCCGATGAGCCAGAAAGAGAAAGGTGGTTACTAAAGATTTCGTCCCTTTTTATCCGAGGTACGCTCTGAAGCCTGGCTTCTGCTCTCTAGTGTAATATCTCTATGGTTCTCACACTACGCTATTTATGAGCTACGCGACTGCAACGCAATCCAAAATTCGCAGTATCTGACACTGTTCACTGACAGGAGACGCGTCTACGATGAGCAAATAGCGTTGTATGAGAAGTGCCTTAAGATGTGGTCGATTTTGGTTGAGTATTTAGGTGTAGTAGTATAACAGTGTAGGATACATTATGTCAATATGTATGTTAAAATTTATTTAGTTTTTTGATACGTTTGGTATGTTTTACCTATACATACTTCGTTTTTAACAGACTTGAAAAAATGAGAAGGTACGCAATTTAACTGTATTTTTTTTTGTTTGATACCTCAAAACTTTCGACTTTTGTTCATTCTGGTTTCTGGTTTTTGCCGTTTGATTCCATATTATAAATTTGAGCGACATCTGCCGTGTAGTTTTTGAGTTACTCTGCTTATCGATTTTGAAGTCGGTAATTTTTTTGTAAAAATTTAGAACTATATTAAAGTACTGATGTGTTACTTTAGTGGTATAAAATAAGTATTGTGTCAATATTTTAAAATATACTAAGTTATTTGATATGTTATAATTTTAACTGTAACGGGTACTCACAGTTTATGTTCTACGACACACACAAATGCCTACAATGCTAGTTGAAATTTGAGCACAACTAACAAGTAAGTATAAAATCGTGACATTGATGTATGTAATAGAGTCGAAATAGTACCAATACTATTAAAAAACCGGCCAAGTGCGAGTCGGACTCGCGCACGAAGGGTTCCGTACCATTATGTATAAAAACGCCAAAAAAATCTGGTCTGTTGTATAAAAGCCTCAATTTTTCCAAAAATTATCATCATCATCAATCAATCTGTTTAATAAATAAAATTTACGTTGACGTTATTCCATTCAATATAATTTTAAACTAAGAATAGGGGGTATTGTCCCTATGTATGTACATTTGTAAATGTTCCCATAACACTCATAGCGTCATAGCAGGCTTCAAGCTTCAAGTAAGTTTAACACACCGCGGGACGCGAACCGTTGTAATTTCAAATCAACTTAATATTTAAACAAGAATGTATAATTGTATAAATATAAATTATAAACTTAGGACGCCCATTTATACGGACTCCATATTTATTATGGAGTCCTATTCAAAAATAGTCTATTTGTACAAAGGACCTAAGGACTAAGGACCCTCAGGCTTTCTAGCCTCAACAAGGAGAGTCTGAACACTTAAAGAAGCCAGTGTACATTCGATAGCGTGATTCAGAAAACTGTACAGCGCCATCTAGTTACACAATACAAAAACGTATGTTAAAGCTATCGCCTTGATAACTTAATTTGTACAACGAAAATTAAATCAAATATGATTTTAAGGAACATGCGATATTTTAGTTTTATTTTTATTTTAAATAATTCCATGTAAAATAGGTCATAAACATATTAAAAATCGGCCACGTGCGAGTTGGACTCGCGCACGAAGGGTTCCGTACCATTATGTATAAAAACGCCAAAAAAAACTGGTCTGTTGTATGAAAGCCTCACTTATATCAAAATTTACTTTAGTATTTTTGTAGCCACAAGCAACGCCATCTCTTGGTCCGAAAGGTAACTAATTTATCCCTGAAGCGTCGAAGCCATATTTCGACTTAAATATTTATTTTATTCAGTGTTTTGTGTGTCCTTGTCTTGTGTGTTGTCCATGGCACCCACGACACAGGGAATCCTAGTGTGGGGCTATGTGTGTGAAGCGTTATTTATTTATTTATTTATTTTAGTATTTGTTGTTGTAGCGGCAACAGAAATACATCATCTGTGAAAATTTCAACTGTGTAACTATTACGGTTCATGAGATACAGCCAGGTGAGAGACGGTCGGACGGACAGCGAAGTCTCAGTAATAGGGTCCCGTTTTACCCTTTGGGTACGGAACCCTAAAAAGAGGTAGATTATTATGTATGTCACTAGCGGGCAAAAAGTGGGACATTCGTTTTCGGTTAATTATCGTAATTTTCATGTATACATATATTATTATATCTATTTCTAGTATACGCTCCGGTATTTTGCTCTCATAGTTATAATATTTTTGGTAAGTATCCATTACAGTTAAAATATTTATAGATAAAGTCACGAAAGTTCAAAATTCTACTTCTGTATATCACAAATTTTCTGTATTTATAATCCTTTGTAATTTAATGGCTGGTTTATATTATTGTGATTTTGGGTGCATTTTTATTGTTTGTATATTTTGTTAAAAATAAATGATTTGAAAAAAAATGTTTTTTTTATAGTAAGTATTAAGATAGGAGAGCATGCAACACCTTCCTTCCACTGTATACTGTAACTGATCGCTGTCTGTATAGTACGCGACAGACTGACATGGCTTTTTTCTAGTGATGTGGTTTATATCGATGTTTTTCTCACGCAACAAAATAAGAGTAACATCAATTAAATAAAGTTTATTTTATGTTAAATGAAAATGAATCAGATTTATTCAGTTTAGGCTATTGTGGTACTAGCACTTATGACTACATTAAAATAATATTGTTGATAGACAGGTAAAGAAATATTTAAATAATTTTCATGTAGATAAGGAATGAGCTAGTAAGAAGATTTACAACTATGTTGTTATTGAATTATAATATTTAATTCATCGCAATCAATATCAAATGAGCTCATACTAACATCGCTACAAGCACTTTGTGACTCTTCAGCACTAGTATCTCCGACTTCACTACATAGTATAAAATAAAGTCGCTATTTTTGTCCGTCTGTCTGTTTGTCTGTATGCTTAAATCTTTAAAATTACGCAACGGATTTTGATGCGGTTTTTTGTAATAGGTAGAGTGATTCAAGAGGAAGGTTTTTATGTATAATACATGCATATATTCCGACGAGAACGGGATCCACGCGGGTGAAACCGCGGGCGGGCCGCTAGTCTATGATAAAATATAGATGGGGGTTAAAATAGTAATAAAACACGAAAATTAAAAAAAAAGTTGGAACGGCTGAACCGATTTTAATGCAACTTTCACTTGGAGATAGATGCGGTTGTGGAGCAACATATAAGCTACTTTTTGTCCTGGAGAATTCCCGCGGGATCAGAAATCACGCGATCAAAACTCATGCGCGAATGAAATTGGGGGCTCAGCTTGAAATTGTGTAAAATTTACAGGAAATTCAAAAGAAAACCACCGTATGCATTCGTAGTATTGTATTGTACATATATCGACAGATTTTGTCTGTAACAACGCTATCCGTATTGTGACAAAAACTTAATTTATTTATTTACCATACATAATATAATTTTATAACATAAGATAACTGAGCTTTGTGCAAGGTCTATGGCATTTACTTATTATTTTCTGTGGGGCCCGTCGAAAGATTTATATTCACCGAAGGGCCCCTAATAAAAACAAGGGGCCCTTTACAAAACATTGTTTGTATGTTTCTTATACCGAAAACAATAAAACCTGAAAACTTTTTATCGATCACTTTCTAGTGGCCCTACTATCGGGTATACTTCAAAATATACACTTACATATATTAAATAATATATTTAGGAAAAAACACACTTAATAATTTAGTTACCACGAAGGTTAGGCCTCCCAGTGTCAGGATAGTAGTACCAAGAGAAAATATCGAAGACAAATGCACGGTTCAAAGCATTGATTACAATTGATTTATTTCCAAGGGCTCCTTTTAAATCTCGAAGGGCCTCAACCGCAAAATTTTTTTATACATTTTTTTACAAACAGCTTGAATTTTCTGGTAACAGGCTATATTGACATATTTTTTATACATAGTATAACACATCAGCGTTATTAAAGTTTCAAACATGTCATACTAAACGGTGGGTATTTCTAAATACAATTTATATGTATTAGGTACCTACTTTATACAATTCCAAATTTAAAATTGACCTTTCTGTGTAAAAGCCATAGACCTATACATTTTGTATATCTAACAATCTATACATACATGTTTCAATGCAGCAGATGTATAATGTAAAAAAAAAATCTTTTGGGTAGAAATTGTGAGCAAAAAATTAAGAAAAATTCTTTGCAGATTTTACTAGTAAATTATACATCTGTTACAATAAGACTATCACTAAATAATAATAACAAAATTCTCGTACTAGTCTAGTGCACTCCGGGGCACAATAGGCCGCGTTGGGAAATATCGATATTCGATAGCATGACTCATCACTAAAATCCATTCGACGAACTATACTAATTCGACAATTCAATACACATATACTGTCAGCATCACTGTCTTTCTCGACATTTTAAAAAGAAAAAAAGAGAAAATTTGTGCGAATTTTCAAAACTTTATTTTTGGTTATTTAGGCGCTTTGCCCACGGTGCAACTGTTGCAGCAACTGGCAATTTGCAATTAACTTGCAACTAGCTGTTTACATACATTTCAATTGGACTGCGCACACACGGGTGATTCTCGGTGGTCATACTGGGTTGTCCTACTGGTATGGCCAGTGAGAATTTGTGTGTTGAGATTTTCTCACTGGTCATACTACCTATTAACACCAGAAATTTATCATTTTCTTTCATCCTGTATATATCTGCAGTGGTACAGTCAAGCTAAAAGTGAGCTATACAAGTCTATAAGGACAATAAACATATGAAATAAATATGCTCTAGGAATGTTTTTGAACAGTTTTTATGGAATAAGAATATCATTAAATATCTTGATTAATTTAAAAAACTGCCTTCAAAGAAGTAATTTAAAATAACTTAATTAGTAATATATATAACACTAGCTGTGCTCGCGGCTTCGCCCGCGTGGAACTCAAATGTGTCACAAAATTTTTCGTGAATCCCGACCCCGCGAGAATTCTTGGATAAATAGTAGCCTATATATTACTCCATACATAGATGTAGCATACACTGACGTTTAGATAGATTGGAAATGCGAAAGAGCAAAACATAATTATGATACACGTATGGCAGAGCGAGATAGATTAATAGACGAAACCAATTTTTAGACGGCATAGCGGGCTTAGCGGGCACTTGTCAAAAATTGTTCCTCAATTTTCTCAAAATACTTAATTTAGTTTTTACATTTCTGTGTGGAATAACGTTCTTTGTAGTGTTAATTAGTGATAGTTACTTGTGCGGTACCTGGATGTGACTCCTCTAAATATAAAAACCACCAGGAAGGCGTCGCGCTCGGCGGTGACATTGACAGAGGGCGATTCATTTTTGGTTTCGTCCAAGTGATACAATTGCCGATCTTTAGTTATACATATAATAAATCTATGGCTCCATATGAATAACAGTTGATTTTTAGGGTTCCGTACAAACACAAACAGACCCTACAATTTTATTTATAATTATGTATAGATGGAGATATAGATTTAGATAATTGTTTTTTCATGTAACCTCAAAACTTTACCATGTTTATTACCATGTTTGTCTTTTTTGAAAGTCAAGTCAAATGTCAAAGTACCACATGAATAAGTATTTTTATTTAAAAACTAGTAAATCCGCCCTCGCTTCGCTTCGGGAAACCAGTCCCTTCAAAAATCTCTATAAATTTTAACAAATTATATTTTTCCGATGTCTAAGCTATATTACTGCAATGTTTCATGAAAATCCGTTCAGTAGTTTTTGCGTGAAAGAGCAACAAACACACACATACATCCTTACAAACTTTCGCATTTATAATATTAGTAGGAAGGAAGGATTAGTAGGATACACATATTTTCCTTCACATTTAATTATATAAAACCCATTTTCAAAAAATGTTTTAAGAACATGATTATTTATTTATCACAAAATGAAATATTCACATTTGACTTTTAGCTTGACGGTACCGCCACAGCTATATATAGGATGAAAGAAAATGCTACATTTCTGGTGTTAATAGGTAGTATGACCAGTGAGAAAATCTCAACACAGACATTCTCACTGGCCATACCAGTAGGACAACCCAGTATGACCACCGAGAATCACCGGCACACACACACTCACACAATGTGTGTAAACAGCTAGTTGCAAGTTAATTGCAAATTGCCAGTTGCTGCAACAGTTGCACCGTGGGCAAAGCGCCTTAAAAACATTATCTATTCATCTATTCATATG
The DNA here is from genome assembly GCA_905404135.1 of Hesperia comma. Classification (NCBI taxonomy): domain Eukaryota; kingdom Metazoa; phylum Arthropoda; class Insecta; order Lepidoptera; family Hesperiidae; genus Hesperia; species Hesperia comma. The sequence continues at coordinate 1,397,952 of FR990039.1, forward strand.
GTATAAAGTCGATTGTCATAAAATATCGACAATACAAATAATGTATTTTTATGTGATTAGCCAAAAAATGAGCATACATATATAAATAAATATCAAGTCCTCATCCCTCATAGACCAAAAACATTAACCATTGTGGCTCCAACCGAAAAAAAAAACAAAATATTAGTTTTTTTAAATGGCAACCATTTACTTGTCAAAACAGTTGTCAAGACACTCCCAACGCGCTCCTACAACGCTCCACGATATACCAGTGCTATAGCTAGTTTAATAAAAAACATTTCAACTTTTCCCTACCAAAACGGTATACTTTCCACACAAATTTTGCTACCAATCCCAAACTCTCAGATTGTAGAAGACAAACATGTTTAATTCACTACCGATTTTTATTTTCGAACGAAAACTTCACAACCCGCGCCATTTTTCGTCCGTTCCAAATTCAAACAGCTCAGTTTCCGCGTTCGAAAATAAAAAAAAACATACTAAATATACAGTTAAAACACTAAAAATAATAAAATAACCCTTCAATAAACACACAGTACGCACTTTTTTTTAATATACATTTTTTTTTCATATTTATCATTAATTTTACTTTTCATAATGTACACAAATGTTATAATATATTTTATTAATTATTTTATCGATGTAGATAGATAATGGACAATCCTAACATTATTTTTTTTTCAATATAAATAAATTTCTATTCATTTCCGATTTACATAGGATGATGGATAAAATCTATTTATTTATAATCTGTAGTTTATTATGAACATCTAGCCGTTGTCGAGAGATGGCGTTACTAGTACATAGTTCCACAGATAATACATCACATTGAGAACAAGAAAAGACAAACTTTTTATTGGAAATATAAAATTCGATTTAACCACAGTTTATATATTTGACCTATTACTTTTCTATTCTACATTACCTCATTGAATTATTATCCTATATTCATTCTTAGGGTGCGTTTCCACTGGAGCTAACGCATCTTTAGCTACGTAAATTAGCTTAGATCTAGTGAAAATTCACACTTACCCGCGGCCATCCTAAGCTAAGCTACAAATTATTATTACGGTCTAACTCTACCCTCAATAAAATAATATTGCTTCGGTGATTTTACAGTCTTGTACTTGAATAGTTAAAACGCAACAAGACTTTATTAATAATCTTTCGACATAGTTTCAGATCTAATGAATTTTACTTGTAACTTGTTACTTCCCACGGGAATAGGAAATATAAAGCTATTTGTATCGTTCATAATTTAAAAGAGTTGCTACATTCGTTGCCATGGCAACCGTTGCTACGGCAACCAAAACTTCTTTTTAGCCGACTAGTTAGTTAGCCTAATTTATTATGTTCACCAGTTTCATCGTAATCTCTAAACTATTTGACATGAGGTATCGGTTGCAGACTATGTGACGTCATAATACACTAATTATGGCGCTCTCTGGGGGGCATAGACAATTTTTTAACATTTCATATGCATATTGTTAGAGTTATGCACACATAACTATTATTATTTGAGCTTAAAGATAACCTTTCAATTTATTGCATGTACAACATATACTCAAGACCCAAAACTGCAAAATCACATTAAAAAAACAAGACATTGCTTTGTACTTAATACTATTTTTAAGGCAGCGTTTGTGAAATATTGTGTTCAGTATAAAACGGACGTTAATACTATTATATAATATGTTATATTAAACTTTAAATACACTAGCGCTAAGACCTATAATTGAACGTATTACCAGCCTTTTTGAGGAATATCTATGAAACTGTCAATCTTATATATCATCTACGCAAATATTTTCCATGTATTTAAATAAAATGTATTAAAAATTGTACGTATCGAAATTACATTCGTTTTTCAAATTATTTTGACATCTAAACTGGTGTATTTTTTTTCGTTTTGGCATTTTAAAATAAAACAAAAAATGGGTTTTTAATTTTCCTTTTTAGCTGACTTCAAAAAAGAGGTTATCAATTCAATAATTATGTATTTATGTTACAGTTTATGTTACATTTATGAACAGTATAAGTCCCATTAAAATTGCTTCAGTAATTCAGTAGTTCTTGAGATAAAGGATATTCGACTGGTAATTTTTGAGTTATCTATTCCGATTTCGAAATCGGTGGTAATTTTTCTAAAAAGTTATTATTTAAAAATCAAATTTCTTAGATTGTCGTAAACATAAGATGTATATTATCTAATAGTATATTGGATTATATAACGTATATTATATCTATAGAATAATCTGAGCATGATATTATATATAAACACTATGTATTATTATTATGTGTAGCATTCCATCACTCTATGTAAACGGGTATTAGGTCGATAATATATTTATAGCATGTACTATATTTTCTTTGTATGCATAAGATTTTGTAATTTGTCACTTAACATAAACGATAAAATGATTTTGTATAGACTGCTAGTCCCCCGGTACATATATTTCATTCATCCTAATACTAAGTATCAACCAACGCTAAATACATACTATTTTTCCTTACTAGTTAATAATTTTTCAAGAAATTTATATTATCAATGCTTCAAAATTTTAATAGCGTTAATAACATATATTATGTCATAGCCGCAACAGAGCGCCGGAAACAAAATAGTGAAGCCGGCAAAAAGCCAGCCTAGCCTTGTAATACACACGGCGGCACTCACACCAAAACGACTTTTGTGTTCTGAATAATAAAAAATAAATGAAGCTTTGTGTTCCAAAAAATAAAGTTTAAATTTGTTCTAGTTCAAACTGTCAACATAGGGCATTCTATTGGTTTCGATGTGTGCTTTCGGCTGACTTTTGCCGGCTTCACGCTTTTGTTCACGGCGCGCCGTCTATAGTTTATTGGTCTGAGGTCATAGCTTGGTTTCAAGACGTTAAAATTTAAATGACAACCATCCTTTAAAATCGATACTCCTCTGAACATATCATTTGATATAATTAGATATAAAGTGACCTTATAAAATTGGTAATTACTTAAATATATTACCGACCACTTGACAATAATACACAATCAATAACTAATCTAAAAGACTTAATTATTCACATATTATATTATTGTTACTAATAATAATTATAATTAATAATTAGGATATTTTTATACACTATTTTTTAACATTATAATTTTTTTAATCAAAATCGAGAAAAAATGCAAATCAATTTGAATAATATCACATTACTAGAATATGTTTTTTTTTTGTTAATTTTATTTAACTTTAATTTATACATTACTTACGCGAGAATCTATTAAAAAAAAAAGTTCAATCCTTTACAAACTTCCCTACAACAACGTAATATTATTTATAACTCACGAATAACCCCTAAGGCGCATTCGGCAGTGTCAAACGTCAAATTGACAGATGTCAAACTGACAGCTGTCATATAGTACGAAATGACGTCAGCCGCGTACAAGGCACCGTCTGCTCCGTTTTTTCTTCTCTTGACATATTTGAGCACGAATAAGAGACGAATATCTAACCGTCTCATTCACAGAAAACTGAGAACTACTGAGAAGTCATATCAATTAAGAATTTCAATCGATATTTATATATATACCTTCTCTATATCTCTATTATATATACCCTGTATAGAATGACTCAATTTAGCGATATACAAGAGAGACTAAATCACCCATAATTTTTTCGCTGCCCATATACATATCTATGAAATGTTTTCTTTACGAAATGTGCTTTAAAAACTAAAAAAAACAAGTGGTTATATTTCCACGTTTCTTATATTGCTTATCACTTTTAAAATCGGTTTTATTTTTGCAACTATTAAACTATTTCACCGTTAGAAATTTTTAACTAACAACAGTAACATACAGCGTACATATAAAAGAGATGTTAAAATTCCAACAATATCTATGATGCAATCATTAACACAATGATTACTGTTACAAAGACATAAGGTCGAAAATTGTTACACCCTCATAATAGGAGATATTACTGCCAAATTTTGACGCCAGAGTGCAGCACTAGCACATACACCGCCGCGTTCCGTAACTGGACGAAAACGCCCAAAATGTCACTTCTTCATAGAAATTTGAACGTTTAAGTCAAGTAACGGAATGCGGCTTATGATTTGTTTACTGTATGTGCTGATGGCGCCATCTACGCCGAGCTTTGCGTTATATTCCCTATTATATTGGTGGTAGTAACAGGATATATTTTGCTAAGTTGGCACAACAAATACTAGAAAGTAAGGAAACTTCAAGTCAGAAAAGAATTATGTCGGAGTCATCAGTTTGGACCTTGTATATACATGGGCGACGTAGAAAACTTTGATACCGTGTTTTAGGATTCGTGACGTGTGATATTATCACATATCAATTATGTATAATATGCCTTGATATATGATTTTACCCTTTCAATGCTGAATTTGTAACAGTGATCAATATGTATGAAATAAACAATTCGTCACAGAATCGATATTACACGCAGAATAATCGGGATCCCGTAAATCGATTATCAAATCCAAATCCGATAAACATCGATTACTTAATCGATAATCTCATAGAACGGGAATAAAAAATATTGTAATGTATATCACAATTTCATTAATTTCGTCCTAACATACTATATGCATATTGTATTATATCGAATTAATATCGATTCTATACTCAAGAATCGATTCCCAAACGAATTTGACTCTATATCAATCAAATTAAAACAACAGAATTTATCTCGTTGTAACCCAGTTTTATCCAAGAATTGGACTGGAGTATCACTGTGGAGTATGCCCTAGGCTTCCTCAGCTATGAGGAGACCTATACTCAGTAGTGAACCATAACTGTGTTAAAGCTAACCCGTACGATACTTGTTTTATTGTAAATTTTAATTAAACTATAATATTGCGAATGGGCATTCGAAATTCATTGTTTTTTTTTAAAAAAATCGGGTATCAGAACAAAATTAACACAACTGAAAAATTATAAACTACCAGGAAACCAGAAAACACTTTTAAGTCGTTACACAAATGTCTAATGTCCAATGTAACTATAAGGCACTTCTCACACTACGCTATTTATTAGCTACGCGACTGCAACGCAACCCAAAATTCGCTGTATCTGACACTGTTCACTGACAGGAGACGCATCGTAGACGCGTAGCATTCATACATTGACAAGATCCTAGTCGCTTGCAAATAGCGTTGTGTGAGAAGTGCCTAAAACGATATTTTGGACATACTTATATTCAAAATCCAAAAGATCTCTTCCCAATATTCTAGAACATTCTATACACAATTTCCGACAACTCAATAACTAAAATTCAATAAAAGACCCATTTCTTCACGGTAAATTGTCCAAATAATTTTTACCCATATAATTTTCCTCGGAAAAGCTTATCAATTCGATAGTTTTCCAGCGCATAATCGATTCAACCGCATCGAAATATACAACATCGTGAGTACCCTATCGTTTAAAAATCCATTACAATAGAGACCGGTGCCAATATCTTCTATCCAGCCGTACCTTTAGCAATCAAATTCATACATTTTTTTACAATTTTCATTTCTATTATCTTATCCGAGATCCAAGATAGATATATTATTGGCACCAGCTTTATCCTTGACCTATCAAAGTATTCTTTATTCATAACATAGTGTTTTCATAAGACATTTGTCTGTGAGACACAGAGCGTATACAGTTTCATAGCGAGTTCTACACAAAACCCGCTTGTGTCTGCCGTACAAATAATTTTAGTGTCCATTTTGTGTCGCGATGACAATAGTACTTGTGGTTAAGAAGTAATGATGAAAAAGATTTTGTATAACAATTTAATAACAATCTATCACTTAACACTGGGTCCCTAAAGTCGGTCAAGTGCGAGTCGAAGTATCACTCATACGGTTTCGTACCATATTAATTTTATTTATTTTAGATTTTCTTATTATGGGGACTACTTGAGATTAATTTTTTAAAATTATTTTATTATTTTTTGTTAAAGCAGCTATAGTAACATATTTTATGAAAATTACAGGTGTCTAAATTAGTTTTTACTTTTGGCAGATTTGAAATTTCAGCATATTTATAGCTAAAACCGTGGAGATGTTTCAACTGATTTTCAAACAAATTCAACCCCAATTTCACCCCTTTACAAACAAAATAATACAAAACCCATTCCCATCAGACATCTACTAACAAACTACCTTCCTACCAAATCTATCTATACATCCAACGCTTCAATATTCCACGTTAACCGACAACCCTTACACTTTAACATATTTTAGACTTTATTACCAAAACACTAAGTTCTTAAATTGCATCACAAAATCACCATCAAAACCGCAGATACTAAAACCATCACAACGTTAACTTGCCACTTACTTCGCTGAATTCTTCCTTTGCACCGGTTTGTCCTTCACTTTGGGGGTAACTTTCGTCTTGTCCGTCTTGACTGCTACGGGGGTGGTTTTCTCAGTCTTCAGCGGTGTGGGGGTGGTTTTTTCCGTGATGGGAGGGGATGACGGCTTCTTCGGCTTGTTCGCTTTCGCCGCCGCCGCGTAGTTGATTGGTTTCGGCCCACTAGGAATATCTTCTTGGGGCGGTGGTGTCGTTTGCTAGAAAACATAATAAAAACATAACAAATCGTAGCTTGTTAAAAAACAATATATCGACTTCCAAGTCGATAAATAGTCGATAACTCAAAAACAACCCGTCAGATGTTGCCGAGTGGTTCGTGAACAGATTTTCATGATTCTTTTTGTAAAGAAAGGTAGTACTTGTCACACACGTCCAATTTGTAATAATTGTAATTAATGAAATTATTGAATTATTGAAATTTTGAATTTTGTAAGTATTTTAAATTCTGATTATGTTATTTAAAAGGTAGGCAAACGAATTGGGGATACCTGTAATGTTAGTTTCTTAAGCCTATGAATTAAATAAATAAATATAAATTCGAACGACATCTGCCAAGTAGCTTTTGAGTTATCTGTACTCGACGATATTTAAGTCAGTAATTTCTTAGTAATTACTTTTGAAGTCCATTAATAATAATTGCTACTAACCTTAACAGCATCGACCGCACTCGCGACGGGCGCGACGACTGGCTCCTCGACGAGAGATTTCTCCTCGCTTCTCTCCACTCTCTCCGTCCTCTCCGGCTTCTCTACCTTCTCCACCTTCTCCACTTTGCTCTCGCTCTTCACCTGCTTCACCACTTCCTTCTTCACCGGCGTTTGGACCTGCCGATCGACAATGCCGTCATTTATTTAACAACTAATAATAATAATAACGCTAACACACTCATACCCCCGCAGTAGGTTACTAGGTACCTGTGTCGCGGGTGGCATGGACTACACATATAACACATCACAATTACACCCATGACCCGAGTACAAATATTTATCTGCCACATAAATATCTGCCCCGGCCGGGAATCGAACCCGGGACCCCTCGTGTCGCAGGCAGGGTCGCTACCAACTACGCTACAGGGTCGTCATAACTGTGTTGAAATTTAAAAGAACCTCTGACTAAGAAAATTATGCTATGAGCTGATTGTCGGCGATCGCTATCTATGGCGCCATCTATTGTCGAAAGGGGAAGTCCCTACGCGTGAAAGAAGCCGGTGCAGGACGCCTGACGCCTCCACTATACGAACGATTCGAGCTACCGGCGCATACGTTGCATACACACTTTCATATTTTGTAAATCTAATTCGAATTAAACGTTTTTAAAATCGTAAAATAATATACGCATTCATTGAGAAAAACCACAAACCCCGTTTCTGAACACTGATGATCATCCAACTGTTGGACCAATTTCTATCAAAAAAAGCTAAAAACCACAGCAAGTGAAGCGGCTTTCTATAAAAAAAAACCTTCATTCCAACTTTAGACAAAATAAATGTAAATTAAACTTTCAAAAACTTCCTCCATCTTTGGCAGCATCTAGATGGCGCTGAACTGCCAAATGATTCTCTTCAAACTGCCGAACCGATTTCTACTGCCTTCCAATAAAAAACCCTTACTCAACTCAATCGGAGCCGGTTACACTTTTTTAGAGGCGACCATCTCAGTCCTCGGGGGTAGCAACGCATCTGTGACCGAATTAGAACGAGACTCATTGCGTCTTGTTCTGGGTCGGTCACAGTTGTCATGGGCGGCAGCGGAAGGCGGTGCTGCTTGCTCGTTTGCTATCTTAATTCCATAAAAAAAATCCACTAATCCAACTTCAAAAAAAAAGTACACAAAGCCCCACAAAAGCCCTACTAACCTAAAAAAAGTACACCAAGCCCCAAAAAAACGCCACCAACCTTAGTCTCGCTCTTCGCGGGCGCCGGCTTGGTCTTCTTGGTCTCCGGCCGCGCTATCTTCCGCTCGGGCGCCTTCGGCTTGCTCCGCCGGCGCTCCGCCCCTCGTTCCAGCGGCTGCACGTCCGCCGCGGACACCTCCGGGGGCTCCGCTGGCGGCGGGGTGCTCTCTGAAACTGGTTTTGGACCGTACATGTCAGAAATTATTGCTTTTTACAAAAAAAATAACCGACTTCAACCTCGATAAGTACAGATAACTGATAAATTACTCGCCAGATGGCGCTTAATTCAACATGTAGGTGTAAAGTTCTCGACATTTTATCGAGCCTACAACCGGTAATCATCGATCTACACTTTTTACACTTTGTTACACTTTTTTAGATGCGACCATCTCAGTCCTCAGGGGTAGCAACGCATCTGTGAGTTCTGTGACCGAATTAGAACGAGACTCATTGAGTCTAGTTCTGGGTCGGTCACAGTTGTCGTGGGCGGCAGCGGAAGGTGGTGCTGCATGTTCGTTTGCTATCATAATTCCATAAAAAAAATCTATGAGACAACATCAAAACTATAACATGACGACCCTGTAGCCTAGTTGGTAGCGACCCTGCCTGCGACGCGAGGGGTCCCGGGTTCGATTCCCGGCCGGGGCAGATATTTATGAGGCAGATAAATATTTGTACTCGGGTCATGGGTGTAATTGTGATGTGTTATACAATATATGTGTAGTCCATGCCACCCGCGACACAGGTACCTAGTAACCTACTGCGGGGGTATGAGTGTGTTAGCGTTTTATAACAAAACAACATACCGTCTGTCTCACTCTCCTCTTTTCTCGTCTCCACCTCACTAGTGGAGGTGACTGGCTCCTCTCTCGCTGTCTCCTGCTCCGTGCCACCAGAGGTCTTCGGTGCTGTCTGTGTGTCCGGCGCTTCGGGTTTGTCCTCTGTAAAACAATAGGTACATAAATAAATGATAATAAAAATCTACCAAGTGCGAGTTGGACTCGCGCACGAAGGGTTCCGTACCATTATATATATATAAAAACGCCAAAAAAATCTGGTCTGTTGTATGAAATCCTCACTATACTTACTTTAGTTTTTTGTAGCCACATATTAGCCACAAGCAACGCCATCTCTTGGACCGAAAGGTAACTAAATTATCTCTGAGGCGTCGAAGCCATATTTCGATTGAAATACTTATTTTATTCAGTGTTTTAGTATTTGTTGTTGTAGCGGCAACAGAAATACATCATTTGTAAAAATTTCAACTGTGTAACTATTACGGTTCATGAGATACAGCCTGGTGACAGACGGACGGACGGACAGCGAAGTCTCAGTAATAGGGTCCCTTTGGGTACGGAACCCTAAAAACTAAAATAAACCTCTATTGCAAAAACTTATTTATTTTCAGTAACTAGATTAATCTTTAGCTCTCAATAATCGAATTATGCAAATTAGCCAAGGAATCATTAATTAATTTGGAAGTTTGAAAAATGATGTTTCCTGTAGTTTAAATAAACAAAAAATGCAATAATTTATTACAGCCAAAATTGCTGCAAAAATAAGTACTCTGAGCACTTTAGTGGAGTGCTGTAAGACTTAAAAATCGGCCAAGTGCGAGTTGGACTCGCGCACGAAGGGTTCCGTACCATTATGTATAAAAACGCCAAAAAAATCTGGTCTGTTGTATGAAAGCCTCACCTAAATATTTACTTTAGTTTTTTGTAGCCACAAGCAACGTCATCTCTTGGACCGAAAGGCAACTAATTTATCGCTGAAGCGTCGAAGCCATATTTCGACTTAAATATTTATTTTATTCAGTGTTTTAGTATTTGTTGTTGTAGCCACAACAGAAATACATCATCTGTGAAAATTTCAACTGTGTAACTATATATTACGGTTCATGAGATACAATTAGGGTGCGGTTCCACTGAGGCGGAGCGGAGCGGAGCAGTGCGCGATTCACCAATCACATGGCTTGAAATCCACACGAGGCGCAATGAGCTGGGATTTCAAGCCATGTGATTGGTGAATCGCGCACTGCTCCGCTCCGCTCCGCCTCAGTGGAACCGCACCCTTACAGCCTGGTGACAGACGGACGGACGGACGGACGGACAGCGAAGTATCAGTAATAGGGTCCCGTTTTACCCTTTGGGTACGGAACCCTAAAAATGGACATTAAAGCTTACGGCACTCCACTACTTCTTTCTGTGGTAAATTTTTAAGTGATGATCGAGAATCTATGGACATTATTGATCGAAGACATTCTATCACTCACTTCTGATGTTTATTTTTTTTTTATAGCCTAAGCGGGCAAACGAGCAGACGGGTCACCTGATGGTAAGTGATCACCGTCGCCCATGGACATTGGCAACACCAGGGGCGCGACCAACGCGTTGCCGGCCTCGAAGGAAGCGATAGACCCGCTTCTTGAAGGACCCCATGTCATAGCACTGTGGGAATACTGAGGAATGAAGGATGAATGAAGGATGTTTATGAAGTTTCATGCATTCATATCTACAGGCATCGTGCGTGGCAGACACGTGGCGTGGCTGACAAAATGTCATTTCATACAGATTATTCACATTTAGAACGTAGCGCACCGCAGACCATAGAGATATTACACTAGAGGGCAGAAGCCAGGCTTTAGAGCGTACCTCGGATAAAAAGAGACGAAATCTTTAGTAATCACCTTTCTCTGTCTGGCTCATCGGGATCGGAGAGAGATAGGTAATTACCGTTATCGTTGTTTCTCTTTCTAACCGGGGGCGATTGCAATGTATGGGCAGCCGTATGGCTCACCCACTGTAGTGTAATATCTCTATGCCACAGACAAGACAGCATTTTCAATGAGAATGTTTTGTCTGCAACGCGACGTGTCTGCGCGTCACGTTAGATTCGAATGCAACATCCCATCACCCAGTCCGTCCCCTCCAGGGCGCATACCTGGCGGCGGCGGCGGTCTCCTCGTGGGCACAAACTCGGCAGCGAGCGGGTTGAGCGTCGACCGCGACACCGTCTCCTCCAGCGACAGGGACCCAGTGCCGTTGCTCGTGCTGGCGAGAGGAGAGTACAGAGGTTTAATCATGGAGCAAATATAGAGAGGAGATGGCCTAAGCAACTGTGCACTGTAACTCAAATAGGTCCTGACGTCATCACAGTGGGCGTGGCCTTAAGTCAGTCTACTGACGGCTCTCACCAAATAAATTTTTACTCGACGTTAGATGGCGATACTTTGTATCACGGGAAATAAAAATGCATAGGTGCGTAGAGCTAACAATTATTATATCTTAATAATCATACATACTGAAATTCGTCCTACATTAATTCCTAAAGAATTTTTTACCACCAAATATTATTTTTCTAGTTTTTATAATCATTTTGTAAACACCGCCATCTATTGACAACTACTTACAACAACAAAAACACAGGGCCGTATTTGGTAAGAAATGGGCGGGATCTTGTTAACCCCCTCGCCCCGCAAAGCGTCACGCGATCTTTCATAGAAAAATATACATACAACGTCTCCTCTCTATATTTGCTCCATGGGTTTAATATTGGTGGTTACATTCAGTTGGCGCGAGACGCATCTGAAGGGCTCAGAGAACCCGATACCCGCATCGTATCATAATATCGCAAAGTATTCATACATCACAACTATCGGATCAAAATATATGGTACGGTAAGGTATTGATACCAAAAGTACTAAAATTGATATTGAAAGAAAAATATAGATATTTTGATCATTCTTGTTGTTTTTTAATCGTCTCATACCACCAAAGTGACACAATAAATCTCTTCTGCACAATTAGACCTCAACACACACACACTCTGCAATAATAAGCAATACACTTGGTGGTATTATTGGCTATGAGTGAGAGATCTCCCTGTAGGAGAGACGACATGCCTGAGGGGCGGCCGTCCCCAAGTGATTGCTTGGTTGTATATACAGGCGACGTACAAATCATCGCTAGCGTGATTCAGACAGCGTGACGTCACCGTGAGCCCGTCCTAAACCAGGCGTCGAAGCCGTCATGCCTCAAGGGAGACGACATACCACGAGGGCGGTCGAGCCTCAACTGAACACTCAACACTGACACTGAGCGCGTGGTATATATACAGCCGGCGTAAAAATCATCGCTAGCGTGATTCAGACTGCAGTACTCACGTGGGATGGTTATGTCCGTTGGCGCTGGGCTCGCTCTCGCGCTGCCGATATATATGCGGGCGGTGTACAAATCATCGCTAGCGTGATTCAGACAACATAACGTCTTCGTGTGACCATCAGACACCAGCGTTGAAGACGTCATGCCTCAAGGGAGACGACATACCACGAGGGCGGTCGAACCTCAACTGAACACTAACACTGGGCGCGTGGTATATATACAACTGACGTACAAATCATCGCTAGCGTGATTCAGGCCGGGGCACTCACGTGGGGTGGTTGTGTCCGTTTGCGCTGGGCTCACTCTCGCGCTGCCGGTATATATGCGGGCGACGTACAAATCATCGCTAGCGTGATTCAGACAGCATGACGTCACCGCGTGCCCGTCCTAAACCAGGCGTCGGAGACGACATTCCTCGAAGGCGGTCGGGCCTCAACTGAACACTGACACTGGGCGCGTGGTATATATACAGCCGACGTAAAAATCATCGCTAGCATGATTCAGGGCGATACTCACGTGGGGTGGTTGTTCCCGTTGGCGCTGGGATCGCGCTCGCGCTGCCGGTATATATGCGGGCGACGTACAAATCATCGCTAGCGTGATTCAGACAGCATGACGTCACCGCGTGCCCGTCCTAAACCAGGCGTCGAAGCCGTCATGCCTCAAGGGAGACGACATACCACGAGGGCGGTCGACCCTCAACTGAACACTAAACACCCTCGCCGGGTATATATACAACCGACGTAAAAATCATCGCTAGCGTGATTCAGACACCAGTACTCACGTGGGATGGTTGTGTCCGTTGGCGCTGGGCGCTTGCTCGCGCTGTTGGTCCTCCAGCATCGCCTCGATACACTGCTCCATCAACGCCTCCTCCTCCAGTTGCTGCATCACCTGCAAACACACACCGATACTTTGGCTTAGTTAGGGCTCATTCACACGACGACGATTCGTTTTTTTTCACGAATCGTCTTTTTTCACGATTCGTTATTTTTTTTGACGGCAGCAATGCTTTTTAAATACTCATGTTCACACGCTTGACGAATCGTGAAAATAGACGAATACGGATACGTCTTTTAGAAATCACGAATCGTGAATGATTTATGATTATGACGGATCCGCGCACAGTTTAGTATGCGTTTGTGTGTGAACTTCAATGCGGATATTTTGACGAATCGTGAAAAAACACGATTCCGTATTCAATGTGAACGTCCATCCGTCAAGACGTATCGTGTTTTTTGCCGAATCGTCAAAGACGTATTCCGTGGGAATGCACCCTTACAGTTAGGAGTTTAATCATAATGGACATCATCACCTGACCATCACATACACATAACGTCTAACTCTTACTTACGCTATTATCAGGACGAGTACTATTTTATTACCTACAGAGTAACATATAGAGTGCACCCACCTAATACTCTTAATTTCGCTCTTGTCATGACGGTTCATATTACGTATTATTTTGTTACAGGTACTCATAATTTTCACTATGCATTCCTACCGATGTTTTTACGGGTGCTCACGATTTTCATTACTAGTACTCACTATATTTACATTCATTTAAACATACAGATGTTATGGATACACGAAAAATTGTCACTCTTATCTGTCACTCGACACTGACACTGACACCTGTCACATCAACTACTACCATAGAGATACCATACGGCTGTCCATACCATACATTGCAATCGCCCCGGTTAGAAAGAGAAACAACGATAACGATAATTACCTATCTCTCTCCGATCCCAACGAGCCAGAAAGAGAAAGGTGATTAGTAAAGATTTCGTCTATTTTATCCGAGGAACGCTCTGATGCCTGGCTTCTGCGCTCTAGTGTAATATCTCTATGAACTACAGCACGAAAGAAACCCGCTCACCTGCTTATCGAACTCCTCCTCGTTCTCCATCCACATGTAGTCGGCGAAGTCGTCCGGCGGGCCGGGCGGGCCCGGCGGGCCGGGCGGGCCGGGCGGGCCGGGCGGGCCGGGCGGGCCGTACGCCGGGGGGTAGTACGCGCCCGCCATCACGAACCCTGCGATGTACAGGTGGGATTGGGGTTAGTTAAGTATTGATTGTGTGTGGGGTGGTGAGAGGGAAGAGGAGAGACGGGGGAAGGGGGGAGGAGACGTGAGGGAAGAGTGCGGCGAGAAAAGGTGAGAAAATGAGGGTTAGGAGAGAGGAAGACTGGGCTGGGGATAGTGTTGTAAAGGACTCGAGTCTTTTAGTCTTAATTCCATAGACTCGGCTCAATTTTCTAGGACTCAGTGAACTAACAGAACTCCGAGTCTCGAGTCGAGCCGAGCTTCAGTCCTATCATGAAGTCTCGAGCGCCAAAGTTGAACTCGACTCTTACAAAGAACTCGAGTCTTAAAAAGAGCTTGAGTCTTAAAAGAGCTTGAGTCTTAAAAGAGCTCGAGTCTTCTTCAAACTGTTCTTCGAAATGCTGACAGTGATTTATTTAAAATTTATATCTATACTTATAATATATCTAAAGTTATTTTTCGACATCTCTTTCTGGTGACACATAGTTACCTATATCTCACAAAATAAAGCTTTTATTGGCTGCTTTAAAAAGAAAGACTCCAAGCGGAAAAGAACTCGAGCGGGACTCGCCACGTAAAAAGTTTATTTTAAAAGTGTCTAGCCGGGGAAGTGTCCCAAAGGATCAGTGCCTCTATTATGAGTTGTTGTAGTAAACGTAAAGGACGTTACTATTGCAGTTGACGTTTAGAATTTGTATGAGAATCCGTACAGCGCCTCTAGCGGTTACGATACTGAACTACAATTCTCATACAAATTCTAAACGTCAACTGCAATAGTAACGTCCTTTTGCGTTTACTACAACAACTCATAGTAGAGGCACTGGTCAGTTACCAACAAAATGTTAAAGGACAGCAAGGTGGCCATCTTTAAGAATAGACAGATGATTAACAAAAATCATATCACTATGAGTAACAGTATCTGAGTGGGTATAGCATATGAAAGGTCCACTGCAATAATGATAAATGTCCAAAATTTTTTAAATCTCAACGAGTAATTCCATTCGGTCACTTGACAAATGTAGTTAGGCATCTTGTTAACAAACTAAGCAATATTGCTTGCAGTCATGAGATAAATACGATTTTAATATTTAGCTCCATGGCTAGAATGCTCAACGTCACATGTGTTGACGGCAGTAATGCAAATAATTATACTGTTATTTTCCACAGAAATAACATTATGATATATGTTATATAACTTAAATAAACAATATTATATATTATTATATTCTGGTCTGAATTTTTTTACACCGTTTATAAATTTAAAACTCAATTATTATAAAACAAAAGACAAAGACATTAATCATTATTGCAGTGGACCCTTCATATATGATGCTGATTTTCACAGTACCCAGAACATTTTTGTTACCAATACAATCACTTTGACTACTACATTACACATTTCATTACAATACTCCCCACTCCCAGTACAATACCACAACTGTACCTCCAAAGACATCTCCAACTCTACCCTGAACCCCCAACTTCCCTTTCAAATTCAAATCTTTATTTCTTCGAAGTAGGTTTTTACAAACTCATTTCGAAAGTCAAGTTACGCCATCGCTTCAACAAATCCCTACGGTGAATGGTCTTGGTAGAAGAAGCGGCAAGAAACTCCCAAGGAGTCTCTTTTTTCTCTTTCTCCACTCACAGTACAGGTAGCACTTACTACTGATTATGGCTAAACACAAAAAAAACTAATTCTAGTCTAAGTGGAACTGGTCGCGGCATTATCACACCCAGGCACCCTTATCAATTATCATTAACATATTCATCTATAGTATAATATCCTTTACTAACAAGTTGTGATTTTACACGTCGCTTGAACATTTCAATAGATAAATCACGTATAATTTTGGGTATCTTATTGTAAAATTTAACACCAAGCCCCATAAAAGATCGCTGCACCTTACGCAGGCGAAATGAAGATGTAACCAAATTGTGTCTCTTTCTCGTTAGATGATTAAGCGTATCACTGTTGACTTTATATATGCCTAAATTTTCTCTTATGTGACTCACCGGGCACGTGGCCGCGAGGTATGTGCACCGGGTACACCGGGGCACGGTGGACGCCCGCGTCGCCACTGCCCACCACGCCGCCGCCCACGCCGCTGTCGATTATCACGCCGTTCGGCTGGAAACCACAGATTACACCGTTAAGAACTGCGCACATTACAACGACTCCACGCCAACGCGGTTACGGAGCCAGTCAAATGTAAGCATTCAATAAAGATCCTTATATCTTGGACGTTACGGTTGAATTTCGAGTGTGAACGGCGACGGTGAGCAGAGGGTGGGGAGTAGTCCACGTTTTTCAAGTTGCCGACACCTAAATAATAATAATGCCCACAATAGGGCAGGAATGGTTGCTGTGGTGTCATGGTAATACTTGTTTCCTGTCTCCAGCTTTCTTCATTACATAGTATAAAACAAAGTCGCTTTCTCTGTCCCTTTGTGTCCTTAAATCTTTAAAACTACGCAACGGATTTTGATGGGGTTTTTTTAATAGATAGAGTGATTCAAGAGGAAGGTTTATATGTATAATAACATCCATTAAATAGTTATTGCACCCGTGCGAAGCCGGGGCGGGTCGCTAGTAAATTATAAAACAGAACCACTTAAACGAAAGTATTTAATTATGATCTCAATGTCTTGGTTGTTACGGTTGAATTTCGATTCTGTACTTGGCGTCGTCAATTCAGAGTTGGTGAAAAGTGAGTGACGAGTAGTACGTCTTTTGTGTAAAAAAATTGTAATAATAAAGACATAAAGTAAATAATTCAATGATTTCGTTTTAGTTGGTCCATGCCTTGTTATAATGTGCGGAATGCTTAACACTATTCTTCATGTTGGTGTGGAATTTTAACTACAAATAAAAATTATTCCTTCTTTCCAAAATAAATAATATAATTACCTGCCACTGTCCATTCTCCTCGTTGCCATAATATGGACCAAGGTTAGCTGAGGCCGGAGCGTCTGGTATTTTCATGCTTGCAACACTGACAAATTTTAAATTTTCCCTCACTTTTCAAACATCCATACACCACTCAACAAATGTCTGTATATAACTGTAACTTCAACACCTCACGTTGTTCTTATTAAAACTGCAACGTAAACCTGTCTTCGTTAACTTGGTTTTCCGTGTTCTGACTATATTCATCTCTGGGTCGCCCTGTAACTGTTAAAAATATACTGGTCAAAATAAAATAACATAGCTTTGTAAAAAATATAACAGCAGAAAAATAACAGAGAAACCTCAAAAACTACATGCTAGACGTCGCTCTAGCTGCAAAATTCTTATGAATACAAATGAATCAAACCCAAATATAAGGCAACTGTTGTAAATTGTTCAGAAGTTCCCTCAACTGTCTTTCAGAGCCATTGCTTGATTTGGGGTTGGTTATTTAATAAGGTAAAAAGTTAGTTATTTTATTGTATAGCCTACAAATTAATGTTTTATCATAGCCCTTAAGATCTCTTGATAAGAGCGATACACATTACTTGATAAGATATGGAGTAGTAAATTATTTGTAATTGTTATTGATATCATAATAATTCTAGTTATAACAACTTTTCTTCCTAATAACCAATAAATAAAATTGGAGTGTCTGTCTGCGATTTCAAAGTGAATTTGAAGAAAATCAGCTCTATTATTCCTCTGACATCTATACCTAAGTATGTATTATTAATATTTATTTATTTTATACTAACATACTATCATACCGGCTGCCCTGGTCCATGTTATTTAAAAATAACAGTATTGATACTGTTTTTAAAATACTAGTTTTAGTCTGGTAGTGATTTTGCCCCCATGGGAACATATCATCAGGGGTGAAGTATCCATATCCCAGAACAAATCATGGTGTAACCATGTGATAAATTTTATTACAATATGTTAAGAATAATCATGAAGAATTTTATGATTTTTGGGTAAAAAAAATTTTTTTTAATGGAATGAAGATAGCAAACGAGCATGCAGCACCACCTTCCGCTGCCGCCCATGACAACTGTGATCGACCCAGAACTAGACTCAATGAGTCTCGTTCTAATTCGGTCACAGGTGCGTTGCTACCCCTGAGGACTAAGATGGTCGCCTCTAAAAAATCAGGTCATAAAGGATAAAGGATGTAATATAAAATTTCTTCTTCATCAATACAGAGGATTATAGATTATAGAGAGGTAAAGATAATCAATAGAGAGGTAAAGACACACTGGCAGAAGTTACTTTTGTATTTATATTAATATGGATTAATACAAGGATCAATGATATTACAGATCTGTTTTCAAGTACATACTTTAGGAAAGTCCAGCTAACATGCATTTTCATGAAATGATTTTTAAATTTAGAAGGTACTTTTTCCAGCCAGGATAATCATTATGGGAATAGTCTACTATTATTATTCAACGAAGCATTAATTTTTTAGAACAGCTGTGAATTCACACTTTTCACAACTGTCATAAAATCGCCAGAAATTTTATGTCTGAAACTGATTGTAAATTTACTCACGATATACGAATTGTAATACTAAAATTATTAGTACAGGTTATATTGTAAAGTTCACATATGTTTAGCAATAAGGAAAGTATGTTGGAACGTTAGTTAGCTTACGAGATAAGCTGTTATTGATACGAGACGAAATGAAAGGAATATACTTTCTAATTTAAACTCGCACGTAATACGTGTTTACTAATACCGTGAGATGGTACCCTACTTTTGAAATTATTAGGAACAACTAGACAGCTATATTTAGAATACCTAGAAGTCTTACATTGTTAACTTTATTGCAACTTTGATAAGTATATGTATGGGTGACGAAATGTGTCGGATAGAGTACAAAGTCTATAAATCGCCTATTCAGAGTGGAACGAAGCGATTTTAACGAGAATTATAAAGTCGTACACGTGTTTTCCTTCTGCTACGTAACACAGGAACAGGGCGAAGTACTCACGTTTTTCACGCACTCCTTGTGCGTATGGTTCACTGAACTATCATTTCACGGTATCCAATAGCTGAAAAACTGTTTGGCTGCACGTAAAACTGGCAATTTTACACTATAACCTATAATACACTACACACAGTACGCGTTGCCTTCGTGGTTTAGCTATGCCAATATGGCCACCGGCCTGAATATCGTCCGAGCTGACTTGAATAACAATAAACTAACTTCGTGGCAGAGGAGATACCGGCTTTTTGTGTCTTGAAACTGGTTGTTTAGGAAATTTGTAAGAATTATAGGGAATTTATCGTACATGAGAAAATTACACTCTTGTAAATTTAGCTGAGCCAAAATAATTGTCAAAATGACGGATGTTTGAATTTCCATGTTTAAATAAAATCAAAATCTATATAGAAGCTAACTTTGTGTTAGCTTGGTGTCCATCAGATTTAAGCTGTGGTTTATTAAATCTACTTTAGCGCTAGAGGTGAGACGTATTTACCATACCAGGTTTTAAAACCAGGGCTTTACTTGCAAGTACGGCGCCCTGGTACGAGCAGAAAGTACTTGCAAGTATTAAAGTATTTAAGTACGTGAACAGAAACCAAGGTGCGACAGCCGACAATACTTGCATGGGAAAACGAACCAAATCTCTCTATGAATAAGGAACACTGTTGTATTTGCGAATAAGAAATACTTTTGACGTATTTTCCCTTCATACGATTTTCTACCTTTTATATAGGAAAGTCCATAGAGATACGGATCGTTTTGCTATGCAAGTATTTGTCCCTCGGCCTCGCTATCGCGGCGGGGCTCGTACGGGGCTGGTTGCGGGGCTCTTTCGAGGGCTCGGTACGAGACTTGGTGCGGGGATTGCCGTGCCCGCCCGAGTATTCACGAAGAAAGCCGATTAATAAACATGACGCACTATTAACATCGGGTAGGGGTCTCGTGAATCATGGCTCTTATGACTCTAGAAAAAAGACACATTATTGTGTGTATACATTCGTACACATTTTTTAAACTTAAGAGGTGATAAATTATTCTTGAAAGCTTTGTTTTGAGTTGTTTTTTGCGTTCAGTTTCAGGTTCAGTGGTGAATTTGATATTGTGAACTCATAACGTTTGCGACCGTGACCTCATTTTAAAAATTATACCGCGTATTGAATGCGAAGCCAATTTTTGAACTTTTAATAATATATCTAGTAAGTATAATCAATCTTATTATTATTGATTGATTATTATTATTGTCTTAGATTTATTTTTAACCGACTTCAAAAAAGGAGGTTCTAAATTCGACCGAAAAATATATTTCGGTCATATGCGTTTTTTTATATTTGTTCAGTGATTTTTTCGTCGTTTATGGGCTGATTTTGATAATTATTTTTTGTTGTAAAGTAGATATGCGCAGTGGGGTCCTTTTAAAAGGATCGCCAGTATCTGATGATGGCATCTCAGAGAAATCAAGGGCAACTTTCGAAAATTGTAGGGACGACTAGTGTGTTTGTTAATGTTTTCATAAGTACATGAAAGCGCTACAATATCATGAAGGTCTGGAGTCGATCTGATGAAGCCGAAAGAGAGTCAAGGGAACTCCTCAACGATTTACTGTAGTTATCTAGTGTTTGGGCTTGATTAATTTGTAGTAACCTACATGTTGATTTAAGCGCCATCTGGCGAGTAGTTTTTGAGTTATCTCTGCTTATCGAGATTGAATTCGGTTATTTTTTTGTAAAAAGCAATAATTATTATTATTTTAGTTAATAGTAATTTTGTGAACGTAAAAAGTTTAAAACTTTAAAATCATTTTCCAGAGTTTGCAGAACAGACGCATTTAAATAATTTTAATGAAACTTTACATTAAAGTGTGCTTTTGTGTGTAGTTATACTTATAGGTATTAGGTTACTAGAACCTATATCAAATTAAATTTATACTCTAACGAAATCCTTCTGCTCACCCTGGTAAGAGTGTAAAAAACTTACAAGTGTCTATAAAAGTAAAACTTGCAAGCCCCAGATAAGAAAATACTTGCATAGGAAAATAGTCCGTACAGTATTGTATATAAAGAGCACATTCGTATTCATAAATAAAAACTTCCAAGTATTTTTCATGTATAAGATTGTGCTCCTTATATAGCATTAAAATACGGCTCGATTTCCTATGCGAGTATTTTCAACTTGGTTCGACACTGACGACATTGTAGCTTGGCGCGTTGGCGCGAGGAACGTGCGCCTCATATCCTACCAAATACTTTCAAGTATTTAAAAACCTGGTTTTCGACCCTGGTATTTTTACGTCCCCGTACTTTGAAGCCCTGGTATTGAATTTTGCAAGTATAGCTCACCTCTATTTAGCGCACACTTAAAATCAGCAATCTATAAAATACGGCCTATATTTAATCCCTTTAAGGATAAGTAGGTATTTAAAATTGAAAAACGATTGTATTTGGATTTGGCAGTACATCGACATTATCTTGTGATTATCGGTTAACAATAATTTATTTTTTTATTTATTTATTGTACGGATATTTTATCTGTTGTCTTTCTGTCAGTGTCATCCATTTGACATTAACCTTATCGTTAAATGTCATAACTTTATATAAGTATCGATAAAAATATTTATAATTTATAATTATTGATCCAGTATAGTACTATATTAATCTATGTTATTGATATTGAATTAAACATAATATAGGTGGACTTGAACGGTTTTTCTGTAGTATTTTGCGTAAATTTGAATAAAAAATGGATATAAAAATAGAGAGTCACGATTCAACGACCGATACGTCTTTGTTATGTCGCGGTTGCCTTGTGTCCTATGGAGAAATGAAAAACATGAGCGATTGGGGACTTGCCGACGATTTCTATAGGACGACTAATATACAGGTTTGTAGATTTTTATGTTTTGTGATAAGTCTTACCCCTAGCGAAACTCTTCTAAAATGTTTGTAGAAGTTTACACGCAAAATAAATTGCCTTTACACCCTTTACATAAATATTATCCATACTAGTGAACCGCTCTCGCTTCGCTCCCGTAGGAATCTCGGGATAAAAAGTAGCCTATGTGTTATTCTGATGTATAAGCTTTAATATTGTAAAGTTTCATTAAAATCCATTCAACAGTTTTTACGTGAAAGAGTAACAAACATCCATACTTACAAATATTCGCGTTTATAATATTAGTAGGGAAAGGAAGGTAGCAGCGAAAAGGTGGTGCCGCATGCTTGTTTGCTACATTAATATAAAAAAGTAACATTAATATTTTCAGGTGATCGATTCTGAAGGCATTACGGAGCTGCTGTGTGTGAATTGTGAAGATATGCTGGTGAAGTGCAAGCAGTGGACTGCTCAGTGCCAGGAGTCAGACGCATTCCTCAGGAATACTGCTAAAGTAAGTTTACACATTGAGTACTTGTGTTGATGATCCAGCTACTAGTCAAACTTTACCAAAAGAATCCATCCATGCAATAGATTCTGTGGTGGGGCGGAGGAAACACCCATACATATCCTCTGCGATTGCATGGCAATTACCCACTACAGAAGTCGTATACTTGGAGGTCACATAATCAAACCTGGCCTGATTAAAGAGATGGACCCCGGAAACGTACTACGGTTTATTAAAACTGTAGGCCTGGGGGACCAGATCTAACTAAAACTGGGATGGCTACAATAGATCAGAGATGGTCGCAGTGGCCTCGTAGGGATACTTGTTCCCTATGCCCAGACACCTAAATAATAATCCATCCATCTGTTTTTTTTTTTTTTTTTTTTCAGCTATGTCGGGGCATTGAAACTATTAAACTTCTTACACAAGTCGGCAATCTACCCGGTGGAGTAGATAATCAAAGGCCCTGGGGCAAAGAATAATCCCACCAAAAACATTTTCATGTAAAGTGTTGCCAAGACGACTGCGTAGGGTTTACCTTGTGAAAAAGATATCCGATTAAACAAATAGTTTGTTCTGTATTCATTGTGTGTTGATGTAGGTACTCCAGATTTTTACTAACAAAGACTTGATACATGTTGGGAATTTCCTTTATTTTTTTAAATAAGTTGACATGATTAAAGTCATGTTCCTGGAATCTGGTTTACTTTTACTTATGTTCTGAATGTAGAAATTTTCATTAGTTCTATTTATTAACATAAGTCCCCTTGAACTCTTGAGGCACGCCATAATACCAATCTCATACAGGTTTACATTTGTGGTCCTTGCCGCCTCCCAATGCATGGCGCTCGCGTGTGACGCATCAATATAATGCGCACTGTATCAAGATCTAAACTCTAAAGCACCAAATGATGTTTCATTTGTTTCAGAAAAAATTGGCAGACATCTCAGGAACAGCCCTGAAAGAGGAGGATAAGAATGTCGCGCAGAACACGGTTTCTTGTCTTCTGTTTAGCAATAACTTGGTCATTACCGTTATGGCACCGGATATGACTTCAAAGATAGCACTTCCTTGCCCCCACAACTGTCGGGATACCTTCGCGAAAAAGCCGGATTTACTGCATCATATGATCAAGAAACACCATGTAGACTCTAACTTCGCGATTGACATCCAATACTACTGTTCGGTCTTCAACTGCGCGTATTATGTCAACTCTGGGAAGAACAAATTCTTCACAGGACGCAAATCTTTGAACCAACATTTTAATAAGGTCCATGGAGAAAGCTATACATGTGAAATTTGCAGGCTGAACTTTTCGACATCATCCAACTTCAATCGGCATTTGAAGACCTGCAATTTGACGTATGAATGCCAGGCCTGCGACAGTAAGTATAAGAGCAATGAGCGATTGTTGGTGCATTTGTTGAGACGGCATCCGAGTCTACATCAGCAGTACAAAGAAAGGAAAGCCGAAAAACGGAAGACGAAGATGATCTCTGAGACTAAAAAAGCCAAGCCTTGTCCAGATAAGTTTGACTACATATGCGACAGTCCAAAACGATCTTTTGCAACCCAAACCTTGGACAACATCAAAAACGACGTCACCTTATCCTCTTGGCCGGAAAAGAGTGACGGAACAAAACGCGACGAAATTTCGACACAGACAGTCTTCGAAGATGTGCTGTCTATTAAATCGAGCGAAGAAGAGTCTATATTCTTCTCGGAAACCGTCTCTCTATCTGATATCCAGACCCAGACATTTCCAGTGGAGTTTGGATTAAGTCGGTGTAATAAGGAGACTATTACTTCTGAAACCCATTATTA
Organism: Hesperia comma; assembly: GCA_905404135.1. Taxonomy (NCBI): domain Eukaryota; kingdom Metazoa; phylum Arthropoda; class Insecta; order Lepidoptera; family Hesperiidae; genus Hesperia; species Hesperia comma. Next base: position 1,422,577 of record FR990039.1, read on the forward strand.
TAGTCTTAAAGGCACCCAAACCTGTCTATGCCTATACGACTCTCCAGGGTCGAACAGGTTTGGTGACAGCGTCAGTTCTAGTCCAGGAATGAACTTTATTTCGACCGAGACACAGACAGGAGATCTAAAGGACAGCATGAACGATTTACTGAGTTTCACGTCGATTGAAACTCAGACTTGTTTTGATGAGCTGAAAGATTTGTGATTTTGGGAGGCAATTACAAGTTCGTCGAAATTAGCATAGGGCGCTGGTCGAGTTGTTCCGCAAACTTTTTTAAGTTTCTAAGTAATGGTCGAAAGTGAAGATACGGTAATAGATGAATCCGTTTTAACATCATAACAACAGCAAACTAGAAGCTCTAGAATCTCTAGATGCTGTAACGGACAACAAAGCGAAAGCCTGCAAAGGTTTTTGACGTGATACTTTCTAATCGCGATTTGAAACTCGAAGATACTAAAGTGCCGGTAAAAAAGGCACGAAAGTTGAAGACGAAGTTAGTCAGGGGTGTAGTGGAAATTGTAGTCAGAGACGACGTCGGAGTCAGACTCGTAGTCAGAATTGAAGACGACGTTAGAATGGAAGCCAAAGTTAAAAAATAAAATAGTTTATAATTAATAGAAAAAAATGTCCGGAAGAAGTTGTTTTTTTGTATGTGTATGCAACAAAAATATGCACGTATTTTTAGGGTTCCATACCCAAAGGGTAAAACGGGACCCTATTGCTGAGACTTCACTGTCCGTCCGTCCGTCCGTCCGTCCGTCTGTCACCAGGCTGTATCTCATGAACCGTAATAGTTACACAGTTGAAATTTTCACAGATGATGTATTTCTGTTGCCGTTACAACAACAAATACTAAAACACTGAATAAAATAAATATTTAAGTCGTAATATGGCTTCGACGCTCCGGCGATAGATTAGTTACCGTTCGCTCCAAGAGATGGCGTTGCTTGTGGCTAATATGTAGTCCATGCTTTTAGTTACCAGTCGGTCCAAGAGATGGCGTTGCTTGTGGCTAATATGTGGTTACAAAAACTCAAGTAAATATTTAAGTGAGGTTTTCATACAAAAGGCCAGATTTTTTGGCGTTTTATACATAATGGTACGGAACCCTTCGTGCGCGAGTCCAACTCGCTCTTGGCCGGTTTTTTTATGTAATAATCTGACCCAAAGGTCACGAGAAACCTGGTGGATTATTCATCATTCTGTCGTTCCGAGCAGCAGAGTGACAGAACCACAGACCACAAAATAATCATAATTTGTGCTTTGTGCCACAGACGAAATTTGTGCACAGGGCACACACAAAATCAGTATTATCTAATTTGTGGTGCACATTGTGGTAAAGTCCATTTTTGTGGTGCACACACGTGCACATGTGGACGCATGTAGCACAGATGTGGCACAGACAAGAAAACACTTACTTTAGTAGATTTGTGAAAAAGTAATCGATATTTTAAATCATTCGGATATTATCCAATATAATATTACTGAGACTTCGCTGTCCGTCCGTCCGTCCGTCCGTCTGTCACCAGCATAGAGATACACACATCAACAAAGTCTAAGACTCAGGCACATTTTTGGTGACTACTTAAAAATGTAACTTTTTTTATTAAACATTTTTATGTGATATAAAGGGTAACTTAATGCTTGTTTATAAATTAAAATATTCATGTAGTTAAAGTGACAAAATAAAAGTTCAATTGAAAAGATCAAAAATGGAAAGAAAATTAATACACATGTACTGAACAAAAACTAAAACTAAATTGGCAAATTGACATTTTTATTAAACAAAAATTTATAGAAGTAGCATTTAGTAGTCTGTTGGACCTCCTAACGCATTAGCTAAGGCTCTGCAACGCCTAGGTATTCCGTCTTTTTGTACCGTCATGACTGCACAACCCGGGACTGCGCAGGCAAGAAGGAGCGTGTGGCCGGAACATAGTGAAATGAAGAGAGGCGCTATCGGACGCATTTTACCAATCGTTGAACACTAGTGACAGATGAATTATACTTTAGCAACGATTTTTTGGCGCGTGGCTGATGTCAGGGTTACAGAAACAGTGCCTTACAGTTTGCCTTCCCTATAAGGTGCTGTCCTCCACCAATCCGCATTGGAGCAGCGTGGTGGAGTATGCTCTAGGCCTCCTTAGTCATGAGGAGTGACCCGTGCTCAGTAGTGCGCCATTAGTGGGTTGTAGCTTATAAGGTGCTGTGTCTGTCACCCACACGTCATCCACGCGCCAAAAGATCGTTGTAGGACCAGTAGCCCAGTAGGACTATGAATGACTTTTTAACATGGCGGCGTTATTTCCAATTTTTGCCATTTCAGAGATAAGTAAGTTGGGCGCACTATAGATAAATAGCACAAAATAGCCAATAATTTGTGATAATAGCTTGAAAAATTAAAACATAAAGCTAAGAGCATAGATATTGTCGTTTGTCTGTATGTCCTTTATAGAATCGTTCACCATACAGTCGTACAAGGATCTTTTGGCGCGTGGATGACAGAGACAGCGCCTTACGGGTAAGGCAAACTGTAAGGCGCTGTCTCTGTCACCCACGCGCCAAAAGATGCTTGTAGAACTATACATTTGATCATAATTATGATGATCTTTAGAAAAGTTTTTGTGTATAGGCCTACTAAGGCAGTGTTTCCCAAACTTTGATGTGCCATGCTCGACCTTATAATTTTCAAAATTTCTATGTCCCCCCACATAAAAATAAAATTATACCATATGATTATTTTAACCATTTTACTTTAAAAAATTACTCACTAAGCACCAACACATTTTGCACACACCACACGCTTTGCTGTTTTTAGTCTAGAACAAAAAGGCTGAAATTCGTATCGAGTTTTTTTTTCAATTGCCCCCCAAATACTTACAAATTGCCTCCTTGTGGCGTAGACCCCACTTTGGGAAAGACTGATATAAGGTTTCTGATTTGGTACGACCACTTTTCGACAGATGGCGCCACTGCCATTCAAAATGATTTCATGCAGTTTTCGCCGACAAAAACAGATGTTTGAGAGGAAAGTATAGGTGTATCGTTTGTTAAGATACCGTACAACATAATATAATCTCTATAACATAACATAATCTCTGTGGCAGAAGTAAATAAAAATCAAAATAGTACAAAAATATTTATTCAAAAATTATTAATAAAATACAATGAAAGAAAACTTGAAATTAATTAACAAGAGATTAAATAATTAAATAAACTTTTTTAAAAACTTAACAGATAATAAGGATTTATGAACAGACAGTGGAATTTTAGAAAAATAGGGTCTCACTTTATAACTCATTTTACGAGTAAATTTTTTTGCCGTTTTGTCAGTTTGTACCTGCTTGTCAGAAACGGCTAAACCAATTCGGATGCGATTTTTTACGTACCAATTTAACATTGTTTAACTAAATTGGATTCAAAAAAACACAGGCAGTCATTGTTTCCAATGTGGGTACTATAATAGGAATTTATAATAATATAAGGAATTATATATATAAGGAATTATAAATAGGTTTGACGCAGCATCTTGCATAACTATTAGTAGTTAATACATATAGCTTGTATCTATTATTGGCCCACTAGGCCACAACCGAGCACAGCTCTGCTTTCATCATTGAGGAGGTTTAGAGCCTACTCCACCACGCTGCTCCAGTGCGGATTGATGGAGGGGCAAGTAACCAACGCAAGCGGCGACGGTTGTTTCTGTACGACTGTTATTTATGACAACAACCCGGGACCTATGGCTTTACATGCACAAAGCACGGAAGCGTTCAACAATGCTCCGTTTGAATCATAGAGATATTACACTAGAGTGGGTGAGCCATACGGCTGCCCATACATTGCAAGCACCCCCGGTTAGAAAGAGAAACAACGATAACGGTAATTACCTATCTCTCTCCGATCCCAACGAGCCAGAAAGAGAAAGGTGATTACTAAAGATTTCGTCTCTTTTTATCCGAGGTACGCTCTGAAGCCTGGCTTCTGCCCTCTAGTGTAATATCTCTATGGTTTGAATAGGGAATACAACGCAAAGCTCGGCGTAGATGGCGCCATCAGCACATACTGTAAACAAATCATAAGCCGCGTTCCGCAACTTCACCAAATTTCTATGAAAAAGTATCGTCTTGGGCGTTATCGTCCAGTTACGGAACGCGGCGGTGTATGTGCTAGTGCTGCCATAGAGATATTACACTAGAGGGCAGAAGCCAGGCTTCAGAGCGTACCTCGGATAAAAAGAGACGAAATCTTTAGTAATCACCTTTCTCTTTCTGACTCATCGGGATCGGAGAGAGATAGGTAATTACCGTTATCGTTGTTTTTCTTTCTAACCGGGGGCGATTGCAATGTATGGGCAGCCGTGTGGCTCACCCACTCTAGTGTAATAACTCTATGAGTGCTGCACTCTGGAAGGTCTCCTATTCGAGCTGGGATTCGTTATCATTGTATAGCACACAAATGCCGGCGTTCCGACAATGCGATTAAGGTATATATAAGACTAGCTACCCGCCCAGGCTTCGCACGGGTGCAAGTTAGATTTACCATAGCAGCGCCATCTATTGATTACTTACTCAACCCAGTCGAAAGGTATCGACATCTGTTAGAATCATTTAGAGTTAACAGATAATTGTGACTGTCAAATAATATTGTGACTGTCAAATAATATTGTGACTGTCAAATAATAAGAGACAAATAATTAGAAATAAATTAAAATTGCGACTATAATTTGAGATTTAAAGTATCCTATCTGTCAAGTTGGATCGAACTGCACATGGTGTGCATATTTTATTATAATCGGTTAAGTGGTTTAGGAGTCCATCGCGGACCAACATTGTGACACGAGATTTATATATATTAAGAAAGATTAACGGCGTTATCTAAAATGTCCTTAGTTACTTATATTTTTGTCAAGCTAAATTGAACTGTGAGCACAGTAAGTTTGGTTTTGGCGGAGAATGGCAATTCTAATGCTCGATGACTCAACTATAGCGGACACCATACCGAATATACCGAACGCGTGCTGTTGCTTAATTTTGTCGCTTACTTAGTTAATTTTAAAAGAAAGAAATAATCAACAATGTAATAATAAAATATGTTTTTTTAAACGACGCTTAACACTAAATCCTGTTTTACATATATCGCACACATATGGTTTCTCGCCAGTGTGTATTCTCAAATGACTTTTTAGATCATTGTTTTGCTTAAACGCTTTATTACAGACAGTACAGGGGTATGGTTCCTCGCCAGTGTGTATTCTCAAATGTCTTTTTAGATGACTGTTTTGCTTAAACGCTTTATTACAGACAGTACAGGGGTATGGTTCCTCGCCAGTGTGTATTCTCAAATGTCTTTGTAGATGACTGTTTTGCTTAAATGCTTTATTACAGACAGTACAGCGGTATGGTTTCTCGCCAGTGTGTGTTCTCAAATGTCTTTTTAGATGACTGTTGCGGTTAAACGCTTTATTACAGACAGGACATGGGTATGGTTTATCTCTAGTGTGTATTTTGTTATGTGAATTAAGTTTATCTAAATCAACAGTTTTGTAATAACACTTATCACAATCAAACGATTTTTTCGCCGCACGAGCTTTTAAGTGGTCGTTCAAATATTTTTCACTATTGGTTTCAAAAGGACATATTTCACAATAGAGAATGTTGCTTAAACCATATTTGTGAGTTTTATTTATGTCGTGTTTTAGAGGTACTAAATCGTTATTAATTTTAGTATCACTGTCTGATGTTATAGTTTCAGGAGTTTTTTTAACTGTAGAGTCTATAAAAGATGTCACAGTATTAGTATTTGATTTCAATTCATCAAATGATAATACAGGTTGGGAAGTATTGTTTGGAGCCGAATCTTTGATAGATATCAAATTATTACGAAATTCAATAGATTTGACAGTGTCTAAATCCTTTTCCACTGTCGAATTTTTAATAGACATCACTTTATTATTTATTTTAATACCTTTTTCTGACTTAATAGCGCTTGTTACAGGTTTTTTAAAGTTACTTTTAATTGTTGGTTTTTTTGTTGCATTTTTGTGAATTAAATCTTTAGGTTTATTTTTATTTATTGAGCCGCATTTATCTAAAAGTATATTTTTTGAATTTGTGTCTTTGGTAGACTTTTCTTCGGGACCGCTTCGATTTGAATTTTCTTTCTGTTTCTCTGGAGGTAGAGTGGCTGACTTTTCTGTTGCTGGTGTAGGTTTCTTTAACTGTGCACCTTGAAAAACCAAAAACTCCAAGTTAAACTTGAATTTGTGTGTCTGTTTCAACAGTGCGGTTTTTTTTAATTGATTCTGCATAAAATTGATTTAGTGGCGTTAATAATAAATACAACGTGTCCCAAAATTCAACGATAAGCGGGAACTGGAGGGTGGATTTACTCATGACTACTTACTTGCTTGAAGAAAAATAAGAAAAAAAATCCAGCCCTTTGTGTTATTTTGAACTACCACGACCACAGTTTTTCAAATATTTCAGATTTGTTTTTTGTATCGGCAACCTAAGAAGTACCTACATTCACCACAACTCTTAAAAATCCCCGAAAGCCTACAGTTTTTCCACAAAAATCAAACAAACACCGACATTCCCTTAAAATTTTGCAAAATTTTTACTTTTATAAATGTCATGTTTGCGGACTACCTACTAAGTACGTTGAATTGACGACCCTGTAGCCGTAGCCTAGTTGGTAGCGACCCTGCCTGCGACGCGAGGGGTCCCGGGGTCGATTCCCGGCCGGGGCAGATATTTTATGTGGCAGATAAATATTTGTACTCGGGTCATGGGTGTAATTGTAATGTGTTATATATGTAGTCCATGCCACCCGCGACACAGGTACCTAGTGACCTACTGCGGGGGTATGAGTGTGTTAGCGTTTATTATTATTATTATTAATTATTTAAATTTACCCAATTTTCCTGCAAAAGTTGGCGGAGCGTTGTATCTCTTCAAATCAACTCCTAGTCGGTTTGCAAACTCGCTGCCATAGAACACCAATAACTCGGTGAAACGCGGAATGATTCTTGTTGTTCTGTAAAAAGGTTGGTATAATTTATTATCTCATGAAAATATAATTGAAAAAAGCTAAGTTTGTAAAAGGAGTTTCTTATCGTAACTATTTATAGAATACTAGTAAATCCGCCCTCGCTTCGCTTCGGGGAACCAGCCCCTTCAAAAATCTCTATAAATTTTTACAAATTATGTTATTCCAATGTCTAAGCTTTACTGCAAAGTTTCATGAAAATCCGTTCAGTAGTTTTTGCGTGAAAGAGCAACAAACCCACACACACACTCACTCACTCACTCACATACATCCTTACAAACTTTCGCATTTATAATATTAGTAGGACTACAACAATAGAACAGAATCTAAATAAAAGTAGCAAGTTGTATTCAGATTTCCTAATGATATCCTTGGATAATGTTTTCTAGTTTTTTTTATAACCTTTGTTTTAAAAAAAAGTTATTTTAAATACCAACAGTTATCGTTGTTTCTCTTTCTAACCGGGGGCGATTGCAATCTATGGGCAGCCGTATGGCTCACCCACTCTATTGTAATATCTCTATGATTTTCTGTTGATATAGCGCCATCTACATAGATGGCGTGCAGTGACCTAGTATCGATGGAGGACTATTTGACATTGATTAAATTATAATTAGTGTAATTCAATCGCACGACTCGTATATAGGTACTAGACTAGTGGACCCGGCAGACGTCGTTCTGCAACATAATTAAATTATTAAGTAGACGCCCTCGCTTCGCTTTTGGAGACTTGTTGCTCCGCTCCTTTTGGGCATAACGTGATGTTACATAGCCAACAAATGGACTATTCAAAACATAAAGATTTTTTTTAATCAGACCAGTAGTTCCTGAGATTAGCGCGTTCAAACGAACAAACTCTTCCGCTTTATACTCGTATTATTAGTATATAGATAGCGTGGCGACATCGCACAACGTCACATGGTGACGTCACCGAAGCCTGAAACGCGCTATCGAAGATTTCTGCATCGCCGGTATATATACCAAGCCTCGAGTACATTCACTCGGGGCCTCGGCCGCCCCCCAGGCATGTCGTCTCGCCTACAGGGAGATCTCCCTTTGCCAAAATAGTATAGATGGAGCTGTGCAAAACGTTGGAGGTTTTTAAATTTTAAAACAGTTATTCTCACCTGTAGTATATCTGACCGCAGTACTGGTAAGCGATCAGGTTCTGCTCGGCCCAGTGCCGCGAGCAGTTGACGTACCGCATCCAGTTGGAGCGGCGCGCGTCGCCCGCGTCGATCACGTGCGACGCGCGGTTCTCCTTGTAGATCTACGTAGGGTTGCAACGATATATCGGAAAATCGATAATATCGAAGAGAAAACATCGATATTTTTATCGATATTTGCGCTATAACGATACGATAATATCGATATCATATCCGAAGAAAAAAATCGATAATTCACGACCTTAGATAAGGCTGTTTGGGCTTCAAACATTAGCCTTTTCTTACAATATAAACAAATAAAAAACATCCTCTACTTGTTTTATTTCTCTATTTTCTCTGGCTGTATGGGCTTCGCCCCTTTGCCTGTCCGTAAGGACTAATGAAACAAAAAAATCTCTATTTTTTATTTAAATTTAAATAAACTCGATATTATCGACCAAAATAACGATATTATCAACTATCGATAATTTCATTGCCTCGATATAATTATCGATATTTTTATCGATATTACCTTGCATCCCTAGATCTACGTCAACGCTCAGGCTCAGTACATTTTACGTGACATAACGCGCTCGCTACGTAAATGCGAGTTGTCTAAAATTTGTGTGGGATCGAAGCAGCTTACCAGACGTAGGTAATGAGGGTAACCGTTTTTGTGCTCACCAGTTGGCGCCACTGCAGACGGCGGTCATGCTGTCAAAGCCCGCCCATACATAAACAGTGACAAATGAAATTCAGACAAGCGAAAAGTGACAGACAGACCTCCCTTTTCACTAGCGCCTCTAGCGGAAAATTCACACGCGGTTACCCTCATTGGCTCCGTTTTGATTCCATACAAATGTAAGGTAACTCGCATTTACGTAGCGAGCCCGTTATGTCACGTAAAACTCGTACAAAGCCCCCAGTACGTTAACGGTGTAAAGGTATAAGGCATTAACAGCAGGTGTCCCACCGCCGACGAGTCAGCGAGGAAAGCTCGCTGACTCGCCATTTTCTCGTTCAAAACACGTACAAAGGATATGCGAGCGAGTACTCGTTGACTGTTCACGCCACCGTCGAGTACTCAGTCGCACATGCATCTCTTTTGGTCATATGGAATGACATATTTATGTCACTTTTTTGTGCGAGAAAATAGCCGATAGCTATAGTAAACCCAACTTAAGGGCGCATTCGAAAAGAACGCTGGTTACCGGCGCCGATCTGCCAGTAGGTTTGGGTAAAAAATATCGATATATCATAATATCGATATTTTTTCAGAAAAATATCTATAAAATAAAAATAAACTAATCTGACCCGGTAAGAGGGGCGCTACTGTCTTGGTCTTTGTCTGACAACAGTATAACATTTGCATTAGTTGCAATTTTAGCAACCGGACCAGATAAGTTTGTGGCACTGTATGTTGATTTTTTCTTGGCTACAGGTACATAAACATGTTTTTTAATAATAAAACTGATGTCATAACAGCCAGATGTGTATTTAGGTACTTTAAAATTTCGAATATTTTGGCAATTTTTGTAAATAATTGCACATTGGGCAAAACATACCGATATATCGAAATATCAATATTAAATTTCTTGGGTGGTATATATCGATACATTTGGAAAATATCGATACGATAAATGTCGATATGTTTTTCCCATTTGCCCATCCCTGTCCCTATCTGTCAGCACGTATCGGTATAGTCTAAGATCCGAATCTAAATCGACATTCATCGGGTTGAAAAGAGAATCAAAATTATAAAATAATAAATTTCGTATACTTATATTAGAAAATATATTAAAAATGGGTAGACAACAAAAATCCTGGACAGAATATTAAGTATTAGTTTATACCACTCTTTAGTATTAAACAAATATTTCTTAGTATTTAAAATGATTTTTTTGTGTTTAATAAATCTGATATTCATTTATTACATATTAATAAACCTTTTTAAATACTAAGAAATATTTATTAAGCACTAAAAAGTGGTCTCTAATAAATTATTTGTTAAATATTAACAAATATTTTTAACTATCAAAAAAAGTTTCTATTAGTGTGTTTGATTCTCTTATCAACCCGATGAATGTCGATTTAGATTCGGATCTTAGACTATACCGATAAGCGCTGGCAGATCAGCGCCGGTAACCAGCGTTCTACATGAATGCGCCCTTTGGGTGCGTTTGATATCCACTAATCACTTGTATTGGCCCGCCCTGCGTGCTCTGAGCCCGGGGAGGGTCTCTAGGCGAACCAATGGATGTGGTTGGTTGACTGAGATAAATGAGACAACCGGTTAGTAGCACAGCTGATTTATTACTGGTCATTCACAGCAATGCATGATACACTTCACTCCTCCACACTTAATTTTTGACACCTGAATAAACACATGCAATGTAATTAAGGTAAAGTAGTTAACAATAAAACATACATTAGAAAAAGAACCTTAAAAATATTTCTTATAGTCAACTTTCTTTCTTGGACGTTTTGGGCATACGAGAGGGGGGGATGAAGCTGATGGCGGTGGCGCCACCATCGGAACGTTAACATGACTCGGAAAGTTTTCCCTATCGACCGCGGGGGTGCCGGCAGACCCTGATGATATCCCGACATCTGTACTTCTTCCCTCATTCTCTTCGCCCCTATTTTCATTGTTACATTCTGTCACTGGTGTTAATTGCGCTTCACTAGTCCCAGTAACCACCGATGCATCAGCCGTTGTCAGTGACTGTGAGTCATCAGATAAAGGGATGATGTCCGAAACATTGTCCTTTTGTACCACAGCGGGTGGTGACTGCAACACATGAGACGCGACCCCACCATCAGACAATTGAGTATAATCGATATTACCTTTATATTTAATTATTTGATCAACATGCCTTATACAAAAAGTATTGTATTCAGAAATAAATATTTTATACATTTTATTTCCAACTTTTTCTTTAATTATGCCCAATTGCCAAGATTCTTTTCGTGCGCTGTACCAACGAGCCCATACCTTATCATTTATTTCAAATTTTCTCTTACTTTGTATACACACATTTGTTTGCATTTCTTTTGAAGGTAAAATTAGATCCAACCTAGACCTAAGATTTCTACCAAACATCAAGGTGGCTGGTGAAACCCCGGTGGTACAGTGCATGGTATTTCTATAATTAAACAGGTAACCTAATAAATGCTCATTTAATTTATGTAATGGAAGATCAGACTTTAATATACATTTAAGCATCTTTTTGCAATTTCGCACCGAATTTTCGGCTTGACCGTTACTAGATGGATGATAAATTGGTGACGTCATATATTTAATACCATTAAACGAACAAAAGTTTCTGAATTCGAGCGAGTTAATTTTTACATCATTATCAGACACTAGGGTGTTCGGTATACCGAACGTTGAAAAGATACTTTTTAGTTTCGTGATCAAGGCTTTCGTGGACGTGCCGTTATTCATGTGTAGGCATTCTAGCCATTTAGTGAAAGAATCTACTACCACGAGGTATACCCTTTCGCCAACGGACATGTAGTCAATGTGCACGCGCTGCCAGGGCGCGCGCGCAGCGGGCCACGGCGCCGGCGGATCGCGTGGCGGCGCGCCGCGCGCGCTCATGCAAGTTTCGCACGAGCCGATCCAGCGCTCGATGTCACCGTCGATGCCTGGCCACCACATCCTGCTACGCGCGTTACTTTTGGTTTTAATAATACCTAAATGGCTGTCGTGTAGTTCTTGTAACATTTTATCTCTTAGGACCGCAGGTATCACTATTCTATGACCTCTGAATAAACAACCGTTTTCAAATTGTAAATCCGATTTGCATTGAAAATACGGTAGTATTGTTTTGCATTGTAATTTACGAGGCCAGCCAACGTTCATGTATCGTACTACAGTTTTAAGAACGACATCGCGATCCGTCATCTGTGCGATAACACCACTCGTAGTGGCCGGGGTGACTTCGTTCATAAACTTTATTGCATAATCGGCATCTACGTCATTAGGGGAACGTTCAAACTGGTTTAACGACTCGAGCGGCGCGCGGGACAAATAATCGGCTACAACATTTTTTCCGCTGGAGACATAACGCACTACATAATTATAAGCGGCTAACATAATTGCATACCTTTGTAATCGTAAAGCCGTGGTTACCGGTATACCAGTTTTACAGTCAAAAATTGAAACTAACGGCCTATGGTCGGTTTTCAAAATAAATGGTACCTTCTGACCATACAAATATTGGTGAAACCGCTTAACACCAAATACGATTGCCGTCGCTTCCTTGTGAATCTGACTGTAATTACGTTCGCTTTTACTGAGCGATCGCGATGCGTACGCGAGGGGCCGCTCGCGGCCATCTTCTGCGAGCTGCGACAGCACGGCGCCCAGCCCGCCCGGCCCGGCGTCCACGGCCAGCACCAGCTGCGCGGAGGGCTCGAAGTGCGCCAGCACGCGCTCGGAGGCCAGCTCGCGCCGTACGGCCGCCACGCTGCGCCTCTGCCGCGGGCCCCACTCCCAAGTGGCGTTAGATCGCAAAAGTTCATGCAAAGGATTCAATAGTGACGAGGCATTGGGAATGAAATTCCTATAGTAGTTTACTATACCGAGGAATCGTTTTACTTCGGTGACGTTCGTAGGTTCCGGGGCGTCCAGTATAGCTTGAACTTTGTCTGGGCTAGTTCTCAGCCCGGTTTTGTTGATTACGTAGCCTAAGTATGTCACGTTCTCCTTGAAAAATTCGCATTTGTCACTTTGTAGACGTAGCCCGGCGTCGTCTAATCTACGTAACACTTCATGCAGTCTTTTTATGTGCGAATCCTTATCAGGTCCCGTTACACATATGTCGTCGAGCCAAACGCTTACCCCCTCGATACCGACGAGAAGTGTTTCCATGGCCTTTTGAAAAATTGCCGGCGCGTTGGCGAGACCATACACCAGTCGTGTATACTTATATAAGCCTTTATGGGTATTTATAGTGGTGAGTAGCTGCGACCGATCGTCTAAAATAAATTGATTGTACGCGTTTTTTAAATCTATTTTACTGTAACGTTCACCTCCACCAATTTTAGCAAATACCTCTTCGATTCGAGGTAACGGATATTTTTCAATCAACAGGTCTTTGTTTAGAGTGACAGAGAAATCGCCTGCTATTTTGACCTTGTCGTTTTCCTTTATAACAGGTACGATAGGGGTGGCGTAGTTCGAGTGGCTGACCGGTACCAGAATACCTAAACTTACTAATCGGTCCAGCTCTTGCTCGACCTTCTCTCTGAGGGCAAAGGGTACAGTTCGTGGTTTAAAAAATTTTGGAAACGAGTTTTCTTTTAATTGCAAGCTAACCTTAAATTTATTAAAAGCTCCCAGTTCATTTCGCCATAGATCAGGAAACTTTTGCGTTAACTCATAAACATTATAATCACTGCGTAATGACTTAATATCTGTTGTAATAACTAAATTAAATGCGGACATAAAATCCCTACCGAGTAAGGGCGGACCTCCGTTTTTAACAACAAAAATTTTGATCATATTTTTAATTTTATTATAACAAGCTTCAACCGTGAAATAACCGAGTGGAGAAATTTTATGTCCATTATACAAGCACATTTTAATATTATTGCTACTTAAGGGAAAATCAGAAAACTTATCGATGTATAATTTTTCGGACATTACGGAGCTGCCTGAACCGGAATCTAATTCCATTTTAATTTTTATGTTTCCAAGCATTAAATCAATTATAATAGGTTTATCACCCACATACCTCAGATTGAAGTTATGGCACTCCACACAATCGCTATCCTTCGACATCTCACAACTGGTGCCTTCGTATTCCTGATCAGTTTGAACATGATACACACATGATTTTTTATTGCCGCACACTTTTTTTAAATGACCTTTTACACCACACTTTTGACACTTGTAGCTTTTGTAACGGCACTTATCACTAGAATGATTCTTCAAACCGCACGTCGTGCAGCGCCCTGGGTCGCGCCGCGCCGCGTAGGCCTCGCCTCCGTCGCGGCTGGACGATTGTCGCCCGCCGCCGCCGCCGGGTTGAAACTTTGCACGATATACAGGCTCTTCCTTGATAAGACCTGCCTCGCTGGTTTCCAACACTGCCTTCGCCTGCCGCGCGCCAGCCGCCTGCTCCGCCAATTCTAATGCCTTCGTTAAGGTTAACTTTGACGGATTCTGTTCGAATAGTTTATCGCGTTCAGGGCCTGAGCCGAGGCCAAGCACGAAACGATCAGTTAAGTTCGTCTCCAGGGCGTTGCCGAAGTCACAGTAGCTCGCTAAACCTCGTAGCCGCGCCGCCCAATCTGCTAAAGATTCGCCTGGACTCTTTGTCGCTCCAAAAAATTTCGCCTTATCCACAAAAGAACACTTTTTCGGTTTGAAATGATCATTGAGTAATTCCACTAGCTGTGTGTATGTAAGCGATTCCAACGTTTTTGGGTACGCCAAGTTTCGTACTAACCGATACGTTTCGTCTGTAAGGTGGGTTAAAAGTATACCACTCTTCTTATCTTCTGTTTCCACGTTGTTTATTTTTAGGAATTGGGTCAATTTACCGCTGAATATCAACCATTCGCTTGTTTTATGATCAAATAACGAAAGATTTCCTAAGTACGACATCTTTTTTTTTTTTTACTTCACACGCGGGTAGATCACGACTTCGTTCGCCAGTGAGATAGTGCACGCATGATACACTTCATTGACATTAAACGCATCCTTGGCAACGTGGTTTATCTAAACTTAAGTGAAAAGTAGATTTATTGATTTATTTCTTTGTGGAAAGGCAAATGAATGAGATGCAGTGGCAACTTTATCAAAATAATTGTTTTTTTTTTTCAATAAAATTAGCACGATTCTATGAAGTTTGTTATGCCTAGGTAACATCATCAATGATTTGAAAGCATATATACAATACTTACCTGCCAACAATACATGGAATTGATCACTTCAGTCTTCTGTCCCCTGTAGGGCCCGAAGCGCACGCCGCGCGGCAGAGTGAGCGTTGTGAAGACACCTATGCCTGCTCCTAATCACGATAAACCAAAGGTCGACTGGTAAATAATGGTTTTATTTATTTATTTTAACGCTTTATTGTTTTACACCATAAAATATTACATAAAAAGCACATATAAAGAATTTTTTTTTTTTTTATGGAATTAACATAGCAAACGAGCATGCAGTACCACCCTTCCCCTGCCGCCCATAACAACTGTGACCGACCTAGAACTAGACTCAAAGGGACTAGGATGGTTAGTCCAGTTAGTAGATGGTGTTAGAATATTAGTTGGTTAGTTAGTTAATAAGTGTGAGGACAGGGTATGTTAGTGATAATTAGTCCTGTTAGTTAATGTTAGTATGAGTCTTGTTCTAATTCCGTCATAGATACGTTGCTACCCCTGAGGTCTGAGATGGTCGCCTCTAAAAAGTGTATGGGTATAGGTGTAAAAAAATACTTGATCAAAATGTATGCTCGACAGTGTCCGGTAGTCTTGAGATACTATGCAAGTACCTACTAAAATACGGTATAAACTATAATACACAAAGTAAAGTGAGAATTTGGATAGTTTACCTACGTAACATGTAACATTATCTACATTTAAATTAATAATTTTGGTAAATACTTATGTGTTTATAAAATTAAAATGATACCAACTTTTATAATATTGTATAGCCCTTATAGTTCATTTTAAACACTTTTTAGCTAGCAACTTAGTAGCCAGAATGATGGTCGCTTACTGTCTGACCGTGACCGTAATTGGGTCACTGGGTGTGGAGAAGGTAGAGGGTAGGTAAAGTAAGGGTGGGTAAGGTAAGGGTAAATAAAATAGGAATAGGTAAGTATAGCAGCCGTAATACAGCGGTGAATGACGTCACTAGGATCGTTTCATTAGCCGCTTTCTAGGAAACCAAAGCTTAAGTAAGAGACAAGTAAGGTAGCGGTAAGCAAGGTAGAAATAGGTAAGTAAGGGGTATTTAGAAATAGAAATAGAAATACTTTATTGCTTTTCAGTTTAGGTTCATTAAAATATAAGTGGCCAGAGTCTCCTTTTAAGCAAAATATGATATGCCTGTGTTAGGAGGCTCTGCTCTTCCGCAGAGTTTACATTATTTATAGAAAGATCAAGTTATTATTACAACAATTTACCAGTAAGTATTTCACAAGTACATAATATTAAACTACTTGTGCACTTGCATTTTTGTTTTTATGAGAATGTGTATTTATAATGCTTGTTTGTGAGTGAGTGAGTGTGTGTGTGTGTGTGCGTGCGTTTTTGTGTGTCTGTGTCTGTGTGTGTGTGTGTGTGTGTGTGTGTGTGTGTGTGTGTGTGTGTGTGTGTGTGTAGGTATGTGTATTTAGAGTAAAGAAGAGGTAAGATAAGGGATAGGATAGTTAGAGGTAATGGCGGGGTAACCTGGAATGGTGGAGCGGGCGAGGTGCAAGAACACGTGGGGGACGGTGAGCGCCGCGCGCGGCACTAGCGCCGGCACCGACGGCTTGGCTGCCACCTGTACGTCCATTATGAGTTTTTAATACTATACTCGCTAGCGACTATCGTTTAGAATTTGTATGAGAATTGTAGTTCAACATCGTAACCGCTAGAGGCGCTGTACGGATTCTCATACAAATTCTAAACGATCGTCGCTAGCGAGTAGGTATAGTTTTAAAAACTCATAATATGGTCTCTGGTCGTGGGCAGGGCTGGTGAGGGCTCGGAGGAGGGAAAATAATGGGGGGGTGATAACTTTTTACTAGAACTAACTTATTACAAAAAAATAACCGACTTCAAAGTCGAGATAACTCAAAAACCACTCGCCAGATGTCGCTGCAATTTATAAGAACCCTCAAAATCGGAACATTCACATATTCACATTCACAGTCAGCATAAATTAAATTCACATTATTGAAAGTAACTCAAAAACTGGCCGTCAGATGTCGCTCAAATTTAAACGAGGCGTAACGACAAGCACTACCTTCCTAATTAAAAAAAATATCAAAAAATATAGTTGAATTTAAATCCTTTTTTTTTTAGTCGGTTATAAACAAAGAACTCACCTTGTCATCGGGTATGACTAGCAGAGGCCCGTGGATAGAACAGTACTCGTACACGAAGTCCGCGCAATCCGTGCAAACTGCCGGAGAATAAAATTATGTATTATTTCTACGGTACATGGAACTAATCTTTACTAATATTATAAATGTGAAAGTCTGTCTGTCTGTCTGTGACGTTTTCAGGGCTAAGCTACCGGTCCGATTTGGATGAAATTTGGAATGAAAATAGTTGAAGACTACTACTACTACTAGTCACACATAGACTACTTTTTTTTTCAAAAATCAACCCCTAAAGGCTTGAAATAAGGGATGAGTGTGTATGAAAAATGATTGTTTCGCGATATAAATTTATTCCACGCGGGCGAAGCCGCGGGCAGAAGCTAGTATTACATAAACAAAGTTCAGCAAGTGTTATCATCGTCATCGCAACCAAAAACTGTCCCACCATATTTATATAGTGTATGATCTATGGTCCTACTTCTAGCACAGGTTTTTGCTACGGACATAATTTTAATACGAACGTAATTTTTGAAAATCAGAGATGAAGGATTCGAACTCGCGATTTGAGTCCCTATTCTAAGTACTAAATTATAAATACTTCAAGTTTCACACATATTGCATGAGAATGAATTAAAATTGTAGAAAAATCGTATTATTAATCTATTTATTACTTACAAACATACTCGTCCAAGTTGGGTTCCTGTGGCTCATAATACGATATTCGCGGACGCTTTCGTAAGTTGAAGGTGGAACGACTCATTTTTAAGCACTGCAAATAAATGAAAAATAGTAAAGTACAACGCACGTACCTATCCCCCGAAGCCGAACTCTTACACACGCAATGCAACTCAAAGGTCTCCGAGATGACAAAACCATTGCTTATTACCCGAAATTGCTTTATTAATACATTGTATAATATTATGAAATACCTACTTACTTCATGACCAGTTTTTCTTACGATTCTCAAATATTCTTTTTACGCCTCCTCTTCAGATTGTAAAGTAAAATCTACTATAGTAATCAATCGATTATTATAGTGAAAGTAAATTAATATTATACAAAACAGATGCAAATGCAGCAAAAGAGCAACTTTAATGAAAATAACTCTCAATGAAATCAAATTACCTTACCTATCTTTCCCGCCAAAACTGAATATTTTTAAAAAATTTATTCCATTTCGTAGAGAAGAAATAGCGGCAACACCACCGAGTAAAATACAATACAGTTTCATCTGTGTTCCGTGGTTTCAACACATACTCGCCGCGTTCCGGGAGTTGATGATAACGCTCAAAGCATCTAAAATAAGCGTTCCACAATCATTATGGATAGGTATAGTCCGCACAATCATAAGATTCCGATATGACGTCTGTCATATTTATGAACACAAACTAACCTTGTATGGACGTCTTCAACTTACTTATTTCGAAAATATATATTTTTTCGATTTGATATTCGAACCGCTGGTAATGTTACTATGAAGCGAAGATATTTCGTAGTGAATGATAGGTCACTTTGGTTAGATTATGTATACTCCGACTTTTAATTCGATTCCTAAAATGACATTTCCAGTGTTACCGTTTTTTATTATCACAAAAATAGTGCTGTAACCTGGACGCAAATGATTCGATTTGATAAAATTATTAATCGGATTATAATCGTTTCGCATAATTTAGCAAATCGCTATAATACTGCATGAAGTTATTACAGGATCAATAACTACACATAAAAAAATATTATCAATTCCCCCCCACATTTTTAATTGTTAAGGGCTTTTAGTGCATGTGTATGTACTAAAAGCATGCACGTACCGGTGTTTAATATTTTTCCTTTACTATATAATTTAAAAATAAATAACCTTTCCGTATTGTTCTCTGATTTTTTTTTATTATATTTTATTAAAACATACTGAGAAAAGAAAATCGAATAATCAAAACATCGTTCGTTAATCGCACGGAATACAGGTTAATCGTGTGAGTAATCACTATTATTTCAAAGCTGGCAACATTATTTCGAAAAGTGACATTAGTTTACGTCAATTTAGGAATCTAATTAAAATTCGGAGTATAATTCACTATTTACTGTGCATATACAGTATACAGTTTATATTTATTATCAATGCAGCTTTATAAGTAGGTACATAATGTACTTGTGAATCCACCTTCTCTTCGTTTTGAAAAATTGTTTTTATATTTATAGATAATAAAACTTTTGTACAATGTACATAGTAATAAACTTGAATTATTATTTTTTGTTGTTTTTAAATACCAGTAATAATAACAATGGGTTAGTAATAAAATAATGAATAGGTACTGGCTTCAAGCTTAAAAGAAGCCTATAGCCTAATCCTAATTTTTAGGGTTCCGTACCCAAAGGGTAAAACGGGACCCTATTCCTGAGACTTCGCTGTCCGTCCGTCCGTCCGTCCGTCTGTCACCAGGCTGTATCTCATGAACCGTAATAGTTACACAGTTGAAATTTTCACAGATGATGTATTTCTGTTGCCGCTACAACAACAAATACTAAAAAACAGAATAAAATAAATATTTTAGTGGCCCCCCATACAATCGACGCGTCAGCGAGTTTAGTTACCTCTCGCTCCAAGAGATGGCGTTGTGAGTAATTTGTGGCTACAATAGAACAATTAAAAATTAAATATTTAAGTAAGGCTTTCATACGTCAGACCAGATTTTTTGACGTTTTCATAGATAATGGTACGGAACCCTTCGTGCGCGAGGCCGACTCGCACTTGGCCGGTTTTAATTACGCCATTAAGGATTGATGAATGATAGTGGCCTATACAAGCGATGCAAGTTTTTATGCCATTCGAAAGCCTACGACGTGGTGTAACGAATGTTAATATAACCACCGGTACCGACTTATTTACGTGCCTTCGGAGGCACGGAAATTTTCAAGTGATTTTGCCACCAGCGGTTTCTCAAACACCGACCGCTCGTTGTTGCTTAGGGTCCCCGCAGACTGACTGCAGCCACCGGCGGCTGTGGCGCTTCTTTTTAACCGACTTCAAAAAAGAAGGAGGTTCTCAATTCGACCGTATATATACTATACTAGCTACCCGCCCCGGCTTCGCACGGGTGCAAGTTAGATTTACCATAGCAGCGCCATCTATTGATTACTTACTCAACCCAGTCGAAAGGTATCGACATCTGTTACATATAATTGTGACTGTCAAATAATAACACTCTCAATTTAGTTCTCTTGTGTGGCGCTAGGTGTCTGTTCATCTGTGAATAAGACTGCCATGTCAATTGTCATTACTTGCAAAACTTACTGTCAAATAATAAGAGACAAATAATTAGAAATAAATTAAAATTGCGACTATAATTTGAGATTATATGCTTTTTTATGTTTGTTCAGCGATTTTTTCGTCGTTTGTGGGCCGATTTTGATAATTCTTTTTTTGTTGCAAAGTAGATATGCGCAGTGGGTTCCTTTTAAAAGGATCACCAGGATCTGATTATGGCATCTTGGAGAAATCGAGGGCAACTTTCGAAAATTGTAGGGACGACTAGTGTGTTTGTTAATGTTTTCATAAGTACATGAAAGCGCTACAATTTCATGAAGGTCTGGAGTCGATCTGATGAAGCTGAAAGACAGTCGAGGGAACTCCTCAACGATTTACTGCAGTTATCTAGTGTTTGGGCTTGAGTAATTTGTAGTGACGGTAACTTAACACATACATGTTGAATTGAGCACCATCTGGCGAGTATTTTTTTAGTTATCTCTGCTTATGAAGGTTGAAGTCGTTTTTTTTTATAAAAATCAATTATTAGAAGCGCGGTCCGGCCGACAGCCGCTTCGGCTGAATTCTGCTCACTGTTATTGGAGCTGTTGGCTGTCGGCCGGATCGCGCTTCTAAAAAGAAGCGCCACAGCCGCTGATGGCTGCAGTCAGTTTGCGGAGTCCCTAAAGGTCTGCGCACATTAGACCAAATCCACTCCGTTCCGACTCCGACCGTTTTGTTCACCGACCAACGAGTCTGCCACGCGTGGTCGACTCGTCGACAACGATCGACCCACTCGTTGGCCTGTAGACGAATGCTCATAGTCAAGGCGTGCGACGCTAGTTTAGTGCCTACATTTTCGAATTTCAAGTGGTAAGTACCTTTATGTCTCAGTTTGTCAGTTTGCATTGCAATTCAGAATCGTGAGTACTTACCTGTTTGCATTTTATTTAGTGTCCGCAATGGCATCATTTTAGAATCATACTAGAGAACCGCCCGCGCTTCGCTTCGGTACCCGTAGGTAACAGCCGCGTAGGTCCCACTCCCGTAGGAATCTCTGCTAAAAAGTAGTCTGTAACATTTGCCTATGACTTAAGTAAATTACATGTAGTATTTGATAGCGTGATTCAAAACTTGCAAATGAATTTTACTAACGCCATCTATTAACAACTCCGGAAATAAATATCTACATCGATCTTCCCATGGGAATGAGATGTTTTTCCGCGGTAAAAAGTAGCCTACGTCACTCTCCACCCTCCTAACTATCCCCACACACATAAACCATACCATATAATAGCCATGTTGCGACGTGAAAGAGTCACAAACAAACAAACAAACACACTTTCACATTTATAATATTAGTAAGGATTACAAACCGGTCCGTACCTACCGGATTTTATTAAAAAGAAATAATTGAAAATCGTGAGTACCACTTTTTACTTACAATGTTTAATATCCGCGACGATAAAAGTTTCAGATTCCATGTAACACACTGGTAGGTCTGTACAGGGCGGAATTTCTAAAAAAATAAAATAATTCAAAATCGTACCCCTTTGCATTTAAATTATTTAGTGTCCGAGATTACTTATATAAGAATAAAATCATATTTTACTACTATTCTTATTATTTGTAACTAACACTGATACTCGAAAAGAAAGAGAAAGATGATTGCGGTACCAAGTCGATACCAAGTCGAATTAATTCCATAATATTTCTTGACAATCTTTTCTCCCTTTCTAACCATTGACTGTTTCCCGGGCTCACCTACTCTAGTATATCCCTGTCTTTGATGTTTTAAATATCTAGATTGAGCGTCGCCCTACAATGAAAACAAAAAAAACAAGGCAACAATATCAAGCATGTGTGCGTGCAGGCGATGTTTTTCACTTTCGTCTATTGTCTATGTGTGCGTAACGATACAAAAATTGTGGCTAACAGTTAGCCACAATTTTTTGACACGTTTTCGCGGATTCGATGTTCCATCTAGACATTTAAAACATCAAAGATCCCTGTATGCCTTCCTACCCCATACCACACCGCCGGAGTACCCCACAGTGAAGGACATAGTATGTTCGTCTTGACACCTCATGGATAAACTAAGTATACCAAACCAACTTTCAAAACTACGTTAATTATTACTTGCCATTAATTTCTCAGGCGAATGGGAATTTTTATGCTATTTTCTTAGATTACTAGGAAATAGTAAGATTTCATTAAACTCGGTTCACGAGTTCCCGTTTTTTATATGAAACGTAAAAGTGTACGTTTGACTTCGATATGAAGTACGGGTGTGGTTTCCAGGCAGGGAAAACGTATCTTAGCGGCTTGATCAAAGTCTAGTTGCATGTCTTGTAGCAACATCCTAACATCCTAACTATCAAGAAAGTTATAACAGATAAATTATTATCTTAAATTAAGAAAAAACAAAAGTACAGTGCCACAAAATTATCTGACCCGGTAAGGGGGGCACTACTGTCTTGGTCTTTTTCTGACAACAGTATAACATTTGCATTAGTTCTAATTTTGGCCACCGCGCTAGATAAGTTTGTGGCATTATTATGTAAGTAATAAAAAAAAGAATGCCATCGTCTTTAAAAATAGAGTTTCTTTCTTGAAATTTTTTAAAATCAGTTTTGTAATGACGTGTAGAAGGTAATTTTTCCATAAATTCTAGTTTTCTTTTTGATGTCGTTTCAAGATTAGAGTTTCATTTTTAATTTTAACAAATTACTAAATAGCAAAAAAGAAATTTAATCTGGTAACATTCATAAGTTAACAAAACAGAAATGCCAGAGAGAGAAGAGAGAAGAAATGGCTCATTGCATAATCGTTCTGAAAAATAGAACGAGATTGGGGCTATCATTTGTGTACTGAGAAAATTATGAACTGGAAGGAAAACACATGCGCAATGGCGAGCAATCGATTATATTCCGACGCATGCGCGCTATAACCATCTCATACATATTCGTTTTCGAGTCAGCCTCTCGCGCGGTCGTATTTGCGGAAATTGCTGCACAATTAAAAAAAAAACTTATACCTACCAGATAAATTTTGTATCTGTGAATATTTTTTATCGCGCCAAAAATGTTGGTTTACGCGCCGTAATTTATACAGATTAAAAAACCGTTTTGTAGTCGATATTAAAAAAAATACAGAGATTTTTCGATTGAACAGTAAAAGGAAAATAGTTAAAACGGCTTCCTTAAGTGTGTTATTTGACGCAAAACCAATGCATAACGCGGCTGATGCCGTGTGCCCCTTAACCAAAACCGTTCATAGGCTCGAATCCACGGAATCTGAAGACCATTTTAGTTCAATAACCTTACCAGCTCCCCCGGATATTCAACGGCAATGTCTCTCCCCAGGGAGTTTATCTTTAAAAGGGTAAGTACATTTTAATTATTTAACACCTTTACATACATTTTGGCTGCCTATAATTAATTTACTTTGGATTAAAAAATAGAAAAAAAAACAAAGTGACGTCGCCAGCATTATGTAAGAAAAAATATTACGAATATGAAACTTAATTAATCTATATTATAGAGTAAAAAAATACAGAAATTGAGCCTACTTCCGCTACCGTAGCGTAGAGTCAACAGTCTACAGACTAAGTATATTGTATTTAATAACCATCGAAGTGAATAATAAAATGCAACAGGACATAATCTTTCACGAGATTCTTTCCCATTACGCTGATAGACATATTTCCTTGCTCCATGTGGTTGCACCTTAGATTGGTACTTCGTTGCAATATCGATTTGAAGCTATGGCGTTTCCTGTTTCAGTTCCGTCTTCCCAATTTCAATTTTTTTTCAAGCTTTTTTTGTGAAAGTAAAGAGTTTTTAATACAATAGATCCGGTAAAGAATTTTGGAAGGTAGGTAATATTTAAAAATATTGAACTCTGTACATTAGAGGTATCTACGATGGAGATCAGTGAATTATATTTAAATGTGTTCAGATACGCGTACTAAATATTATTATTGCTTTTTACAAAAAAAATAACTGACTTCAACCTCGATAAGCAGAGATAACTCAAAAACTACTCGCCAGATGGCGCTTAATTCAACATGTAGGTGTAAAGTTTTCATCACTACAAATTAATGAAGCCCAAACACTAGATAATTACAGTAAATCGTTGAGGAGTTCCCTTGACTGTCTTTCGGCTTTATCAGATCGACTTTCATGAAATTGTAGTGCTTTTTACTTATGAAAACATTAACAAACACACTAGTCGTCCATACAATTTTTTAAAGGTGGCCTCGATTGTTGTTTGTTCACTAATTGTTTCACTATTTTTTGGATGACTCTTGATAAATAATTAATCAAAGAAATCTATTTATTTTAAACCTTTAAACGAATTCCATCCGTTAATCCAAAGTACTAGTACCTAATGTTATGAGTTATACCCAGAGAAATAACTAATTACAACAAATATCATATGTGACGTTCATACAACGCAAGTTTAAATTTCAGCGTTATTGTAATTAAGTATGCGAAAGATAATTACAGAACATGTAAGGCAGAAAGAGATAGATTGATTAAAACTAGGCCAATTAGTCAAATTCTAGCGTGGTTTCGTAAAATACAGAGGTCTACTTAGTCATAAACCCCTATTTTACCTCCTTAGAGGAGAAACATGGCAAAATCCGTTGTTACCAGATGTGTACTAACTACAAATTACCTTCCTGCCTTTCATGTTTACATGTCAAGCGATTTTGGTTAGTACGTGATGTCACTCACTGACCTTTCGCTTTTATATTTAGAGAAATTATAGGTACCTACCTGTTTATTGTTTAGGGCTACAATAGACGTCCGATTTTTCTCTCCGATAGTCGGTTCCCATAGTCTGATCAGACAATCGGAAGGAACTCGTACCATACATTTTGTACATACACAAACACCTCCGATTCGATAGTCGTTCGATTCTATTGTCTGAATTTGTCTGATCAGACTATCGGAGAGAAAAATCGAACTTCTTTTGTAGCCCTTACGCTCGATTCACACATATCAGTGAAGTCACCGTTCCGTCACAGTACCGGCAAATCTTTCATACATTCTCGGCATTGTCAGTACAGTGTCAGTGCTGATAATGCCGAGAATGTATGAAAGATTTGCCGGTACTGTGACGGAACGGTGACTTCACTGTTATGTGCGAATCGAGCGAGCCTGTCGCGTGGGCGTGTTCGTTGCAGGAAGCTCACTGCTCAGTCAGCGCGACCTCTGAGTAATGGCGTGTGACTCATTCGTGCCGCCCCCCCCCCAAGCCCCGCAACCCTAACCTACGTGTCACTCTCAATACTCGCTCGGAAAAGGTTTATCCAAGATCCCATATAACTTTTAATAAAATAGAACCGACTTTAACGGCGAAAACTAAAAATCGGTTCAGTTAAACGCGGTTAATATTCCTAAATATTTCTCCTAAGTCTGATAAACACGATGCTGAAAACCGTATCAAAATCGGTTCAGCCAAACAATATGCCTAAAACCTTCTCCTAAGTCTGATAAATACTATGCTGAAAACCGTATCAAAATCGGTTCAGCCAAACGCGAGATAATCGCGCACAAATACATACATACATTCATACAGGTCAAACTGAGAACCTCCTTTTTTGAAGTCGGTTAAAAATGACTTATCTTTTAGCCGACTTCAAAAGAGGAGGAGGACCGTTTTGATAATAGGTATATACCATGTATATACCGTATTCGTAGTATTCGTAGGTATTGACCGTACCTAGTCGTAGTATTGTTGCTGCGTAGTAGACGGCTACGCCGTAGCTGTCTGTACGTAGCACTGTCTACGCTATGTAGCTATCTTGTAGCTCGCTAAAAAAAAGCTCAGCTACAACCCACTAATGGCCCACTACTGAGCACGGGTCTCTCCTCATTACTGAGGAGGCATAGAGCATACTCCACCACGCTGCTCCAATGCGGGTTGGTGGAGGGGTTAGTGGCCAATCCAGTGTCGAAAGTTTTCAGGCCGCCCGAAGGCCTCCGACATGGCTTAACGACTGCTGTCAATCGATAACAACCGGGACCGACGGCTTTACGTGCCCTCCGAAGCACGGAAGCGCTCAAGAAATTTAACCACTAGCGGTCACCCATCCGACTACCGACGCAAGCCGCCGGGTTATGAGCACATCAGTATAAATAAAGATAAAATTCAAAATTGGTTATTAACAATGATATCACAGAAAAAACCATTACAAACCGAACGAATTAATTACTCATCTAAAAGTTACTACGGAACCTACTCTCTGCGACTCCGATTCATTCTTGCCCGATGTTTTTACGATACCCGAGGCTACCTGGCTATAGCCACGATAATATCCGCGTGTCGCTCGCGAGCCGCTCTATAGTTGAGCAAAACCAACCTTATTACCTATGCTTACAGTTCAATTTAGCTTGTCAGAAATATTTACTGAGGACATTTTTAGGTACCGCCGTCAATCTTAAATGTACCTTAATTGCATGGACGGAAGGTTGGTATTTGTGTGCTATGCAATTATAATGAAGTAGCTTCTGCCTGCGGCTTCGCCCGCGTGGAATTCATTTATATCGCGAATCGGGGAAGTGAGGGAGGGGGTAGGTCATCAACTATTTTCCTGGGAAAAATCATCCAAATCGTTTATTTTTTTTTCATTTTTCATACAAACTTTCATCCCCTATTTCAGCTCTGTAGGGGTGGATTTTTGAAAATAGAATAGCTTATGCGTGTCCCTGGGTTATGAACTATTTTTATGCCAAAATTCATAACAATCAGTTAAGTGGTTTAGATTTTTCATACAAACTTTCATCGCCTATTTCAAGCCCTTAGGGGTTGATTTTTGAAAAAAAGCCGCCTTTGTGTGACTCTGGGTCTTCAACTATTTTCATTCCGAATTTCATCCAAATCGGACCGGTGGTTTAGCCGTGAAAACGTCACAGACAGACAGACAGCTTTTCGCATTTATAATATAAGTATGGATTCTAGGTCGAATTCAAAAACGTAAAGTTTGGGATGCCGTGTCTGGCATCGATTATATCGTGCTAGTCGGTGATCGCTCCGAAAACTCCGACATGATGGCTGCATTAGGTTTCCCCTTTGGAGGTTTACAATCGAAGGAATTTACTTAACACGTTTACTGCGGCAAGTAAAATCATAATTCTTCATCTGGTGCGGCGGCGGGCCAAAATGCGCCCCCAATGATATTTCCGCCAGTGCGAGGCAGGTCTTTCTAAACCCACCAGCACTAGGATAGATTAAATTGCTATAACTTTATGGAAACATAATGTATACATTTTTTTTTATATTGTTAGAATGACCTTGAACCCAACTTCCTTAGGTTTGATTCGCCCCGGAATCTGCCAAACAGGAAATGAGAAATAAAGCAGGAAAAGTGGCAGGCTGATATCGACCTGAACCGCACTAGAAAGTATTTTTAGTAGTGATGGGACAGAGAAAAATAAGGGGATATCGAAAATAAAACAGAATTATCGTAAAAGAACTGAAAAAGGTTTTTATTTACTTATGCCTGTCTTAGAAACATGTTACGCAAAGGTTTTGGTTGCATTTTCTGCAAAAATTTTTTATTTTCTTAACTTTTTTGACGTGACAACGTCTTATAAATTGGTTTGCCGGGTGGCACTTCAAGAAACTGCGTTAGTAGCTCCGCTCACGTTACTTATAGTAGCTACGGCGTACACACGTTGGCGTGTTTCAGAAAATGGTACAGCGCCATCTCTGGAGAAGTAGAGTAATCTAGTTTGTTACCTCACTTAGTTGTGACTAATGGTTAATGGTCTAACGGTTAGCAGCGCTAGATGGCGGATGGTGTTACAATGTTTTAAATATAATTCTTTGTATATGTTTACCCCATGAAGATACGGGAACGCAGGGTCAACTTCACAAATAACCACAACTGCTTCCAAACCCAAAATAGCAGTTTATTATAAAACCAAAGAAGTCGACACATTGCCCTTTACAAATTTTTCTCTTATATAAACTCCACGTTACACTCGTTAGCGCGTTTCACAAATTGGTACAATGCCATCTTGTTTACAAGTGAGGAACTATTTAACAAAAATAAAACATTAAACTTAAATTGCTTCCGCCTTCACATGACGGTTAGACAGTATAAATAAATGTTTTAAATTGTTACTATTATTTCATCCTTCTTCCTACTATACGAATGAATATTCACATTAAAATTATTTTACCACTCAAAGTCGTTGTCACGTAAAACTTTCGCCCGTATACCGACTTTACAGGCAACCAATTTTTTTTTGCTTCTTTACTATTAAAGGTTTTCCGCAGTCTGTCGTAGCACCCTGCACAATTTCTTCGTTTAGCGCTCATCTCAAGGACATGGTCATTGTCCTTAGGTTTTACTTGATTTTCTGAAATGAATTTTTTTTTCTTAATTCCGTGTGATTTTTTTACCATTTATGAGTTTTACCACAGAACTCGCAAAACTGAACAACTTTCCCCAGAGAACATAGGTCGAAATATGAAAAAAAAATTGGCCCTCCCTTACAAAACTGACAACCAGCTGATTGATTTACTATTACTATGGGAGGTCCAACATTTTTTTCATACTTCGACCTATGTTTTTTAGGAAAGTTGTTCAGTTTCATGAGCACATTCACCTCCTTCAGGGTTGATACCCCCCCTTCCGTTACACGCTGTATAAGGTTATTTAAAATTAAGTGAAAATATTTAAAGGGTGTGTTCTAAAAATAAAACTGAACAACTTTGAAAAAATATTTTTATCTACTAAATCAGGTCGGCAAGTTTGTATGGGAAGCCCAATCTATTTTCCAAAATTTGTATTTTTCTTTTATTACTTGCCATCGTTGATTATATCGAACGCTACGTCAGATCAATTAGATAGCACAACACTAACTAGCGGGGCGCGCGCTCTGTGCGGTATCGGGTCGCCAGCTGCCTGTTGGGAGGGCGGGCCGAAATAGGCCCACTGCCGCACTCAGCGGATGTTTTTCACCGTCAGTGCGTAGTAGGTCGATAAAAGCCTGCCGTTATGTTTTGATGGGGAACACCTACAATTTTGACCGCAAGATGAAATGTATATTTGTCTCTGTCGAATTTTCAAAAACACCTGAGATAATCGTTTCGCACAAGCGAGAGGGACATAGTTTTCTTCGTCCGCACCAGCTGAAGTACCGCGGGAGGCCGATATCGGCCTGTTACGCAGTGAGCGTGTTAATTCAACTTTGATTTTTTACAGTCTATCTTTTTATATACAGGGTCTTTCGTGATCAATGTCGAACAGAAGAATGATTCACCTATCAGAAAATGTAAATTTTTTGGGTGATTCCTCGTGGTCCAACTATTTAGTCCAACTGTGACGTCACAGTTGGACCACGAGGAATAGGTCGTCGTGGCCCTCGTGGCCCAACTGCCAAATTAATGTGAGGAATAAGGTGTTCCTCGTGGTCCAACTGCGAAATTAATAGGAATAGTAGAAAGGAATAGGTCGTCCTCGTGGTCCAACTGCAAAATAACCAATTAAATATTTATGGTTCATTGAATGGCGTTGTTCTACAGCATTTTGAGGTATAGTAAATAAATTTAAACAAAATGAAAAAAAAAATACCAAACAACAAACAAGTGAAATAAACTAGGGTCCTGTGGTGGAATACCCGATACGCTGGCAGCATTTCCTCACTGTATAGCGATGCTTATACGTTTTCCAAAAAAACTGCCAGGTTTTGGATCGCAAGTTTTGTCTCTTTATTTCCTTAAAAATATAATGTGCGTCAGGATCATAGAGATATTACACTAGAGGGCAGAAGCCAGGTTTCATAGCGTACCTCGGATAAAAAGAGACGAAATCTTTAGTAATCACCTTTCTCTTTCTGGCGAGGCTTCAGATCGTACCTCGGATAAAAAGAGACGAAATCTTTAGTAATCACCTTTCTCTTTCTGGCTCATCGGGATCGGAGAAAGATAGGTAATTACCGTTATCGTTGTTTCCCTTTCTAACCGGGGGCGATTGCAATGTATGGGCAGCCGTAATATCTCTATGGTCAGGATCCCACGGACCAATGGGCGGAGGAATGAGAGAGTAGCATTTCCGTATGCTCGACGACTCAATTATAGGGCTTATTTACATGATACCAGTTTCTTGCCTGTTGCATACGATAAAATTGAAGCAATAATTCTTCAATAACATTCTTGATCTTCTTGACAACTTGCGTTTCAAGTTTTGCCTTGGTGTACATAGCACAGAGTTTTATTTCATACGCGATTCATGTATTCAATTGAATTGTCTCTGCATTTGTAAGCTCATATACTTACCTAAGTGCAACGCGTGAATGTGTTTTGATCGTACCTACGTACGTACCGTACGTACGTAGTCTTCAGAAGTATGAAATATTGAGACAATAAAACTTGCATGCAATAACCGCATACGTTAATCTGCGTGTAAACAGTTCCATGCGTTTGTTGAAAGGCAATTATTGTACGTTCTGAATAGTATTCAACAATTGCTCTTGCACCTGCAAGAAAATGGTATCATGTAAATGAGCCCTAAGTCTAGGGTGTACAGTACCCGGCAAGAAATAATGCACATCGGTATTCAGGAAGAGATAATCGGTTAGTTATGGCTTTGTAGAGCGTTGTCTCTCTCGCACATTGCACTGAAAATGCAATATCTATTAAGAGCTGCTAAGACACCCTATCAAGTACTTTTATAATAGTAATATTGATGTTCCATTGGAGGTTTTAACAACTCTTTATATTTATTTACGAGTGAACGCGACCGTCTTCCACCGAATTCGTAAGAAAAGTGACAAGTCAATTGTAAGGACTGTGTAGTAAGGACAACGCTCTACAAAGCCGAAACTAACCGATTATCTCTTTCTGAATACCGATGTGCATTATTTCTTGTCGGGTACTGTACTGTCTGTATGTAGCTACGTCTCGCTCCGCAGTGCCAGCTGCTGTTATCGATTGGCTGCAAGTCTCGGAGCAACGACCGGCCTGGCCTGCTGACGGCTGCGGATGTGCATCATGCGTTTTGTAGCACCACCGCCCGACACGGCACTTATCATAATTCTATTATTAAATTATATAGTAAACTTTTTATAGACGACCCTGTAGCCTAGTTGGTAGCGACCCTGCCTGCGACGCGAGGGGTCCCGGTTTGATTCCCGGCCGGGGCAGATATTTATGTGGCAGATAAATATTTGTACTCGGGTCATGGGTGTAATTGTGATGTGTTGTATGTGTAGTCCATGCCACCCGCGACACAGGTACCTAGTAACCTACTGCGGGGGTATGAGTGTGTTAGCGTTAGCGTTTAGCGTTTATAAAATATTAATTGAATTTAAATCGCAGGTTAAGAAATTGGTCTAAAGAGCTGATGGTCATCAAACGCCGCGCCGGAACAGAAAGATTTTCGTCATAATATTTAGCTGATAATTCAATTTTTCGCCAATAAATCAATTTTATGCCAAAATACCTTATAGGCTTTTTACACCATCCTAAATTTAATCATCTGAATCAGGAGACTACTCATTGAGATACTATGTACTAAAGTACAGACTACTACGAAATCCGAACTACGAACAACGTACGAAGTTCGATTTCGAAACGTCACACGTCAGTCGTTTCGAAACATTTCCTACTATGAAAATTGTATTGTATGCATCTGACGTGTGACGTTTCGAAATCGAACTTCGTACGTTGTTCGTAGTTCGGATTTCGTAGTAGCCCTCCTGACTTAGATGACTTTAGGTAGGTGTAAATAAGCCTATTACATTTTTTTGGAAAAGAGATGAATACTGTGCAAACTGCTAGACCGATTTCTACCAAACACAGCTAAGAAACAACGATTCGATTAACAATACCACACTCAAATTTGCTCATTCAATCAGGAGCCCCAGACAGACACACACAATTTTGTGCCTCTATGTAATGTCATAATTACAGGGCATATTGACAGGGCAGGAGAAATAAAATCTACTAGCTATAGATCTATTTTAGAGGTTGGTTATTGAAAGAAAGAATAGCCTTGTGACCCTGGGTCTTCAACTATTTTCATTCCGAAGTCCCTTCAAATCAGGCCAGAGGTTTAGCTGTGAAATGATCAAATATAGATAGACTTTCGCGCTTTCGCCCTGTGAAAGGTTCATTGCAGATTGACCCCGACAATTTAAAACGTCGTAAGTAAATTTTGCTTACAAGCTAAATTAAACTGTGAGCGCGAACTTTTTATGTATTTATTTATTTATTAGGGTCACCAACAAGACATACATTCATACATTTTATATTATATAAGCCTTAACTAAGACTTAAACTAAATGTTGTCTTAATTATAGGTAACCACGGCCTGCAATAAGGACGTGTATATATACATCTTAAAAATACAGTCTATATAAAAGTAAAAGTATAGTATCAAATACGTGGACATTCTTTAAATTTAACTAATCGTAATATTTAATACTATGTCTAAGATAACAATTCCTAAATGAGAAAAAAAGGCTTCCATAAGATTTACATAAAATTAACTGTGATAACTGAACTTGAGTTTATCGTGAATCGTGTCAATTTTTTGCAAATATTTGCTTTTTATTTACAAGGTTGGCAAATATTAAGTTTAAAATCATAACCCCTAATTAGTTACATAACTGTATTGACTTAGTGAGGTATTTACACGTGCAGTGCGTATTGTAATTTGAGGAGTTACCTACTGTTGATGCATTAAATCGACTGCGGTTCAAATATTTTTTTTTTCAGCGGGGAGTAGCACTCAATTCCATTTTCCTGGCGACGGACATAATATGTAGCTTACTTCCGTACCGAAGCGTCGGACGTTGACCCGTCTTTCAGGTTGTGAGGAATATCTAGACCACTAAAAGAGGACACTAACCATTTTTAGGGTTCCGTACCCAAAGGGTAAAACGGGACCCTATTACTGAGACTTCGCAGTCCGTCCGTCCGTCCGTCTGTCACCAGGCTGTATCTCATGAACCGTAATAGTTACACAGTTGAAATTTTCACAGATGATGTATTTCTGTTGCCGCTACAACAACAAATACTAAAAAACAATAAAATAAATATTTAATTGGGCGCCCATACATTCGACGCCTCAGCGATAGTTTAGTTACCTTTCGGTCCAAGAGATGGCGTTGTGCGTAATATGTGGCTACAATAAAACAATTAAATATTTAAGTGAATCTTTCATACAACAGACCAGATTATTTTGGCGTTTTTATACATAATGGTACGGAACCCTTCGTGCGCGAATCCGACTCGCACTTGGCCGGTTTTTAACCCCCGACCTGATAAAGAGGAGTGTTATAAATTTTACCTGTCTGCCTGTGTGTAGGTATGTGTCTGCTTGCGGCACCGTAGCTCCTGAATGAATGAACCGATTTGAATGCGGTTTTAATCGATCCCAGATCGCCAACCCTGTTAAGTTTGGGACCAATGTCTATCCATAGAGATATTACACTAGAGTGGGTGAGCAGGGTGAGCCATACGGCTGCCCATACATTGCAATCGCCCCCGGTTAGAAAGAGAAACAACGATAACGGTAATTACCTATCTCTCTCCGATCCCGATGAGCCAGAAAGAGGAAGGTGATTACTAAAGATTTCGTCTCTTTTTATCCTAGGTACGCTCTGAAGCCTCGCCAGAAAGAGAAAGGTGATTACTAAAGATTTCGTCTCTTTTTATCCGAGGTACGCTCTGAAGCCTGGCTTCTGCCCTCTAGTGTAATATCTCTATGTGTCTATCACTGCCGCCCCAAATCACCTTCGCCGCAAACACCACAGGTATACATAAGTATGACAATGACCTCACAGCGAAGGTCGTTCTACTGTCTGTGTGAGACTATCGCCAATCAATATCCTACAACTGAATATTTTATAGCTCAGCCGAGTGATTTATGCCGCTCTACTTACAAATTTGAAATTCCACTGTCAATCTATATCTATCTATCTATCTTCTTCTATCTAAATATATATCTAAATACTTATATAAGTATAAAATATATTTAGATATTATACCTATATATATCTATCTAAATATATGTATAAGTATGTCGGAGATACTTGTCAGGATGGTGATATAATGCTCCGATTATCAGGTTGAAAGGTGAAAATAAAACACAGTGGGCGTTGCCATTTAAATTACAGTTCCGGATTTACGTTTTATTCAGAGTTTAATGATTTATTTAGTTTGATTCAAATCTAATTTTTATTTCCGACTCCGGCAAGTATAGCTAAGCTAAAAGCTACAACCCACTAATGGCCCACTACTGAGCACGGGTCTCTCCTCGTTACTGAGGAGGCCTAGAGCATACACCACGCTGCGAACACGGATTGGTGGAGGGGTTAGTGGCCAACCCAGTGTCGAAAGTTACCCGCATTGGAGCAGCGTGGTGGAGTATGCTCTAGGCCTCCTCAGTAATGAGGAGAGACCCGTGCTCAATAGTGGGCCATTAGTGGGTTGTAGCTTAGCTTAAGCTGATCTTCACTATCATTTAAGTATTCGACATACTCGTATGCCTCAATAACACGATAATTCCAGGAGCTATCCAAGATGGACGGGCAGGTCTTGGGGACTTCGGCTCCACCAACCGGCGCGCCGCTTTGCTGCTCCGTCGACCTGCCCGCAGACGGAATCGAGGAGGTACCAGTACCAGCACACACCAGAAATCCACCAGCACCAACACAATACCTAACATCAGTGGCGGATTATCCCTAAGGCAAACTAGGCACGTGCCTAGGGGCACGAGGTTAAAAAGGGGTGCGAGGTTAAAAAGGGGCGCGAGGTTAAAAGGGGGCGCGCGCAGAACCAAAAATTAGGTTGCCAATGACTCATAGGTTCGACCAGGATTCCCGGTATCATAGGTGCCAAGTATAAGACAAGACATAACCAGACCGAGAACTAAAAAAAAGGTCTTTGCCTAGGGCGCTCTCAACCCTTAATACGCCTCTGCCTAACATAAGCCAACACAAACTCCACATAAACTAACACAAAAGCCACCAGAAAACAAACACAAAATCTATGTACCTTTGGATTTGTGGAAGCGATGGCCAGCGTAGTTTGACTTTCGAAAAGTGTTTGTAAAAACCAAGTTCCAATAAAATTATTTTCATTTTCATCTTCATAAACACCGACACAAAACCGACCAGAAAACCAACACAAAATTACGCCATCGCTTCCACAAATCCCTACGGTGAGAGGTCTTGTAAGAAGAAGCGGCAAGAAACTTTCAAGGAATTTTTTCCTACTCACAGTTACAGACAACACTTATTACTATTTCAAACTCATATCCACGCTGTTTCATCTTTGCAATATTCATCCAGTTTATAATAACCTGTGACGCCACCGCGCACACGTCACACAGTGACGTCACCGAAGCCTGAAACGCGCTATCGAAGATTTGTGCATCGCCGGCATATATACCACGCCTCGAGTACATTCACTCGGGGCCTCGGCCGCCTCCCAGGCATGTCATCCTGGCGGGAGATATCCCTTAGCCATAAAACCCTTCGTCATAAAATGGTCTTGACACCAGTTTTGAGACTCCCTCCTCTGCCTCTGCCTCCACAGGCCGCCTTGGCATCAGCGCTGTCTCCGGCGGGCTCGCTGCTGTCGGTGCAGTCCGCGCCGCCCGAGCAACGCGACCGCCCCGAGCCGCGCGACCGCCCCGTCAGCCTGCTGCTCGAGCTGCCGTTAGCTACTGTGAGTGTCTACTGGTCTACTGTGGTCTACTGTGGTCTACTACGGTCTACTACTGTTATCTACTGAGCGCCACCCGAGCAGCGCGACCGGCCGGAGCCGCGCGACCGCCCCGTCAGCCTGCTGCTCGAGCTGCCGTTAGCTACTGTGAGTGTCTACTGGTCTACTGTGGTCTACTACGGTCTACTATGGTCTACTGTTATCTACTGAGCGCCGCCCGAGCAGCGCGACCGGCCGGAGCCGCGCGACCGCCCCGTCAGCCTGCTGCTCGAGCTGCCGTTAGCTACTGTGAGTGTCTACTGGTCTACTGTGGTCTACTACGGTCTACTATGGTCTACTGTTATCTACTGAGCGCCGCCCGAGCAGCGCGACCGGCCGGAGCCGCGCGACCGCCCCGTCAGCCTGCTGCTCGAGCTGCCGTTAGCTACTGTGAGTGTCTACTGGTCTACTGTGGTCTACTGTGGTCTACTGTGGTCTACTGTGGTCTACTGTGGTCTACTGTGGTCTACTGTTATCTACTGAGCGCCGCCCGAGCAGCGCGACCGCCCCGTCAGCCTGCTGCTCGAGCTGCCGTTAGCTACTGTGAGTGTCTACTGGTCTACTGTGGTCTACTACGGTCTACTATGGTCTACTGTTATCTACTGAGCGCCGCCCGAGCAGCGCGACCGGCCGGAGCCGCGCGACCGCCCCGTCAGCCTGCTGCTCGAGCTGCCGTTAGCTACTGTGAGTGTCTACTGGTCTACTGTGGTCTACTACGGTCTACTATGGTCTACTGTTATCTACTGAGCGCCGCCCGAGCAGCGCGACCGGCCGGAGCCGCGCGACCGCCCCGTCAGCCTGCTGCTCGAGCTGCCGTTAGCTACTGTGAGTGTCTACTGGTCTACTGTGGTCTACTGTGGTCTACTGTGGTCTACTGTGGTCTACTGTTATCTACTGAGCGCCGCCCGAGCAGCGCGACCGCCCCGTCAGCCTGCTGCTCGAGCTGCCGTTAGCTACTGTGAGTGTCTACTGGTCTACTGTGGTCTACTGTGGTCTACTACGGTCTACTGTTATCTACTGAGCGCCGCCCGAGCAGCGCGACCGCCCCGTCAGCCTGCTGCTCGAGCTGCCGTTAGCTACTGTGAGTGTCTACTGGTCTACTGTGGTCTACTGTGGTCTACTACGGTCTACTGTTATCTACTGAGCGCCGCCCGAGCAGCGCGACCGACCGGAGCCGCGCGACCGCCCCGTCAGCCTGCTGCTCGAGCTGCCGTTAGCTACTGTGAGTGTCTACTGGTCTACTGTGGTCAACTACGGTCTACTACGGCCTACTACGGTCTACTATGATATATTCGTTTGCTGTGGACCTTGGTCTTCTCGGTCTACTGTCGTCTACTACAGTCTTCTATAGTCTATTGATGTCTACTCGATCTACCCGGTCTATTCGGTCTACTCTGTCAATTCGGTCTACTCGCTCTACTCAGTCTACTGCGGTCTACTGCGTTCTACTATGGTCTACTACGGTCTATTCGCCTGCCGTGGGCTACCGTCTACTGCAGTTTAATACGCGGGCTACTGCAGTCTACTATACTCTACTACGATCTACTATGGTCTATTCATCTGCTGATGAGTACGGTTTACTGTGGTCCACTATGGTCTACTACACTATGGTCTGGTCAAAGGTTAAAGGATGATTTATGGATTACGGAAGGATGATTTACGGAACAATAGATCGTTAGGTTACATGCATTATTCTTATCGGTACGGATTAAAAATGTCACCATTCCTATCGGCAGCAAGTCGGAGCGTACCTGACAGCGATGTCCCCAGTGGAGCAGGAGGAAGACTCGTTGCTGACTCTCTCGTCCGTCACCGCGCGCCCCCTGCTGGCGGCTTCCAGAAAACTAAGGCCGTCTTCGGGTTCCACTGAGTAAGTTGCAACCACTGCAATAAATAATAATGTAGACAAGACTTGATAATAGTGTAGCGACATCGCACATACGTCACACAGTGACGTCACCGAAGCCTGAATCACGCTATCGAGGATTTGTACATCACCCACATATATACAACGCCCCGAGAAGACTTGGGGCCTCGGCCGCCCCCCAGGCATGTGATCTCGCCTACCGATCTGTCTTTACCAAGATAATAAAACAATTTGAACAAACAAACCACAGCTTACTTCGGTGTATCTTCCACGCCCACTTAGGGTGGCCCTATCCTGCAAGAAACTTCCTTCCACAACTAATAACCAGATCCAATTCCTCCACAGCCTCTCCAACCTCCCAATTCCTCTCCCCGATAAGGAACTTGGTTCCAAAAAGCCAATAAACAACCAATGCCAATTCCTCCACAGTCTCTCCAACCCCACGGACGGCGGGTACGGCTGGGTGGTGGTGTTCGGGGCGTTCCTGGTCCAGTTCTGGGTGGCCGGCCTGTTCAAGTCGTACGGGGTGCTCTACGTCGAGATCATGGAGACTTTCCCGGACTCCAGCGAGTCCGTTGCCTCCTGGATACCCGCTGCGCTGTCTACTCTCTGCTTGGCTCTTGGTGAGGAATTTTTTTTTATTTCTTACTAGAGAACCGCCCGCGCTTCGCTTTGGGACCCGTAGGTAACACCCGCGTAGGTCCCGCTCCCGTAGGAATTTAGGCTAAAAAGTAGCCTACTACTCGCTCTCTTCACTCCACCCTGTCTGAGGTGTGTGGAGCCCTCGGGACAGTTAGTTCCCCTTTGGGGATGTCTCTCGCGGCCCGTTAAAACGGGCCAGTCCTTGGGTTGGGCCCTAAGGCCCTTGGTTGTCCATCTGTGGTTAACCAATAGGTCAAGTCCGGTGAGTGGTGACCTTTTTACAGGCCACAGAGTCTTAAACGGGATGGGGTTCATCTTCGCGCCACCCAGGCGATCGAGCCCCTACCGGGTGAATCCCGCTGGTGGGAAGCCCAGCAGGAGCCGATCATCGTCGGGCGACGACTTACGAAGCCCCAGTATCAGTCAGTGCTAGGCCCGTCCCGCGCAACCAGCAAGTCGCGCGGGAAGGCCCAGCGGTCCGGTGGACGGGTGTGGAGCGGCGCCAGGTCCTGTAGATGCGGGAACCGCGACGCGTCGACACGCCCGAACATGTTGCGTGCCAATCGCTCGATGAAGTCGTCCAGGCTCTCGACTCGAAGGTCCCTCTGGATGACGGCGTTCCTGACGTACCTCGGCGCACCAGTCAGCCGGCGGAGCGCAATCGCCTGAACTGCGCGCATCCTCTTGCGCTGCGGTTCGCTGGCGAGCGCGTACCACGCCGTTGCCGCGTACGTGAGGCGGGGTCTGATGCAGGTCTTGTAGACCCCGAGCTTCAGTCCGAGAGGGAGGCTCGAGGAGAGCACTGGTTTCTGCCATCGCACTTCTGGAATTCGCGACGGCTTTCGTAACCTGTGGCTTCATCGAGAGTCTTCCGTCGATTTTGCCCAAGTATTTGGGCTGTGGGGCCCATTGGATATCTTGTCCACGAAGCTCCAGAGTAGGGTCCCGCCTGTTGAGGTATCCTCCTATGTTCACGGCCTGCGTCTTCCCGACATTCACCGACAGTCTCCACGCGGCGAGCCATTCGGGGAGGGCATCAAGCGCACGCTGCATCTTGACAATGGCGTGGGTTCTATTCAGCGACGTGGTGATGTACGCCACGTCATCGGCATACAGGGCAAGCGACGCCCCCCCTGCCGCCGGGATGTCGTCGGTGTAGCAGGCGTAGCAGACCGGGGACAGGCAACTCCCTTGCGGGACGCCGGCTGCGATCGGACGCTCGGTGGATTCGGCGTCTTCGACCACTACTCTGAAGCTTCTATTTTCGAGGAAACTGGAGATCATCTTAACGGCACTCCGGGGCGCCGACGGCTGCGAGATCTTGTAGAGAAAGCCGTCGTGCCAAACACGGTCGAACGCCTTTTCCATGTCGAGGAATACTGCACACACGCGTTCTCTCTTATTCAGAGCCGCGGTAACGGTGTGCAACACACTCGACAGTGTAGCCGTGCTGTTCAGCGGCATCAAAAAGTAGCCTTCCACTTCTGTTGGCAGCTAGGCTATTCCACCCCGGATGCTTGCAGTTCCAGTCGCCCGCGCCCACCACCGGTGTCGGCGAGTCCAGCAACTTGCGGACATCAGCCAACAGGATAGTGCCAGCGGGCGGGCGGTACACTGAACACAGCCGGAGCGGGGAGTTCTCGAGGCAGAGCTAAAGTAGCCTATTACATTTGCCTATGACTTAAGTAAATTACATGTAGTATTTGATAGCGTAATTCAGAACTTGCAAATGAATTTTGTTAACGCCATCTATTGGCAACTCCGAAAATAAATATCTAGTAACTAACAAAACATCGATCTTCCCATGGGAATGGGATGTTTTTCCGCGGTAAAAAGTAGCCTACGTCACTCTCCACCCTCCTAACTATCCCCACACACATAAACCTTACCATATAATAGCTTTGTTGCGACGTGAAAGCGTCACAAACAAACAAACAAACAAACAAACACACTTTCACATTTATAATATTAGTAAGGATAAGATAGTGCTTAACAACGATCCCTCCTGATGGTAAGTGGAGATGAAGCCATAGTGATGAGCGCACTAACTTAGATAAAGCATATTCACTCTCCTCTTGAAGACTGAAGGAATGAATGAATGAGAATGTTAACTTGGTTTTGATTAATCTTGTAGCAGTGATAGCAGTGGTTAAGAATTCGGCCTTCTAGTTGGAAGGTCCAGGCTCGAATCCCAGGGCACGCACCTCTGACTTTTCGGGGTTATGTGCGTTTTAAG
This sequence comes from Hesperia comma, assembly GCA_905404135.1. Taxonomy (NCBI): domain Eukaryota; kingdom Metazoa; phylum Arthropoda; class Insecta; order Lepidoptera; family Hesperiidae; genus Hesperia; species Hesperia comma. The sequence continues at coordinate 1,463,544 of FR990039.1, forward strand.
CATTTAAATGTCACTTGCTACAAACGGTGAAGGAAAACATCGTGAGGAACCCTGCATGCCGGGGAGTTCGCAAAACTCAAAGGTGTGTGAAGTCCGCTAATCCGCACTTGGCCAGCGTGGTGGACTATGGCCTTAACCTTCTCGTTCTGAGAAGAGGCCCGTGTTCAATAGTGAGCTGTGATGGCTTGAGATTATGGTTAATCTGATGGATCTCCTCAATAAATAATGGAGACCTGTTCTCTGTGTTAATCATTTATGGCTTAAAACCCAATAAGGTGGAATCACAAGCGAGAAATGTGGATACAACCAGTAATGAATGTAATGGACCTTGGGCGTGGAATATGAACATGCATGAGACATCGCTTTTTAGATCGAGGATATTGTTACCACATTGTGCATATTCCGTTTTTGCGGAAAATGATGCAAATAAAATGAATGTTTTACGCACCGCGCACACATAGTATCTTCTTTAGTCGTTTAATATTTTAATGATATGATGTAACTACATTTTTAAATATGAAATGGACATATTAAAATATGCAAGATTATTTGAGGGTATTGAACAAGCTGTTCGCTCCAGGCCCAAATCTGATGTTGTCCTTTGACATGATTAAATTCTGGTTCCAGCTCCGCTGTCCTCAGCACTATGTGAGAAGTACTCCTGCAGACTGGTCGTGTTCATCGGAGGCCTCTTCTGCGCGACAGGCCTCGCTCTCTCCTTCTTCAGTAAAGGCCTCTTTCATCTTCTCCTTAGCTTCGGAGTTATGACAGGTGAGTATTCTGTTTAATTCGCTGACGATATCATTTAAACTATTGTCAATTGCATGTCGTAAGTTTTCCTCCGCGTATACACTATTTGTTAAAGCTCTTCGTCGAAGTTCCTTGGTGAAGCTCTTCGCCGAAGTTCCTTTGTGAAGCACTTCGCCGAAGTTCCTTTGTGAAGCACTTCGCCGAAGTTCCTTTGTGAAGCACTTCGCCAAGTTCCTTTGTGAAGCTCTTCGCCGAAGTGCATTGGTGAAGTTCTCCGCCGAAGTTTCTTGGTGAAGTTTTTCGCCGAAGTTTCTGAAAGGGAGCTGCTTTACTGTATCTATATTGCGTTCGCATTGGATATGGAATTCGCCTTAAGGAGGGTCGCCGTTTTTGTGCTCACCAATTGGGGCCAGTGGCAAGTGAGGTCCTGCTGTCAAAGCCCGCCCATACATTGCCCATACTTACGAAGTGACAAGTGACATTCAGACAAGAGAGAAGTGACAGACAGACCTCACTCTCCACTAGCGCCTCTAGCGGCGCATTCACACGCTTTTTGCCCCTCATTTCATCCCACCAAATGCTATAGATTGACCGCTAGGATTTAAAATGTCTTAACACTTTCGGTGCTTCAAACAACCACAACCAATTTCATTATATGGCACATACCTGCTCCATACAAATGAACTCGACGTTTATAAACGTTGAACTCTGCTCACATGCACTAACAAAACTGAATTTGGCACAACCGTCAGTACACGACGACGTTAATAAGCGTTCCTTGCACGTGTTTTTTTTTATTAATTACACAAAGTAACAACGGCCTATAAATATCAATAATTGTAAGATTATTTTACGTCAAATTCAATCATCTACATCATCACACTAATCACTTGTATATTATTACTAAACTTGTATATTTAACGTACTATCACTCAACTCACATAGGTAGATATTTTTCCTTTTTCTATGTGAATAACAAGAAACAAACACAGGAAAAAAACACAAGTCTTCAAGACAAAGCGTGTCACATATTATAGGTACAAATCAAAAGCTAGATCAATCAATGTAATTCACAAGTTTCGACATGTTTACGTTGGTATCGAAAATATTATTTATCAGCTTTATTCAAGTCGAAAATTATAGGTAACTATATCTCAGACAGGGCGAATTCGTACAAAAAGCAATTATTTATCAAATATACACAAAATATTCATAATAAAACTTACTTTTGTTGCGAAAGTACAGTGTCCAAAGCGTCAACGGCGGTGCGACTTCCCGCTAGCGACACACCGGGAGACTTACTACGGCGCAGTATGCGCGGGGGGACGTAAATAGAAGTTGTGCATGTGTGTGTAGGTAGCAACGTGCTTGTCAGAGTCCTTCACAAATTGACCAACAGAATTGTGTAGTATGGCGGTAGTGGTCTAGGAAATTTTGGCCATACGGCGCAATAACATAACTACCCAACAAACTTATGAGCCGTTGACGTTATAGAACGTAGCGTCAAAAAAACATTTTTTTTATCTGACGTGGTAGCACGTTGTGCTACAACTTTGATTTTGACGTGATAAAACGTTGCACCGCCGAAAGTGTGTAAATTTTGCTTTCAAGCTAAATGAAACTTTAAGTACAGGCAATAAAGGTTTTAGCGGGGAGCAATTCCATATTCTTGGCGACTCATATCTATCTATAAATCATTTCTTAGACCTAATTATTTGAATTTTTTCTCAGGAATTGGCGGAGGGTTGTCCACTACACCAGGGATTGTCATAGTATCACAGTATTTTGATAAACACAGGTAAGTCTATAGTGGACGATATTTTTAGGGTTCCGTACCCAAAGGGTAAAACGGGACCCTATTACTGAGACTTCGATGTCCGTCCGTCCGTCCGTCTGTCACCAGGCTGTATCTCATGAACCGAAATAGTTACACAGTTGAAATTTTCACAGATGATGTATTTCTGTTGCCGCTACAACAACAAATACTAAAAAGCAGTAGAATAAAATAAATATTTAAGTGGTTTTAAGTAGTTTTAGAATCTAGTACATAGTTTAGTTACCTTTCGGCCCAAGAGATGGCGTTGTGCGTAAGATGTGGCTAAGATTGGTAAGATGAAGCTTTCATACAACAGACTAGATTTTTTTGGCGTTTTTATACATAATGGCACGGAACCCTTCGTGCGCGAGTCCGACTTGCACTTGGCCGATTTTTTATGTATTTGTAGCAAACAGTCAGTTAGCAGACAGTGGTAGAATATTAGTTGGTTAGTTTGTTAATAAGTTTCAAGAATGAGGCAGGGATTGTTTTGATACTAATGAACGAATGAATTTTTTGAATGAATGTAACGTAGTTTTTCACTTTTGAAATTTAAATTACGTCATGTTAGTAATAGACAAAAGTCCATTCACTGATTGTTGCAGGATAAAAATATGTTTAAATTGTAACATATATCCATCTCTTTCCAGAGCGCTCGCAAACGGCATATGTGTGAGCGGGACGGCAGCTGGTAGCTTCGTGTTCCCCATGCTGATTGAGAAGCTCGTGGACACGTACGGCTTGCACGGGACGGTTCTGTTATTAGGTAAGTTATTCGTTGTTAACAGACATTGTACCTATGTACTGTGGAGGAAAAGGGGAGATCTCCCGCCAGGCGATGTCACTGCTGGGGACCGCGGCCCGCATGTTACTCGGACCGTTTGTATATATAGTTTGTATATCTCGAAATCTTGATAGCGCGGTTGAGGATGCGTCTCCTGATTGGCCAGTTCAGTATGACGCGTATGACGTAGTCTATTGTTTCACTGCACTCGTCGCTCGTGGTTGCGTGGTCAGCATCATGTGCGGCGCGCGCTCATATTACTGTAGGTATGGCGCCGCTACAGTACCTACGCGTCTAATTTCCGAACACTGTCGAAGATTGCTGATAAATAAAGTGTCCGGCGTAAGGATTTAAAGTTTGACAGAAGGCGCCATAGCTAATTTATGCGACTACAGACTACAAGTGTCTATATGCTTGCGTACTTTTTACTTTTATTGGAATAATATGTGCGGTTGTGCCGCCCGAGTGCGGTGTGTTCCTTGCACACCTGCTCACTTGCTTTGACTATATTTAGCCAAATTTCACCAGAAGGAAATTTTATTCGTAATCATCCTGTGTTCAGAGGTACATAATCGTAAGCAAAATGAACTAAATGAAATTCTAACTACATATACTATCACCAGGCGGTGGCATGCTCCACGTGTGCGTGTCGGCCACGCTGTACCGCGCTCCCCCCGCGCCCCGCGCGCCGTCCCCCCCGCAGACGACCACCACCGAGACCACCACGCTGCTCCAGGACCTCACCGACGGTAACCAGCTTTCTGACGACAAGTTTTTGAGTTAGTCTAGCTTTTAACCGAGTTCAAAAAAAGTGTCACATTTTTGCCGATATCTGGCGAGTAGTTTTTGAGTTATCCAAAATAAAGAGTATTTAATTTATGATCGTCCGACTTCAAAAAAAGTTCCATGTTTTGAGCGATATCTGACGAGTAGTTTTTAGTTATCATCAATAATGAGTATTTCATTTATGATCGTCCGACTTCAAAAGAAGTCCCATGTCTTGAGCAACATCTGACGAGTAGTTTTTGAGTTATCCTCAATTATGAGTATTTAATTAATGATCGTCCGACTTCAAAAGAAGCCATGTCTTGAGCGACATCTGACGAGTAGTTTTTGAGTTATCCTCAATAATGAGTATTTAATTTATGATCGTCCGACTTAAAAAAGTCCCATGTTTTAAGCGACATCTGACGAGTGGTTTTTAAGTTTTTATAATAATGCGCATTTATGGTCTTAGCTCATAACTTTGTTGCAATTTTTTAACCTAATAATAAACTTACACAAAAAAACCGACTTCGAACAACATCGACAAGCACATATAAATCAATAACTACTCGTCGGATGTCGCTCAAATTTATATCGGACCACGCGTCAAGCACCAATTATCATAAAGAGTCACGTTACGACTGACGTCCAGGCAAGGTGGACAAGGACCGGCTGCAGAACCTGTTCCAGGACGCGGACACGCTGGCGCTGAACCAGAAGAACCTGCTCGGCGACGACAAGCGCACCAACCTGATCACCGAGATCATACACCCCAGTCTTATTGAGGTACGGCCAATCTATACATAGTGGGGCAAAGGGGAGATCTCCAGTCTTTTTGAGGTACGGCCGCGGGGCAAAGGGGAGATCTCCAGTCTTATTGAGGTACGGCCGTTCAATACATAGCGGGGCAAATGGGATATCTCCAGTCTTATTGAGGTACGGCCGTTCAATACATAGCGGGGCAAAGGAGAGATCTCCAGTAAGAGGTACGGCCGTTCAATACATAGCGGGGCAAAGGGGAGATCTCCAGTCTTTTTGAGGTACGTCCGTTCAATACATAGCGGGGCAAAGGGGAGATCTCCAGTCTTTTTGAGGTACGGCCGTTCAATACATAGCCGGGCAAAGGGGAGATCTCCAGTAAGAGGTACGGCCGTTCAATACATAGCGGGGCAAAGGGGAGATCTCCAGTCTTTTTGAGGTACGGCCGTTCAATACATAGCGGGGCAAAGGGGAGATCTCCAGTCTTTTTGAGGTACGGCCGTTCAATACATAGCGGGGCAAAGGGGAGATCTCCAGTCTTTTTGAGGTACGGCCGTTCAATACATAGCGGGGCAAAGGGGAGATCTCCAGTCTTTTTGAGGTACGGCCGTTCAATACATAGCCGGGCAAAGGGGAGATCTCCAGTAAGAGGTACGGCCAATCTATAGATAGTGGGGCAAAGGGGAGATCTCCAGTCTTATTGAGGTACGGCCATTCAATAGATATGGGGCAAAGGGGATATCTCCAGTCTTATTGAGGTACCATTCAATAGATATGGGGCAAAGAGTAGATCTCCCGGCGATGTCACTGCCTGGCGACCGCGGTACGAATGCTAACTTCAGACCATTTGTATAGTTTGGCTCTGCTTGGTCAGCATTTCATGTAAGGTCGGGCTCATAATACTGTAGGTATCGCGCCGCTACAATTGAATGAAAAAAAGAGTGCTTTAGAGTAGACCACACGCCTTTTTTTATGGAATTAAGATAGCAAACGAGCATGCAGCACCACCCTTCCGCTGCCGCCCATAACAACTGTGACCGACCCAGAACTAGACTCAAAGGGACTAGGATGGTTAGTCCAGTTAGTAGATGGTGTTAGAATATTAGTTGGTTAGTTAGTTGATTAGTGTGAGGACAGGGGCTGTTAGTGATAATTAGTTCTGTAAGGTAATGTTAGTAATAGTCCAGTTAATTATTGTTAGTATGAGTGTCGTGTCCTGAGGACTGAGATGGTCGCCTCTAAAAAAGTGTAACCGGCTCCATACCTACCTATCCGGAACACAATTGTTCTTAACACAATTATTACGCCTGATGTAAAAGTTCTATAGCTCGTAATGTAACTCTCTCTCAATTTCTATCTTCACTATCTTATTTCTTTCTCAACTTCCGTTCGCGCCATCCGATCACATGTTTCGTAACGCTCTCAATGCTCTCATCATGCATTCACCAGCTAACTTCATGTGTCAACGTCAAGCGTGCGGAAGAAAGTTTTACTTCAACAATATTCAAACGTCAAACGGTCAAACGTCACGCCACGTATAGTCGTACAAGCATCTTTTGGCGCGTGGGTGATAGAGACAGCGCCTTACAGTTAGCCTTACCTGTAACGCACTGTCTCTGTCACCTACGCGCCAAAAGATGCTTGTAGGATAATATTGTTCGTCCACTCCACAGGTCGCCCGCCCCCCGCTGCCCTCGCAAATGTCAGACTCCGAGGATTCCGAGTGCATGGACGTACTCGGTGTAGTTGGTAAGTTGGACTCTGAATATTGTCTTGAATCGTGTTTTATTTCAATGATCGAGAAAACAACAGGGGACATATTATGAACTCATTCCAGACAGTTTACGTTCACAACGTGTGGGTGACAGAGATAGCGCCTTATTACATGTAAAGCGCTGTCTCTGTCACCCACACGCTGTGAACGTAAACTGTCTGGATTTAAGAGTTCATAATAAGGGGGCAGGACACTTTTAACTACGGTTTTTCAAGCTGACCCCACGGAGTGGTTCAGTACCTAATTGTCATTTCCATTGGATTTTCCCGCCAAGTGGTCCAAGATTAATTAATTTTGAACTTCGAAAAGATGTTTTTAATTTGACTGTTTTTTATATTTTTTTTTAATCTTATCTCATGTTTGCAGGGTTATCCGATTTTAATTTTTTTAATATTCGAAAGGCAGTGTTGTTGTTGTTGTTTGTAATTTGTAATTGTTTATTATTTCATTTTTTAATTTGTAATTTCTTGTTTCTACTTGTTGTCTGGTTCCATCTAAAGAGCGACATTTGACCGATAATCTTTGTAATCGTTTTTTAAAGTTAGTAATGTTACGGTTAGCTTTACCCCACCAAATGTTCCAAGATTATGTTGTCACGGTCAGGTTTACCCCGCGAGGTGGTCCGTCTCCGGCTGCGGCCGACGCGCTCGTCGTCCATCCTGCACTCGGTGGAGGACCTCAGCACTGACAGCACCTGCGTCTACAAGGCCAGTCGACGGAAGATCAGCAGGTTGGTCACTAGCGGGTAAGGTATGCAGTAATGAGCTACGAGAGAAGGGGTGGTAAAACGGGAGGGGGGGGGGAAATGAGCCTCCAGGGAGGGGGTAAAGGGATCACGGAAGGGGCAAATTGACCACGGGGGAGAGGGTAAATAGATCACAGGGAGGGGGTAAATAGATCACAGGGGAGGGGGAAAATGGACCACGGGGAATGGGTATAAAAGTAAATCTATGAGAGTCAAACAGTATAAAAGAAAAAATGAAGCGACACATGCAAAATGGTTTTATACGCGGGCTCTCATACAGCCCTACATACATACATACATCTTTTATTCGTTTTAATTACGTTCCATACAAATGCTATTTCCGCCTTATGATTAAAATACATTGTAGTCAACGGTGAGAATTTAAAATGCCTTAAGTACATTTTGATTACATTAAATTGATGAATGTTTTGATTAACGTACATTGTATTGGACGGCGAGACAACCGAATTTAAAATGCCTTAAGTAAATTTTGCTAACAATGTGGCCTATGCATTGTATTTCAGATCATTGTACATCAGACCACCGCTGCCCAGCAAAATGATTCCCAGCAAGTTGGCCGAGCCGGAAGTGGACGTCAAGAAGGAAGAAGAACAGAAGGAGGAGTCGCCAGAAGAAGAGAAGAAAGGCTGCATGCACACCATATCCAAGTAATCTTCTTGTACCTTGTAATACTTCGACGACCCTGTTGACGATTAGTTGGTAGCGACCCTGCCTGCGACGCGAGAGGTCCCGGGTTCGATTCCCGGCCGGGGCAGATATTTATGTGGCAGATAAATATTTGTACTCGGGTCAAGGGTATAATTGTAATGTGTCATATGTGTAGTCCATGCCACCCGCGACACAGGTACCTAGTAACCTACTGCGGGGGTATGAGTGTGTTAGCGTTTATTATTATTATTTATAATATCTAGTGTTGTAAAGTATGTGCTGAATAAAATTGAATGGGTCTATTTGTGATTACAAAATAAGGTCGAGTGCGTGAGTGTATGGCCATGATACTATAACTTTTAATAAAAAAAAACCGACTTTAACGCCGAAAAGTAAAAATCGGTTCAGTTAAACGCGGTTAATATTCCTAAATCCGTCTCCTAAGTCTGACAAATACTATGCTGAAAACCGCATCAACATCGGTTCAATCAAACGCGAGATAATAACGCACAAATATACATACATACATACAGGTTAAACTGAGAACCTCCTTTTTTGAAGTCGGTTAAAAACCATTTAAATGGTATTAAGAAGTACAGTCAGCGTCATATAGTACGTAGCAGTCATGATTACCAAATACTTGGAAACATTCATTATGACCATTAAGAACGGCTCAACCAAAGCGATCAAATTGTTCAGACCATCTACCGTGTACAAATATACCGGAGCACGCACAACACCGAATACTTGATAACACCCAAGTCGGCAATAGTACCGTGACAACCACAACGCCACTGGTTGCCTAACAGCCAAAGTGTTCAAAAGTATGAAGCAACCAAAGTATTCAAAAATATGTAGCACCCAAGGAGCCAAAATTATAGCAACACATAATAAAAATGGACTTTAAATGACATGCGATAAAGTTCATTGTGCATAATTTCTTCCGATAAGTAAATTGATTAATTCAATGTCAAGTGCAAGTCATGTATGTCAAATGAAGTGGTGCTTCAATGCTTGCTTTGATATAATTTTAATACAAAAGCCATCACATCCATATAGATATTACAATAGAGTGGGTGAGCCATACGGCTACCCATACATTGCAATCGCCCCCGGTTAGAAAGAGAAACAACGATAACGGTAATTACCTATCTCTCTCCAATCCCGATGATCCAGAAAGAGAAAGGTGATTACTAAATATTTCATCTCTTTTTATCCCAGGTACGCTCTGTAGCCTCGCCAGAAAGAGAAAGATGATTACTAAAGATTTCGTCTCTTTTTATCCAAAGGACGCTCTGAAGCCTGGCTTCTGCCCTCTATTGTAATATCTCTATGATCACATCGGATACAGTTATGCATCAATAGATATTATTTCAAACTTGCCTTAGTATTAAACTTGACATTGATTTGAATTATAGATATTGACATACAATGATAGATAATAGAACGACATGCCAATAACATTAGGTTTAGTTTATTGTAGTTTATTTTTCTAATGTTCCATATTTTTGAACGCTTTGAATGCTTGGATACCATTGACGAGATGGCTGTAACTATGTTTATGGTGTTATGACTGACCCGATGTATATGACATTTTAAACGTCTCGGCCATTTGAGCGACTATATTGTTGTCAACAATAAGGAAACTTTGCTTGTACCGATATTATCGACTTTTTGGTTGCGTCTATTTATTTGAATACCCTGATTGTCTCTAACTATTTGACGCTGACTGTACCATGGTGGGCGGTGGTACTTCCCGGGTGAACTCTAAGCTCTTACCACTGTGGTGACATCACTTACGTCACATGGTGACGTCACTAGAGCCTGAATCACGCTATCGAAGATTTCTACATCGCCCGCATATACAACGCCCTGAGAGCATTCACTTTGGGGCCTCGGCCGCTCCCCAGGCATGTCTCGCCTACAGGGAGATCTCCCTTTGCCAAACCACTCTTCTTATCTACTTATACCCCGAATTGCACAGACACTTACACACCCGTATTCTGTGTAAAGATTTTAAGCATTTAAATGTCACTTGGCTGCATAGTGCCCTCGAAGGATATGCAGACACCTACAACACAAGGAATCTTAGTGTAGGGTCTGCTTGACACTAAATTGTAACTAAGCCTTTCATATTATGTACAATAAACTTACTGTATCATGTAAAAATGTAAAGTTTTAAAATTGTGTGTGAAAAATAAAGTTATTATTATTATTATTATTATTATTATTATTATTATTATTATTATTATTATTATTATTATTATTATTATTATTATTATTATTATTATTATTATTATTATTATTATTATTATTATTATTATTATTATTATTATTATTATTATTATTATTATTATTATTATTATTATTATTATTATTATTATTATTATTATTATTATTATTATTATTATTATTATTATTATTATTATTATTATTATTATTATTATTATTATTATTATTATTATTATTATTATTATTATTATTATTATTATTATTATTATTATTATTATTATTATTATTATTATTATTATTATTATTATTATTATTATTATTATTATTATTATTATTATTATTATTATTATTATTATTATTATTATTATTATTATTATTATTATTATTATTATTATTATTATTATTATTATTATTATTATTATTATTATTATTATTATTATTATTATTATTATTATTATTATTATTATTATTATTATTATTATTATTATTATTATTATTATTATTATTATTATTATTATTATTATTATTATTATTATTATTATTATTATTATTATTATTATTATTATTATTATTATTATTATTATTATTATTATTATTATTATTATTATTATTATTATTATTATTATTATTATTATTATTATTATTATTATTATTATTATTATTATTATTATTATTATTATTATTATTATTATTATTATTATTATTATTATTATTATTATTATTATTATTATTATTATTATTATTATTATTATTATTATTATTATTATTATTATTATTATTATTATTATTATTATTATTATTATTATTATTATTATTATTATTATTATTATTATTATTATTATTATTATTATTATTATTATTATTATTATTATTATTATTATTATTACTTGCTACAATCGGTGAATGCCGGAGAGATCGCAAAACTCAAAGGTGTGTGAAGTCTGCCAATCCGCACTTGGCCAGCGTGGTGGACTATGGCCTTAACCTTCTCATTCTGAGAAGAGACCCGTGCTCAATAGTGGGCCATGATGGGTTGAGATGGTGATGATGATGTAAGATTTGTCGATGTTCGCAGATACCTGGACGTCTCCCTGCTGAAGTCGTGGCGTTTCGGGTTGCTGTGCGCGTCGGTGGCGCTCATGTCGTGCGGCTCGCCGTACGCGCTGTACTACCTGCCCGCCTACACCGTCGCCGTCGGCCACAGCAAGGCCGCCGCTGGTGAGTGACTGGGACGTAGCTAGTGGGAGTGACGTAGCTAGGGAGTGACCACTTGACGTGGCTAGGAAGTGGCCACTGAGTGATGTAGCCAGGGGGAGGACGCTTGTATGTTGGAAATAAGAACATACCCATACAAACCACACGTCTAGGGGGAAAAGGGTTTTCCAAAATATCAGGCGTGGTCACGCGGGGGGCAAGATAGGTTTTCGAGATAGGTATCGAATATGACTTTGTTTGCAAAAAAATATTATAAACCATATTTATCACGTAAACACCCGTAGGGGGTCTGGATATACGCTACGGTTGGGCATGCAGGGAGAAAGAAGCAAAACATTGTATAAACGGGACACGTAGTATAGGTACGTTCCGTAAGTTAGTAGTTTAAATTGACTTGTTTAATAACCAAAGTATCGTGTCATCAAACTGCCTTATGGCACCCCTGAATGTTGAATGGTTGACTTGACCTGGACCCTTGGTTCCAGGACACCTGGTGGCCATCAGCGCAGTACTGGACCTATGCGGGCGGTTGGGGCTGGGCTACCTGTGCGACCTGCACCTCTTCTGCCGGCGGAAGGCCTACATCGTCAGGTACGTCACACTTAATGGAAGTTGCTCATGTTGAAAGGCCTTAAGACTGCAAGATTTTCGATAGATACTGGGCTAGTCACTAACTCTCCAGTAGTGAAGACGTCATGACGTCATGAAACCTCAATTAGTCACTTCATCGTACGCGGGGAAATCATGCCGCGCAAAGGATTTGATATGGATCAAAGCCTTTGGGCGGCATGATTTCCGGGGTAGCTACTAACCCTGTGGTGACCTCGTTATGTTACACGATCACGTCACGAAAGCTGAATCAAACTCGGACACCGATTTTTATATCGCCCGCATATGAACAACGCGGCAAGAGCATTCACTTGGGGCTGGCCCCCCAGGCATGTCATCTCGCCTGACGGGAGATCTCCTTTTGTCACCTCCACTAATTCGCACTGGAGCTGCGTGGTGGAGTATGCTTTAGATCTCCTCAAAGATGAAGAAAACCATTCTCAGTAGCTCATCATCTTGAATCATCATCACAGAAGCCGGAACAGAATCCGGCTTGACTCCGTTTAAACTTATGCCGACAGCGTTCATACACCATACGGTGACATCTTCACAAACCTGAATCACGCTATCAAATTTCTGTAAATGGCCCCCTATAGAAGCTCCGAGCGTAAAGTCGAAGCGCGGCCGCTAATCAGACATACAGTAATTCATACAGTAATACATACAGTAAAGGACTTCGCACATTACAACGACTCCACGCCAACGCGGTTACGGAGCAACTCAAATGTAAGCATTCAATTATGATCCTTATATCTTAGGCGTTACGGTTGAATTTCGAGTGTACACTTAGAAAACGTGGACTACTCCCCACCCTCTGCTCACCGACGCCGTTCACACTCGAAATTCAACCGTGACGCCTAAGATATAAGGATCATAATTGAATGCTTACATTTGAGTTGCTCCGTAACCGCGTTGGCGTGGAGTCGTTGTAATGTGCGCAGTCCTTTATTCATACATCGCCTCGCCTACTAGTAAATTTCCCTCTGCCAATCTCATTTTAGTTAAGTAGTATGCCAGACACCACAAGTTCGAACTATTCGAAACTAAGGGTCGCCCTGAAAACCAGCGGTCGTGGTTTTTCTTCATTTCCACGACCTCATGCTGAGTGCGATTCGTCTGCGAAATGACTGTGGCATCCAGTTTTTGGATTCTTTATTTTATTATTGTTTTTTTTTCATTTTGTATAATTTTTTTTCTCTTGTAATAATTTTATTTTTCTTGTATTTTGTATTGTCACGGTGTTTTTAAGACGAAATAAATGATTTCTATTCTATTCTATTCTATTCTATATCAACACTATCTTTCGAGTGGAATCGAAGTTCCTATAATGCAACTTCTATGTGATGAGTCTTATTTACCTACTAGAGAACCGCCCGGGCTTCGCTTCGGGACCCGTAGGTAACAGCCGCGTAGGTCCCGCTCCCGTAGGAATTACGGCAAAAAGAAGCCTATAACATTTGCATATGACTTAAGTAAATTACATGTAGTATTTGATAGCGTGATTCAGAACTTGCAAATGAATTTTACTAACGCCATCTATTAACAACTCCGGAACTAAATATCTAGCCACTAACAAAACATCGATCTTCCCATGGGAATGAGATGTTTTTCCGCGGTAAAAAGTAGCCTACGTCACTCTCGACCCTCCTAACTATCCCCACACACATAAACCATACCATAAAGCCATGCTGCGCCGTGAAAGAGTCACAAGCAAACAAACACACTTTCACATTTATAATACTAGCTTTTGCCCGCGGCTTCGCCCGCGTGGAATTCGTTTATATCGCGAACCGGGGAAGTGGGGAAGAAGATACGTCATCAACTATCTTCCTGGGAAAATTCATCGAAATCGGTCAGGCGGTTTAGATTTTTCATACAAACTTTCATCCCCTATTTCAAGCATTTAGGGGTTGATTTTTGAAAAAAAAAGTAGCCTATATGTGACTCTGGGTTTTCAACTATTTTAATTCCGAATTTCATCCAAATCGCACCGGTGGTTTAGCCGTGAAAACGTCACAGACAGACAGACAGACAGACAGACAGACTTTCGCATTTATAATATTAGTATGGATAGTATGGATTAAATACATAAACCAACAAACATTATATTGCACTTTTATTTCACTGTAAAAAAATATATATTTTTTCTCATCCCAACCCGCCTGTTGACGACGTATAAACGGCCCGCTCGACGTAGTGCCTGAAACAAAGTAAACTGTAAAATTAGTAGATATAAATACATAAATAGAATAGATATAGAAAACATAGTACTTACCTTTAATAAGTAACATTTTGTAGTGCATTTTGAAATTAAATAAATGGAACGGCCAAAAAACTACTGAAAAGGTATATAAATTATGAAATAGTCTATTTTGTCCCGGACTCACCCTTGACAACCGCTGGCTCGCCGCACGCGCCGCGCCGCGCGCGCCCTCCCCGCCAGTTGCTCGCATCACCGCCCGCCGGCAACACGTCGCCGCTCGCGACCCGCACAAATAACGCAAGACGTATAATACTCGCTCAGTGGTTTTCGGGCCGATTTATCTTACCGCATCGTTTCATTTCTTCGCTGAAGTACGCACCAGTCCCATCACCAACACCGCCATTATTCCCTGCCAGCGCCATCTTTATGTGGGGAAGTAAACAATATTACAATGGTATGTGCAATTTTATATATGGTGGAAGCTCAATAGGTGGCGCTGTTTAAACTTCTGAATCACGCTGTTGAGACTACTTGTAGATAGTATAAGTGCCGGCGACGACTTGTATCGTGAAAGCCCGCGGCCTAAGGAGTATGGCCGCTCTCCTGCTAGGCTGTGACTCTTCCTGCGTAGAGCAGATTGTCGACGAATGGCCACGTCGACATTCCGCTCCCGCAAGGGGAGTCGCAGGCTAGCAAGGAGGGCGAGGGCGGCCATACTCCTAATCCTAAGGCCGCGGGCGTCCGTATAGAAGTGTTCGTATGCATGTGCTACACGGTTTCAAACGGTGGTTTAAAACCGAAACAGCACGAGTTGCGCTATGCCGGCTACACGGTTTCAAACCAATCAGTGTTGGTTTGAAACATCAGTGTAAAAAGACCGTCGCGCGACTATCACGTCTCTACGCTCGACCTATATAAGACTAGTAAACCCGCCCTCGCTTCGTTTCGGGGAACCAGTCCCTTCAAAAATCTCTATAAATTTTAACAAATTATGTTATTCCGATGTCTACGCTATATTACTGCAAAGTTTCATGAAAATCCATTCAGTAGTTTTTGTGTGAAAGAGCAACAAACACACACACACACATACATCATTACAAACTTTCGCATTTATAATATTAGTAGGAAATAGGATTAGTAAGGACTGATGCCATGTTCCAGTATCCTGGTGGCAGGCGCGGCGGTGCTGACACTGCCGAGTCTTACATCCTGGTGGGCGCTCGCCGTCGCTTCAGGTGAGGTTTCGATCCGTAGAGAGGAGAGAGTATAGATCAGTCGTTCGATCGCCTTCTGTCGCACTTTCACGAGAAAAGGAGCAATGACACGATAACAAAGGGAGACAAAATGATATTATTTTTTTAAGCTTTGCGTGCCAGATTTTTCAAAGTAGTTGTTTGCCAACAACGAACAGCAATATTGTGTCTATAAATTTTTGTCTGTTTACACTTAAAAGTCTTAAAGTCCACCAAATTCATCCGTATACCTATTAACTTTTAGGTGCAATACTGTTTAAACAATCCGTCTCAATCAGTTTATCCCCTTGGATGAGGACCTATGAAAGTTTCCAGTCAATTTCTGTCAAACAGACTCCTCTTTCTCTCATAACACTATCGTAGACACCCCTACTAGCCTATAAAACCCATGTGCCGATGTTCTCCCTTACAAACATACAAATCTTTCTTTCTTAGGCTGCCTGTACACCGGAGCGGAGCGAGGCAGCGGAGCGGAGAAACGGAGCAATATTAACCAATAGCTAGCACGCAATCCCTGACAACTGGCGCTGAGCTGAGATTTTAAGCAATTTTAGTGTTTGATTTTCTCCGTTTCTCCACTACGGCGCCTCGTTTCGTTCCGGTGAACAGGCAGCCTTAAACCTGTAAACACCTCGTCCTCCCCAGGCGCCTACGGCCTGTGTCTCGGCTGCTGGTTCCTGCTGGTGCCGGTGCTGCTGGCGGACGCGTTCGGCACCGCGCGCATCGCCTCCTCCTACGGCCTCGTGCGGATGTTCCAGAGCTTGGCTGCCGTGTCCGTGCCGCCTACTGCTGGTTAGTGGGAGAGGGAGAGGGAGAGGAGAGTTGAGTGGGTAGAGGAGAGTGGTTGGAGAGTGGAGGATGGGTGGGGAGTAGGAGAGCTGGGTGGAATGTGGGAGAATGAAGAAGAGAGGGGAGTGGGAAAGAGTAGAGGAGAATAGGTGGATAGGATTGCATGTTAAATATGAGAATGAGGTAGGAAAAAGTGGCGGCGAGTAAATAATGGGTGGAGTGGGGGTTAGCGGAGTGGAATCGAGAGTGGAGAATGGGTGGTGGTGGAGTTAGATTGGGGGAGATACGTGGAGAGAGGAAGAACTGTACATTGAACAGGACAGCGAGACAGAAAAAGTTCCAATAGACTGAAGGAAGAATGAACTAGATCAGAGAAGGGAAGATTTGAGTGGAGTATAAATGAAATGGATTAGACTATGGATTGAGACTATCATTGCATAGCCCATATTTTTGTTTGTTTATTGCAGGTCTTATCCGAGACGTGACGGGCGGATACTCGTGGTGTTTCTACGGCATGGGCTCCTGCATGGTCCTGGGTTCGATCCCGGTCATAGCGTTCCACGTGTGCACCAAGAACGAAGACGCCGACTCGTCGGTGGATTGAAGATATATCAGCAACTTATACAAAATTATTTGGAAAACTATATGTCGACGTAATGTCTCTCTTTTATTGTTACGACTTTGTAGGCGAAGGTTAGTGCTTCGATTATCGAAGGGGATTCTGATTACGTCACTCTTTCACATGGGGGGGGGGGGGTACCGTGTAATAATTGTTTTAAGAATTGTGTTCCGGATAGGAAGGTGTGGAGCCGGTTACACTTTTTAGAGGTGACCGTCTCAGTCCTCAGGGGTAGCAACGCATCTGTGACCGAATTAGAACGAGACTCATTGAGTCTAGTTCTGGGTCGGTCACAGTTGTCATGGGCGGCCGCGGAAGGTGGTGCTGCATGCTCGTTTGCTATCCTAATTCCATAAAAAAAATGTACTTGCGCGCGATAATTACCTAAAGTTGTATAAGGATCTTTTGGCGTGTGGGTGACAGAGACAGCGCCTTACAGGTAAGGCAAACTGTAAGGCGCTGTCTCTGTCACTCACGCGCCAAAAGATGCTCTCGTGGCCGCCCCGACAACGGGGCGGAGTGAAATGTATGTTACGAAGTAACTATTTTCTAAACTGTGCTCTTTGATGGTCTAATATCTAGATTGAGCGTCGCCCTACAATGAAAACTAAAAAAACAAGGCAACAATATCAAGCATGTGTGCGTGCAAGCGATGATTTTCACCTTCGTCTATCCTTCCTACTTCCTACTAATATTATAAATGCGAAAGTTTGTAAGGATGTATGTGTGTGTGTGGGTGTGTGTGTTTGTTGCTCTTTCACGCAAAAACTACTGAACGGATTTTCATGAAACTTTGCAGTAATATAGCTTAGACATCGGAATAACATAATTTGTTAAAATTTATAGAGATTTTTGAAGGGACTGGAATCCCGAAGCGAAGCGAGGGCGGATTTACTAGTTGTCTATGTGTGCGTAATGTGTGCGTAATGATATAAAAATTGTGGCTAACAGTTAGCCACAATTTTTTGACACGTTTGCGCGGATTCGATGTTCCATCTAGACATTAGATCATCAAAGACCTCATACTCCGTTTGTGTTTGATATGGAATTTGTTTTAATGGCAACCCACAATGCCAAATTGCATGCAACAACCTACACAAATGCCAGCTTTTCGCCCCTATGATTAAGGTTCATTGTAGATTGACGGCGAGAATTTAAAATGCCGTAAGTTTGCTTAAAAGCTACAGTGCCACATACTTATTTGGCCCGTTGGTCAAAATTGGAACTAATTCAAATGTTATACTGTTGTCAGACAAAGACAACGACAGTAGCGCCCCTCTTATCGGGTCAGATAAGTTTGTGGTACTATAAATTGAAATATGTGCATAGATAATAAAGTAAAAGTTTTAGTAAAAAAAACTCCCAATGCAAAACTATTAAAATATATTATGTGATGTCACACTAGAACAGGGGGAGCCATGTGAACACATTTTTATTTGTACCATAATTATATGTCACCAAATAAGGGGAGGGGCGCTTCAAATTTATGAATAGCTCCTAAGGAAAACCATGCGATAAGTATTAAAAGATATAAAAAAATGTTTACGATTATTTTCATCAAAAAAGTATTAATAAAAAAACGGATTCAATTTAAAATAATCAAAATAAAAACTAATCCATATAAAATTATTTCAGAGGTTTTGTAAAAATCAACCTCTTAAACCGTATAATGGAAACTCCTGTAGGTATAATTGGCCACCGATTTGTAATTTGACATTTAAATTTCAATTGGCCAATTACTAAACGGCCAGTTACTCGTCCGTTTACCCTAAATATTAGAAATCAAAGCGTAGAAAAAGAGTATAGACATCTGAATCTGATAAAGGTAGCAATATGAGATAGCACGCGAATATAGTCGTACAAGGATCTTTTTGCGCGTGGCTGACGTGAGGGCGACAGAGACAGCGCCTTACAGTTTGCCTTCTCTGTAAGGCGCTGTCTAATTATAATTATTAACAAAATTATAATTTAATTATAATTATTTCGTTTTAACAACACTTCAAGATTTTTTTATTTATGTTCTTAAATACCTATGTAACAGGTTTTATTGCTTCATTACTTACTGAAGTTTAAAGTACTAATTTTATTTTATCCTCAACCAAAATGCTGCCTTGGAGGGATCGATACAGTACGGTCATTTTGACTAGGCTGATGTGAACTTCGTTTTCCGAGATGTTTGCGCAGGTACAGTAACTGTCCAATCAGCATGCGGCCATGGCACTGTTGTGTGATGCGCTACTTCGTATTGGCCATGGACGTATTTACGTCCATGGTATTGGCTAACTATCCTACCGCCCGCACTCCCTACCTCCTACCACCATTTTGGCCTTAAAATCGACATCTGCGCAGCCACTCGTAGCCAACTTCATATTAGCCGAGTATAAATGACCATACTGTACTTCAACATAACATCGCCATTTGTAAACTATATCTATGTACTTACTTCAATATTAAATTATTGATTATTTCACACTTTACGTCAGCAAAAAAAAATTGAAGGAAATTGTATTAAAATGTGTATTTGTTTATTCATCTATACATATAAATACTAAGTAAATGAATCATTTAACATGGCAACATTTAGTAGCAAAAGTTATAAACATATTAAATTTCTATTCACATCATACATTAAAATTAGAGAGATAGGTAAACGTGTGTGTGTGTGTGTTGTGAAACTTACTAATTTATATTTTTATCTACTGTAATTCATTTGAATTATCTATGTTAATGGTTCGTTAAATACATTATTAAATTCTTTTAAAGAAAGGCAGGTTGCTTTATATTTATAAAATAAGTATGCAATTTTATTTAAAAATTACTACATTGTTTTAATGTTCTTGCCGACTAATTAATTACACACGTATCAACACTAATACAATTCCATTAACAAAAAATACATTCCATTAACTTGATTAACAACCTTGCCGTCTCATTAACAAGCCGATTATTCTGACACACGTCTATGTTCCGCTTTGCTTATCACACGACAAAATAAATAGTATTATGAAACCAGTTGCTAAAGCGATGTGTTCAATTTGAAAATTTACAGGAAACCTTTGTTTCTTGGCTCTGTATATTGGAGCGGCGGTTGCCTCGTGTCCGTGTATATAGTATAGACCGATGGATGTGGCTGAGTGTTTTGTAAATATTTAATGTATCTTAAGATTTATTATTGTTCTACATGGACGACAAATGTGATATCAAATGGACACATTTAGAGCGTATGGTATTTGTTATCGACTTCAAAAAAGGAGGAGATTCTCAATTCAATTGTATCTTTTCTTGTACGTGTGTTACCTAGCTTTTTACTGGGTGAACCGATGTCGTCCCATTTAGATTTGAGCAACATCTGTCGATGAGTTTGTGAGTATGAATAAAAAGAAGTATCTTAATTGACTTTGACTACGTTGAGTGTTGATATCTACTGTTCTCATTTTATTTCTTATCTATGTTGTTGTTATCGATGTTTACTTTGATAGCAACAACTGTGGTTCTTATTTTAATATTTTATAGTTTATTGTCTTAATTACGTCGCCCACGTAGGACAGTAAATTACACCACGGACGCATTGGTTGGGTGAAGTTTAAACATGTACTCAAATTAACTTGCTTTAAAATAAAAAATATCTACTAGCTGCTGCTAAAAATCAGTATAACTACATGCATACTAAAGGTTGAAGCATGAATAACTGAATTAATGTCAACAAGTAAGTAGTTACCTAGTATCAGTAATTTTTATTGACTTTTTTATATTAACCAACCGATGCGGCCTTAGCCTTATGTACAATATCACTTAGACTATTCGTTTTAATGGAGTGGCTAACATACAGTTTAAAAACGCTGCAGTCGTTAAATCCTTTACGTGCGTTAGTGTATTCCGATGGGAATTGCATTTGATGACTGCTGCAAGTGGTGTGGCTTATTGTGAATGTACTCATAGAAATTTGTACTCCAGCACAATAGGGGTGCTAAAACTATGTGAATTGAGTAGAGATCAAAAATATGCACATTAAAGTAATATAAAATAAAAGATATTACAAATGTTAGTAGTAAGTATTAAGGTAAATGTTAATACATGTTCACTGTCCTTTTCCGTGTCTGAATCATTAATGTAGTTCTTATTTGCCCTATTAGTAGAGCTAACTTGTCATCAATTAGGCATTGCATTAACGATCTAGCTTGCCCCTAAAATGACTAGTAATTTGAGAATATTCCATGCATGTGATGTGTGTTAATTTGTGTTATTATTTTTACATATTTATATCAATTTACATTAATTGGAACTACTTTCCCATAAAATCTTATTTGGTCCCTAACCATAAACCATTTTAAGACACCAGTAAGTAAGTAAATAATGAAACTGCCATCTAGAATAAAGCAATATAGCACATACATATTTTCAAGGTTGGATTGCAATAAGTGCCTATCCCGGAATCCTTTTTTGTTAGCTGTTACAAAAAAGTAACAAAAAACGCATCTCATCGTATCACTACTTACTCTAAGCTTAAAATATCTTTAATCATAAACTGTTAATTGAATGGCTAAGAATAAAACAATTGTCGATATTTATATGTTTCTCTATACATATTAAATTTATATAAATAAAATTGTTATTATTACATTTAAATGTCTTGATGTTGTATTAAACCTAATTGTCGTACTTGATGTTTAAAAAGTATAAAATCATAGTAAACATATGACATTTAAGGTAGTGAAGGAATGAAGATTTAAGATGAGGAATATGTACCTAATACACATGTGCATTTAATTTACTTGCATTGATTGATGGAAAATATCACTGATAGTTAAATCTCTTTTGTTTATAATAGGTATTTACAACTGACTGAAATGAACAGGAACATAAAATGGTTGCAAATTTAGGTATTAGGTATGTGCAATTGTATCGATTATTGCAATTGTATCAATTTTCAACTAATATTACATATTGAATAAGCAATTGAGATTTTCAGCGAGTATTATACAATTAATACAAATTATACATTCTTAATAATATAGTGATACCGATTATTTATAAATAGATAGGATTTCTGTTACGCTTTGAAAGTATGTCAAGAAAATCGATCTTTGAAAAAAAACGGTCTCGTAAATGTAAAAGAAAACATTTACGTCGCTTCCTTTTTCGAACGAGACATCGTAGACAACTTCGATTTATTTACGAGAACAATCATAAAAATATTCTTTAAATTAATCTTTAAAACTTTGACAAAATATTCTTTGGACGATGACTGATTCACAGTGTACAGTAGATAAATTAAGTAATAATAATTAATTAATCAGGAATTCTACATGTTCATGACCTCACTACTAAAATAAATAATAATATCCTTCGTCAGTTGTCTTTGGATTATGTTAACTCTTTGGATTAAGTTACAACTTGCAGTTAATTTCGCTTTGAAGTCTAGAATCAATACGTAGGTAGATACTAATAATAAAGCTAAGGGTGACCCCTTAATACCGAATCGTACCGAAAATATTATATGTTCTGCCTTCTATCAATATAGAAGGCAGAACATATATTTTAACGAAGCAGCAAATTCCGACACAATTAAAGCGTCCCATAACTCTGTAGTTTTATTATTAGTATAGATTATTGTATTACCTCGAAAAACATTTATGAATCTGTGAAATTAAAAAAAATGCCATGCACAGAAAACACTTCAGTGTTCCAATTTTTATTTTCCAATGTTTATCTGTGGCTAGTAGTAGATAAAATAATAATACAAATAAATTATTATTAAATTGCTACTCTTCCGCTAAACGATAATTATCAGGATTTTTTCAGAAACTGAAAATTTAACACATAACATATCTGTTATATTAGATTTTCAAAATTTCGCGCCAATACTAAAACATAGGATAGAGCTGATACTCCATGTTGAAAACAGCGATTCGTGATTCTAAGTTCACTTGTAAATAGCCTTTATTTTTCTTATGTATTTCTTAACTTAAATTAAACTATATCATCAAAGAAATTTTCAGCTTACTTACGTCAATTTTCAGTTTAGATTTAATTTTAATAAGAAATACAATGTTTTATTTGTCGTAAAATACATTTTGTTAATGTATTTTTACACTAATATAAATATAGTTTTATCTGCGGTTGACAGCACTGCGCACCGACGTTTTATCTGTATGTATTTGTAAATGTATTTATGTAAATGATTTTATTGTATATTATTAAAGTAGTGAGATTAAGAGTTGTGAATGTATTGTATCAAGACGGTGATAAATATACATAGCATGTCATCTCTGTTTTATTTCTCCTCCTCTCTCCTCTCACAATGTGAGGGGTACAGGCCATAGTTGACTAGGTAAGTAAGATTATGGTGGGCCAGCGGCAAGAAGTGAGAAGTGTCCGTGGCCCACCTAGGTACAGTACCCGGCAAGAAATAATGCACATCGGTATTCAGGAAGAGAGATAATCGGTTAGTTACGGCTTTGTAGAGCGTTGTCTCTCTCGCACATTGCACTGAAAATGCAATATCTATTAAGAGCTGCTAAAGTACCCTATCAAGTACTTTTATAATAATAATAGTGATGTTCCATTGGAGGTTTTAACAACTCTTTATATTTATTTATGAGTGAACGCGACAATCTTCTACCGAATTCGAAAGAAACGTGACAAGTGAGCGGTAAGGACTGTGTAGTAAGGACAACGCTCTACAAAACCGGAACTAACCGATTATCTCTTTCTGAATACCGATGTGCATTATTTCTTGTCGGGTACTGTAAAAGGAGGTGGACCACAACCGACCCCTGACTTGACATAGAATGTCATCATTTTTACTAGCACAAAATTGTGGGCACCAATTTATATTACTGTCTGTACTAAGTAACACCCGCAATATTAGAGACGAATTGATAGGCGTTTAAATTTAAATCATCACAATTGACCCACGCTTTGATGACATCAGTCAATGATGAACACATTATCGTATTACATAGCGCATAGGACATTAACATCACGCTCTCTTCTCTTGTTTTAAGGTTTCCGTACACAAATCACAAACTAAACATCAGCTGTCTATCCATACTACCTAATATTATAAATGTGAAAGTGTGTTTGTTTGTTTGTTGACTCTTTCACGTCGAAACATGGCTATTATATGGTGTGGTTTATGTGTGTGGGGATAGTTAGGAGGGTGGAGAGTGACGTAGGCTACTTTTTACCGCGGAAAAACATCTCGGGAAGATCGATGTTTTGTTAGTTGCTAGATGTTTAGTTCCGGATGTTGCTAATAGATGGCGTCATTAAAATTCATTTGCAAGTTCTGAATCACGCTATCAAATACTACATGTAATTTAATTATGTCATAGGCAAATAATCTGATGTTCCAGTATATCATATAATAGGCTACTGTTTAGCCGAGATTCCTGCGGGAGCGGGACCTACGCGACTTACGTCCTTTTACGTCCCGAAGCGAAGCGCGGGCGGTTCTCTAGTTCTCAAATTAATATGTTCTCTGACCAGTAACATTTAGTTGGGACACCGGCCAGAAACATTTGAAAGACTACCTCCTCATCACATCTCTCCTCTTCTTTCCTCCTAACTCCACCTCAATAGCTCATCACACCACATTTCACTTAATTTCTCATACTGTAACTCTTTGTAGGCTTACTTAACTATAAAATCCTGCGATACAAAAGTAGGGACCAAATAAAAGAAAGTTAACAGTCATAATATTTAATCACATTTATAGGTACATCGAACATCGAACTTACAGTGAAAACTTACGTCGCTAATTGCGTATATAATTATATAATTAAAACACTCAAGGCACATAATATTATTCATAACATCATAGTTACAAATGTTGGCATAAAATAAACTACATATTAAGCGAGCGTAATGCAACAAAAGACTGGTGGGTGAAGGTGAACATCTATCATTATATAGGCTTATTATTTTATCGGACCTTACAGGATAATAGAACCCTAAGGACTTCTCACACTACGCTATTTATTAGCTACGCGACTGCAACGCAATCCAAAATTCGCTGTATCTGACACTTCTCACTGACAGGAGACGCATCGTAGACGCGTCGCTTTCATACATTGACAAGATCCGAGTCGCTTGCAAATAGCGTTGTGTGAGAAGTGCCTAATTGGGATGGGAAACTTTTGAAAATATATAATAATTAATCACTATAGGTATATATAAACGTTACATAATACCTTTGTTACAACGCCAATGAGGCAATTTTTTCCGAACATTAATTTACTGAAAGTGAAAAACACTTTCGACTAAGTACTAACATAATTATATAGAATATAAACTGATCTAAACTGATTTTTACTGGTTTATTGACATCAAACTGGATATAACTGGTTTACTGCTTCCTTACTCAACTGGTTTCTATACTTTATATAACTAACCAATACTTACAGTAAGGTCATTTATACTCGGCTGATGTGAACTTCGTTTTCCGAGATGTTTGCGCAGGTACAGTAACTGACCAATCAAAACACGACGGCCATGACAGTGTTTTGTGATGCGCTACTTCGTATTGGCCATTGACGTATTTACGAGTACATCCATCGTATTGGCTAACTATCTTACCGCCCGCACTCCCCGCCTCCTACCACCATTTTGGCCTTAAAATCGACATCTGCGCAGCCACTCGTAGCTATGTTCATATCAGCCGAGTTAAAATGAACTTACTGTGTGTTGTGTATTCTAGAGGGAAGTGATAGACCGCAGAAAATCATGGTCACAAACGTGTATCTATCCGTTCAAAACAATAGTTTTTAGTTAAAGTATGGATAGTAAAAAAAGATAGGTTATAGAAACAATTGAAAATTGTCTATGTATAGTTCTCAAACCGACTGGTAACCATAATGTAAGCACCTACATCATTTGAACATTACATTAATAACACTGATTCTAAAATTCTACATATATAATTAAAGGTTATATAATAATACATTTAATAACATAGCCATAGGTGAACGCAGGTACAGTGCGCCCAACTTATCTCTGAAATGGCAAAAATTGGAACTAACGCCGCCATGTTAAAAAGTCCTACCTATGTACGTTGTGGTCATTCATCTGTCAGTTACTAGTGTGCAATGATTGGTCAAATGAATGTCAAATGCGTCCGACAGCGCCTCTTTCGTTTCAATCTTAAGTTGGGTTTACTATAGGGGCAAGTATCTATTGGTTGTGGGTTGTGTGGTCTTCTTCATAAAATCTGCATAGAAAATCCGATTTACTTTACCCTCCTAAGATCGAGATTTCAGCACCATTGCCCCCCTCCCATTCCTCTTTGGATCAAGAGCTGCGTACGCCCATGGACTTAGCCGCACGTACGTACTTCAGGACGTACTTAGAATGGCTATTGTTATATTTCGTACAACCACAAAAATTATCCACTATTACAGATGTAAGCTTCAAACATGGCGCGCTTGCGTGCACCGTTGACAGACGCGAAATAAGGAACCATAAATAGGAGATATTACTGCCAAATTTTGGCGACAGAGTGCAGCACTAGCATAAACAGTACACAAAACTTTTGACAAGGAGACCTTACGGCCAAATTTTGACGCCAGAGTGCAGCACTAGCACATACACCGCCGCGTTCCATAACTGGACGAAAACGCCCAAAACGACACTTTTTCATAGAAATTGGAACGTTTTGGTGAAGTTACGGAACGCGGCTTATGATTTGTTTACTGTATGTGCTGATAGCACCACCTAGCTAGCTTTGCGTTATATTACCTCTTACTTAGACCACTATTGGACAATGTTCCTTGACCATGAATGGTATTTGTCTGAGCGCTGCTCGAGCGCGCAGTACAGGAAGCTTTACATCAGTACTGATGAGCTGTGAAATAAATGACAATACAAGTTTGTACTAACGTGACATAATACACAGATTAAAGATTAATCTACTTTGCAACAATCCGCGAGCAAACTCGTATGTATGATGGTGTATACTTTCATGCCAGTAGCACCTCCCTCCCTCCCACATAGGAACATGCAACAAACAAAGAATGTATACACCAACATACATACCACCACCAACACGTGTTTCGCCCCAAAACAGGGCATCATCAGGGTAAGTAGACTCTACGATGGTCAGTCGCAAAGTCGTTGTGCTTGCATGAAAGTATACACGATCCTACATACAAGTTTGCTCGCGGATTGTGGCAAAGTAGATTAATCTTAAATCTGTAATAATGGAGTTCCGCAAAGTAATGCCTGAATCAATTAACTGACATAATACACTTTACTTCGGACATAATTTAACTACAAGTGACATATTATTTTTGCTCGAATTGAAAAAGGACAAACCTTCAGGGAAGTGACGTGCCAAGGACGTAGAATAGTACAAGACGCATAAATATCACCTAAGCCTCTCACACAAGAAAGAGAGCAACTTATGCCAAGAGACAGATAGTATCTTCTGTTTCGCATTGCGTGTCATTTTTTTCTATGACGGCAAAGAACTCCAGTGCCACATACAATCGTATCTTCTCATGCTGTCTTATGTTGGGCACGCTCACATTTTTTTTTCTTACGACTACGTGACTTCTTTAATTCGTTTTCAAAAGCATTTCAAGAAAGGACGGATAGAAGAGAAGCGTCGTGAAGAGGAAAGGAAATACAGCATCTATACCTCTTATTTAAGGCCACAATAATCACAATGTGAATTTATTAAGTTTTTTTTTATTTTTGTAGAGGATTTGACGTGACCCACAATATTATTTATTTATTTACCACGTGACCCACACGTTTACGTGTGACCCATAGCATAATAATACAATGCCACATTAATTATCATCATTCTCATTACGAAACGTTGTAACATACGGGAAGATTATTGAAACGAAGTTTCTTATCCCAAGATATGAATGGAAGCTAGAAAATGAAAAGTATAAGATTTTTGCGGGTCTGAAATGGGAATATGATTATGCTGATGCTATGCTAGGCTGAGCGTAGTCATAGATGCATGCTTATTGGCCAATCAGTTTTGTTAATTGCCGCCAATAAGGTGGCAGCTGTCAGGTCAAGTATGTCAGGTGAGGTATCAGATATTTAAGTGTCAAAGTAAGGTTCGATTCAGACATATCAGTGAAGTCTCAGTTCCGACACAGTACCGGCAAATTTTTCATACATTTTCGGCATTGTCAGCACTGACACTGAGAAGTGTCAGTGCTATTAGTATGAAAGATTTGCCGGAACTGTGACGGAACGGTGACTTCACTGATATGTCTGAATCGACCCTAAGGGTCCCCGCAGACTGACTGCAGCCACCGGCGGCTGTGGCGCTTCTTTTTAGAAGCGCGGTCCGGCCGACTGCCGCTTCGGCTGAATTCTGCTCACTGTTGTTGGAGCTGTTGGCTGTTGGCCGGATCGCGCTTCTAAAAAGAAGCGCCACAGCCGCCGGTGGCTGCAGTCAGTTTGCAGAGTCCCTGGCACTTCTCCCACAACGCTATTTTTATGCGTCTCCTGTCAGTGAACATTGTCAGATACAGCGAATTTTGGGTTGCGTTGCAGTCGCGTAGCTCATAAATAGCGTTGTGTGAGAAGTGCCTAAGAGTGCAACAATATAACTTAGTTTTAACGCAGTATTCTCTCACGCATTTTTTAGTTTTATTGAGATGGATAAGTCATCCGCTGTCGCTATCCAAAATAGTGCTACATTTAACCCGTTCTGTACGTCAAACCTTACATTTTTTTTATAAAACGTTACAATAATCCAAAATTTAAAAATCACACTGCTCTGGGTTGGTAAAGATATATAAATAAAATACAATTTGAATGTCTACGAATCGACAAATATGTCCAAAACTTCGTGAAATCGTTCTCTTGAAATATTTAAATCTCTTAGTATTAAAAAAATCGTTCAACAAATATTTACTTGACAATGGACGCTCGGACGTAAGAAGTATTTTGTCAGTAGATAATAAAAGTTATTTACGAAGTTAAGTTACGAAAACTACGAATGTGTCTAAACTTCCTACACTTCCCCTACACTGCGAATCGAGTGACCGGAATCACTACATAGTATAAAACAAAGTCGCTTTCTCTGTCCCTTTGTGTCCTTAAATCTTTAAAACTACACACCGGATTTTGATGCGGTTTTTTTAATAGATAGAGTGATTCAAGAGGAAGGTTTATATGTATAATAACATCCATTAAATAGTTATTGCACCCGTGCGAAGCCGGGTCGGGTCGCTAGTTAGAGTTAAGGACGAAAGAGTATAATTATGATAGTAAAGCTTGTACAAAAGTTACGTTTGTATTTTGTAGGTATTAAAATAAACTTAAAAACTTACATTATGAAATGTTGCTCTATAGTAAAGAATTAAACATACATATATTGGCAAAACGGTAAGACAGGCTCTTTCCAATTCTAATATATTGTCTTCCCGTCTCTTTAATTGCTTTAATTGCCAAAAACTCAACATAAGAATACCGCTATGCGTTGTCGGATACCGATACCGTACAGGTACCACTAGTGGATATCGTAAATAACCATAATAACCGGTAAATAACCGATAACGCGAACATTCATTACAGATTAAAGCAGAGTTTACACTGTGCAAAGTTATTGAGAAATAATGTCACACAGTGCATACAATACAAGTCATCGTTAAAACCTTAACACTTCACATCTGGTGCAATACTATAGAATAAAAATCTGATTACTATTGTGTCCTACTAACACGTTTTATGATTATATTTTTCTTGATTTTAATGCGTTTGTTATTGTGCGTAATAGTGACATAAAGCAAGAATTTCAAGCAACGAAGGTCGATCAGAAAGGTGAATCTTAATGCATTATTTTTAGTAAGCTCACTTATGTTAAGTACACGATTTTTTTCAACGACAATTCTAAATACATATTTCTACAGGGCCACAAAGGTATCTGACCCGGTGGCCAAAATTGGAACTAATGCAAATGTTACACTGTTGTCAGACAAAGACAAAGACAGTAGCGCCCCCCTTACTGGGTCAGATATGTTTGTGGCAGTGTAACATTGATCTGTAATATAATATTAACTTATTACTCTATTAAAAAGTTCAATCGGTTTAACGCATACAATCGTACAAGGATCTTTTGGCGCGTGTCTCTGTCACCCATACGCCAAAAGATCCTTGTAAGACAATATACTCTATTTCTACTTTTTCTGTCACTGGTTTCTTATAGCGTCTTAAATGAATTTTACAAAAAAATGTAATAAAAAAGGTTAATTTTATTCTATTTCCTATTTAAATTACATTTCTATCAAATCGGCAAATCGATTATAAAAGGATAATAATATCACTGGTAAATAGTAAAAAACTGCAAAAATACAGTAAAATCTCTATCGATTTGAACTTAAAAATGGCACAAATATAACAAAATTATAATTTTGTTTAAAATACATATTTTCTATGACAAAAGTTTTCACATTTATCCATTTTTATTTTCGTCATGTATTCGTCATTTACGAAATAACTATAACACAATCCTTAATATCATTATATTTTAAAATAAAATTGTCAACAAAATTTAATGAAGGTAAGCATTTTCAAATAAAGACACAAACGAAAAAGCACCGAGACAAAGTGTCATAAATGTAAACAGCTAAATATTAAAAAGATAAATATACCTATTCGCTATGTGCGAAGCGGGTGATAGGTGTACCAAAACGATCGCAGCGCACAACGTGACAAAAAATGGAAACTACTTCGGCTGACTTTCGAACCCGGTTTTTATGATTATATCCATTTCACACATACACTATTCAATAAATTGCACTCAAATAAAGTCAACAAGTAACATTTACTCTTTATTTTGGTTTTTAATTGCAAAAATACTATCAATGTTTACATGTCATTATTTGACAGTCGCCGAAAAAGTTGCCACATATGCGCGTCGCCACCATCGCGCACGGTCCCAATATCACTACATAGTATAAAACAAAGTCGCTATTTTTGTCCGTCTGTTTGTTTGTTTGTCTGTTTGTCTGTATGCTTAAATCTTTAAAATTACGCAACGGATTTTGATGCGGTTTTTTGTAATAGGTAGAGTGATTCAAGAGGAAGGTTTTTATGTATAATACATGCATATATTCCCACGAGAACGGGATCCACGCGGGTGAAACCGCGGGCGGGCCGCTAGTTATATAATATAAAGAACGAACATTATGTAGATTTACTATACACAAAAATATTTATTATATTAATAACTGATTTTAATTGTAAAGTTAAATCTCAATCTTAGCTATAAAATACATGTTAAAATAATCTTTGTTTAATTAAAATCCCATTTATGGCACCACAACATAATATATAATACACAAAAGTGAACATCAATACAACTTACATGTTACGATTTAAGACTTTGTCGAAAACATAGAGATATTACACTAGAGTGGGTGAGCCACACGGCTGCCCATACATTGCAAGCACCCCCGGTTAGAAAGAGAAACAACGATAACGGTAATTACCTATCTCTCTCCGATCCCGAAGAGCCAAAAAGAGAAAGGTGATTGCTAAAGATTTCGTCTCTTTTTATCCGAGGTACGCTCTGAAGCCTCACCAGAAAGAGAAAGGTGATTACTAAAGATTTCGTCTCTTTTTATCCTAGGTACGCTCTGAAGCCTGGCTTCTGCCCTCTAGTGTAATATCTCTATGGTTGAAAATGTGTCCAGTGTCGAACGTAAGTTTAGTGTCGGACACAAGTCGATGACAACTGTCAATTTTATTGTAGCAATGACAAACACTTTATATAGCGACTCTTATAGTAGTGTAGTCTCAAGTTAATCTTTACAATAATATCTATGATAATGCCAATAATTACATTTATCTATGCAAAGTGTAGAATCGACTAGACAAATTGACAGTTGTCGAGCAACGAATAATATGACTTATAAGTGTACCGCTATGAACATAGCAACACTTGAACAATAATTTATGCTTCTTGCGTTTACGGGTGCGGTCCGTAGGTGGAAAGGTGACCAAAGAGTTCAAAACTAGAGTGGGTGAGCCATACCGCTGCCCATACATTGCAATCGCCCCCAGTTAGAAAGAGAAACAACGATAACGGTAATTATCTATCTCTCTCCGATCCCGATGAGCCAGAAAGAGAAAGGTGATTGCTAAAGATTTCGTCTCTTTTTATCCGAGGTACGCTCTGAAGCCTCGCCAGAAAGAGAAAGGTGATTACTAAAGATTTCGTCTCTTTTTATCCGAGTTACGCTCTGAAGCCTGGCTTCTGCGCTCTAGTTTTGAACTCTTTGAAGGTGACCGCTAATGGCAGTTTTTGAGGGTTTGCGTAATTTTCTTTCAGCTAAATTATCCCATACGTTTCATAATTATCTTTCGCCTTCATAGATAAATAACGCTTCACACTCAAAGCCCCACACTAGGATTCCCTGTGTCGTGGGTACCTTGGACAACACACAAGACAAGGACACACACCCAGACCGAGAACGGAAATTTAGAATAGAATAGAATAGAATAGAAAACGTTTATTTCATAAGAAACTGCAATGCTAACATAAAAAGAAGAAAAAAAAACTTATATGACTATAAACAATGGATTGCAGACAATCTATATGAAAAAGGGACCGCACTCAGCAATGGCCGCAGTAAAAACTACGACCGCTGGTTTTCAGGGCGACCCTGACCTCGTATGCCTGTGGTGTTACACATCTGTTACTAATAGATTAAACAATGATAAAATATAACATAAAATCTACTTAATTATCCTTATCTAAAAAGTAATAATAAAATTAATGATAACCTACAATTCGACCGACCGACGGGATTTTTATCAATTTATTACATTAATATTACATTAATATCCAAAATAACGCGCGTGTGTGTGTGTGTATGTGTGTATGTGTGTATGTGTGTGTGTGTGTGTGTGTGTGTGTGTGTGTGTAATGAGTGTGATATGTGTCTGTTGAGCGTATGTGTGTGTTAGTGTGTCCCGGTTTGTATGTTAATTTTGATACATGTAAGTATGCGTTTATTATGAAACCTGCTGTAATTTTTGAAGTTTGAGAAGGTGTTCTCTGAATGCTTTTTTAAAAGTTTTAATAGTCCTAACGGCACGTATAGGAGGTGGAAGGTTGTTCCAGCACTTCGTGGCGGTATACTTGAAACTACCACGAAATGCTGCCGAACAGTAAGCCGTGTAAAACCGGTTATATGAAGATCTCCTGGTGTTAAAACACGCGTTATAGTCGTTAACACATTCCAATTTTTCCAACAAATATGGCGGAGTCTTATGGTTAATAACTTCAAATAGCAAACAGGCCAAGTGCAGCTGCCTACGGTGTTTCATTTTGAGGAGATTAGCGCCAGTTAGATAGGGAGTAACATGGGCTCTGGGTGGTATGTTAAAGCAGAATCTTGCACAGGCATTTTGAACTCGTTGTATTAGATTCTGCGAGCGCACTAGGAGTCTGGGACCGATTACAATATCGGCGTAATTAAGCTTAGAAAGTACTAAGGACTCGCACAGTCTAATACGGAGATCTTCACCTAAGTATTCTCTATACCTATATAGCACTTTGAGTCGGTAAAAACAGTTTCGAACGACGTTTATAACATGTTTTTCAAATCTAAGTGATTCATCCATGACGATACCCAGGTTACGTACTTCTGAGACTCTTGCAATGTCATTATCACCCAGTTTTATTTTTGGATCGCGCGCGACAATTTTTTTGACTTGCTTTTCAGTGCCGGTTATTAAATATTTCGTTTTTTGTGGATTTAAGACCAGGGCGTTATTTTGAGACCAATTGAGTACGCGTTGGAGATCTTCGTTTAGTTTATCCACAGCTGAGACCGTCTCTGCTGGGTCGAAAGAAATGTACAGCTGTAAATCGTCGGCGTAGATATGATACTTACAGTGCTTAATATTACGGGTTACATCTGAACTATATAAAATAAATAACAAAGGCCCCAATATAGAACCCTGCGCTACACCTCTTTTAATTGGTTTAGATGATGAGATTTGCTTTCCGCCGGTAAACTCGTTTTCTACGACAACGCATTGTGACCGATTTTGGAAGAAACTATCAAGCCATTTTACAGCATCCGCGGTGAACCCATAGTACGAGAGCTTTGCCATAAGCAACGGGATATTTATACACTCAAATGCGCGCGAATAATCTAAAAGAACAAGAATACTGCCTTTTCCTGTATCTTGAGCAGTGAGCAAATCGTCAACCACGTTGATAAGGGCAGTAGTAGTACTTCTATTACGCCTGAAACCGGATTGCAGGTCGGGGAGAATATCATTGGAATTAAGATAACGTGTCAGTTGATTAGAAGCAATTTAAACTCATCATTCAAATTGCCGCCTCGCTGGGAATCGAACCCAGGACCCTCGGAACAGCGATCGGCGTGTTAACCATTGCGCCATTCGGGTCGTCAAGATATATTATCTTTGTCTGTTGCTATGATCAGAGCGGTACGTGTCTACTATACCTATTCTAATTAACAAAATAAAAGCACTTAGATTTTAAATTCATTGACTCAAAATAACAAAGATATACTCATTTTCAATTTGTAATATATTCTCTCTGGCGGCTTCCATCTGAAAAGATAACCGTATCCTTTTTACAAGTGTATTCAACTTTCAATGTTTTTTGTGTTACTAACAATACTAACTGGACAATACTAATATTAACTAACAGGACTATCACTAACAGTCCCTGTCCTCGCACTTATTAACAAACTAACCAACTAACATTCTAACACCATCTACTAATTGGACTAACCACCCTAGTCCCTAAATTGGGTCTTGTTCTAAGTCGGTCACAATTGCCATGGGCGGCAGCGGAAGGGTGGTGCTGCATGCTCGTTTGCTACCTTAATTCAATAATAAATAAAAAAAAGTTGAATTACGAATACTTACACTTACTTTACGGACTAGACATTTAGAATACATATTGAAGACAAGGGAACGCCTCAACGGTTAACCCACAGTGAATATAATTGGCGTGGCATATTACGTTACTTTGCATTATAAAACGAGTTTATATTTTTCACATTTATTTTTTTTATACATGAAAATAAGGTTTGACAACAATTTGGTTTAGTTTCGTTTTTATTTGAGAAAAAATGAATAGATTGTTATTTATTGTAATTTCAATGTAAGTTATGCTATTACAATTACACTAACGTATTGGGATGCTACCTGTAATGTTAGTAGTAAGCTATGGAATAAATAAATAAACAATTTCACCTGACGTTAAGTGGCGATGATGTGTAAGAAAATGAGCAAATAAAATTAGTAAAGCCCATGATTTGCTGTATTTAAAGTGATGTATTGAGAGCCAATACTTATTCTAAGCCGAAAACGTATGTGATGCCTTCAGTGTCTCTACCTCCACGATCCAAGATCAAATACAAGATCCATACAATCAAATGTCACAGTTACACTTTTTTAGGACAACCATCAGGTCATAGGGCCTCAGGACTCGGGAGTAGCAAAGCATCTGTGATCGAATCAGAACGAGACTCGTACTAACAATTACTAACTGGGTTACTAACATCAGCTAACAGGACTAACTATCACTAACAGTCCCTGTCCTCACACTAATCAACTAACTAACCAACTAATATTCTAACACCATCTACTAACTGGACTAACCACCCTAGTCCCTTTGAGTCTAGTTCTGGATCGGTCACAGTTGTCATGGGCGGCAGCGGAAGGTGGTGCTGCATGCTCGTTTGCTATCTTAATTCCATAAAAAAAGGCGTGTGGTCTACTCTAAAGCACTCTTTTTTTTGTGTTTAAAGAATTTATTCTCATAAAGACTACAGTCACTTACATGAGAACTTAATATAACATAAAGCACTTACATATACAATCGTTCGCAAACATAATACATAAAACATTTTAATGAATACACCCGTAAAGATAATTTAAGCATGATTCTCAATAATGTACTGACTTAATTGTCTTTTGAAATCTTTCCACTTTGTTATTTTTTTTACAACTGAGGGTATTTTGTTGTAAAGTTGTGCTCCTTCAAAAGTAATTGTTTTTTTGCCGTAGTTTGTTCTTATTCGAGGTAGAACTAAATAACTCGCTCGACGCACGGATTGTTTGCGTGTTACTTGTTTAGATGTGAGGAAGGATAAGTTAGTATGGATTGCGCTATTTAGAATTTTTTTAATGAGAATACAAGTGTTGTAAATGTATAATTGTCTGATATTCATTAGTTTAGTTTCTGCATATATTTTTGATGTAGGTGTTAAAGGGTTGTAACGAAAAATAATTTTTATAATTTTGTTTTGTAATGTTTGGAGATCGGCTAGTTTAGTTTTGGCGGCGCTACCCCAGACTTCAATTAGATATAGTAGATGCGATTTGACTAATGAATTGTATATGGTATAGCGTAACTGACGAGGGATACATCGATTGATATTTCGAAGTGAGCCGCAAAGTGATGAGAGTTTGGTTTTGATATGTTCTATCTGTGTATTCCACGTCAGACCGCTATCCATTCTGAGGCCTAGGTATTTTTCGCACGTTTTTTCCTGAATGGTTACATTATCAATTTTGAGATGATCGTGCGGAGGGACAACTTTATTTTTTGCTTTGTAGATGACATAACATGTTTTCGATATATTGACTGTCAGGAGATTATGCTGAAACCACTTGTACAAAATATTTAAATCTTGTTGTGCTTTATTGATAATGTCAGTTATCGTTGACCCGAAATAGAATAAGCAAGTGTCGTCCGCATATAAAGTTAAATGTCCATGTAAGTTTAGTTCGTATATGTTATTTATGTAAATTAGGAATAGCAATGGTCCTAAAATGGATCCTTGTGGAATACCGCATGTAACATTTAATGTTTTACTTTGCACGTTTTCTATTTTTACAGCTTGAAGTCGATTAGTTAGGTAAGATTTAAACATTTTTAGCGCAGATCCAGTAACTCCAATTTTTTCTAATTTCTTAAGTAATAGTTCATGGCTGACAGTATCAAAAGCTTTTTTGAGATCTATATATACACCGAGGACTATATTTTTATTGTCAATATTTGATTTAATTTTAGTTGTAAGGTCGATAGTTGCTGCGAGGGTACTGCTTTTGGGTCTAAATCCGTATTGACGCTCAAAAATAAAGTTGATAGAATTTAAATATTTTTCTAAACGATTGTGCATGATACTTTCTAGAATTTTGGATAGTACAGGTAGCACTGAGATTGGCCTGTAATTACCTGGATCAGTTTTTGGCCCTGATTTGTGAATGGGAGTTACTTTTGCAACTTTTAGGGTGTTGGGAAATTCCGCATTTAAAATTAAGTCGTTAAAGCATTGGGTTAGATTATAAGCAATTTGGTCTTTAATAAATTTTATAGATTTTGTGTTGATACCATCCAGCCCTGTACTGGAGTTTGAGTCGAGTTTACTAATAATTTTACTAATTTCATTAACACTGCAAGGTTCTAATACATTTAATTTGCTGGGATAAACGGTGCGGGGTAAAGCTAATGCCAAGTTATTATGATAAGTAATCGGTATTTTGTCAGCAAGCTGAGTGCCTATAGTGGAAAAATATATATTAAATTCATTGCATATATCTTCTGTGTTCGTTATTACTTTAGATTCTAGAATTAGTTTTGGAGGAGCACAGCTTTGTTTAACTTTGTTCGTGGCCAAATTATTGATTAAATTCCACATCTTTTTTGGTTTATTTGTAAATTCTATAAATTTATTGTAATAATAGCGATCTTTCGTTTTCTGGATTAAATTAGTTACGTATTCTTTTTCTTTTTTGTAGTCATCTTCTAGTATTTTATCGTTCACATTTTCCTGGAATTCCCTCCATAAATAATTTCTTCTGTTTATACTGTCCACTATATTTCTGTTAATCCAGTCCTTCTGAGGTAAGTTGAGTATTTTGGTCTTTGTTGTTTTACATGCTTTTATATAGCGCTTAATAGTATTTTCCAGTTTTGTGTAATCTCGGAGATTATCAAGTCGAGTTTCTTTAAATAAGGTTTGTAGCTTTCTATAATCTATTGCTTCATATTTTTGTCTTATTTTCGGTGGTGGTTTGATTTTTTTCAGCTGGATATAAATTTGCTTATGGTCTGACATTGCCGATTCCATTATAGTCATATGAAAATTATCGCTAGTCAAATTAGTACTAACATGATCTAGAATTGATTTTCGCATAATTGAGTCTCTTGTACAAAATTTTCTGCAAATCTTATTTAATACGGTATAGCCTGTTTCATTCATCATTTCCTTGTATTGTTTTGTATTTTTGTCTTTCAATAGTAGGTCTATATTAAAATCACCGAAAACTATCGCTCTGTTTCTTTGCGATAACTGTGTACTATATGTTTCAATAAAGTTGTTGAAGCTTGTATCACCTGGTTTATAAACGACTCCAATCTCTAATGCGTATTGTTCAAGTTTAATCCATAAATAATTGTTTCCTTCTAAATAAATTGATTGTGATAAGCTGTGATTTAAATTATTGTGTACATATATGGAAACTCCGCCTCCTTTGGTATCGGTTCTAAAATTGTAATAATGTGTGTAGTTATTAATTTGGAGTTGAAGAGCTTGAGTTTCATTTCTTACCCAAGTTTCAGTGAGCAAAATGACATGCGTAGTTGTTGGTATCGATTTCAGCACGCATTTTAGTTCATCAAATTTACCTTGCTTTCGGATACTACGTGCATTTAAGTACAAAAAAGACAGACGAGACTTAAAGACTTGAAGATTATTATAGTTGCTAATGACTTCATAGGTATTTTTGTTCATTACTTGGCCCGTGGCTGCGACGAGATGATTGAGTTTTTTGGTGATGTCTTTGCAGTTATGGTGGGGGTTCCCTTAATATACTTGATAGTGAGGTCTGTTTCACCGTCATTTGTTCGGCGAGCGAGTTCATCTTTGAGATTTTGTAGGTATTTTTGCTGAGACGGAGTTTGGTCGGAGTAAACTTTGATATTTTCCGGGAGTTTGTGTTTATTACGTAGTACTTGTTTGGCTGGTCCTTCTATATCAAAGCATACTTTAACTCGTCTATTTTTTGCGGGGTTATACTTGCCAATCCGAAATACCTTAGCAGGCTTAGGGATATCGTTATTCACTAACCAAATTATTTTACTGACATCAACTTCATCTTTAACAATTCTTTCTTCAGCAGTAGATGACGTTTGTTCTGGTAAACCCACAATAATTAGATTTTTTTCTCTTTCTCTGCGTTCTTGTATTTCACATATTAATAGCTCATTTGGACATGGTTGACTTTCGGATACCTTAGAACTTTTTTTTTCATTCAATTACCTTATTATACAATTACTTTTCATTCCATTACTTTATTATACCTTATATCCATAAAAAGTGATTACTTTATTATACCTTATATCCATAAAAAGTGTCTAAATGAAGGATACTCACCTCATTTCATGCTCATGTTACCACCGTACAGGTCAAAGTCCTCGAATCCCGGTTCGAACGCCATTTGCTCGAACAGGTCGCTGTCCATGAAACTGCTCTCGTTCTGCGCGGGAGTCGACGCGCTGAAGTAGCTGCTCGCGTACCAGTGTTTGGAAATTCGTGTGTTTCGGGATTCGTGTGTGTTTCGGGATTCATGTGTGTTTTGGGATTCATGCGTTTTTTCAGTGTTTTTGTTATGAGTTGATTCAATGAATGTGTATATTTAATTAATTTTAAATGAATCGTGGAAATAATTTTAATTTTTAAATGTGTATATTTAATTGATTTTAAAATGTATCGTGTAAATTTTAAGCATTAATTTTTGAATATAGTGATGCAAGAGAAGAATAATTTGGTATGTCGTGTGTTTGTGTGTATGTGTGTGCCGTCGTCAGCGTCATCAGGAATCGGGAAAGAAAGAAAATGCAACACATGAGTAGACGGTCGAAAGAAAAAAGTAAAATTAAGAAAAATAAAATTGTAAAAAGTATATCGCCAAAATGGCACCACAGACCAAAGTCAAAAGTTACAATTTATTGTTCAATAATTTAACGTGTATAATATAAAAATGTACATAATAATAACAAAAAGTATAAAATAAAAAGGACCGTCTGTGTTGCATTTTCGCGAAGGATACAAAAAAAATTGTCTTTGTACATAAGTATAGTAATACAATTGAAATATTTTTATTTAACTTGTCAAAAAGCTTGCAATCTGAACAAGACTATTTCTACTAATACTTTCATCTAGCGTTTGAAATCAATTAAAGATTGTGACAAAATAAATCTTCAAATGTTAAAAGCACAATGATTTTCATTACATTAGTTTAGTTTTTCAAACTAATAATTTTATATCAATTTAACTTAGCAATAGTCATCACTAAAGTGTATTTGAAGTGCTTGATTATCATCTAATACGCTACCAACGGCTAGTATGTGTGCAAATTGCTCTCCCGTTATGGGAGACAATATACATCCGATTTTTCTCTCCGATAGTCGGTTCCGATAGTCTGATCACACAAATTCAGACAATAGAACGACTATCGAATCGGAGGTGTATTGTGTATGTACAAAATGTATGGCACGAGTGCCTTCCGATTGTCTGATCAGACTATGGGAACCGACTATCGGAGAGAAAAATCGGACGTCTATTGCAGCCCTTATAATAGGCTTAGAACACACACAGTCTTTCTTGTCCTGGGGTCGATAATGTTCATTTGTGTGCGTTCCATTGTGCGTACCTACTACATCACTCACACAATCAAAGCTCGGTACCAAATAGTATTTCGATGAGTTACTGTTTTTTATGTAAATTTCCATTGTACTTCAATATCAGTAACAAAGGTATCAACGTCTGACAGTCAAGAAGTGAGAGATGATTTTATTAAATTTAAATATAATAAATAAATAATTTTAATACCCCTAAAATTTTCGAAAATAATACAGTAACGTTTTTATACGTAGATCCTTTATATGTATTCACATTGCATGAATCCAATTTCCTATTTTATAAATTTTATAATATCCAATGTTTTTTTATAAATTTTATAATATCAAAATTTATTTTTATAAATTTTAACTGTTAACCAAAGACAATTTTTTTTTATAATTTAAAATCAAACGTACGTTTTCGTGTCACATATTTGTAATTATATTTATAAATACATCGAAACAGTCAAACCTACAACATTGTCATGTATAATTCGAATCAGTATAACATACATTATATTATAAAAATCTTGAGGAATAACTATGGTGAACAAAATGTATTATTCAAAAGACGTTAAATATATGAAACGTCTATTCAATAAAACATTAATAACAACATGTCCAATTTATAATCTCGACAAATAGAAAACATCACCACAGCTTTTTTTTCTTTTTTCAGCCACAACTACAAATATTCAAATTCAGAACACCATAGATATTCCCACGTACAAAAACGCTTGCAATACTAGGTAATAAAAGTCAAAACTGGAATTTTACAATCCGTTCAACATCTGGCCGCAAATTTACAAAAAGAGTGCTTCAAAGATTGTAAAATATTATAAGCATAATTATCATAAATGAACAAGTCACATTGCTAATTGGCTACAAGCAACAACCCATTAATGGCCCACTACTGAGCACGGGTCTCTCCTCATAACTGAGGAGGACTAGAGCATACTCCACCACGCAGCTCCAGTGCGGATTGGTGGACAGGTTAGTGGCCAAACCAGTGTCGGAACTTTTCAAGCCGCCCGAAGGCCTCCGACATGGCTTAACGACTGCTGTCTATCGATAACAACCGGGTCCGACGGGTTCACGTGCCCTCCGAAGCACGGAAGCGCTCAAGATATTTTGCCACTAGCGGTCACGTTGTTAATTAGCAATGCTATAATTAAAATCGTCAAATAACCATAAAGTCGTCCATAATCGTACAATTCACGACCAAACATCCAGCGACCAACATCGAGACTGGAATTGAGCACATTAATTTAATTTCAATATTCATACAGACTCAGACCAATAAACTATAGACGGAGCGTCTTTGTTCCAAAGCCAGCAAAAAGTCAGCCTAGTATACACACGGCGGCACACACACTATAACGAATTTTGTGTTCTAAATAACAAAAAATGAATGAAGCTTTGTGTTCCAAAAAATAAAGTTTAAATTTGTTCTAGTTCAAACTGTCAACATAGGGCATTCTATTGGTTCCGATGTGTGCTTTCGGCTGACTTTTGGCAGCTTCATTCGTTTGTTCACGACGCTCCGTCTATAGTTTATTGGTCTGAGCATACAGATATATTTTATTTATCTAATTATTGGCTAATTAACACTAAACTATTAGCCATTGTAATAGTCACATCCATTCGATGTATCTAGTTTAAAATTGTACGCACAGACATGAATATCAATAACGAATAATATTAGATACACTATTTCAAGTTACTCCTTCCACAAAGTTTCCGATGTTCACATTTCATATGTTGTCAATCTGTTATACGTTTAACATAACAAAATAATAATAATAACTGCTTTGTTATTTATAACTCTTTAAAATTTGAATTTTTAATTTTTTTCCCAAGTTTAACAATTTCAATATTAAATAGTCAACGTAGATTAGTTTAAATTATCACTTAT
Source organism: Hesperia comma (assembly GCA_905404135.1). Lineage (NCBI taxonomy): Eukaryota > Metazoa > Arthropoda > Insecta > Lepidoptera > Hesperiidae > Hesperia > Hesperia comma. The sequence continues at coordinate 1,506,094 of FR990039.1, forward strand.
GTCGGGCGTCCCGAGACGCTACATCTGATTTAAATAATTCGTGGAATACACATACAATATTAAACTACAAATATGTACTAAAATGTGAATATTGCAAACTGTACCGAAGGAATAACATCGTAAATTTCGATAAATCTAAGCGAAATTGAAGACGTTTTATTCTGTTTGTACAGTTTTTCAACAATAGTACAGCACACAACTATTGATATTAAAATAATTCTAATTTCGCCAATCAAATAACACATTTTAAACATATATTAATACATAATCAAGTACATTTATAAATCTCAGTTATTTCGTAATAAGTCATGATAATCGTCAGTAACATAAAGCGTTATCGCGTTACGATATGCGTTCCTTCTAATCCAATATTTAAAAAATGCGACGTAAATGTCCTAATCCAAACTGTATTGTTATGGTGCGTACAGACTATATAACAAAACATGTAAAAAAATAAAAAAACATAGTTAAATAACATGTTTTTTTTATGTGGACGATATGTGTTAAAAAAACAAGTTATATAACATGTTATTAGTTTTTGCAACAATGTTATATGCTATATTTTAAGAAATGACACGCATTGAATTGTTATAAAACACTATTATACAACAATGTTATTTTAATATTTACGGTCTTGTAACATGTTTCATTGTTAGACAACAATGTTAGATAGTGTGGACGTGTTATAAAACAGAAGTTATATAACATGTTACATAATCTGTACGCACCGTTAGAGCCATACGTTCCCAGTAGTGCCCAGTACGACAGAAGTCTACATTTAGTATGGAATCTTCGACTTACTGACTATGTGACATCGTGAATCGTGACCAAGTCAGTTCAGAACAAAATATTGAGAAGTAGCTTGAGATATCTGGGTGACCTGGTAAAATATGGCTCTTAGGCTTAACTGACATTGGTGAAGAATCGAAACGAAGGTTATGGATAGTTTAATACTATTTTGAGCTATATCCCATTAATTAAGCACTAAATTTTTATAAACAAATGCGTACAGAGATTCAGTCACCACAAATTTTAAAATGTTGTCTTCAACCCATCCATACTTAGGTACTACTAGCTACCCGCCCCGGCTTCGCACGGGTGCAAGTTAGATTTACCATAGCAGCGCCATCTATTGATTACTTACTCAACCCAGTCGAAAGGTATCGACATCTGTTACATATAATTGTGACTGTCAAAATATAATGACACTCTTAATTTAGTTCTCTTGTGTGGCGCTAGGTGTCTGTTCATCTGTGAATAAGACTGCCATGTCAAATTGTCATGTCAAATAATAAGAGATAAATAATTAGAAATAAATTAAAATTGCGACTATAATTTGAGATTTAAAGTATCCTATCTCTCAAGTTGGATCGAACTGCACATGGTGTGCGAATTTTATTATAATCGGTTAAGTGGTTTAGGAGTCCATCGCGGACCAACATTGTGACACGAGTTTTATATATATTAAGATTAAGCTCAATAAGCCAGCCGATGCCAAAAGATGCTTGTAGGACTGTACTTGTTTTATTTCTCTATTGTCTCTGGCTGTACGGGCTTAGACCCTTTGCCTGTCCATAAGGACTAATGAAACAAACAAATCTCTATCTATGAATTGCATATTTTTTATTTAAATTTAAATAAATTCGATATTATCGACCAAAATCATCGATATTATCAACTATCGATGATTTTGGTCGATAATACCATTACATTATATTATTACCTCGATATTTTTATCGATATTACAACAACATTTCATCCCTAGCTGCATGCTCGTTTGCTACCTTAATTCCATAACAATTATAATTTAGCGGACATAAGTACTCAATATAGTTTTCGATTCGACTCTTCACCAATAAACAGCGTTATAATCATACCTTTCCTTAAATTAACAACAGAATCCTACAACTTAACGTACTGTCATGATAAATTCTTTAAGTAAAACATAGCACCTATGTAAGCAGAATCACATGTAATATTCAAAACATAGCACCTATGTAAGCAGAATCACAAGTAATATTCAACACACGCCGCGAAATTATTCGCGGTAAAAAGAAATATTATGTCAACGCGTGTAAAGTCTGTCAAAAGATAACATCAACTGTCAACTTGCTAAGTACAGTCCGCCCAACTTATCTCTGAAATGGCAAAAATTGGAACTAACGAAAAGTCATTCATAAGTACGTTGTGGTCATTCATCTGTCAGTTACTAGTGTGCAATGATTGGTCAAATGAATGTCAAATGCGTCCGACAGCGCCTCTTTCGTTTCAGTCTTAAGTTGGGTTTACTATACACTCATACAAATACTTTTCGACAATTTAATTTTAAATTCGTTGCCGTTTCCAGTAACTTCATTAATCTATGGCCAAATACTTCATTAATCTATGGTCAGATGCATAATTACTGAAATACATAGAATAAATATCGAAAAAAATACTCAAAATTGGTCAAACGTTTACCAATACGAAAAATCATTCATTACTGAGTCGATTAATTATGTAAACGTAAAGAAATACTTAGTACAGTACCCGGCAAGAAATAATGCACATCGGTATATCTCTTTCTGAATACCGATGTGCATTATTTCTTGCAGAGTACTGTACTCTGTATGCCAGGTGCAGAACACTAAAAATTACAAGGTTAATGTAATTACGTTCTTAAGGTTAACCTTAGGTACACTATTGTTTACACGATAAATGGTATACTACATCACCGGTAAAACGGGATATGAATGTCAAATTACAGTAAGGTCAATATAACTCGGCTCATGTGAACTTCGTTTTTACGTCGTTTCGTATTTACGTCCATGGTATTGGCTAACTATCCTACCGCCCGCACTCCCCGCCTCCTACTACCATTTTGGCCTTAAAATCGACATCTGCGCAGCCACTCGTAGCTATGTTCATATCAGCCGAGTTAAAATGTACTTACTGTACTTGTAATCTCGTGGAGAGATATTTTTTTCATGACTGCTTATTTTAAACACACGTTCAAGGAATACTTTTAGAAAATGAGATAGTGCTATACAAAAGGAAAAAGACAGAATAACAACAAACTGATCAGTGTTAGCACTGCCATCTATAACGTCCTAGATAAACTACAAGCTTGCAAGCTATAAGGAAACGTAAGCCGTACGGACAACACAACTATTTTAGAAAATTCACTAGGACTCGGACTGAATGCTTAAATTACTCTCTTGTAATGATACAATTTTATAATACTGAGTTTTATAAATACGTAAATTATACTTAGAAAATGCTTTATTGTGGCCCCAATTTCCCAAAGTCATTTTAAAAAATATCGTCGTCGCAGTAAACTATAGATAGGATTTTTATTAGAAAAAAGTTAATATACTAAAAACCGTTTAATTAAGAAAATATTTAAGGAGATCATATTTAGATAAATAAAATTATACTTTTGAAGTTAAACTTCTTACGGCGCGTACAAAATAATCAAAAAGTTTAGTTTTTTTTATTATTACCTCTTACACCATCGATTGATATACGTTTCATTATTCGAATTTGCAACTAATTAATGTAATTACTAGTAAAATACTGGGAGATTTTGTTGCTCATTTTTTATACTTTACATTAACTTTGGTGTATTGCAACTTGATTCTCAATATTATTATTTTTTTTTCAAAAAATAGCGCAAAAGAAATATAACTTCAATTGTACACGTACGCGATATATTTATCCAGTCACAGGAAAAAAGGACTTGTTATACTGTTAACAATAATCAAGATATCTAGAATTTAAATTCATTAATTTTCCAAAATTATTTTTAATAATTTGGTCATTTTCATATTAAACAACTGTAAATAATTACATATACTTTTAGTATATATAATGTGTATAAAATGCTAGATTGTTCACGATCCGAGCTGTTCCCAGCTACACGTCGATCCATTTTTAACTTTCTTAATATTAACAAAACTTTTATATTTAAAAATTAATGTCATGGATGGATTTTGGTCATCAAGTAAATATATAATTAATTTTTTTGCTTCTTGTAATCAATCGTATTTGAAGTTTTGTAATACGTACAAAGTATACATTTTTGAATTGAACCCATTCAAATAATGTACATTTTTATGTGAAAAAGTTAAAACATTGCGAAGACAATGTAGTTTAAAATAGTTAAGAATTTTAATATAATACTAATGAATGAATTGTGTACTCCCGCTAGGATCCATTGCGTGTCCTGAAATGAGGATAATTTAATTTGGCCCTAGAATTATTTTTGGGGACAATTAAAACTTTAGTATAAGTTTCAATTCGATTGATTTATTTAAATTGAAAGTTATAAGTTTCAATTGTTCGCAAAATTAAACACTAGAAATAGATGCATTTTAAAATTGAATCTATTTTTTGCCGGACAAACATGTAACTTATAAAACTTTAGTTATAAAAAAAATGTGTAAAAATGAGAATTTGAATTTTAAAATACATCGATATTTATAATAATACTGTTTCTATGCACGTTTAGTGTTTTTAAGTATTTTTCGTAAATTGGAATTCTATGATGCTAAATGCATATTATATTATCAGTCGATGATATATTTATCTGTATGATGAATTTTTCTGAGTATGATAACGTCGTAATCTTCCACTAAAACTGTCAAAATTTTATAAAAAATTGACGCCATTCATCTCACCTGATTGTTTACGTAGACCAATATTTATTTTTTTGCTTATTTATTTGCAAAAACCGCAAAGTAAATTATAAAGTCGCATCATTAAATGCAGCTAGTTACCGTCATTATCCTAAAATACATTTCAGACATCAGTTTAGGGATATGTAAAATTGATAGATGAAGCGTATACAGGGTGTTTGTTATAAGCGCAAAAAAATTATCCACACAAAAAGAACAAAATATGACACAAGATGATCATCTACTGTAACAGCTTATTACAACGGTGTCTAGTTTTATTGAAACGAAGTTCTTTATCACACTATACAGATGAAAGTTATAAAATGAATTGTTTTTCGTGACGGAAAAGAAATGTATACGATTAGCTGAGCCCATATGTGTGCGTTAATTAATAATAATAATAACGCTACACACTCAAAGCCCCACACTAGGATTCCCTGTGTCGTGGGTGCCATGGACAACACACAAGACAAGGACACACACCCAGACCGAGAACGGAAATTTAAACTCATCATTCAAATTGCCGCCTCGCTGGGAATCCAACTCAGGACCCTTGGAACAGCGATCCGGCGTGTTAACCATAGCGCCATTCGGGTCGTCACAATTGGCCAATCACTTTATTAATTGCAGCCAATAAAATGCCTGCTGTCAGATCAGTAAGTCAGCTGTCAGATGAGGTGTGTCAGACGTTCAAGTGTCAGAGTTAGGCCCTTCTCACACTACGCTATTTATTAGCTACGCGACTACAACGCAATCCAAAATTCGCTGTATGTGACACTGTTCACTGACAGGAGACGCATCGTAAACGCGTCGCTTCTTTACTTTGACAACATCCTAGTCGCGAACAAATAGCGAAAATAAAATAAATAACTACGTTCCAACTGAGTGTTATACGACACTCACGCTGATATTTCCTGATATTTCCGAAACACCCTGTATACACAACATAACAGTCGACATGTTAAAATTAATTCAAACTCCATTGGACTATGTACATACAATCTAATCTTATAACATAATACTTCACCCATGGATATATTATGTGCGGCCAGCGAGATAAATATCAAAACTTCAGAAGTTCAAAACATTCTTAACAAATATCTTAGAAAAAAAATCTGAATCTTTTTACATTTATTACAAAACCAGCTTTTGTATAAATTTTATCTTATCATGATTACATCTGTGGAAAATAATAATAATCGATCAACTTAAGCGGGTGGTCAATTAAAAAAAACCATACCGCGGTCAGTCACAAAACCCACGGATGTGTCAAAAACTTCTCATAATTTTTTTTGCTCACCAGTTGGCGCCACCGGCGAGGTGAGGTCCTGCTGTCAAAGCCCGCCCATACATAAACAGTGACAAGTGACATTCAGACAAGTGAGAAGCGACAGTGCCACAAACTTATCTGACCCGGTGGCCAAAATTGGAACTAATGCAAATGTTAAACTGTTGTCAGACAAAGACAAAGACACTAGCGCTCCCCTTACCGTGTCAGATAAGTTTGTGGCACTGACAGCCAGACCTCACTCTACACTAGCGCCTCTAGCGGCGAATTCACACTCGTTTACCCTCATTATGCAATGGTCGACCTACATTTGTGGGGCTGGCCTTACAACCCACCATAAACCCCGCCTCACATCCATGGAAAGAAGTACACATAGAATACATATAGAATTACAAACACCGAATTGACATACAGTTGATATAGTATATAACTATTAACGTTAGAAGGGTGCACACACTATTCTTGTCTCACTCACGCAATCTTTCCTCTTTCTACGATTCCAAATTTAAATTTTCAACGAGAATGTTTATTGATACATAACAACTTTAACCTAAATATATTATATCCTAAACCTTTGACGACCCTGTAGCCTAGTTGGTAGCGACCCTGCCTGCGACGCGAGGGGTCCCGGGTTCGATTCCCGGCCGGGGCAGATATTTATGTGGCAGATAAATATTTGTACTCGGGTCATGGGTGTAATTGTGATGTGTTATATGTGTAGTCCATGCCACCCGCGACACAGGTACCTAGTAACCTACTGCGGGGGTATGAGTGTGTTAGCGTTTATTTATTTATTTAAATGTTCATTCGATATGAAAAATTATGAGCAAAGGCATAATTTTTAGACTTTAGTTATTTGAAACAAATTTTCTATCATTTTTCTCCTGCACAAAAGGTTGCCTGGAAGAGATAATTGCTAAGCGATAAGGCCGCCTTTTTGTATACATGTTTGTATTTTAATTTCGCTGTCTGTGATTATATCTTGCGTACAAATAAAGAGTTTATCTATCTATCTATCTATCACACGGTACATCAGTACCGTGGAGGCTAGAAACTAAAAAGTGTAAGATTTGCAAAGTAAGAAATAATTTAACAGAACCAATCAATACTCGATGTCTCACCTAAAATTGCACGTGCACACCCTCCTAAGTAAAAGTATATAAACACTCGCAAAATACATCGAAACATGTAAACTTTATTTAAATAACCTATCTAATGAGACCGAATTGACATTCTGTCTCTCTGTACCGCGACCGAGTGAACGAACGAAATGAGCGAAAAACTGAATTATTTTTATAAAATTCAATTTTCGAAAGTCTAAACTGTTCAAATCATAATCAATTTAAAAAGATAAATTTAGTTTTTTTTTTATAGAATACAATTTTGACACAAAGTTTGACAATATCAAATATATTTGACGACCCGAATGGCGCAATGGTTAACACGCCGATCGCTGTTCCGAGGGTCCTGGGTTCGATTCCCAGCGAGGCGGAAATTTGAATGATGAGTTTAAATTTCCGTTCTCGGTCTGGGTGTGTGTCCTTGTCTTGTGTGTTGTCCAAGGTACCCACGACACAGGGAATCCTAGTGTGGGGCTTTGAGTGTGAAGCGTTATTTATTTATTTATTTATATACCTTTTTAAAAGACCTAAGCGGGACCGCAAACTTCTTTTTTGTTAAAATATGAATGTTTTGTAAAAAAATCAAAATTAAATTCATCGTTAATCGTTCACTCGCTCGCGGCAATACTAACATCGATTCCAACATCGATATAAATGAGACAAAATTGACGTATAACATCGAGAGTATCCCTCTACAGCTGCAGAATCGTTGTGCCGCAGCTTGAAAGTTAGAACCAAATGTTACTTGTTAATATCGTTAATTATTACTATTACGTCTTTCGAAATGCATAACACATTGTGTGACACTTGTCACAAATGTGTGACCCAACCTGAGGTGTGACGTCACAACCTCGTGACCGTCGCAGAAACATTTCCATGTTTTAAATTAATATTACGTCATTTGAAATGTTCACACACTGTGTGACAAGTGTGACAAATGTATGACCCAACATGTCGTCACAGTTTTGTGAACTTTTGTGACCGTCACACGTTTCCGTTTTAGGAATTGTCGTATGTCATTGTATACTATAAAATTTTCAAAAACGCAGTGCAGATGATGATAATATTTCGATTAAAGATGAACATAAATATAAATGCATATTTTGGGCGGATTTTTTTCTTCGAATATTTTCATAACGATTTTTATTCTTAAACTTCACTACATAGTATAAAACAAAGTCGCTATTTTTGTCCGTCTGTTTGTTTGTCTGTTTGTCTGTATGCTTAAATCTTTAAAATTACGCAACGGATTTTGATGCGGTTTTTTGTAATAGGTAGAGTGATTCAAGAGGAAGGTTTTTATGTATAATACATGCATATATTCCCACGAGAACGGGATCCACGCGGGTGAAACCGCGGGCGGGCCGCTAGTAATTGTATAAGGCGCAATTGTATATGACGTCACACGTGGAGTAAACATGTTTTAGCAAAGAGAGAGCTCCGCTAAACCAAAAGTGGTATAAAAAAATTACATTGTAAAAGTTGCGCGTGCAATATCCATACTATACTAATATTATAAATGCGAAAGTCGTCTGTCTGTCTGTGACGTTTTCACGGCTAAACCACCGGTCCGATTTGGATGAAATTCGGAATGAAAATAGTTGAAGACCCAGAGTCACACATAGGCTACATTTTTGTCAAAAATCAACTCCTACAGGCTTGAAATCGGGGATGAAAGTTTGCATGAAAAATCCTGTTTCGCGATATAAGTTAATTCCACGCGGGCGAAGCCGCGGGCAGAAGCTACTAATATAATAAATGTATGATTTATAATTATGATTGATGTATGTATCTATGTTCCAACGTGTGACGTCATTTTCGCCCCATCAACCAATATACAGACATTGCACACAACACATTTGATACACATTTTATTATAATACGGGTACTCACGATATGGTTTATGTTCGCGATATATCGACCTGTATAAAGACATTGGTCACGGCTGAACATCGGCTTACGTAATCAACTTTAATAAAAGACTGACTTCAACGTCGACAAGTACGGATAACTCAAAAATTATTATCAGATGTCAAATTTATATTGGACCAGACGACGAACATTAGCTTTTGAATAAAAAATAATTATCAACATCGGTTCCCTGTTCACCCAATAAAAAATATTCGGTAAAAAATATATAATCATAGAAAAAATACAGTCGAATTGAGAGCCTCTTTTTTTTTAAAATAAACATACATTATGAGTATCCGTATCATATTAAAATGTGTAAAGTTCGCGATGTATAAATTTTTAAAACATTTATTAAGGTCCTAAATAAAAACTTACGCCTAATAATACTTTTCCAATTAAAAAAAAACAAATTTCTTCCAATATTGCAATGCTTAACCTAATTGAATCAATTGTTTTTAAGTAGCTTCGAGAATTTATTAGCAAAAGCTATTTAAATTTAAAACTATATTAAACACATAAAAAATTAATTTCAAGACATAAACTATAATCTATTAAAATAAAAAAATCATTTTACTACCGAAATTTACATAGAAAAAAAAATATAAAAAACGCATAATTCTAAAGGGAAGCACATTTTAAGATAAGCGTACATTACATCAACTCGATTTCAAGTCCAATTCGACTTAACTTATAGGAAAGATTCAAATGTGAGCTTTATGTAGTGTTCCTTAGGGTTGAATTTGCTGAATTTTTAACCGACTTCAAAAAAGAGATTCTCAGTTTGTCCTGTATGTATGTATGTTTGTGCGCGATTATCTCGCGTTTGGTTGAACCGATTTTGATGCGGTTTTCAGCATAGTATTTGTCATTTTCAGGAGAAGGATTTAGGAATATTAACCGCGTTTAAATGAACCGATTTTTACTTTTCGGCGCTAAAGTCGGTTCTATTTTGTTAAAAGTTATTAGTCGATTTGTGGTCTATATTTTTCCTATGAGTTAAATCGAAGTTGATTTGAAAATCTAATTGTGGTAACGTACGCAAATAACTAACCATATTGATAAAAAAGTGCGTAAAAACATAAAGGATGTGACTATTAAACTTAAACCAACTTAAAATTATATTAAACTTAACTAAAAATTAAAAAATAAAATCATTCTCAGATGTCATTCTCGTACTCTAAAAGTCTAACATGTACCTATGGGGTAACAAAAAAACATAATTAAAATAACGTAACAAAAATTTACCATAACAAAAAAAAAACTTCAATTTCAATTTTATGTCACATCTTTGAGTCACACAAAAAAGAAAAAATGGATTTTGAGTCACACAAAAAAAAATTTAAATTGGAATCTTTTGCTTTCACTGTCCGATTTCTATAAAACCATACTATCCCTTACCGCAGTTAAGGGTTCATATTTATGTGTTAAATTTTACTTATTTTTGATTTATTTTCGGTCAACGACAAACTGCGATAGACCATTAGATAGACAGAAATGTGTTTATTGAAGCGCAAAAACTACTAGTATGACCTTATCTGTAATAAGGGATAAATACGACTATAGAAAGCAAACGCAACGCACAGCCTTATTTAAAAATTGTATAATAATTTTGTATATGTGTGTAGAGCCACAAATCATACACTGGTACAGGGGCCTTAGTACGAGTTTTACGTGACATAGACCCACCTAGCGAACGTAAAATGGCACTGATTCGATCCCATACAAATTTTAGGTAACTCGCAGTTACGTAGCGAGCACGTTATGTCACGTAAAACTCGTACTAAGCCCCCAGATGTAAAGCTTCATTCATTGCGTTCGTGCAAATCTCCCAGAGACACCGTTCACGGACACCAATTATAGAACCACTTTGAACCACTATTGGACAGTGTTTGTGTTTGTCAAATGTATGTGTGTGTGCATTACTCGAGCGCAATATATAGAGTAGAGTATACTGTACTACACTGTACCACATACACCCCCCCTCCCCCCTCACCTGCTGTGCACGCTGGGCGTGTTCCGGTGCGAGTCGGGCGAGTGCGCGTACTATGTGTGTGCCTATACTATCCGTGTACCGTACACTATACTATACTGTACTACATGCACCCCCCCTCCCCCCTCACCTGCTGTGCACGCTGGGCGTGTTCCGGTGCGAGTCGGGCGAGTGCGCGTACTATGTGTGTGCCTATACTATCCGTGTACCGTATACTGTACTATACTGTACTACATGCACCCCCCCTCCCCCCTCACCTGCTGTGCACGCTGGGCGTGTTCCGGTGCGAGTCGGGCGAGTGCGCGTACTATGTGTGTGCCTATACTATCCGTGTACCGTACACTATACTATACTGTACTACATGCACCCCCCCTCCCCCCTCACCTGCTGTGCACGCTGGGCGTGTTCCGGTGCGAGTCGGGCGAGTGCGCGTACTATGTGTGTGCCTATACTATCCGTGTACCGTATACTGTACTATACTGTACTACATGCACCCCCCCTCCCCCCTCACCTGCTGTGCACGCTGGGCGTGTTCCGGTGCGAGTCGGGCGAGTGCGCGTACTATGTGTGTGCCTATACTATCCGTGTACCGTATACTGTACTATACTGTACTACATGCACCCCCCCTCCCCCCTCACCTGCTGTGCACGCTGGGCGTGTTCCGGTGCGAGTCGGGCGAGTGCGCGTACTATGTGTGTGCCTATACTATCCGTGTACCGTACACTGTACTATACTGTACTACATGCACCCCCCCTCCCCCCTCACCTGCTGTGCACGCTGGGCGTGTTCCGGTGCGAGTCGGGCGAGTGCGCGTACTATGTGTGTGCCTATACTATCCGTGTACCGTACACTATACTATACTGTACTACATACACCCCCCCTCCCCCCTCACCTGCTGTGCACGCTGGGCGTGTTCCGGTGCGAGTCGGGCGAGTGCGCGTACTATGTGTGTGCCTATACTATCCGTGTACCGTATACTGTACTATACTGTACTACATGCACCCCCCCTCCCCCCTCACCTGCTGTGCACGCTGGGCGTGTTCCGGTGCGAGTCGGGCGAGTGCGCGTACTATGTGTGTGCCTATACTATCCGTGTACCGTACACTGTACTATACTGTACTACATGCACCCCCCCTCCCCCCTCACCTGCTGTGCACGCTGGGCGTGTTCCGGTGCGAGTCGGGCGAGTGCGCGTACTATGTGTGTGCCTATACTATCCGTGTACCGTATACTGTACTATACTGTACTACATGCACCCCCCCTCCCCCCTCACCTGCTGTGCACGCTGGGCGTGTTCCGGTGCGAGTCGGGCGAGTGCGCGTACTATGTGTGTGCCTATACTATCCGTGTACCGTACACTGTACTGTACTGTACTACATACACCCCCCCTCCCCCCTCACCTGCTGTGCACGCTGGGCGTGTTCCGGTGCGAGTCGGGCGAGTGCGCGTACTATGTGTGTGCCTATACTATCCGTGTACCGTACACTGTACTGTACTGTACTACATACACCCCCCCGCCCCCCTCACCTGCTGTGCACGCTGGGCGTGTTCCGGTGCGAGTCGGGCGAGTGCGCGTACTATGTGTGTGCCTATACTATCCGTGTACCGTACACTGTACTGTACTGTACTACATACACCCCCCCGCCCCCCTCACCTGCTGTGCACGCTGGGCGTGTTCCGGTGCGAGTCGGGCGAGTGCGCGTACGCGGGCGACGGGGACATGTACGGCGGCAGCGTCGTCACCAGCACCGGCTTCACGTAGCCGTTCTTCAGCATCTCGTTCTCTGGAATTATCGGTTGGTGAGTGGTGACATCTAGCGGTCGTGGTGGACAACTCTGTAAGGGAACAACGCCATCTAGTGGCGGTAGAAGGAAATTTTGGTAAGGAATAAGCTAAGCTAAGCTACAACCCACTAATGGCCCACTACTGAGCACGGGTCTCTCCTCATTACTGAAGAGGCCTAGAGCATACTCCACCACGCTGGTCCACGGGGATTGGTGGAGGGGTTAGTGGCCAACCCAGTTTCGAAAGTCCAACTACTCGCTTCGTTCTATATCGATTTTACTATGTAGTTTCATTATCTCACACTAGATGGCAATAAATGTAGGATATAACAGGAGCGTACTCAAAATATAAGAAAAATGTCGCCATCTAATGTCGAGTAGACAGCACTTCATCCTTTTCTTTGAAAATGTGAACGTCCATAACGCTGTGCACAGGACGGGCGCCGACGGTAGACTGACTTTAGGCCACGCCCACTGTGATGTTGTCAGGACCTAGTTGAGTCACAGTGCACAGTTGCTTAGGCCGTCTCCTCTCTATATTTGCTTCATGACCTTATCCCCTCAACCTAAGGGCGCATTCAAGTAGAATGCTGGTTACCGGTGCCGATCTGCCAGCGCTTATCGGCGCTTATCGGCGCTTATCCGCGCAGGTAGCCCTCGCAGGTAGTCTCTATACTTTGTGCCGAACCAGCGCCGATAAGCGGCGACAAGTTCCGACCTGTCACACGACCGAGGTTATGTCAACGGACCAGTATCGATAAGCGCTGGCAGATTGGCGCCTGTAACCAGTGTTCTACTTGAATGCGCCCTTAGGTCCAAACTGTCGTAGCACGTGCACGTACCCGGTTTAGTGTAATACTTGGCGAACACGTCGTCCTTGGCCACGTTGGGGTAGAGGAACTGCAGCTGCGCCAGGTCCAGGATGCGGTCGGCCAGCGAGCGCAGCATCAGGTCGCGCGACGTGAACGGCTGCAGGCTGAACACCTCGTTGCCCTCTGGGAGAGAGACGAGAGTCAGTATGTTGGTAGAGAGACTCACACTAATCATTACTAACTGGACAATACTAATATTAACTAACAGGACTAACTATCACTAACAGTCCCTGTCCTCACACTTATTAACAAACTAACCAACTAACATTCTAACACCATCTACTAACTGGACTAACCACCCTAGTCCCTAAATTGGGTCTTGTTCTAGGGTGGCGCTGCATGCTCGTTTGCTACCTTATTCAATAAAAAAAAGAGGGACGGAAGAGTAATGGGAATTCCCCGTGTAATGGGGAATGGAGTGGACATGTGTGGGGATGGAGTGGACACACACGGAACGGAGGGAGACATGTGTGGGGATGAAATGACACATATAGAGGATGGAGGGGACATGAAAGCGGACGGAGTAGACACACGAGGAACGGACGAAATGGATACACTGGGGACGGAGTAGACACACGGGGAACGGAGAGGGACATACTGGGGACGAAATGGAAATGTATGGGGATGGAGTGGACACAAATAAGCGCATGGAGATGGTACACTCATAGAGGACGGAGGAGATATATACGGTTTACGGAGGGTAGACACATATTATGGTGTTTGTAAAAACAAAGTTCGAATAAAATTAATTTCATTCACATCTTTCACACATTCAACAAAAATAAAGAAATAAGTGAGTGTCATGGTATACTCTGTTGCACCTTAGTTCTGACATCTAACACACACCAAATTTTACACAACTGCGCAACCATGCAACAATCTTACACAATTATTATCCTAGCTTCCGCCGTTACCATTCGACATCAAACTTGACACCTCACACAACTGCCCACCCACGCGCAAATCTTACACAACGTCCAGCCTAGCCCCCACTCACCGCCGGTCCACGCGATGGTGATGCCGCCCAGCTCAGAGTCGGAGAAGCGCAGCAAAAAGGTCCCCGGCGGGCACTTGGCCAGCATCTCTTCCGCTTGCTTCTTCTGGATGAAACCCATTATCAGCCTGCAACAACAATGTTACATCTCTATTTATTATCTGTTGTGTATATCTCTATTTATTATCTGTTGAATACTTCCTCAAGACCCTGTAGACATACAAGGACGTTAAGGACTGCGCACATTACACCGACGCGGCACCTGACCAACTAAAACAAAAGCCTTCAAATATGATCTTTATGTATTGGTTTTAACGGTTGAATTTCGATTGGATAGTTGAAAGATGAGCTAATACTCGCCCGCTCCTGACTGACTCTTAACCTACAACAAGTGTATACAGTACCCGGCAACAAATAATGCACATCGGTATTCAGAAAGAGATAATCGGTTAGTTTCGGCTTTGTAGCGCGTTGTCTCTCTCGCACATTGCACTAATTTTGCAATATCTATTAAGAGCTGATAAAGCACCCTATCAAGTACTTATAATAATAATAAATTGATGTTCCATTGGAGGCTATTTCTTTATTTATTTATTCTAGGCCTCCTCAGTAATGAGGAGAGACCCGTGCTCAGTAGTGGGCCATTAATGGGTTGTAGTAATTAATGGATTATTATTTATTTAATTTAATTATTATTAATTAATTAAATTAGTCATTAATTAATTAAATTAATTAATTTAATTTAATTAATATTAATTAATGACGTAGCTTTTACTTTCAGACTTAGTTGCCTATGTTACAGAAAAATAGTTTAGATTTAGACGATATTGAACCTACTTCCGAACGACATTAGGTCCGATATCGGCCACTCACCGGTCGCACCACAGCGTGCGCAGGTAGTCGCGCGTCACCTTCACCACCATGTAGAACCACTCCCAGAACGTGAAGTTCCGCTCGGGCAGCGCGTCCTTGCAGAACTGCGTCCAGCTCACCGCCAGCGCGTTCAGCTCCAGCGAGTTGGGTGGCACGCTCGTCCTGGAATACCATACCGTACCATATAATGTCATACCGTATACCGTACCATATACTATTACTAGTTCTTACCCGCGGCTTCCCCTGCATGGTCAAAGAGAATTAACAATGAGCTGTTTATCATACATACATGACAAACACTAGTTTAATACGCTACTGTAGCGGATAGCGTGATTCAGAACTTGCAAATGAATTATACTAACGCCATCTTTTAACAACATCCGGAACTAAATATCAAGCAACTAACAAAACATCGATCTTCCCATGGGAATGAAATGTTTTTCCGCGGTAAAAAGTAGCCTACGTCACTCTCCACCCTCCTAACTATCCCCACACACATAAACCATACCATATAATAGCCATGTTGCGACGTGAAAGAGTCACAAACAAACAAATACACTTTCACATTTATAATATTATAGTAATATGGATTGTATGATAGTCGTTTGTTATTGTGACTCACCTGAATATCTTCTCGGCGAGGAAGCGCAGGTTATCCTCGGAGAGGTCCCCGCCGGTCGCGTAGCAGAACTTGATGCGGAGAGTCTCCGCCAGCTGGCCCCAGGTCACCTGTCAGCGCCATATACAGTTGAGATAACTCAAAAACTTCTCGTCAGATCTTGCTCAAACATCAAAAAGCAGGTTGTCAATTCGACTCAAAAAAAAATCAAATTTATTCATGATTGTATTGACGAATGAATACATATTTTTTTAGTTTGACTGTCTGTTTTTTTTTATGTTCGTAACTTCATAGCATAGCTTTTTACTTGTGTAAATCGCATTTGATAATACTTTTTGCTGATGCTTTTCATTTCGTCCTGTAAAAATTTGAGCGAGATCTTCTGATAGTTTTTGAGTTATCCCTAATTAACGATTTTGAAATTAGAAATAATTTTGAAAGTGAAGAGTACAAAGGTCCCAGAGTAAATTTTACTCACAAGCCAAACTGAACTCTATACACCCGTAATACGCTTTTGTTCACGGCACGCAGTCTATAGTTTATTGGTCTGAGCACAAGCCAAACTGAACTCTATACCCACGTAATAAGACCCACCTTGTCGGGCACGGCGAAGGGCACGCGGCCGGTGGACGAGAACGCGTTGTCCCACGTGACCGTCGCCCAGCCGTGCGGCTCCTGGTTGCCGTGCACGATCACCACCACCGGCAGCGACAGCGTCCACACCTGCCACGGAAATGTGAGCTTTATTGCAAGGTGTTATGGTTGAATTTAGAATGGGGTTAGGAGGGCGTTTATTACTGTTTGACGGTTGTATTTCGAATATGTTGAGGAGTAGGAGTGGCGTGACTGCAGGCTATTGTGAGCTCTGTGTCTTGATGGTTAGAGTTGTGTTTTGAATGTATTGAGGAGGGATGTATACCCTTGTGTCTTGGTCTTACGTTTGAATTTAGAATGTGTTGAGAAGGAGTAGTATATACGAGCAGTTGCCGTGCACTATCACCACCACCGGCAGCGACAGCGTCCACACCTGCCACAGTAATGTGAGCTTTATTACAAGGTGTTATGGTTGGTTTTACTACGAGGCGAGTAGGGCGGTTAGGACGGTTTGACGGTTGGATGTTGACATGGTGGACAATGTGTATAAGAATGTGTGAGCTCTATGTCTTGGTCGTTACGGTTGTGTTTTGACTGTGTTGAAGAGGGATATATGCCCTTACTAGCGGACCGCCCGCGGTTTCACCCGCGTGGATCCCGTTCTCGTGGGAATATATGCATGTATTATACATAAAAACCTTCCTCTTGAATCACTCTACCTATTACAAAAAACCGCATCAAAATCCGTTGCGTAATTTTAAAGATTTAAGCATACAGACAAACAGACAAACAAACAGACGGACAAAAATAGCGACTTTGTTTTATACTATGTAGTGATGCTTTGGTAGTTATGGTTGTATTTAGAATGTGTTGAGGAGAGGTTATAAGTGATATACAAGCGGTTGCCGTGCACTATCACCACCACCGGCAGCGACAGCGTCCACACCTGCACCGAGTAGGGGCTATTGTGAGCTTTGTGTCTTGGTTATTACGGTTGGATTTAGAATTGGGTTAGGACGGCGGTTAGGACGTTTTCATTTGGAAATTATTGGGGAAAAGGAGGGAAGAGGTATTTTTTAGGTAAGCGAGATATGTATGTACATAATACTCGTAATGTTGGATTTTTTTAAGTTGTACCTAATAGTTAATGTTATTAATTATGTGTTCGTGTGCTGCAGTATCTAAACAGCGAATAAATGTTTTTCTTTCTTTCTTTCTTTCTTTAAAAAAAGAGATCGTTGTGTCACTTAAAACTCGTACTAAGGCCTCAGATTGGAGATCTGAGAGTCAGGGGGAGGGAGGGAAGGGGGAGAGAGTGAGAGTGAGAAGGAGACGAAGGAACAAAACGCGGGAGAGGTACGTAGAAAGGGGGAGAGAACCAGATTGGAGTACTGAGAGTCAAGAAGACACGGGGATAGCTGGCACAGACCTGGAAGACGAGCTCGCCGCCGCCCACGTTGAACTCGGACTGGAAGAGCAGCGTCAGCTTCTCGTCCATCACGCTCTCCGTGCCCTTCTTCTCCGCGCGCTTGATCTTGTTGCTGTAGGAGAGTCAGGGACAGGGCGGGAGACACGGGGATAGCTGGCACAGACCTGGAAGACGAGCTCGCCGCCGCCCACGTTGAACTCGGACTGGAAGAGCAGCGTCAGCTTCTCGTCCATCACGCTCTCCGTGCCCTTCTTCTCCGCGCGCTTGATCTTGTTGCTGTAGGAGAGTCAGGGACAGGGCGGGAGACACGGGGATAGCTGGCACAGACCTGGAAGACGAGCTCGCCGCCGCCCACGTTGAACTCGGACTGGAAGAGCAGCGTCAGCTTCTCGTCCATCACGCTCTCCGTGCCCTTCTTCTCCGCGCGCTTGATCTTGTTGCTGTAGGAGAGTCAGGGACAGGGCGGGAGACACGGGGATAGCTGGCACAGACCTGGAAGACGAGCTCGCCGCCGCCCACGTTGAACTCGGACTGGAAGAGCAGCGTCAGCTTCTCGTCCATCACGCTCTCCGTGCCCTTCTTCTCCGCGCGCTTGATCTTGCGCAGCTGCATGTTGCTGTAAGAGAATGTTAATAATGTAAGTGATGCATGTGTGGAGGAAAAGGGGAGATCTCCCGCCAGGCGATGTCACTGCCTGGGGACCGCAGCCCGATTTTAACTCGGACCGTTTGTATATATAGTTTGTATATCTTGAATCTTCGATATCGCGGTTGAGGAGACGTATCCTCAACCGCGTCATACTTGACGCGTGTGACGTAGTGTATTGTTTACTGCACTCGTTGCTTGTGGTTGCGTGGTCAGCATCATGTGCGGCGCGCGCTCATATTACTGTAGGTATGGCGTCGCTACACGTGTAACAAAAATATCATGACAGTTTTCTTAATAACTTTTTGCAAAATAACAACAGAGTTCAAAGTCGACATAACACAAAAACCAATCGACAAATGTCGCACTGCATAAGGGACCACACGAAAAACACTACCTTTCGAACACATAAAGCATAAAATTTAGCATAAAATAAATTCACATTATTGAAATTAACTCAACAAACGACCATCAGATGACGCCACCGATCCACACATAGAACACTCCAGAGCTCGGCGCCAACACACCGTTGCCTAGCAACCACACCCACACCCACCGGAAGCTGACGCTGAGCTGCCGCGACGTGGGCTGGTACTCCATGCAGCCGCTGTTGTTCAGGATGTCGCCACCGATCCACACATAGAACACTCCAGAGCTCGGCGCCAACACACCGTTGCCTAGCAACCACACCCACACCCACCGGAAGCTGACGCTGAGCTGCCGCGACGTGGGCTGGTACTCCATGCAGCCGCTGTTGTTCAGGATGTCGCCACCGATCCACACATAGAACACTCCAGAGCTCGGCGCCAACACACCGTTGCCTAGCAACCACACCCACACCCACCGGAAGCTGACGCTGAGCTGCCGCGACGTGGGCTGGTACTCCATGCAGCCGCTGTTGTTCAGGATGTCGCCACCGATCCACACATAGAACACTCCAGAGCTCGGCGCCAACACACCGTTGCCTAGCAACCACACCCACACCCACCGGAAGCTGACGCTGAGCTGCCGCGACGTGGGCTGGTACTCCATGCAGCCGCTGTTGTTCAGGATGTCGCCACCGATCCACACATAGAACACTCCAGAGCTCGGCGCCAACACACCGTTGCCTAGCAACCACACCCACACCCACCGGAAGCTGACGCTGAGCTGCCGCGACGTGGGCTGGTACTCCATGCAGCCGCTGTTGTTCAGGATGTCGCCACCGATCCACACATAGAACACTCCAGAGCTCGGCGCCAACACACCGTTGCCTAGCAACCACACCCACCGGAAGCTGACGCTGAGCTGCCGCGACGTGGGCTGGTACTCCATGCAGCCGCTGTTGTTCAGGATGTCGCCACCGATCCACACATAGAACACTCCAGAGCTCGGCGCCAACACACCGTTGCCTAGCAACCACACCCACACCCACCGGAAGCTGACGCTGAGCTGCCGCGACGTGGGCTGGTACTCCATGCAGCCGCTGTTGTTCAGGATGTCGCCACCGATCCACACATAGAACACTCCAGAGCTCGGCGCCAACACACCGTTGCCTAGCAACCACACCCACACCCACCGGAAGCTGACGCTGAGCTGCCGCGACGTGGGCTGGTACTCCATGCAGCCGCTGTTGTTCAGGATGTCGCCACCGATCCACACATAGAACACTCCAGAGCTCGGCGCCAACACACCGTTGCCTAGCAACCACACCCACCGGAAGCTGACGCTGAGCTGCCGCGACGTGGGCTGGTACTCCATGCAGCCGCTGTTGTTCAGGATGTCGCCACCGATCCACACATAGAACACTCCAGAGCTCGGCGCCAACACACCGTTGCCTAGCAACCACACCCACACCCACCGGAAGCTGACGCTGAGCTGCCGCGACGTGGGCTGGTACTCCATGCAGCCGCTGTTGTTCAGGATGTCGCCACCGATCCACACATAGAACACTCCAGAGCTCGGCGCCAACACACCGTTGCCTAGCAACCACACCCACACCCACCGGAAGCTGACGCTGAGCTGCCGCGACGTGGGCTGGTACTCCATGCAGCCGCTGTTGTTCAGGATGTCGCCACCGATCCACACATAGAACACTCCAGAGCTCGGCGCCAACACACCGTTGCCTAGCAACCACCAACCACACCCACCGGAAGCTGACGCTGAGCTGCCGCGACGTGGGCTGGTACTCCATGCAGCCGCTGTTGTTCAGGATGTCGCCACCGATCCACACATAGAACACTCCAGAGCTCGGCGCCAACACACCGTTGCCTAGCAACCACACCCACCGGAAGCAGACGCTGAGCTGCCGCGACGTGGGCTGGTACTCCATGCAGCCGCTGTTGTTCAGGATGTCGCCACCGATCCACACATAGAACACTCCAGAGCTCGGCGCCAACACACCGTTGCCTAGCAACCACACCCACACCCACCGGAAGCAGACGCTGAGCTGCCGCGACGTGGGCTGGTACTCCATGCAGCCGCTGTTGTTCAGGATGTCGCCACCGATCCACACATAGAACACTCCAGAGCTCGGCGCCAACACACCGTTGCCTAGCAACCACACCCACCGGAAGCTGACGCTGAGCTGCCGCGACGTGGGCTGGTACTCCATGCAGCCGCTGTTGTTCAGGATGTCGCCACCGATCCACACATAGAACACTCCAGAGCTCGGCGCCAACACACCGTTGCCTAGCAACCACCAACCACACCCACCGGAAGCTGACGCTGAGCTGCCGCGACGTGGGCTGGTACTCCATGCAGCCGCTGTTGTTCAGGATGTCGCCACCGATCCACACATAGAACACTCCAGAGCTCGGCGCCAACACACCGTTGCCTAGCAACCACACCCACACCCACCGGAAGCTGACGCTGAGCTGCCGCGACGTGGGCTGGTACTCCATGCAGCCGCTGTTGTTCAGGATGTCGCCACCGATCCACACATAGAACACTCCAGAGCTCGGCGCCAACACACCGTTGCCTAGCAACCACACCCACCGGAAGCTGACGCTGAGCTGCCGCGACGTGGGCTGGTACTCCATGCAGCCGCTGTTGTTCAGGATGTCGCCACCGATCCACACATAGAACACTCCAGAGCTCGGCGCCAACACACCGTTGCCTAGCAACCACCAACCACACCCACCGGAAGCTGACGCTGAGCTGCCGCGACGTGGGCTGGTACTCCATGCAGCCGCTGTTGTTCAGGATGTCGCCACCGATCCACACATAGAACACTCCAGAGCTCGGCGCCAACACACCGTTGCCTAGCAACCACACCCACACCCACCGGAAGCTGACGCTGAGCTGCCGCGACGTGGGCTGGTACTCCATGCAGCCGCTGTTGTTCAGGATGTCGCCACCGATCCACACATAGAACACTCCAGAGCTCGGCGCCAACACACCGTTGCCTAGCAACCACACCCACACCCACCGGAAGCTGACGCTGAGCTGCCGCGACGTGGGCTGGTACTCCATGCAGCCGCTGTTGTTCAGGATGTCGCCACCGATCCACACATAGAACACTCCAGAGCTCGGCGCCAACACACCGTTGCCTAGCAACCACCAACCACACCCACCGGAAGCTGACGCTGAGCTGCCGCGACGTGGGCTGGTACTCCATGCAGCCGCTGTTGTTCAGGATGTCGCCACCGATCCACACATAGAACACTCCAGAGCTCGGCGCCAACACACCGTTGCCTAGCAACCACACCCACACCCACCGGAAGCTGACGCTGAGCTGCCGCGACGTGGGCTGGTACTCCATGCAGCCGCTGTTGTTCAGGATGTCGCCACCGATCCACACATAGAACACTCCAGAGCTCGGCGCCAACACACCGTTGCCTAGCAACCACACCCACACCCACCGGAAGCTGACGCTGAGCTGCCGCGACGTGGGCTGGTACTCCATGCAGCCGCTGTTGTTCAGGATGTCGCCACCGATCCACACATAGAACACTCCAGAGCTCGGCGCGGGTTGGCTTTAGTATCGGGCTGCACGATTTCCTGGACAAATTTGGCTTTAATCAATAGGTATTGATGCCCCGAATCATAATCTAATTGCTTTTTGTGCGGAAATGCATAGTTTTTTTTTAATCTTAATTTTAAGTTTTTAAGGTTATGTATAAAATTTGAAGACAAATATTGAGCTATAGATCCGTTAAAAAGGAGGGAAGGCGGGGGGGTTTCGGGGGCGAAGCCCCCGAATAGGGGGTGGCGGGGGGCAAAGCCCCCCGCCTCTAAAGAAACAAAAAGAAACTTTTCAAACAGACGGGTTGGGTTAGGTTCGTTAGGTTGACAATTTAATTCAAGAAAAAAAGGGGAACCCCGCGCAGCGGGGTTCCCTCGACATTTTTTTTATAGCCTATTATATTGCCGACACGAATTTATAGTTGACATAGCACAACGTAAAAATCACGGATACCCTCGTTTTTAAGATTTATTTTTAAACTTTGAAGGTAGATCTGTAAACTGCTCAATATTTGTGTTATGTTTTGAAAATAACAACTAAAAAATAAAATTAAAATAAAACGACGCATTTCCGCACAAAATGCGATTATATTATGATTGGAGCCATCAATATCTATCAGTTAAAGCCAAAATCACCCAAATACGCTCAATATTTGTCTTAAAATTTTATACATAACCTTAAAAACTTTAAATTAAGATAAAAAAAAAACGATGCATTTCCGCACAAAAAGCAATTAGATTATGATTCGGGGCATCAATATCTATTGATTAAAGCCAAATTTGTCCAGGAAATCGTGCAGCCCGATACTAAAGAATAACCCTCGGCGCCAACACACCGTTGCCTAGCAACCACACCCACACCCACCGGAAGCTGACGCTGAGCTGCCGCGACGTGGGCTGGTACTCCATGCAGCCGCTGTTGTTCAGGATGTCGCCACCGATCCACACATAGAACACTCCAGAGCTCGGCGCCAACACACCGTTGCCTAGCAACCACACCCACCGGAAGCTGACGCTGAGCTGCCGCGACGTGGGCTGGTACTCCATGCAGCCGCTGTTGTTCAGGATGTCGCCACCGATCCACACATAGAACACTCCAGAGCTCGGCGCCAACACACCGTTGCCTAGCAACCACACCCACACCCACCGGAAGCTGACGCTGAGCTGCCGCGACGTGGGCTGGTACTCCATGCAGCCGCTGTTGTTCAGGATGTCGCCACCGATCCACACATAGAACACTCCAGAGCTCGGCGCCAACACACCGTTGCCTAGCAACCACACCCACCGGAAGCTGACGCTGAGCTGCCGCGACGTGGGCTGGTACTCCATGCAGCCGCTGTTGTTCAGGATGTCGCCACCGATCCACACATAGAACACTCCAGAGCTCGGCGCCAACACACCGTTGCCTAGCAACCACACCCACACCCACCGGAAGCTGACGCTGAGCTGCCGCGACGTGGGCTGGTACTCCATGCAGCCGCTGTTGTTCAGGATGTCGCCACCGATCCACACATAGAACACTCCAGAGCTCGGCGCCAACACACCGTTGCCTAGCAACCACACCCACACCCACCGGAAGCTGACGCTGAGCTGCCGCGACGTGGGCTGGTACTCCATGCAGCCGCTGTTGTTCAGGATGTCGCCACCGATCCACACATAGAACACTCCAGAGCTCGGCGCCAACACACCGTTGCCTAGCAACCACACCCACCGGAAGCTGACGCTGAGCTGCCGCGACGTGGGCTGGTACTCCATGCAGCCGCTGTTGTTCAGGATGTCGCCACCGATCCACACATAGAACACTCCAGAGCTCGGCGCCAACACACCGTTGCCTAGCAACCACACCCACCGGAAGCTGACGCTGAGCTGCCGCGACGTGGGCTGGTACTCCATGCAGCCGCTGTTGTTCAGGATGTCGCCACCGATCCACACATAGAACACTCCAGAGCTCGGCGCCAACACACCGTTGCCTAGCAACCACACCCACACCCACCGGAAGCTGACGCTGAGCTGCCGCGACGTGGGCTGGTACTCCATGCAGCCGCTGTTGTTCAGGATGTCGCCACCGATCCACACATAGAACACTCCAGAGCTCGGCGCCAACACACCGTTGCCTAGCAACCACACCCACACCCACCGGAAGCTGACGCTGAGCTGCCGCGACGTGGGCTGGTACTCCATGCAGCCGCTGTTGTTCAGGATGTCGCCACCGATCCACACATAGAACACTCCAGAGCTCGGCGCCAACACACCGTTGCCTAGCAACCACACCCACACCCACCGGAAGCTGACGCTGAGCTGCCGCGACGTGGGCTGGTACTCCATGCAGCCGCTGTTGTTCAGGATGTCGCCACCGATCCACACATAGAACACTCCAGAGCTCGGCGCCAACACACCGTTGCCTAGCAACCACACCCACACCCACCGGAAGCTGACGCTGAGCTGCCGCGACGTGGGCTGGTACTCCATGCAGCCGCTGTTGTTCAGGATGTCGCCACCGATCCACACATAGAACACTCCAGAGCTCGGCGCCAACACACCGTTGCCTAGCAACCACACCCACACCCACCGGAAGCTGACGCTGAGCTGCCGCGACGTGGGCTGGTACTCCATGCAGCCGCTGTTGTTCAGGATGTCGCCACCGATCCACACATAGAACACTCCAGAGCTCGGCGCCAACACACCGTTGCCTAGCAACCACACCCACACCCACCGGAAGCTGACGCTGAGCTGCCGCGACGTGGGCTGGTACTCCATGCAGCCGCTGTTGTTCAGGATGTCGCCACCGATCCACACATAGAACACTCCAGAGCTCGGCGCCAACACACCGTTGCCTAGCAACCACACCCACACCCACCGGAAGCTGACGCTGAGCTGCCGCGACGTGGGCTGGTACTCCATGCAGCCGCTGTTGTTCAGGATGTCGCCACCGATCCACACATAGAACACTCCAGAGCTCGGCGCCAACACACCGTTGCCTAGCAACCACACCCACACCCACCGGAAGCTGACGCTGAGCTGCCGCGACGTGGGCTGGTACTCCATGCAGCCGCTGTTGTTCAGGATGTCGCCACCGATCCACACATAGAACACTCCAGAGCTCGGCGCCAACACACCGTTGCCTAGCAACCACACCCACACCCACCGGAAGCTGACGCTGAGCTGCCGCGACGTGGGCTGGTACTCCATGCAGCCGCTGTTGTTCAGGATGTCGCCACCGATCCACACATAGAACACTCCAGAGCTCGGCGCCAACACACCGTTGCCTAGCAACCACACCCACACCCACCGGAAGCTGACGCTGAGCTGCCGCGACGTGGGCTGGTACTCCATGCAGCCGCTGTTGTTCAGGATGTCGCCACCGATCCACACATAGAACACTCCAGAGCTCGGCGCCAACACACCGTTGCCTAGCAAACCACACCCACCGGAAGCTGACGCTGAGCTGCCGCGACGTGGGCTGGTACTCCATGCAGCCGCTGTTGTTCAGGATGTCGCCACCGATCCACACATAGAACACTCCAGAGCTCGGCGCCAACACACCGTTGCCTAGCAACCACCAACCACACCCACCGGAAGCTGACGCTGAGCTGCCGCGACGTGGGCTGGTACTCCATGCAGCCGCTGTTGTTCAGGATGTCGCCACCGATCCACACATAGAACACTCCAGAGCTCGGCGCCAACACACCATTGCCTAGCAACCACCAACCACACCCACCGGAAGCTGACGCTGAGCTGCCGCGACGTGGGCTGGTACTCCATGCAGCCGCTGTTGTTCAGGATGTCGCCACCGATCCACACATAGAACACTCCAGAGCTCGGCGCCAACACACCGTTGCCTAGCAACCACACCCACACCCACCGGAAGCTGACGCTGAGCTGCCGCGACGTGGGCTGGTACTCCATGCAGCCGCTGTTGTTCAGGATGTCGCCACCGATCCACACATAGAACACTCCGGAGCTCGGCGCCAACACACCGTTGCCTAGCAACCACACCCACCGGAAGCTGACGCTGAGCTGCCGCGACGTGGGCTGGTACTCCATGCAGCCGCTGTTGTTCAGGATGTCGCCACCGATCCACACATAGAACACTCCAGAGCTCGGCGCCAACACACCGTTGCCTAGCAACCACACCCACCGGAAGCTGACGCTGAGCTGCCGCGACGTGGGCTGGTACTCCATGCAGCCGCTGTTGTTCAGGATGTCGCCACCGATCCACACATAGAACACTCCAGAGCTCGGCGCCAACACACCGTTGCCTAGCAACCACACCCACCGGAAGCTGACGCTGAGCTGCCGCGACGTGGGCTGGTACTCCATGCAGCCGCTGTTGTTCAGGATGTCGCCACCGATCCACACATAGAACACTCCAGAGCTCGGCGCCAACACACCGTTGCCTAGCAACCACACCCACACCCACCGGAAGCTGACGCTGAGCTGCCGCGACGTGGGCTGGTACTCCATGCAGCCGCTGTTGTTCAGGATGTCGCCACCGATCCACACATAGAACACTCCAGAGCTCGGCGCCAACACACCGTTGCCTAGCAACCACACCCACACCCACCGGAAGCTGACGCTGAGCTGCCGCGACGTGGGCTGGTACTCCATGCAGCCGCTGTTGTTCAGGATGTCGCCACCGATCCACACATAGAACACTCCAGAGCTCGGCGCCAACACACCGTTGCCTAGCAACCACCAACCACACCCACCGGAAGCTGACGCTGAGCTGCCGCGACGTGGGCTGGTACTCCATGCAGCCGCTGTTGTTCAGGATGTCGCCACCGATCCACACATAGAACACTCCAGAGCTCGGCGCCAACACACCGTTGCCTAGCAACCACCAACCAAACCCACCGGAAGCTGACGCTGAGCTGCCGCGACGTGGGCTGGTACTCCATGCAGCCGCTGTTGTTCAGGATGTCGCCACCGATCCACACATAGAACACTCCAGAGCTCGGCGCCAACACACCGTTGCCTAGCAACCACACCCACACCCACCGGAAGCTGACGCTGAGCTGCCGCGACGTGGGCTGGTACTCCATGCAGCCGCTGTTGTTCAGGATGTCGCCACATTCGGTCGGCTGCTTGCCGCGCGCGCCGCCCGCGTCAGACTTCATCAGCAGCTGGGCTTGCTGCTCCGATATTATCACCACCTGGAGGTCACAATCAACGTCATTATCAATAACTTGAAAAAATATAGAACCGACTTTAACGCCGAAAAGTAAAAATCGGTTCAGTCAAACACGGTTAATATTCCTAAATCCTTCTCCTAAGTCTGATGAGCACGATGCTGGAAACCGTATCAAAATCAGTTAAGCCAAACAATATGCCTCAAACCTTCTCCTAAATCTGACAAATACTATGCTAAAAACCGCATCAAAATCGGTTCAACCAAACGCGAGATAATCGCGCACAAATATACATACATACATACAGGTCAAACTCAGAACCTCCTTTTTTGAAGTCGGTTAAATACTAGTAAACCGGCCCTCGCTTCGCTTCGGGTAACCAGTCCCTTCAAAAATCTCTATAAATTTTAACAAATTATGTTATTCCGATGTCTTAGCTATATTACTGCAAAGTTTCATGAAAATCCATTCAGTAGTTTTTGCGTGAAAGAGCAACAAACACACACACACACAAACACACACACACACACACACACACGCACGCACGCACACTCACTCACTCACTCACATACATACATCTTTACAAACATTCGCATTTAAAATATTAGTAGGAAGTAGGATTGTGTATGTAGTGTTATTAGATGGATGGTACAGATACAGATAGACAGAGTACAGTACGTACCGTGACTCGTGGCGGCGTCATGTGCACGTTGAGCTGCCCGCCCACCAACAGGCGTACGGTCGCCGTGAACCTGCACACAGACAGACATCATGTTATTACCACACACTTAAAAAAAAAACTAGAGAACCGCCCGCGCTTCGCTTCGGGACCCGTAGGTAACAGCCGCGTAGGTCCCGCTCCCGTAGGAATCTCGGCTAAACAGCAGCCTATTAGGTATAAATGATATACTGGAACATCAGATATAACATTTGCCTATGACATAAGTAAATTACATGTAGTATTTGATAACGTCATTCAGAACTTGCAAATGAATTTTACTAACGCCATCTATTAACAACATCCGGAACTAAATATCTACCAACTAACAAAACATCGATCTTCGTATGGGAATGAGATGTTTTTCCGCAGTAAAAAGTAGCCTACGTCACTCTCCACCCTCCTAACTATCCCCACACACATAAACCATACCATATAATAGCCACGTTGCGACGTGAAAGAGTCACAAACAAACAAACAAACACACTTTCACATTTATAATATTAGTATGGATAAGTAGACCTAACTAACCTATATGGGTGAAAAAGCGTGCCAGTTACAACTTCTATGTAGTTGTAACTGGCACGCTTTTTTCATACTTTTTTTTTTTATTCTCATTTTAATTTTTTGTTTTTTTTTTTAGATTTGGTAATGTTTATGCCTTTTAGTTGTTTATGATTTAAAATATTGTGTAAGTAGTATTAAATTGTTAAGTTTGTACTTAATTTTTTCTGTATTGTGCTGCTTATTATGGCCGTAAATAAACATTTTCTTTCTTTCTTTCTTTCTTTCTTTCTTTATACTGCACACATTGACAATCCCCATACAAAACATTCGTGGTCTACAAATGTTGTCTCTGGTTCTCATACAAAAAGTGAGCTTCTTGCAGCTTATGAAAATGGCGGAAGTGCTTCAACCCCATTTTGTCTGTATGCGTGAGTGTTGCAACAACAAAAATACAACGAAATAGACATTGTACGTGTTATGGGAGAAAAAGGGATGAAACTATTGCTTACACGTCTTTGTAGAGCTTGTAGTGGTGAAAATTATGTTTGGTCTGCTTTTTGTCTGTCCGAAATACGGCTAGCGCTGTGAGTTTTTTTTTATGGAATTAAGGTAGCAAACGAACCTTCCGCTGCCGCCCATGACAACTGTGACCGACCTAGAACTACACTCAAAGGGACTAGGATGGTTAGTCCCATGGAGCAAATATAGAGAGGAGACGCCCTAAGCAACTGTGCACTGTAACTCAACTAGGTCCTGACGTCATCACAGTGGGCGTGGCCTTAAGTCAGTCTACTGACGGCGCTCACCAAATAAATTTCTACTTGACGTTAGATGGCGACACTTTGTATCAGGGGAAATAAAATTGCATAGGTGCGTAGAGCTAACAATTATTATATCTTGATAATCATACGTACTGAAATTCGTCCTACATTAATTCCTAAAGAATTTTTACCACCAAAATATTATTTTTCTACTTTTTATAATCATTTTGTAAACAGCGCCATCTATCGACAACTACTTACAACAATAAAAACACGGCCGTATTTAAAATCCATCTAGTGTGAGATAGTTGAACTACGTAGTAAAGTCGATTATCCCGCCCATTTCTTTATCCCCCTCGCCCCGCAAATCGTCACGCGATCTTTCATAGAAATATGTACATACAACGTCTCCTCTCTATATTTTCTCCATGGTTAGTCCAGTTAGTAGCCGGTGTTAGAATATTAGTTGGTTAGTTTGTTAATAAGTTATCGAAAAAATTGCCTTCCGCTGCCGTATGCGTGAGAGAAAGGGAAGCCAGATTGGGCTCCAATTCTGCTAATCTATAATGCTTCAAAAGTATCTCGATTGAACAGTTTGCCACATTTTATATACAAAATTGAATATTTTGACCCATTTCAGGCACATTTTGTATACATAATTGAATAGATCGACACATACATCGAACTTTCTGTATACAAAATTTAATAAATAATTTTCGACATTATTTCGACATTATTTGTGTTAGCGTTTAACATTTCGTACAGTGCGCCCAACTTATCTCTGAAATGGCAAAAATTGGAACTAACGAAAAGTCATTCATAAGTACGTTGTGGTCATTCATCTGTCAGTTACTAGTGTGCAATGATTGGTCAAATGAATGTCAAATGCGTCCGACAGCGCCTCTTTCGTTTCAGTCTTAAGTTGGGTTTACTATATACAACATTTGGCAGAATATTCAATCGAGACATTATTGAAGCGTTATAAATTAACAGAATTGGGGCCCTGGCGCCGTAACGCATTATGTAACGAAGCGTTCACTCTCTCTCCTAAGAAGTTATCTGTTGAGGAAAATCACGCCTACCATTCCCGCAATCGTCATTTTACAAGCAATGCTATTCAATTGCAGCAGGGGCTACCACGTCAACGTAAAAATGACATTTTTGTTTTTTTTCCATTGCCTCTCATGTTCGCTGTGCATTAAACACGTATTCTGCTAGACGTTGTTTCAATTACCGAATTAACACTTTTGAATTTCGCTCATTATCATTTAAATATTTTCAACAACCCAATTATTATTTAGCAGGACACAGTATTCAATACACATAAAGACACCGACCGTGTGTTGGTCTTCATGACCTGCGGCGGCTGCTTCTCGATGACGAAGGTGGACGTCACCAGCGTGGACAGCAGGCTCGTCACCTGGAACCATGCAAGCATGTTATAAATTTAAAAGTTACATCTCAGCCGACTCAATCGAACTATCCTTTCGCAAAAGTTACATCAAAACTGGCCCAGACGATCTATCTCTCCATAAAAATTACACCAAAACCCACCCGATCTATCCATAAGTCATAAGTTCCATCAAAACCAATCTATCACTTCAGAAAAGTTTTATCAAAAACGGTCCAGCCGATCTATCCTTCAACAAAAGTTTCATCACAACCGACACAGCCAATCCATTCAACCAGAAAAGTTTCATCAAAACCGGTCCAGCCATTCCATCTACCTCAGAAAAGCAATCTATCTATTCGGAAAAGTTTCATCAAAACCGGTGGAGCCGATCTATCTTGCGCCGGGAGCCGTGTCGCGCGAGCGCGGCGCACCTGCTTGCCCATGTCGTCGAGCATCTCGGCGAGGTGCGGCTGGCGCAGCTCCACCGCGGTCTTGCCGTTGATGCGCGCCACGTTGCCGACCTGCTGCCGCGTGCTCCACACCAGCTCGGCCAGCAGCTCGCACCACTCCTGGATCGTGTCCGGGTACACCGGGAGCCTGGCCTACTCGTCCCCTTACTAGCTACACGAAAATTCCACCGATCTATCCGTCACTAAAAGTTCCATCAAAAACGGTCCAGCCGATCTATGCACCCCAGAAAAGCAATCTATCACTTCAGAAAAGTTTCATCAAAAACGGTCCAGCCGATCTATGCACCCCAGAAAATCAATCTATCCAACCAGAAAAGTTTTATCAAAAACGGTCCAGCCGATCTATCCAACCAGAAAAGTTTCATCAAAACCGGTCGAGCCGATCTATCTTGCGCCGGGAGCCGTGTCGCGCGGGCGCGGCGCACCTGCTTGCCCATGTCGTCGAGCATCTCGGCGAGGTGCGGCTGGCGCAGCTCCACCGCGGTCTTGCCGTTGATGCGCGCCACGTTGCCGACCTGCTGCCGCGTGCTCCACACCAGCTCGGCCAGCAGCTCGCACCACTCCTGGATCGTGTCCGGGTACACCGGGAGCCTAGCCTACTCGTCCCCTTACACGCTACACGAAAATTCCACCGATCTATACGTCACTAAAAGTTCCATCAAAAACGGTCCAGCCGATCTATGCACCCTAGAAAAGCAATCTATTTATTCAAAAAAGTTTCACCAAAAACGGTCCAGCCAATCTATCCGTCACTAAAAGTTCCATCAAAATCGGTCCAGCCATTCTATCCACCCTAGAAAATCAATCTATTTATTCAGAAAAGTTTCATCAAAAACGGTCCAGCCGATCTATCCGTCACTAAAAGTTTTATCAAAACCGGTGGAGCCGATCTATCTTGCGCCGGGAGCCGTGTCGCGCGAGCGCGGCGCACCTGCTTGCCCATGTCGTCGAGCATCTCGGCGAGGTGCGGCTGGCGCAGCTCCACCGCGGTCTTGCCGTTGATGCGCGCCACGTTGCCGACCTGCTGCCGCGTGCTCCACACCAGCTCGGCCAGCAGCTCGCACCACTCCTGGATCGTGTCCAGGTACACCGGGAGCCTAGCCCACTCGTCCCCTTACAAGCTACACGAAAATTCCACCGATCTATCCGTCACTAAAAGTTCCATCAAAAACGGTCCAGCCATTCTATCTACCCCCAGAAAAACATTCTATCACTTCAGAAAAGTTTCATCAAAAACGGTCCAGCCGATCTATCTCTTCAGAAAAGTTTTATCAAAAACGGTCCAGCCATTCTATCCACCCCCCAGAAAAGCAATCTATCTCTTCAGAAAAGTTTCACCAAAACCGGTGGAGCCGATCTATCTTGCGCCGGGAGCCGTGTCGCGCGAGCGCGGCGCACAGACCTGCTTGCCCATGTCGTCGAGCATCTCGGCGAGGTGCGGCTGGCGCAGCTCCACCGCGGTCTTGCCGTTGATGCGCGCCACGTTGCCGACCTGCTGCCGCGTGCTCCACACCAGCTCCGCCAGCAGCTCGCACCACTCCTGGATCGTGTCCAGGTACACCGGGAGCCTAGCCCACTCGTCCCCTTACTAGCTACACGAAAATTCCACCGATCTATCCGTCACTAAAAGTTCCATCAAAAACGGTCCAGCCATTCTATCTACCCCCAGAAAAACAATCTATCCAACCAGAAAAGTTTTATCAAAACCGGTCCAGCCAATCTATCCGTCACTAAAAGTTCAATCAAAACCGACACAGCCGTTCTATCTACCCTAGAAAAGCAATCTATCCATTCGGAAAAGTTTCACCAAAACCGGTGGAGCCGATCTATCTTGCGCCGCGAGCCGTGTCGCGCGAGCGCGGCGCACCTGCTTGCCCATGTCGTCGAGCATCTCGGCGAGGTGCGGCTGGCGCAGCTCCACCGCGGTCTTGCCGTTGATGCGCGCCACGTTGCCGACCTGCTGCCGCGTGCTCCACACCAGCTCGGCCAGCAGCTCGCACCACTCCTGGATCGTGTTCAGGTACACCGGGAGCCTAGCCCACTCGTCCCCTTACAAGCTACACGAAATTTCCACCGATCTATCCGTCACTAAAAGTTCCATCAAAAACTGTCCAGGCGATTTATTTACCCCCATAAAAGCAATCTATCTCTTCGGAAAAGTTTCATCAAAAATGGTCCAGCAGATCTATCCGTCACTAAGAGTTCCATCAAAATCGGTCCAGCCGTTCTATCTACCCCAGAAAAGCAATCTATCACTTCAGAAAAGTTTCATCAAAAACGGTCCAGCCGATCTATCCAACCAGAAAAGTTTCACCAAAACCGGTCGAGCCGATCTATCTTGCGCCGACAGCCGTGTGGCGCGAGCGCGGCGCACCTGCTTGCCCATGTCGTCGAGCATCTCGGCGAGGTGCGGCTGGCGCAGCTCCACCGCGGTCTTGCCGTTGATGCGCGCCACGTTGCCGACCTGCTGCCGCGTGCTCCACACCAGCTCGGCCAGCAGCTCGCACCACTCCTGGATCGTGTCCGGGTACACCGGGAGCCTGGCCTACTCGTCCCCTTACTAGCTACACGAAAATTCCACCGATCTATCCGTCACTAAAAGTTCCATCAAAATCAGTCCAGCCATTCTATCTACCCCAGAAAAGCAATCTATCACTTCAGAAAAGTTTCATCAAAAACGGTCCAGCCGATCTATGCACCCCAGAAAAGCAATCTATCTCTTCGGAAAAGTTTCATCAAAAACGGTCCAGCCAATCTATCCGTCACTAAAAGTTTCATCAAAAACGGTCCAGCCGATCTATCCGCCGCCGGGAGCCGTGTCGCAGCCGGCGCAGCGCACCTGCTTGCCCATGTCGTCGAGCATCTCGGCGAGGTGCGGCTGGCGCAGCTCCACCGCGGTCTTGCCGTTGATGCGCGCCACGTTGCCGACCTGCTGCCGCGTGCTCCACACCAGCTCCGCCAGCAGCTCGCACCACTCCTGGACCGTGTCCAGGTACACCGGGAGCCCCAGCCTACTCGTCCCCTTACTAGCTACACGAAAATTCCACCGATCTATCCGTCACTAAAAGTTCCATCAAAAACGGTCCAGTCGATCTATCCAACCAGAAAAGCAATCTATCTATTCAGAAAAGTTTCATCAAAAACGGTCCATCCAATCTATGCACCTCAGAAAAGCAATCTATCTCTTCGGAAAAGTTTCATCAAAAACGGTCCAGCCGATCTATCCTTCACCAAAAGTTTTATCAGAACCGGTGGAGCCGATCTATCTTGCGCCGCGAGCCGTGTCGCGCGAGCGCGGCGCACCTGCTTGCCCATGTCGTCGAGCATCTCGGCGAGGTGCGGCTGGCGCAGCTCCACCGCGGTCTTGCCGTTGATGCGCGCCACGTTGCCGACCTGCTGCCGCGTGCTCCACACCAGCTCGGCCAGCAGCTCGCACCACTCCTGGACCGTGTCCAGGTACACCGGGAGCCCCAGCCTACTCGTCCCCTTACTAGCTACACGAAAATTCCACCGATCTATCCGTCACTAAGAGTTCCATCAAAACCGACATAGCCATTCTATCTACCCCCCCAGAAAATCAATCTATCACTTCAGAAAAGATCCATCAAAACCGGTCCAGCCATTCTATCTACCCCAGAAAATCAATCTATCCATTCAGAAAAGTTTCATCAAAAACGATCCAGCCGATCTATCCTTCACCAAAAGTTTTATCAAAACCGGTCCAGCCATCTATCCACCTACACAAATTTCATCAAAACCGGTCCAGCCATTCTATCCACCCCAGAAAAGCAATCTATCTCTTCAGAAAAGTTTCATCAAAACCGGTGGAGCCGATCTATCTTGCGCCGGGAGCCGTGTCGCGCGGGCGCGGCGCACAGACCTGCTTGCCCATGTCGTCGAGCATCTCGGCGAGGTGCGGCTGGCGCAGCTCCACCGCGGTCTTGCCGTTGATGCGCGCCACGTTGCCGATCTGCTGCCGCGTGCTCCACACCAGCTCGGCCAGCAGCTCGCACCACTCCTGGATCGTGTCCGGGTACACCGGTAGCCTGGCCTACTCGTCCCCTTACTAGCTACACGAAAATTCCACCGATCTATCCGTCACTAAAAGTTCCATCAAAAACGGTCCAGTCGTTCTATCTACCCCAGAAAATCAATCTATCACTTCAGAAAAGTTTTATCAAAAACTATCCAGCCGATCTATCCAACCAGAAAAGTTTTATCAAAAACGGTCCAGCCATTCTATCCGCCCCAGAAAAGCAATCTATCTCTTCAGAAAAGTTTCATCAAAACCGGTCGAGCCGATCTATCTTGCGCCGGGAGCCGTGTCGCGCGAGCGCGGCGCACCTGCTTGCCCATGTCGTCGAGCATCTCGGCGAGGTGCGGCTGGCGCAGCTCCACCGCGGTCTTGCCGTTGATGCGCGCCACGTTGCCGACCTGCTGCCGCGTGCTCCACACCAGCTCGGCCAGCAGCTCGCACCACTCCTGGATCGTGTTCAGGTTCGACTGCATCGGCACGCCGTTGCCGCTCAACTGCTGCTCGCGCTTCCATCTGGACAAAGAGACATTCAAAGGAGAACATCAGATATGGGCCCGGAGCGAACAACTTGTTCAATACCCTCAAATAAAAATCTAGTTACATCATATCATTGAAATATTAAACGATTAAAGTAGATACTGTGTGCGCGGTGCGTTTCATTATTCCCATCATTTTCGGCAAAAACGGAATATGCACACACAATGTGGTAAGAATATCCTCGATCTAAAAAGCGATGTCTCATGGATGTTCATATTCCAAGCCCAAACTCCTTAAGAAAGTTGCTGGTCTCCTTTAAGTAAATAATAATTATATAGGTTGACCAGGAATATAGAAAACCTCGCCATATTGCAGTAAGCTCATTGAAATAGATCAGTGCATAGTGTATCTGTGATTGAGATAGATCAGTGCATAATAGAAGTGGTGAAACCATAGATTAAATATTTTTATTTTTTTAAATATCCTTGGAACACTACTTGCTGCTTGGACAATCATGTTGTCACAGTATGGGACCAGCGGAAGATCAGCGCTAGCTGTCCTCGGACAGCTAGCATTATGCTGAGCTGTATGGATCCTTTTCCTGTAAATATGTCCTACACAAATTGTTTTCTTAGCTATGTATTGTTTTTTATGTTGTTTTTATTATGTTTAGTTTTACTTTTTATTTTTTCTTTTTGTTTAATTTTGTATATGTGTGGGTGTATTTACGAGAATAAATCCTCTTCCTTTCTTTCTTTCAAATAATTTGTTTTACTAGAAACGCTTACTTTCTAAAGGTCACTCGTAAATGCTTGTCAGCGACTTGAATGTCATAAGTTTGTTTTGTTATTTTGAGTGCTCGATCCCGCTACTCACTTGATGAGCTCCTCGTCGAGCACCTGGCTCTGCAGCTGGCGCAGGTTGGCGATGTTCTCCTTGATGTGGTCCACCAGCTCCATCTGCGACTGGTTGATCTGCGCCACCTGCAATAACACCACACCAGTGACGTCGTGACGCCTGAATCGCGGTGGCGGAGTTTTGTACATCGCCCACATTAATATACAACGTGGATACCACCATACGTATGTCGAAAGTATGTGTGGTCGCCCACTTTAATAGTTATTTTATTCAGTGTTTTAGTATTTTGCTGTTGTAGCGGCAACAGAAATACATCATCTGTGAAAATTTCAACTGTGTAACTATTACGGTTCATGAGATACAGCCTGGTGACAGACGGACGGACGGAAGGACGGATAGCGAAGTCTCAGTAATAGAGTCGCATTTTACCTGTGGCGACACCGCTCACACGTTGCACGGTGACGTCACCGAAGCCTGAATTGCGCTATCGAAGATTTCTACATCGCTGGCATATATACCACGCCTCGAGTATATTCACTCGGGGCCTCGGCCGCCCCCCAGGCATGCCATCTCGCCTGGCGGGAGATCTCCCTATTGCCAAATACCTTTTGGGTACAGAACCCTAAAAAAAGCATATATATATTGTCGGTACAAAAGTCAACTAGTCAAAGTGTAATTTTGGCAGTTTTGACATACATACATTGGACATCAATATTTTTTACACAACCCATATTGTGGCAAAATATCGTATCTGTGGCAATAGTATACAAATTCATAAACTTGAATTGATTTTAAGAAATTCCTGATTTACAACAAGACATACTTTTTTTTATTAAAATCCTACCCTTCCTGAACTTTTTGACATTTGCAGATTGGCGAGTTGACTTTTGTACCGACGATATACGGTCGAATTGAGAACCCCCTTCGTTTCTGAAGCGGGTAAATGCACTCACCAGCGCGTTGAGCCGGCGCTCGATGTCCTCGATCTGGCCGCGCAGGCGCGCCTCCAGCTCGGTAGTCAATGTGTGTGTATCACTCACTATGTGTTAGTGGTCTATGTGTGCGTGTGTAAGTGATCAATGCAGGCGACTGTGCAACGTCCGAAAGCGGACACAGCGCACACGCACTCACCAGCGCGTTGAGCCGGCGCTCGATGTCCTCGATCTGGCCGCGCAGGCGCGCCTCCAGCTCGGTAGTCAATGTGTGTATATCACTCACTATGTGTTAGTGGTCTATGTGTGCGTGTGTAAGTGATCAATGCAGGCGACTGTGCAACGTCCGAAAGCGGACACAGCGCACACGCACTCACCAGCGCGTTGAGCCGGCGCTCGATGTCCTCGATCTGGCCGCGCAGGCGCGCCTCCAGCTCGGTAGTCAATGTGTGTATATCACTCACTATGTGTTAGTGGTCTATGTGTGCGTGTGTAAGTGATCAATGCAGGCGACTGTGCAACGTCCGAAAGCGGACACAGCGCACACGCACTCACCAGCGCGTTGAGCCGGCGCTCGATGTCCTCGATCTGGCCGCGCAGGCGCGCCTCCAGCTCGGTAGTCAATGTGTGTATATCACTCACTATGTGTTAGTGGTCTATGTGTGCGTGTGTAAGTGATCAATGCAGGCGACTGTGCAACGTCCGAAAGCGGACACAGCGCACACGCACTCACCAGCGCGTTGAGCCGGCGCTCGATGTCCTCGATCTGGCCGCGCAGGCGCGCCTCCAGCTCGGTAGTCAATGTGTGCGTGTATCACTCACTATGTGTTAGTGGTCTATGTGTGCGTGTGTAAGTGATCAATGCAGGCGACTGTGCAACGTCCGAAAGCGGACACAGCGCACACGCACTCACCAGCGCGTTGAGCCGGCGCTCGATGTCCTCGATCTGGCCGCGCAGGCGCGCCTCCAGCTCGCGGCGCTCCGCCGGCGCGCCCAGCCCGCCCGACTGCTGCAGGTAGCTCACGTGGCCTGCCGAACGATACCATACTGTCACCTCAACACCAATAAACTATAGACGGCGCACCGTCAACAAAAGCGTGAAGCCGGCAAAAAGTACGCCTCGCCTTGTAATACACACGGCGGCACTCACACCAAAACGACTTTTGTGTTCTAAATAATAAAAAATCAATGAAGCTTTGTGTTCCAAAAAATAAAGTTTAAATTTGTTCTAGTTCAAACTGTCAACATAGGGCATTCTATTGGTTCCGATGTGTGTTTTAAGCACACTTTTGCCGGCTTCACGCTTTTGTTTACGGCACGCCGTCTATACTTTATTGGTCAAAGTACGAGCCATGCTCCGTCCGTCCGTAGAAGCGCTCATAGCCCGGCGGCTTGCGTCAATCCCAAGCCATCGACAAAATTAAGCAACAGCGGGCGCGGTCGGTAGTCGGATGGGTGACCGCTAGTAGCTAAATATCCTGAGCGCTTCCGTGCTTCGGAGGGCACGTAAAGCCGTCGGTCCCGGTTGTTATCGATATATATAGCAGTCGTTAAGCCATGTCGGAGGCCTTCGAGTGGCTTGAAAACTTTCGACACTGGGTTGGCCACTAACCCCTCCACCAATCCGTGTTCGCAGCGTGGTGGAGTATGCTCTAGGCCTCCTAAGTAATGAGGAGAGACCCGTGCTCAGTAGTGGGCCATTAGTGGGTTGTAGCTTAGCTCTTATACGTACCCTTATGCTTCAAACACTCGTGGTACTGCAGCGAGAAGGACTCGATGTTGGCCTGCAGGCTGCGGATCTCCTCGCCAGCCATGCTCACCTTCTGCCGCACCGTCTGCAGCCCCGTTATCAACTGCAACCGGTGTTTTACATGGTGGTATCAAAACAAGTTGGGTCCTAGAATGCTACCCTGTGGAACTCTTTTTAATTACAGACGGAATTAAAGAGAACACGGGCCTGTTTTACCATAAAAACTACAACTTTTGGTTTCACAGGTGTCCGATAGAACTATCCTTTCTGATAAGTTATCAGCCACTTTATGTGCTTGATAAAGACGTTATTTGGCAAATATTACTTGCGTTTAATTTCTCTGAGTGGATCGGTATTCAAAAATGTAGCAAATCTTACAATTATCGTTCGCATGGTCAAGATATACTTGTAAATATTAAAAAAAGTGAACTTAAATTATTTTGAAACAGAAGTATTTTGATTAGTGAAGTTTTATATAATTACTAGTAAATCCGCCCTCACTTCGCTTCGGGGAACCAGTCCCTCCAAAAATCTCTATAAATTTTAACAAATTATGTTATTCCGATGTCTAAGCTATATTACTGCAAAGTTTCATGAAAATCTGTTCAGTAGTTTTCGCGTGAAAGAGCAACAACCACACACACACACACATACATCCTTACAAACTTTCGCATTTATAATATTAGTAGGATTAATAGGAAGTAGGATTTTTAAGTTTAAGCGTTGTAAATAAATAAATAAGTGGCGGTAGTCTACACAATTTTTCAAATCGGACCAGTAGTTCCTGAGATTAGCACGAACAAACAAACAAACTCTTCCGCTTTATATTATTAGTATAGAAATATAGATAGACGACCCTGTAGCCTAGTTGGTAGCGACCCTGCCGGGTCTGCCTACCCTGCCTGCGACGTGACGGGTGCCGGGTTCGATTCCCGGCCGGGGCAGATATTCATGTGGCAGATAAATATTTGTACTCGGGTCATGGGTGTAATTGTGATGTGTTGTATGTGTAGTCCATGCCACCCGCGACACAGGTACCTAGTAACCTACTGCGGGGGTATGAATGTGTTAGCGTTTATTTATTTATTTACTAGAGAACCGCCCGCGCTTCGCTTCGGGACCCGTAAGTAACAGCCGCGTAGGTCCCGCTCCCGTAGGAATCTCAGCTAAAAAGTAGCTTAAAACATTTGCCTATGACTTAGGTAAATTACATGTAGTATTTGATAGCATGATTCAGAACTTGCAAATGAATTTTACTAACGCCATCTATTAACAACATCCAGAACTAAATATCTAGCAACTAACAAAAATCGATCTTCCCATGGGAATGAGATGTTTTTCCGCGGTAAAAAGTAGCCTGCGTCACTCTCCACCCTCCCAACTATCTCTACACACATAAATTATATCATATAATAGCCATGTTGCGACGTGAAAGAGTCACAAACAAACAAACACACTTTCGCATTTATAATATTAGTATGGATTTATATAGATGTATCGGTGTCCGTCCGTTACCTCGCTATACTTGCGCTCGGTGTGCGGTTGGGCTACATAGGGCGCTCCCATGGCGCTCTGGATCACTTCCATCTCGAGCGCGAGGCACCGCCGCATGTACGTGTACAGCTCGTGCGGCGCGTGGCTGCAACGCGTCGGCAACATACATTTTAAAAGAAAAATTTTAAAAACGTTAAGGGTGAACAACCCTTATCACTTAGGGTCAAATCACACCGAGACGAGACGCGACGCGACGCTGCGCGCAGTCTTTCAAAGAGCGGCTCAAAATAGAACTTTATTTTCTACACGAAAAGATACACATTTCATTGTGACAATTCAGATTGTATTGTACGCGCGGCGTGCAAGATTGCCTACTTTTACGATGCACCTCGCGCCATTGAGTTGCGTCTCGCGGCGACGCGCGGCGCAGCGCGAAATCACTGGCCTCTTCCAGTATCTTTGCGTCGCGTCGCGTCTCGGTGTGAGCTGACCCTTAGGGGTATGAAAAATAGACAGTAGCCGATTCTCAGCTCTACTGAATATGCATACAAAATTTCACTACAATAATTGGTCAAGCCATTTCGGAGGATTAAGGTAACTAACATTGTGGCACGAGAATTTTATACATAAGATTTTATATTTATGTTTTAGATATAACGTTATTAAGAGCATTAATTAAGTATGATTTAGAATGTAAGATTTTCTGGTAATTAATTTACTTGGTTCATTGGCTACACCTAAGATTGACAAGTGTGAAATTATACTTTTTAATTTATAAAATTGCTCTGAATTAATACTTAAATTTGTACGAGTACCTAATATTTGTTCTGGAATTGACACTGTAAATAATTTATTTTAATTTTAAAAGATTTACATGTCATGACAGTATAAATGGCTGATTGTGTAGAACTAATATATTTTGATCTGAGATCCATGTTATAACCACAATTAATGCAAATAAAATAATGTTAATTAATTCATTCATTCAAACATACATACTAGTCTGTTGTACATTGCTATTGCGTAGCTACTGGGTATAACACATTACTTTAGCGTAGATAGAAGAAAAATAGTTAACTTTTTACACAACAAATAGCAGGCTTCAAAATCGATAAGTGGGGATAACTCAAAAAGTACTCGTCAGATGTTGCTCAAATTTTCGTTCTAGCTTTCGAAAAAGCAGTATAACCCAGTCTCGAACAAATGAGATAACAAGCATAAAAAATTCAGTCATTAAGAACCTCCTCCTTTTTTCTCATTAACAACAAATTTTATAGAATGTCTGCTTTGATTCCATCATTCGCTCTCTCTCTCTCTCTCTCTTTCTCTCCCTCCCCTCTTTCTCTCCCTCCCCTCTCTCTCTATATCTCCCTCTCTCTTTCTCTCTCTCTCTCACACACACACACGCACACACACCGACCGACCTGTACTGCATGCGGAACAGCTTGGCCGCCTCGATCAGCTTCATCTTGGTGACGAACATCTCCGGCGAGAGCATCAGCTCCGCGTTCGTGTGGATCTCCTGCAGCAGCTCGTCCACGAAGAACCTCTGCTGCTCCTCCGGCTCCTGGCTCCTGGGTGACGAGTGAATGAATGAATCACTGCATAGTCCTTATCCAATTAAATAGCTTAAATACATTGTTGATTTAATATAGATCTATATGGTCCTTAACAGCACAAGATTTAAATGAATATTTTCGAAGATATTACAGATTTAAAATTGCGGGACGTAGCGCTTGCGGTACTGGTACTGGCCGGCCGGGGCGAGTGACATAGGCCATAATATACTTAATTATGTTATACCCGTGCGAAGCCAGAGCGGGCCGCTATGTCTTTATATACAACGTTCACAGTTTTTCTGTAGTGTATTTAGTATCAGCATTGCACCCGTGCGAAGCCGGGGCGGGTCGCTAGTATAAAACAAAGTCGCTTTCACTGTCCCTTTGCCTTTGTGTCCTTAAATCTTTAAAACTACGCAACGGATTTTGATGCGGTTCTTTTTAATAGATAGAGTGATTCAAGAGGAAGGTTTATATGTATAATAACATCTATTAAATAGTTATTGCACCCGTGAGAAGCCGGGGCGGGTCGCTAGTAATAAATAATAAACGCTAACACACTCATACCCCCGCAGTAGGTTACTAGGTACCTGTGTCGCGGGTGGCATGGACTACACATATAACACATCACAATTACACCCATGACCCGAGTACAAATATTTATCTGCCACATGAATATCTGCCCCGACCGGGAATCGAACCCGGGACCCCTCGCGGCGCAGGCAGGGTCGCTACCAACTAGGCTACAGGGTCGTTAGGGTCAGGGTAATAAATAAATAACGCTTCACACTCACAGCCCCCTGTGTCATGGGTGCCATGGACAACACACACGACAAGGACACACACCCAGACCGAGAACGGAAATTCAAACTCATCATTCAAATTGCCGCCACGCTGGGAATCGAACCCAGGACCCTCGGAACAGCGATCCGGCGTGTTAACCATTGCGCCATTCGGGTCGTCAGTAGCAGACATGTGGGTCTTTGGCTCGGAGATAAATTTCACATAGGCACATTATTAAAATAACTTTTAACAAAATAAAACAGACTTTAACACCGAAAAGTAAAAATCGGTTCAGTTAAACGCGGTTAATATTCCTAAATCCTTCTCCTAAGTCTGATAAACACGATGCTGAAAATTGTATCAAAATCGGTTCAAGCAAACGCGAGATAATCGCGCACAAATATACATACATACATACAGGTCAAACTGAGAACCTCCTTTTTTGCAGTCGGTTAATAACAAAGTTTTTTGGCAAAGGGAGATCTCCCTGTAGGCGAGGCGATATTATG
This sequence comes from Hesperia comma, assembly GCA_905404135.1. Taxonomy (NCBI): domain Eukaryota; kingdom Metazoa; phylum Arthropoda; class Insecta; order Lepidoptera; family Hesperiidae; genus Hesperia; species Hesperia comma. The sequence goes on from FR990039.1 coordinate 1,550,191, forward strand.
TCTAGGGGCGGCCGAGGCCCCAAGTAAATACTCTCAGGGCGTTGTATAAGCCTGCGATGTAGAAACCTTCGATAGCGTGATTCAGGCTTCAGTGAGTCACCGTGTGTATAATATAACATAAGTACTTATGTGCAATAGGGAATATAACGCAAAGCTCGGCGTAGATGGCGCCATCAGCACATACAGTAAACAAATCATAAGCCGCGTTCCGTAACTTCACCAACACGTTCAAATTTTTGTGACAAAGTGTCGTTTTGGGCGTTTCCGTCCAGTTACGGAACGCGGCGGTGTATGTGCTGTGCTGCACTCTGGCGCCACAATTTGGCCGTAATATCTCCTATTTCCTATTTCGCCACAGTTTAAACAGTGAAACTTTGGCCCCAATAGTTGGCCAAACATCATGAACTTACCAGCACCGATTCTCGATCCATGTGGCCAAGCAATGGCGGACCTCGATGGGAAAGTGTTCGCCGTAGATCGCGCGAACCTAGAAAATGCAATGATCGATAATTAGAGCTAAGCTAAGCTACAACCCACTAATGGTCTCTCCTCATTACTGAGGAGGCCTAGAGCATACTCCACCACGCTGCTCCTATGCGGGTTGGTGGACGGGTTAGTGGCCAACCCAGTGTCGAAAGTTTTCAAGCCGCCCGAAGGCCTCCGACATGGCTTAACGACTGCTATCAATCGATAACAACCGGGACCGACGGGTTTATGTGCCCTCCGAAGCACAGAAGCGCTCAAGATATTTTGCGGTCACCCATCCGAACACCGACCGCCCGCTGTTGCTTAACTTTGTCGATCACTTAGCATCGACGCAAGCCGCCGGGCTAGGAGCGCTATATAAGATAATTAGAGATAATAAGATATAACTCAAAAATTACCGCCGTTTTTTCGGTGTTGGTTAAAATAAAGGTTCCATATTTCTTTTATTAATTACTAAATTTTGCCCGCGTGGAATTCATTTATATCGCGATTATTTGTTAACTTTCATCCCCTATTTCAGCTCTTTAGGGGTTGATTTTTGAAAATAGAGTAGCTTATGTGTGTCCCTGGGTAATGAACTATTTTTATGCCAAAATTCATAACAATCAGTTAAGATTAAGTGGTTTAGATTTTTCTTACAAACTTTCATCCCCTATTTCAAGCCTTTAGGGGTTGATTTTTTAAAAAAAGTAGCCTATATGTGACTCTGGATCTTCAACTATTTTCATTCCGAATTCCATCCAAATCGGACCAGTGGTTTGACCGTGAAAACGTCACAGACAGACAGACAGACTTTCGCATTTATAATATTAGTATGGATTATTATTTTTGAAGGATTTTCATGCTTAAGGGGACTTACCTTCTGCAGGCTCTCTGAAGGCAGCTGCTGTGCCCTCGCCCAAAGCGACATGACTGTTCTGCAACAACAAAATTATAGTTTTAATAACACTCCCCTGTCTAGAATATCTTGCTGGCGTCGGTGTTACACCTTGTATGATATGGGAATCGTCAAGACATTGCATTGCCTTTAAAAGTTTGCGCCGTCAACAACGTCAACTTAATCAATTTTTTTTTTATAACGCTACACACTCAAAGCCCCACACTAGGATTCCCTGTCGTGGGTGCCATGGACAACACACAAGACAAGGACACACACCCAGACCGAGAACGGAAATTTAAACTCATCATTCAAATTGCCGCCTCGCTGGGAATCGAACCCAGGACCCTCGGAACAGCGATCGGCGTGTTAACCATTGCGCCATTCGGGTCGCATCAATCTTATTTTATTTTATTTTACAATCAGGTGGGATTCAAGCATTAACTTCGTCATCTCAACCCATCACGGCCCACTACTGAGCACGGGTCTATTCTCAGAACGAGAAGGATAAGGCCGCCACGCTGGCCAAGTGCGGATTGGCGGACTTCACACACCTTTGTGTTTTTGCGAACTCTCCAGTATGCAGGTTTCCTCACAATGTTTTTCTTCACCATTTGTAGCAAGTGACATTTAAATGCTTAAAATGCACATAACTCCAAAAAGTCAAGAGGTGCATTCCCTGGGATTCGAACCCGGATCCACCAAATAGGAGGCAGAATTCTTAACCACTAGGCTATCACCGCTAGTAGTAGATACTGAGGCAGAAACTGTTAGCAAAAGTTTGCCATTAGTTCCCGTTAGTAATAGTGATTTTTTTATGTAATCCAACTTACCTCTTTATACTCTATGACAATAATAAATTCTTCCTACTGTTTTTATCTGAAAAGAAAAAAAAATGTTAAGAAGTACTTAGTGACTTAGAACAAAGGCTATGGCCATAATGAATGAATGATTGAATATTTTTATTCGAAGTAGGTTTTTTACAAACTCTTTTCGAACATCCATTTACGCCATCGCTTCAACAAACCCTACGGTGAGTGGACTTGGAAGAAGAAGCGGCAAGAAACTCCCAAGGAGTCTTTTTTTTTCTCTTGCTCCACTCACAGTTACAAGTTGCACTTAATACTACTTATGGGTAAAATACGAAACTCGTGTCCAAGCTGTTAAGCAATAAATAAGAAATGGTCGCAGTGGCCTGACAGGGATACTGTTCCCCGTGATCACCAAATAATAATAATAATAAAACAAAGGCTAAAAAATAAAATAGACGAGTGTCCCACCCCATTAAATTTTTCAAAATCTCTGAATTATATGGAATCTGAGTTTTGTATTGTCATTTATCTGTCAGTATTCAGTCATCACATTTATTAAAAGACTAGTATACCTATCTACACTTCGCTTCGCTGATTTTTTTGTGACTTACTTGACAATTATTATTATATTGTGACCACTGAATAATGAAATATCTATAAACTTTAAGTTATTATGTTATTCCGATGTCAAAGTTATAATATGATTGGAGAGTTTCATGAAAATCCATTTGACTAGTTTTTGTGTGAAAGAGCACACACACAGCTTTACAAACTTTTACGTTTATAATATTAGTAGTATATAATTATAGTAGTATATAATTATATTCTTTGTGTGAAGACAAAGATGATACCTGGTTGCTACAAGACTCTTGGTTGAGTCAACCATCTATCATCTATCTATATCTATCTTCTTCTTCTATCTATCTATGATATTATATTATAAATATAAATGCGAAAGTTTGTAAGGATGTATGTGAGTGAGTGTGTGTGTGTGTTTGTTACTCTTTCACGCAAACACTACTGAACTGATTTTCATGAAACTGCAGTAATATAGCTTAGACATCGGAATAACATAATTTGTTAAAATTTATAGAGATTTTTTAAGGGACTGGTTCCCCAAAGCGAAGCGAGAGCGGATTTACTAGTTATATGTTCAGCTGGGACCTTGGAGAGAGTACTATCTTGTCCTATCTTACCTTCTGTCTTGGCAATGCAGTGATGTCTATCAACTCTTTGATGTTGCTGATGCCTAGACAGAATTATAAGTCATCAGACAACAAGTCAGCATGTTTTTGGACTGTGTATAACACAAAAATGTAGTACGTTAACCTACCTAACCTGCTATTACAATTCTAGACATCTAATTCATAACACAATTTAACAGGATGTTTTACACTGTAATAGAACAAAGACAGAGTACATACTATACAAAATTATAAGGAAATGTTCAGATATATAAGTAGATTTAATTCAGATTCAGATTACAAAAGTAAATAAGCTGAGTTTGATAAAATCGATAGCGAATAACTTACCTGCGTTATCTCAGATGTACAATATTCACACGCATTCATTAAAATGCATTTGATCACAAAAACTACGTCGTAAAATCCAACAAAACTTCGAAACTAAGTTTGAATGTTATCTATATTCTTTAAGAAGACCGCAATATGCTGATGATTGATTATTCAGCCAGTACCGTAGAATATTCCTAGCTTCGAGTACCGAGACTGCTCAATTTTACCTGTATCGAGCGACGGATCCTTGTTTCATTCCAGCGGCAGCCCGAGCGGCTGATTCCAAGAATTTTGACGTTTACACAACTACACACACAAGCTCACAGCGACACAACACATGCTCAGAATATTAATTTTAGCAATGTCAATTCAATTGTCAAGTCAACAACAGTGACCTTACTGTTTTAACATTACCTTTACCTGTATTTGATCCCTGATAAATTAACTATTCACATCGTAATTCAGCTTTCTTTCAGAATGTCTTTAAGTGGTACACCTTTTTCACAATTTTAAGCAAATCTGCTGTTGCTTTTTGTTTAAAACTGGGAAATTAAATTGATATTGATACAAAATAAAAATGTGTTAGACTTTGAAGGTTTGAAGCAAAGCAGGCGAGTTGAGTCGAGGTTGAGTGAGGACTTGAGGAGACTTGCAACCTATGCTTGCAACGCACAGATTATGTAGACATACAGATAACAGATATCATTTCATCATTAGCAAACGTCAGTCAGCTTTCAACTGTCAAACGTCATCAAACACCCGGAGGCACCCATAGATCATTGGAGGCACCATATTAAAAAAAATAAGCAGACCTAATACCACTAATACCTTAATAATATTATCCTCTTTGCACTCAGCCCACTAAGGTACGCTCTGAAGCCTCGCCAGAAAGAGAAAGGTGATTACTAAAGATTTCGTCTCTTTTTATCCGAGGTACGCTCTGAAGCCTGCCTGGCTTCTGCCACCTTCTGCTTCTGCCCTCTAGCCTCTAGTGTAATATCTCTATGCGCCCACTCTACTGTATTATCTCTATGGCTTCAACTCCATTTTGTCTATGTGTGCGTGAGTGTTGCAACCTCAGAGTAGGTAGTAGGGTAGGTAGGTAGGTAGGTTTGCAACAACAAAAAAAAAACGAGACAGACTTTGTACGTGTCTTGGGAGAGAAAGAGATGAAACTGTTGCTTTCATTAGGTACATACGTCTGCATACGTCTTTGTGGTGATGAAAATTATCTTTGGTCTGCTTATTTTTTTTAAATCTTTGGAAGACACAGACTAGTTATAGTACTATAGAGAAATATAGTAGACATCTAAAGTAGGGCCATTTTAATAGGCCACATTTGACAACTGTTTGTCTTTGCTTTATAGTGAGGGTAACCTGCTGAAAAACATCGATTAATTTAATTAATCGATAAGGACTTCAAACATCTGTAAATTGAATGCGATTGTTATAAAAAGTATTAATAAGCGCACAGTTCACACAACGACAAAAAAAAATGACAAAAATAATGCGTCAAATAATGGCGCGAAATGAAATCATGACTTTTTTGTAACATTTCACGTTTCTAGATACTGACTTGTGAGCCAGACGTTATTATATAAATGAATGATTACATATTTTTTGGCCTAAAATGTAATAAAATAAATTTTGTTTGTACTAAAATACATTTTATTTTGTAATCGTAAAATACTTTTTGACGATTAGTTCGACTTCTCGAATTCAACTTATCTACTCATCATTTTCTTTCGGTACCATCCCTGATATTTAAAAAGAAAAAGAGTTCACTGACGTAACTTTGTAACGACGTCAGTTCCTTACTTTTAAGTGTAAAAAGTTTAACAACATCTAGTATGGAATGTATTAGATACTATGGGGTGCCTCCCTTACAAGGTTACTTTGTAAAATTTTGACGAACTGTCAAATGTGGCCTATTAAAATGGCCCTACTATAAGGTTGAAAATAAATTTAGAAATTGTAGCCCCTCTTTAATTATAATAATAATAACCTTTCTGCACAACTTTCTGTAATAAAAACCTAAGAACTTAACTTTCATAATTTATTTCATTAAATTATTAGTAGTTTTACTGTATAAGCTAAAAGGGCTTTTGTTTTACAAAAGAAATGTATAAGAGCAATTTGTGGCGCATCTCCACGAGAAAGTTGTAAGCCACTTTTTAATAAATTAAAAATTCTGACATTAACTTCGATATATATTGAAGAGATATGTAACTTTGTAAAAAAGCAACATTCTTTGTTTAAAACTGCCGATAAAATTTACCCGCGAAATACAAGAAATCCGTGTAGACTAGTCTGTGAGGAAATACCAAGAACAACATTATTTCAAAACAGTGCATATTATATGTGCATAAAAATTTATAATAAATTGCCTAGTTACATAAAAGACGCAAGTGAAAAAGTATTTAAAACGAAGTTAAAATTTTTTCTGTTACAACATAATTTTTATAACATTCAGGAGTTCTTTAATTATAAAAAGTACCTGGTTGACCGAGCTTTGCTCGGTTGAAAATTATATTTAGTATGAATCGCAAGAAATACGAGGAATTCCGCCATCTATTCAGGAGTCAAATCATACACTGTTCACTGAGCACAAAATTCATTTTACTTATGTTACGGCCAAAGGATCTCAACAGCGTGTTTCACAAAGTTGTACAGCGCCATCTAGTTCAACACGTTACAAACAGTACCTCATAGAAGTTAACTGTGTGAGCGGTACATACTTGTATCTCATAGAAGTTATCCTAATGTTTCATAGATGGCGTCAGTATGATGTTTTTAAAATCTCTAAAATTAAAATTTTAATTAAAATTTTTAAAAGCTTTTCTCGAACCTGGGACCTTGATAAATCGATTCCTTGAGCCGAAAACCCCCTAATCTGTAACTTTCATGAAAATCTTTGCAGCCGTTTCCGAGATCGTGATTATATATATAGGTATAAATAAATAAATAAATAAATAAATAAATAAATAAATATACAAGAATTGCTCGTTTAAAGATATTAGATTCTTAAAATGAATGTAAACATTACTTAATAAACTGTATATTTATAATTATTTAAACAATAGTTTTAAGTAAATATAATAATGTAAAAATGTATGACAAATGTATAATATATCTTAGTTTTGTTTTGTCATTATAATTGCATGAATTTTTTGGATCTTTAATGTACCTAATTTAATTAAGCTCAAAACTAAATAACTATTGCATGCTGGAATCAGCCAAATATCTCGGTAACAAATTGTATGATAACATTTAAACACCTGTATGAACCATATTTGTGCAATAAATCATTTTCATTTCATTTCATTTTCATTTCATTTCATTTCATTTCATTTCATTTCATTTCATTTCATTTCATTTCATTTCATTTCATTTCATTTCATTTCATTTCATTTCATTTCATTTCATTTCATTTCATTTCATTTCATTTCATTTCATTTCATTTCATTTCATTTCATTTCATTTCATTTCATTTCATTTCATTTCATTTCATTTCATTTCATTTCATTTCATTTCATTTCATTTCATTTCATTTCATTTCATTTCATTTCATTTCATTTCATTTCATTTCATTTCATTTCATTTCATTTCATTTCATTTCATTTCATTTCATTTCATTTCATTTCATTTCATTTCATTTCATTTCATTTCATTTCATTTCATTTCATTTCATTTCATTTCATTTCATTTCATTTCATTTCATTTCATTTCATTTCATTTCATTTCATTTCATTTCATTTCATTTCATTTCATTTCATTTCATTTCATTTCATTTCATTTCATTTCATTTCATTTCATTTCATTTTCATTTCATTTCATTTCATTTCATATACTTATAATATATAGGATTACAAAGTTATTTATGTAGTTGATGTATCTAGAAAACTAGACTGAAATAGAAAAATATTTTTATTTTCCCTTGATTAACACTAAATAAAATATTGTATTCTAAATTTGAAGCTTGTATGTCTGCTAGAAGTTCCTACCTTTAGCTTCAGACGACATGAATTCATGTCATGATTAAATAGTCCATTCACTTCGCTGGAATCCTAGGGATGATGATCGGTCAGTCAGTGAGTACGTGAGTGACATAATTAAGAAACTTTGTCTCGTTAAAATTCTTAAAGCACTGGTTCAAATTAAACGAAATTTGAAATATAAGTACCGAGTTTTTACAATGTCTGCTTGGTTACTAAAAATTCAAGCTTCTAGTTTTATCCACGACGAGGTCGACGATATATAGAGCGTCGTTAATGGCCTGAGTTGGCTCGAGAAAAGGATGGTACGGCCGTGCAGGTTTTTCGCTCGACTTGGTGAGGGCACTGCCGTGCCCCCAGATTGCCCGATATGAAATTCAACTACCTTTAATTAAGATCTAGTACTTTCAAAAACATTGATGTCGTGAGGTGTCATAGAGATAGGAATATACTTGAGGTGTCCTGTCACATTTGCCTTTTGACATTTTCATTGAAATAAATTTTCTATCACGCAATTTGGATTAAATCATGTAAATTCTAGTTTTTCAATTATTGTTATTGTTATAAAATAATAAAAAAAATGGAGAAACCTAGGACTAGGAAAGCAAAAACCATGTAAGATATCTTCATCTTCTATCTATAATCTATACATTTAATAAAACTTTAACTGACCATCGTCTGTACAGTGAAAATATATTTAACAATTAGCTTTTGCCCGCAGCTTCGCCCGCGTGGAATTCGTTTATATCGCGAACCGGAGAAGTAGGGAGGGGTCATCAACGATCTTCCAGGGAAAATTTATCGAAATCGTTCATGCGGTGCATATTTTTCATACAAACTTTCATCCCCTATTTCAAGCCTTTAGGGGTTGATTTTTGAAAATAAAGTAGTCTATGTGTGACTAAGGTCTCCAAATATTTTCATTCCAAAAATCATCCAAATCGGACCGGTGGTTAAGCCGTGAAAACGTCACAGAGAGACAGACAGACTTTCGCATTTATAATATTAGTATGGATATTTAGATTGGTGATTTGTTCCACAGTCAAATGAAATACCCAGCCCCGTACTCGCAGTCGTGGACGAGCCCCGAGCCCCCGAGGAAGCAGGAGAAGCCCAAAAAGAAGGCAAAGAAGAACACTTCGTCATTACAACAGAATTTGTAAGTCTTTAAAAAACCGACCAAGTGCGAGTCGTACTCGCGCACGAAGGGTTCCGTACCAGTATGTATAAAAACGCCAAGAAAATCTGGTCTGTATGGTCGCTTTCCCAATGGCCACTGTGACCATTGTTTTATTGTAGCCACATATTAGCCACAACGCCATCTCTTGGACCGAAACGTAACTAAACTATCGCTGAGGCTTCGAAAGTACGGGCGCCCCTTAAATATTTATTTTATTCTGTTTTTTCGTATTTGTTATTGTAGCGACAATAGAAATACATCATCTGTGAAAATTTCAACTGTGTAAATACGTCCATGGCCAATACGAAGTAGCGCATCACAAAACACTGTCATGGCCGCCGTGTTTTGGTTGGTCAGTTACTGTAGCTGCGCAAACATCTCAGAAAACGTAGTTCACATCAGCCGAGTATAAATGAACTTACTGTCAAATATAATTTTCAGATTCCCCGGATGCTGTCGTCGTCCCAGGCCTAAGCCTCTCCATGGCTCCGATCCTTACGCGCCGCATCTGAAATACGGGATCTTTCCTCACACGCAGAGGTCCAGGTGAATTTGTGCACTGGTTGTCCATGAGGCTATGAGAGCCGGTGGCCAAATGATAAAATACTTGGTGGTCCAGGTTCGATTCCCAGAGCAGGCGCTTGAAAGAAGTTTCGTCCTTCTAGTTTTATGGAGTTTCAAACATTTATACGCCGTTCACGTTTTAATGGCACCCCACACAAATGCCACCTTTCCGCTCTATTGATTAAGATTTATTTTATGTCGCCGTCCCGACCCTCCGCTATTTGACCAAAGCTTAAGGCGCTTTGCTCACGGACGGAGCAACTTTTGCAGCAACTGGCAACTAACTGGCAACTTGCTGTTTACATACATTTTAATTGGACTGCGCACACACAGCAACTCGAATTTCGAGTTCCGGCAACTGTTAAATATTATACTGGTATTTAAAGTTGCCATTCGCAACTGTGAATCGCAACGCGTCGGACGATTTCACACCCTCCCTCCCTCTGCCTGTACCCGGAAATGCGTGCATTAAAGTTGCTCACAAAACGGGTCTCTTCTCAGAATGAGAAGGTTAAGGCCATTATCCACCACGCTGGCCAAATGCGGATTGGCGGACTTCATTGCGAATTCTCCGGCGTGCAAGTTACCTCACGATGTTTTCACCTCCACCGTTTGTGGCTACAACGCATTAATGGCCCACTACTGAGCACGGGTATCTCCTCATTACTGAGGAGGCCTAGAGCATACTCCACCACTCTGCTCCAATGCGGATTGGTGGAGGGGTTAGTGGCCAACCCAGTATCGGAAGTTTTCAAGCCACCCAAAGGCCTTCCGACTTGACTTAACGACTGCTATCAATCGATAACTACCGGGGCCTTTACGTGCCCTCCGAAGCACGGAAACGCTCAAGAAATTTTACCACTAGCGGTCACCCATCCGACTACCGACCACGCCCACTGTTACTTAACTTAACCCAGACCCTCCGAATAGGGGGCCTAATTCTTAACCACTAGGCTATCACCGCTACCATGAAATTAATTTGTTTTAGAACTGTATTGACCACTGTGAACGTAAAACCTTCGGCCCGGACCACAACCGAGCCTTCTACGGCTGCAGAGTTCCTTGAGTGTAAAGCTGAAAGTAAAAAAGCCAAGAAAGGTACCTACTAAATTCACTGTTAATAATTTATTATCTTCCGACTTAAAAAGGTTGACTTGCCTATATGTATATCTGTTTGTCTGTGTTGTGAAACCTCTTTGGCACCATAGCCTCTAAATGTACAGTGCCACAAACTTATCTGAACCGGCAAGAGGGGCGCTACTGTCTTTGTCTAACAACAGTATAACATTTGCATTAAGTAGTTCCAATTTTGGCCACCAGGCCTAAGATTGTGGCACTGTAAAAGATACTGTGTGGCCCAGGCTTGGGTGGTAGCAGAATTAATTCGGTAGTATGCATGTTACTAAAATTTTCTTTAATATCTACCAGTTTACAAAAATATTGAAATTGTATTTCTATTTTCTATAGGACAGCTCTCGGATACTCCTCTGTTCGTAATACGGCCCATAGACAAGCGGCATAGACGGCAACTGTCAATGTCAGAAACCTTACATTTGGACATCAAGCCGAGAAAAAGTATCCCTAATTCTCCCAGAAAATATTCGCCACTATTTAAAAATGCCATTCCGAGGATGAATACCACGATTGAATATTGATTGACATAATTTTTATCATGGCTAATTATTTGTGTAAAATCATACATTATACTATAGACGAAATAAAACTCTTGCACCATCTCCATAATTATTTTATACCACTTTTAATATAGGTAATGATAATGTCACTTATTTCCCCTCTTCCTATCTATATCCATACTATATCGCTAATAGGTTATACTATATAACATCACGTTATGACCAATAGGACCGGAGCAACAAGTTTCCCAAAGCGAAGCGAGGGAGTCTACTTAATAATGTATGGTGCAGTACAACGTCTGCCGGGTCAGCGAGTAATAATATAAAGCGGAAGAGTTTGTTTATTTGTTTGAATACGATAATCTTAGGAACTACTGGTCCTATTTGAGAAATTATTTTTGTTTTGAATAGTCCATTTACTGAGGAAGGCTATATAACATCACGCTACGACCAAAAAGAGCGGAGTAACAAGTCTCCGAAAGCAAAGCGAGGGCGTCTACTTAATAATATGATAATTGTTGCAAGACGACGTTAATAAGCTACAAGAAGCTCAATTTTAGTATGAGGACCATAAACAACATTAATTACGGTCTATATGTGTGCGTTGTTTTTGGTCACATTGTTTGAACTTTGAAGCCACAAAGCACCCACTGGTGGGTGAAGCTAGTGGGTGGACGGGTCGCGGCCCAATTAGTAGATAATACAGCTGATGTTAAGCTTCATACAAAGTGCGCAAAAACAACTCACACATAGACACGGTTCACATACACCAAAAATCGGAACATATCGGACCACTTGGACCGCGATTGTTATTGGCAGCAATTTGATATTTAAAATACTCAAATAAGATAGTTTTCCTAAAAAATCGATAAGAAATGGAGTTATTATAATTGTTATTTTAGTGGTTGTTTTTATTCGACTTTAAATTGCAAATTATAATTTTTTAAACATCTAATTGCTATAGAAAGGTACAATCAGTTCTTACTTACTTGTAATTCAATGATTCGTTACTAAACACAAGTCAATTTAGGACGTAGGAAGTTCTTTGTACGTTGCAGTGTATATTTACCTTCGATTTTTAATAAATACATTAAATGAAGGATTATATTAAGTATTGGACATGTAAAATTATTTTCTTAGTGCAATTTTATGTAATAGGATTTTTATTTCGTTTCCAGTACCTATTACCGATACAAAAATATTATACCTATAATACAAATAATACGAAATAAACGGATCAAATGAGATCCCATAAATAAATATTATTATGATATACATGTTGCCGGAACTGCCTCAGAAACGCGCTGGGTTTAATTGCAAATATTGAGTTTATATTCACTATACGCAAAACGAAACAATTTTATTTCTATTATGAGTTCTATGTCTCCAAGTACCTCCTCTCAATAAGTATAATATATGTATTTGTGATTATCATTTCGTATAAAAATTATATTATTACAGATAACCTGAATTACCTACCTGGTTTATTGAATTTTTCATCTAAGGACTCCCGTAAGGCCGTAATCTAATTTACAAAAATAAGTAGTATTACTTATCATTGTAAATTAATTGTATAATTAATATGACGGTTACAAAATACATTACATTTTATTGATTATAAACGTATACCTTTATTTTAAATTTCCCGTTTAATCCATACCAAAACTTAAGTAACAAAATCCAATCCACAACCGTTGTGGAGTCGTTAACCCTAAGGCTAACGCACACATGCATAACCAACATCGAGGTACATACATGAGATTAACTTCTGTACTATCCTTATTTTGTGATGAAGCTTAACATCAGCTGTATTATCTAATTTGTGATTTTAGTCTGTAGACTGTGCGATTATAATGCCACCAACTTATCTGTTCAGTAGAAAAAAATGGAACTAAAAAAAGACAACGTCAATTTTGAAATGTAATGTCCGCTGTCAAATCTTTGAAGTGCGAATGCTCTATGTGTTTTAATTCGATTTTAATTGTAAAAAGTGATTAAAAATGCCTGAGCCTCTTAGAAGTGATGCACGATTAGTTATTTTAAAAGTTTTAGATTGTATGAGGGAAGAAAATCGCCTGCTAACTCCAACAATAACGTTTAAAAAAATGGCAGAATGCTTCGCAGTTTCAACAGGTTAGTGTTGCTATTGCAAGTTAATTAATAGTCCCGCTTAAATATTTTAGTTATTTTATTTTCCCACTTATGTTTGCATAATCGATTAAAGTGTCACTGAATGTATTTGGTATCTAATTTTTTTTTATACTTCATATAATATTATATCTTTGTTACAGGAGTTAGTGAACGTTTTGCTTACAAGCTAATGAGTGAGAAGAAAAAAGCTGAAGAAATTTCTCTGGCGCACCGGCATCATTTTATAATATAAAATACAAATAATTATAGTCAATAACAATGGATTTTTTATTTCTCTTGTTTTTAAAATTTTAATTTTTACATGAAAAAGTAAAACTTGACTGTGTTGGCCTAATTCTTTCATTTTTGGATGTTTACGAATTTTTTTTCAATAGACAAATACTCTTGAGAATTATTCATTGCCATTAAAATATTTTAGGGTGATAACTGATTGATTAAAAATTCGCCCTGTTCCGTCCGTGTTCGAATCCCAGGGCACGTACCTCTGACTTTTCTAAGTTATGTGCTTCTTAAGCATTTAAATGTCATTTACTATAAAGGAAAGGAAAACATTGCCAAACCGCACTTGTTCAGCATGGTGAACTATGGTCTTAACCTTCTCATTATGAGAGGAGACCTATGCTTAATAGTGGGCCCTGATGGATTGAGATAATGATAACATCCTATGTTACTGCAGTCATTGCATGGTAGTTTAAGTTAGTAGCCACAGCCCAAGTAGTGTATCTATATTAGTCAGGAAGACTTTGTCATCATTTACCATCGAATTATGTGCAACATACTTTATCTGATAAAAATCATAGGTCTCAAAGTTGTTGAGCTCCCTTGACAGTCGCCAAATTTTATTATATGGTAACATTGAAGCTGCACTAGCGACATCCGTTTACTGAACAGATAAGTTGGTGGCACTATACTTCGTCTATGGTGTTAGTGATATCCAAGAAAACTATCGATAATTTATTCAATATCAGTATCGTATCAAAAGTATCGATACAAAAAAAAAATTTGAACAAATGTAGCGATAAATGAAGGTAATCGAGTACATACTTGAAAAATAAATTAAACGTGTGTGCTTAAATACAATACAAAACCTCTAAAAGGAAGTTTGCAAACGAACCTAGAGATGTCGAAAAAAAGGCCGTTAGCGACTTAAACGACTTATTTTAAGACTAACCACAAAAAGGTCACTAAAGCTCACAAAGTATGCATATGTTTTCTTCACTTCCTCACCTTCCCTTGATTCTTCTGTGAAATCATCTACCATTTCATATATTACTTCCATGGCTTGTCCCTCAACGGACACTTTCTCTTTGTCTCCTGTACCTGCGGACGAAATCTGTAAAATAATATCCTCCATGAAATCTAATGCGGGGGGTTATGATGGGATAAATAGAGTAATGATCATGCCTATACTCCAATATCTGCTTCCGGTAATCACCCATATCATTAATTTCTGTATAACCACTGGGGTATTTCCCAACCTCTGGCGTAAGGGTGTAGTTACTCCGATTCCCAAAACAGCTCACCCCAGTGGTTTAAAGGAGTATAGGCCAATCTCAATTTTACCCTTCTTATCAAAACTGCTAGAGGCTGTTGTGCATAAACAATTTTCTTCATTTATTTATAAAAATAAGGTCCTCAGTCCGCTTCAGTCGGGCTTTAGACCAGGACACAGCACAACAACTGCGCTCCTGAAAGTCACGGAGGATATCCGGGAGGGCATGGAGAGTGGATTGGTCACCATTTTAATTCTTATTGATTTCTCCAACGCTTTTAACTTGGTTGACCATGACATTCTCCTTGCTATCCTCGCACGACTGCAGCTCTCGTCCGTAAGTCAGGCATGGTTCTCTTCCTATCTTCGTGGTCGCCAGCAGGCTGTTAAAGTTAACGGTAAGTTATCGAACTGGTGTTCTCTGCCTGTTGGCGTACCTCAGGGGGGTATCCTATCTCCTTTGCTTTTCTCTATTTTCATCAACACTCTCACTCCCCTTCTTAGCTGCCCTTGCCATTTGTATGCTGATGACTTACAAATCTACGCCCACACTAAAGTAAGTGATATAGCCATTGCTGTTAGCACTATAAATGCCAATTTGGCTCTAGTTAGTGATTGGTCGCAGAAATTTGGGATAAAAGTCAATCCATCCAAATGTCAAGCCATCATCATAGGTAGTTCGCGCCAACTAGTTAAAATTGACCCCCAGTCGTTAGACCCTGTCTTGTTTGAAGGCTCTGTAATACCTTTCTCTCCTAGCGTTAAGGATCTTGGAGTTCTTATTGATTGTGATCTGAGCTGGAATGCCCAGGTGAGTGAAATTTGTCGGACTGTCATTGCCACGTTAACATTCCTCAACCGCCTGAAGAAGTTTCTTCCCGTCAAGACAAAGGTTCAGTTGGTTCAAACGCTAATTTTTCCCGTCATCGATTATGGTGATGTGTGCTGCTTGGATCTCAGTGAGGCTCAACTTGATAAGCTGGACCGACTCATTAATAGTGCCGTTCGTTTTGTATTCTGTCTGCGAAAGTATGACCATGTTTCCACCTACCGTTCCAAGCTTCGATGGCTTTCAATCCGTGAACGACGGCATCTAAGAGCTCTTTGTACGCTTTCTTCTATTCTTTTTGACCCTCTTGTGCCAGATTACCTTAAGTCTAAATTTCAATTCCTTTCCTCTATTCATGATCGTCCTCTCCGTTCCAAAGAATCCTATCTCCTATCTTTCCCTATACACCGATCTGGTTTTTTATCCAACTCATTTGCTGTACAAGTTATTCGCTTCTGGAATGCGCTGCCTGATGAAATCAGGAGACCCGCTAGTAAACTAACTTTTAAAAAAAGACTGCAGGTTTACTTGCTACAACGTCGGTCGCTTTAAACTTGATTTTATTTAAATATCTATTCATTATTGATATAATTAGGTATATAATGTAGACACTAAATTTAATCGATAATATCGTGTCATATAATATATATTGCATAATATTTTATATATATAAATATATATGTATGTATGAATATATCTATATATGTATGTATGAATATATCTATTTATGTATGGTATGTATGTTTATATAATTTAAAATAGTAGATTATTAAATATTTTAAAATTTAATTTTCCCATTCCCATCAATCGGTAATACCGCTCTTCGCGCATTTCGGCTTGGCCCAATGGTTAGCTGGTAGACAATGCAATTAGCATTAAGCTCGCCATGTTGTACTATAATATTTTATATTGTGGTCAATAAAGTTTACATAAATAAATAAATAAAGTATCGTTTTTAAACAGACTTCAAAAAAAGGAGGTTTTCAGTTTGACCTGTATGTCTATTAATTTGTGCGCGATTATCTCGCGTTTGGCAGAACCGATTTTGATGCGGTTTTCAGCATAGTATTTGTCAGAATTAGTCGAAGGTTTTAGGCATATTGTTTGACTGAACCGATTTAAATACGGTTTTCAGCATCGTGTTTATCAGACTTACGAAAAGGATTTAAGTATATTAACCGCGTTGCACTGAACCGATTTTTACTTTTCTGCGTTAAAGTCGGTTCTATTTTGTTAAGTTATTGTAGAAAGTATCGATACCTCACAAGTATCGCATCAAAAGTTTCGATATCCAAAGTAATCGGTATCGAAACAAAAGTATCGATATCCTGACAGGTAACGTTAGGTGCCCTCCCCTAATTCGCGTTCGCGGCAGTGTTGCCAACCGTACGATTTAAATCGTATTTGTACGACTTTTTTTACCACAAATGCTGTGTACGATCATGACCTGTAATACGCTTAGTCATACATGCTTCATATAGTTTTATCGATTTTTAAGTTTAATAACGTCATTGCAACAATTTTTTTTCATGAACGAATCCTTACTTTTCTTTAAAAATACCGGAACGCACTTTTTCCTATGGACAACACACTAATATAATGGGTGCGTTCCAATGAGCGACCAAATCACTCAAAACGCAACTTTTTTTCTATGGAGAATTGAATGATTTGAGCGTTTTGCATGCTAAAGTGGAACACACTGAATAATACTTACTTTACTTTATTTCCGTAATTGGCTAATTAGTTTAAGATAGCAAGTATTGGATAACTCTGTCATTTTAGTAGCTGTGGATTTTGTTAAATAAATAAATAAATAAATAAATGGGGGCTTTACATTATACAATTTGCAGAACGCTAATTCAGTGCACTAACTAGTATCATCATACATTACTAGTACGCTCACTAGTTACTGTCTAACTGCTTTTAAACTATGCGAATTTAGCACGCTAGCTCAGTTAGCGCTCTGTAAATTGTATAATGTAAAGCCCCCATAAGGAATATTGCTACAGACAGTTATAAAAGTGTCTGAAGTTGTTTTTACGTTTTGAAAAAATGGTTGGAGTTGGAATTTCTTCTGCTTCTTTTTTGAAATGATAATGTGATGTTAATGATGTATGAAAGAATATTAATACTTAGGCACTTCTCACACAACGCTATTCATGAGCTACGCGACTGCAACGCAACCCGAAATTTGTATGTATTTCACACTATGTACTGACAGGCATACGCGACTCCAGTCAGTCAAAAGTGTCAGATACATAGAATTTTGTAATTGCGTCGCAGTCGCGTAGCTAATAAATAGCGTAATGTGAGAAGTGCCTTAGGCAATGAGTACCGAATTAGGTAGTAACTAAATATATTAGGTATGTTCCCTTATTTTTCATGTTGTTTTTGTGATATTAATGTTACTAAATCAAATGATTACACTGTTATCAAATAAATAATATCCCTTTGTTGAAAATTTTTAGTTACTATTTTTTCCCTACAGTTTCGGCCAAAATACGATCTTTTTAACTCTCATACTTCTCATAGTAGGTACGATCTTCTTCAAAATATAGTTGGCAACACTGGTTCGCGGTTCGTTCATTCGTTGGTTGAAGTTTGAAATTGGAATGTTTGGTTGGTTTAGTAGAAAAGAAATGAAAATGAATTGTCAATTGTTTTACATTCCACCTTTTATTTTCATCTTTTATGTAAATATCATGAAGAATCACATTTATTTTCATCAATCGTTATTTCTGGATTTCACGGTGAGTAAAGTGTGATTTTTTTATGTTAATACATTCTTTATTTTCATTTCATCGCTCAGTTTCAGTTTGGTTTTTAGTTTTAAAAAAAATGTTGCGTCCTTCTAAAAGGAATCCAATTCCAATAAGATTCAAGACAAAACATACACTCTTAATAGACTGAGAACGATAAAAATCTTGATGTTTAGGTTTACCTAGGGTGCTCGACGATGATTCTACCATTGCCTGCAACTTGTTTCTGAATTTCACAGAATACTTAGGATAGCTTAGAATAATTATAGTATAGAAAATAGTCAAAATAGAAAACGAGTCAGCGCGGCCATTTTGTAGTAAGTATTCAATGTCAATGCGCGCCAAACGTGTCTCGCGAAAAAAATAATAATTATGACGAAATGTACTGTTAAATTTTGTCACAACACTTCCGAAAAGCAAAAGAGGTTTGCTTTCAATATTTCATTTCATAGTATGGCCGACTCCACAGATTTTGGCGCCAACGCCTTAAAAAATCGGTTAGTAGTGCTTCATAATTTCATAAGCTTCATTTTAGACCGAGCGCTTGTATGACTACTGTGAACTGTGCTACTGTCCTTCTATACTATAATAATTGTAGAATATTGGTCAAATTGGTAGGTATTGGTACATAAACTTCCCGCCAAAATCGCCGTTGCGTTCGAGCAACGTAGATGTATCACTCGTGCTGCCCTGTGCCCTCTGGCGGCCGAATTTGGAACTCTGTCTCGCTGTCTTCGTTGAGCACTGTTACCGCGCTGCTCCGCAAAATATTACATTTAAAATCAAATTACGATCGTATGTGAAGTCCTGTATAGCTATACATAGTGAACTGTGGTGTGTGTACATGTGCAAACAAGTGGAACCTAAAAAGAAGCCTAAACTAACTCAAAATAAGAGTCTACAACACGGCGACGTGGTGGTGAGTACCAAGACCAATTCAAAAGTTCACAACCTGGGCTATTCAGTTATCTTGATTCAACATTTTTGGTCATTCGAACAGAATTATTTTGGACTTTTGAACAGGGGATCGATATTTGGTTAGTGTACCAAACAATCCGTTTGGAATTCTCCACTTACGACGCCAACAAAACCTATAGTTTTCGTATTTCACTTTTTATTTACACACTATATACAGGAGTTACCTATATATTTCACATACTTTATGCATAAAACTAACCCAGTAACAAGTAATTCATCATAATATTCAGTATTCAAAAAGATATTCAATTTTACTTCTATTTCGTAATAATTAAACGTTCGAGGCGGACGCCATTGCAGACGTACGCGCATCGCGTTGTTTCGTTGTTTGTAAGTACCTACATTTTGTTGTTCATTTTAAGTTTTAAGTCACGATGGCGAAAAGTACTAAAATTGAACAAGATCTTCACAAGTTATTGCAACCACATATAGTTACTAAAGAATTATATTTTATGCGAATTCAATCTTTATATGATTTGTCTAAAGATGTTCAAAATAGTTGTGAAGCGAAAGATAAATTTTGTTTACGTTATAAAGACATCGAGACATGGCGCGCTTTGTATGAAAAGGCTGTTCATGAAATAATAACCTTGAGAAAAAAGTATGAACCTGAATTTATTCCTAGCTATAGCGATATTGAAAATTTCGATGAACTTTAATATTCAATTCAATCAGTTGCTTCAATGTGTATTGACAATAATTCCGATAGTAAAAATTCAAGTCAGTCAAGTTATAAGTCTAGTGCTTGCGTAAAACCTAGATTACCTAAATTAGAGATGCCTATTTCATTTTGATACTTCGCTCGAAAATTGGCCTACATTTCGTGATACTTTTACAACTTTAATAAATAATAACCAGGATTTAGCGGACATAGAAAAGTTTTATTATTTATTGTCATCAGTTAGCGGTCCAGCGTTATCTATTGTCAAGTCGATGCCAGTGACGTCAGAAAATTATGCAATAGTTTGGGATGCGTTATTTAAGCGGTATGAAAATAAACGAGCGTTGGCTACTATTTACTTAGATAAATTATTTAACTTTAAACCTCTACAGACTGAATCGTTTACATCTCTTAATACATTCTTACAAACTTTTCAAGATAGTGTCAGGGCACTTCAATTGTTAAACATAAATGATTTGTCGGAATTTATTTTGTTTTATATTTCAACTAGAGAACCGCCCGCGCTTCGCTTCGGTACCCGTAGGTAACAGCCGCGTAGGTCCCATTCCCGTAGGAATCTCTGCTAAAAAGTAGCCTTTCACATTTTCCTATGACTTAAGTAAATTACATGTAGTATTTGATAGCGTGATTCAAAACTTGCAAATGAATTTTACTAACGCCATCTATTAACAACTCCGGAAATAAATATCTAGCAACTAACAAAACATCGATCTTCCCATGGGAATGAGATGTTTTTCCGCGGTAAAAAGTAGCCTACGTCACTCTCCACCCTCCTAACTATCCCCACACACATAAACCATACCATATAATAGCCACGTTGCGACGTGAATGAGTCACAAACAAACAAACAAACACACTTTCACATTTATAATATTAGTAAGGATACGTAACTTAGACCCTGTTACTAGGCGGGAATTTGAAGTCTACTCAACAAGATAACATTCCAACTTTCAAAGAGTTGATGTTATTTATCGAAAATCGCATTCGTGTACTTGAAATGTAATAAGTCTCAGTAATAGGGTCCCGTTTTACCCTTTGGGTACGGAACCCTAAAAAGGAATGAAGCTTTGTATTCCAAAAAATAATGTTTAAATTTGTTGCGTTTGGCAGACAGTTCAAACTGTCAACATAGGGCATATAGTAAACCCAACTTAAGATTGAAACGAAAGAGGCGCTGTCGGACGCATTTGACATTCATTTGACCAATTATTGCGCACTAGTAACTGACAGATGAATGACCACAACGTACTTATGAATGACTTTTCGCTAGTTCCAATTTTTGCCATTTCAGAGATAAGTTGGGCGCACTGTACTATTAGTTTCGATGTGTGCTTTCAGCTGACTTGCTGGCTCCACTCTTTTGTTTCTGGCGCTCCGTATATAGTTTATTGGTCTGAGTGTTACAGACATTTTCATCAACTTCAAAGCCTGATTTGTTAATAAACAATCATTTATGATAGTATCTAATCCTACTATAGTTCAAACTCAAAATTATTATTATAAAAATTCAATTGCAATAAAAAAATTGTTTATTTTACCAGGTGTCACCTGAGCCCTGGCCCACTATGTTCCAGTGAACAGTGAACACCACATTGGATGTTGATGTGACATTGTGATGGATTTTTGGTAAGATACTTCCATACTAATATTATAAATGCAAAAGTCTGTCTGTCTGTCTGTGATGTTTTCACGGCTAAACCACCGGTCCAAATTGGATGATTCTGATTGAAAATAGTTGAAGACCCACAGTCACACATAGGCTACTTTTTTTGTTCAAAAATTAACCCCTAACCCCTAACGGTTTGAAATAGGGGATGAAAGTTTGTATGAAATTCCACGCGGGCGAAGCCGCGGGCAGAGGCTAGTTATCATACTTACTTATAAGTGAAATCAGTAGATTCTTTACCTCAACTTCTCACCATCTCCAAGGGTTGACTGGCAGAGAATGCCATCAGGCATTAAGTCCGCCCATTGTAATACCTAGTCATAGGTTGTCAATAAAGTGTGAAATAAATATATAAATTCTTGTACATGAAAGATATATTAGAAAAATTATTACAGGGGCTACTGTATATTATATGCTTTTGTTCACGCTGATGTGTGAGATGACTGGCAAAGCTGTCTGTCTCTTAGAAACATTAAGTTGCTACAACTATTATTATAATCTGTTGATTTATCGAATAACTTGTTCATCTCAATGTCTATGCTTTTATCGTCTATGTGTTCCTTTTCCGTTTTCTTTTATTTAACACAAAAATAAGGACTTTTTCACTATCTATGCATTGGAAACTAGTATATCCCCATGAGGCTTTGCGACTATCTCTGACCTATTGTGGTCATCTTTATGGATGTAGGTTTTAATGCATTTTTAACCGACTTCAAAAAAGGAAGTTCTCAGTTTGACCTGTATGTATGTATGTATATTTGTGCGCGATTATCTCCCGTTTGGTTGAACCGATTTTGATGCGGTTTTCAGCATAATATTTGTCAGACTTAGGAGGAGATTTTAGGCATATTGTTTGGCTGAACCGATTTTGATAGGGTTTTCAGCATCGTGTTTATCAGACTTAGGAGAAGGATTTAGGAATAGTAACCGCGTTTAACTGAACCGATTTTTACTTTTCGGCGCTAAAGTCGGTTCTATTTTGTTAATAGTTATTTTATTTATTTATTTTTATTTGTTTAGGATATCAAATGAGGATACAAGAATCCAGCACAGCCCGTCTGCTCCTGCCATCACAACTGTGACGGACAACAAGACAGATGGACCAATGATTTGGCAAAGGGAGAACTCCTCACAGACAAGATGACATGCCTGGATGGAAGAGAAGAAAAGTAGGTCAATTCAACTGTATTATTTTTTTGTACGTTACCTCATAACTTTGTACTGGGTGAACCGATTTTGATAATACTTTTTTCATTCTAAATAAAAAAAATATTGTCTGGTCTCGTATTTGAGCCACATCTGGCGAGCAGTTTTTGAGTTATCTTGTCGACGGTATTCCAAAATGGTATTACAGCGGCGGCTCTGCTTCAATGCATTCACCCATTATAGTACACAGGGTTCCTCATTGAGGAGGCCTGAAGCACTCCATGCTGTGTGGAAGCGTCAGTGGCCAACCCAGTGTCGGAAGCTTAAGCTTAAGCTTTTAGCTTCCGACACGCCTTAAAGACTGCTATCTATCGATAACAACCGGGACCGACGGCTTTACGTTCCCTCCGAGGCACGGAAGCGCTATGATATAATGCTTTAATCTTGTAAGCTGTATTTTCACTTAGCTTTGCTGTGTGGAAATTCCTATATCGCTTGATTCAATGATAAGTTATAAGCATGATTGAATGTTTTGAACGCATGTTAAGTGACGCCTTTTTGTCACATCCTTAAAATTTAAAATGCACTCATAGGGTCACAGGCTTTGAATGACGCCCTTTTGTCATTTTTAACACTAAACTAAAGCAATTGAGCCTTCAATGGACGCCTTTTTGTCTGAAATTTAATTTCAATTGCAGCATGAAAGCATTGAGCCTTCATTTGACGCCTTTTTGTCACAAAACTAAACTCAATTGCAGCATTAAAGCATTAAGAATTCATTTGATCCCTGATTGATAAATTTGCACTCAAAAATTTCGCATGTTACCGACGCCATTTTGCCGTGTCATCTTATGTAATACCAGAAAGTTGTTTCGTGGTTGCTTATACGCTTTGGCCCGACCATTTTCAGCTCACATCGACGTATCGTAGGCGGGTTCGAGGGCGGTGCTTGCGGTCGGTGTTGGTGGACGCTGCTCGTGCTGTCGGCGGGCTCCGCGGCTGCTGCGTGCTTTGTGCTGGTTGGCGACTTCATCATATACCGGTAGGATTGCACAATTACCTATAATCTTACCTGGCTCCAAAGATGTATTAAATATCTAGATGGAACATCGAATCCGCGAAACGTGTCAAAAAGTTGTGGCCAACAGTTGAAGTCTTAAGGTCACTTATTAGAAAGCGTGCTGGCATACGTGGTCGTTTAACCATATTTAAAACTTATTTACAAAAGTTTAGAGACGTTAGAACTCCTTCTAGTTTAGAAATTAGAGAAATCACTTTAAGATTATCTCAAATTCAAGAATTATTAACTAAGTTTGATACTGGCAGCATTTCCTCGCTGTATAGCAATGCTAATACGGCGAGCGAGACAACTGCCAGAGATTGGATCTCAAGTTTTTTCCATTAATTTATTTTTAGAAATATAAAGAATAAATTATATCAAACATGTTAGTTATTATTGAGGAGCTCTACCGGATTTCAAAAAAGGAGGTTCTCAATTCGTCTGCATGTTTCTGTTTCTTATATGTGTGTTACGTAATTTCTTCGTACTGGGTGAACCGATTTTGATACTTCTTTCGACATTTGTAAGCTAGTGATGTGTGGTCCAATTTGAGCGACATCTGACGGTAATTTTTTGAGTTATTCTCAATAATGCGAATTTGACTAATGCTAACTTTTGACTGGGTGTTCCGATTTTGATGATTCTTTTATGTTTGAAAGATAGTGGTTTTTGAGTTATCTCGACTTGGAAGTCTGTTTTTTAAAAAAAAACTGTATTATTCAGTAAGTAGAGCTCCTGCTTGAGAATGCTTTAGTCCATGCCGCCTGCAGAGCGATTAGTTCCGCTCGTACAGTGCCACAAACATATCTGGCCCGGTAAGGGGGGCGCTACTGTCTTTGTCTTTGTCTGACATTTGCATTAGTTCCAATTTTGGCAACCGGGTCAGATAACTTTGTGGCACTGTATTGCTTCGTTGTCACAGTAAGTCACCATTGAAAAAGTCCATTGAAAAAGAGCTCTCCTTCAGGGCCGGCGTTGCACTGGTGACTCCCCTGGTGTTGCTCGTGTCTATAAGCGTTATCTCTGTTTGTCGATGTTGAAGTATGTTATTTTTTTTGTAAAAAGCAATTATCACTGATGTAGTGAAGTTGGAGCCATATTCAGTGTTCGTTGTATTTTATTTAAATGATCTACAAAAAAAATTGAAGTGTCGTAGAAGACTGTTGGAAAAAAGTATTACTGGGCGCGTTTTCTATACGACACTTTTTCTATAGAAAATTGAACCTTCTGAGTGTTTTGGTCTTATTCTTATGTAAATAGTTAACTTAACTTTTTACAAAAAAAAATTGCTCTGGCCTCTGGGTCTTATTCTTTTCTAAAAAGTTAGTTACTGCTTTGGGTCCCTTGTGTTATATGAAAAAATAAATACAAAATTAAAGTGCTCCCAAAAAAGCAACTTGAAATTATGAAATGGTTTATTGGAGGTCTATAATTTTTTTGAGGTTGTTCAAAATTAAATGCTTTAGAAAAGTGTATCGAGCTCAAACTAAAATTTATAGGCCACTTATTATTCCATAACTTAGTTGCTTTTTTGAGGTCATTTATTCAACATACTTAAAACAGAATTTCTCAATTCGACTATATTTGTTTTGTGCTACTTACCTCAATTTTTTGTAGGGTGAATGGTTTGTGATCAATATATTCCAAAGCTGATGCTTTTTGTGTCCTATAAATGACATCTGACGAGTAGTTTTTGAGTTATGGTTGTTACCGTAACTTTTGAGTGTAGATTGTTATAGTTTATTATCATATCATTTTTAGCTTATAATGTTTTATGGTAAAAGTTAAAATTATTTAAGTCTGGCTTCTGTCGCCTCCATAGAAAAGTTGTCAATTGGGATAATTTTGAATTTTTGAAAAAAATATCATATTTTAATCATTCACTTCTTCTGCAGTAAGTTATGTAATAATTAACCGACAAAAAATACGAGGGTAGTTCTCAATTCGACCGTATATGTTTTTTTATGTTTGTTCAGGGATTTTTTCGTCGTTTATGGGCCAATTTTGATAATATTTTTTTTTGTTGTAAATGTAATATGACTAACGCTTACTAAATTACATTACATTTTAATGATTCTAAACGTATACCTTTATTTTAATTTTCCCGTTTAATCCATACCAATAACTTAAATAACAAATCCAACCCACGACCTTTGCGGAGTCGTTAACCCTTAGGCTAACGCACACATGCATAACCAAAATCGAGGTACATACATGAGCTTAACTTCTGTACTATCCATATTTTGTGGTGTGAGCTTCACTGTACGTGTGGTGGTACTCTAATTCAAATTGAAATATTTATTTCTTCAAAGTAGGTCTATACAAACTTTTCGAATGTCAAACTACGCCATCACTTCAACGTATCCCTACGGTGAGTGGTCTCGGAAGGAGAAGCAGCAAGAACTCCCAAGGAGGACTGTGACATACCGTGTCGCTATCTGGCAGCCGGATTGAAAACAAGCTCGCCAACCGTGGCCAGCACTTGCTTTGTGCATCCGCTCCACAGATGCAGTATTATCTGTAACAATGCCAATGGAGAGATGGAGTTATTATTCGGGTTTCCTGGGATCGGAAACTATCTGATCTATTGTGTCCGATATTGTGAGAGATTGATTACTAGACTATACACCACACACTCAAATTCGGTGTACACAGTACACACAATCGGACTAAGATAATTTTCTAAAATTTAAATCTAAGTGTTTAAAATTAACAATAAGGGTTATAAATAACCAAAAAATATCATTTTAATTAATGTTTTTACACCTTTAGTTACCGTAAATAATATTTATTTATTTATATAGGTCGCCAACACTCTGAACACTAAAATATTCAACATTGTATACAATTCAAAAGCAATTTCTAGGTAAGTGCTAGAGTAGTTATAGGCAACGACATCATGATATGAACATCATCGTCATTTACTATTAAAATATTACAATTGAATTAAATTAAATTACATTAAATTGTATTAAATTAAATTAAATAAATTAAAATTGAATTAAATAAAATTATAAAACATTAAAAAATTAAATAACAATCAGTAAAATTAAATGGAATCCGTCATAAAAATAATTAAAAAATAGATCAGTAAAAATAATTGACATTGGTAACACAAATAGTATTTTAGTGAGGTAATGAGGATTTATATGCTAAGCATTTTCTTTTTGAGCTTGCGTGCGTTATCGGAAAAAATATCGATATCTTTGCTTTTTGAAGTAGTGTTGTATTCTCTTATTAACCTGCTTAACGGAGCATTCTGCCCCAGATATGTTATACATGAAACATTGCATAGAATATTGAATCTGGCGTTTCTAGGCAATGTACACGGGATAGAAAAATTTATTAAAGATAATAATTCTGAATCATCAATTGAACCGTTACCGAGCTTAAAAAGAAACGCTAAGTCTAACGTGCGTCTTCGATTCTTCAGCGACTGCATATTGAATAATAATAGCCTGTCATCATAAGAAGTGAGTTGTTTGGCCAAATTACAGGAGTACGTTAAATGCCAAAGGAAACGCTTTTGTACGCTTATGCGTTTAATATAGACCTCATAGCAGGGGTTCCAGACAACACTACAATATTCCAAGCCACTACGAACAATGGAGTTATATAACAGAATCTTGGTTTTTGGGGACTTAAAGTCCCTACTGTTACGTAGAATAAACCCAAGCTGCCTGAATGCTTTAGAACATATTTTGTCGATATGGATGTTGAAGCGAAGCTAACTATCGAGGGTGATGCCTAGGTCACTAATGTTGTTAACCTGGGTAAGTGCAGAGTTTCCTATCTTGTATATGTGCTGTGTGGTGTGTTTCTTACGAGTGAACTGTATAGAATAACACTTCGAAACATTCAAGTCTAATTTGTTGTGCTCACACCATGCTGTAACACGGTTAAGGTCTTCTTGCAAAAGCACCGCATCCTCGGACGAGTTTACTGCCCTAAAGATCTTTAAGTCGTCAGCAAATAAGTAATAATTGGACTGGGCGAAGCAACTGCCGATGTCGTTAATAAATAAGTTGAAGAGAAGTGGACCTAGATGTGAGCCTTGAGGTACTCCAGAATGTGCCAAAAAAGAATTAGACGAAAATCCGTTAACTACAACGCGAGATTCCCTATTAGTGAGGTATGACTCGCACCAACCGAGGAGAGGTTTTAACATTTAGGTTAAAACCTAACGGTTTAAACCTAAACCTAAATGTTAAAACCTCTCCTTAAAGGAGGATGGGCACAAATGTATGGAATCTGGTACCGGCACCAATCAGAGTAAATGATACGTCGTTGGAAAGGTATTTTTGTGTAGATTGTGAATTTACATGTCGCTAGTCCTGGTTCATTGTCCGATCGCAGTAATCCTACTTGAAAGTTATATATTTTTGGTACTAAGTATACAAGAAACTTTTTGCAATAACTCAACGAACGACTGAAAGTGGAAGTCATACATACGTGTATTTATATGTTTATATTGTATATTAGATAAATCACTCATAAAGGCTGATGTACATTGATACAGTTGCTGGCGCCAGCACCACTTGATTCCGGCGCTAGATAAGCACTATAACATCAATGTAAACATGTTAGAATTCAGTCCAGCAAGCAGTATCCAGCACTGGATCGAAATAGACTGGCTGCCTATTTTTTGATCCAGTGACAGCGCACGCTGCGCAGCCAGAGGCACTGGATCCGTGTTAACACTATGCGCCGGTGATCGCCACTGATTGCCAGTGATTCAGTGCCAGTGTTAATGCAGAGCTGGAATCCAGAGATGTTGGCGCCAGCTGCTGTATCAACGTAAATCGGCCTTAACTGAAAAAATTATAAACTGATTTTATTGTGTTTTTATTGTTACAGAATTTTATCTATTAACTGAATATTAATAAGCTCTAAATCTGTGCAAAAATCTTAAAAATCGGTTGAGCTACGCCAAAGATATGAGTTTTAAATCCTAATTCTAACTAAATATTCCGTATCTTCTGAAGGCTATATTTCAAAACGGACAATTTGTACGGGTTTGTCGCCATAGTAATTTTTTGTACTCTTGAAAAGACCTTTCAAACGACACTAAAGTCATTTTGATTGGACATGGGTACCAAAACGCCCATCCTCCTTTAGGTTTAAACCGTTAGGTTTTAACCTAAATGTTAAAACCTCTCCTTCGCCTTTCAAATTCCTGGTTCCGATTCCTAGCGAGGCGGAAATTTGAATGATGAGTTTAAATTTCCATTCTCGGTCTGCCTGTCATGTGTGTTGTCTCGTGTGGTCCATGCCGCCCACGACACATGGACTCTCGTGTGAGGCTATGAGCTTGCGGCGTTATTTACATATATTCCACCACGTGGTATACCCTACTCAGTCCCATAGCGAGACTCCCCACAGCCCACACTCACAGCCTCCCGCCGCTGCACCTTCATCCGCAGCGCGGCAGCAGACGCGGCCGCCTCCTCTAAGTGGGCGTCTCTCGCCTGCAATCTCTCTTTCACCGCCCGCAGTTCGCCCGCTAACTCGCTAATCTTGCTCGCCTGGTGATACAAAAATGATTTAGCAAAAAAAATGTCAACCACAATTTAATCCAAGTTTTTAAATACGCATTATTGGGGATAACGCAAAAACAAATCATCAGTTCTAGTTTTAACTTAAATGGGAACTCGAGACAGTTATCTACCAGTTTTTGAATATAAAAGAATCATAAAATCGGTTCACCCAGTACAAAGTACTGAGATAACATAAAAAAGTCAAAATGAGAACGACTTCATTTTGGAAGTCTGTACAAAAATAAATTCAAATTACATTTTAACTTTTCCGACTCGGTTAAAAACGTTATAAACCAATCTAGACCTAGTCAGACTTGCATACGAACATTTTAAAAATCATAAAACCGGTGTGGTACCTGTTCCTCCAGCTTCGTGCGCAAGGCGGCGTTCTCATTGATTCATAATTCATAATTCATAATCCTTTATTGCATTATTACAGGTTCTTAAAGCTGGTTTACAAAATACATGATGATGATCTCTGTAATATACCGTCATAGGTGTACAATCTTCAAAAATTAAATTAAATTAAATGTCAATTTTTCATGCATCAGTTTAAATTTAGATTAATTAAATTTAAATAAAGTAAATAAAATTATATTATATTACTAGCTCAAATAGGATTATCATATTTATTATTATTATTTCCAATCTAATAATCTATAATGTCCTAATAATTTAAAATAAAAATAAAAAAATAATGTCAAATTTAAAATAATTACAATTAATAATAATATTTAATACCATAAATAACATTCATAATTCATAAATTTTTTCAGCATTTTTACACAAACAATTTCTTATCATCTAAATATTCTTTAACGTCATAGTAGCATTTTTTTACAAGTTCTGATTTTAATTTACATTTAAAACATGTCAAACTCAGATGTTTCATTTTATCTGGTAAATGATTATATATAGTAGGCGCCATTGAGTAAACAGTTTTCCTAAGGCTACTGATTCGGTAGTTGCTATGAGGCAGAACATAAAACATTTTTCTCGTGCTTCGTGGGCATCGTGTGTATTTTATGTCAAATAAATCTAAATGTTCTTTTACAAATATACATGTTTCGTAAATATACAGGCATGCTAACGTCAGTATTTTATAGTCAATAAATAGAGATTTACAAGTATGACGCTGGCCTACTCCAGCTATCGCTCTTACACACTTTTTCTGCATTCTAAAAATTAAATTAAAATCTACAGAGTTGCCCCAATGAATTATGCCGTACCTCAGATTAGATGCCACAAATCCATGATATGCCACTAATGCAGTTTGTACAGATGTACTTCGAGTAAGCCTCCGCAAGGCAAAAACGAATCGACTCAATTTTTTGCATAAGTACTGTATATGTTGTTTCCAACTTAAATGAGTGTCCATTATTATTCCTAAAAATTTATGTTCATCAACCTGTTCTATGCAATGTCCATCGTTTTGAATTGCTAACTGCTGTGGTTTTGATTGATAAAACTTAAATTGAATGTATTTTGTTTTTTTCAAATTAATTAGAAGATTATTTGCATTGAGCCACTTTATATTGTCGTCAAGAGCACGATTAGCTGTACATTCTTGTGTCTCTATACCGTTGTTTTTTACGATTAAAGTAGAGTCATCAGCGAAGAGTATCATTTTTTGATCCGTACTGTCCGGAAGATCATTTATATATAAAATAAATAATAACGGCCCTAAAATACTTCCCTGTGGTACACCATACTCGACTTTAAGAAGGGAAGAAGTTGCTTTCATCTCTTGTTTGCTGTTTACGTCAATATACGTTAGCATTAAAACAAAATGAAAAATTCATGGATCCGGAGTTGGAGGGCCCCATATTGACTTGCACAACGACCTGGCGAAAGATACGAGTGTTTCAATTTGTCAATTCAATAACTCTTTATTTGACACTAAGAAAAAAGACATCAACAACAACATAAAGAGATGGTAAAGTGCAAAAGGCGGTCTTATCGCTACATATCGATCTTTCCAGACAACCCCAATAGTCGCAATTTTGGAGCCGGTTTCACTTTTTTAGAGGCGACCATCTCAGACCTCAGGGGTAGCAACGCATCTGTGACCGAATTGGAACAAGACTCATACTAACAATAACTAATTGGACTATTACTAACATTAACTAACAGGACTAATTATCACTAACATACCCTGTCCTCGCACTTATTAACAAACTAACCAACTAATATTCTAACACCATCTACTAACTGGACTAACCATCCTAGTCCCTTTGAGTCTAGTTCTAGGTCGGTCACAGTTGTTATGGGCGGCAGGGGAAGGGTGGTACTGCATGCTCGTTTGCTATCTTAATTCCATAAAAAAAAAAAAAAATTGTAGTCGTTCCTCAAGGTAAGATTTTATAAGTTCGTAGGCTGGTCCTCTTATGCCTTGATTATATAATTTTTTTAATAATTTTTCATGATGTACAAAATCGAAGGCTTTTGACATGTCCATAAATATAGATAAGATAGGGACTCTATTATTAAGACTGTCTGCTATTTCTCTTACGAGATGATAAATGGCAAGACTAGTAGAGTAGTTTTTCCTGAATCCGTATTGTTCTGTCCTTAATATATTCTCTTTATCTATAAAACTAACGAGGCGACTATGAATTACTTTCTCGAAAACTTTTGAGATGACTGGTATAAGTGCTATGGGTCTATAGTTTTCACATGAGTCTTTTGTACCTTTTTTATGGAGTGGTGTAATGACTGTAGTTTTTAATTTTTGGGGATATGTACCTTGAATGAAGCAAAGATTTATAATGTGGCTTAATACTTTAGCAATGTGTCTGGAACAGAGTTTTAATATTTTTGTTGGGATACCATCATACCCGACACTATTTGTATTTTTTAAGCGAGAAATGTGCTTTTCAATTTCGTCAGGTGAGGTGGGATATAAAAATATTGAATTAGGATTGTATGTCATTTTAGTCAAATTAATTATGTCATTGTTTTTATTCGTCATTTCATTTTTTACAACGTCAATATAATAATTATTAAATACATTACATATGTCAATGGGGTTTATGAAAGTTTTTCCGTCATATTTAATAGAAGATATTCCTGAACTAGTTTTGCTCCTTGGACCATTAATCACTTGCCAAGTAGCCTTAGATTTATTTTTAGAATTTATAACTATTTTTCTATTGCATATTCGACGAGAGGTATCTATAACCCTCTTTAGCAAATGTGAATATGCACTGTATTGGTATTTTTTATGTATGTTTGCTTTATTTTTACATTGTTGCCAGTATAAAGTTCGTTTACGCTTGCTTGATAATTTAATTCCTTTAGTAAGCCATTTGTTTACGGGTTTTGAGTATATTTTTATACGTCTTACTGGAAAGCACAGCTTAAGAAACAGAGTAATCATGTCATGAAACAGGTTGAATGATTCATTGACATCTGATGATTCTAAAACTTCCTGAAAATAAATATTTTCAATGTAATACTTAAACTTATTCAGATTATCTTCACTATAGTCTCGTGTTTCTATATGCCAACAGTCAATTATCTTATTATTTGATGAGATTGGACACTTGAGTAACTGTGCAGAGTGATCTGATAGACCTAGGTGTAATATTTTAGAGCTACAACCGTGGCTGTTGTGTATAATATTATCTAAGCAGGAATTACTTTCAATCCTAGTGACTGTTCTAATCTCAATTTTTAAATTATATGTAAGGAGGATAGTTTCAAATTCTGTTGATAGTTTAGATTTTTTGAGTAAGTCTACGTTAAAATCTCCACATAATATAACTTTTTGAGTTCTAGCCATACAAACCATTTCACATAACGTTTTAAGTTGCCTCATAAAGTTGTCAAAATTATTTTTGTCGGGGGTTCTATACAAACATACAATTATTATCTTATGAACTGGTAATTCTACTGCACAACATTCGAAAGTTGAGTAAATAGAAAGTTTTTTTATGTCAATACGTTCTGCATATTCTAGACCTTGTTTTAGTAATATACACGAGCCACCTCTTTTTTCTGGTCTTGAGTAAATTGCACCAAGATTATACCCTAAGATGTTTATGTTTTTTTCTTCTTCTTGTTTTACAAAATGTTCTGTAAAACACAGGATGTCTACTTCTTCATTATTTGCCTCTAAATTTGATAGAGCTATTTCAATTTCACATATCTTCGGCAGTAAACTTGCAATATTTTGATGTAAGACATATAAATAGTGTTGTTTAGTCGTCGTTCCGAAAATTGGATTAATTTTGTTGTTCACGAAAAAACTCATTTTCACTAGTGCTGGGTTTATCTGGAGACGCTGCATCTTTATTACTATTAGAATTGGATCGCAAAGTGTTATCAAGAAGATCTGTTGTCTGTGTAGATTTGTCTAAGACTTTCTTTGATTCGAGATATGAAAATCTGCGTTTGCTCTCCAGTAGCTTAAGTTTATTGTATGTTTCAATTTTTCTCTGATATTCATTTCGAAGTATTTCTTTGAGTAAATAACGGCTGGAGAGCGTTGAGAAATGAGATTTATATGGTAATATCCGACCAAAGCCCATGTCTACAAATATAGAATTCCGATGTCGATTACAAATGTACCGAAAGGCATAATTTAGCTTCTTTTCATTAAGATATTGACTAAATGGAATCTCGCATATAAGTACATTCGTATTTGTTAATGATTGCACCCATGTTTCTAAGGAAAACTTTAATTCAAAAGGATTATTATCGTTTGCTCCTCCCATAAATATCACATAGTCTTTTTCTGTTAGCAGCGATAATTCTTGTTTGCAGGATGACAATATGTTGCATAGCTTAGCGCCCGGTTTACACACAGAAGTAACTAGAAATTCTTCCCCAACTAAGTTTTGTAGACATTGTCGTACTCCTTTTCCCAACTGGTCCGCCATAATTATAATTTTTCTTTTCAGAATTGCATGTTGAACTATATTTGCCGAAGGGTGATTTGTCTCCGCCTGCTTGGTGGGTTCAGCATTAGAGTTATGGGAACTATCGAGTGAGTGAGAGAGGGGTCCGAGTGAAGTTTTGTGATTAATTTGTGTTTTCAAACCTATGTTGTCCTCAGTGCAGTTCTCTATACTATTTATAATATGGGTCAATTTTTCAATTTGCTTGTTTGCTTCAAGCAATGCTTGTTCCAACGATTTGATTTTTTTCTCCAGCTGTTCTATGACATGTATAGTTTTTTTGTATTGGGGACTTGAATTTATTTTTGTAGGTGTTGTCTTTGTGGCTGCTTTTAATTTTTTTATAGCTGGTGATGTTACATTATGAATTGAACTTTCCGATATACCTATTGTTTTCAGTAGACTGAGAGTTTTTTCATGTTGTGCTACTGTCTGTTTTAAATCTGTGTTTTCCAACAATAAATTTTGAATTTCCGCATGGGCAGAGTCTAGTTGTATTTTTTGTTCGTCGATTTGCTCTCGTAGGGTTGAGCGCCTGGCTCAGTGTTTCTTCTTTTTCTCGCTCACGAGCCATCATGTCGTTCTCCAGATTCTGCAATGAGGAACTCAAATTATACATGGAAATATTAATCAATGCGTTACTGTCATTTGAAATCAGTATGTGTTCTAGAAATTGTTTTGAACGGTAAAGTAAGTTGAGCATTGTCAGGACGTTAGGACGGCCACTGACCCCTCCACTTCTTTAGCCTTTAAGCATGTTAAAATTATCTGAAGTACTATGTACCTTTCAAAGTGAATCTGGTATAAACCACACGAAGCTCTTCCGAACCACTACAAATTTACAACACGTAACCGATCGAAACAAGTTTACCGATAACCGACTAAACCCAATGTGTCCCTCTCCTCTCCTCCTCTTACAGCAAACGAGAGACATAGAGAGATGTATTAGGTGTAGGGTTGCCACCTTTTTTTTTTTTGCAAATAAAGTACATTGGTGAGAAAAAAAAGTACATAGTATCAAAATAAAGTACAATTTATTTTTCTTTATTATTATATTTAAAAACATATTTTTATTGCTTTTTACAGTTTGTATCAAATTAGGATCTCGACTAAACAATTGCACAGCATCTTTACAATCTATATTTGAATTAAAATTAATAAGTGATTCATTTTTTATTACAAAGAAATCAAATCATGCGAAATAAAGTATTTTCGTGTGCTTTATTGTCTCATAAAGTATACAATGTGTTCGGTCATGACCTAGCGATAATTTAGGGTTAGAAAATATACCTAAATTCATCGACAAAAACACCGATATATGGGGGTCTACTCCCCTTCCTGTCGGAATGGCTGCCATTTCAATTTTTTTTATTCGTGTTGATAATTCTGCCAAAAAAATGTCGATTTCTCTGGCCAGAAAAGTCCTACATGTGTGAAAAAGTTGTTATTTAAAAGGTAAACATAGCATCTGTCTAATAAAAATAAACATCACTGAAAGTTTTTGCTAGAAAATATCTTTAAACAATTTATTATGCAACGTCAAGTTTAAAAAGATGACAATTTTTTTATTTTTCTTACCATACTTCAAAAACTAGCACATTGATACAAACATTTTTAATACTGTCCTAATACCTAACAATATTACTTACAAATTGACACTAAAATTGTTGTTCTTAGTTGCATAATTCGAGAATCAGCGCTGTTTGAATATGACCCTTTCGCGAGGGTCCCAAACCCATGTAGAGCTACCTGCTACTTTGAAAAGGTCTGTGTGACAAGGACGGAAAATAATTAGTATTACTGTTGGGGCGGTGAATGAGAAGGACAAAAATTATGTTTAACTAGAGCAGGTATCGAAGATTAATGTTTGTTACTTGTTAGATCAGTTGTCCTGCGCTCTGCGTTGCGATCGCTACTATTCCGTTCCACTGTGTGTGCTATTCCTTGATCGAGATATCTTGCTGCGTTTGTTGTAGTTTACAGTTACTACGCACTTTTTAGGCAAAATAATGTCTAACTATTCGTCTCATCACATAGCTGATATGCATTTCGTGTACGGCAGATGTAATGGAAGTGCTGCTGCCGCCGTGCGAATGTATCGTCAGATGTATCCCGACCGACCTACACCCAGTCGACAAACTTTTGTTGACATTCATTTAAGATTGTCGCAATATGGCATCCAAAGGCCGCCAAATGAACGCTCCCGCATAGTGTCAGTGCAACAAGAGGAAGAAGTTCTTCAACTTATTTACCGAGATCCCAGGCTCAGTGTAAGACGCATAGCAGTGATGCTCCATTTGTCAAAATGGGTTGTGTGGAAAATTTTAAAACGTGAAGGCATGCATCCTTACCATTTTCGTCGCGTGCAAGATATTCATGAACCAGACTATGCTGTGCGAGCCACATTTTGCTCGTGGTTCAACGGTTGTGTGCGACGTCAACCAACATTTTGTAAAAAAATTATGTGGACTGATGAAGCGACTTTTACAAGAGCTGGTATTACAAATCATAGAAACCAGCATTTATGGATGCGAGAAAATCCAAACGCAGTAAGACCGAGCAGATTTCAACGTGAATTTTCAATAAATGTCTGGGCGGCTATGATTGACGATAAATTAATCGGACCTATTGAATTACCAAATACAATGAATGGCCCAAGATTTTTAGATTTTCTAAGGAACAAATTTAGAGAAATCATGGATGATTTACCAGTAATCAACCGAAGGCGCATGTGGTTACAGTTGGATGGTGCACCAGCTCACGTGCTGTGAGAGATTTTCTTAATGAAAATTATTCACCATGGATAGGACGTGGTGGAACCGTTGCTTGGCCTCCTCGCTCTCCGGATTTAACACCGCTAGACTATTTTTTATGGGGATGGATGAAGCAGAGGGTTTATGCCACAGTTTCAAATAGCAGACAAGAACTGCTCGACAAAATAATGACGATTGCAGATGATATACGATCTGACACAGCCTTAATATCTAGGGCCACACGACAAATGGCTGTAAGGTCAGTGGCCTGTCTTCAGAACAGAGGAGGACATTTTGAACAATTATTAAATTAATAATCAAACTTTATGTCATTAAAAGTTTCATAAAAGTTTACACTGTATTTTTATTTTACCGAAATTCCAAATTTAATAGCGTTTATATGAAACTCTACATGCATGACCCTCGCAAAAGGGTCATATTCAAACAGCGCTAACTCTCGAATTATGCAACTAAGAACAACAATTTTAGTGTCAATTTGTAAGTAATATTGTTAGGTATTAGGACAGTATTAAAAATGTTTGTATCAATGTGCTAGTTTTTGAAGTATGGTAAGAAAAATAAAAAAATTGTCAACTTTTTAAACTTAAAGTTGCATAATAAATTTTTTAAAGATATTTTCTAGCAAAAACTTTCCGTGATGTTTATTTTTATTAGATAGATGCTATGTTTACCTTTTAAATAACAACTTTTTCACATATGTAGGACTTTTCTGGCCAGAGTAATCGACATTTTTTTGGCAGAGTTATCTACACGAATAAAAAAAATTGAAATGGCAGCCATTCCGACAGGAAGGGGAGTAGACCCCCATATATCGGTGTTTTTGTCGATGAATTTAGGTATATTTTCTAACCCTAAATTATCGCTAGGTCATGACCGAACACACTGTAGAGTACAATTGCCTGAAATAACGTACAATACTTTATTATAAAGTACGGGTGGCAACCCTAATTAGGTGTTTTCGTTACGAAATTTATCAATTCGGTCCCCACGCCCAAGGCCCGCGATAAAAGCTATGCAATAGCTTAAAAGTCTTACTGCTGGTGCTGAACTTGGTAAGGATGTGTTGTATTTTAAAAACACTTTTTTTATTGTAGGATAAGCGTTTAGCACCTCCAGACTTGTGCACTCATACTTTAAATATTGTAGGGTAAAAAGTAAAAAGGACACGCATGGCTAGCAGGCGCCTCTATCGGTCAA
Source organism: Hesperia comma (assembly GCA_905404135.1). Classification (NCBI taxonomy): domain Eukaryota; kingdom Metazoa; phylum Arthropoda; class Insecta; order Lepidoptera; family Hesperiidae; genus Hesperia; species Hesperia comma. The sequence goes on from FR990039.1 coordinate 1,588,425, forward strand.
ATTCGACATACAAGCGTCATTCGTTCATTTCATTTTGTTTGACTGGTAATGTTGGCTAAACTTAATCACAAAGTATTTTGCTTTTTAAAATGAATATTATAAATGCAAAATACATCTCGAAAGGTATTTCAAATAAAATACAAAATGTTTTTCACTAAAAGGCATTTAAATGCAAAATACAAAATAGGTATTTTGCAGCTACCTAGTATAAAATAAACGATAGACCAAAGACTTCTCTACATTTATGTATTTATATGAAGTATGAATAATAATTATGTTACTAGAAGAACATGTATTGTGTTATGAAGAAAGATCCTTATTAATAAATAGGTGTCCATGAAGGAATTATGAAAACTTTTCAAATTAAGTGAGATATTGGTACAACTTACATTAATTTTCTTTATTAAAATGATAAAAGAGTAGTATAGCTATGAAGAGTAGTGCAAGAATAAAATAAAACTTTGTGCATTACCTCATCCTTGTTGACGATCTGGAACTCCCAGCCGTTGCCAGTCCAACGTATTATATCCTGGCAGCTCCTATCGTTTAGAAGCTCCAGGAGGAACGCCCACAGGAAATTGGGAACTGAGTATAGATGCGAAGCCGGTTATTAACGTTTTTAACCAAGCGGTTAAAAATGCATTTTTCGTTATTAACGGTTAATTAACTGCATTTTATGCATTTTACGGTTAAATACAAGAAACTTGTTGCTCTACTCCTTTTGGTCGTAGCGTGATGGTGTATAGCCTATAGCCTTCCTCAATAAATAGACTATTAAAAACAAAAAGATTTTTTCAAATCGGACCAGTAGTTCCTGAGATTATCGCGTTCAAACGAACTTTTATACTATGTAGTGATTTATATGGCGGGGGCGCATCCTCATAATAATTGTAATCCTAATACCTACACCCTAAGGCAGATTTCTTGGATCGCCGACATAGTGGTACACGTAGTGCTTGCGGGCCGTCTTGTGAATAATATTTTTTCTGTAATAGCTTCGTAGGGCGCGTGTCAGCGTTTCGTATTTCATCCGTGGGTTGTTTTTCCGGATGCCCCAGCGTCGCGCCACCTGGTGTAATGTAACGTGCACTGGTTAATTTCCATTTCCATTTTTGTCTTAAACTGTAGTGGAGTGCGTCGGTTAGCTTGGTTTTCTTTCGAATTTCTACGTTTCTTGTTTTTTGAATTCTCCTTAGTTTAAGAATACTTCTCTCCATGGCATGTTGGCATGATAAAATTTTGTTTTTAACCTTCTCAGTATATACCCAGGTTTGGCTTGCGTATGTTAAACTTGGGAGGATACATGAACCCATTATTTCTTGTTGACACGGGTATACACAGCAGGAGCCGCAACAGGACCCGCAGTAGGAGCCGCAACAGGAGCGTGAACGTGAACGTGAGCGTCGCGCGGCACAGAGCCGGAGGTGGAGGGCTGGGCTGGGTAGAGGGCTTCCATGTCGACATCGACGACGAACTTTTGTTCCATTTAGTTTTGAAATATTGTGAAGTTTTTTCGTCTTGTAATGCAAACAAGACATCGGATAACCTTTTCATCTTCTCGTCTGGTTCTTTACTATGCTCGATCAACCAATCTATAGTGTCTAGTTTTGCCAATATCTTATCGTGCATATGTGCGTCTTCTATACGGGATTTTCTTGATGTCCCTGATAATAAGTTGTTTGGTATTCCATGTTTCTTTGAAAAGCAAGTGGAAATTTCTGATTTAATAAAATCATTGTTGTGGCTAAAGGATTCGGGTCCTCAGTACCTTAAGAGCAGGGTTCGAAAATATCCGATATTTATAGTAAATATCAAAATATCGGATATTTTTGATATATATCCGATATATATCAAAATGTTGATATACAAGGTGTAACAAGATAAACGCACTTCCTTTGGCTACTTTCTTCAGAATGGGTAACTGAATCGATTCCACGCATTTTTAATATAGGTTATAATTTTTTCCAAAAATATTTTAAAATTAAGAAAAATATGTCACCCCATTCGAAACAGACGAAACAAGCAAAAATAAAACTTAAGTCAAAGCAATAAGGTTCAAACGCTATTACAATCGACCGACCGCCATAAATGCACCGGAAAAATACACACACTATTACAAATTTACTATTTTTATTACGCTTTCTCTTTCCCGCATATTCCTAAACAATCGGAGAGAGCGAGACGTAAAGATTTCTTGTCCGGCTCCCACGCAGCGCGGGCGGCTTCTTTGATGTAAACAAGTAAATACACAAATCGGAAATATTCACTCAGTCTTGTAACACGCGCGATTAGAATTGCACCTACCATCATCGTTTCGTAATTAGTGAGTGAGTTGACGTAATTTGCAAGTGTTGACAATGGCTTTTCGGTATTCGAATGTTGAGTATACTGAAATGGTAAGAACCTTGGCACAGTGTGGTGACAATGTGACATTAGCGTGCAGAACTTATAATAGCAGGTTTGGTACGAATGTAGACCGCAGGACCATGCTATCCGCTACTCAACGGCTCCGAGACCACGGAACATTTCGACCGAACACTGCCATCGACAGAGGAGACAATGTACACGTACCTACTCGTCTTCAAAGCGAAATACTGGAGTGTTTCGATGCGAACCCTCATTCCAGCACCCGTGAAGCCGCCCCACTGTTTAACGTCAGTCATATGTACGTGTGGCGAACGCTTCATAGCGACGGCCAGCACCCATTCCATTTGAGACGCTGTCAAGAACTGTGTCCACATGATTATGAACCACGGTTGGAGTTCAGTCAGTGGTTAGTGGAAAATTGGCAGCGAAACATTATTTGGACGGATGAGAGTACTTTCACTAGAGTGGGCATGTTTAACCAACATAATACGCATTTGTGGAGGCAAGAAAATCCTCACGCATGCAGAGTGGATTCTTTCCAGCACCGGTTCTCGGTTAACGTCTGGGCGGGTATTATCGGTACACACATACTTGGCCCCGTATTCCTAGACAGATTAACAGGACCGTCTTATTTGGAGTTTTTAAGAGAAACTCTGCCGTCTTTGTTGGAAGACGTCCCACTTCAAAATTTGCGTGAAGTATTCTATCAACACGACGGTGCCCCAGCGCATTTCACATGGACTGTCAGGCAACACCTGGATGCTGAATATGGTGAGCGATGGATAGGTCGTGGCGGCCCGGTTCAATGGCCTCCAAGGTCACCTGATTTGACACCGTTAGATTTTTTTCTGTGGGGACGTGTTAAATCTTTAGTTTATTTTAAAGATTTAACTAGCATTGAGGACTTAAAAAATAATATCATAGCTGCATTTGACATAGTGAAAAGTGATACTGTAGTGTTACATAATTTAAAACGTCAATTGCACAAACGTGCATTATTGTGCATTCAACAAGGCGGAGGACATTTTGAAAATATCATGAAAAAACGACGCCGCCGAAGTTGGTAGGTATTGGGAGAAGGAAGACGAAAAAACTATCGAACCTGTAAGTTACTTTTACTAAATTTTATTACGTCATGTTTGATATTTTATATCATTAATAACTTTTAAATACGCCGCCTGCGACTACCTTATTGTAATAATACTTACCTACAGTTCTATTTTATAACAATTGCCAACCATCTCATCATCAAAGTAGAAACATAATTTAACTAAGTATGTGTGTGTGTGCGAATGGATATTATAATATGAACGTAGTCGTCAATCTAAATAAGTAAAAGTAGTTGCTTAAATAAATATGAATGAAAGTAATGAAAAAACCGGCCGAATGCGAGTTGGACTCGCGCACCTAGGGTTCCGTACCATTATGTCTAAAAACGCCATAAAAAATCTGGTCTATTGTATGAAAGCCTCACTTAAATATTTAATTGTTTTATTGTAGCCACATATTAGCCATAACGCTATCTCTTGGACCGAAAGGTAACTAAACTCGCTGAGGCTTCGAAAGTATGAACGCACACTTAAATATTTCATATTATTCTGTTTTTTAGTATTTGTTGTTGTAGCGGCAACAGACATACATCATCTGTGAAAATTTCAACTGTGTAACTATTACGGTTCATGAGATACAGCCTGGTGACAGACGGACGGACGGACAGCGAAGTCTCAACAATAGGGTCCCGTTTTACCCTTTGGGTACGGAACCTAAAAAAATATTGCCGCAGTATGATTTAATAAGAATATCTATTTTAATTGGGCTGTTTAAAGGTGAGCACCATTTAGGTACTTAATTAAAGAAGTGAGAAATTACTTTATCGGGACTTAGAGCTCCCTACCATCCAAGTATTGAAAAACCTCTTCGAGAGATTCTTCAAATCCTCGGAAGAACACCAAAACGCTATGATTAGGGAGGCAGCGGAGAATGTCCCTCCCACCCTATCCCGTCACCAAGTCCGTAGACCCAGAAATATCCTATCGGACCCACCAGACAAACTCTCTTCTGATTTAGAATGGCTCTTGTCGGCCTCCAAAAAATCAGACGCTAACGCTATCGATAGCGCTCAACCTGTTGTGAGCGCAAGCCCCTCTCCAACTAATTGATGTTTTTCATGCGGTAGCTCCTTAGAGAGCCCCGCTAGTGCCCCGACTCTCCAATCGGGGTCGTATCGATGAAGGCTTAGAGGTCATAAGACCAAAGCCAACCTCAGGTGGTGTTTAGTGGGTAAGGCACTTAGGTTTTATCAGTGAGTCCCACATAACCAGAGCAGCCGGCTGCACTGGTATGCATGAGCATTCACCACCTCCCTCCCCCGTTGTCCGGAGGGTTGTCCTATTCCATTTCTTCAGGACAGAAAAAAAAAAAAAAAAAAATTGACGACCCGGATGGCGCAATGGTTAACACGCCGGATCGCTGTTCCGCGGGTCCTGGGTTCGAATTTGAATGATGTCCTTGTGTGTCCTTGTCTTGTGTGTTGTCCATGGCACCCACGACACAGGGAATCCTAGTGTGGGGCTGTGTGTGTAGCGTTATTATTATTATTATTGTTTATAAAGTAATGATAGTAACAGTAACAGAGCACTTTACAATGACATTGTGGGCTTGGGTTTGAAAGTACATTCGTACCTAAAAGTGGTAAAGATTGGTGTATTCTTCCCCAGATTACAACGATATCAATCGCAACTCTCTACGAAAGCAGCGTTTGCGAGAAACTAGAAAAAAAAAACTACTTTAACTTCGTAGGTAGTACAAAATACCCTATAATAACTTGACTCGAACATTGTGTGCTGTCATAAGCAGGTATCCGACCGCCGCCGAGCAGCGAGTAGCTATGGGCTCTTTTCTGGTCCAGGAAAGGGACTTACATTAATGCCATTCCGTGTAAGCAAAAGAGATGCATATGCGAGCGAGCGACTACTCGCTGACATATGCATCTCTTTTGTTTACATGGAATTTCATATCATTTTTGTATGTGTCTTGAGCGAGTAAATAGCCGGGATTCATTCGTCGCCTCGCTGGCGGTGCAACGCCTGCCTAATGCGCCCGGTTAGGTATACCAGTAGTTCATGTATTATTACTGATATTTGCGACATCGATTTAATTACATACGTGTTCTCTGTTTAACCTGAAAGTGGCATTGTTGTATTCTGGTTGTTTTCAAATAGCGTTTCGTAACAGTTCTAGCGAATATTAAATAAATAACGATTTACACGTCGTGGGTGCCATGGACAACACACAAGACACACACACACATATGGGGCATCCACCTAGGCCAATAACTGAAATTTAAACTCATCATCGATATTTCTGCCTCGCTGGGAATCGAACCCAGAACCCTCAGATTAGCGATCCGGCGTTTTATCCATCGCGCAATCTGGGTCGTCTTGATATTACGGGGATCTTGATATTCAAGTTATTACGGTGTATTTAGTGCTTGGAGGACAGATTTTTTTTTCTCAAAAACGGGTCTTCGCCGTCAAATCCTCCACCTTCTGCCCCCACCCCGTCTTCTGCCGGATACTAATAACCGGATAACTCTCACTGTACTTTTATTTATCACGACAGTGAGCATGTTACCTACAAGCGTACAGTATTTTTATCATTCGGTCATAGTTTTGTTGTTCGTTACAAATGTATTGCTTATTCGAAAATGTAACTACATTAATAAACCGAAAAATAATTTTGTTTTCAAAACGGTGATCATTCTTTATTCAGTGACTTCATAACTATTCACATTCACACTCGAGTTCACTCAACTGACTCAACATTAAAAAGCCTGAGTAATTCGAATGAAAGGGAAAATATTTTTTTGCTAAATTCATAGGTAATTACCTACAAGACAATCTTGATCATGGTCAGCTGTTTAGTGGCTGACGTTTGCGGGGCGGCGGCGGCGCGCGTAGCGCGCGGGGCGCGCGGGCGCGGGGCGTGCGGGCGTGGCTAGGCGTGACGTTGAGGTGCAACGACCTCTCGCTCACTCGCTGTGTCGGTGCGTAATATGTCCATACATTTCGCCCGAAAAGTGTATAACTACTTTCTTAAATAAAAAAATAATAAGCTATAAAACAAAAATAAAAATGCGTGGAATCGATTCAGTTACCCATTCTGAAGAAAGTAGCCAAAGGAAGTGCGGTTTATCTTGTTACACCTTGTATATCCGGTATTTTGTATTAAAGCCATATTAAAATTTACTTTTACTTTTTACTGAGTATTCAGATTTTGATGATTCTTCTTTTATTCGCAAAATAAAACTTGTTGTGTAATGCAGTTTCAATTTGAGCAACATTTGACGAGTAGTTTTTAGTAATCTTTATTCGTCGATTTTGATTTATGAGGTAACAACCATAATTCAATAAACATTAAGTATTACGGATAGTATCGTCATCAAATCAGAACATTCAGTAACATTTTACGAGGTAGCAACCATAAATAAACTTTATTATGGATAACTCAGAAACTACTCCTCAGATTTCGCTCAAATTTATATGAGACCAACCAAAAAGTACCAAATAAAAAATAAAAAAAATTTAAACAATCATTAAAAGATTATGAGGTAACAACCATTAGACATCCCTACACATTATTAAAGATAATTTAAAAACCACTTGCTAGATGTCGCTTCAATTTATAAGGTACCACATGACAAGCACTACCTTTCAGACAAGAAAAGAATCATCAAAATCGGAACACCCAGTCAAATGCAGTGTTCGAAAATATTCGATATAGCTTCTGCCAGCGGTTTCACCCGCGTCCCGTGAGCTACTTCGCGTACTTCAGGTAAAAAGCAGTCTGCCTCGATATAGTCTTCCTCGATAAATGAGCTATCTAACACTGAAAGAATTTTTCAAATTGGAAAAGTAGTTCCTGAGATTAGCACGAGTGTATGAGTGTAGCTTTCCAACAAGTGACATAATTTTTCAAATCGGTTTAGTAGTTCGGAACAAACAATCTAATCTTTTCTCTGTATACTATTAGTATAGAAGTATAGATACATATAAATATATAAATATCAAAATATCGGATATTTTTGATATGATATTATATAATATTCGATATCATTTCAAAATTGTGTTATAGAGTTATGAATACATTTCAAAACTTTATAGTCGACAGATGATTGGATTGACGGACTTACTGGATTCCGAGGTATCAAGCTTACTGCACTTCACTATTAGGTACTAAAGGATTATAGGACTTCAGTATTACCTACTATGGGAGTATGTTTCAACTCTACTACAATCTGCAACGCCATGCACATTTGAGAAGTAGAAATACAGTAACAAAAGCCAAAAATTACATAACATTATAAAAATTTGTAAACCAATTTTGTATTGATATATATCACAAAAAATCACTTGATATATATCGGATATATATCAGATATATATCGTGATATATATCATTGATATATATCCTTCGAACCCTGCTTAAGAGCTTCTTTCAATTAGTTTAGTGCGATACATTTTACTTTCCTTAATTATGTCGAGACTTTCTTGCTTTAATTTTAATATTGTTTTTACTGCTTTCATCAGTATTATTTTCATTCCTTCTGATTTATTTGTGTCAGTCATTTTAATGATTTTATAATTAAGGATCTGTTCATACATACATCAATAAGCATCCATATTATGTTAAGAAATCAAATTACGAAATATTTTTTAAATAATAACAAGAATCTGTTGTCCCAAGTACACATCTTAAATTGTTCAGTTCCATGTAGATGCCTTAATGACGCCAGTTTTCCATGGCGTCCATGGCGTTCGTATTTTGTCCGTAATAGCTTCGTAGGGCGGGCGTCAGCGTGTCGTATTTCATGCGTGGGTTGTTTTTCCGGATGCCCCAGCATCGCGCCACCTGGTGTAATGTAACGTGCACTCGTTAGTTTTGGACAGTCACGTTCGTTATAAGACAGATTTTGGTTTTAGCGTTCTGTTGTTGAGTAACAGGATTTATGATTCGAGGTATTGTTCTTGTTTGAATAGATTAAAGAAGGTGCAGTTAATGGGGCTGAAAGTTTGTTCAAGAGTTAAAACAGAATCAAGATCTGTTTTTATGTCCAAGGCATTTACACGCCATTTACTAGGAAACAAATTGGAAGCTTTCATTTCACACACCCAAACTTAGAACAAGAACGGAAACTTAACTCATCATTTTTTCCGCCTCGCTAGTAATCGAACCCAAGACCCCTTGGTTAGCGGTCCGGCGTGTTAACCATTGCGCCATTCAGGTCCAACCATGAATCATACCATGAACCAGGTTATAATTTTCCACTATATACTCCATAATAGACAAAGAGATAATAGAGTGTGTTAGCGTTTATTTTATTTTTATTTATTATTTACATGGCGAAGGCGCATCCTCATAATTTGCCTAGGGCAGATTTCTTGGGTCGCCGACATAGTGGTACACGTAGTCCTTGCGGGCCGTCTTTCGAATAATATTTTGTCCGTAATACACACATCAAAAGTGTCCAGGGATCAACATATATTTTTGCAATAACTTTTCTCCTGATTGATATTAATTAAAATTTTCTTTAAGGATTCATCAAATAAAGTGTTTTCGTTTGTCAAAGTAACGATAAACCAAGTCACCTTTGCATTAATAAAGAAATTTGCCATTTTCCTAATAAAGGGATTTTTGACATTTGAACCACTAACATTAAAGTTCGAAAAAAAGACTGAAATAGCAGTTTTCTTTAAAATTTTATTGGGTAACTTAAACAATTAATAATCCGTGTTTCTACCGCGAACACTAACAACACAAGAACATCGGTTTGGCATACTCAAAATGAGTTCATCCAAATCACGCTGTGGAATGGCCGCCCATGTTCGTTGCAACAACAAAAAAAGGTCTTCTTGCCACTGGATACCCTCCATATTCGGCAGAGCTCTTCTCTGTAGCATATCCCATGCATGCTCAATCGGGTTCAAGTCTAGCGACTGAGCAGGCCAGGGCAGGACATTGATGTTAGCTGCGGCGAGAGTCTAATAGAAGCCGTGATTTAGTATCATGATCATCATGTAATGTGCACTGGAAGAAAAACTTATTTGAAATCAAAAACACTTCAATTTTGTTAATAAGTACAGATTTAAAAAACCTACCAGGCTTAGAAAACCAGTCACTCTTGACGGGCGCCATTGGCGTGGCCGTGACAACGAGGGCATGGGCGGGGTGGGGGGCGTTGAGAGGGGAAATTGTTCGGCGGCTGAAAATTAAATTAAAAACGTTATACTTTATTGTATAGACTCTCTTGTGCTGTAAAGGACCATATAGATCTATATTAAATCAACAATGTATTTAAGCTATTTAATTGTATAAGGATTAATGCTGTATTGGTTAAAATCGCTTCGAAAATTAGCCATTATTCGTCGTAAAAAGTAAATGACAAAAAATGTTATTGTGGGATATCCATAAGAGATAGACATATTATACCATCGCGGACTTTTCTGTAGACCTTTTCAAGGTGTACAATACTTAGTACATTATTTTTATAAATCCTCTAAGGTTAAGCCTGCGTACGCAATGTAAGCGGCAAGAATAAATGTAAGAATTTAAGACACCACATTAGAAACCCTAAAAATAACAGTATTTCTCCATTATTTAATAGATGTTATCACTACATGGTATAAAACAAAGTCGCTATTTTTGTCCGTCTGTCTGTTTGTCTGTATGCTTAAATCTTTAAAATTACGCAACGGATTTTGATGCGGTTTTTTGTAATAGGTAGAGTGATTCAAGAGGAAGGTTTTTATGTGTAATACATGCATATATTCCCACGAGAACGGGATCCACGCGGGTGAAACCGCGGGCGGACCGCTAGTAATACATAAAAACCTTCCTCTTGAATCACTACCTATTACAAAAAACCGCATCAAAATCCGTTGCGTAGTTTTAAAGATTTAAGCATACAGACAAACAGACAAAAATAGCGACTTTGTTTTATACTATTTATATGGCGGGGGCGCATCCTCATAATAATTGTAATCCTGATACCTACATCTAAAAGCCAATTTGTCGGATCCCTGGCGAAGTGATATATGAAGTTTCTGCAAGGGGTCTTGTGGATAATATCCAATTCATAATATCTTCGCAATCCGCGCGATAATGTGGAATATGTCAACCCTGGGTTCTGTTTTTTTACCCCCCAGCGTCGCGCCACCTGGTGTAATGTAACGTGCACTGGTTAGTTTTGGACCACGAAATATAGATGGACAGTCACGTTCGTGACTTGGTTTTAGCGTTCTGTTGTTGAGTAACAGGATTTATGATTCGAGGTAGGGTTCTTCAAATTCAAATTCCTTTATTTGTTAACATAGGTGTAAATGATAAAAAATAGTACACTATGTTAGACCCGTTTGGGTAATACAAATATTAAAATTAGGCATAGTTAACATATTAAGTGTGTGTGTGGATTGAGTGAGCACCCTAAATAAAATTAATAACATTATGCTAGTTATTTAGTAAAAGTATAGAAACAATTGTAAAAGCAATCTCACAATTTGTAAAAAGATAAAACGCGAGATATATCAGTTAATGTATGCTCACTCAGTTCTCACCTAAGACCACTCTGATCTATGAATCCGTGAAGGATACATTTAACATTTGTGTACTAGCTTTTTGTAAAACCTTTGTAAAGTTGTCGTCCCAATGAAATGTGTATCTTTTCGTGAGAAAATAAAGTTCTATTTTGAGCCACTCTTTGAAAGACTGCGCGCAGCGTCGCGTCGCGTCTCGTCTCGGTGTGAGTTGACCCTAAGGGGGTCGTTGAATATATTCTATATAGTTACTATGTCTGTGTTTCCAACAACAAATATACTGAACTTACTTGCATCGGTCGCCGCTTCGTTCTGCATCTTGTTATGTTGCAAAATAAAAACTCTCGTTGGACAGAACCGTCACACACAAAAATAGAACAATCAATGAAAATTTGAAAAAAACAAATGCAACATGTTTACCCCATGAAGATCCGGGAACGCCAGGGTCAACTTCACAAATAACCACAACTGCTTCCAAAACCAAAATAGCAGTTTATTATAAAACCAAAGAAGTCGACTCAAAATGCAGTGTGAAAGATATTTTTTGTTATTGTATCTGGCCTCTAACTGATTCCAACAACGATCGTAGTTTGCGTCCGAGATTGGAATTTGCCGGAGCAATTGTTCTGCCTCGCCACTTAGATATCCCTTCAAGTAATGTAGTTTCTGGACATTGTCCAAACCTTGATTATTATGAATGACGGACAGGAACAGATCACGGAATGACGGCCACTCCGTATAATTACCCGAAAAGGTTGGGATATTTATTCTAGGCAATTTCACACATGCCCCTACTTCCCTCACACCTTCTGGCCCCATTGCTACCGGAAACTTGGTCACCTTTTCCAACACTGTTTGGATTCCCCCTTTTAAATCTATGACCAACTCTTCGACTACCTCGTAACATTCGTCCTTTGAATATGAGGACTCTGACAACTCCTCCATGCTATAATCTTGAATCAACGTTTCATGATTATTGACAAATCGTGCCCACAACTTTTCTACCTCCTCTAGTCTAGGTTGTAGGTACGCACGAGTTAGTCTTTCCTTGGGTGACTTTTTGAAATTTACTTTTGCCTTAATTATTCTTTGCTGTATATCATTTTGTAACTTTATTAATTTGTCCATAGTACTCATCTTGAATTGTTAAAGTTAATTTATAATCCCAAAAATTTTCTAAGTTCTGTTCAGAACTCCAATAAAAGTACAAGTCCTAGCGACGATCCCAAAAAATTTCTAAGTTCATATGAAAATCCAAAAAATTTTACAAGTGTTTGACGATGCAAAATTTTCTAAGTGAAATCGGGCATGGATTCCCCGTCTCAACCACTTTTCTTAAAATATTTTCTAAGTCCAAATTGATGTTAATTTTTCTAAGTCCAAGACGACGAAATTTTTTTAAGTCCAAGATGTCCGAAATTTTCTAAGTCCAGATGACATTCACCACCATCAACGATGTTGCCTTAACAAGTATATAAAATGTACTCACAGTTGCACTTCACTCTTTTTACCACTCACAGATGTGCGGCCATCACTTAGGCCTGGCTGACGTTCCCGCCAATGTTCAAAATCACCAACTTTACCGGATACATCCGTATATCCGGCTCGAAGGACCATATGTTTACCCCATGAAGATCCGGGAACGCCAGGGTCAACTTCACAAATAACCACAACTGGTTCCAAACCCAAATAGCAGTTTATTAAAACCAAAGAAGTCGACACATTGCCCTTTACAAATTTTTCTCTTATATAAACTCCACGTTACACTCGTTAGCGCCTTTCACAAATTGGTACAATGCCATCTATTACACAAGTAAGGAACCATTTGACAATAAAAAATATAAATAAACTAAAATTGCTTCCGCCTTCACTTAGCGGTTGGACACAACATGAAAAAAAGAAAAACCCTGTTTTCTTCACTAATCTCTATGGTAATGAAAAAATTGGAAAATGTATTTTGTTGTCTGTGTTGCTTTTTCAATTATTGTATTTGATGCAAATAATAGTACATTATGATACAAGTGCGCGAAGTTGGTCATTACAGTCGAGGCGGTATTGCACAGCCCGAGCCGCAAGGCGAGGGCTGTAATAGAGCCAAGACTGTAATGAACAAAGCACACGCGTATCATACGACGTTTTTCAACACACTTGCGAGGAAAAAAACCACAAAAAAACAATTAGGTAGGTATAAAATACATTCGACATTTTTCAGTCACAAATCAGCAAATTATAAACGAACAAAATGTTTGCACAAAATGGCGCGGACGTTTATTTTTTCGCGCGCCGTATCTTTGGTTCAATAACTATGCGCGCGCAGGTTAAGTCCAGTTATACCACAAATTAGATAATACAGATGTTAAGTTTCATACAAAGTGCCGAAAACCAACGCACACATAGACACGGTTCACATACACCAAAAATCGGAACATATCGGACCACTCGGACCGCGGTTGTTATTTCTAGCAATATGAAATTTATAATTCACAAATTAGATACTTTTCTTAAGAAATGGGGTTATTATAATTATTATCTTAGTGGTTGTTTTTATTCGACGTTAAATTGTACATTATATTTTTTTTGACATTCAGTTGCTACAGAAAGGTACAATAAGTCCTTACTTGCTTGTAATTCAATGATTTATTACTAAACTTGTGTTTAACACCAAACCACCCAAATCGTGCAAAGAATGCACGAAACAAATGCAAGTGAAAATAATTCGTGCGTCTCAATATTGAGCATGATGAACAGTCTGTTCACCGACCATTTTTTTGTTCGTAAAAATATTGCGGGTAATTGCGCATGGTGCATGGTGCTATACATTTATTGCGTTTTTAAGGGTTCCTTACCGCTCTAATTATACGATATAACATGTAACAATAGAAAAGAAAACAGAAACATAAACATAAAGAAAACAGGGTTTCGTACTCCAGTTCGAATGACGTTAGCTCGACGGTCGATACCTCGATGTCCCTACTTCGATGGTATGTTTTGTCGATGGGTCATTACCTCGAAAGATCACTACCTCGAAAGGTTTCTACCTCGACGGGTTTCTGTCTCGACGGTACGTTTCATCGATGGCTTACTGTCTCGAAAGTTGATCAAAACCAAAGTACCTACATTTACTTACCATCGAGGTAGGGACATCGAGGTATCGACCGTCGAGCTAACGTCATTCGAACTGGAGTACGAAACCCAAGAAAACATCCTATTGTAACATCCTATATAACAAATACTGAACTCACTTGCATCCGTTGCCGGATTTTCACTCTGCATCTTACCCTATGATCTTACCGGACAGAACTGTCACACAAAAACAAGCTCGCCAACCGTGGCCAGCACTTGCTTTGTGCATCCGCTCCACAGATGCAGTATTATCTGTAACAATGCCAATGGAGAGATGGAGTTATTATTCGGGTTTCCTAGGATCGGAAACTAGGTCCCATGAGGATACTGCGAGCATTTCTGATCTATTGTGTCCGATATTGTGAGAGATTGATTACTAGACTATACACCACACACTTAAATTCGGTGTACACAGTACACACAATCGGACTAAGATAATTTTCTAAAATTTAAATCTAAGTGTTTAAAATTAACAATAAGGGTATGATAAGGGTTATAAATAACCAAAAAATATCATTTTAATTAATGTTTTTACACCTTTAGTTACCGTAAATAATATTTATATTAAATGTTTAATGGTTCGCCTTTCAAATTCCTGGTTCCGATTCCTAGCGAGGCGGAAATTTGAATGATGAGTTTAAATTTCCATTCTCGGTCTGCCTGTCATGTGTGTTGTCTTGTGTGGTCCATGCCGCCCACGACACATGGACTCTCGTGTGAGGCTATGAGCTTGCGGCATTATTTATTTATATTACCTACTTTACTAGGAGCATGCGGCGTTATTTACATATATTCCACCACGTGGTATACCCTACTCAGTCCCATAGCGAGACTCCCCACAGCCCACACTTACAGTAGCGAAGTCGCCCAGCCGCTTGAGTTTCTTCCGCAGCGCCACAGCCACCTCCTCCAAGTCCAACTCCTCGTCGGGTCGCCTGTGGAAGGAGATTGGTTGGTAAGTGTCATTTTCTGCCTGGATTTTTCGAAAAAAATCCCAATCTGCGTTCACTTGTGTCACTTAAAGAACCTGTATACAAAGTGTCAAGGGATTAGATAAAAAATAAAAGTCCCCCGGTTATCCCGCTTTTTATTTCCCTAGGCAGAGGGAATTTCAAAAAATATCTCTGTCAGTGCTTGTCTACACTCTCCAATGCAAATACCCGGTATATTTCATCTTTTTGCGTTCAGTAGTTTCGACTGTGAGTTGTCTGACAGTCTGTCACGCAGTAACAGAAGAGTTTTACGTGTAACAGAATAAACGCACTTCCTGAGACTACTTTGTTCAGAATCGGTAACTGAATCGATTCCACGCATTTTTATGATTATTATTTTTTTATGCATGTTAGAGGCTTTTCAGTAAAAATCTGCAAGAGCACAACCGACAACAATTACTTATTTACATCCAAAATGGCGCGTTATGTGCATTTTAATGATAGCTGATATTTAAGTTGACCATTGAAAAATCAAACATTGGCTTAAAAAGTTACCTTATAAAACTGTTCGACATATTGTAACAAGTAAAACCCTCAATCAGTTAAATTCGGCTGTTGTGGGACTTTCGGACAACATGTTTTTATAATATTTGAATAAAATTTTTAATTTTGCAGACCTGAAAAACAAAATTGTCTTGTAATTTTGACATCACTTGATGTTTGTAAGTTTGATGGTTGTTTTCCAATAAAGTTTAACAAACTTACCTTCAAACTAGTCAGTTGCGCAACGAAGTCCAAAGTCTGCATTATTGGGTATATTGCTGGCGTATTTTTGTAGCACATATTGACCAGCACCGATAGTGATTGATTGAACATATTTTTTATTATATAATTAAACAAAAAACTCTTTGGCATCCAAGATGCCTAAAAACAATGATTGTTGAAAATAATTGGCGGACAATCTATTTCTTGCCTGAGACATAGTAGCTCCAGCTTTTGAAAAAAGGCACTCACTTGGAACTGACGTTGCCCCTACAATTAAATGCTGCATAGCATATTTATATAAACAAGGGAATACTAACTTCATTTCATCCCACTCTGCAAATGGGTTACTTTTCAGGGAAAGCACTGGATTTGAAAGATAAAGAGAAACTTCATAGCCCTGGTGCGTTTTCTTTTTCTTTTTGTAGCCGTGTGCTAACTCCTTGTGGTGCTTCCAAAAATCGTATTCTGGAGGAGCAGCAGAAGCACTGTCTTCCTCCGATTCGCTAGGGCTGCCCTGTTGCCCTTGCACCATATTTTTAAGTTTTTGTATGGCTCTTCCACAAGCAGCAGGGTCTTGAAAATGTAGGTTTTTTAACCTAGGGTCTAACAGTGTAGCTATTGCTGCATGGTCATTGTACTCAATCAACCCATACCTTTTTTTAAGCTCCCTCATTAATACATCCTTACATTCTCTTATAATATTTGAGCTGGGTATAATGCTGTTTAGTTCGGTTGTCAAGCAATTTAGCATAGGTATTACTTTTGAAGTCGTTGTACGTTTGAAATACTTGCAACAATGAAAAAAAATACTCCGTTTCGTAGAAACGCCCTAATTTCTTATTTTTTGGGAAAAACTGCGTTTTGTTCATTCACTGGGGGGTGTTCATTCACTGGAGCACTTACCATTCAATGTTGGAAGTTTTATCTCAGGCAATGTTAAATCTGGATTATATTTGTTACGTTATTTAGGATTGTGGCACACTCCTGCCACAACCTTCTCGAGAGACTGCGTCCCTCCTTGGAGCGGGTGATCCTTCCTAGGGCTAATTCTGGCTGCCCCTCCAACAAATCTAACAGACTCGCAATTTGTACGAGGCTCATGTTTTCAACGAGTTCGCCTAAAAAAGACAGTAGGTACACACAGTAGGACAGTATAATCGACATAATTAATTCGGATCAACTTTCACAAAGGTTTTTATTTATTGTAGTAATTCAAAGAATACTCACGCACGTACAAAACCGAATTCAAATATTCGTCGTTACAATGATTATTGAATTTAAATTCAATAGTACTTTTATCGCAATTGCGCAAAAATTTGCTGAAATAGCAGAATCGGGGGCCTGTTTTTACCCGAAGATAACAGTATTGTTTCAATTGTTTGTTTGTCCCCGCCTCGAATTCCTCCGAGGATATTTTTGACATTGTTCAAATATAGAACACTACTTTACCATAAAAGTTGCAATATTGATGATAGTGTAACTATCGATAGTTCCTCCGAGTATCACACTGACATACTTTTGAAATTGTTCAAATATAGAACACTACTTTTCTTATTAATAAATAAGAATATTTACAAGTCGGCTGGCAGCAAAGAGTTTTTGTACGATGAAAGCAATAATTTTATAAAAAGTTAGTTTTATTATTTGCCAATTGTTTTGGATTTGCTAAATTGGTTGAATGTCTTCAGCCCATTATTGGCTCACTACTGACCGCGTGGCTCTACATAATTGAGAAGGCCTAAGGCATACCCCATCACGTTGATTCAATGCAGATTGAATGAATATTATAGGAGAAATAAAAGAATAAATATTATCTTTATTTAATCGATGTTTACAGCATTTTGGGTTTCATACGAGGGGCGGCTGAAAAGTTTTGAGCCTAAGTACCTTTAATATTTATTAATGACTCGCGCAATACACCACTAATTGCAGGTGTCATAAGGAGTATATAAGTCAAGTTTTATGTCATTAGCGTGTCATTATTGTGGAACACCTAGCGCAGAAGATGTTCACGCGCGCGGACGCGTCGCTACAACCGCACCTGCGGGACATAGCGATGCACCACGCGCGCCCACCGGACCGACGGGCCTTCCCGCGCGACCTAGTGCGCGGGGATGGCCCACGACAACCATGACAGACCATAAGCCGCCGCCCGGTCGCTGATCGGCTCCTGCTGGGCTTCCCACCAGCGGGATCCACCCGGTAGGGCCTGATCGCCCGGGCGGCGTGAACACAACCGGATTTGACGCCGCGGCCTCGGCCGCCCCACAGGACACGACGATAAATAAAAACGACACCTACCGTGGACCCCCAGGGACCCAATCCAAAGACCAGACCGTAGAAACGGGCTGCGAATGCATCCACAGTCATGGGACAAAAATCCCGAAACTGTTTCCCCACGGCAATTCAACGCTTAGCATCATTACGCTTTTTGTTATTGAACCGTAAACGTCACCATGTCTGAGTCACCTGCACTTTGCCCGAAATTGGAGTACAGAGCCGTCATCAAATTCCTTACAAAGAAGAACAAAACGCCGACTGAAATATTTGAAGAAATGTCAACAGTTTATGGGGAATCTGCACCTTCGTTTGCGACCGTAAAACGTTGGAGCCGAGTGTTCAAACAAGGCAGAGAGTCGCTTGAAGATGATCCGAGGTCTGGACGCCCAAACACCGCCGTTACCGAAGAAAACATTGAAAAAGTGAAAAAAATTGTGCGCGCGATGGGTGCCGAAAATGCTCACGCCGCTGGACAAGCAGCGTCGAGTCGAAACTTCACAGGAGTTTTTGGACATCTGTGGCGATAATCCTGACGATGTTTTTTCTCGCATTGTTACTGTCGATGAAACATGGATTCGACAGTACGATCTGGAGTCAATGCAGTGGATAGAAAAGGGAGAAAAGCCGGCACGGGAGTTCAAAGTGGAAAGATCGGTATCCAAGCTCATGGCCACTGTTTTTTGGGATTGCGCAGGAATTTTGTTCATCGATTACCTTCCTAAAAATACCACAATGAACGGAGACTATTACGCCGCATTGTTGACAAAAGTGCGCCAAGTGGTTGTTGAGAAAAGAAGAGGCAAACTAGCGAAAGGAATGCTGTTTTTGCAAGACAACGCGCCCGTCCACACTGCGCGAATCGCAAGGCGTGCCCTCGCTGAGACAGGATTCGAAGAAATTAATCACCCACCCTACAGTCCAGACCTGGCTCCTAGCGATTATTTCCTCTTTTCAAATTTGAAAAAAGACCTCCGAGGACGGAAATTTTCCAGCGATAATGAAATGAAGGAGGCCGTAAACGAACATTTCGAAGAGAAAAACGGCGAATATTTTTTGACTGGGATAAAAGCACTTTACGGCAAATGTATGAAGTGTATTGAAATAGAGGGAGATTATATTGAAAAATAGATTTTTTATACATTTCTATCAGTATTTTTAATACCTTAGGCTCAAAACTTTTCAGCCGTCCCTCGTACATACTTAAAAATATAAACAAAATAAAAGTAATATAACAAAACTAAAATAAGTTGAATAAACTAGGGCCCTGTGGTGCATTACCCAATACGCTGGCAGCATTTCCTCGCTGTATAGCAATGCTAATACGGCGAGCGAGACAACTGCCAGAGATTGGATCTCAAGTTTTTTCCATTAATTTATTTTTAGAAATATAAAGAATAAATTATATCAAACATGTTAGTTATTATTGAGGAGCTCTACCGGATTTCAAAAAAGGAGGTTCTTAATTCGTCTGCATGTTTCTTTTTCTTATATGTGTGTTACGTAATTTCTTCGTACTGGGTGAACCGATTTTGATACTTCTTTCGACATTTGTAAGCTAGTGATGTGTGGTCCAATTTGAGCGACATCTGACGGTAATTTTTTGAGTTATTCTCAATAATGTGAATTTGACTAATGCTAACTTTTGACTGGGTGTTCCGATTTTGATGATTCTGTTATGTTTGAAAGATAGTGGTTTTTGAGTTATCTCGACTTGGAAGTCTGTTATTTAAAAAAGAAACTTTATTAATCAGTAAGTAGAGCTCCTGCTTGAGAATGCTTTAGTCCACGCCGCCTGCAGAGCGATTAGTTCCGCTCGTACAGTGCCACAAACATATCTGACCCGGTAAGGGGGGCGCTACTGTCTTTGTCTTTGTCTGACATTTGCATTAGTTCCAATTTTGGCCACCGGGTCAGATAACTTTGTGGCACTGTATTGCTTCGTTGTCACAGTAAGTCAGCATTGAAAAAGTCCATTGAAAAAGAGCTCTCTTTCAGGGCCGGCGTTGCACTGGTGACTCCCCTGGTGTTGCTCGTGTCTATAAGCGTTATCTCTGTTTGTCGATGTTGAAGTCTGTTATTTTTTTTTTTGTAAAAAGCAATTATCACTGATGTAGTGAAGTTGGAGCCATATTCAGTGTTCGTTGTATTTTATTTAAATGATCTACAAAAAAAATTGAAGTGTCGTAGAAGACTGTTGGAAAAAAGTATTACTGGACGCGTTTTCTATACGACACTTTTTCTATAGAAACTTGAACCTTCTGAGTGTTTTGGTCTTATTCTTATGTAAATAGTTAATTTAACTTTTTACAAAAAAAAATTGCTCTGGCCTCTGGGTCTTATTCTTTTCTAAAAAGTTAGTTCCTGCTTTGGGTCCCTTGTGTTATATGAAAAAATAAATACAAAATTAAAGTGCTCCCAAAAAAGCAACTTGAAATTATGAAATGGTTTATTGGAGGTCTATAATTTTTTGAGGTTGTTCAAAATGTAAATGCTTTAGAAAAGTGTATCGAGCTCAAACTAAAATTATAGGCCACTTATTATTCCATAACTTAGTTGCTTTTTTGAGGTCATTTATTCAACATACTTAAAACAGAATTTCTCAATTCGACTATATTTGTTTTGTGCTACTTACCTCAATTTTTTGTAGGGTGAATGGTTTGTGATCAATATATTCCAAAGCTGATGCTTTTTGTGTCCTATAAATGACATCTGACGAGTAGTTTTTGAGTTATGGTTGTTACCGTAACTTTTGAGTGTAGATTGTTATAGTTTATTATCATATCATTTTTAGCTTATAATGTTTTATGGTAAAAGTTAAAATTATTTAAGTCTGGCTTCTGTCGCCTCCATAGAAAAGTTGTCAATTGGGATAATTTTGAATTTTTGAAAAAAATATCATATTTTAATCATTCACTTCTTCTGCAGTAAGTTATGTAATAATTAACCGACAAAAAATACGAGGGTAGTTCTCAATTCGACCGTATATGTTTTTTTATGTTTGTTCAGGGATTTTTTCGTCGTTTGTGGGCCAATTTTGATAATATTTTTTTTGTTGTAAATGTAATATGACTAACGCTTACTAAATTACATTACATTTTAATGATTCTAAACGTATACCTTTATTTTAATTTTCCCGTTTAATCCATACCAATAACTTAAATAACAAATCCAACCCACGACCTTTGCGGAGTCGTTAACCCTTAGGCTAACGCACACATGCATAACCAAAATCGAGGTACATACATGAGCTTAACTTCTGTACTATCCATATTTTGTGGTGTGAGCTTCACTGTACGTGTGGTGGTACTCTAATTCGAATTGAAATATTTATTTCTTCAAAGTAGGTTTATACAAACTTTTCGAATGTCAAACTACGCCATCACTTCGACGTATCCGTACGGTGAGTGGTCTCGGAAGGGGAAGCGGCAAGGAGCTCCTAAGGAGGACTGTGACATACCGTGTCGCTCTAGGCGGCCCGCTTGCGCAGCTCTTTCGCCTTCTGCACCTTTTCTGCGAGCTCCTGGGTGGCGCGCTCCACGTTGGCGCGCTCCACGTTGGCGCGCTCCAACCTCCAATTTTGTTTTGCACGCTTTTTCTCTAATTTGGCTTTCTGTAAACGGAGGTTGGAGCGCTCCACCGTCTTGGCGGCCTGCCGCAGAAGCCGCCTTGCTTCTTCGTATTCGGCGGCCCCCTGCTGCAGGTGGAGATCCTCCTCCGCCGCCTCCCTCAGGAGCTCTATCTGTAACAATGGAGACGTTAGCTTTCCTCATCGATGACTTGTACGCCGCATCGCCTTTCCACGGGTCGTGGCTTCGATTCCTGGCGAGGCGGAAATTTAAAACATGAGTAGTACCCACAACACTAGGAAACCCAGTGTGAGGCTAGGAGCTTGAGACATCGTCGGCTTAATAATCAAAAGTCGTATCTCCATCAGGGCAAACTTTACAGGAGCGAGTAAAAACTGATTATTTTAATTTTTTGTTAGAAAAATTATTAATGTAATAATGTACATTTATTTAAAACTGAGTAGGAAATCTATTTTTACAATTATATATTAAATAAAATAAAATGAAATTACTCAGGTGAAAATGGATTTACGAACTTTTCTAAGTAACTGTTTTGAGCGCTACGTAGTAAAAGGGGAGTTACGCCGTCAGCCGTCCCTCGTACATACTTAAAAATATAAACAAAATAAAAATAATATAACAAAACTAAAATAAGTTGAATAAACTAGGGCCCTGTGGTGCAGTACCCAATACGCTGGCAGCATTTCCTCGCTGTATAGCAATGCTAATACGGCGAGCGAGACAACTGCCAGAGATTGGATCTCAAGTTTTTTCCATTAATTTATTTTTAGAAATATAAAGAATAAATTATATCAAACATGTTAGTTATTATTGAGGAGCTCTACCGGATTTCAAAAAAGGAGGTTCTTAATTCGTCTGCATGTTTCTTTTTCTTATATGTGTGTTACGTAATTTCTTCGTACTGGGTGAACCGATTTTGATACTTCTTTCGACATTTGTAAGCTAGTGATGTGTGGTCCAATTTGAGCGACATCTGACGGTAATTTTTTGAGTTATTCTCAATAATGTGAATTTGACTAATGCTAACTTTTGACTGGGTGTTCCGATTTTGATGATTCTGTTATGTTTGAAAGATAGTGGTTTTTGAGTTATCTCGACTTGGAAGTCTGTTATTTAAAAAAGAAACTTTATTAATCAGTAAGTAGAGCTCCTGCTTGAGAATGCTTTAGTCCACGCCGCCTGCAGAGCGATTAGTTCCGCTCGTACAGTGCCACAAACATATCTGACCCGGTAAGGGGGGCGCTACTGTCTTTGTCTTTGTCTGACATTTGCATTAGTTCCAATTTTGGCCACCGGGTCAGATAACTTTGTGGCACTGTATTGCTTCGTTGTCACAGTAAGTCAGCATTGAAAAAGTCCATTGAAAAAGAGCTCTCTTTCAGGGCCGGCGTTGCACTGGTGACTCCCCTGGTGTTGCTCGTGTCTATAAGCGTTATCTCTGTTTGTCGATGTTGAAGTCTGTTATTTTTTTTTTTGTAAAAAGCAATTATCACTGATGTAGTGAAGTTGGAGCCATATTCAGTGTTCGTTGTATTTTATTTAAATGATCTACAAAAAAAATTGAAGTGTCGTAGAAGACTGTTGGAAAAAAGTATTACTGGACGCGTTTTCTATACGACACTTTTTCTATAGAAACTTGAACCTTCTGAGTGTTTTGGTCTTATTCTTATGTAAATAGTTAATTTAACTTTTTACAAAAAAAAATTGCTCTGGCCTCTGGGTCTTATTCTTTTCTAAAAAGTTAGTTCCTGCTTTGGGTCCCTTGTGTTATATGAAAAAATAAATACAAAATTAAAGTGCTCCCAAAAAAGCAACTTGAAATTATGAAATGGTTTATTGGAGGTCTATAATTTTTTGAGGTTGTTCAAAATGTAAATGCTTTAGAAAAGTGTATCGAGCTCAAACTAAAATTATAGGCCACTTATTATTCCATAACTTAGTTGCTTTTTTGAGGTCATTTATTCAACATACTTAAAACAGAATTTCTCAATTCGACTATATTTGTTTTGTGCTACTTACCTCAATTTTTTGTAGGGTGAATGGTTTGTGATCAATATATTCCAAAGCTGATGCTTTTTGTGTCCTATAAATGACATCTGACGAGTAGTTTTTGAGTTATGGTTGTTACCGTAACTTTTGAGTGTAGATTGTTATAGTTTATTATCATATCATTTTTAGCTTATAATGTTTTATGGTAAAAGTTAAAATTATTTAAGTCTGGCTTCTGTCGCCTCCATAGAAAAGTTGTCAATTGGGATAATTTTGAATTTTTGAAAAAAATATCATATTTTAATCATTCACTTCTTCTGCAGTAAGTTATGTAATAATTAACCGACAAAAAATACGAGGGTAGTTCTCAATTCGACCGTATATGTTTTTTTATGTTTGTTCAGGGATTTTTTCGTCGTTTGTGGGCCAATTTTGATAATATTTTTTTTGTTGTAAATGTAATATGACTAACGCTTACTAAATTACATTACATTTTAATGATTCTAAACGTATACCTTTATTTTAATTTTCCCGTTTAATCCATACCAATAACTTAAATAACAAATCCAACCCACGACCTTTGCGGAGTCGTTAACCCTTAGGCTAACGCACACATGCATAACCAAAATCGAGGTACATACATGAGCTTAACTTCTGTACTATCCATATTTTGTGGTGTGAGCTTCACTGTACGTGTGGTGGTACTCTAATTCGAATTGAAATATTTATTTCTTCAAAGTAGGTTTATACAAACTTTTCGAATGTCAAACTACGCCATCACTTCGACGTATCCGTACGGTGAGTGGTCTCGGAAGGGGAAGCGGCAAGGAGCTCCTAAGGAGGACTGTGACATACCGTGTCGCTCTAGGCGGCCCGCTTGCGCAGCTCTTTCGCCTTCTGCACCTTTTCTGCGAGCTCCTGGGTGGCGCGCTCCACGTTGGCGCGCTCCACGTTGGCGCGCTCCAACCTCCAATTTTGTTTTGCACGCTTTTTCTCTAATTTGGCTTTCTGTAAACGGAGGTTGGAGCGCTCCACCGTCTTGGCGGCCTGCCGCAGAAGCCGCCTTGCTTCTTCGTATTCGGCGGCCCCCTGCTGCAGGTGGAGATCCTCCTCCGCCGCCTCCCTCAGGAGCTCTATCTGTAACAATGGAGACGTTAGCTTTCCTCATCGATGACTTGTACGCCGCATCGCCTTTCCACGGGTCGTGGCTTCGATTCCTGGCGAGGCGGAAATTTAAAACATGAGTAGTACCCACAACACTAGGAAACCCAGTGTGAGGCTAGGAGCTTGAGACATCGTCGGCTTAATAATCAAAAGTCGTATCTCCATCAGGGCAAACTTTACAGGAGCGAGTAAAAACTGATTATTTTAATTTTTTGTTAGAAAAATTATTAATGTAATAATGTACATTTATTTAAAACTGAGTAGGAAATCTATTTTTACAATTATATATTAAATAAAATAAAATGAAATTACTCAGGTGAAAATGGATTTACGAACTTTTCTAAGTAACTGTTTTGAGCGCTACGTAGTAAAAGGGGAGTTACGCCGTCAGCCGTCCCTCGTACATACTTAAAAATATAAACAAAATAAAAATAATATAACAAAACTAAAATAAGTTGAATAAACTAGGGCCCTGTGGTGCAGTACCCAATACGCTGGCAGCATTTCCTCGCTGTATAGCAATGCTAATACGGCGAGCGAGACAACTGCCAGAGATTGGATCTCAAGTTTTTTCCATTAATTTATTTTTAGAAATATAAAGAATAAATTATATCAAACATGTTAGTTATTATTGAGGAGCTCTACCGGATTTCAAAAAAGGAGGTTCTTAATTCGTCTGCATGTTTCTTTTTCTTATATGTGTGTTACGTAATTTCTTCGTACTGGGTGAACCGATTTTGATACTTCTTTCGACATTTGTAAGCTAGTGATGTGTGGTCCAATTTGAGCGACATCTGACGGTAATTTTTTGAGTTATTCTCAATAATGTGAATTTGACTAATGCTAACTTTTGACTGGGTGTTCCGATTTTGATGATTCTGTTATGTTTGAAAGATAGTGGTTTTTGAGTTATCTCGACTTGGAAGTCTGTTATTTAAAAAAAAAACTTTATTAATCAGTAAGTAGAGCTCCTGCTTGAGAATGCTTTAGTCCACGCCGCCTGCAGAGCGATTAGTTCCGCTCGTACAGTGCCACAAACATATCTGACCCGGTAAGGGGGGCGCTACTGTCTTTGTCTTTGTCTGACATTTGCATTAGTTCCAATTTTGGCCACCGGGTCAGATAACTTTGTGGCACTGTATTGCTTCGTTGTCACAGTAAGTCAGCATTGAAAAAGTCCATTGAAAAAGAGCTCTCCTTCAGGGCCGGCGTTGCACTGGTGACTCCCCTGGTGTTGCTCGTGTCTATAAGCGTTATCTCTGTTTGTCGATGTTGAAGTCTGTTTTTTTTTTTTGTAAAAAGCAATTATCACTGATGTAGTGAAGTTGGAGCCATATTCAGTGTTCGTTGTATTTTATTTAAATGATCTACAAAAAAAATTGAAGTGTCGTAGAAGACTGTTGGAAAAAAGTATTACTGGACGCGTTTTCTATACGACACTTTTTCTATAGAAACTTGAACCTTCTGAGTGTTTTGGTCTTATTCTTATGTAAATAGTTAATTTAACTTTTTACAAAAAAAAATTGCTCTGGCCTCTGGGTCTTATTCTTTTCTAAAAAGTTAGTTCCTGCTTTGGGTCCCTTGTGTTATATGAAAAAATAAATACAAAATTAAAGTGCTCCCAAAAAAGCAACTTGAAATTATGAAATGGTTTATTGGAGGTCTATAATTTTTTGAGGTTGTTCAAAATGTAAATGCTTTAGAAAAGTGTATCGAGCTCAAACTAAAATTATAGGCCACTTATTATTCCATAACTTAGTTGCTTTTTTGAGGTCATTTATTCAACATACTTAAAACAGAATTTCTCATTTCGACTATATTTGTTTTGTGCTACTTACCTCAATTTTTTGTAGGGTGAATGGTTTGTGATCAATATATTCCAAAGCTGATGCTTTTTGTGTCCTATAAATGACATCTGACGAGTAGTTTTTGAGTTATGGTTGTTACCGTAACTTTTGAGTGTAGATTGTTATAGTTTATTATCATATCATTTTTAGCTTATAATGTTTTATGGTAAAAGTTAAAATTATTTAAGTCTGGCTTCTGTCGCCTCCATAGAAAAGTTGTCAATTGGGGTAATTTTGAATTTTTGAAAAAAATATCATATTTTAATCATTCACTTCTTCTGCAGTAAGTTATGTAATAATTAACCGACAAAAAATACGAGGGTAGTTCTCAATTCGACCGTATATGGTTTTTTTATGTTTGTTCAGGGATTTTTTCGTCGTTTATGGGCCAATTTTGATAATTTTTTTTTTGTTGTAAATGTAATATGACTAACGCTTACTAAATTACATTACATTTTAATGATTCTAAACGTATACCTTTATTTTAATTTTCCCGTTTAATCCATACCAATAACTTAAATAACAAATCCAACCCACGACCTTTGCGGAGTCGTTAACCCTTAGGCTAACGCACACATGCATAACCAAAATCGAGGTACATACATGAGCTTAACTTCTGTATTTTGTGGTGTGAGCTTCACTGTACGTGTGGTGGTACTCTAATTCGAATTGAAATATTTATTTCTTCAAAGTAGGTTTATACAAACTTTTCGAATGTCAAACTACGCCATCACTTCGACGTATCCGTACGGTGAGTGGTCTCGGAAGGGGAAGCGGCAAGGAGCTCCTAAGGAGGACTGTGACATACCGTGTCGCTCTAGGCGGCCCGCTTGCGCAGCTCTTTCGCCTTCTGCACCTTTTCTGCGAGCTCCTGGGTGGCGCGCTCCACGTTGGCGCGCTCCAACCTCCAATTTTGTTTTGCACGCTTTTTCTCTAATTTGCAGGTGGAGATCCTCCTCCGCCGCCTCCCTCAGGAGCTCTATCTGTAACAATGGAGACGTTAGCTTTCCTCATCGATGACTTGTACGCCGCATCGCCTTTCCACGGGTCGTGGCTTCGATTCCTGGCGAGGCGGAAATTTAAAACATGAGTAGTACCCACAACACTAGGAAACCCAGTGTGAGGCTAGGAGCTTGAGACATCGTCGGCTTAATAATCATAAGTCGTATCTCCATCAGGGCAAACTTTACAGGAGCGAGTAAAAACTGATTATTTTAATTTTTTGTTAGAAAAATTATTAATGTAATAATGTACATTTATTTAAAACTGAGTAGGAAATCTATTTTTACAATTATATATTAAATAAAATAAAATGAAATTACTCAGGTGAAAATGGATTTACGAACTTTTCTAAGTAACTGTTTTGAGCGCTACGTAGTAAAAGGGGAGTTACGCCGTCAGCCGTCCCTCGTACATACTTAAAAATATAAACAAAATAAAAATAATATAACAAAACTAAAATAAGTTGAATAAACTAGGGCCCTGTGGTGCAGTACCCAATACGCTGGCAGCATTTCCTCGCTGTATAGCAATGCTAATACGGCGAGCGAGACAACTGCCAGAGATTGGATCTCAAGTTTTTTCCATTAATTTATTTTTAGAAATATAAAGAACTAGCGGACCGCCCGCGGTTTCACCCGCGTGGAACCCGTTCTCGTGGGAATATATGCATGTATTATACATAAAAACCTTCCTCTTGAATCACTCTACCTATTACAAAAAACCGCATCAAAATCCGTTGCGTAATTTTAAAGATTTAAGCATACAGACAAACAGACAAACAAACAAACAGACGGACAAAAATAGCGACTTTGTTTTATACTATGTAGTGATAAATTATATCAAACATGTTAGTTATTATTGAGGAGCTCTACCGGATTTCAAAAAAGGAGGTTCTTAATTCGTCTGCATGTTTCTTTTTCTTATATGTGTGTTACGTAATTTCTTCGTACTGGGTGAACCGATTTTGATACTTCTTTCGACATTTGTAAGCTAGTGATGTGTGGTCCAATTTGAGCGACATCTGACGGTAATTTTTTGAGTTATTCTCAATAATGTGAATTTGACTAATGCTAACTTTTGACTGGGTGTTCCGATTTTGATGATTCTGTTATGTTTGAAAGATAGTGGTTTTTGAGTTATCTCGACTTGGAAGTCTGTTATTTAAAAAAGAAACTTTATTAATCAGTAAGTAGAGCTCCTGCTTGAGAATGCTTTAGTCCACGCCGCCTGCAGAGCGATTAGTTCCGCTCGTACAGTGCCACAAACATATCTGACCCGGTAAGGGGGGCGCTACTGTCTTTGTCTTTGTCTGACATTTGCATTAGTTCCAATTTTGGCCACCGGGTCAGATAACTTTGTGGCACTGTATTGCTTCGTTGTCACAGTAAGTCAGCATTGAAAAAGTCCATTGAAAAAGAGCTCTCCTTCAGGGCCGGCGTTGCACTGGTGACTCCCCTGGTGTTGCTCGTGTCTATAAGCGTTATCTCTGTTTGTCGATGTTGAAGTCTGTTATTTTTTTTTTGTAAAAAGCAATTATCACTGATGTAGTGAAGTTGGAGCCATATTCAGTGTTCGTTGTATTTTATTTAAATGATCTACAAAAAAAATTGAAGTGTCGTAGAAGACTGTTGGAAAAAAGTATTACTGGACGCGTTTTCTATACGACACTTTTTCTATAGAAACTTGAACCTTCTGAGTGTTTTGGTCTTATTCTTATGTAAATAGTTAATTTAACTTTTTACAAAAAAAAATTGCTCTGGCCTCTGGGTCTTATTCTTTTCTAAAAAGTTAGTTCCTGCTTTGGGTCCCTTGTGTTATATGAAAAAATAAATACAAAATTAAAGTGCTCCCAAAAAAGCAACTTGAAATTATGAAATGGTTTATTGGAGGTCTATAATTTTTTGAGGTTGTTCAAAATGTAAATGCTTTAGAAAAGTGTATCGAGCTCAAACTAAAATTATAGGCCACTTATTATTCCATAACTTAGTTGCTTTTTTGAGGTCATTTATTCAACATACTTAAAACAGAATTTCTCAATTCGACTATATTTGTTTTGTGCTACTTACCTCAATTTTTTGTAGGGTGAATGGTTTGTGATCAATATATTCCAAAGCTGATGCTTTTTGTGTCCTATAAATGACATCTGACGAGTAGTTTTTGAGTTATGGTTGTTACCGTAACTTTTGAGTGTAGATTGTTATAGTTTATTATCATATCATTTTTAGCTTATAATGTTTTATGGTAAAAGTTAAAATTATTTAAGTCTGGCTTCTGTCGCCTCCATGGAAAAGTTGTCAATTGGGATAATTTTGAATTTTTGAAAAAAATATCATATTTTAATCATTCACTTCTTCTGCAGTAAGTTATGTAATAATTAACCGACAAAAAATACGAGGGTAGTTCTCAATTTGACCGTATATGTTTTTTTATGTTTGTTCAGGGATTTTTTCGTCGTTTATGGGCCAATTTTGATATTTTTTTTTGTTGTAAAGTAGATATGCGCAGTGGGGTCCTTTTAAAAGGATCACCAGGATCTGATGATGGCATCTCGGAGAAATCGAGGGCAACTTTCGAAAATTGTATGGACAACTAGTGTGTTTGTTCATGTTATCATAAGTACATTAAAGCGCTACCATTTCAAGAAGGTCTGCGGTCGATCTGATGAAGCCGAAAGACAGTCGAGGGAACTCCTCAATGATTTACTGCAGTTATCTAGTGTTTGGGCTTGATTAATTTGTAGTGGCGAGAACTTAATTTGAATTGAGCGCCATCTGGCGAGTACTTTTAAGTTATCTCTGCTTGTCGAGGTAGAAGTCGGTTATTTTATTTTGTAAAAAGCAATAATTTTGTAAAAAGTTTTATTTGCCAATTGTTTTGGATTCGCTAAATTGATTGAATGTCTTCAGCCCATTATTGGCTCACTACTGACCGCGTGGCTCTACATAATTGAGGAGGCCTAAGGCCATACCCCATTCAATGCAGATTGAATGAATATTATAGGAGAAATAAAATAATAAATATCATCTTTATTTAATCGATATTTACAGCATTTTGGGTTTCATACATACTTAATAACAATGGGTCCATTGCACCAATTGATAAATTTCATTATTTAAGGAACTCTTTGTCGGGTATTGCTAGTATTGTAATAAGGACTATAGAGTTTAGTGCTAGTAATTATCAAATTGCCTGGAAAGTCTTATGTGACCGGTTTAACAATGAAACTATACTTTCGAATAATCATTTACATGCCTTAGTCTCTATTTACCCATTCAAAGAGAATCTTTTAAGGCTTTACCATATTTAATTGATCAAGTTCATAAGAACTTCAATGCCTTAAATATTTCTACAGAAGGCTGGGACCCCATAGTAATATTGTTAACAGCGGCAAAGTGAGATCCCAAGACCAGTAGCAAATGGGAGGAATATAAGGGGCTCCTGAAACACCGGCCTTCCCTTGCTGAATTTACTCAATTCATAGAAAATAGAGCCAATGTTTTAGAAACAGCTCCTTACAGTCAAAGCAACACCGATCATAAATATTCTAGTACTAAAGATGGCCATCAACATAGAGGGAATAAATCATTTACAAGTTCTTTAAATAGTTCCAGCATCAAACCATGTGTCATTTGTAATAAACAACATCAAGTATATCAGTGTCAGATATTTCGGGCCATGAGTATAAATGATAAATGGACTGAGGTCACAAAACATAAGTTATGTACCAATTGCCTTAGAATGGGTCACATTAGGGATGTTTCGATTCCCCCAAAGTATCGATACCTATTCATATGAGTAGCACTCATAGATTTATTATATAACTAAAGATCGGCAATTGTATCACTTGGATTGAATTGTATCCCATAAATTTTTATTTCATTAATAAGCTTTTATTTAAATGTATATATTATTAACAATAACATATTAAAATGGTATCTAATATTTACAAACTAAGTAAAGACAAAATACCAGAACGAAATTAAATATTTTTACAAATCAATAATAGTAATAATTGTAAACTGTAATTTTTTAAAATAATGGTACGTAAATTATTAATAAGTAAGTAAGTATTAACTCAATACAATATCCTACTAACTAGCGACCCGCCCCGGCTTCGCACGGGTGCAATGCTGATACTAAATACACTACAAGACCGGAATAACTCAAGTATTCTTGCTTTGACCTACAAAATTACTCTTGTATACGCGATAGAGGATAATTGTGCAATTACCCGTAGGGGGCGCAAAACCCTTCGAAATAATCGTCTTGTGCGAACGGCCGCGTTGAAACTAAGCTTGTAAATAGCTGACAATAGTTATTAGAGTCTACAAAGTTGTATTGTGTAATAATGATTGTTTTCACAGCAATTTCATTTCATTTAGAAAGGCAAGGAGCCGGTTACACTTTTTAACCGACTTCAAAAAAGAAGGAGGTTCTCAATTCGACCGTATATATGCTTTTTTTTATGTACGTTCAGCGATTATTCCGTCGTTTATGGGCCGATTTTGATAATTCTTTTTTTGTTGTAAAGTAGATATGCGCAGTGGGGTCCCCTGATAAGGACACCAGGATCTGATGATGGCATCTCGGAGAAATCGAGGGGAACTTTCGAAAATTGTATGGACAACTAGTGTGTTTGTTCATGTTATCATAAGTACATTAAAGCGCTACCATTTCATGAAGATCTGGAGTCGATCTGATGAAGCCGAAAGACAGTCTAGGGAACTCCTCAACGATTTACTGCAGTTATCTAGTGTTTGGGATTGATTAATTTGTAGTGACGAGAACTTTACACTTATATGTTGAATTGAGCGCCATCTGGCGAGTAGTTTTTGAGTTATCTCTACTTATCAAGATTGAAGTCGGTTATTTTTTTTTTGTAAAAAGCAATTATCTGGAGACGCGACTACGATAGCAAGCAACACATCTGCGACTAATTTAGAAGAATCGTACTACACTCTTACATACGTGCGTGCCTTCATGCATTTAGGTTAGTATGTGTGTATTCGTACCTACGTGCTTGTCTAATGCGCAATGTTTGGAACTTTCCATCTGTACCGGTGTAGTATCTGTGGTCTGTGGTCTCGGAAGGGGAAGCGGCAAGGAGCTCCCAAGGAGGACTGTGACATACCGTGTCGCTAGTTCTCGGCGAGCCTCTCCAGCGCTTCATGCAGCTTAATTAGGATATCGGAGGCTTGCTGCAGCTGGCGGCGGCGCTCCGCCGCCGCCTCCTCCATGTCCCGTATCGTCTGTAACAATGGAGAGATGGAGTTATTATTCGGGTTTCCTGGGATCGGAAACTATCTGATCTATTGTGTCCGATATTGTGAGAGATTGATTACTAGACTATACACCACACACTCAAATTCGGTGTACACAGTACACACAATCGGACTAAGATAATTTTCTAAAATTTAAATCCAAGTGTTTAAACTCAACAATAAGGGTTATAAATAACCAAAAAATATCATTTTAATTAATGTTTTTACACCTTTAGTTACCGTAAATAATATTTATATTAAATGTTTAACGGTTCGCCTTTCAAATTCCTGGTTCCGATTCCTAGCGAGGCGGAAATTTGAATGATGAGTTTAAATTTCCATTCTCGGTCTGCCTGTCATGTGTGTTGTCTCGTGTGGTCCATGCCGCCCACGACACATGGACTCTCGTGTGAGGCTATGAGCTTGCGGCATTATTTACATATATTCCACCACGTGGTATACCCTACTCAGTCCCATACCGAGACTCCCCACAGCCCACACTCACAGCGTCCCGCCGCTCCACCTCCATCCGCAGCGCGGCAGCAGACGCGGCCGCCTCCTCTAATCTCCCGTCTCTCGGCTGCACTCTAGCGCAGTCGCCCAGCCGCTTGAGTTTCTTCCGCAGCGCCACAGCCACCTCCTCCAAGTCCAACTCGTCCTCGTCGGGTCGCCTGTGGAAGGAGATTGGTTGGTAAGTGTCATTTTCTGCCTGGATTTTTCGAAAAAAATCCCAATCTGCGTTCACTTGTGTCACTTAAAGAACCTGTATACAAAGTGTCAAGGGATTAGATAAAAAATAAAAGTCCCCCGGCTATCCCGCTTTTTATTTCCCTAGGCAGAGGGAATTTCAAAAAAATTCTCTGTCAGTGCTTGTCTACACTCTCCAATGCAAATACCCGGTATATTTCATCTTTTTGCGTTCAGTAGTTTCGACTGTGAGTTGTCTGACAGTCAGTCACGCAGTAACAGAAGAGTTTTACGTGTAACAGAATAAACGCACTTCCTGAGACTACTTTGTTCAGAATCGGTAACTGAATCGATTCCACGCATTTTTATTTTTGTTTTATAGCTTATTATTTTTTTATTTAATATCAATGATATATATCTGACTAGTGACCAGCCCCGGCTTCGCACGGGAGCAATGCTGATACTAAATACACTACTAAACTGTGAACGTTGTACATATATAAAAACATAGCGGCCCGCTCTGGGTTCGCACGGGTATAACGTAACATTTAAGTATGTGCCTATGTCACTCGCCCCGGCCGGCCAGTACCGCCGCAAGCGCTACGTCCCGCAATTTTAAATCTGTATTATCGTCGAAAATATTCGATTAAATCTTGTGCTGTAAAGGACCATATAGATCTATATTAAATCAACAATGTATTTAAGCTATTTAATTGGATAAGGATTAATGCTGTATTGGTTAAAATCGCTTCGAAAATTAGCCATTATTCGTCGTAAAAAGTAAATGACAAAAAATGTTATTGTGGGATATCCATAAGAGATAGACATATACCATCGCGGACTTTTATGTAGACCTTTTCAAGGTGTACAATACTTAGTACATTATTTTTATAAATCCTGTAAGGTTAAGCTTGCGTACGCAATGTAAGCAGCAAGAAATTTAAGAATTTACGACACCACATTAGAAACCCTGAAAATAACAGTATTTCTCCATTATTTAATAGATGTTATTATACATAAAAACCTTCCTCTTGAATCACTCTACCTATTACAAAAAACCGCATCAAAATCCGTTGCGTAATTTTAAAGATTTAAGCATACAGACAAACAAACAGACAAAAATAGCGACTTTGTTTTATACTTTTTAGTTCCAAAGCTTCACAGACAGATGGAGAGTTACTTTCACTAGTTACGGTCATAAGGGCTCTTTCAATTTATGCATTTCGTGTGGTACGGCTGCAGTGCGCATGGACGGTCGTTCGTTTTCATACAAAATGCACGGTGCGGCAGCAATGCGGGGTCAGAGTCGCGAACGTACGCAAGCCACACTACTGCCGCACTGTGCACTTTGTGTGAAACTAAACGACCGTGCGTTGGCCCTAAGATGAAGAGCTCTAAGATAACTCATCAAATAATAAGAAATAAAATGCACATAATACATATAAAAAAATGTAGATGATGTTAGAGGCTTTTCAGTAAAAATCTGCAAGAGCACAACCGACAACAATTACTTATTTACATCCAAAATGGCGCGTGATGTGCATTTTAATGATAGCTGATATTTAAGTTGACCATTGAAAAATCAAACATTGGCTTAAAAAGTTACCTTAAAAAACTGTTCCACATATTTCAATAAAAATAGCCCACAATCGGTACTATTGTTTTGTTGCGGAATTTTTGGTTTTGTAACTTTTATGTTATCTTTGTGGAAAATTTTATTTTTGCAGACCTGAAAAACAAAATTGTCTTGTAATTTTGACATCACTTGATGATTGTAAGTTTGATGGTAGTTTTCCAATAAAGTTTAACAAACTTACCTTCAAACTAGTCAGTTGCGCAACGAAGTCCAAAGTCTGCATTATTGCGTATATTGCTGGCGTATTTTTGTAGCACATATTGACCAGCACCGATAGTGATTGATTGAACATATTTTTTATTATATAATTAAACAAAAAACTCTTTGGCATCCAAGCTGCCTAAAAACAATAATTGTTGGAAAATATTTGGCGGACATTCTATTTCTTGCCTGAGACATAGTAGCTCCAGCTTTTGAAAAAAGGCACTCACTTGGAACTGACGTTTCCCCTACAATTAAATGCTGCATAGCATATTTATATAAACAAGGGAATACTAACTTCATTTCATCCCACTCTGCAAATGGGTTACTTTTCAGGGAAAGCACTGGATTTGAAAGATAAAGAGAAACTTCATCGCCCTGGTGCGTTTTCTTTTTCTTTTTGTGGCCGTGTGCTAACTCCTTGTGGTGCTTCCAAAAATCGTATTCTGGAGGAGCAGCAGAAGCACTGTCTTCCTCCGATTCGCTAGGGCTGCCCTGTTGCCCTTGCACCATATTTTTAAGTTTTTGTATGGCTCTTCCACAAGCAGCAGGGTCTTGAAAATGTAGGTTTTTAAACCTAGGGTCTAACAGTGTAGCTATTGCTGCATGGTCATTGTACTCAATCAACCCATACCTTTTTTTAAGCTCCCTCATTAATACATCCTTACATTCTCTTATAATATTTGAGCTGGGTATAATGCTGTTTAGTTCGGTTGTCAAGCAATTTAGCATAGGTATTACTTTTGAAATCTTTGTACGTTTGAAATACTTGCAACAATGAAAAAAAAAAATACTCCGTTTCGTAGAAACGCCCTAATTTCTTATTTTTTGGGAAAAACTGCGTTTTAGTACTGAACTGCGTTTTGTTCATTCACTGGGGGGTGTTCATTCACTGGAGCACTTACCATTCAATGTTGGAAGTTTTATCTCAGGCAATGTTAAATCTGGATTATATTTGTTACGTTATTTAGGATTGTGGCACACTCCTGCCACAACCTTCTCGAGAGACTGCGTCCCTCCTTGGAGCGGGTGATCCTTCCTAGGGCTAATTCTGGCTGCCCCTCCAACAAATCTAACAGACTCGCAATTTGTACGAGGCTCATGTTTTCAACGAGTTCGCCTAAAAAAGACAGTAGGTACACATTATTATCACACAGTATAATCGACATAATTAATTCGGATCAACTTTCACAAAGGTTTTTATTTATTGTAGTAATTCAAAGAATACTCACGCACGTACAAAACCGAATTCAAATATTCGTCGTTACAATGATTATTGAATTTAAATTCAATAGTACGAGGGGCGGCTGATAAGTTCGCGGCCTAAGGTACTTAGCGATTACTAATCACCGCATTACTAATATCACTAGAAGCAGCACTCTCTGGCAGTATATAGAGCCATAATTTTTTTTGTTGTGATCATTAATAGTTAATCTATCTAACAACAAACACCGCCATGTCGACTGAACTTGACAAGTCGCATAATTTCGAGCATCGCGCTGTGATTAAGTTCCTCACAAAGAAAGAAAATACGCCGAAAGGATTTTTTTAAGAAATGTCATCAGTTCTTGTAGAATCTGGACCTTCATATACGATGGTAAAAAAGTAGGTTCGCTTATTTCAACAGGGCTGAGAGCCCTCTGAAGACGACCCCCGACCGGGTCGACCTGTAACGGCAGTGACTGCAGAAAATATTCAAAAAGTAGAGAAATTAGTACTAGAAGATCGAAGAATTAAATTGTAGCAAATAGTAGAGGAGTTACAGGTCATTAAAAACAAATCGCAGAAAATTTACATCAATATTTTCATATGAAAAAAAAATTGTGAACTTTAGGTACCGCGAACGCTCCCACCACTCGACAAGCAGCGGCGACTTGCGACTTGTAACAAGATTTTAGAATTGGCCAAGGACAATTTGGATGCAATTTTTCACCAAATAGTAACCATTGTCTAAACATCAATACGTCAGTATGATCCAATATCGAAACAAGAGTGGAATGAATGAATAAAAAAGGAGAAAGAGCGCCGAAGAAATTCAAAGTGGAAAAGTCGGCGTCTCGGATCATGCCGACCATTTTTTAGGATAGCGAGGGAATATTATTGATTGTCTATTTACCTAAAGAAACTAGAATGAATGGTCAGTACTATGCTAATTTACTGGCTCAATCACCGGAGGCTGTAATGCAGAATAGACGAGGAAAGTTGGCGCGCGGTGTGCTGTTTTTGCAAGACAATGCGCCAGTTCACACCGCTCGGGTTGCACGCCAGGCCCTTAAAGACACAGGATTTTCAGAAATCGACCACCCACCCTATAATCCAGATCTGACACCTAGCGACATTTTTCTTTTTTCAAAATTAAAACAGGAGTTCAGGGGACGAAGATTTTCCGACGATAGTGAGATGAAGGCGGCCGTAAAAAGTCATTTTAACGAGGCAGACAAATGATTTTTTTTCAACGGTTTAAAAGCATTATATGCAAGATGTGAAGAATGCATTTCACTTGAGGGTGACTATATTGAAAAATAAAAATTATATAACCGAACTTTTCTTTCATTAAGTACTTCAGGCCGCGGACTTATCAGCCGCCCCTCGTACTTTTAATCGCAATTGCGCAAAAATTTGCTGAAATAGCAGAATCGGGAGCCTGTTTTTACCCGAAGATAACAGTATTGTTTCAATTGTTTGTTTATCCCCGCCTCGAATTCCGCCGAGGATATTTTTGACATT
This sequence comes from Hesperia comma, assembly GCA_905404135.1. Classification (NCBI taxonomy): domain Eukaryota; kingdom Metazoa; phylum Arthropoda; class Insecta; order Lepidoptera; family Hesperiidae; genus Hesperia; species Hesperia comma. The sequence continues at coordinate 1,626,584 of FR990039.1, forward strand.
GTTCAAATATAGAACACTACTTTACCATAAAAGTTGCAATATTGATGATAGTGTAACTATCGATAGTTGCTCCGAGTATCACACTGACATACTTTTGAAATTGTTCAAATATAGAACACTACTTTTCTTTTTAATAAATAAGAATATTTACAAGTCGGCTGGCAGCAAAGAGTTTTTATACGATGAAAGAAATAATTTTATAAAAAGTTAGTTTTATTATTTGCCAATTGTTTTGGATTTGCTAAATTGGTTGAATGTCTTCAGCCCATTATTGGCTCACTACTGACCGCGTGGCTCTACATAATTGAGGAGGCCTAAGGCATACCCCATCACGCTGATTCAATGCAGATTGAATGAATATTATAGGAGAAATAAAAGAATAAATATTATCTTTATTTAATCGATGTTTACAGCATTTTGGGTTTCATACGAGGGGCGGCTGAAAAGTTTTGAGCCTAAGTACCTTTAATATTTATTAATGACTCGCGCAATACACCACTAATTGCAGGTGTCATAAGGAGTATATAAGTCAAGTTTCATGTCATTAGCGTGTCATTATTGTGGAACACCTAGCGCAGAAGATGTTCACGCGCGCGGACGCGTCGCTACAACCGCACCTGCGGGACATAGCGCCGCACCACGCGCGCCCACCGGACCGACGGGCCTTCCCGCGCGACCTAGTGCGCGGGGATGGCCCACGACAACCATGACAGACCATAAGCCGCCGCCCGGTCGCTGATCGGCTCCTGCTGGGCTTCCCACCAGCGGGATCCACCCGGTAGGGCCTGATCGCCCGGGCGGCGTGAACACAACCGGATTTGACGCCGCGGCCTCGGCCGCCCCACAGGACACGACCATAAATAAAAACGACACCTACCGTGGACCCCCAGGGACCCAATCCAAAGACCAGCCCGTAGAAACGGGCTGCGAATGCAACCACAGTCATGGGACAAAAATCCCGAAACTGTTTCCCCACGGCAATTCAACGCTTAGCATCATTACGCTTTTTGTTATTGAACCGTAAACGTCACCATGTCTGAGTCACCTGCACTTTGCACGAAATTGGAGTACAGAGCCGTCATCAAATTCCTTACAAAGAAGAACAAAACGCCAACTGAAATATTTGAAGAAATGTCAACAGTTTATGGGGAATCTGCACCTTCGTTTGCGACCGTAAAACGTTGGAGCCGAGTGTTCAAACAAGGCAGAGAGTCGCTTGAAGATGATCCGAGGTCTGGACGCCCAAACACCGCCGTTACCGAAGAAAACATTGAAAAAGTGAAAAAAATTGTGCGCGCGATGGGTGCCGAAAATGCTCACGCTGCTGGACAAGCAGCGTCGAGTCGAAACTTCACAGGAGTTTTTGGACATCTGTGGCGATAATCCTGACGATGTTTTTTCTCGCATTGTTACTGTCGATGAAACATGGATTCGACAGTACGATCCGGAGTCAAAACAGGAGTCAATGCAGTGGATAGAAAAGGGAGAAAAGCCGCCACGGGAGTTCAAAGTGGAAAGATCGGTATCCAAGCTCATGGCCACTGTTTTTTGGGATTGCGCAGGAATTTTGTTCATCGATTACCTTCCTAAAAATACCACAATGAACGGAGACTATTACGCCGCATTGTTGACAAAAGTACGCCAAGTGGTTGTTGAGAAAAGAAGAGGCAAACTAGCGAAAGGAATCCTGTTTTTGCAAGACAACGCGCCCGTCCACACTGCGCGAATCGCAAGGCGTGCCCTCGCTGAGACAGGATTCGAAGAAATTAATCACCCACCCTACAGTCCAGACCTGGCTCCTAGCGATTATTTCCTCTTTTCAAATTTGAAAAAAGACCTCCGAGGACGGAAATTTTCCAGCGATAATGAAATGAAGGAGGCCGTAAACGTACATTTCGAAGAGAAAAACGGCGAATATTTTTTGACTGGGATAAAAGCACTTTACGGCAAATGTAAGAAGTGTATTGAAATAGAGGGAGATTATATTGAAAAATAGATTTTTTATACATTTCTATCAGTATTTTTAATACCTTAGGCTCAAAACTTTTCAGCCGTCCCTCGTACATACTTAAAAATATAAACAAAATAAAAATAATATAACAAAACTAAAATAAGTTGAATAAACTAGGGCCCTGTGGTGCAGTACCCAATACGCTGGCAGCATTTCCTCGCTGTATAGCAATGCAGCTGCTAATACGGCGAGCGAGACAACTGCCAGAGATTGGATCTCAAGTTTTTTCCATTAATTTATTTTTAGAAATATAAAGAATAAATTATATCAAACATGTTAGTTATTATTGAGGAGCTCTACCGGATTTCAAAAAAGGAGGTTCTTAATTCGTCTGCATGTTTCTTTTTCTTATATGTGTGTTACGTAATTTCTTCGTACTGGGTGAACCGATTTTGATACTTCTTTCGACATTTGTAAGCTAGTGATGTGTGGTCCAATTTGAGCGACATCTGACGGTAATTTTTTGAGTTATTCTCAATAATGCGAATTTGACTAATGCTAACTTTTGACTGGGTGTTCCGATTTTGATGATTCTTTTATGTTTGAAAGATAGTGGTTTTTGAGTTATCTCGACTTGGAAGTCTGTTATTTAAAAAAAAACTGTATTATTCAGTAAGTAGAGCTCCGGCTTGAGAATGCTTTAGTCCACGCCGCCTGCAGAGCGATTAGTTCCGCTCGTACAGTGCCACAAACATATCTGACCCGGTAAGGGGGGCGCTACTGTCTTTGTCTTTGTCTGACATTTGCATTAGTTCCAATTTTGGCCACCGGGTCAGATAACTTTGTGGCACTGTATTGCTTCGTTGTCACAGTAAGTCAGTATTGAAAAAGTACATTGAAAAAGAGCTCTCCTTCAGGGCCGGCGTTGCACTGGTGACTCCCCTGGTGTTGCTCGTGTCTATAAGCGTTATCTCTGTTTGTCGATGTTGAAGCCTGTTATTTGTTTTTGTATTTTATTTAAATGATCTACAAAAAAAAATTGAAGTGTCGTAGAAGACTGTTGGAAAAAAGTATTACTGGGCGCGTTTTCTATACGACACTTTTTCTATAGAAAATTGAACCTTCTGAGTGTTTTGGTCTTATTCTTATGTAAATAGTTAACTTAACTTTTTACAAAAAAAAAAAATTGCTCTGGCCTCTGGGTCTTATTCTTTTCTAAAAAGTTAGTTACTGCTTTGGGTCCCTTGTGTTATATGAAAAAATAAATACAAAATTAAAGTGCTCCCAAAAAAGCAACTTGAAATTATGAAATGGTTTATTGGAGGTCTATAATTTTTTTTGAGGTTGTTCAAAATGTAAATGCTTTAGAAAAGTGTATCGAGCTCAAACTAAAATTATAGGCCACTTATTATTCCATAACTTAGTTGCTTTCAGAATTTCTCAATTCGACTATATTTGTTTTGTGCTACTTACCTCAATTTTTTGTAGGGTGAATGGTTTGTGATCAATATATTCCAAAGCTGATGCTTTTTGTGTCCTATAAATGACATCTAACGAGTAGTTTTTGAGTTATGGTTGTTACCGTAACTTTTGAGTGTAGATTGTTATAGTTTATTATCATATCATTTTTAGCTTATAATGTTTTATGGTAAAAGTTAAAATTATTTAAGTCTGGCTTCTGTCGCCTCCATAGAAAAGTTGTCAATTGGGATAATTTTGAATTTTTGAAAAAAATATCATATTTTAATCATTCACTTCTTCTGCAGTAAGTTATGTAATAATTAACCGACAAAAGATACGAGGGTAGTTCTCAATTCGACCGTATATGTTTTTTTATGTTTGTTCAGGGATTTTTTCGTCGTTTATGGGCCAATTTTGATAATATTTTTTTTGTTGTAAATGTAATATGACTAACGCTTACTAAATTACATTACATTTTAATGATTCTAAACGTATACCTTTATTTTAATTTTCCCGTTTAATCCATACCAATAACTTAAATAACAAATCCAACCCACGACCTTTGCGGGAGTCGTTAACCCTTAGGCTAACGCACACATGCATAACCAAAATCGAGGTACATACATGAGCTTAACTTCTGTACTATCCATATTTTGTGGTGTGAGCTTCACTGTACGTGTGGTGGTACTCTAATTCAAATTGAAATATTTATTTCTTCAAAGTAGGTTTATACAAACTTTTCGAATGTCAAACTACGCCATCACTTCAACGTATCCCTACGGTGAGTGGTCTCGGAAGGGGAAGCGGCAAGGAGCTCCCAAGGAGGACTGTGACATACCGTGTCGCTAGCTGGCGGCGAGCCTCTCCAGCGCTTCATCTAGCTGCATAAGCACCGCTGAGGCTTGCTGCAGCAGCGCGGAGGCGTGCTGCAGCTGGCGCCGGCCCTCCGCCGCCGCCTCCTCCATATCCCGTATCGTCTGTAACAATGGAGAGATGGAGTTATTATTCGGGTTTCCTGGGATCGGAAACTATCTGATCTATTGTGTCCGATATTGTGAGAGATTGATTACTAGACTATACACCACACACTCAAATTCGGTGTACACAGTACACACAATCGGACTAAGATAATTTTCTAAAATTTAAATTTAAATCTAAGTGTTTAAAATTAACAATAAGGGTATGATAAGGGTTATAAATAACGAAAAAATATCATTTTAATTAATGTTTTTACACCTTTAGTAACCGTAAATAATATTTATATTAAATGTTTAACGGTTCGCCTTTCAAATTCCTGGTTCGGATTCCTAGCGAGGCGGAAATTTGAATGATGAGTTTAAATTTCCATTCTCGGTCTGCCTGTCATGTGTGTTGTCTTGTGTGGTCCATGCCGCCCACGACACATGGACTCTCGTGTGAGGCTATGAGCTTGCGGCATTATTTATTTATATTACCTACTTATACTAGGAGCATGCGGCATTATTTACATATATTCCACCACGTGGTATACCCTACTCAGTCCCATAGCGAGACTCCCCACAGCCCACACTTACAGTGGCGCAGTCGCCCAGCCGCTTCAGTTTCTTGCGCAGCGCCACAGCCACCTCCTCCAAGGTCCCCTCCTCGTCGGGTCGTCTGTGGAAGGAGATTGGTTGGTAAGTGTCATTTTCTGCCTGGATTTTTCGAAAAAAATCCCAATCTGCGTTCACTTGTGTCACTTAAAGAACCTGTATACAAAGTGTCAAGAGATTAGATAAAAAATAAAAGTCCCCCGGTTATCCCGCTTTTTATTTCCCTAGGCAGAGGGAATTTAAAAAAAAAATCTCTGTCAGTGCTTGTCTACACTCTCCAATGCAAATACCCGGTATATTTCATCTTTTTGTGTTCAGTAGTTTCGACTGTGAGTTGTCTGACAGTCAGTCACGCAGTACCTAACAGAAGAGTTTTACGCGTAACAGAATAAACGCACTTCCTGAGACTACTTTGTTCAGAATCGGTAACTGAATCGATTCCACGCATTTTTATGATTTTTTTTTTTATGTATGTTAGAGGCTTTTCAGTAAAAATCTGCAAGAGCACAACCTACAACAATTACTTATTTACATCCAAAATGGCGCGTGATGTGCATTTTAATGATAGCTGATATTTAAGTTGACCATTGAAAAATCAAACATTGGCTTAAAAAGTTACCTTAAAAAACTGTTCCACATACATATTTCAATAAAAATAGCCCACAATCGGTACTATTGTTTTGTTGCGGAATTTTTGGTTTTGTAACTTTTATGTTATCTTTGTGGAAAATTTTATTTTTGCAGACCTGAAAAACAAAATTGTCTTGTAATTTTGACATCACTTGATGTTTGTAAGTTTGATGGTAGTTTTCCAATAAAGTTTAACAAACTTACCTTCAAACTAGTCAGTTGTGCAACGAAGTCCAAAGTCTGCATTATTGCGTATATTGCTGGCGTATTTTTGTAGCACATATTGACCAGCACCGATAGTGATTGATTGAACATATTTTTTATTATATAATTAAACAAAAAACTCTTTGGCATCCAAGCTGCCTAAAAACAATAATTGTTGAAAATATTTGGCGGACATTCTATTTCTTGCCTGAGACATAGTAGCTCCAGCTTTTGAAAAAAGGCACTCACTTGGAACTGACGTTGCCCCTACAATTAAATGCTGCATAGCATATTTATATAAACAAGGGAATACTAACTTCATTTCATCCCACTCTTCAAATGGGTTACTTTTCAGGGAAAGCACTGGATTTGAAAGATAAAGAGAAACTTCATAGCCCTGGTGCGTTTTCTTTTTCTTTTTGTGGCCGTGTGCTAACTCCTTGTGGTACTTCCAAAAATCGTATTCTGAAGGAGCAGCAGAAGCACTGTCTTCCTCCGATTCGCTAGGGCTGCCCTGGTGCCCTTGCACCATTATTCAAATATAGAACACTACTTTTCTTTTTAATAAATAAGAATATTTACAAGTCGGCTGGCAGCAAAGAGTTTTTATACGATGAAAGAAATAATTTTATAAAAAGTTAGTTTTATTATTTGCCAATTGTTTTGGATTTGCTAAATTGGTTGAATGTCTTCAGCCCATTATTGGCTCACTACTGACCGCGTGGCTCTACATAATTGAGGAGGCCTAAGGCATACCCGATCACGCTGATTCAATGCAGATTGAATGAATATTATAGGAGAAATAAAAGAATAAATATTATCTTTATTTAATCGATGTTTACAGCATTTTGGGTTTCATACGAGGGGCGGCTGAAAAGTTTTGAGCCTAAGTACCTTTAATATTTATTAATGACTCGCGAAATACACCACTAATTGCAGGTGTCATAAGGAGTATATAAGTCAAGTTTCATGTCATTAGCGTGTCATTATTGTGGAACACCTAGCGCAGAAGATGTTCACGCGCGCGGACGCGTCGCTACAACCGCACCTGCGGGACATAGCGATGCACCACGCGCGCCCACCGGACCGACGGGCCTTCCCGCGCGACCTAGTGCGCGGGGATGGCCCACGACAACCATGACAGACCATAAGCCGCCGCCCGGTCGCTGATCGGCTCCTGCTGGGCTTCCCACCAGCGGGATCCACCCGGTAGGGCCTGATCGCCCGGGCGGCGTGAACACAACCGGATTTGACGCCGCGGCCTCGGCCGCCCCACAGGACACGACCATAAATAAAAACGACACCTACCGTGGACCCCCAGGGACCCAATCCAAAGACCAGCCCGTAGAAACGGGCTGCGAATGCAACCACAGTCATGGGACAAAAATCCCGAAACTGTTTCCCCACGGCAATTCAACGCTTAGCATCATTACGCTTTTTGTTATTGAACCGTAAACGTCACCATGTCTGAGTCACCTGCACTTTGCACGAAATTGGAGTACAGAGCCGTCATCAAATTCCTTACAAAGAAGAACAAAACGCCGACTGAAATATTTGAAGAAATGTCAACAGTTTATGGGGAATCTGCACCTTCGTTTGCGACCGTAAAACGTTGGAGCCGAGTGTTCAAACAAGGCAGAGAGTCGCTTGAAGATGATCCGAGGTCTGGACGCCCAAACACCGCCGTTACCGAAGAAAACATTGAAAAAGTGAAAAAAATTGTGCGCGCGATGGGTGCCGAAAATGCTCACGCCGCTGCTGGACAAGCAGCGTCGAGTCGAAACTTCACAGGAGTTTTTGGACATCTGTGGCGATAATCCTGATGATGTTTTTTCTCGCATTGTTACTGTCGATGAAACATGGATTCGACAGTACGATCCGGAGTCAAAACAGGAGTCAATGCAGTGGATAGAAAAGGGAGAAAAGCCGCCACGGGAGTTCAAAGTGGAAAGATCCAAGCTCATGGCCACTGTTTTTTGGGATTGCGCAGGAATTTTGTTCATCGATTACCTTCCTAAAAATACCACAATGAACGGAGACTATTACGCCGCATTGTTGACAAAAGTGCGCCAAGTGGTTGTTGAGAAAAGAAGAGGCAAACTAGCGAAAGGAATCCTGTTTTTGCAAGACAACGCGCCCGTCCACACTGCGCGAATCGCAAGGCGTGCCCTCGCTGAGACAGGATTCGAAGAAATTAATCACCCACCCTACAGTCCAGACCTGGCTCCTAGCGATTATTTCCTCTTTTCAAATTTGAAAAAAGACCGCCGAGGACGGAAATTTTCCAGCGATAATGAAATGAAGGAGGCCGTAAACGAACATTTCGAAGAGAAAAACGGCGAATATTTTTTGACTGGGATAAAAGCACTTTACGGCAAATGTAAGAAGTGTATTGAAATAGAGGGAGATTATATTGAAAAGTAGATTTTTTATACATTTCTATCAGTATTTTTAATACCTTAGGCTCAAAACTTTTCAGCCGTCCCTCGTACATACTTAAAAATATAAACAAAATAAAAATAATATAACAAAACTAAAATAATTTGAATAAACTAGGGCCCTGTTGTGCAGTACCCAATACGCTGGCAGCATTTCCTCGCTGTATAGCAATGCAGCTGCTAATACGGCGAGCGAGACAACTGCCAGAGATTGGATCTCAAGTTTTTTCCATTAATTTATGTTTAGAAATATAAAGAATAAATTATATCAAACATGTTAGTTATTATTGAGGAGCTCTACCGGATTTCAAAAAAGGAGGTTCTTAATTCGTCTGCATGTATCTTTTTCTTATATGTGTGTTACGTAATTTCTTCGTACTGGGTGAACCGATTTTGATACTTCTTTCGACATTTGTAAGCTAGTGATGTGTGGTCCAATTTGAGCGACATCTGACGGTAATTTTTTGAGTTATTCTCAATAATGCGAATTTGACTAATGCTAACTTTTGACTGGGTGTTCCGATTTTGATGATTCTTTTATGTTTGAAAGATAGTGGTTTTTGAGTTATCTCGACTTGGAAGTCTGTTATTTAAAAAAAACTGTATTATTCAGTAAGTAGAGCTCCGGCTTGAGAATGCTTTAGTCCACGCCGCCTGCAGAGCGATTAGTTCCGCTCGTACAGTGCCACAAACATATCTGACCCGGTAAGGGGGGCGCTACTGTCTTTGTCTTTGTCTGACATTTGCATTAGTTCCAATTTTGGCCACCGGGTCAGATAACTTTGTGGCACTGTATTGCTTCGTTGTCACAGTAAGTCAGTATTGAAAAAGTACATTGAAAAAGAGCTCTCCTTCAGGGCCGGCGTTGCACTGGTGACTCCCCTGGTGTTGCTCGTGTCTATAAGCGTTATCTCTGTTTGTCGATGTTGAAGCCTGTTATTTGTTTTTGTATTTTATTTAAATGATCTACAAAAAAAAATTGAAGTGTCGTAGAAGACTGTTGGAAAAAAGTATTACTGGGCGCGTTTTCTATACGACACTTTTTCTATAGAAAATTGAACCTTCTGAGTGTTTTGGTCTTATTCTTATGTAAATAGTTAACTTAACTTTTTACAAAAAAAAAAATTGCTCTGGCCTCTGGGTCTTATTCTTTTCTAAAAAGTTAGTTACTGCTTTGGGTCCCTTGTGTTATATGAAAAAATAAATACAAAATTAAAGTGCTCCCAAAAAAGCAACTTGAAATTATGAAATGGTTTATTGGAGGTCTATAATTTTTTTTGAGGTTGTTCAAAATGTAAATGCTTTAGAAAAGTGTATCGAGCTCAAACTAAAATTATAGGCCACTTATTATTCCATAACTTAGTTGCTTTCAGAATTTCTCAATTCGACTATATTTGTTTTGTGCTACTTACCTCAATTTTTTGTAGGGTGAATGGTTTGTGATCAATATATTCCAAAGCTGATGCTTTTTGTGTCCTATAAATGACATCTGACGAGTAGTTTTTGAGTTATGGTTGTTACCGTAACTTTTGAGTGTAGATTGTTATAGTTTATTATCATATCATTTTTAGCTTATAATGTTTTATGGTAAAAGTTAAAATTATTTAAGTCTGGCTTCTGTCGCCTCCATAGAAAAGTTGTCAATTGGGATAATTTTGAATTTTTGAAAAAAATATCATATTTTAATCATTCACTTCTTCTGCAGTAAGTTATGTAATAATTAACCGACAAAAGATACGAGGGTAGTTCTCAATTCGACCGTATATGTTTTTTTATGTTTGTTCAGGGATTTTTTCGTCGTTTATGGGCCAATTTTGATAATATTTTTTTTGTTGTAAATGTAATATGACTAACGCTTACTAAATTACATTACATTTTAATGATTCTAAACGTATACCTTTATTTTAATTTTCCCGTTTAATCCATACCAATAACTTAAATAACAAATCCAACCCACGACCTTTGCGGGAGTCGTTAACCCTTAGGCTAACGCACACATGCATAACCAAAATCGAGGTACATACATGAGCTTAACTTCTGTACTATCCATATTTTGTGGTGTGAGCTTCACTGTACGTGTGGTGGTACTCTAATTCAAATTGAAATATTTATTTCTTCAAAGTAGGTTTATACAAACTTTTCGAATGTCAAACTACGCCATCACTTCAACGTATCCCTACGGTGAGTGGTCTCGGAAGGGGAAGCGGCAAGGAGCTCCCAAGGAGGACTGTGACATACCGTGTCGCTAGCTGGCGGCGAGCCTCTCCAGCGCTTCATCTAGCTGCATAAGCACCGCTGAGGCTTGCTGCAGCAGCGCGGAGGCGTGCTGCAGCTGGCGCCGGCCCTCCGCCGCCGCCTCCTCCATATCCCGTATCGTCTGTAACAATGGAGAGATGGAGTTATTATTCGGGTTTCCTGGGATCGGAAACTATCTGATCTATTGTGTCCGATATTGTGAGAGATTGATTACTAGACTATACACCACACACTCAAATTCGGTGTACACAGTACACACAATCGGACTAAGATAATTTTCTAAAATTTAAATTTAAATCTAAGTGTTTAAAATTAACAATAAGGGTATGATAAGGGTTATAAATAACGAAAAAATATCATTTTAATTAATGTTTTTACACCTTTAGTAACCGTAAATAATATTTATATTAAATGTTTAACGGTTCGCCTTTCAAATTCCTGGTTCGGATTCCTAGCGAGGCGGAAATTTGAATGATGAGTTTAAATTTCCATTCTCGGTCTGCCTGTCATGTGTGTTGTCTTGTGTGGTCCATGCCGCCCACGACACATGGACTCTCGTGTGAGGCTATGAGCTTGCGGCATTATTTATTTATATTACCTACTTATACTAGGAGCATGCGGCATTATTTACATATATTCCACCACGTGGTATACCCTACTCAGTCCCATATCGAGACTCCCCACAGCCCACACTTACAGTGGCGCAGTCGCCCAGCCGCTTCAGTTTCTTGCGCAGCGCCACAGCCACCTCCTCCAAGGTCCCCTCCTCGTCGGGTCGTCTGTGGAAGGAGATTGGTTGGTAAGTGTCATTTTCTGCCTGGATTTTTCGAAAAAAATCCCAATCTGCGTTCACTTGTGTCACTTAAAGAACCTGTATACAAAGTGTCAAGAGATTAGATAAAAAATAAAAGTCCCCCGGTTATCCCGCTTTTTATTTCCCTAGGCAGAGGGAATTTAAAAAAAAATCTCTGTCAGTGCTTGTCTACACTCTCCAATGCAAATACCCGGTATATTTCATCTTTTTGTGTTCAGTAGTTTCGACTGTGAGTTGTCTGACAGTCAGTCACGCAGTACCTAACAGAAGAGTTTTACGCGTAACAGAATAAACGCACTTCCTGAGACTACTTTGTTCAGAATCGGTAACTGAATCGATTCCACGCATTTTTATGATTTTTTTTTTATGTATGTTAGAGGCTTTTCAGTAAAAATCTGCAAGAGCACAACCTACAACAATTACTTATTTACATCCAAAATGGCGCGTGATGTGCATTTTAATGATAGCTGATATTTAAGTTGACCATTGAAAAATCAAACATTGGCTTAAAAAGTTACCTTAAAAAACTGTTCCACATACATATTTCAATAAAAATAGCCCACAATCGGTACTATTGTTTTGTTGCGGAATTTTTGGTTTTGTAACTTTTATGTTATCTTTGTGGAAAATTTTATTTTTGCAGACCTGAAAAACAAAATTGTCTTGTAATTTTGACATCACTTGATGTTTGTAAGTTTGATGGTAGTTTTCCAATAAAGTTTAACAAACTTACCTTCAAACTAGTCAGTTGTGCAACGAAGTCCAAAGTCTGCATTATTGCGTATATTGCTGGCGTATTTTTGTAGCACATATTGACCAGCACCGATAGTGATTGATTGAACATATTTTTTATTATATAATTAAACAAAAAACTCTTTGGCATCCAAGCTGCCTAAAAACAATAATTGTTGAAAATATTTGGCGGACATTCTATTTCTTGCCTGAGACATAGTAGCTCCAGCTTTTGAAAAAAGGCACTCACTTGGAACTGACGTTGCCCCTACAATTAAATGCTGCATAGCATATTTATATAAACAAGGGAATACTAACTTCATTTCATCCCACTCTTCAAATGGGTTACTTTTCAGGGAAAGCACTGGATTTGAAAGATAAAGAGAAACTTCATAGCCCTGGTGCGTTTTCTTTTTCTTTTTGTGGCCGTGTGCTAACTCCTTGTGGTACTTCCAAAAATCGTATTCTGAAGGAGCAGCAGAAGCACTGTCTTCCTCCGATTCGCTAGGGCTGCCCTGGTGCCCTTGCACCATTATTCAAATATAGAACACTACTTTTCTTTTTAATAAATAAGAATATTTACAAGTCGGCTGGCAGCAAAGAGTTTTTATACGATGAAAGAAATAATTTTATAAAAAGTTAGTTTTATTATTTGCCAATTGTTTTGGATTTGCTAAATTGGTTGAATGTCTTCAGCCCATTATTGGCTCACTACTGACCGCGTGGCTCTACATAATTGAGGAGGCCTAAGGCATACCCGATCACGCTGATTCAATGCAGATTGAATGAATATTATAGGAGAAATAAAAGAATAAATATTATCTTTATTTAATCGATGTTTACAGCATTTTGGGTTTCATACGAGGGGCGGCTGAAAAGTTTTGAGCCTAAGTACCTTTAATATTTATTAATGACTCGCGAAATACACCACTAATTGCAGGTGTCATAAGGAGTATATAAGTCAAGTTTCATGTCATTAGCGTGTCATTATTGTGGAACACCTAGCGCAGAAGATGTTCACGCGCGCGGACGCGTCGCTACAACCGCACCTGCGGGACATAGCGATGCACCACGCGCGCCCACCGGACCGACGGGCCTTCCCGCGCGACCTAGTGCGCGGGGATGGCCCACGACAACCATGACAGACCATAAGCCGCCGCCCGGTCGCTGATCGGCTCCTGCTGGGCTTCCCACCAGCGGGATCCACCCGGTAGGGCCTGATCGCCCGGGCGGCGTGAACACAACCGGATTTGACGCCGCGGCCTCGGCCGCCCCACAGGACACGACCATAAATAAAAACGACACCTACCGTGGACCCCCAGGGACCCAATCCAAAGACCAGCCCGTAGAAACGGGCTGCGAATGCAACCACAGTCATGGGACAAAAATCCCGAAACTGTTTCCCCACGGCAATTCAACGCTTAGCATCATTACGCTTTTTGTTATTGAACCGTAAACGTCACCATGTCTGAGTCACCTGCACTTTGCACGAAATTGGAGTACAGAGCCGTCATCAAATTCCTTACAAAGAAGAACAAAACGCCGACTGAAATATTTGAAGAAATGTCAACAGTTTATGGGGAATCTGCACCTTCGTTTGCGACCGTAAAACGTTGGAGCCGAGTGTTCAAACAAGGCAGAGAGTCGCTTGAAGATGATCCGAGGTCTGGACGCCCAAACACCGCCGTTACCGAAGAAAACATTGAAAAAGTGAAAAAAATTGTGCGCGCGATGGGTGCCGAAAATGCTCACGCCGCTGCTGGACAAGCAGCGTCGAGTCGAAACTTCACAGGAGTTTTTGGACATCTGTGGCGATAATCCTGATGATGTTTTTTCTCGCATTGTTACTGTCGATGAAACATGGATTCGACAGTACGATCCGGAGTCAAAACAGGAGTCAATGCAGTGGATAGAAAAGGGAGAAAAGCCGCCACGGGAGTTCAAAGTGGAAAGATCCAAGCTCATGGCCACTGTTTTTTGGGATTGCGCAGGAATTTTGTTCATCGATTACCTTCCTAAAAATACCACAATGAACGGAGACTATTACGCCGCATTGTTGACAAAAGTGCGCCAAGTGGTTGTTGAGAAAAGAAGAGGCAAACTAGCGAAAGGAATCCTGTTTTTGCAAGACAACGCGCCCGTCCACACTGCGCGAATCGCAAGGCGTGCCCTCGCTGAGACAGGATTCGAAGAAATTAATCACCCACCCTACAGTCCAGACCTGGCTCCTAGCGATTATTTCCTCTTTTCAAATTTGAAAAAAGACCGCCGAGGACGGAAATTTTCCAGCGATAATGAAATGAAGGAGGCCGTAAACGAACATTTCGAAGAGAAAAACGGCGAATATTTTTTGACTGGGATAAAAGCACTTTACGGCAAATGTAAGAAGTGTATTGAAATAGAGGGAGATTATATTGAAAAGTAGATTTTTTATACATTTCTATCAGTATTTTTAATACCTTAGGCTCAAAACTTTTCAGCCGTCCCTCGTACATACTTAAAAATATAAACAAAATAAAAATAATATAACAAAACTAAAATAATTTGAATAAACTAGGGCCCTGTTGTGCAGTACCCAATACGCTGGCAGCATTTCCTCGCTGTATAGCAATGCAGCTGCTAATACGGCGAGCGAGACAACTGCCAGAGATTGGATCTCAAGTTTTTTCCATTAATTTATGTTTAGAAATATAAAGAATAAATTATATCAAACATGTTAGTTATTATTGAGGAGCTCTACCGGATTTCAAAAAAGGAGGTTCTTAATTCGTCTGCATGTATCTTTTTCTTATATGTGTGTTACGTAATTTCTTCGTACTGGGTGAACCGATTTTGATACTTCTTTCGACATTTGTAAGCTAGTGATGTGTGGTCCAATTTGAGCGACATCTGACGGTAATTTTTTGAGTTATTCTCAATAATGCGAATTTGACTAATGCTAACTTTTGACTGGGTGTTCCGATTTTGATGATTCTTTTATGTTTGAAAGATAGTGGTTTTTGAGTTATCTCGACTTGGAAGTCTGTTATTTAAAAAAAACTGTATTATTCAGTAAGTAGAGCTCCGGCTTGAGAATGCTTTAGTCCACGCCGCCTGCAGAGCGATTAGTTCCGCTCGTACAGTGCCACAAACATATCTGACCCGGTAAGGGGGGCGCTACTGTCTTTGTCTTTGTCTGACATTTGCATTAGTTCCAATTTTGGCCACCGGGTCAGATAACTTTGTGGCACTGTATTGCTTCGTTGTCACAGTAAGTCAGTATTGAAAAAGTACATTGAAAAAATTAAATTAAAAATTAAAAAAACCCCCGACACAAACATTTAAAAAGTAAAAAATAATATCTCTAAAAATAATACGTTGCGTTGGGGGACCGCTCCTAACTACTCATTATCTACGATTTTTTTCATAAGTATCACATGCCTATTTACCCAAGACTTATCATATTTTATCAATATTTTTTTGTGTTAAAGTTAGAAGTAAATGGAGCGGTCCCCCAACGCAACGTATTATTTTTAGAGATATTATTTTTTACTTTTTAAATGTTTGTGTCGGGGGTTTTTTTAATTTTTAATTTAATTTTTATTTTATACTTTTTATAGGTAAGAATATTCTCGATTAAGTCATAAATATTCTCTTACTGTGCCCTTTCATTTGAGACCCCACACGAGTATATTTGCATACATTCGGCTATTCTTCCCCGCTTTTACCCCCCATAACTTTTAAACGGCTCAACCGATTTTCATAAAACATATTTTAAAATATGCGCCCGTAAGTTCCCTTTAATACAAAAAAACTAAATTGAAATCGCTTCATCCGTTTGGGAGCTATGATGCCACAAAGAGACAGAATGAAAATTCTTCCCCCCTTTCAGCCCCAATAACTTTTAAACGGCTCAACCGATTCTCATCAAACATATCTAAAAATACGCGCCCGTAAGTCCCCTTTAATACAAAGAAAACTAAATTGAAATCGCTTCATCCGTTCGGGAGCTATGATGCCACAAAGAGACAGAATGAAAATTCTTCTCCCCTTTCAGCCCCAATAACTTTTAAACGGCTCAACCGATTTTCATCAAACATATCTAAAAACACGCGCCCGTAAGTCCCCTTTAATACAAAGAAAACTAAATTGAAATCGCTTCATCCGTTCGGGAGCTATGATGCCACAGACAGACAGACAGACACACACACACACACACAGACACGTCAAACTTATAACACCCCTCTTTTTGCGTCGGGGGTTAAAAAGAGCTCTCCTTCAGGGCCGGCGTTGCACTGGTGACTCCCCTGGTGTTGCTCGTGTCTATAAGCGTTATCTCTGTTTGTCGATGTTGAAGCCTGTTATTTGTTTTTGTATTTTATTTAAATGATCTACAAAAAAAAATTGAAGTGTCGTAGAAGACTGTTGGAAAAAAGTATTACTGGGCGCGTTTTCTATACGACACTTTTTCTATAGAAAATTGAACCTTCTGAGTGTTTTGGTCTTATTCTTATGTAAATAGTTAACTTAACTTTTTACAAAAAAAAAAATTGCTCTGGCCTCTGGGTCTTATTCTTTTCTAAAAAGTTAGTTACTGCTTTGGGTCCCTTGTGTTATATGAAAAAATAAATACAAAATTAAAGTGCTCCCAAAAAAGCAACTTGAAATTATGAAATGGTTTATTGGAGGTCTATAATTTTTTTTGAGGTTGTTCAAAATGTAAATGCTTTAGAAAAGTGTATCGAGCTCAAACTAAAATTATAGGCCACTTATTATTCCATAACTTAGTTGCTTTCAGAATTTCTCAATTCGACTATATTTGTTTTGTGCTACTTACCTCAATTTTTTGTAGGGTGAATGGTTTGTGATCAATATATTCCAAAGCTGATGCTTTTTGTGTCCTATAAATGACATCTGACGAGTAGTTTTTGAGTTATGGTTGTTACCGTAACTTTTGAGTGTAGATTGTTATAGTTTATTATCATATCATTTTTAGCTTATAATGTTTTATGGTAAAAGTTAAAATTATTTAAGTCTGGCTTCTGTCGCCTCCATAGAAAAGTTGTCAATTGGGATAATTTTGAATTTTTGAAAAAAATATCATATTTTAATCATTCACTTCTTCTGCAGTAAGTTATGTAATAATTAACCGACAAAAAATACGAGGGTAGTTCTCAATTCGACCGTATATGTTTTTTTATGTTTGTTCAGGGATTTTTTCGTCGTTTATGGGCCAATTTTGATAATATTTTTTTTGTTGTAAATGTAATATGACTAACGCTTACTAAATTACATTACATTTTAATGATTCTAAACGTATACCTTTATTTTAATTTTCCCGTTTAATCCATACCAATAACTTAAATAACAAATCCAACCCACGACCTTTGCGGGAGTCGTTAACCCTTAGGCTAACGCACACATGCATAACCAAAATCGAGGTACATACATGAGCTTAACTTCTGTACTATCCATATTTTGTGGTGTGAGCTTCACTGTACGTGTGGTGGTACTCTAATTCAAATTGAAATATTTATTTCTTCAAAGTAGGTTTATACAAACTTTTCGAATGTCAAACTACGCCATCACTTCAACGTATCCCTACGGTGAGTGGTCTCGGAAGGGGAAGCGGCAAGGAGCTCCCAAGGAGGACTGTGACATACCGTGTCGCTAGCTGGCGGCGAGCCTCTCCAGCGCTTCATCTAGCTGCATAAGCACCGCTGAGGCTTGCTGCAGCAGCGCGGAGGCGTGCTGCAGCTGGCGCCGGCCCTCCGCCGCCGCCTCCTCCATATCCCGTATCGTCTGTAACAATGGAGAGATGGAGTTATTATTCGGGTTTCCTGGGATCGGAAACTATCTGATCTATTGTGTCCGATATTGTGAGAGATTGATTACTAGACTATACACCACACACTCAAATTCGGTGTACACAGTACACACAATCGGACTAAGATAATTTTCTAAAATTTAAATTTAAATCTAAGTGTTTAAAATTAACAATAAGGGTATGATAAGGGTTATAAATAACGAAAAAATATCATTTTAATTAATGTTTTTACACCTTTAGTAACCGTAAATAATATTTATATTAAATGTTTAACGGTTCGCCTTTCAAATTCCTGGTTCGGATTCCTAGCGAGGCGGAAATTTGAATGATGAGTTTAAATTTCCATTCTCGGTCTGCCTGTCATGTGTGTTGTCTTGTGTGGTCCATGCCGCCCACGACACATGGACTCTCGTGTGAGGCTATGAGCTTGCGGCATTATTTATTTATATTACCTACTTATACTAGGAGCATGCGGCATTATTTACATATATTCCACCACGTGGTATACCCTACTCAGTCCCATAGCGAGACTCCCCACAGCCCACACTTACAGTGGCGCAGTCGCCCAGCCGCTTCAGTTTCTTGCGCAGCGCCACAGCCACCTCCTCCAAGGTCCCCTCCTCGTCGGGTCGTCTGTGGAAGGAGATTGGTTGGTAAGTGTCATTTTCTGCCTGGATTTTTCGAAAAAAATCCCAATCTGCGTTCACTTGTGTCACTTAAAGAACCTGTATACAAAGTGTCAAGAGATTAGATAAAAAATAAAAGTCCCCCGGTTATCCCGCTTTTTATTTCCCTAGGCAGAGGGAATTTAAAAAAAAATCTCTGTCAGTGCTTGTCTACACTCTCCAATGCAAATACCCGGTATATTTCATCTTTTTGTGTTCAGTAGTTTCGACTGTGAGTTGTCTGACAGTCAGTCACGCAGTACCTAACAGAAGAGTTTTACGCGTAACAGAATAAACGCACTTCCTGAGACTACTTTGTTCAGAATCGGTAACTGAATCGATTCCACGCATTTTTATGATTTTTTTTTTTATGTATGTTAGAGGCTTTTCAGTAAAAATCTGCAAGAGCACAACCTACAACAATTACTTATTTACATCCAAAATGGCGCGTGATGTGCATTTTAATGATAGCTGATATTTAAGTTGACCATTGAAAAATCAAACATTGGCTTAAAAAGTTACCTTAAAAAACTGTTCCACATACATATTTCAATAAAAATAGCCCACAATCGGTACTATTGTTTTGTTGCGGAATTTTTGGTTTTGTAACTTTTATGTTATCTTTGTGGAAAATTTTATTTTTGCAGACCTGAAAAACAAAATTGTCTTGTAATTTTGACATCACTTGATGTTTGTAAGTTTGATGGTAGTTTTCCAATAAAGTTTAACAAACTTACCTTCAAACTAGTCAGTTGTGCAACGAAGTCCAAAGTCTGCATTATTGCGTATATTGCTGGCGTATTTTTGTAGCACATATTGACCAGCACCGATAGTGATTGATTGAACATATTTTTTATTATATAATTAAACAAAAAACTCTTTGGCATCCAAGCTGCCTAAAAACAATAATTGTTGAAAATATTTGGCGGACATTCTATTTCTTGCCTGAGACATAGTAGCTCCAGCTTTTGAAAAAAGGCACTCACTTGGAACTGACGTTGCCCCTACAATTAAATGCTGCATAGCATATTTATATAAACAAGGGAATACTAACTTCATTTCATCCCACTCTTCAAATGGGTTACTTTTCAGGGAAAGCACTGGATTTGAAAGATAAAGAGAAACTTCATAGCCCTGGTGCGTTTTCTTTTTCTTTTTGTGGCCGTGTGCTAACTCCTTGTGGTACTTCCAAAAATCGTATTCTGAAGGAGCAGCAGAAGCACTGTCTTCCTCCGATTCGCTAGGGCTGCCCTGGTGCCCTTGCACCATTATTCAAATATAGAACACTACTTTTCTTTTTAATAAATAAGAATATTTACAAGTCGGCTGGCAGCAAAGAGTTTTTATACGATGAAAGAAATAATTTTATAAAAAGTTAGTTTTATTATTTGCCAATTGTTTTGGATTTGCTAAATTGGTTGAATGTCTTCAGCCCATTATTGGCTCACTACTGACCGCGTGGCTCTACATAATTGAGGAGGCCTAAGGCATACCCGATCACGCTGATTCAATGCAGATTGAATGAATATTATAGGAGAAATAAAAGAATAAATATTATCTTTATTTAATCGATGTTTACAGCATTTTGGGTTTCATACGAGGGGCGGCTGAAAAGTTTTGAGCCTAAGTACCTTTAATATTTATTAATGACTCGCGAAATACACCACTAATTGCAGGTGTCATAAGGAGTATATAAGTCAAGTTTCATGTCATTAGCGTGTCATTATTGTGGAACACCTAGCGCAGAAGATGTTCACGCGCGCGGACGCGTCGCTACAACCGCACCTGCGGGACATAGCGATGCACCACGCGCGCCCACCGGACCGACGGGCCTTCCCGCGCGACCTAGTGCGCGGGGATGGCCCACGACAACCATGACAGACCATAAGCCGCCGCCCGGTCGCTGATCGGCTCCTGCTGGGCTTCCCACCAGCGGGATCCACCCGGTAGGGCCTGATCGCCCGGGCGGCGTGAACACAACCGGATTTGACGCCGCGGCCTCGGCCGCCCCACAGGACACGACCATAAATAAAAACGACACCTACCGTGGACCCCCAGGGACCCAATCCAAAGACCAGCCCGTAGAAACGGGCTGCGAATGCAACCACAGTCATGGGACAAAAATCCCGAAACTGTTTGCCCCACGGCAATTCAACGCTTAGCATCATTACGCTTTTTGTTATTGAACCGTAAACGTCACCATGTCTGAGTCACCTGCACTTTGCACGAAATTGGAGTACAGAGCCGTCATCAAATTCCTTACAAAGAAGAACAAAACGCCGACTGAAATATTTGAAGAAATGTCAACAGTTTATGGGGAATCTGCACCTTCGTTTGCGACCGTAAAACGTTGGAGCCGAGTGTTCAAACAAGGCAGAGAGTCGCTTGAAGATGATCCGAGGTCTGGACGCCCAAACACCGCCGTTACCGAAGAAAACATTGAAAAAGTGAAAAAAATTGTGCGCGCGATGGGTGCCGAAAATGCTCACGCCGCTGCTGGACAAGCAGCGTCGAGTCGAAACTTCACAGGAGTTTTTGGACATCTGTGGCGATAATCCTGATGATGTTTTTTCTCGCATTGTTACTGTCGATGAAACATGGATTCGACAGTACGATCCGGAGTCAAAACAGGAGTCAATGCAGTGGATAGAAAAGGGAGAAAAGCCGCCACGGGAGTTCAAAGTGGAAAGATCCAAGCTCATGGCCACTGTTTTTTGGGATTGCGCAGGAATTTTGTTCATCGATTACCTTCCTAAAAATACCACAATGAACGGAGACTATTACGCCGCATTGTTGACAAAAGTGCGCCAAGTGGTTGTTGAGAAAAGAAGAGGCAAACTAGCGAAAGGAATCCTGTTTTTGCAAGACAACGCGCCCGTCCACACTGCGCGAATCGCAAGGCGTGCCCTCGCTGAGACAGGATTCGAAGAAATTAATCACCCACCCTACAGTCCAGACCTGGCTCCTAGCGATTATTTCCTCTTTTCAAATTTGAAAAAAGACCGCCGAGGACGGAAATTTTCCAGCGATAATGAAATGAAGGAGGCCGTAAACGAACATTTCGAAGAGAAAAACGGCGAATATTTTTTGACTGGGATAAAAGCACTTTACGGCAAATGTAAGAAGTGTATTGAAATAGAGGGAGATTATATTGAAAAGTAGATTTTTTATACATTTCTATCAGTATTTTTAATACCTTAGGCTCAAAACTTTTCAGCCGTCCCTCGTACATACTTAAAAATATAAACAAAATAAAAATAATATAACAAAACTAAAATAATTTGAATAAACTAGGGCCCTGTTGTGCAGTACCCAATACGCTGGCAGCATTTCCTCGCTGTATAGCAATGCAGCTGCTAATACGGCGAGCGAGACAACTGCCAGAGATTGGATCTCAAGTTTTTTCCATTAATTTATGTTTAGAAATATAAAGAATAAATTATATCAAACATGTTAGTTATTATTGAGGAGCTCTACCGGATTTCAAAAAAGGAGGTTCTTAATTCGTCTGCATGTATCTTTTTCTTATATGTGTGTTACGTAATTTCTTCGTACTGGGTGAACCGATTTTGATACTTCTTTCGACATTTGTAAGCTAGTGATGTGTGGTCCAATTTGAGCGACATCTGACGGTAATTTTTTGAGTTATTCTCAATAATGCGAATTTGACTAATGCTAACTTTTGACTGGGTGTTCCGATTTTGATGATTCTTTTATGTTTGAAAGATAGTGGTTTTTGAGTTATCTCGACTTGGAAGTCTGTTATTTAAAAAAAACTGTATTATTCAGTAAGTAGAGCTCCGGCTTGAGAATGCTTTAGTCCACGCCGCCTGCAGAGCGATTAGTTCCGCTCGTACAGTGCCACAAACATATCTGACCCGGTAAGGGGGGCGCTACTGTCTTTGTCTTTGTCTGACATTTGCATTAGTTCCAATTTTGGCCACCGGGTCAGATAACTTTGTGGCACTGTATTGCTTCGTTGTCACAGTAAGTCAGTATTGAAAAAGTACATTGAAAAAGAGCTCTCCTTCAGGGCCGGCGTTGCACTGGTGACTCCCCTGGTGTTGCTCGTGTCTATAAGCGTTATCTCTGTTTGTCGATGTTGAAGCCTGTTATTTGTTTTTGTATTTTATTTAAATGATCTACAAAAAAAAATTGAAGTGTCGTAGAAGACTGTTGGAAAAAAGTATTACTGGGCGCGTTTTCTATACGACACTTTTTCTATAGAAAATTGAACCTTCTGAGTGTTTTGGTCTTATTCTTATGTAAATAGTTAACTTAACTTTTTACAAAAAAAAAAATTGCTCTGGCCTCTGGGTCTTATTCTTTTCTAAAAAGTTAGTTACTGCTTTGGGTCCCTTGTGTTATATGAAAAAATAAATACAAAATTAAAGTGCTCCCAAAAAAGCAACTTGAAATTATGAAATGGTTTATTGGAGGTCTATAATTTTTTTTGAGGTTGTTCAAAATGTAAATGCTTTAGAAAAGTGTATCGAGCTCAAACTAAAATTATAGGCCACTTATTATTCCATAACTTAGTTGCTTTCAGAATTTCTCAATTCGACTATATTTGTTTTGTGCTACTTACCTCAATTTTTTGTAGGGTGAATGGTTTGTGATCAATATATTCCAAAGCTGATGCTTTTTGTGTCCTATAAATGACATCTGACGAGTAGTTTTTGAGTTATGGTTGTTACCGTAACTTTTGAGTGTAGATTGTTATAGTTTATTATCATATCATTTTTAGCTTATAATGTTTTATGGTAAAAGTTAAAATTATTTAAGTCTGGCTTCTGTCGCCTCCATAGAAAAGTTGTCAATTGGGATAATTTTGAATTTTTGAAAAAAATATCATATTTTAATCATTCACTTCTTCTGCAGTAAGTTATGTAATAATTAACCGACAAAAAATACGAGGGTAGTTCTCAATTCGACCGTATATGTTTTTTTATGTTTGTTCAGGGATTTTTTCGTCGTTTATGGGCCAATTTTGATAATATTTTTTTTGTTGTAAATGTAATATGACTAACGCTTACTAAATTACATTACATTTTAATGATTCTAAACGTATACCTTTATTTTAATTTTCCCGTTTAATCCATACCAATAACTTAAATAACAAATCCAACCCACGACCTTTGCGGGAGTCGTTAACCCTTAGGCTAACGCACACATGCATAACCAAAATCGAGGTACATACATGAGCTTAACTTCTGTACTATCCATATTTTGTGGTGTGAGCTTCACTGTACGTGTGGTGGTACTCTAATTCAAATTGAAATATTTATTTCTTCAAAGTAGGTTTATACAAACTTTTCGAATGTCAAACTACGCCATCACTTCAACGTATCCCTACGGTGAGTGGTCTCGGAAGGGGAAGCGGCAAGGAGCTCCCAAGGAGGACTGTGACATACCGTGTCGCTAGCTGGCGGCGAGCCTCTCCAGCGCTTCATCTAGCTGCATAAGCACCGCTGAGGCTTGCTGCAGCAGCGCGGAGGCGTGCTGCAGCTGGCGCCGGCCCTCCGCCGCCGCCTCCTCCATATCCCGTATCGTCTGTAACAATGGAGAGATGGAGTTATTATTCGGGTTTCCTGGGATCGGAAACTATCTGATCTATTGTGTCCGATATTGTGAGAGATTGATTACTAGACTATACACCACACACTCAAATTCGGTGTACACAGTACACACAATCGGACTAAGATAATTTTCTAAAATTTAAATTTAAATCTAAGTGTTTAAAATTAACAATAAGGGTATGATAAGGGTTATAAATAACGAAAAAATATCATTTTAATTAATGTTTTTACACCTTTAGTAACCGTAAATAATATTTATATTAAATGTTTAACGGTTCGCCTTTCAAATTCCTGGTTCGGATTCCTAGCGAGGCGGAAATTTGAATGATGAGTTTAAATTTCCATTCTCGGTCTGCCTGTCATGTGTGTTGTCTTGTGTGGTCCATGCCGCCCACGACACATGGACTCTCGTGTGAGGCTATGAGCTTGCGGCATTATTTATTTATATTACCTACTTATACTAGGAGCATGCGGCATTATTTACATATATTCCACCACGTGGTATACCCTACTCAGTCCCATAGCGAGACTCCCCACAGCCCACACTTACAGTGGCGCAGTCGCCCAGCCGCTTCAGTTTCTTGCGCAGCGCCACAGCCACCTCCTCCAAGGTCCCCTCCTCGTCGGGTCGTCTGTGGAAGGAGATTGGTTGGTAAGTGTCATTTTCTGCCTGGATTTTTCGAAAAAAATCCCAATCTGCGTTCACTTGTGTCACTTAAAGAACCTGTATACAAAGTGTCAAGAGATTAGATAAAAAATAAAAGTCCCCCGGTTATCCCGCTTTTTATTTCCCTAGGAAGAGGGAATTTAAAAAAAAATCTCTGTCAGTGCTTGTCTACACTCTCCAATGCAAATACCCGGTATATTTCATCTTTTTGTGTTCAGTAGTTTCGACTGTGAGTTGTCTGACAGTCAGTCACGCAGTACCTAACAGAAGAGTTTTACGCGTAACAGAATAAACGCACTTCCTGAGACTACTTTGTTCAGAATCGGTAACTGAATCGATTCCACGCATTTTTATGATTTTTTTTTTTTATGTATGTTAGAGGCTTTTCAGTAAAAATCTGCAAGAGCACAACCTACAACAATTACTTATTTACATCCAAAATGGCGCGTGATGTGCATTTTAATGATAGCTGATATTTAAGTTGACCATTGAAAAATCAAACATTGGCTTAAAAAGTTACCTTAAAAAACTGTTCCACATACATATTTCAATAAAAATAGCCCACAATCGGTACTATTGTTTTGTTGCGGAATTTTTGGTTTTGTAACTTTTATGTTATCTTTGTGGAAAATTTTATTTTTGCAGACCTGAAAAACAAAATTGTCTTGTAATTTTGACATCACTTGATGTTTGTAAGTTTGATGGTAGTTTTCCAATAAAGTTTAACAAACTTACCTTCAAACTAGTCAGTTGTGCAACGAAGTCCAAAGTCTGCATTATTGCGTATATTGCTGGCGTATTTTTGTAGCACATATTGACCAGCACCGATAGTGATTGATTGAACATATTTTTTATTATATAATTAAACAAAAAACTCTTTGGCATCCAAGCTGCCTAAAAACAATAATTGTTGAAAATATTTGGCGGACATTCTATTTCTTGCCTGAGACATAGTAGCTCCAGCTTTTGAAAAAAGGCACTCACTTGGAACTGACGTTGCCCCTACAATTAAATGCTGCATAGCATATTTATATAAACAAGGGAATACTAACTTCATTTCATCCCACTCTTCAAATGGGTTACTTTTCAGGGAAAGCACTGGATTTGAAAGATAAAGAGAAACTTCATAGCCCTGGTGCGTTTTCTTTTTCTTTTTGTGGCCGTGTGCTAACTCCTTGTGGTACTTCCAAAAATCGTATTCTGAAGGAGCAGCAGAAGCACTGTCTTCCTCCGATTCGCTAGGGCTGCCCTGGTGCCCTTGCACCATTATTCAAATATAGAACACTACTTTTCTTTTTAATAAATAAGAATATTTACAAGTCGGCTGGCAGCAAAGAGTTTTTATACGATGAAAGAAATAATTTTATAAAAAGTTAGTTTTATTATTTGCCAATTGTTTTGGATTTGCTAAATTGGTTGAATGTCTTCAGCCCATTATTGGCTCACTACTGACCGCGTGGCTCTACATAATTGAGGAGGCCTAAGGCATACCCGATCACGCTGATTCAATGCAGATTGAATGAATATTATAGGAGAAATAAAAGAATAAATATTATCTTTATTTAATCGATGTTTACAGCATTTTGGGTTTCATACGAGGGGCGGCTGAAAAGTTTTGAGCCTAAGTACCTTTAATATTTATTAATGACTCGCGAAATACACCACTAATTGCAGGTGTCATAAGGAGTATATAAGTCAAGTTTCATGTCATTAGCGTGTCATTATTGTGGAACACCTAGCGCAGAAGATGTTCACGCGCGCGGACGCGTCGCTACAACCGCACCTGCGGGACATAGCGATGCACCACGCGCGCCCACCGGACCGACGGGCCTTCCCGCGCGACCTAGTGCGCGGGGATGGCCCACGACAACCATGACAGACCATAAGCCGCCGCCCGGTCGCTGATCGGCTCCTGCTGGGCTTCCCACCAGCGGGATCCACCCGGTAGGGCCTGATCGCCCGGGCGGCGTGAACACAACCGGATTTGACGCCGCGGCCTCGGCCGCCCCACAGGACACGACCATAAATAAAAACGACACCTACCGTGGACCCCCAGGGACCCAATCCAAAGACCAGCCCGTAGAAACGGGCTGCGAATGCAACCACAGTCATGGGACAAAAATCCCGAAACTGTTTGCCCCACGGCAATTCAACGCTTAGCATCATTACGCTTTTTGTTATTGAACCGTAAACGTCACCATGTCTGAGTCACCTGCACTTTGCACGAAATTGGAGTACAGAGCCGTCATCAAATTCCTTACAAAGAAGAACAAAACGCCGACTGAAATATTTGAAGAAATGTCAACAGTTTATGGGGAATCTGCACCTTCGTTTGCGACCGTAAAACGTTGGAGCCGAGTGTTCAAACAAGGCAGAGAGTCGCTTGAAGATGATCCGAGGTCTGGACGCCCAAACACCGCCGTTACCGAAGAAAACATTGAAAAAGTGAAAAAAATTGTGCGCGCGATGGGTGCCGAAAATGCTCACGCCGCTGCTGGACAAGCAGCGTCGAGTCGAAACTTCACAGGAGTTTTTGGACATCTGTGGCGATAATCCTGATGATGTTTTTTCTCGCATTGTTACTGTCGATGAAACATGGATTCGACAGTACGATCCGGAGTCAAAACAGGAGTCAATGCAGTGGATAGAAAAGGGAGAAAAGCCGCCACGGGAGTTCAAAGTGGAAAGATCCAAGCTCATGGCCACTGTTTTTTGGGATTGCGCAGGAATTTTGTTCATCGATTACCTTCCTAAAAATACCACAATGAACGGAGACTATTACGCCGCATTGTTGACAAAAGTGCGCCAAGTGGTTG
The DNA here is from genome assembly GCA_905404135.1 of Hesperia comma. Taxonomy (NCBI): domain Eukaryota; kingdom Metazoa; phylum Arthropoda; class Insecta; order Lepidoptera; family Hesperiidae; genus Hesperia; species Hesperia comma. The sequence continues at coordinate 1,654,174 of FR990039.1, forward strand.
TTGAGAAAAGAAGAGGCAAACTAGCGAAAGGAATCCTGTTTTTGCAAGACAACGCGCCCGTCCACACTGCGCGAATCGCAAGGCGTGCCCTCGCTGAGACAGGATTCGAAGAAATTAATCACCCACCCTACAGTCCAGACCTGGCTCCTAGCGATTATTTCCTCTTTTCAAATTTGAAAAAAGACCGCCGAGGACGGAAATTTTCCAGCGATAATGAAATGAAGGAGGCCGTAAACGAACATTTCGAAGAGAAAAACGGCGAATATTTTTTGACTGGGATAAAAGCACTTTACGGCAAATGTAAGAAGTGTATTGAAATAGAGGGAGATTATATTGAAAAGTAGATTTTTTATACATTTCTATCAGTATTTTTAATACCTTAGGCTCAAAACTTTTCAGCCGTCCCTCGTACATACTTAAAAATATAAACAAAATAAAAATAATATAACAAAACTAAAATAATTTGAATAAACTAGGGCCCTGTTGTGCAGTACCCAATACGCTGGCAGCATTTCCTCGCTGTATAGCAATGCAGCTGCTAATACGGCGAGCGAGACAACTGCCAGAGATTGGATCTCAAGTTTTTTCCATTAATTTATGTTTAGAAATATAAAGAATAAATTATATCAAACATGTTAGTTATTATTGAGGAGCTCTACCGGATTTCAAAAAAGGAGGTTCTTAATTCGTCTGCATGTATCTTTTTCTTATATGTGTGTTACGTAATTTCTTCGTACTGGGTGAACCGATTTTGATACTTCTTTCGACATTTGTAAGCTAGTGATGTGTGGTCCAATTTGAGCGACATCTGACGGTAATTTTTTGAGTTATTCTCAATAATGCGAATTTGACTAATGCTAACTTTTGACTGGGTGTTCCGATTTTGATGATTCTTTTATGTTTGAAAGATAGTGGTTTTTGAGTTATCTCGACTTGGAAGTCTGTTATTTAAAAAAAACTGTATTATTCAGTAAGTAGAGCTCCGGCTTGAGAATGCTTTAGTCCACGCCGCCTGCAGAGCGATTAGTTCCGCTCGTACAGTGCCACAAACATATCTGACCCGGTAAGGGGGGCGCTACTGTCTTTGTCTTTGTCTGACATTTGCATTAGTTCCAATTTTGGCCACCGGGTCAGATAACTTTGTGGCACTGTATTGCTTCGTTGTCACAGTAAGTCAGTATTGAAAAAGTACATTGAAAAAGAGCTCTCCTTCAGGGCCGGCGTTGCACTGGTGACTCCCCTGGTGTTGCTCGTGTCTATAAGCGTTATCTCTGTTTGTCGATGTTGAAGCCTGTTATTTGTTTTTGTATTTTATTTAAATGATCTACAAAAAAAAATTGAAGTGTCGTAGAAGACTGTTGGAAAAAAGTATTACTGGGCGCGTTTTCTATACGACACTTTTTCTATAGAAAATTGAACCTTCTGAGTGTTTTGGTCTTATTCTTATGTAAATAGTTAACTTAACTTTTTACAAAAAAAAAAATTGCTCTGGCCTCTGGGTCTTATTCTTTTCTAAAAAGTTAGTTACTGCTTTGGGTCCCTTGTGTTATATGAAAAAATAAATACAAAATTAAAGTGCTCCCAAAAAAGCAACTTGAAATTATGAAATGGTTTATTGGAGGTCTATAATTTTTTTTGAGGTTGTTCAAAATGTAAATGCTTTAGAAAAGTGTATCGAGCTCAAACTAAAATTATAGGCCACTTATTATTCCATAACTTAGTTGCTTTCAGAATTTCTCAATTCGACTATATTTGTTTTGTGCTACTTACCTCAATTTTTTGTAGGGTGAATGGTTTGTGATCAATATATTCCAAAGCTGATGCTTTTTGTGTCCTATAAATGACATCTGACGAGTAGTTTTTGAGTTATGGTTGTTACCGTAACTTTTGAGTGTAGATTGTTATAGTTTATTATCATATCATTTTTAGCTTATAATGTTTTATGGTAAAAGTTAAAATTATTTAAGTCTGGCTTCTGTCGCCTCCATAGAAAAGTTGTCAATTGGGATAATTTTGAATTTTTGAAAAAAATATCATATTTTAATCATTCACTTCTTCTGCAGTAAGTTATGTAATAATTAACCGACAAAAAATACGAGGGTAGTTCTCAATTCGACCGTATATGTTTTTTTATGTTTGTTCAGGGATTTTTTCGTCGTTTATGGGCCAATTTTGATAATATTTTTTTTGTTGTAAATGTAATATGACTAACGCTTACTAAATTACATTACATTTTAATGATTCTAAACGTATACCTTTATTTTAATTTTCCCGTTTAATCCATACCAATAACTTAAATAACAAATCCAACCCACGACCTTTGCGGGAGTCGTTAACCCTTAGGCTAACGCACACATGCATAACCAAAATCGAGGTACATACATGAGCTTAACTTCTGTACTATCCATATTTTGTGGTGTGAGCTTCACTGTACGTGTGGTGGTACTCTAATTCAAATTGAAATATTTATTTCTTCAAAGTAGGTTTATACAAACTTTTCGAATGTCAAACTACGCCATCACTTCAACGTATCCCTACGGTGAGTGGTCTCGGAAGGGGAAGCGGCAAGGAGCTCCCAAGGAGGACTGTGACATACCGTGTCGCTAGCTGGCGGCGAGCCTCTCCAGCGCTTCATCTAGCTGCATAAGCACCGCTGAGGCTTGCTGCAGCAGCGCGGAGGCGTGCTGCAGCAGCGCGGAGGCGTGCTGCAGCTGGCGCCGGCCCTCCGCCGCCGCCTCCTCCATATCCCGTATCGTCTGTAACAATGGAGAGATGGAGTTATTATTCGGGTTTCCTGGGATCGGAAACTATCTGATCTATTGTGTCCGATATTGTGAGAGATTGATTACTAGACTATACACCACACACTCAAATTCGGTGTACACAGTACACACAATCGGACTAAGATAATTTTCTAAAATTTAAATTTAAATCTAAGTGTTTAAAATTAACAATAAGGGTATGATAAGGGTTATAAATAACGAAAAAATATCATTTTAATTAATGTTTTTACACCTTTAGTAACCGTAAATAATATTTATATTAAATGTTTAACGGTTCGCCTTTCAAATTCCTGGTTCGGATTCCTAGCGAGGCGGAAATTTGAATGATGAGTTTAAATTTCCATTCTCGGTCTGCCTGTCATGTGTGTTGTCTTGTGTGGTCCATGCCGCCCACGACACATGGACTCTCGTGTGAGGCTATGAGCTTGCGGCATTATTTATTTATATTACCTACTTATACTAGGAGCATGCGGCATTATTTACATATATTCCACCACGTGGTATACCCTACTCAGTCCCATAGCGAGACTCCCCACAGCCCACACTTACAGTGGCGCAGTCGCCCAGCCGCTTCAGTTTCTTGCGCAGCGCCACAGCCACCTCCTCCAAGGTCCCCTCCTCGTCGGGTCGTCTGTGGAAGGAGATTGGTTGGTAAGTGTCATTTTCTGCCTGGATTTTTCGAAAAAAATCCCAATCTGCGTTCACTTGTGTCACTTAAAGAACCTGTATACAAAGTGTCAAGAGATTAGATAAAAAATAAAAGTCCCCCGGTTATCCCGCTTTTTATTTCCCTAGGAAGAGGGAATTTAAAAAAAAATCTCTGTCAGTGCTTGTCTACACTCTCCAATGCAAATACCCGGTATATTTCATCTTTTTGTGTTCAGTAGTTTCGACTGTGAGTTGTCTGACAGTCAGTCACGCAGTACCTAACAGAAGAGTTTTACGCGTAACAGAATAAACGCACTTCCTGAGACTACTTTGTTCAGAATCGGTAACTGAATCGATTCCACGCATTTTTATGATTTTTTTTTTTTATGTATGTTAGAGGCTTTTCAGTAAAAATCTGCAAGAGCACAACCTACAACAATTACTTATTTACATCCAAAATGGCGCGTGATGTGCATTTTAATGATAGCTGATATTTAAGTTGACCATTGAAAAATCAAACATTGGCTTAAAAAGTTACCTTAAAAAACTGTTCCACATACATATTTCAATAAAAATAGCCCACAATCGGTACTATTGTTTTGTTGCGGAATTTTTGGTTTTGTAACTTTTATGTTATCTTTGTGGAAAATTTTATTTTTGCAGACCTGAAAAACAAAATTGTCTTGTAATTTTGACATCACTTGATGTTTGTAAGTTTGATGGTAGTTTTCCAATAAAGTTTAACAAACTTACCTTCAAACTAGTCAGTTGTGCAACGAAGTCCAAAGTCTGCATTATTGCGTATATTGCTGGCGTATTTTTGTAGCACATATTGACCAGCACCGATAGTGATTGATTGAACATATTTTTTATTATATAATTAAACAAAAAACTCTTTGGCATCCAAGCTGCCTAAAAACAATAATTGTTGAAAATATTTGGCGGACATTCTATTTCTTGCCTGAGACATAGTAGCTCCAGCTTTTGAAAAAAGGCACTCACTTGGAACTGACGTTGCCCCTACAATTAAATGCTGCATAGCATATTTATATAAACAAGGGAATACTAACTTCATTTCATCCCACTCTTCAAATGGGTTACTTTTCAGGGAAAGCACTGGATTTGAAAGATAAAGAGAAACTTCATAGCCCTGGTGCGTTTTCTTTTTCTTTTTGTGGCCGTGTGCTAACTCCTTGTGGTACTTCCAAAAATCGTATTCTGAAGGAGCAGCAGAAGCACTGTCTTCCTCCGATTCGCTAGGGCTGCCCTGGTGCCCTTGCACCATTATTCAAATATAGAACACTACTTTTCTTTTTAATAAATAAGAATATTTACAAGTCGGCTGGCAGCAAAGAGTTTTTATACGATGAAAGAAATAATTTTATAAAAAGTTAGTTTTATTATTTGCCAATTGTTTTGGATTTGCTAAATTGGTTGAATGTCTTCAGCCCATTATTGGCTCACTACTGACCGCGTGGCTCTACATAATTGAGGAGGCCTAAGGCATACCCGATCACGCTGATTCAATGCAGATTGAATGAATATTATAGGAGAAATAAAAGAATAAATATTATCTTTATTTAATCGATGTTTACAGCATTTTGGGTTTCATACGAGGGGCGGCTGAAAAGTTTTGAGCCTAAGTACCTTTAATATTTATTAATGACTCGCGAAATACACCACTAATTGCAGGTGTCATAAGGAGTATATAAGTCAAGTTTCATGTCATTAGCGTGTCATTATTGTGGAACACCTAGCGCAGAAGATGTTCACGCGCGCGGACGCGTCGCTACAACCGCACCTGCGGGACATAGCGATGCACCACGCGCGCCCACCGGACCGACGGGCCTTCCCGCGCGACCTAGTGCGCGGGGATGGCCCACGACAACCATGACAGACCATAAGCCGCCGCCCGGTCGCTGATCGGCTCCTGCTGGGCTTCCCACCAGCGGGATCCACCCGGTAGGGCCTGATCGCCCGGGCGGCGTGAACACAACCGGATTTGACGCCGCGGCCTCGGCCGCCCCACAGGACACGACCATAAATAAAAACGACACCTACCGTGGACCCCCAGGGACCCAATCCAAAGACCAGCCCGTAGAAACGGGCTGCGAATGCAACCACAGTCATGGGACAAAAATCCCGAAACTGTTTGCCCCACGGCAATTCAACGCTTAGCATCATTACGCTTTTTGTTATTGAACCGTAAACGTCACCATGTCTGAGTCACCTGCACTTTGCACGAAATTGGAGTACAGAGCCGTCATCAAATTCCTTACAAAGAAGAACAAAACGCCGACTGAAATATTTGAAGAAATGTCAACAGTTTATGGGGAATCTGCACCTTCGTTTGCGACCGTAAAACGTTGGAGCCGAGTGTTCAAACAAGGCAGAGAGTCGCTTGAAGATGATCCGAGGTCTGGACGCCCAAACACCGCCGTTACCGAAGAAAACATTGAAAAAGTGAAAAAAATTGTGCGCGCGATGGGTGCCGAAAATGCTCACGCCGCTGCTGGACAAGCAGCGTCGAGTCGAAACTTCACAGGAGTTTTTGGACATCTGTGGCGATAATCCTGATGATGTTTTTTCTCGCATTGTTACTGTCGATGAAACATGGATTCGACAGTACGATCCGGAGTCAAAACAGGAGTCAATGCAGTGGATAGAAAAGGGAGAAAAGCCGCCACGGGAGTTCAAAGTGGAAAGATCCAAGCTCATGGCCACTGTTTTTTGGGATTGCGCAGGAATTTTGTTCATCGATTACCTTCCTAAAAATACCACAATGAACGGAGACTATTACGCCGCATTGTTGACAAAAGTGCGCCAAGTGGTTGTTGAGAAAAGAAGAGGCAAACTAGCGAAAGGAATCCTGTTTTTGCAAGACAACGCGCCCGTCCACACTGCGCGAATCGCAAGGCGTGCCCTCGCTGAGACAGGATTCGAAGAAATTAATCACCCACCCTACAGTCCAGACCTGGCTCCTAGCGATTATTTCCTCTTTTCAAATTTGAAAAAAGACCGCCGAGGACGGAAATTTTCCAGCGATAATGAAATGAAGGAGGCCGTAAACGAACATTTCGAAGAGAAAAACGGCGAATATTTTTTGACTGGGATAAAAGCACTTTACGGCAAATGTAAGAAGTGTATTGAAATAGAGGGAGATTATATTGAAAAGTAGATTTTTTATACATTTCTATCAGTATTTTTAATACCTTAGGCTCAAAACTTTTCAGCCGTCCCTCGTTTGAATAAACTAGGGCCCTGTTGTGCAGTACCCAATACGCTGGCAGCATTTCCTCGCTGTATAGCAATGCAGCTGCTAATACGGCGAGCGAGACAACTGCCAGAGATTGGATCTCAAGTTTTTTCCATTAATTTATGTTTAGAAATATAAAGAATAAATTATATCAAACATGTTAGTTATTATTGAGGAGCTCTACCGGATTTCAAAAAAGGAGGTTCTTAATTCGTCTGCATGTATCTTTTTCTTATATGTGTGTTACGTAATTTCTTCGTACTGGGTGAACCGATTTTGATACTTCTTTCGACATTTGTAAGCTAGTGATGTGTGGTCCAATTTGAGCGACATCTGACGGTAATTTTTTGAGTTATTCTCAATAATGCGAATTTGACTAATGCTAACTTTTGACTGGGTGTTCCGATTTTGATGATTCTTTTATGTTTGAAAGATAGTGGTTTTTGAGTTATCTCGACTTGGAAGTCTGTTATTTAAAAAAAACTGTATTATTCAGTAAGTAGAGCTCCGGCTTGAGAATGCTTTAGTCCACGCCGCCTGCAGAGCGATTAGTTCCGCTCGTACAGTGCCACAAACATATCTGACCCGGTAAGGGGGGCGCTACTGTCTTTGTCTTTGTCTGACATTTGCATTAGTTCCAATTTTGGCCACCGGGTCAGATAACTTTGTGGCACTGTATTGCTTCGTTGTCACAGTAAGTCAGTATTGAAAAAGTACATTGAAAAAGAGCTCTCCTTCAGGGCCGGCGTTGCACTGGTGACTCCCCTGGTGTTGCTCGTGTCTATAAGCGTTATCTCTGTTTGTCGATGTTGAAGCCTGTTATTTGTTTTTGTATTTTATTTAAATGATCTACAAAAAAAAATTGAAGTGTCGTAGAAGACTGTTGGAAAAAAGTATTACTGGGCGCGTTTTCTATACGACACTTTTTCTATAGAAAATTGAACCTTCTGAGTGTTTTGGTCTTATTCTTATGTAAATAGTTAACTTAACTTTTTACAAAAAAAAAAATTGCTCTGGCCTCTGGGTCTTATTCTTTTCTAAAAAGTTAGTTACTGCTTTGGGTCCCTTGTGTTATATGAAAAAATAAATACAAAATTAAAGTGCTCCCAAAAAAGCAACTTGAAATTATGAAATGGTTTATTGGAGGTCTATAATTTTTTTTGAGGTTGTTCAAAATGTAAATGCTTTAGAAAAGTGTATCGAGCTCAAACTAAAATTATAGGCCACTTATTATTCCATAACTTAGTTGCTTTCAGAATTTCTCAATTCGACTATATTTGTTTTGTGCTACTTACCTCAATTTTTTGTAGGGTGAATGGTTTGTGATCAATATATTCCAAAGCTGATGCTTTTTGTGTCCTATAAATGACATCTGACGAGTAGTTTTTGAGTTATGGTTGTTACCGTAACTTTTGAGTGTAGATTGTTATAGTTTATTATCATATCATTTTTAGCTTATAATGTTTTATGGTAAAAGTTAAAATTATTTAAGTCTGGCTTCTGTCGCCTCCATAGAAAAGTTGTCAATTGGGATAATTTTGAATTTTTGAAAAAAATATCATATTTTAATCATTCACTTCTTCTGCAGTAAGTTATGTAATAATTAACCGACAAAAAATACGAGGGTAGTTCTCAATTCGACCGTATATGTTTTTTTATGTTTGTTCAGGGATTTTTTCGTCGTTTATGGGCCAATTTTGATAATATTTTTTTTGTTGTAAATGTAATATGACTAACGCTTACTAAATTACATTACATTTTAATGATTCTAAACGTATACCTTTATTTTAATTTTCCCGTTTAATCCATACCAATAACTTAAATAACAAATCCAACCCACGACCTTTGCGGGAGTCGTTAACCCTTAGGCTAACGCACACATGCATAACCAAAATCGAGGTACATACATGAGCTTAACTTCTGTACTATCCATATTTTGTGGTGTGAGCTTCACTGTACGTGTGGTGGTACTCTAATTCAAATTGAAATATTTATTTCTTCAAAGTAGGTTTATACAAACTTTTCGAATGTCAAACTACGCCATCACTTCAACGTATCCCTACGGTGAGTGGTCTCGGAAGGGGAAGCGGCAAGGAGCTCCCAAGGAGGACTGTGACATACCGTGTCGCTAGCTGTAGACTACGGGCCCATGTCGAAAATGGGGGGGTCATACGAACCACCAGGTGATGTATATAGGACGATATAAGAGCACAAAATAATAAGATTCAGCACTATGCCGTCACTTGTAAGCTGTCCAACTGAGTGCTGGTGAGAATTCAAAAGTGCAGGTAGAGGGAGTACATTTTGGTCATATGATTCTGTACGGCATTTTCACCATCGATAGATCCATGAAAAATAATAAGAAAGCGCGCAGTCCCGTAAAAAAATGGTGAGCCACAAAGTCGGTAAATTTGTTTGATTTTTTGAAAATTCCAGGGTAAATTTAGTCATTTGATCCTGTACGGCATCAGTTTCATGCTGTTTCAATACAGCTTCTAATCCATTATTCCGCAACGCCGTACAAAAATCATGCGACAAGGGGAAAAATCGAGGGTTGAAACCCCCTCTATTTCCGTGGTCTGGGGGGTGATTTGAAAAAGTACGGCTTCGGTTCCAAAACATTATCTAGCACTCAAAAGTACTATTAAAAATAATGCCGTCAAAAAGTTATTGTTCATTTGAATGTATATTAATAATTGCCTTAATTTCATGGTATACTTGATTTATAAAGCTGTAATGTCATTTGACACTGTACGGCAACTTTTTTTTTAACATGATATTGTAAAATATAATTGTTGCATAGTATTGCCGTTCAAAAGAAACTGTTCTAAAAAAAGTTACAGAGAAATACAAAAACTGAAATTTGTTAAATTATTGCAGAAGTTTAAATATTCATAGATTAATAGAATATAGCAATTTCCTACATTTTTCCCTTGTTCTTAATAGTATTAAGATACATAAATTAGGAAAAAATGATGCCGTACATTTTAATGCAGACTATATTTTTCATACATTTCGTTCTATGGATTTTTCCTTGAATTTTTTTTCCCTACAAACCTTTGGACCAACGAAAATGTACGGCATGTAAAAAAATATTATCTGTGCATAAAATACTTTCAAAATAAATTAATTTTATGTTGTTTCAAATCACCCCCCAGACCACGGAAATAGAGGGGGTTGCAACCCTCGATTTTTTCCCCTTGTCGCATGATTTTTGTACGGCGTTGCGGAATAATGGATTAGAAGCTGTATTGAAACAGTATGAAACTGATGCCGTACAGGATCAAATGACCAAATTTACCCTGAAATTTTCAAAAAATCAAAAAAAATTACCGACTTTGTGGCTCACCATTTTTTTACGGGACTGCGCGCTTTCTTATTATTTTTCATGGATCTATCGATGGTGAAAATGCCGTACAGAATCATATGACCAAAATGTACTCCCTCTACCTGCACTTTTGAATTCTCACCAGCACTCAGTTGGACAGCTTACAAGTGACGGCATAGTGCTGAATCTTATTATTTTGTGCTCTTATATCGTCCTATATACATCACCTGGTGGTTCGTATGACCCCCCCATTTTCGACATGGGCCCGTAGTCTACTGGCGGCGAGCCTCTCCAGCGCTTCATCTAGCTGCATAAGCACCGCTGAGGCTTGCTGCAGCAGCGCGGAGGCGTGCTGCAGCTGGCGCCGGCCCTCCGCCGCCGCCTCCTCCATATCCCGTATCGTCTGTAACAATGGAGAGATGGAGTTATTATTCGGGTTTCCTGGGATCGGAAACTATCTGATCTATTGTGTCCGATATTGTGAGAGATTGATTACTAGACTATACACCACACACTCAAATTCGGTGTACACAGTACACACAATCGGACTAAGATAATTTTCTAAAATTTAAATTTAAATCTAAGTGTTTAAAATTAACAATAAGGGTATGATAAGGGTTATAAATAACGAAAAAATATCATTTTAATTAATGTTTTTACACCTTTAGTAACCGTAAATAATATTTATATTAAATGTTTAACGGTTCGCCTTTCAAATTCCTGGTTCGGATTCCTAGCGAGGCGGAAATTTGAATGATGAGTTTAAATTTCCATTCTCGGTCTGCCTGTCATGTGTGTTGTCTTGTGTGGTCCATGCCGCCCACGACACATGGACTCTCGTGTGAGGCTATGAGCTTGCGGCATTATTTATTTATATTACCTACTTATACTAGGAGCATGCGGCATTATTTACATATATTCCACCACGTGGTATACCCTACTCAGTCCCATAGCGAGACTCCCCACAGCCCACACTTACAGTGGCGCAGTCGCCCAGCCGCTTCAGTTTCTTGCGCAGCGCCACAGCCACCTCCTCCAAGGTCCCCTCCTCGTCGGGTCGTCTGTGGAAGGAGATTGGTTGGTAAGTGTCATTTTCTGCCTGGATTTTTCGAAAAAAATCCCAATCTGCGTTCACTTGTGTCACTTAAAGAACCTGTATACAAAGTGTCAAGAGATTAGATAAAAAATAAAAGTCCCCCGGTTATCCCGCTTTTTATTTCCCTAGGAAGAGGGAATTTAAAAAAAAATCTCTGTCAGTGCTTGTCTACACTCTCCAATGCAAATACCCGGTATATTTCATCTTTTTGTGTTCAGTAGTTTCGACTGTGAGTTGTCTGACAGTCAGTCACGCAGTACCTAACAGAAGAGTTTTACGCGTAACAGAATAAACGCACTTCCTGAGACTACTTTGTTCAGAATCGGTAACTGAATCGATTCCACGCATTTTTATGATTTTTTTTTTTTATGTATGTTAGAGGCTTTTCAGTAAAAATCTGCAAGAGCACAACCTACAACAATTACTTATTTACATCCAAAATGGCGCGTGATGTGCATTTTAATGATAGCTGATATTTAAGTTGACCATTGAAAAATCAAACATTGGCTTAAAAAGTTACCTTAAAAAACTGTTCCACATACATATTTCAATAAAAATAGCCCACAATCGGTACTATTGTTTTGTTGCGGAATTTTTGGTTTTGTAACTTTTATGTTATCTTTGTGGAAAATTTTATTTTTGCAGACCTGAAAAACAAAATTGTCTTGTAATTTTGACATCACTTGATGTTTGTAAGTTTGATGGTAGTTTTCCAATAAAGTTTAACAAACTTACCTTCAAACTAGTCAGTTGTGCAACGAAGTCCAAAGTCTGCATTATTGCGTATATTGCTGGCGTATTTTTGTAGCACATATTGACCAGCACCGATAGTGATTGATTGAACATATTTTTTATTATATAATTAAACAAAAAACTCTTTGGCATCCAAGCTGCCTAAAAACAATAATTGTTGAAAATATTTGGCGGACATTCTATTTCTTGCCTGAGACATAGTAGCTCCAGCTTTTGAAAAAAGGCACTCACTTGGAACTGACGTTGCCCCTACAATTAAATGCTGCATAGCATATTTATATAAACAAGGGAATACTAACTTCATTTCATCCCACTCTTCAAATGGGTTACTTTTCAGGGAAAGCACTGGATTTGAAAGATAAAGAGAAACTTCATAGCCCTGGTGCGTTTTCTTTTTCTTTTTGTGGCCGTGTGCTAACTCCTTGTGGTACTTCCAAAAATCGTATTCTGAAGGAGCAGCAGAAGCACTGTCTTCCTCCGATTCGCTAGGGCTGCCCTGGTGCCCTTGCACCATTATTCAAATATAGAACACTACTTTTCTTTTTAATAAATAAGAATATTTACAAGTCGGCTGGCAGCAAAGAGTTTTTATACGATGAAAGAAATAATTTTATAAAAAGTTAGTTTTATTATTTGCCAATTGTTTTGGATTTGCTAAATTGGTTGAATGTCTTCAGCCCATTATTGGCTCACTACTGACCGCGTGGCTCTACATAATTGAGGAGGCCTAAGGCATACCCGATCACGCTGATTCAATGCAGATTGAATGAATATTATAGGAGAAATAAAAGAATAAATATTATCTTTATTTAATCGATGTTTACAGCATTTTGGGTTTCATACGAGGGGCGGCTGAAAAGTTTTGAGCCTAAGTACCTTTAATATTTATTAATGACTCGCGAAATACACCACTAATTGCAGGTGTCATAAGGAGTATATAAGTCAAGTTTCATGTCATTAGCGTGTCATTATTGTGGAACACCTAGCGCAGAAGATGTTCACGCGCGCGGACGCGTCGCTACAACCGCACCTGCGGGACATAGCGATGCACCACGCGCGCCCACCGGACCGACGGGCCTTCCCGCGCGACCTAGTGCGCGGGGATGGCCCACGACAACCATGACAGACCATAAGCCGCCGCCCGGTCGCTGATCGGCTCCTGCTGGGCTTCCCACCAGCGGGATCCACCCGGTAGGGCCTGATCGCCCGGGCGGCGTGAACACAACCGGATTTGACGCCGCGGCCTCGGCCGCCCCACAGGACACGACCATAAATAAAAACGACACCTACCGTGGACCCCCAGGGACCCAATCCAAAGACCAGCCCGTAGAAACGGGCTGCGAATGCAACCACAGTCATGGGACAAAAATCCCGAAACTGTTTGCCCCACGGCAATTCAACGCTTAGCATCATTACGCTTTTTGTTATTGAACCGTAAACGTCACCATGTCTGAGTCACCTGCACTTTGCACGAAATTGGAGTACAGAGCCGTCATCAAATTCCTTACAAAGAAGAACAAAACGCCGACTGAAATATTTGAAGAAATGTCAACAGTTTATGGGGAATCTGCACCTTCGTTTGCGACCGTAAAACGTTGGAGCCGAGTGTTCAAACAAGGCAGAGAGTCGCTTGAAGATGATCCGAGGTCTGGACGCCCAAACACCGCCGTTACCGAAGAAAACATTGAAAAAGTGAAAAAAATTGTGCGCGCGATGGGTGCCGAAAATGCTCACGCCGCTGCTGGACAAGCAGCGTCGAGTCGAAACTTCACAGGAGTTTTTGGACATCTGTGGCGATAATCCTGATGATGTTTTTTCTCGCATTGTTACTGTCGATGAAACATGGATTCGACAGTACGATCCGGAGTCAAAACAGGAGTCAATGCAGTGGATAGAAAAGGGAGAAAAGCCGCCACGGGAGTTCAAAGTGGAAAGATCCAAGCTCATGGCCACTGTTTTTTGGGATTGCGCAGGAATTTTGTTCATCGATTACCTTCCTAAAAATACCACAATGAACGGAGACTATTACGCCGCATTGTTGACAAAAGTGCGCCAAGTGGTTGTTGAGAAAAGAAGAGGCAAACTAGCGAAAGGAATCCTGTTTTTGCAAGACAACGCGCCCGTCCACACTGCGCGAATCGCAAGGCGTGCCCTCGCTGAGACAGGATTCGAAGAAATTAATCACCCACCCTACAGTCCAGACCTGGCTCCTAGCGATTATTTCCTCTTTTCAAATTTGAAAAAAGACCGCCGAGGACGGAAATTTTCCAGCGATAATGAAATGAAGGAGGCCGTAAACGAACATTTCGAAGAGAAAAACGGCGAATATTTTTTGACTGGGATAAAAGCACTTTACGGCAAATGTAAGAAGTGTATTGAAATAGAGGGAGATTATATTGAAAAGTAGATTTTTTATACATTTCTATCAGTATTTTTAATACCTTAGGCTCAAAACTTTTCAGCCGTCCCTCGTACATACTTAAAAATATAAACAAAATAAAAATAATATAACAAAACTAAAATAATTTGAATAAACTAGGGCCCTGTTGTGCAGTACCCAATACGCTGGCAGCATTTCCTCGCTGTATAGCAATGCAGCTGCTAATACGGCGAGCGAGACAACTGCCAGAGATTGGATCTCAAGTTTTTTCCATTAATTTATGTTTAGAAATATAAAGAATAAATTATATCAAACATGTTAGTTATTATTGAGGAGCTCTACCGGATTTCAAAAAAGGAGGTTCTTAATTCGTCTGCATGTATCTTTTTCTTATATGTGTGTTACGTAATTTCTTCGTACTGGGTGAACCGATTTTGATACTTCTTTCGACATTTGTAAGCTAGTGATGTGTGGTCCAATTTGAGCGACATCTGACGGTAATTTTTTGAGTTATTCTCAATAATGCGAATTTGACTAATGCTAACTTTTGACTGGGTGTTCCGATTTTGATGATTCTTTTATGTTTGAAAGATAGTGGTTTTTGAGTTATCTCGACTTGGAAGTCTGTTATTTAAAAAAAACTGTATTATTCAGTAAGTAGAGCTCCGGCTTGAGAATGCTTTAGTCCACGCCGCCTGCAGAGCGATTAGTTCCGCTCGTACAGTGCCACAAACATATCTGACCCGGTAAGGGGGGCGCTACTGTCTTTGTCTTTGTCTGACATTTGCATTAGTTCCAATTTTGGCCACCGGGTCAGATAACTTTGTGGCACTGTATTGCTTCGTTGTCACAGTAAGTCAGTATTGAAAAAGTACATTGAAAAAGAGCTCTCCTTCAGGGCCGGCGTTGCACTGGTGACTCCCCTGGTGTTGCTCGTGTCTATAAGCGTTATCTCTGTTTGTCGATGTTGAAGCCTGTTATTTGTTTTTGTATTTTATTTAAATGATCTACAAAAAAAAATTGAAGTGTCGTAGAAGACTGTTGGAAAAAAGTATTACTGGGCGCGTTTTCTATACGACACTTTTTCTATAGAAAATTGAACCTTCTGAGTGTTTTGGTCTTATTCTTATGTAAATAGTTAACTTAACTTTTTACAAAAAAAAAAAATTGCTCTGGCCTCTGGGTCTTATTCTTTTCTAAAAAGTTAGTTACTGCTTTGGGTCCCTTGTGTTATATGAAAAAATAAATACAAAATTAAAGTGCTCCCAAAAAAGCAACTTGAAATTATGAAATGGTTTATTGGAGGTCTATAATTTTTTTTGAGGTTGTTCAAAATGTAAATGCTTTAGAAAAGTGTATCGAGCTCAAACTAAAATTATAGGCCACTTATTATTCCATAACTTAGTTGCTTTCAGAATTTCTCAATTCGACTATATTTGTTTTGTGCTACTTACCTCAATTTTTTGTAGGGTGAATGGTTTGTGATCAATATATTCCAAAGCTGATGCTTTTTGTGTCCTATAAATGACATCTGACGAGTAGTTTTTGAGTTATGGTTGTTACCGTAACTTTTGAGTGTAGATTGTTATAGTTTATTATCATATCATTTTTAGCTTATAATGTTTTATGGTAAAAGTTAAAATTATTTAAGTCTGGCTTCTGTCGCCTCCATAGAAAAGTTGTCAATTGGGATAATTTTGAATTTTTGAAAAAAATATCATATTTTAATCATTCACTTCTTCTGCAGTAAGTTATGTAATAATTAACCGACAAAAAATACGAGGGTAGTTCTCAATTCGACCGTATATGTTTTTTTATGTTTGTTCAGGGATTTTTTCGTCGTTTATGGGCCAATTTTGATAATATTTTTTTGTTGTAAATGTAATATGACTAACGCTTACTAAATTACATTACATTTTAATGATTCTAAACGTATACCTTTATTTTAATTTTCCCGTTTAATCCATACCAATAACTTAAATAACAAATCCAACCCACGACCTTTGCGGGAGTCGTTAACCCTTAGGCTAACGCACACATGCATAACCAAAATCGAGGTACATACATGAGCTTAACTTCTGTACTATCCATATTTTGTGGTGTGAGCTTCACTGTACGTGTGGTGGTACTCTAATTCAAATTGAAATATTTATTTCTTCAAAGTAGGTTTATACAAACTTTTCGAATGTCAAACTACGCCATCACTTCAACGTATCCCTACGGTGAGTGGTCTCGGAAGGGGAAGCGGCAAGGAGCTCCCAAGGAGGACTGTGACATACCGTGTCGCTAGCTGGCGGCGAGCCTCTCCAGCGCTTCATCTAGCTGCATAAGCACCGCTGAGGCTTGCTGCAGCAGCGCGGAGGCGTGCTGCAGCTGGCGCCGGCCCTCCGCCGCCGCCTCCTCCATATCCCGTATCGTCTGTAACAATGGAGAGATGGAGTTATTATTCGGGTTTCCTGGGATCGGAAACTATCTGATCTATTGTGTCCGATATTGTGAGAGATTGATTACTAGACTATACACCACACACTCAAATTCGGTGTACACAGTACACACAATCGGACTAAGATAATTTTCTAAAATTTAAATTTAAATCTAAGTGTTTAAAATTAACAATAAGGGTATGATAAGGGTTATAAATAACGAAAAAATATCATTTTAATTAATGTTTTTACACCTTTAGTAACCGTAAATAATATTTATATTAAATGTTTAACGGTTCGCCTTTCAAATTCCTGGTTCGGATTCCTAGCGAGGCGGAAATTTGAATGATGAGTTTAAATTTCCATTCTCGGTCTGCCTGTCATGTGTGTTGTCTTGTGTGGTCCATGCCGCCCACGACACATGGACTCTCGTGTGAGGCTATGAGCTTGCGGCATTATTTATTTATATTACCTACTTATACTAGGAGCATGCGGCATTATTTACATATATTCCACCACGTGGTATACCCTACTCAGTCCCATAGCGAGATTTCCCACAGCCCACACTTACAGTGGCGCAGTCGCCCAGCCGCTTCAGTTTCTTGCGCAGCGCCACAGCCACCTCCTCCAAGGTCCCCTCCTCGTCGGGTCGTCTGTGGAAGGAGATTGGTTGGTAAGTGTCATTTTCTGCCTGGATTTTTCGAAAAAAATCCCAATCTGCGTTCACTTGTGTCACTTAAAGAACCTGTATACAAAGTGTCAAGAGATTAGATAAAAAATAAAAGTCCCCCGGTTATCCCGCTTTTTATTTCCCTAGGAAGAGGGAATTTAAAAAAAAATCTCTGTCAGTGCTTGTCTACACTCTCCAATGCAAATACCCGGTATATTTCATCTTTTTGTGTTCAGTAGTTTCGACTGTGAGTTGTCTGACAGTCAGTCACGCAGTACCTAACAGAAGAGTTTTACGCGTAACAGAATAAACGCACTTCCTGAGACTACTTTGTTCAGAATCGGTAACTGAATCGATTCCACGCATTTTTATGATTTTTTTTTTTTATGTATGTTAGAGGCTTTTCAGTAAAAATCTGCAAGAGCACAACCTACAACAATTACTTATTTACATCCAAAATGGCGCGTGATGTGCATTTTAATGATAGCTGATATTTAAGTTGACCATTGAAAAATCAAACATTGGCTTAAAAAGTTACCTTAAAAAACTGTTCCACATACATATTTCAATAAAAATAGCCCACAATCGGTACTATTGTTTTGTTGCGGAATTTTTGGTTTTGTAACTTTTATGTTATCTTTGTGGAAAATTTTATTTTTGCAGACCTGAAAAACAAAATTGTCGTGTAATTTTGACATCACTTGATGTTTGTAAGTTTGATGGTAGTTTTCCAATAAAGTTTAACAAACTTACCTTCAAACTAGTCAGTTGTGCAACGAAGTCCAAAGTCTGCATTATTGCGTATATTGCTGGCGTATTTTTGTAGCACATATTGACCAGCACCGATAGTGATTGATTGAACATATTTTTTATTATATAATTAAACAAAAAACTCTTTGGCATCCAAGCTGCCTAAAAACAATAATTGTTGAAAATATTTGGCGGACATTCTATTTCTTGCCTGAGACATAGTAGCTCCAGCTTTTGAAAAAAGGCACTCACTTGGAACTGACGTTGCCCCTACAATTAAATGCTGCATAGCATATTTATATAAACAAGGGAATACTAACTTCATTTCATCCCACTCTTCAAATGGGTTACTTTTCAGGGAAAGCACTGGATTTGAAAGATAAAGAGAAACTTCATAGCCCTGGTGCGTTTTCTTTTTCTTTTTGTGGCCGTGTGCTAACTCCTTGTGGTACTTCCAAAAATCGTATTCTGAAGGAGCAGCAGAAGCACTGTCTTCCTCCGATTCGCTAGGGCTGCCCTGGTGCCCTTGCACCATTATTCAAATATAGAACACTACTTTTCTTTTTAATAAATAAGAATATTTACAAGTCGGCTGGCAGCAAAGAGTTTTTATACGATGAAAGAAATAATTTTATAAAAAGTTAGTTTTATTATTTGCCAATTGTTTTGGATTTGCTAAATTGGTTGAATGTCTTCAGCCCATTATTGGCTCACTACTGACCGCGTGGCTCTACATAATTGAGGAGGCCTAAGGCATACCCGATCACGCTGATTCAATGCAGATTGAATGAATATTATAGGAGAAATAAAAGAATAAATATTATCTTTATTTAATCGATGTTTACAGCATTTTGGGTTTCATACGAGGGGCGGCTGAAAAGTTTTGAGCCTAAGTACCTTTAATATTTATTAATGACTCGCGAAATACACCACTAATTGCAGGTGTCATAAGGAGTATATAAGTCAAGTTTCATGTCATTAGCGTGTCATTATTGTGGAACACCTAGCGCAGAAGATGTTCACGCGCGCGGACGCGTCGCTACAACCGCACCTGCGGGACATAGCGATGCACCACGCGCGCCCACCGGACCGACGGGCCTTCCCGCGCGACCTAGTGCGCGGGGATGGCCCACGACAACCATGACAGACCATAAGCCGCCGCCCGGTCGCTGATCGGCTCCTGCTGGGCTTCCCACCAGCGGGATCCACCCGGTAGGGCCTGATCGCCCGGGCGGCGTGAACACAACCGGATTTGACGCCGCGGCCTCGGCCGCCCCACAGGACACGACCATAAATAAAAACGACACCTACCGTGGACCCCCAGGGACCCAATCCAAAGACCAGCCCGTAGAAACGGGCTGCGAATGCAACCACAGTCATGGGACAAAAATCCCGAAACTGTTTCCCCACGGCAATTCAACGCTTAGCATCATTACGCTTTTTGTTATTGAACCGTAAACGTCACCATGTCTGAGTCACCTGCACTTTGCACGAAATTGGAGTACAGAGCCGTCATCAAATTCCTTACAAAGAAGAACAAAACGCCGACTGAAATATTTGAAGAAATGTCAACAGTTTATGGGGAATCTGCACCTTCGTTTGCGACCGTAAAACGTTGGAGCCGAGTGTTCAAACAAGGCAGAGAGTCGCTTGAAGATGATCCGAGGTCTGGACGCCCAAACACCGCCGTTACCGAAGAAAACATTGAAAAAGTGAAAAAAATTGTGCGCGCGATGGGTGCCGAAAATGCTCACGCCGCTGCTGGACAAGCAGCGTCGAGTCGAAACTTCACAGGAGTTTTTGGACATCTGTGGCGATAATCCTGATGATGTTTTTTCTCGCATTGTTACTGTCGATGAAACATGGATTCGACAGTACGATCCGGAGTCAAAACAGGAGTCAATGCAGTGGATAGAAAAGGGAGAAAAGCCGCCACGGGAGTTCAAAGTGGAAAGATCCAAGCTCATGGCCACTGTTTTTTGGGATTGCG
Source organism: Hesperia comma (assembly GCA_905404135.1). Lineage (NCBI taxonomy): Eukaryota > Metazoa > Arthropoda > Insecta > Lepidoptera > Hesperiidae > Hesperia > Hesperia comma. The sequence continues at coordinate 1,674,251 of FR990039.1, forward strand.
CAGGAATTTTGTTCATCGATTACCTTCCTAAAAATACCACAATGAACGGAGAATATTACGCCGCATTGTTGACAAAAGTGCGCCAAGTGGTTGTTGAGAAAAGAAGAGGCAAACTAGCGAAAGGAATCCTGTTTTTGCAAGACAACGCGCCCGTCCACACTGCGCGAATCGCAAGGCGTGCCCTCGCTGAGACAGGATTCGAAGAAATTAATCACCCACCCTACAGTCCAGACCTGGCTCCTAGCGATTATTTCCTCTTTTCAAATTTGAAAAAAGACCGCCGAGGACGGAAATTTTCCAGCGATAATGAAATGAAGGAGGCCGTAAACGAACATTTCGAAGAGAAAAACGGCGAATATTTTTTGACTGGGATAAAAGCACTTTACGGCAAATGTAAGAAGTGTATTGAAATAGAGGGAGATTATATTGAAAAATAGATTTTTTATACATTTCTATCAGTATTTTTAATACCTTAGGCTCAAAACTTTTCAGCCGTCCCTCGTACATACTTAAAAATATAAACAAAATAAAATAATATAACAAAACTAAAATAAGTTGAATAAACGAGGGCCCTGTGGTGCAGTACCCAATACGCTGGTAACATTTCCTCGCTGTATAGCAATGCTAATACGGCGAGCGAGACACCTGCCAGAGATTGGATCTCAAGTTTTTTCCATTAATTTATTTTTAGAAATATAAAGAATAAATTATATCAAACATGTTAGTTATTATTGAGGAGCTCTACCGGATTTCAAAAAAGGAGGTTCTCAATTCGTCTGCATGTTTCTGTTTCTTATATGTGTGTTACGTAATTTCTTCGTACTGGGTGAACCGATTTTGATACTTCTTTCGACATTTGTAAGCTAGTGATGTGTGGTCCAATTTGAGCGACATCTGACGGTAATTTTTTGAGTTATTCTCAATAATGCGAATTTGACTAATGCTAACTTTTGACTGGGTGTTCCGATTTTGATGATTCTTTTATGTTTGAAAGATAGTGGTTTTTGAGTTATCTCGACTTGGAAGTCTGTTATTTAAAAAAAAACTGTATTATTCAGTAAGTAGAGCTCCTGCTTGAGAATGCTTTAGTCCACGCCGCCTGCAGAGCGATTAGTTCCGCTCGTACAGTGCCACAAACATATCTGGCCCGGTAAGGGGGGCGCTACTGTCTTTCTTTGTCTGACATTTGCATTAGTTCCAATTTTGGCCACCGGGTCAGATAACTTTGTGGCACTGTATTGCTTCGTTGTCACAGTAAGTCAGCATTGAAAAAGTACATTGAAAAAGAGCTCTCCTTCAGGGCCGGCGTTGCACTGGTGACTCCCCTGGTGTTGCTCGTGTCTATAAGCGTTATCTCTGTTTGTCGATGTTGAAGTCTGTTATTTTTTTTTTGTAAAAAGCAATTATCACTGATGTAGTGAAGTTGGAGCCATATTCAGTGTTCGTTGTATTTTATTTAAATGATCTACAAAAAAAATTGAAGTGTCGTAGAAGACTGTTGGAAAAAAGTATTACTGGGCGCGTTTTCTATACGACACTTTTTCTATAGAAAATTGAACCTTCTGAGTGTTTTGGTCTTATTCTTATGTAAATAGTTAACTTAACTTTTTACAAAAAAAAATTGCTCTGGCCTCTGGGTCTTATTCTTTTCTAAAAAGTTAGTTACTGCTTTGGGTCCCTTGTGTTATATGAAAAAATAAATACAAAAATGAAGTGCTCCCAAAAAAGCAACTTGAAATTATGAAATGGTTTATTGGAGGTCTATAATTTTTTGAGGTTGTTCAAAATGTAAATGCTTTAGAAAAGTGTATCGAGCTCAAACTAAAATTATAGGCCACTTATTATTCCATAACTTAGTTGCTTTTTTGAGGTCATTTATTCAACATACTTAAAACAGAATTTCTCAATTCGACTATATTTGTTTTGTGCTACTTACCTCAATTTTTTGTAGGGTGAATGGTTTGTGATCAATATATTCCAAAGCTGATGCTTTTTGTGTCCTATAAATGACATCTGACGAGTAGTTTTTGAGTTATGGTTGTTACCGTAACTTTTGAGTGTAGATTGTTATAGTTTATTATCATATCATTTTTAGCTTATAATGTTTTATGGTAAAAGTTAAAATTATTTAAGTCTGGCTTCTGTCGCCTCCATAGAAAAGTTGTCAATTGGGATAATTTTGAATTTTTGAAAAAAATATCATATTTTAATCATTCACTTCTTCTGCAGTAAGTTATGTAATAATTAACCGACAAAAAATACGAGGGTAGTTCTCAATTCGACCGTATATGTTTTTTTATGTTTGTTCAGGGATTTTTTCGTCGTTTATGGGCCAATTTTGATAATATTTTTTTTTGTTGTAAATGTAATATGACTAACGCTTACTAAATTACATTACATTTTAATGATTCTAAACGTATACCTTTATTTTAATTTTCCCGTTTAATCCATACCAATAACTTAAATAACAAATCCAACCCACGACCTTTGCGGAGTCGTTAACCCTTAGGCTAACGCACACATGCATAACCAAAATCGAGGTACATACATGAGCTTAACTTCTGTACTATCCATATTTTGTGGTGTGAGCTTCACTGTACGTGTGGTGGTACTCTAATTCAAATTGAAATATTTATTTCTTCAAAGTAGGTCTATACAAACTTTTCGAATGTCAAACTACGCCATCACTTCAACGTATCCCTACGGTGAGTGGTCTCGGAAGGAGAAGCAGCAAGAACTCCCAAGGAGGACTGTGACATACCGTGTCGCTATCTGGCAGCCGGATTGAAAACAAGCTCGCCAACCGTGGCCAGCACTTGCTTTGTGCATCCGCTCCACAGATGCAGTATTATCTGTAACAATGCCAATGGAGAGATGGAGTTATTATTCGGGTTTCCTAGGATCGGAAACTAGGTCCCATGAGGATACTGCGAGCATTTCTGATCTATTGTGTCCGATATTGTGAGAGATTGATTACTAGACTATACACCACACACTTAAATTCGGTGTACACAGTACACACAATCGGACTAAGATAATTTTCTAAAATTTAAATCTAAGTGTTTAAAATTAACAATAAGGGTATGATAAGGGTTATAAATAACCAAAAAATATCATTTTAATTAATGTTTTTACACCTTTAGTTACCGTAAATAATATTTATTTATTTATTTATTTATATAGGTCGCCAACACTCTGAACACTAAAATATTCAACATTGTATACAATTCAAAAGCAATTTCTAGGTAAGTGCTAGAGTAGTTATAGGCAACGACATCATGATATGAACATCATCGTCATTTACTATTAAAATATTACAATTGAATTAAATTAAATTACATTAAATTGCATTAAATTAAATTAAATAAATTAAAATTGAATTAAATAAAATTATAAAACATTAAAAAATTAAATAACAATCAGTAAAATTAAATGGAATCCGTCATAAAAATAATTAAAAAATAGATCAGTAAAAATAATTGACATTGGTAACACAAATAGTATTTTAGTGAGGTAATGAGGATTTATATGCTAAGCATTTTCTTTTTGAGCTTGCGTGCGTTATCGGAAAAAATATCGATATCTTTGCTTTTTGAAGTAGTGTTGTATTCTCTTATTAACCTGCTTAACGGAGCATTCTGCCCCAGATATGTTATACATGAAACATTGCATAGAATATTGAATCTGGCGTTTCTAGGCAATGTACACGGGATAGAAAAATTTATTAAAGATAATAATTCTGAATCATCAATTGAACCGTTAACGAGCTTAAAAAGAAACGCTAAGTCTAACGTGCGTCTTCGATTCTTCAGCGACTGCATATTGAATAATAATAGCCTGTCATCATAAGAAGTGAATTGTTTGGCCAAATTACAGGAGTACGTTAAATGCCAAAGGAAACGCTTTTGTACGCTTATGCGTTTAATATAGACCTCATAGCAGGGGTTCCAGACAACACTACAATATTCCAAGCCACTACGAACAATGGAGTTATACAGGGTGTCCCGTAAGTAGTGGACCAAGGGGATGTGGGTGATAGGGGGGGTCCCGGTCTACGTCAAACACAAAATTTTATTGGCCTAGGCCTCATAGTTTTGAAGTTATGAAATTTTTAAGGATTTTTTATAAAACTTGGCACCTTGAATACTAATAGTATTGGAAATATTAGTTTTTTTTTACAATTTTAAGTTTGTTTTATTTAATACAGATAGAAAAACATATTTGCTGGTTATTTTAAAAGTTTTCCAGTTCAAACCATTAGTAGGATTAGAATTAATCATGTCTTAATTTCTTAATTTTGGCAAAATTTTAATTACACAAAATGCAACATGATCTTTGATACATCGTGGTGTAAAAAAAATGTATGGACACCTGGTGGAACTTTATTTTAAAAACATCTGTAGGCGATACCGAGTTTAAAAACGTATAACAATAATACAGCTAATTAAGTAATAGTTATAAAAAAATACAATGTTAATGACTTTACCCAAATTCCCAGAAATGTTTACGAACAATGCAACTTTCTGAGAACCATGTGGCTGTTTCATTCCTGGTCGGGTCGCTAGTTTTTTTACTCTTAGCCGCTATTGATTGACGTCTTTCGCCCCCTCTCCTGTTTTTACTTCAATACTCTCGCAGGACTCTCAGAGTTTTACTCATAGTTCGGCTCTTCACAAGTGTTTTAAGCTATTGTATAGCTTTTATCGCGGGCCTTGGGCGCGGGGACCGAATGCAGAAATTTCGTAACGAAAATTTATTACACCCTGCACACAGACATAGTTACTATATCTATGCACCCACACATCGATAAATACCAGAACTTTTAACTGAGTTAACTAACTTTTACTTTATAACGGCTAAACCGATTTGGCTAATTTTAGTCTTGAAATATTCGTGGAAGTTCAGGGAAGGTTGCAGCGATGAGAAAATATGAAAAATTGCGAGGTAAATACTAAAAAAATGAAAATTTTAATTTCCCATACAAATCTTACCTGTCAAACATTTGATTTTCGCCCCGTCGGTTCGGTGTTTTAAGAATAATTACATGTAGATCTGGATTAAATAAGGCGTTGGAATCGACAACATGTATTCATAATAGTCGAATTATCGCGTATTTAGATTTAAAACATACAAAATAATAACATGACATAAAATAATGACACTATATTAATGACTTGAGGGTGATAGAGACAGTGCCATACAGGCAAGGCAAACTGTAAGGCACTGTCTCTGTCACCCACACGTCATTCACGCGCCAAAAGATCGTTGTAGGACTTAAATGTCAAATGTCGATTTTCTTTTTAAAAAGAATTATTTTGTCAACTGAAATAGTTCTTATGCTTTTGTTCAGAATATTTAAATCTTCTTTGCACAAATTAATGCATTATCCGTTTCTAATAAACTTTGATGTAACTTTTGATAACTAGGCAACTAAATGAAAACTGGTACACCACTTTCTTATCCCACTGTAAAACAGTGAATATCTGTACTCGTATAATTTGTGTACAAAGTGTTTTAAATATGAATAAACAAAGTGCATTTATTAATGAAGAAAGTCACGAAAAAATTGTGAAAGAAAATGAGTTATTACTCTATATACATTCATTTTATTATTATTATCACAAATGCAGTATTATTTTTTGTTTTGTTAATTTATATATAATGCTATGCAATAGCTTTACCGCGGCAGTCTCCGAGTGCCACACGTCTTTTTTTTTTATTTAATTTCTTTTACTAAGTAAAAGACGTTTTTGAAACCTTGCTTGTGCTTGTGAGTTGGACATTGATCGTTTTATTTACATTTTTTAAGACATAATCTTAATAGTTTATTGGTAGATGTACCACAAGATGTACGTGAGACAATGTGGTTGCAACACGATGGTGCACCCGCCCACTACTCACGGGGAGTGATTAATTTTTATGAAACTTATCCAAATCGATGGATTGGACGTGGAGGTACAATTGCATGGCCTCCACGATCACCTGATCTCAATCCAATAGATTATTTTTTATGGGGCTATTTTAAGGAGGCGGTCTATGAGAATACTATCAACAATGAAAGAGAACTGAGAGAAAAATTAAACGGCGTGGTCGAAATAGTTAAAAATAATGTGCTAGATTTAAGAAAATTAAAAAGAAATTTTATAAGACGATGTAGATTATGCATAAGAGCTAGGGGAAGACATTTTGAGCATTTGATGTAAGTAAATGGATTTGTTTTTCATAAATGTATTTTTATTTATGATAATTTTAGTCGATATTAACCAACATATTTATACCTTTTTGGAATTGATAAAAGCTGTACTTGTTTTTAAAATAAAGTTCCACCAGGTGTCCATACATTTTTTTTACACCACGATGTATCAAAGATCATGTTGAATTTTGTGTAATTAAAATTTTGCCAAAATTAAGAAATTAAGACATGATTAATTCTTATCCTACTAATGATTTGAACTGGAAAACTTTTAAAATAACCAGTAAATATGTTTTACTATCTGTATTAAATAAAACAATCTTAAAATTGTAAAAAAAACTAATATTTCCAATACTATTAGTATTCAAGGTGCCAAGTTTTATAAAAAATCCTTAAAAATTTCATAACTTCAAAACTATAAGGCCTAGGCCAATAAAATTTTGTGTTTGACATAGACCGAGACCCCCCCTATCACCCACATCCCTTTGGTCCACTACTTACGGGACACCCTGTATAACAGAATCTTGGTTTTTGGGGACTTAAAGTCCCTACTGTTACGTAGAATAAACCCAAGCTGCCTGAATGCTTTAGAACATATTTTGTCGATATGGATGTTGAAGCGAAGCTAACTATCGAGGGTGATGCCTAGGTCACTAATGTTGTTAACCTGGGTAAGTGCAGAGTTTCCTATCTTGTATATGTGCTGTGTGGTGTGTTTCTTACGAGTGAACTGTATAGAATAACACTTCGAAACATTCAAGTCTAATTTGTTGTGCTCACACCATGCTGTAACACGGTTAAGGTCTTCTTGCAAAAGCACCGCATCCTCGGACGAGTTTACTGCCCTAAAGATCTTTAAGTCGTCAGCAAATAAGTAATAATTGGACTGGGCGAAGCAACTGCCGATGTCGTTAATAAATAAGTTGAAGAGAAGTGGACCTAGATGTGAGCCTTGAGGTACTCCAGAATGTGCCAAAAAAGAATTAGACGAAAATCCGTTAACTACAACGCGAGATTCCCTATTAGTGAGGTATGACTCGCACCAACCGAGGAGAGGTTTTAACATTTAGGTTAAAACCTAACGGTTTAAACCTAAACCTAAATGTTAAAACCTCTCCTTAAAGGAGGATGGGCACAAATGTATGGAATCTGGTACCGGCACCAATCAGAGTAAATGATACGTCGTTGGAAAGGTATTTTTGTGTAGATTGTGAATTTACATGTCGCTAGTCCTGGTTCATTGTCCGATCGCAGTAATCCTACTTGAAAGTTATATATTTTTGGTACTAAGTATACAAGAAACTTTTTGCAATAACTCAACGAACGACTGAAAGTGGAAGTCATACATACGTGTATTTATATGTTTATATTGTATATTAGATAAATCACTCATAAAGGCTGATGTACATTGATACAGTTGCTGGCGCCAGCACCACTTGATTCCGGCGCTAGATAAGCACTATAACATCAATGTAAACATGTTAGAATTCAGTCCAGCAAGCAAGTATCCAGCACTGGATCGAAATAGACTGGCTGCCTATTTTTTGATCCAGTGACAGCGCACGCTGCGCAGCCAGAGGCACTGGATCCGTGTTAACACTATGCGCCGGTGATCGCCACTGATTGCCAGTGATTCAGTGCCAGTGTTAATGCAGAGCTGGAATCCAGAGATGTTGGCGCCAGCTGCTGTATCAACGTAAATCGGCCTTAACTGAAAAAATTATAAACTGATTTTATTGTGTTTTTATTGTTACAGAATTTTATCTATTAACTGAATATTAATAAGCTCTAAATCTGTGCAAAAATCTTAAAAATCGGTTGAGCTACGCCAAAGATATGAGTTTTAAATCCTAATTCTAACTAAATATTCCGTATCTTCTGAAGGCTATATTTCAAAACGGACAATTTGTACGGGTTTGTCGCCATAGTAATTTTTTGTACTCTTGAAAAGACCTTTCAAACGACACTAAAGTCATTTTGATTGGACATGGGTACCAAAACGCCCATCCTCCTTTAGGTTTAAACCGTTAGGTTTTAACCTAAATGTTAAAACCTCTCCTTCGCCTTTCAAATTCCTGGTTCCGATTCCTAGCGAGGCGGAAATTTGAATGATGAGTTTAAATTTCCATTCTCGGTCTGCTTGTCATGTGTGTTGTCTCGTGTGGTCCATGCCGCCCACGACACATGGACTCTCGTGTGAGGCTATGAGCTTGCGGCGTTATTTACATATATTCCACCACGTGGTATACCCTACTCAGTCCCATAGCGAGACTCCCCACAGCCCACACTCACAGCCTCCCGCCGCTGCACCTTCATCCGCAGCGCGGCAGCAGACGCGGCCGCCTCCTCTAAGTGGGCGTCTCTCGCCTGCAATCTCTCTTTCACCGCCCGCAGTTCGCCCGCTAACTCGCTAATCTTGCTCGCCTGGTGATACAAAAATGATTTAGCAAAAAAAATGTCAACCACAATTTAATCCAAGTTTTTAAATACGCATTATTGGGGATAACGCAAAAACAAATCATCAGTTCTAGTTTTAACTTAAATGGGAACTCGAGACAGTTATCTACCAGTTTTTGAATATAAAAGAATCATAAAATCGGTTCACCCAGTACAAAGTACTGAGATAACATAAAAAAGTCAAAATGAGAACGACTTCATTTTGGAAGTCTGTACAAAAATAAATTCAAATTACATTTTAACTTTTCCGACTCGGTTAAAAACGTTATAAACCAATCTAGACCTAGTCAGACTTGCATACGAACATTTTAAAAATCATAAAACCGGTGTGGTACCTGTTCCTCCAGCTTCGTGCGCAAGGCGGCGTTCTCATTGATTCATAATTCATAATTCATAATCCTTTATTGCATTATTACAGGTTCTTAAAGCTGGTTTACAAAATACATGATGATGATCTCTGTAATATACCGTCATAGGTGTACAATCTTCAAAAATTAAATTAAATTAAATGTCAATTTTTCATGCATCAGTTTAAATTTAGATTAATTAAATTTAAATAAAGTAAATAAAATTATATTATATTACTAGCTCAAATAGGATTATCATATTTATTATTATTATTTCCAATCTAATAATCTATAATGTCCTAATAATTTAAAATAAAAATAAAAAAATAATGTCAAATTTAAAATAATTACAATTAATAATAATATTTAATACCATAAATAACATTCATAATTCATAAATTTTTTCAGCATTTTTACACAAACAATTTCTTATCATCTAAATATTCTTTAACGTCATAGTAGCATTTTTTTACAAGTTCTGATTTTAATTTACATTTAAAACATGTCAAACTCAGATGTTTCATTTTATCTGGTAAATGATTATATATAGTAGGCGCCATTGAGTAAACAGTTTTCCTAAGGCTACTGATTCGGTAGTTGCTATGAGGCAGAACATAAAACATTTTTCTCGTGCTTCGTGGGCATCGTGTGTATTTTATGTCAAATAAATCTAAATGTTCTTTTACAAATATACATGTTTCGTAAATATACAGGCATGCTAACGTCAGTATTTTATAGTCAATAAATAGAGATTTACAAGTATGACGCTGGCCTACTCCAGCTATCGCTCTTACACACTTTTTCTGCATTCTAAAAATTAAATTAAAATCTACAGAGTTGCCCCAATGAATTATGCCGTACCTCAGATTAGATGCCACAAATCCATGATATGCCACTAATGCAGTTTGTACAGATGTACTTCGAGTAAGCCTCCGCAAGGCAAAAACGAATCGACTCAATTTTTTGCATAAGTACTGTATATGTTGTTTCCAACTTAAATGAGTGTCCATTATTATTCCTAAAAATTTATGTTCATCAACCTGTTCTATGCAATGTCCATCGTTTTGAATTGCTAACTGCTGTGGTTTTGATTGATAAAACTTAAATTGAATGTATTTTGTTTTTTTCAAATTAATTAGAAGATTATTTGCATTGAGCCACTTTATATTGTCGTCAAGAGCACGATTAGCTGTACATTCTTGTGTCTCTATACCGTTGTTTTTTACGATTAAAGTAGAGTCATCAGCGAAGAGTATCATTTTTTGATCCGTACTGTCCGGAAGATCATTTATATATAAAATAAATAATAACGGCCCTAAAATACTTCCCTGTGGTACACCATACTCGACTTTAAGAAGGGAAGAAGTTGCTTTCATCTCTTGTTTGCTGTTTACGTCAATATACGTTAGCATTAAAACAAAATGAAAAATTCATGGATCCGGAGTTGGAGGGCCCCATATTGACTTGCACAACGACCTGGCGAAAGATACGAGTGTTTCAATTTGTCAATTCAATAACTCTTTATTTGACACTAAGAAAAAAGACATCAACAACAACATAAAGAGATGGTAAAGTGCAAAAGGCGGTCTTATCGCTACATATCGATCTTTCCAGACAACCCCAATAGTCGCAATTTTGGAGCCGGTTTCACTTTTTTAGAGGCGACCATCTCAGACCTCAGGGGTAGCAACGCATCTGTGACCGAATTGGAACAAGACTCATACTAACAATAACTAATTGGACTATTACTAACATTAACTAACAGGACTAATTATCACTAACATACCCTGTCCTCGCACTTATTAACAAACTAACCAACTAATATTCTAACACCATCTACTAACTGGACTAACCATCCTAGTCCCTTTGAGTCTAGTTCTAGGTCGGTCACAGTTGTTATGGGCGGCAGGGGAAGGGTGGTACTGCATGCTCGTTTGCTATCTTAATTCCATAAAAAAAAAAAAAAATTGTAGTCGTTCCTCAAGGTAAGATTTTATAAGTTCGTAGGCTGGTCCTCTTATGCCTTGATTATATAATTTTTTTAATAATTTTTCATGATGTACAAAATCGAAGGCTTTTGACATGTCCATAAATATAGATAAGATAGGGACTCTATTATTAAGACTGTCTGCTATTTCTCTTACGAGATGATAAATGGCAAGACTAGTAGAGTAGTTTTTCCTGAATCCGTATTGTTCTGTCCTTAATATATTCTCTTTATCTATAAAACTAACGAGGCGACTATGAATTACTTTCTCGAAAACTTTTGAGATGACTGGTATAAGTGCTATGGGTCTATAGTTTTCACATGAGTCTTTTGTACCTTTTTTATGGAGTGGTGTAATGACTGTAGTTTTTAATTTTTGGGGATATGTACCTTGAATGAAGCAAAGATTTATAATGTGGCTTAATACTTTAGCAATGTGTCTGGAACAGAGTTTTAATATTTTTGTTGGGATACCATCATACCCGACACTATTTGTATTTTTTAAGCGAGAAATGTGCTTTTCAATTTCGTCAGGTGAGGTGGGATATAAAAATATTGAATTAGGATTGTATGTCATTTTAGTCAAATTAATTATGTCATTGTTTTTATTCGTCATTTCATTTTTTACAACGTCAATATAATAATTATTAAATACATTACATATGTCAATGGGGTTTATGAAAGTTTTTCCGTCATATTTAATAGAAGATATTCCTGAACTAGTTTTGCTCCTTGGACCATTAATCACTTGCCAAGTAGCCTTAGATTTATTTTTAGAATTTATAACTATTTTTCTATTGCATATTCGACGAGAGGTATCTATAACCCTCTTTAGCAAATGTGAATATGCACTGTATTGGTATTTTTTATGTATGTTTGCTTTATTTTTACATTGTTGCCAGTATAAAGTTCGTTTACGCTTGCTTGATAATTTAATTCCTTTAGTAAGCCATTTGTTTACGGGTTTTGAGTATATTTTTATACGTCTTACTGGAAAGCACAGCTTAAGAAACAGAGTAATCATGTCATGAAACAGGTTGAATGATTCATTGACATCTGATGATTCTAAAACTTCCTGAAAATAAATATTTTCAATGTAATACTTAAACTTATTCAGATTATCTTCACTATAGTCTCGTGTTTCTATATGCCAACAGTCAATTATCTTATTATTTGATGAGATTGGACACTTGAGTAACTGTGCAGAGTGATCTGATAGACCTAGGTGTAATATTTTAGAGCTACAACCGTGGCTGTTGTGTATAATATTATCTAAGCAGGAATTACTTTCAATCCTAGTGACTGTTCTAATCTCAATTTTTAAATTATATGTAAGGAGGATAGTTTCAAATTCTGTTGATAGTTTAGATTTTTTGAGTAAGTCTACGTTAAAATCTCCACATAATATAACTTTTTGAGTTCTAGCCATACAAACCATTTCACATAACGTTTTAAGTTGCCTCATAAAGTTGTCAAAATTATTTTTGTCGGGGGTTCTATACAAACATACAATTATTATCTTATGAACTGGTAATTCTACTGCACAACATTCGAAAGTTGAGTAAATAGAAAGTTTTTTTATGTCAATACGTTCTGCATATTCTAGACCTTGTTTTAGTAATATACACGAGCCACCTCTTTTTTCTGGTCTTGAGTAAATTGCACCAAGATTATACCCTAAGATGTTTATGTTTTTTTCTTCTTCTTGTTTTACAAAATGTTCTGTAAAACACAGGATGTCTACTTCTTCATTATTTGCCTCTAAATTTGATAGAGCTATTTCAATTTCACATATCTTCGGCAGTAAACTTGCAATATTTTGATGTAAGACATATAAATAGTGTTGTTTAGTCGTCGTTCCGAAAATTGGATTAATTTTGTTGTTCACGAAAAAACTCATTTTCACTAGTGCTGGGTTTATCTGGAGACGCTGCATCTTTATTACTATTAGAATTGGATCGCAAAGTGTTATCAAGAAGATCTGTTGTCTGTGTAGATTTGTCTAAGACTTTCTTTGATTCGAGATATGAAAATCTGCGTTTGCTCTCCAGTAGCTTAAGTTTATTGTATGTTTCAATTTTTCTCTGATATTCATTTCGAAGTATTTCTTTGAGTAAATAACGGCTGGAGAGCGTTGAGAAATGAGATTTATATGGTAATATCCGACCAAAGCCCATTTCTACAAATATAGAATTCCGATGTCGATTACAAATGTACCGAAAGGCATAATTTAGCTTCTTTTCATTAAGATATTGACTAAATGGAATCTCGCATATAAGTACATTCGTATTTGTTAATGATTGCACCCATGTTTCTAAGGAAAACTTTAATTCAAAAGGATTATTATCGTTTGCTCCTCCCATAAATATCACATAGTCTTTTTCTGTTAGCAGCGATAATTCTTGTTTGCAGGATGACAATATGTTGCATAGCTTAGCGCCCGGTTTACACACAGAAGTAACTAGAAATTCTTCCCCAACTAAGTTTTGTAGACATTGTCGTACTCCTTTTCCCAACTGGTCCGCCATAATTATAATTTTTCTTTTCAGAATTGCATGTTGAACTATATTTGCCGAAGGGTGATTTGTCTCCGCCTGCTTGGTGGGTTCAGCATTAGAGTTATGGGAACTATCGAGTGAGTGAGAGAGGGGTCCGAGTGAAGTTTTGTGATTAATTTGTGTTTTCAAACCTATGTTGTCCTCAGTGCAGTTCTCTATACTATTTATAATATGGGTCAATTTTTCAATTTGCTTGTTTGCTTCAAGCAATGCTTGTTCCAACGATTTGATTTTTTTCTCCAGCTGTTCTATGACATGTATAGTTTTTTTGTATTGGGGACTTGAATTTATTTTTGTAGGTGTTGTCTTTGTGGCTGCTTTTAATTTTTTTTTATAGCTGGTGATGTTACATTATGAATTGAACTTTCCGATATACCTATTGTTTTCAGTAGACTGAGAGTTTTTTCATGTTGTGCTACTGTCTGTTTTAAATCTGTGTTTTCCAACAATAAATTTTGAATTTCCGCATGGGCAGAGTCTAGTTGTATTTTTTGTTCGTCGATTTGCTCTCGTAGGGTTGAGCGCCTGGCTCAGTGTTTCTTCTTTTTCTCGCTCACGAGCCATCATGTCGTTCTCCAGATTCTGCAATGAGGAACTCAAATTATACATGGAAATATTAATCAATGCAATCAGCCCACGACACATGGACTCTCGTGTGAGGCTATGAGCTTGCGGCGTTATTTACATATATTCCACCACGTGGTATACCCTACTCAGTCCCATAGCGAGACTCCCCACAGCCCACACTCACAGCCTCCCGCCGCTGCACCTTCATCCGCAGCGCGGCAGCAGACGCGGCCGCCTCCTCTAAGTGGGCGTCTCTCGCCTGCAATCTCTCTTTCACCGCCCGCAGTTCGCCCGCTAACTCGCTAATCTTGCTCGCCTGGTGATACAAAAATGATTTAGCAAAAAAAATGTCAACCACAATTTAATCCAAGTTTTTAAATACGCATTATTGGGGATAACGCAAAAACAAATCATCAGTTCTAGTTTTAACTTAAATGGGAACTCGAGACAGTTATCTACCAGTTTTTGAATATAAAAGAATCATAAAATCGGTTCACCCAGTACAAAGTACTGAGATAACATAAAAAAGTCAAAATGAGAACGACTTCATTTTGGAAGTCTGTACAAAAATAAATTCAAATTACATTTTAACTTTTCCGACTCGGTTAAAAACGTTATAAACCAATCTAGACCTAGTCAGACTTGCATACGAACATTTTAAAAATCATAAAACCGGTGTGGTACCTGTTCCTCCAGCTTCGTGCGCAAGGCGGCGTTCTCATTGATTCATAATTCATAATTCATAATCCTTTATTGCATTATTACAGGTTCTTAAAGCTGGTTTACAAAATACATGATGATGATCTCTGTAATATACCGTCATAGGTGTACAATCTTCAAAAATTAAATTAAATTAAATGTCAATTTTTCATGCATCAGTTTAAATTTAGATTAATTAAATTTAAATAAAGTAAATAAAATTATATTATATTACTAGCTCAAATAGGATTATCATATTTATTATTATTATTTCCAATCTAATAATCTATAATGTCCTAATAATTTAAAATAAAAATAAAAAAATAATGTCAAATTTAAAATAATTACAATTAATAATAATATTAAATACCATAAATAACATTCATAATTCATAAATTTTTTCAGCATTTTTACACAAACAATTTCTTATCATCTAAATATTCTTTAACGTCATAGTAGCATTTTTTTACAAGTTCTGATTTTAATTTACATTTAAAACATGTCAAACTCAGATGTTTCATTTTATCTGGTAAATGATTATATATAGTAGGCGCCATTGAGTAAACAGTTTTCCTAAGGCTACTGATTCGGTAGTTGCTATGAGGCAGAACATAAAACATTTTTCTCGTGCTTCGTGGGCATCGTGTGTATTTTATGTCAAATAAATCTAAATGTTCTTTTACAAATATACATGTTTCGTAAATATACAGGCATGCTAACGTCAGTATTTTATAGTCAATAAATAGAGATTTACAAGTATGACGCTGGCCTACTCCAGCTATCGCTCTTACACACTTTTTCTGCATTCTAAAAATTAAATTAAAATCTACAGAGTTGCCCCAATGAATTATGCCGTACCTCAGATTAGATGCCACAAATCCATGATATGCCACTAATGCAGTTTGTACAGATGTACTTCGAGTAAGCCTCCGCAAGGCAAAAACGAATCGACTCAATTTTTTGCATAAGTACTGTATATGTTGTTTCCAACTTAAATGAGTGTCCATTATTATTCCTAAAAATTTATGTTCATCAACCTGTTCTATGCAATGTCCATCGTTTTGAATTGCTAACTGCTGTGGTTTTGATTGATAAAACTTAAATTGAATGTATTTTGTTTTTTTCAAATTAATTAGAAGATTATTTGCATTGAGCCACTTTATATTGTCGTCAAGAGCACGATTAGCTGTACATTCTTGTGTCTCTATACCGTTGTTTTTTACGATTAAAGTAGAGTCATCAGCGAAGAGTATCATTTTTTGATCCGTACTGTCCGGAAGATCATTTATATATAAAATAAATAATAACGGCCCTAAAATACTTCCCTGTGGTACACCATACTCGACTTTAAGAAGGGAAGAAGTTGCTTTCATCTCTTGTTTGCTGTTTACGTCAATATACGTTAGCATTAAAACAAAATGAAAAATTCATGGATCCGGAGTTGGAGGGCCCCATATTGACTTGCACAACGACCTGGCGAAAGATACGAGTGTTTCAATTTGTCAATTCAATAACTCTTTATTTGACACTAAGAAAAAAGACATCAACAACAACATAAAGAGATGGTAAAGTGCAAAAGGCGGTCTTATCGCTACATATCGATCTTTCCAGACAACCCCAATAGTCGCAATTTTGGAGCCGGTTTCACTTTTTTAGAGGCGACCATCTCAGACCTCAGGGGTAGCAACGCATCTGTGACCGAATTGGAACAAGACTCATACTAACAATAACTAATTGGACTATTACTAACATTAACTAACAGGACTAATTATCACTAACATACCCTGTCCTCGCACTTATTAACAAACTAACCAACTAATATTCTAACACCATCTACTAACTGGACTAACCATCCTAGTCCCTTTGAGTCTAGTTCTAGGTCGGTCACAGTTGTTATGGGCGGCAGGGGAAGGGTGGTACTGCATGCTCGTTTGCTATCTTAATTCCATAAAAAAAAAAAAAAATTGTAGTCGTTCCTCAAGGTAAGATTTTATAAGTTCGTAGGCTGGTCCTCTTATGCCTTGATTATATAATTTTTTTAATAATTTTTCATGATGTACAAAATCGAAGGCTTTTGACATGTCCATAAATATAGATAAGATAGGGACTCTATTATTAAGACTGTCTGCTATTTCTCTTACGAGATGATAAATGGCAAGACTAGTAGAGTAGTTTTTCCTGAATCCGTATTGTTCTGTCCTTAATATATTCTCTTTATCTATAAAACTAACGAGGCGACTATGAATTACTTTCTCGAAAACTTTTGAGATGACTGGTATAAGTGCTATGGGTCTATAGTTTTCACATGAGTCTTTTGTACCTTTTTTATGGAGTGGTGTAATGACTGTTGTTTTTAATTTTTGGGGATATGTACCTTGAATGAAGCAAAGATTTATAATGTGGCTTAATACTTTAGCAATGTGTCTGGAACAGAGTTTTAATATTTTTGTTGGGATACCATCATACCCGACACTATTTGTATTTTTTAAGCGAGAAATGTGCTTTTCAATTTCGTCAGGTGAGGTGGGATATAAAAATATTGAATTAGGATTGTATGTCATTTTAGTCAAATTAATTATGTCATTGTTTTTATTCGTCATTTCATTTTTTACAACGTCAATATAATAATTATTAAATACATTACATATGTCAATGGGGTTTATGAAAGTTTTTCCGTCATATTTAATAGAAGATATTCCTGAACTAGTTTTGCTCCTTGGACCATTAATCACTTGCCAAGTAGCCTTAGATTTATTTTTAGAATTTATAACTATTTTTCTATTGCATATTCGACGAGAGGTATCTATAACCCTCTTTAGCAAATGTGAATATGCACTGTATTGGTATTTTTTATGTATGTTTGCTTTATTTTTACATTGTTGCCAGTATAAAGTTCGTTTACGCTTGCTTGATAATTTAATTCCTTTAGTAAGCCATTTGTTTACGGGTTTTGAGTATATTTTTATACGTCTTACTGGAAAGCACAGCTTATGAAACAGAGTAATCATGTCATGAAACAGGTTGAATGATTCATTGACATCTGATGATTCTAAAACTTCCTGAAAATAAATATTTTCAATGTAATACTTAAACTTATTCAGATTATCTTCACTATAGTCTCGTGTTTCTATATGCCAACAGTCAATTATCTTATTATTTGATGAGATTGGACACTTGAGTAACTGTGCAGAGTGATCTGATAGACCTAGGTGTAATATTTTAGAGCTACAACCGTGGCTGTTGTGTATAATATTATCTAAGCAGGAATTACTTTCAATCCTAGTGACTGTTCTAATCTCAATTTTTAAATTATATGTAAGGAGGATAGTTTCAAATTCTGTTGATAGTTTAGATTTTTTGAGTAAGTCTACGTTAAAATCTCCACAT
Source organism: Hesperia comma (assembly GCA_905404135.1). Classification (NCBI taxonomy): domain Eukaryota; kingdom Metazoa; phylum Arthropoda; class Insecta; order Lepidoptera; family Hesperiidae; genus Hesperia; species Hesperia comma. The sequence continues at coordinate 1,692,446 of FR990039.1, forward strand.
AATATAACTTTTTGAGTTCTAGCCATACAAACCATTTCACATAACGTTTTAAGTTGCCTCATAAAGTTGTCAAAATTATTTTTGTCGGGGGTTCTATACAAACATACAATTATTATCTTATGAACTGGTAATTCTACTGCACAACATTCGAAAGTTGAGTAAATAGAAAGTTTTTTTATGTCAATACGTTCTGCATATTCTAGACCTTGTTTTAGTAATATACACGAGCCACCTCTTTTTTCTGGTCTTGAGTAAATTGCACCAAGATTATACCCTAAGATGTTTATGTTTTTTTCTTCTTCTTGTTTTACAAAATGTTCTGTAAAACACAGGATGTCTACTTCTTCATTATTTGCCTCTAAATTTGATAGAGCTATTTCAATTTCACATATCTTCGGCAGTAAACTTGCAATATTTTGATGTAAGACATATAAATAGTGTTGTTTAGTCGTCGTTCCGAAAATTGGATTAATTTTGTTGTTCACGAAAAAACTCATTTTCACTAGTGCTGGGTTTATCTGGAGACGCTGCATCTTTATTACTATTAGAATTGGATCGCAAAGTGTTATCAAGAAGATCTGTTGTCTGTGTAGATTTGTCTAAGACTTTCTTTGATTCGAGATATGAAAATCTGCGTTTGCTCTCCAGTAGCTTAAGTTTATTGTATGTTTCAATTTTTCTCTGATATTCATTTCGAAGTATTTCTTTGAGTAAATAACGGCTGGAGAGCGTTGAGAAATGAGATTTATATGGTAATATCCGACCAAAGCCCATGTCTACAAATATAGAATTCCGATGTCGATTACAAATGTACCGAAAGGCATAATTTAGCTTCTTTTCATTAAGATATTGACTAAATGGAATCTCGCATATAAGTACATTCGTATTTGTTAATGATTGCACCCATGTTTCTAAGGAAAACTCAAAAGGATTATTATCGTTTGCTCCTCCCATAAATATCACATAGTCTTTTTCTGTTAGCAGCGATAATTCTTGTTTGCAGGATGACAATATGTTGCATAGCTTAGCGCCCGGTTTACACACAGAAGTAACTAGAAATTCTTCCCCAACTAAGTTTTGTAGACATTGTCGTACTCCTTTTCCCAACTGGTCCGCCATAATTATAATTTTTCTTTTCAGAATTGCATGTTGAACTATATTTGCCGAAGGGTGATTTGTCTCCGCCTGCTTGGTGGGTTCAGCATTAGAGTTATGGGAACTATCGAGTGAGTGAGAGAGGGGTCCGAGTGAAGTTTTGTGATTAATTTGTGTTTTCAAACCTATGTTGTCCTCAGTGCAGTTCTCTATACTATTTATAATATGGGTCAATTTTTCAATTTGCTTGTTTGCTTCAAGCAATGCTTGTTCCAACGATTTGATTTTTTTCTCCAGCTGTTCTATGACATGTATAGTTTTTTTGTATTGGGGACTTGAATTTATTTTTGTAGGTGTTGTCTTTGTGGCTGCTTTTAATTTTTTTATAGCTGGTGATGTTACATTATGAATTGAACTTTCCGATATACCTATTGTTTTCAGTAGACTGAGAGTTTTTTCATGTTGTGCTACTGTCTGTTTTAAATCTGTGTTTTCCAACAATAAATTTTGAATTTCCGCATGGGCAGAGTCTAGTTGTATTTTTTGTTCGTCGATTTGCTCTCGTAGGGTTGAGCGCCTGGCTCAGTGTTTCTTCTTTTTCTTGCTCACGAGCCATCATGTCGTTCTCCAGATTCTGCAATGAGGAACTCAAATTATACATGGAAATATTAATCAATGCAATCAGCCCACGACACATGGACTCTCGTGTGAGGCTATGAGCTTGCGGCGTTATTTACATATATTCCACCACGTGGTATACCCTACTCAGTCCCATAGCGAGACTCCCCACAGCCCACACTCACAGCCTCCCGCCGCTGCACCTTCATCCGCAGCGCGGCAGCAGACGCGGCCGCCTCCTCTAAGTGGGCGTCTCTCGCCTGCAATCTCTCTTTCACCGCCCGCAGTTCGCCCGCTAACTCGCTAATCTTGCTCGCCTGGTGATACAAAAATGATTTAGCAAAAAAAATGTCAACCACAATTTAATCCAAGTTTTTAAATACGCATTATTGGGGATAACGCAAAAACAAATCATCAGTTCTAGTTTTAACTTAAATGGGAACTCGAGACAGTTATCTACCAGTTTTTGAATATAAAAGAATCATAAAATCGGTTCACCCAGTACAAAGTACTGAGATAACATAAAAAAGTCAAAATGAGAACGACTTCATTTTGGAAGTCTGTACAAAAATAAATTCAAATTACATTTTAACTTTTCCGACTCGGTTAAAAACGTTATAAACCAATCTAGACCTAGTCAGACTTGCATACGAACATTTTAAAAATCATAAAACCGGTGTGGTACCTGTTCCTCCAGCTTCGTGCGCAAGGCGGCGTTCTCATTGATTCATAATTCATAATTCATAATCCTTTATTGCATTATTACAGGTTCTTAAAGCTGGTTTACAAAATACATGATGATGATCTCTGTAATATACCGTCATAGGTGTACAATCTTCAAAAATTAAATTAAATTAAATGTCAATTTTTCATGCATCAGTTTAAATTTAGATTAATTAAATTTAAATAAAGTAAATAAAATTATATTATATTACTAGCTCAACTAACTTTTTACAAAAAAATACTACAACATTTTACAAGAGTTAAAATTCAAAAACTTCTCGCCAGATGTCGCTCAAATTTATACTGACCGCAAGATGCGTATGAGCCTATCAGCTTTAAAATAAACAAAGAATCATTAAATGGGATCAGACGTCGATCACCAACTTTTGAACGTAAAAAGAATTATTAAAATCGGGTCACCTGTACGAAGTTATGAAAAAAAGGAAGAACCACCTTTTTTAAATTGATTAAAACACTATAACTTATTAGTTAACTTTTCTAAAACTGTAAGTAACTTTTTATCCATTTCCATTCGCTCTTTATGTCTCTTCATTTTATGATCTTCATGTTCTTCTTTTTGCTTTAATCTTTTAAGTAGTAAGCCAGCTATTGTTTTTTTATTTGATTCTGTAATAAAATAAAATTCTATGTTACTTTAAACTTAGTGTTACCTTGCTCTCCCTCTTGGGCTCCCTAGCTAATGTCCTTAGGAATGAATGTTGCTATTAGTGTAGGAGATAGAGTTGCAACAATGAAAAAAAAAATACTCCGTTTCGTAGAAACGCCCTAATTTCTTATTTTTTGGGAAAAACTGCGTTTTGTTCATTCACTGGGGGGTGTTCATTCACTGGAGCACTTACCATTCAATGTTGGAAGTTTTATCTCAGGCAATGTTAAATCTGGATTATATTTGTTACGTTATTTAGGATTGTGGCACACTCCTGCCACAACCTTCTCGAGAGACTGCGTCCCTCCTTGGAGCGGGTGATCCTTCCTAGGGCTAATTCTGGCTGCCCCTCCAACAAATCTAACAGACTCGCAATTTGTACGAGGCTCATGTTTTCAACGAGTTCGCCTAAAAAGACAGTAGGTACACATTATTATCACACAGTATAATCGACATAATTAATTCGGATCAACTTTCACAAAGGTTTTTATTTATTGTAGTAATTCAAAGAATACTCACGCACGTACAAAACCGAATTCAAATATTCGTCGTTACAATGATTATTGAATTTAAATTCAATAGTACTTTTATCGCAATTGCGCAAAAATTTGCTGAAATAGCAGAATCGGGAGCCTGTTTTTACCCGAAGATAACAGTATTGTTTCAATTGTTTGTTTGTCCCCGCCTCGAATTCCTCCGAGGATATTTTTGACATTGTTCAAATATAGAACACTAGTTAACACTACTTTACCATAAAAGTTGCAATATTGATGATAGTGTAACTATCGATAGTTCCTCCGAGTATCACACTGACATACTTTTGAAATTGTTCAAATATAGAACACTACTTTTCTTTTTAATAAATAAGAATATTTACAAGTCGGCTGGCAGCAAAGAGTTTTTGTACGATGAAAGCAATAATTTTATAAAAAGTTAGTTTTATTATTTGCCAATTGTTTTGGATTTGCTAAATTGGTTGAATGTCTTCAGCCCATTATTGGCTCACTACTGACCGCGTGGCTCTACATAATTGAGAAGGCCTAAGGCATACCCCATCACGTTGATTCAATGCAGATTGAATGAATATTATAGGAGAAATAAAAGAATAAATATTATCTTTATTTAATCGATGTTTACAGCATTTTGGGTTTCATACGAGGGGCGGCTGAAAAGTTTTGAGCCTAAGTACCTTTAATATTTATTAATGACTCGCGCAATACACCACTAATTGCAGGTGTCATAAGGAGTATATAAGTCAAGTTTCATGTCATTAGCGTGTCATTATTGTGGAACACCTAGCGCAGAAGATGTTCACGCGCGCGGACGCGTCGCTACAACCGCACCTGCGGGACATAGCGATGCACCACGCGCGCCCACCGGACCGACGGGCCTTCCCGCGCGACCTAGTGCGCGGGGATGGCCCACGACAACCATGACAGACCATAAGCCGCCGCCCGGTCGCTGATCGGCTCCTGCTGGGCTTCCCACCAGCGGGATCCACCCGGTAGGGCCTGATCGCCCGGGCGGCGTGAACACAACCGGATTTGACGCCGCGGCCTCGGCCGCCCCACAGGACACGACCATAAATAAAAACGACACCTACCGTGGACCCCCAGGGACCCAATCCAAAGACCAGACCGTAGAAACGGGCTGCGAATGCATCCACAGTCATGGGACAAAAATCCCGAAACTGTTTCCCCACGGCAATTCAACGCTTAGCATCATTACGCTTTTTGTTATTGAACCGTAAACGTCACCATGTCTGAGTCACCTGCACTTTGCACGAAATTGGAGTACAGAGCCGTCATCAAATTCCTTACAAAGAAGAACAAAACGCCGACTGAAATATTTGAAGAAATGTCAACAGTTTATGGGGAATCTGCACCTTCGTTTGCGACCGTAAAACGTTGGAGCTGAGTGTTCAAACAAGGCAGAGAGTAGCTTGAAGATGATCCGAGGTCTGGACGCCCAAACACCGCCGTTACCGAAGAAAACATTGAAAAAGTGAAAAAAATTGTGCGCGCGATGGGTGCCGATAATGCTCACGCCGCTGGACAAGCAGAGTCGAGTCGAAACTTCACAGGAGTTTTTGGACATCTGTGGCGATAATCCTGACGATGTTTTTTCTCGCATTGTTACTGTCGATGAAACATGGATTCGACAGTACGATCCGGAGTCAAAACAGGAGTCAATGCAGTGGATAGAAAAGGGAGAAAAGCCGCCACGGGAGTTCAAAGTGGAAAGATCGGTATCCAAGCTCATGGCCACTGTTTTTTGGGATTGCGCAGGAATTTTGTTCATCGATTACCTTCCTAAAAATACCACAATGAACGGAGACTAATACGCCGCATTGTTGACAAAAGTGCGCCAAGTGGTTGTTGAGAAAAGAAGAGGCAAACTAGCGAAAGGAATCCTGTTTTTGCAAGACAACGCGCCCGTCCACACTGCGCGAATCGCAAGGCGTGCCCTCGCTGAGACAGGATTCGAAGAAATTAATCACCCACCCTACAGTCCTGACCTGACCTGGCTCCTAGCGATTATTTCCTCTTTTCAAATTTGAAAAAAGACCTCCGAGGACGGAAATTTTCCAGCGATAATGAAATGAAGGAGGCCGTAAACGAACATTTCGAAGAGAAAAACGGCGAATATATTTTGACTGGGATAAAAGCACTTTACGGCAAATGTAAGAAGTGTATTGAAATAGAGGGAGATTATATTGAAAAATAGATTTTTTATACATTTCTATCAGTATTTTTAATACCTTAGGCTCAAAACTTTTCAGCCGTCCCTCGTACATACTTAAAAATATAAACAAAATAAAAATAATATAACAAAACTAAAATAAGTTGAATAAACTAGGGCCCTGTGGTGCAGTACCCAATACGCTGGCAGCATTTCCTCGCTGTATAGCAATGCTAATACGGCGAGCGAGACACCTGCCAGAGATTGGATCTCAAGTTTTTTCCATTAATTTATTTTTAGAAATATAAAGAATAAATTATATCAAACATGTTAGTTATTATTGAGGAGCTCTACCGGATTTCAAAAAAGGAGGTTCTTAATTCGTCTGCATGTTTCTTTTTCTTATATGTGTGTTACGTAATTTCTTCGTACTGGGTGAACCGATTTTGATACTTCTTTCGACATTTGTAAGCTAGTGATGTGTGGTCCAATTTGAGCGACATCTGACGGTAATTTTTTGAGTTATTCTCAATAATGTGAATTTGACTAATGCTAACTTTTGACTGGGTGTTCCGATTTTGATGATTCTTTTATGTTTGAAAGATAGTGGTTTTTGAGTTATCTCGACTTGGAAGTCTGTTATTTAAAAAAAAAACTGTATTATTCAGTAAGTAGAGCTCCTGCTTGAGAATGCTTTAGTCCACGCCGCCTGCAGAGCGATTAGTTCCGCTCGTACAGTGCCACAAACATATCTGACCCGGTAAGGGGGGCGCTACTGTCTTTGTCTTTGTCTGACATTTGCATTAGTTCCAATTTTGGACACCGGGTCAGATAACTTTGTGGCACTGTATTGCTTCGTTGTCACAGTAAGTCAGCATTGAAAAAGTCCATTGAAAAAGAGCTCTCCTTCAGGGCCGGCGTTGCACTGGTGACTCCCCTGGTGTTGCTCGTGTCTATAAGCGTTATCTCTGTTTGTCGATGTTGAAGTCTGTTATTTTTTTTTGTAAAAAGCAATTATCACTGATGTAGTGAAGTTGGAGCCATATTCAGTGTTCGTTGTATTTTATTTAAATGATCTACAAAAAAAATTGAAGTGTCGTAGAAGACTGTTGGAAAAAAGTATTACTGGACGCGTTTTCTATACGACACTTTTTCTATAGAAAATTGAACCTTCTGAGTGTTTTGGTCTTATTCTTATGTAAATAAATAGTTAACTTAACTTTTTACAAAAAAAAATTGCTCTGGCCTCTGGGTCTTATTCTTTTCTAAAAAGTTAGTTCCTGCTTTGGGTCCCTTGTGTTATATGAAAAAATAAATACAAAATTAAAGTGCTCCCAAAAAAGCAACTTGAAATTATGAAATGGTTTATTGGAGGTCTATAATTTTTTGAGGTTGTTCAAAATGTAAATGCTTTAGAAAAGTGTATCGAGCTCAAACTAAAATTATAGGCCACTTATTATTCCATAACTTAGTTGCTTTTTTGAGGTCATTTATTCAACATACTTAAAACAAAATTTCTCAATTCGACTATATTTGTTTTGTGCTACTTACCTCAATTTTTTGTAGGGTGAATGGTTTGTGATCAATATATTCCAAAGCTGATGCTTTTTGTGTCCTGTAAATGACATCTGACGAGTAGTGTTTGAGTTATGGTTGTTACCGTAACTTTTGAGTGTAGATTGTTATAGTTTATTATCATATCATTTTTAGCTTATAATGTTTTATGGTAAAAGTTAAAATTATTTAAGTCTGGCTTCTGTCGCCTCCATAGAAAAGTTGTCAATTGGGATAATTTTGAATTTTTGAAAAAAATATCATATTTTAATCATTCACTTCTTCTGCAGTAAGTTATGTAATAATTAACCGACAAAAAATACGAGGGTAGTTCTCAATTCGACCGTATATGTTTTTTTATGTTTGTTCAGGGATTTTTTCGTCGTTTATGGGCCAATTTTGATAATATTTTTTTTTGTTGTAAATGTAATATGACTAACGCTTACTAAATTACATTACATTTTAATGATTCTAAACGTATACCTTTATTTTAATTTTCCCGTTTAATCCATACCAATAACTTAAATAACAAATCCAACCCACGACCTTTGCGGGAGTCGTTAACCCTTAGGCTAATGCTGCCTCTACACATAGGCCAGCGCATTCGCCAACGCGCTGGCGGTGCGCTTGCCAACGTGCTTGTGAGTTAATCCACACATTGGAAGGTCGTTCAGTATGCTTTGGTTCGGGCCAATGTGCGGACGGATCAAAAAATGGATGTTGAGTTGGTAACAGCTGCAGCTGTATATTTATTCACAGCTTATAATTACTACGTAAAAGTGTACAAGAAAAGGGTGATACTTTCATATTTATAATATTAAAATAATAATAAAGTATGATGCTCTTACTTTGAAGTAAAATATCGTAAGGAAAACGGAATGTCCAAGAACCTTATTTATTTAGCATTTTTAATACTTACAACATTTTTATTTTTATGGTACTTATTTTTTGGATTCCATAGGCAATTTTCACTCTGATAGAGCTCAATAAATTTAAAAGTTTCATCATTATTCATATTATACGCCATTTTGTTACGTTAGGTGTTAATACGCCGCAAGAAGAAAATATGCACTCTTGATCGCTGCTCCGGGCAGACTGATCGCGCGGCCAATGTGTGGATGGTGCGCCAAGCTTGCGACAAGTGTTCTTTGATGATACCGACACCGCGCGGCAAGCTCGCAAGCGCGCCGGCCAACGTTCAAATGCCTACCGCCAACGTTCCAACGCCCATTCTACACATTGGGAGCCAACGCACTTGCCAACGTGTTGGCCTATGTGTAGAGGCAGCATAAACGTCAGTGTAATGCTACATCTATTGCTGCCTCTACACATAGGCCAGCACATTCGCCAACGCGCTGGCGGTGCGCTTGCCAACGTGCTTGTGAGTTAATCCACACATTGGAAGGTCGTTCAGTATGCTTTGGTTCGGGCCAATGTGCGGACGGATAAAAAAATGGATGTTGAGTTGGTAACAGCTGCAGCTGTATATTGATTCACAGCTTATAATTACTACGTAAATGTGTACAAGAAAAGGGTGATACTTTCATATTTATAATATTAAAATAATAATAAAGTACGATGCTCTTACTTTGAAGTAAAATATCGTAAGGAAAACGGAATGTCCAAGAACCTTATTTATTTAGCATTTTTAATACTTACAACAATTTTATTTTTATGGTACTTATTTTTTGGATTCCATAGGCAATTTTCACTCTGATAGAGCTCAATAAATTTAAAAGTTTCCTCATTACTCATATTATACGTCATTTTGTTACGTTAGGTGTTAATACGCCGCAAGAAGAAAATATGCACTCTTGATCGCTGCTCCGGGCAAACTGATCGCGCGGCCAATGTGTGGATGGTGCGCCAAGCTTGCGACAAGTGTTCTTTGATGATACCGACACCGCGCGGCAAGCTCGCAAGCGCGCCGGCCAACGTTCAAATGCCTACCGCCAACGTTCCAACGCCCGTTCTACACATTGGGAGCCAACGCACTTGCCAACGTGTTGGCCTATGTGTAGAGGCAGCATAACGCACACATGCATAACCAAAATCGAGGTACATACATGAGCTTAACTTCTGTACTATCCATATTTTGTGGTGTGAGCTTCACTGTACGTGTGGTGGTACTCTAATTCAAATTGAAATATTTATTTCTTCAAAGTAGGTTTATACAAACTTTTCGAATGTCAAACTACGCCATCACTTCAACGTATCCGTACGGTGAGTGGTCTCGGAAGGGGAAGCGGCAAGGAGCTCCTAAGGAGGACTGTGACATACCGTGTCGCTAGGCGGCCCGCTTGCGCAGGAGCTCTTTCGCCGTTTCCAGCTTCACGGCGAGCTCCTCGGTGGCGCGCTCCGCGGTGGCGCGCTCCAAGCTGCGTTGTTGTTTGGCGAGCTTTGCCTTTGACTTTGCTTTTTGTACTCGGAGGTTGGCCGCCACCACCGCCTTGGTGGTCTGCAGCAGAAGCCGCCTAGCTTGTTCGATTTCGGCGGCCTCCTGCTGCAGCCGGAGATCGAGCTCCGCGCTTTCCCTCAGGAGCTCTACCTGTAACAATGGAGACGTTAGCTTTCCTCATCGATGACTTGTACGCCGCATCGCCTTTCCACGGGTTTTCCCATACCCCATCATGGTACTGAATGCATTTATTTACATAATTATATTTCCCCAAACTCACATAGTCCCGTTGCTCGCTCGTCTGCGCCGCTTCGACCGCGGCCGCCTCCAGTCTCGCCTGTTCATACAACATAATACATTTAACAAACAATTGGCAAGTAATAATATGAGAACAACAATGGAGTCCAACTCAACGAAATAAGCATTTTTACAGATAACTAAAACACGAGTCATCAGGTGTACTTGTCATTTAAATGGGAACACAATAGGGATGTAACGAATATTCGTATTCGCCGTCGCACCGAATGTTCAAAAAGGCATTACATGTTTTCAACACGAGGCAGGTTGCTACCGGATTTTGAAGACAAACTGAATCATAAAATTGATTCACCCAGTACAAAGGAAAAGGTAACATAAAAGAGACTAATTGAGAATCTCCTCCTTAATTTGAAGTCTGTCAAAAGTACAGTCAAATTACATGTTCCCTTTTCGGAGTCGGTTAAAAACGTTATAAAGTAACCTAGCATAAGTCAGATTTGCAAGCGAAGATTGTCAAAACCACATACCTGTTGCTCCAGCCTTTTCTGTAAGGCCGCGTTCTCATTGAGCGCCTGTCTCAACCGCTCTTCCAGATTCTGCAATAGTGTACTCAAATTATACATGGAAATATTAATAAAAAATGTTTTACTTTATAATTTATTATGTATTTTAGAAAATATTTTGAACGTTAATGAAAGTTGAGTGTAGTCAGAGGTTCAGGATGGCTATTTGACATTGACCCCTCCACTTCTTTGGTCTTTATAGCTCATGTTTATATTACCTAAGGTATTATGTACGTTAGTAACATAGTGAATCTAACTCAGACCAATAAACTATAGACGGAAAATTGTCATGCAGGCTTATATATTGGACCAGTTTGGTTTGCTCCTTAAATAAGTAGCTTTATACAGTTCTACTATCTATGTAATTTCCCCATCAAAACAAAGCGGATTAAACGCCTCAGTCACACGCTTGTGTTTGTGGAAGCTTGCCGAGGCTTGCCAAGCGTATAAACGTACTGTTATATCGCGAATTTTTGTACTTTGAGTAGGTACTTTCGTTGTATTAGTGCGCGTAGTATGTCACTAAAATGAAAAGATATACACATCTTTTCATCACATTGTTGTGTTCTACGCGTCATTAAATAAAATAAAATTAGAATAAACTAAAACTTTGTGCATTACCTGATCCGGGTCGGTGAGCTTGAACTCCCATCCGTCGCCGGTCCACGAGATGATCCCCTGGCAGCTACTATCCGTGAGCAGCTCCAGCAGGAACTGCCACAGCCGGATGGGCCCGGAGCCTGCGCGGGTGGGACCACTTGCTTTACGATATACGGGGTAGTGCGCTTACTGTGGCTTTGTGGGTCAAATTGGTACAAACTGCCTATATAATCTTTGCCGACTTCGGCTTCGGCGACTGTTTTGCCTTAGTTTTGATTGTAGACGCTTCCTTGTTGTGTTCTACGCGTCGTTAATTGAGAAGGTTCTGTCGTATGTAGAGCAAGTCACTTGCTCTGCCAATACGTAACATGCGGTATACATATAAGCAGATTGTGTTATACGTTCAAAAAGATGTGTGGTCAAAAATAACGAAAAGGTTACAATGCGTTTTTCTTATTACGGGTCAATTTTTCTTTCAAAATTGGTGATGAATACTGTAAGCTTGGTCATTTCTCTTAAAGGCAAATAAAGCGCCATTTGAAATTGAGTGACATCTAACAGATAATTTTTGGGTTTTCTATATAACATTAAAACTCTGTAACCGACAAACTTAAATGAAAGGATTCGATTATGATCTCCATGTCTTAGCTGTTACGGTTGAATTTCGATTGTATGCTTGATGTCGGTTCGGGGTTTGTCAGCAGTGGGTGGAGAGTATAGTACATTTTTCAAGTAAGTATACACACACGTATTACCAAGACAAAGATCATAATCGACTCCTTAGGATGCGATTCCATCAGTGTGCGGCACTCTGCGTAGGTACACATACATGTATGCAGTGGACTCGCGTGGATGCGTACACGCGTTGTTCGCGAACTCATTCTTGCTTCCGCTTGCAATGTTTGTGAACAGGTGTGCTGCAAACTGTTTTGGTGGAATCGTCCTAGACAGAAGACAAAAGTCAATTTTGAAAAATGGTATTTTTTTAAAGAGTCACCATTGTTTCGTATAACAACTTTTGATATAATTTTAATAAATCGAACAACGTTTAATATCGTTTGACATAATTTTCATTTGATCGAATATTCATTTTGTGTAATATTGATTGGTATTGGTATAATATTTACTTTTATACGATGTTCAGTTCATGAAATGTTCAGGTGGTTATAAACGCCCTAAAGTCGGTTCTGGCAATCTGTCAAATCAAAATCTGGCGATTTAGAAATATATTAATGCTAGAAGTTAGATGAAACCGTGTAGTGAGGTTAACTGTTTCGAGCCTGATGTAAACATTTTTTTTTTATACTAAACTTCTCTGGAGCATAGGAGGACCCCATTTTATTCTAGTTTTGTTCCATTTAGTTTTGAAATATTGTGAAGTTTTTTCGTCTTGTAATGCAAACAAGACATCGGATAATCTTTTCATCTTTTCTCTTGATGTCCCTGATAATAAGTTGTTTGGTATTCCATGTTTCTTTGAATAGCAAGTGGAAATTTCTGATTTAATAAAATCATTGTTGTGGCTGAAGGATTCGGGTCCTTAGTACATTTAGAGCTTCTTTCAATTAGTTTAGTGTGATAACATTTTACTTTCCTTAATTATGTCGAGACTTTCTTCCTTTAATTTTAAATTGTTTTTACTGCTTTCATCATGGGATTTTTGCGGGTAGTCGCAAAGTAAACACGCGTATTTAGTGTGCTCGTCTTTTTATTTCTAAAAAAATTACAAAACAGTTCTAGTAATTATCTACATATGTTGTAAATATTAACTAGGTCCTTACGCACATTCTGCCTATTAAATCTCTCTTTGCTACTTCTCCTATCACTGATAATTCATCATCACAATGGACTTACAATTGGCAACCAATATGGATAAATTGGAGAAAATGGTTACGTCCCGCATACACACCTTTGAGGACAAGCTGCAGAAGCATGTAACAGACACAAGCACTCTTCATCCGGATTTGGCATCACTCTCACGTGAATTCACTGAGTTCAAGGAGAACATACTTGAGGTAGTAACTATATTAAAGTCACAGGTGGAGCTATTATCACGTGGATTTGATAGACACGAGACACTGATGCGAAGAAAAGTCCTCTTGTTTCATGGAGTGCCAGAGAAAAAGCAGGAAAAGATGCATGAGGTGATCTCTAAAATTATATCCGACCAAATGAAAGTGTCTGGTGTTACAGCCGATCATCTACATGTTTGCCATCGCCTTGGGTCACCTAATGGTAAGAATCGACCAATTCTCGTTCGCTTCTTCGATTTAGAACACCGTCAGGAAATTTGGGAGAGTAAAACCAGTCTGAAGGGCAGCGGTATTACTGTCAGCGAGTTCCTCACTCAGTCTAGGCACAGGGTTTTCACAGCAGCGCGACGACATTTCGGCACGAAACAATCCTGGACAGTCGAAGGCAAGATTGTGATCCTTCTTCCCGACAAAACTCGGCGTAAAATTGAATGCATGAGGGAACTCGAATCGCTGACTTCCAAGTATCCGGCAGCCACCGCTGATGGATCGGTCAGTGATTCTGATCAAGGAGCTTCCTCACGGCAGCCCGCTAAGCCGGATGCGAAGATATCTCGGAGGACACGTCGCCGTTAGGATTAACTTTTACATACTTTTTATCACGTAATTATATTGTAATTCTTCATTAATCACGGTATGGTATGACCACTTTAAATTGGCCGCATAATAGGATTAGCAAAACGATTACCGCCGGTAGATGTAAAATTATTAATTCTCAATAAGCTCCATTTGTAATTAACTTCTTTAAATTCTTACCCATAATTTTATTCTTAACGCAACATCAACTGACTGACGCAGCTGACACTGGCATTAACTTGACAATGACAGCCGTCATTCAAAGTTAGTGCGTTCCGTTACTGCGCATCATTTTGTAACAAATATGTAACTTAAATTAATGATAGTATGTATTATAACATAGAGTAATGCATTTTGCCTTGAGCGGACTTTGTTTTGTCTGATTTTTTTTTTGTATTTCTTTTTTAGTGTTTAAGTATTTCGGGTTAACTGTTGTAGTCTATGATTATTACCATACCTGAATCCTGAATGTAAGTTATTGTATATTGTAGTTTTACTATACTACCTTATTAGGAATTCTTCCAATACACCCGGCAGTGATAAGTGCATTGGGCCGATGTTATTGATAATAATTTTTATTCCTCTAATTATTTTTATTTGTTATTAATATTATTATATTTTATTACATTTATAGGTATATGTAATTAGTATTTTACTATATTAGTTTAAAATGGATATTTATGTAGATGATAGCTTCTATTCCTGTTCTTCGTCAAATTGTAGTTTTGATAGTGCGGTCAGTGATGACTCTGCTCCTTACACTTTGGAGGACCAGATCTCCTCTATTTACTCTGATTACGGCAACAATTTTAACGCTGCACACATTAATGCACAGAGTGTTCCTGCACATTACTCTGATCTTCTGGCTTCTTTTAATATAACACATCTTGATGCGTTACTAATTTCGGAATCCTTTCTCAAACCTTCTTTATCTTCTGTCCAGTTCGCATTACCAGGATTTTTACTCATTCGCAACGACAGAACAGAAAAAGGTGGTGGAGGTGTCTGTATATATTTGCGTGCTGATCTGCCTTATCAGGTAGTCAAAGCCTCTCCTTCTTCTTACTCCGAATCTGCTGAATTTCTGTTCGTTGAAGTATGTCTCCGCAGATCAAAAATTCTCCTAGGTGTCCTTTATTGTCCCAACCTAAACATTGATTATTTCGACACATTTGATAACATCTTATCCGAGTTGCGCCCCATTTATGATCAGGTGATTATAATGGGTGATTTCAACACTTGCTTGATTAAAAAAGACTCTCGTTCCTCTAGGCTTCACTCTCTCATATCCTCATATAACCTTCACATTCTTCGAAGTTCTCCTACTCACCACTTTCCTAATTGCACCCCATCCTTACTTGACTTAATTATCGTCTCCACGCCTGGTAATGTTGATACTCATGGACAACTCACATCTTCCTTTTCCTATCATGACCTTATTTATCTCTCGTACCGTATTCACTCCCCCAAGCGCCGGTCGCATTATGTTCTGCTGCGCAGTTTTAAGGGCATAGACCTGGAAGCATTGAGGCGAGATGCTGATGCTATTGACTGGTCGCCACTAGTGAATAGCTCTAGCATCGATGACAAGGTGGGTATTCTCAACGAAAATATTCTCAAACTATTTAATACGCATGCACCAATGAAACGGATAAAAATCAAGCATTCCCCAGCTCCCTGGCTAACATCGGCCATTAAAGAGCTTATGGGGCGTAGGGATAGGGCTAAACGAAAATACAAACGTTGTCCTACTGAGAAAAATTTAGCGCATTTCAAATACCTCCGAAACTGTTGCAATCGTATGTGTAGAGACGCCAAAAGACGCTATTTCCATGATTCTCTTATCGACCGTAGCACCGCCCAGGTCTGGAAATTTCTCAAATCGGTAGGTATCGGTAAATCTCCTGTGCTTGTCGACGGTGACGTGAATCTAAATGAGCTAAACAAACATTTCTCTAAATCACCTGTCTCTTTGGATCCACTTGCCAAAAACAGCACTTTGTGCGCTTTATCGAACCTAAAAAAACCAGACTATTCTCCGTTTAGCCTGGCGGCTGTTACGCAAGAAGACGTTCAAAAGGCAATCGCTTCCATTACTTCGACCGCGGTCGGATACGACGGACTTTGTTCTAAAATGATCCTTTTAATCCTTCCCAATTTACTTCCTACAATTACTCATATTTTTAACGATTCCTTACTAAATTGTACGTTCCCCTCAGCCTGGAAACTAGCTCACATAATCCCGTTACCTAAGGTCTCCCATCCTGTCGATCCGTCCGAGTTCCGTCCTATCTCCATTTTACCTTTCCTTTCCAAAGCTCTAGAACATATAGTCCACAAACAATTTTCCTCTTACCTCCTATCGAATAATCTCCTTAGCCCTCACCAGTCTGGATTCCGACCGGGTCATAGCACCGTAACTGCACTACTGAATATTACCGACGACATTCGCTTTGCCATTGAGAATAAAAATCTCACGCTGTTGGTACTGTTGGATTTCAGTAGTGCTTTTACATCAGTTGACTTCGATATCCTTATTGGAACCCTCAGCTCAATCAACGTCTCAACTTCTGCCATATCTTGGTTTAATTCTTATCTTCGGGGGCGCTCGCAACGCATACACCACAAAGAGCTGGCCTCTGGTTGGTGTTCCCTTGCTTCTGGCGTGCCCCAGGGTAGCGTTCTTTCTCCCTTGCTATTCTCAGTTTTTATAAATTCCATTACGAAAGTCATAGACTCCAATTTCCATCTCTATGCAGACGATTTGCAACTATATCATCATTTTTCAGTAAATGACGCCGATGATGCTATTAAACGTATGAATGATGATCTCGGTCGTATAGATGAATGGACTAAAGCATTTGGGCTTGCATTGAACCCTAAGAAGTCACAAGCAATTATTATAGGATCGAAACACTACCGTAATAAGTTAGATTTTGCCAATTTGCCGATGTTGCGTCTGAACAATACCCCTATCGAATATTCCGAAACAGTGAAAAATCTTGGTGTAATTTTTGACACAAACCTTTCATGGAGGGCTCATACTGAGGAGGTTAGTCGTAGGGTTTACCGCACCTTCTATTCGCTTAAATGTCTCCAAGGTTTCCTGCCCCACAAAACTAAAATTACTCTATGTCATTCTTTACTTCTACCGATCTTAGACTACGCAGATGCTTGTTATTTAGACGCCACAGAGGAGCTCTTAAATAAACTTGAGCGCTTGCAGAACCTTTGCATTAGATTCATTTTTGGTTTACGGAAATTTGATCATGTCTCACAGTTTCGCAAGGATCTCAAGTGGCTCCCAATCCGTTTTCGCAGGAATACTCGCATCCTATGCCTTCTCTTTAACATCCTTAAAAACCCTTCCTCTCCTTCGTATTTAAGAAACCGATTTACCTATGCTCGTCCTTCTAATGCACCATGCAGGTCCCATATTAAGTCCCTTCTGCACTTCCCCCGTCATCATACCTCGTCCTACTCTCGTTCCTTTTCTGTGCATGCTGTTAGATTGTGGAACTCTCTGCCGCCAGCTATTCGTCATTCTGTAACTATTGGCTCATTTAAACGAAGAGTCAAGGAACATTACTTTTCCCAGTTATAATATCACTCTTATATAATTAAATTTCCAGCTCTATATTGTCTCATTGACTATTCCATCTGTATTTATGTATAATTTAAATATATATAAATATATATATATATATTTATTTATTTATATATTATATATATTGGGTATATTATAAATATGTATCAGTAAATATTTATTTATTATACTATATATTATAGTTAATATATACTTAAATCTATTTAATACTATTATATATTTTCCACGATTGTGCACGCTAAATCGAATCTCTTTCATTGCGTTTCCATTCCTGGGTCTACTGGAAGAGATTTCTTTAAGAAATAAGCAGACCCTATGTACAACATCACTTATATTGATTCCTATGCAGTGTATAGTGTACATGAAAAAGTTAAATAAAAAAAAATAAATAAATATTAATTTCATTCCTTCTGATTTATTTGTGTCAGTCATTTTAATGATTTTATAATTAAGGATCTGTTCATACATACATCAATAAGCATCCATATTATGTTAAGAAATCAAATTACGAAATATTTTTTAAATATTAACAAGAATCTGTTGTCCCAAGTACACATCTTAAATTGTTCAGTTCCATGTAGATGCCTTAATGACGCCAGTTTTCCATGGCGTCCATGGCGTTCGAAATTATTTCACGTTTTTCAGTGCACAGCTTTTTCGTGTGGCCGAAGCCAAGACACTTTGCACATTGCACTAGCGGTGATTGGTCCGCAACTGGTCTGCGTTGCATGCCGATGTAGAGTTTCTCCTCCTGTATTAGGCGTTTGTGGAGGGTTGGCGTTACTTCTAGCACTGGGTGACATTCATGGGGATTCCTTGCTTTTTTCCTGTATTTTACTCTGAGTGTGCTCTCCTTTGTGTCGACCCCGTCGAACAGGTGTTTATTCTGGGATCGGATGTTGTCTCAAATCTCGGGAGACACAGGAAATAAATCTTTTCCAAAATTATTTACAATGTAAATCCGACTCTTTCCTCGTCAACTTAGGTCTATAATCGAATAATATCTAGTCACAGGTCTCAAACCTAGAAGCCAAACCACTTAAGTGCCAAAACTACATACAATTTAATTTTAATATTGTTTTTACTGCTTTCATCAGTATTAATTTAATTCCTTCTGATTGTTTGGTAGTACCAAAAATAACAGGCCTCTTACCTAGTGCCTACATAAATATTGATATGTTAGAGTTACCAGATAATATTTCTTTGGCAGATCCTTTGTTTTATTTACCTTCTGAAGTAGATATTTTGCTTGGGGCGGATCACTTCTTTAATATTATAGGCAATAATAAAATAACTTTAGGTCAAAATAGCAAATTTTACAAAGCAGTGTAAGGACAGCCTATTAAATATGTATTTGCTTGGGATTTGCTGAAATAAAAGGGTTTCTCTTCATCAATTACAACTTTTATTCCCGGATATATGCAATACAATTTCTATTCCCTTTGACAAAACAGCAAATTACTATGACAACGTTTCCTATTCTATATTCTAACGCGAACATTCATACCGAATCAAAAATACTTGCCAGCTATTAGACTGAATCATGTTTTCATAATTTACATCGTTAATCAATTAAATATCTAAACAGAAATATAAAACATCAGGCATTTATGATATTACTGAACTTTAATGTCTATAAGTTCATCCAATCAAATATATAGGCCTACAGCAGTAAGTTAGGCTGGTTGGTGGCTGGCCATGTTGGTAATTCAAATGTAAGTAATGTAAGCTTACAATGTAATTTTATAAAAACTGAGTCTTCTTCACTTCAAGAAATTAATGACTCGCTTAAAAGGTTCTGGGAGGCAGAGGAACTGCCTTCAGATACTAATAGTAATTATTATTCGGTAGATGAACAATTCTGTGAATTACATTTTAAAAATAATACCCGCCGCTTGCCCGACGCGGCGACGGTCGATTTTGTGTCAAGATGCCGCTCAAGGAGGATCCTGAGCAGGAACTTGGTAACTCATTAGTCATAGCAATGAGACGCTGACGTAACTGCCTACGGCATCTGTTGTACAAATGTTTTTCCTTTTTTGATCTTCATTCTTCTCGGTCTGTAAGCACAAAATTAAGTACATTTTAGTAACATTAAATTAACCATTTAATGAAATTGATGATCATGCATTTAGTATTTTACTCGTTACCCTGATTGACTGTACCTATTTTATTTTTCTATTGGGTATATTATATTTAGGTAAGTACACATAAAAGGGCAGTGCTATAGGAAATAAAAAACCGGCTTTGTTAAATAAAAAAATGTAATAAAAAATATGCATTTGTTTTTTCAGTCTTTAGTAAACCAGCCGCAGCCCCCCAATTCTGCTATTTGTTATCCGAAACGGATCGGCTGCGTTTCGGCTTCGTTACAGTTTCGTTTATAATGGCAAATGGTATTCCACTAACTTTACGTTCGCAGCTGAAACGCAAACGAAACGGAAACGGTTGGTTTTAGAGCCGCATAATGGAAGGCTCACGGTGTGGAAACTCGAAAAAATTCAGTTGCGCGTACATTGCTGCTTTTGTATTGATACATTTCAAAGATTTTTGGCTGTACGACATGTGTTTTGCTGAGTGTCAAAAAAGTTTACGCCATTAAAAGTGCAAGTTTCGACTTGACAGCTGACATATTATGACACGTTTGCTCTTTTGATTTCACGAAGCGCCGGCGGACCAATTTCACAGTGCAATAAGTTAAGAAAAAAATATCGGAACATAATATAATATGGGGATATAATACTTATTTGGAGAAAAAAACGAAGACCCGAGTGGAGGCTGAGAAGTTGGATTCGCGCAACGCTGTAAAGGAGATGTTTCAAATCCGGCCCACAATATGTACAGTACCTCGAAAAATCGAGAAAAATTCATGGAATTTGGGAAAAATAAAGATAAATTGCTTAAATGCATACTTTTCAGGTACAAATTTTGTATTTATAATTCATTTTTATCAATTTTCAACATGGCGTCTTGCCAAGTTGTCATTGATCATAGATCGCGAACTGTCTACTGTCACTTTAAATGACAGAATTGTAGGTACATATGTCAAACTTCTATCAAATTAACCAACATGACGTGTGATGACAGCTTACCGCCATGACAGACTTTTGTTTTTGTGTTGCAATTTTAAGTGTACATTTTTGTGTTATACCACAAAACAAAAGCAATTTAAAGGAATTGGATGATTGAAAACTGTTTTAATTGTGTTTCTCCATTTTTGAGTATGGTGTACAAAGTGGTGGCCGGGGCTCCATACATTTTGAAACATCTCCTTTCAGTCTCTTTAACCGACTTCAAAAAAGGTTTTAAATTCGACCGTATACCTATACATATATGCTTTTTTTATGTTTGTTCAGCGATTTTTTCGTCGTTTATGGGCCGATTTTGATAATTCTTTTTTTGTTGTAAAGTAGATATGCGCAGTGGGGTCCTTTTAAGAGGATCACCAGAATCTGATGATGGCATCTCGGAGAAATCGAGGGCAACTTTCGAAAATTGTATGGATGACTAGTGTGTTTGTTAATCTTATCATGAGCACATTAAAGCGCTATCATTTCATGAAAGCCTGGAGTCGATCTGATGAAGCCGAGAGGCAGTCGAGGGAACTCCTCAACGATTTACTGCAGTTATATAGTGTTTGGGCTTGATTAATTTGTAGTGACGAGAACTTTACACGTAGGTACATGTTGAATTGAGCGCCATCTCGCGAATAGTTTTTGAGTTATCTCTGCTTATCATCTGTTCTGTTCTGTTCATCTGGCGACCGTGGCCCAGTTCACTTGCAAATAAAGATTATTCTATTCTATTCTGAGGGCTTCTATGCCGATGTCTGGCGTGGTTGTTAGCGTCTCGCAGAATACCTGGCGACAGATACGAGTGTTTCAATTAGTCAGTTCAATAACTCTTTATTTGACACTAAGAAAAAAGACATGAACAACAACATAAAGAGATGGTAAAGTGCAAAAGGCGGTCTTATCGCTACATATCGATCTCTTCCAGACAACCCCAATAGTCTATTTTGACAAAACAGACAGAAGACAAAAGTCCATTTTGAAAAATGGTATTTTTTTTAAAGGGTTACCCTTGTTTCGTATAACAACTTTTGATATCACTACATAGTATAAAACAAAGTCGCTATTTTTGTCCGTCTGTCTGTTTGTCTGTATGCTTAAATCTTTAAAATTACGCAACGGATTTTGATGCGGTTTTTTGTAATAGGTAGAGTGATTCAAGAGGAAGGTTTTTATGTGTAATACATGCATATATTCCCACGAGAACGGGATCCACGCGGGTGAAACCGCGGGCGGACCGCTAGTAATACATAAAAACCTTCCTCTTGAATCACTACCTATTACAAAAAACCGCATCAAAATCCGTTGCGTAGTTTTAAAGATTTAAGCATACAGACAAACAGACAAAAATAGCGACTTTGTTTTATACTATTTATATGGCGGGGGCGCATCCTCATAATAATTGTAATCCTAATACCTACATCTAAAAGCCAATTTGTCGGATCCCTGGCGAAGTGATATATGAAGTTTCTGCAAGGGGTCTTGTGGATAATATCCAATTCATAATATCTTCGCAATCCGCGCGATAATGTGGAATATGTCATCCCTGGGTTCTGTTTTTTTACCCCCCAGCGTCGCGCCACCTGGTGTAATGTAACGTGCACTGGTTACGAAATATAGATGGACAGTCACGTTCGTGACTTGGTTTTAGCGTTCTGTTGTTGAGTAACAGGATTTATGATTCGAGGTAGGGTTCTTCAAATTCAAATTCCTTTATTTGTTAACATAGGTGTAAATGATAAAAAATAGTACACTATGTTAGACCCGTTTGGGTAATACAAATATTAAAATTAGGCATAGTTTTATAAATTAAATTTCGGTGTCAACTAAAAAATCATGGACTGAGTAATAACATTTAATAATTAAAAAATTTTTCAACCCAAGTTTAAATTTTTGAATGCTCTCTATGTTTCGTAGGAATGCGGGGACTTTATTATATAGCTTTGGTGCCATTCCATATACGCTTTTGCTTAGCAAAGCAGTCTTTGATGGTATTGCCTTTACCTTTGTTTTATGACGCTTACTTATCAAATAATTATTAAATATGTCAGGGTTACTTTTAATAAATATAAAAACATGCGTGCGTACAAAGTACACATGTCAGAAGTGAAACTTCTTTGGTTAGATTGTTTATCAAGGTACTGGTATCGCCCTCTGCCGGCCAGATTTTAATAAGTAGAAACAAAAATAGTAAATTTAAATAAAAATTTCTTTCTTTAAAAACATTGTAAAACAATTAGTAGAATTTACTTATCTAAAAGTTTTAAACTAAAAAAGGTAACTATCTTAAATAAAATTAATCTCAGCTTACTAATTAGAAGCCCGACAAAGCGCCACCACCTAGATTTGTACAATAAATAATTATATTAGTAAAAATTAAATAAACTTCGTTAAACTTAAGCGCCCCCTATCGGTAACTTATTAGTTACAAAAATAATAAAACACCAATAGACTTCTTAAAAGTGTAATAAAAGCATTCGTCACTATTAAAATTCTTTATAAATTGAGCGCCCTCTATCGGTAACGTAGGATTAATACTAGCTCACTCAACCCAACAACAAGAGAGTAAACTAAATTTAGACCGTCTAACAAGGTATTGGTAACGCCCTCTGTCGGCTACGACTTTTAACCAGGAGTAAAATAGTAAACCTTAATAAAAATTTATTTCTTCAAAAACATTAAATAACAATTATAATAGTGGGATATATTTACAAGAAACCTTAATAAAAATTTATTTCTTCAAAAACATTAAATAACAATTAGTGGGATATATTTACAAAAAAGTTTTAAATTTAACATGCTACGTTCGCCCTGTCTTACTCTCTCTCAATCAGTCTCGATCACTCTATCTCTCTCTTTTCCGACACTTCCGTTGCATACCGGCGTGACGTTTCATCCGTTTCATCTGTAAAAATTTTACCCTCATGCGCCTAAAGAAGTTTCACTTCAATAATTCGTATATATATATAGGGATGCGAATGTCAATAAATTAAGGTTTATAAAATGCGATCTACAACTGTCCATACTTTGAATCTTTGTGATAGCACTTTTTTTGAGCTTTAAATATATCTTCCCGCTTAGCATAGTTTCCCCAAAACATGATTCCGTAACGTAAAACGGATGAGACAAAACCATGATATACAGTGAGCAGGGCTTTTTGATTTAAAGTTTTTGACAACATAATTATGTAAGGCATAAGAGTTAAGGCATAAGATAATTAATTCTTTTTAAAAAGAAAATTGACATTTGACATTTAAGTCCTACAACGATTTTTTGGCGCGTGAAAGACGTGTGGGTGACAGAGACAGTGCCTTACAGTTTGCCTTGCCTGTATGGCACTGTCTCTATCACCCTCAAGTCATTATAGTGTCATTATTTTATGTCATGTCTGTGAGAGACATAGAGAGATGTATTAGGTGTAGGGTTGCCACCTTTTTTTTTTGCAAATAAAGTACATTGGTGAGAAAAAAAAGTACATAGTATCAAAATAAAGTACAATTTATTTTTCTTTATTATTATATTTAAAAACATATTTTTATTGCTTTTTACAGTTTGTATCAAATTAGGATCTCGACTAAACAATTGCACAGCATCTTTACAATCTATATTTGAATTAAAATTAATAAGTGATTCATTTTTTATTACAAAGAAATCAAATCATGCGAAATAAAGTATTTTCGTGTGCTTTATTGTCTCATAAAGTATAGAGTACAATTGCCTGAAATAACGTACAATACTTTATTATAAAGTACGGGTGGCAACCCTAATTAGGTGTTTTCGTTACGAAATTTATCAATTCGGTCCCCACGCCCAAGGCCCGCGATAAAAGCTATGCAATAGCTTAAAAGTCTTACTGCTGGTGCTGAACTTGGTAAGGATGTGTTGTATTTTAAAAACACTTTTTTTATTGTAGGATAAGCGTTTAGCACCTCCAGACTTGTGCACTCATACTTTAAATATTGTAGGGTAAAAAGTAAAAAGGACACGCATGGCTAGCAGGCGCCTCTATCGGTCAAATTCGACATACAAGCGTCATTCGTTCATTTCATTTTGTTTGACTGGTAATGTTGGCTAAACTTAATCACAAAGTATTTTGCTTTTTAAAATGAATATTATAAATGCAAAATACATCTCGAAAGGTATTTCAAATAAAATACAAAATGTTTTTCACTAAAAGG
Organism: Hesperia comma; assembly: GCA_905404135.1. NCBI lineage: Eukaryota > Metazoa > Arthropoda > Insecta > Lepidoptera > Hesperiidae > Hesperia > Hesperia comma. The sequence goes on from FR990039.1 coordinate 1,717,069, forward strand.
CATTTAAATGCAAAATACAAAATAGGTATTTTGCAGCTACCTAGTATAAAATAAACGATAGACCAAAGACTTCTCTACATTTATGTATTTATATGAAGTATGAATAATAATTATGTTACTAGAAGAACATGTATTGTGTTATGAAGAAAGATCCTTATTAATAAATAGGTGTCCATGAAGGAATTATGAAAACTTTTCAAATTAAGTGAGATATTGGTACAACTTACATTAATTTTCTTTATTAAAATGATAAAAGAGTAGTATAGCTATGAAGAGTAGTGCAAGAATAAAATAAAACTTTGTGCATTACCTCATCCTTGTTGACGATCTGGAACTCCCAGCCGTTGCTAGTCCAACGTATTATATCCTGGCAGCTCCTATCGTTTAGAAGCTCCAGGAGGAACGCCCACAGGATTCGTTATCGATAGATAGCAGTTATGTTATCGATAGATAGCAGTCGTTAAGGCGTGTCGGAAGCCTTCGGGCGGCATGTAAGCTTCCGACACTGGGTTGGCCACTAACGCTTCCACACAGCATGGCGTGCTTCAGGCCTCCTCAATGAGGAACCCTGTGTACTATAATGGGTGAATGGGATGAAGCAGTGCCGCAGCAACAATACCATTTTGGAATACCGTCGACAAGATAACTCAAAAACTGCTCGCCATGTTGCTCAAATACGAGACCAGACGATAAATTATTAATTTAGAATGAAAAAAGGATTATCAAAATTGGTTCACCCAGTACTAAGTTATGTGGTAACGTACAAAAAAATAATACAGTCGAAATGACCTCTACCTTTGCCAAATCATTGGTCCATCTGTCTTGTTGTCCGTCACAGTTGTGATGGCAGGAGCAGACGGGCTGTGCTGGATTCTTCTATCCTCATTTGATATCCTAAACAAATAAAAATAAATAAATAAAATAACTTTTAACAAATGCTGAAAGCCCTATCAAAATCGGTTCTGCCAAACAATATGCCTAAAATCTTCTCAGTCTGACAAATATTATGCTGAAAACCACATCAAAATCGGTTCAACCAAACGCGAGATAATCGCGCACAAATATACATAACATACATACAGGTCAAACTGAGAATCTCCTTTTTTGAAGTCTGTTAAAAATGTATTAAAACCTACATCCATAAAGATGACCACAATAGGTCAGAGATAGTCGCAAAGCCTCATGAGGATATACTAGTTTCCAATGCATAGATAGTGAAAAAGTCCTTATTTTTGTGTTAAATAAAAGAAAACGGAAAAGGAACACATAATAAAATAAAACTAATAAATAAACGCTAACACACTCATACCCCCGCAGTAGGTTACCAGGTACCTGTGTCGCGGGTGGCATGGACTACACATATAACACATCACAATTACACCCATGACCCGAGTACAAATTGTTCGGCGGTAGGTAGGCTGGTGATGCTTAATAAAACTTCAGTAATCTTCTAATAGTGAATATTGTAATTGACCACGGGACAGCGCAGCGCACACATCGGAGGAGCGGTGGAGAGAGAGAGAGAGCGAGGAAACGGAAGTTTAAGAAACATTGACATCATAACAGATACATAATATTATTATAACTAACAGTACAGATTTATTGTTAGGTTCCTAACAATAGTGAAAAAGTCCTTATTTTTGAGACATTGAGATGAACAAGTTATTCGATAAATCAACAGATTATAATAATAGTTGTAGCAACTTAATGTTTCTAATAAGAGATAGACAGCTTTGCCAGTCATCTCACACATTAGCGTGAACAAAAGCATATAATATACAGTAGCCCCTGTAATAATTTTTCTAATATATCTTTCATGTACAAGAATCTACTGATTTGACTTATAAGTATGATAACTAGCCTCTGCCCGCGTGGAATTTCATACAAACTTTCATCCCCTATTTCAAGCCGTTAGGGGTTAGGGGTTGATTTTTGAACAAAAAAAGTAGCCTATGTGTGACTGTGGGTCTTCAACTATTTTCAATCAAAATCATCCAAATTGGACCAGTGGTTTAGCCGTGAAAACATCACAGACAGACAGACAGACTTTCGCATTTGTAATATTAGTATGGAAGTATGGATTTAGCAAAAATCTTACCAAAAATCCATCACAATGTCACATCAACATCCAATGTGGTGTTCACTGTTCACTGGAACATAGTGAGCCAGGGCTCATGTGACACCTGGTAAAATAAACAATTTTTTTATTGCAATTGAATTTTTATAATAATAATTTTGAGTTTGAACTATTTTGTCCTCAGATTACAAATTTTGGTTCTTTAATCTGAGATTTCGTCATAATTATTATTTTTTTCGCGAGACACGTTTGGCGCGCATTGACATTGAATACTACAAAATGGCCGCGCTGACTCGTTTTCCGTTTTCTATTTTGACTATTTTCTATACTATAATTATTCTAAGCTATCCTAAGTATTCTGTGAATTTCCTTAATTATGTCGAGACTTTCTTGCTTTAATTTAAATATTATATTAATATTATATTTTGCTATGTTTTTATTGTATACAACGTTCACAGTTTTTCTGTAGTGTATTTAGTATCAGCATTGCACCCGTGCGAAGCCGGGGCGGGTCGCTAGTTTATAATATTAGTAGGAATATTAGTAGGATAGGATAGGATAGCGGCCCGCTCTGGGTTCGATATGGCCATGTCACTCGCCCCGGCCGGCCAGTACCACCGAAAAGGCGCAAGCGCTATGTCCCGCAATTTTATATCTGTAATATCTTCGAAAATATTCATTTAAATCCTGTGATGTAAAGGACTATATAGATCTATATTAAATCAACAATGTATTTAAGCTATTTAATTGGATAAGGGTTAATGCTGTATTGGTTAAAATCGCTTCGAAAATTAGCCATTATTCATCGTAAAAAGTAAATGACAAAAAATGGTATTGTGGGATATTCATAAGAGATAGACATATACCATCGCGGACTTTTCTGTAGACCTTTTCAAGGTGTACAATACTTAGTACATTATTTTTATAAATCCTTTAAAATTAAGCCTGCGTACGCAATGTAAGCGGCAAGAAATGTAAGAATTTACGACACCACATTAGAAACCCTGAAAATAACAGTATTTCTCCATTATTTAATAGATGTTATTATACATAAAAACCTTCCTCTTGAATCACTCTACCTATTACAAAAAACCGCATCAAAATCCGTTGCGTAATTTTAAAGATTTAAGCATACAGACAAACAGACAAAAATAGCGACTTTGTTTTATACTATGTAGTGATTTATATGGCGGGGGCGCATCCTCATAATAATTGTAATCCTAATACCTACATCCTAAGGCAGATTTCTTGGATCGCCTACATAGTGGTACACGTAGTCCTTGCGGGCCGTCTTGTGAATAATATTTTTTCTGTAATAGCTTCGTAGGGCGCGCGTCAGCGTTTCGTATTTCATCCGTGGGTTGTTTTTCCGGATGCCCCAGCGTCGCGCCACCTGGTGTAATGTAACGTGCACTGGTTAGTTTCCATTTCCATTTTTGTCTTAAACTTTAGTGGAGTGCGTCGGTTAGCTTGGTTTTCTTTCGGATTTCTACGTTTCTTGTTTTTTGAATTCTCCTTAGTTTAAGAATACTTCTCTCCATGGCATGTTGGCATAATAAAATTTTGTTTTTAACCTTCTCAGTATATACCCAGGTTTGGCTTGCGTATGTTAAACTTGGGAGGATACATGAATCCATTATTTCTTGTTGACACGGGTATACACAGCAGGAGCCGCAACAGGACCCGCAGCAGGAGCCGCAACAGGAGCCGCAACAGGAGCCGCAACAGGAGCCGCAACAGGAGCGTGAACGTGAACGTGAGCGTCGCGCGGCACAGAGCCGGAGGTGGAGGGCTGGGCTGGGGAGAGGGCTTCCATGTCGACGTCGACGACGAACTTTTGTTCCATTTAGTTTTGAAATATTGTGAAGTTTTTTCGTCTTGTAATGCAAACAAGACATCGGATAATCTTTTCATCTTCTCGTCTGGTTCTTTACTATGCTCGATCCACCTAGTAATACATAAAAACCTTCCTCTTGAATCACTACCTATTACAAAAAACCGCATCAAAATCCGTTGCGTAGTTTTAAAGATTTAAGCATACAGACAAACAGACAAAAATAGCGACTTTGTTTTATACTATTTATATGGCGGGGGCGCATCCTGATAATAATTGTAATCCTAATACCTACATCTAAAAGCCAATTTGTCGGATCCCTGGCGAAGTGATATATGAAGTTTCTGCAAGGGGTCTTGTGGATAATATCCAATTCATAATATCTTCGCAATTACATTAATTTTCTTTATTAACATACAGCATTAATTTTCTTTATTAGCATACAGACAAACAGACAAAAATAGCGACTTTGTTTTATACTATTTATATGGCGGGGGCGCATCCTCATACCTACATCTAATAATTGTAATCCTACTACCTACATCTAAAAGCCAATTTGTCGGATCCCTGGCGAAGTGATATATGAAGTTTCTGCAAGGGGTCTTGTGGATAATATCCAATTCATAATATCTTCGCAATTACATTAATTTTCTTTATTAAAATGATAAAAGAGTAGTATAGCTATGAAGAGTAGTGCAAGAATAAAATAAAACTTTGTGCATTACCTCATCCTTGTTGACGATCTGGAACTCCCAGCCGTTGCCAGTCCAACGTATTATATCCTGGCAGCTCCTATCGTTTAGAAGCTCCAGGAGGAACGCCCACAGGAAATTGGGAACTGAGTATAGATGCGAAGCCGGTTATTAACGTTTTTAACCAAGCGGTTAAAAATGCATTTTTCGTTATTAACGGTTAATTTTATGCATTTTACGGTTAAATACAAGAAACTTGTTGCTCTACTCCTTTTGGTCGTAGCGTGATGGTGTATAGCCTATAGCCTTCCTCAATAAATAGACTATTAAAAACAAAAAGATTTTTTCAAATCGGACCAGTAGTTCCTGAGATTAGCGCGTTCAAACGAACAAGCAAACAAACTCTTCCGCTTTATGGGTGGTTCTTCAAAATTAGGTTAACTTATGGCTTAATTTTGACAAAGTTGTTTTTAGATGGTTACCAGTAAAGTTTTAATTCTATTCTGTGGGTATAATATCTACTATGTTTTATCTAAAAGGGCCAGTCACTTTACTGAGTATTTTAAGAGAAATTCAAGTTTTTTTGAAATCTGTTTTCTAGGGACTGACGAGATATGATAGGGACTGATAAAAAACACGATTAGGGTGTTTAAATCACATTATACGTTATGAAAACGTTTTCACGTTTATGTGAACGTTTTCACGTTATGAAAAATTAGTAATTAATTTCAGTCTCAAACATATTCAATACGGTGGACAATGAGGTAGACAGTTTATTGATAATTTTTTTACCTGAACCATTTATTTTTATTTTATTATCAGTGAGACTTATAACCAACTTCTCTAGGAAATAAAATGTACGAACTCTGAGTAAACTGAAAGGTCACACAATCAGAGGCTTTCATTCGTATTTCTTTTTACAATAAACTACTTTGAGTTTACTTACAAATTAATATTCTTAAGGTAATTTTAACAATTTAAAAAAAACAGCTTTCTAAGTAACAAAATTATAATTTGAACTTAATTAAAATCAGTCTATGATTAATTAATCACAAAGACTATCACATTATTATTTATTCTACTTTTCGTAAACGTTAACAGGTTTCTTAAATTTGTAAAATACTGTTCCACTCTTGACTATTTGCTTTGGAAGTGGTAGTTTTTCTAAAACATCTTCGTAAGGCACGTCAGCAATATCATTCTCACTTATTTGAAATTCTGTTCCATTATCGTTGCAAACTTTAAGGAATGTAACTGTGAGTTCTCCATCTTCATCTTCATATTTAGAGCAAATCGCGGCGTATCTATATTCTTTTCTCTTCATATTTAACTTGACTAAAATATAATCTCCACTGCCATAGCTTGTTTTGGCCTTTTCCTTCACAACCTGACTTATGCTTGCTAATGGCACATCATCATCGGAATCTGTGAAAACATCTGGAACTTGAAGCTGCTGTGTATCGGTTTGGTATGTTAAAGTCCCTAAGTTGTAATGATTACATCCAACACCAGCACAGAAACAACTTAGTGACTTCAAGACAAGTTTATTTGGATAATAAATATTACCCGAGACTTGGTGCACTAATAGAGTGCCTTTAAATGGTTTTTGCTTTTTTTCGTGCTCCTTGATCATTTTACTGACTTTTTCTATTTCAGCATCTTCGATAACAGAAATTTGTATATTTGGACACCTTTCTCGGAGTACAGCCACAAAGTCGTGTAAGTTTGTAATGTCACCTTTCTGAGCTATAAGTTGACCTGCACTACGTTTGCAAGTCGCGCCAATTCCATCAGGTGCTCCTTTTCCATGTCCCGCCTCATGGAAATTCCACGTGTAATTCATAGCGAATGGATAAAAGTCATTGATTCTGCACCCCAAAATATAAAACATCGTTTTATTTCGATATTGGGTCACAGGACCGTCACTCAAGAAATGCAGGTTTTCTACTGACAGAGGCAACGTTCTGAGCACAGACTGTAAATGTGCCCAAATGGCACTTGCGTTATGAGATAAATTTAACGATACAGTGCAGTGAGAAGTTATTTTATCCATTGTGTATACGACCACAGTATGCATCGAACTTTACTATGCTCGATCCACCAATCTATAGTGTCTAGTTTTGCCAATATCTTATCGTGCATATGTGCGTCTTCTATAGGGGATTTTCTTGATGTCCCTGATAATAAGTTGTTTGGTATTCCATGTTTCTTTCAAAAGCAAGTGGAAATTTCTGATTTAATAAAATCATTGTTGTGGCTAAAGGATTCGGGTCCTCAGTACATTTAGAGCTTCTTTCGATTAGTTTAGTGCGATACATTTTACTTTCCTTAATTATGTCGAGACTTTCTTGCTTTAATTTAAATATTATATTAATATTATATTTTGCTATGTTTTTATTGTATACAACGTTCACAGTTTTTCTGTAGTGTATTTAGTATCAGCATTGCACCCGTGCGAAGCCGGGGCGGGTCGCTAGTTTATAATATTAGTAGGAATATTAGTAGGATAGGATAGGATAGCGGCCCGCTCTGGGTTCGATATGGCCATGTCACTCGCCCCGGCCGGCCAGTACCACCGCAAAAGGCGCAAGCGCTATGTCCCGCAATTTTATATCTGTAATATCTTCGAAAATATTCATTTAAATCCTGTGATGTAAAGGACTATATAGATCTATATTAAATCAACAATGTATTTAAGCTATTTAATTGGATAAGGGTTAATGCTGTATTGGTTAAAATCGCTTCGAAAATTAGCCATTATTCATCGTAAAAAGTAAATGACAAAAAATGGTATTGTGGGATATTCATAAGAGATAGACATATACCATCGCGGACTTTTCTGTAGACCTTTTCAAGGTGTACAATACTTAGTACATTATTTTTATAAATCCTTTAAAATTAAGCCTGCGTACGCAATGTAAGCGGCAAGAAATGTAAGAATTTACGACACCACATTAGAAACCCTGAAAATAACAGTATTTCTCCATTATTTAATAGATGTTATTATACATAAAAACCTTCCTCTTGAATCACTCTACCTATTACAAAAAACCGCATCAAAATCCGTTGCGTAATTTTAAAGATTTAAGCATACAGACAAACAGACAAAAATAGCGACTTTGTTTTATACTATGTAGTGATTTATATGGCGGGGGCGCATCCTCATAATAATTGTAATCCTAATACCTACATCCTAAGGCAGATTTCTTGGATCGCCTACATAGTGGTACACGTAGTCCTTGCGGGCCGTCTTGTGAATAATATTTTTTCTGTAATAGCTTCGTAGGGCGCGCGTCAGCGTTTCGTATTTCATCCGTGGGTTGTTTTTCCGGATGCCCCAGCGTCGCGCCACCTGGTGTAATGTAACGTGCACTGGTTAGTTTCCATTTCCATTTTTGTCTTAAACTTTAGTGGAGTGCGTCGGTTAGCTTGGTTTTCTTTCGGATTTCTACGTTTCTTGTTTTTTGAATTCTCCTTAGTTTAAGAATACTTCTCTCCATGGCATGTTGGCATGATAAAATTTTGTTTTTAACCTTCTCAGTATATACCCAGGTTTGGCTTGCGTATGTTAAACTTGGGAGGATACATGAACCCATTATTTCTTGTTGACACGGGTATACACAGCAGGAGCCGCAACAGGACCCGCAGCAGGAGCCGCAACAGGAACGTGAAAGTGAGCGTCGCGCGGCACAGAGCCGGAGGTGGAGGGCTGGGCTGGGTAGAGGGCTTCCATGTCGACATCGACGACGAACTTTTGTTCCATTTAGTTTTGAAATATTGTGAAGTTTTTTCGTCTTGTAATGCAAACAAGACATCGGATAACCTTTTCATCTTCTCGTCTGGTTCTTTACTATGCTCGATCAACCAATCTATAGTGTCTAGTTTTGCCAATATCTTATCGTGCATATGTGCGTCTTCTATACGGGATTTTCTTGATGTCCCTGATAATAAGTTGTTTGGTATTCCATGTTTCTTTGAAAAGCAAGTGGAAATTTCTGATTTAATAAAATCATTGTTGTGGCTAAAGGATTCGGGTCCTCAGTACCTTAAGAGCTTCTTTCAATTAGTTTAGTGCGATACATTTTACTTTCCTTAATTATGTCGAGACTTTCTTGCTTTAATTTTAATATTGTTTTTACTGCTTTCATCAGTATTATTTTCATTCCTTCTGATTTATTTGTGTCAGTCATTTTAATGATTTTATAATTAAGGATCTGTTCATACATACATCAATAAGCATCCATATTATGTTAAGAAATCAAATTACGAAATATTTTTTAAATAATAACAAGAATCTGTTGTCCCAAGTACACATCTTAAATTGTTCAGTTCCATGTAGATGCCTTAATGACGCCAGTTTTCCATGGCGTCCATGGCGTTCGAAATTCTTTCACGTTTTTCAGTGCACAGCTTTTTCGTGTGGCCGAAGCCAAGACACTTTGCACATTGCACTAGCGGTGATTGGTCCGCAACTGGTCTGCGTTGCATGCCGATGTAGAGTTTCTCCTCCTGTATTAGGCGTTTGTGGAGGGTTGGCGTTACTTCTAGCACTGGGTGACATTCATGGGGATTCCTTGCTTTTTTCCTGTATTTTACTCTGAGTGTGCTCTCCTTTGTGTCGACCCCGTCGAACAGGTGTTTATTCTGGGATCGGATGTTGTCTCAAATCTCGGGAGACACAGGAAACAAATCTTTTCCAAAATTATTTACAATGTAAATCCTTCTTTCTTAGCTGGCAACATTATAGTATTGATGAGTTTGGCATTAGCATTATGTGGCTCTATATATGTCCAATTAAATAAAAATACTGGCTTAGGTTTAGATCTAGTCTTATTAAAGATATTTCATTCACTCTTCTGTCATATTTTTATCAAATCAACTGTCCTAGTGAATAGAATATAATGAAATTAGATGTATAGTAGGAACACAATAATATAATAATTATTATTTCAACTGCATTCCAGTTTCTGCCATTAAAAATATTTAAATTTTTTCTTATGTCACTTGAGATATCCATTATTTACATGGCGGGGGCGCATCCTCATAATTAGCCTAGGGCAGATTTCTTGGATCGCCGACATAGTGGTACACGTAGTCCTTGCGGGCCGTCTTTCGAATAATATTTTGTCCGTAATAGCTTCGTAGGGCGGGCGTCAGCGTGTCGTATTTCATGCGTGGGTTGTTTTTCCGGATGCCCCAGCATCGCGCCACCTGGTGTAATGTAACGTGCACTCGTTAGTTTTGGACAGTCACGTTCGTTATAAGACAGATTTTGGTTTTAGCGTTCTGTTGTTGAGTAACAGGATTTATGATTCGAGGTATTGTTCTTGTTTGAATAGATTAAAGAAGGTGCAGTTAATGGGGCTGAAAGTTTGTTCAAGAGTTAAAACAGAATCAAGATCTGTTTTTATGTCCAAGGCATTTACACGCCATTTACTAGGAAACAAATTGGAAGCTTTCATTTCACACACCCAAACTTAGAACAAGAACGGAAACTTAACTCATCATCTTTTCCGCCTCGCTAGTAATCGAACCCAAGACCCCTTGGTTAGCGGTCCGGCGTGTTAACCATTGCGCCATTCAGGTCCAACCATGAATCATACCATGAACCAGGTTATAATTTTCCACTATATACTCCATAATAGACAAAGAGATAATAGAGTGTGTTAGCGTTTATTTTATTTTTATTTATTATTTACATGGCGGAGGCGCATCCTCATAATTTGCCTAGGGCAGATTTCTTGGGTCGCCGACATAGTGGTACACGTAGTCCTTGCGGGCCGTCTTTCGAATAATATTTTGTCCGTAATACACACATCAAAAGTGTCTAGGGATCAACATATATTTTTGCAATAACTTTTCTCCTGATTGATATTAATTAAAATTTTCTTTAAGGATTCATCAAATAAAGTGTTTTCGTTTGTCAAAGTAACGATAAACCAAGTCACCTTTGCATTAATAAAGAAATTTGCCATTTTCCTAATAAAGGGATTTTTGACATTTGAACCACTAACATTAAAGTTCGAAAAAAAGACTGAAATAACAGTTTTCTTTAAAATTTTATTGGGTAACTTAAACAATTAATAATCCGTGTTTCTACCGCGAACACTAACAACACAAGAACATCGGTTTGGCATACTCAAAATGAGTTCATCCAAATCACGCTGTGGAATGGCCGCCCATGTTCGTTGCAACAACAAAAAAAGGTCTTCTTGCCACTGGATACCCTCCATATTCGGCAGAGCTCTTCTCTGTAGCATATCCCATGCATGCTCAATCGGGTTCAAGTCTGGCGACTGAGCAGGCCAGGGCAGGACATTGATGTTAGCTGCGGCGAGAGTCTAATAGAAGCCGTGATTTAGTATCATGATCATCATGTAATGTGCACTGGAAGAAAAACTTATTTGAAATCAAAAACACTTCAATTTTGTTAATAAGTACAGATTTAAAAAACCTACCAGGCTTAGAAAACCAGTCACTCTTGACGGGCGCCATTGGCGTGGCCGTGACAACGAGGGCATGGGCGGGGTGGGGGGCGTTGAGAGGGGAAATTGTTCGGCGGCTGAAAATTAAATTAAAAACGTTATACTTTATTGTATAGACTCTCTTGTGCTGTAAAGGACCATATAGATCTATATTAAATCAACAATGTATTTAAGCTATTTAATTGTATAAGGATTAATGCTGTATTGGTTAAAATCGCTTCGAAAATTAGCCATTATTCGTCGTAAAAAGTAAATGACAAAAAATGTTATTGTGGGATATCCATAAGAGATAGACATATTATACCATCGCGGACTTTTCTGTAGACCTTTTCAAGGTGTACAATACTTAGTACATTATTTTTATAAATCCTCTAAGGTTAAGCCTGCGTACGCAATGTAAGCGGCAAGAATAAATGTAAGAATTTAAGACACCACATTAGAAACCCTAAAAATAACAGTATTTCTCCATTATTTAATAGATGTTATCACTACATGGTATAAAACAAAGTCGCTATTTTTGTCCGTCTGTCTGTTTGTCTGTTTGTCTGTATGCTTAAATCTTTAAAATTACGCAACGGATTTTGATGCGGTTTTTTGTAATAGGTAGAGTGATTCAAGAGGAAGGTTTTTATGTGTAATACATGCATATATTCCCACGAGAACGGGATCCACGCGGGTGAAACCGCGGGCGGACCGCTAGTAATACATAAAAACCTTCCTCTTGAATCACTACCTATTACAAAAAACCGCATCAAAATCCGTTGCGTAGTTTTAAAGATTTAAGCATACAGACAAACAGACAAAAATAGCGACTTTGTTTTATACTATTTATATGGCGGGGGCGCATCCTCATAATAATTGTAATCCTAATACCTACATCTAAAAGCCAATTTGTCGGATCCCTGGCGAAGTGATATATGAAGTTTCTGCAAGGGGTCTTGTGGATAATATCCAATTCATAATATCTTCGCAATCCGCGCGATAATGTGGAATATGTCATCCCTGGGTTCTGTTTTTTTACCCCCCAGCGTCGCGTCACCTGGTGTAATGTAACGTGCACTGGTTAGTTTTGGACCACGAAATATAGATGGACAGTCACGTTCGTGACTTGGTTTTAGCGTTCTGTTGTTGAGTAACAGGATTTATGATTCGAGGTAGGGTTCTTCAAATTCAAATTCCTTTATTTGTTAACATAGGTGTAAATGATAAAAAATAGGGTGTATTCCTCGTCGTTCCACCAGTAGTTCCACTGGTGGTACTACGAGGAATTTGACATTCCTCCTCGTGCCACCGAATGTTTGCTCTACTTTAAAATAATGTTTGCTCTACTTTAGATAAATGTTTGCTCTACTTCAAATGAATTTTTTATTTCTTTTCTATACTTATTAAAATTAAGTGCATTTTTATAGATAGTGCATATAATTATTTACACCATACTTAAACATAGAAAAACGGTTTCAAAAATATTGTCTGTCCGGGCTAGTTTCCAGAACGAGATCAGAACGGAAGTTTTTGTATTTCAAGTACCTACCAGTTAAATTACAAAAACTTATTATTCGTCTTATACCCATAATTATTCATAAAGAAGGCCAAATCCCGGAAAATGAACGAGTTTCTGTGGGATAAAAGATTTTAACTTGTTAAACTGATTATAATTAATGTTTTTTACTGTTTTTTATGAATCTTTTACTGTGTGTTATTTGGTATAATTTTGTTATTGAAACAAAGAAAATAATTTTATATATATTTTTAGGACTTTGGGGTGGAAAATAATAATAAAAGAACAAAACGCACAAAAATAGTCTTTTATGTTTAATTAACACTTAATTTACTACTAAAATCACCAATTACTAATAAAATTAAAATTAATAAACTTATTTTACAATAGGAACAAAAAAGGAAACAATCGACTACCAAATAACTCAAAAAAACGAACGACCACAGTGAACCTAGCGCCGACCGACAAATAGGTTATGTACACTGTGACGTCACAGAACTAGTCGCAGTAAAAGAAAAAATAAAATTTAGGTTGATAGATCCTGATAATATTTATTTCATATTTAAACTAGCTGACCCGGCATTAGGTGGTAGGGCCTAGAGCTCACCCGGGGAAGTACCACCGCCCGCCACGGTACTTAGTACCATTCCTACCGTTTAATAATTGTTTTAAGAACAATTGTGGTCCGGATAGGAAGGTGTGGAGCCGGTTACACTTTTTAGAGGCGACCATCTCAGACCTCAGGGGTAGCAACGCATCTGTGACCGAATTAGAACAAGATTCATACTAACAATAACTAACTGGACTATTACTAACATTAACTAACGGTCAGTAGTCTTGGAAGAAGAAGCGGCATGAAACTCCCAAGGAGTTTTTTTCCTACTCACAGTTACAGATTGCACTTACTACTAATTACGGCTAAATTACGAAACTCATGTCCAAGATGTTTTATGTTCAAAATAATCATCAAGTTTGTAATAATCTTTCGTTATAACAATGCTTTTGACATCAAAATCAAAGTCGCTGGCACTCTACTATTACCTATGGGAAATTTATATTTTTATACCTATTATCAATTTATTTACTACAACAAAAATAATAATACATAATAATAATAATAAATTTATACAATTATATAAAAAAATTAAAGTGACATCTAAAGTAGAGCAAACATTCAGTGGTACGACGAGGAGTTACAATTCTTCGTCGTACCACTGGTGGTACGAGGAGGAATGTCAAATTCCTCGTAGTTCCACTGGTGGTACTACTGGTGGAACGACGAGGAATACACCAAAAATAGTACACTATGTTAGACCCGTTTGGGTAATACAAATATTAAAATTAGGCATAGTTAACATATTAAGTGTGTGTGTGGATTGAGTGAGCACCCTAAATAAAATTAATAACATTATGCTAGTTATTTAGTAAAAGTATAGAAACAATTGTAAAAGCAATCTCACAATTTGTAAAAAGATAAAACGCGAGATATATCAGTTAATGTATGCTCACTCAGTTCTCACCTAAGACCACTCTGATCTATGAATCCGTGAAGGATACATTTAACATTTGTGTACTAGCTTTTTGTAAAACCTTTGTAAAGTTGTCGTCCCAATGAAATGTGTATCTTTTCGTGAGAAAATAAAGTTCTATTTTGAGCCACTCTTTGAAAGACTGCGCGCAGCATCGCGTCGCGTCTCGTCTCGGTGTGAGTTGACCCTAAGGGGGTCGTTGAATATATTCTATATAGTTACTATGTCTGTGTTTCCAACAACAAATATACTGAACTTACTTGCATCGGTCGCCGCTTGGTTCTGCATCTTGGTACGCAACGCAAAGTTAAAACTTTAAAACGAAAATTATCCAATTATTAAGTATGTTGCAAAATAAAAACTCTCGTTGGACAGAACCGTCACACACAAAAATAGAACAATCAATGAAAATTTGAAAAAAAAACAAATGCAACATGTTTACCCCATGAAGATCCGGGAACGCCAGGGTCAACTTCACAAATAACCACAACTGCTTCCAAAACCAAAATAGCAGTTTATTATAAAACCAAAGAAGTCGACTCAAAATGCAGTGTGAAAGATATTTTTTGTTATTGTATCTGGCCTCTAACTGATTCCAACAACGATCGTAGTTTGCGTCCGAGATTGGAATTTGCCGGAGCAATTGTTCTGCCTCGCCACTTAGATATCCCTTCAAGTAATGTAGTTTCTGGACATTGTCCAAACCTTGATTATTATGAATGACGGACAGGAACAGATCACGGAATGACGGCCACTCCGTATAATTACCCGAAAAGGTTGGGATATTTATTCTAGGCAATTTCACACATGCCCCTACTTCCCTCACACCTTCTGGCCCCATTGCTACCGGAAACTTGGTCACCTTTTCCAACACTGTTTGGATTCCCCCTTTTAAATCTATGACCAACTCTTCGACTACCTCGTAACATTCGTCCTTTGAATATGAGGACTCTGACAACTCCTCCATGCTATAATCTTGAATCAACGTTTCATGATTATTGACAAATCGTGCCCACAACTTTTCTACCTCCTCTAGTCTAGGTTGTAGGTACGCACGAGTTAGTCTTTCCTTGGGTGACTTTTTGAAATTTACTTTTGCCTTAATTATTCTTTGCTGTATATCATTTTGTAACTTTATTAATTTGTCCATAGTACTCATCTTGAATTGTTAAAGTTAATTTATAATCCCAAAAATTTTCTAAGTTCTGTTCAGAACTCCAATAAAAGTACAAGTCCTAGCGACGATCCCAAAAAATTTCTAAGTTCATATGAAAATCCAAAAAATTTTACAAGTGTTTGACGATGCAAAATTTTCTAAGTGAAATCGGGCATGGATTCCCCGTCTCAACCACTTTTCTTAAAATATTTTCTAAGTCCAAATTGATGTTAATTTTTCTAAGTCCAAGACGACGAAATTTTTCTAAGTCCAAGATGTCCGAAATTTTCTAAGTCCAGATGACATTCACCACCATCAACGATGTTGCCTTAACAAGTATATAAAATGTACTCACAGTTGCACTTCACTCTTTTTACCACTCACAGATGTGCGGCCATCACTTAGGCCTGGCTGACGTTCCCGCCAATGTTCAAAATCACCAACTTTACCGGATACATCCGTATATCCGGCTCGAAGGACCATATGTTTACCCCATGAAGATCCGGGAACGCCAGGGTCAACTTCACAAATAACCACAACTGCTTCCAAACCCAAATAGCAGTTTATTAAAACCAAAGAAGTCGACACATTGCCCTTTACAAATTTTTCTCTTATATAAACTCCACGTTACACTCGTTAGCGCCTTTCACAAATTGGTACAATGCCATCTATTACACAAGTAAGGAACCATTTGACAATAAAAAATATAAATAAACTAAAATTGCTTCCGCCTTCACTTAGCGGTTGGACACAACATGAAAAAAAGAAAAACCCTGTTTTCTTCACTAATCTCTATGGTAATGAAAAAATTGGAAAATGTATTTTGTTATCTGTGTTGCTTTTTCAATTATTGTATTTGATGCAAATAATAGTACATTATGATACAAGTGCGCGAAGTTGGTCATTACAGTCGAGGCGGTATTGCACAGCCCGAGCCGCAAGGCGAGGGCTGTAATAGAGCCAAGACTGTAATGAACAAAGCACACGCGTATCATACGACGTTTTTCAACACACTTGCGAGGAAAAAAACCACAAAAAAACAATTAGGTAGGTATAAAATACATTCGACATTTTTCAGTCACAAATCAGCAAATTATAAACGAACAAAATGTTTGCACAAAATGGCGCGGACGTTTATTTTTTCGCGCGCCGTATCTTTGGTTCAATAACTATGCGCGCGCAGGTTAAGTCCAGTTATACCACAAATTAGATAATACAGATGTTAAGTTTCATACAAAGTGCCGAAAACCAACGCACACATAGACACGGTTCACATACACCAAAAATCGGAACATATCGGACCACTCGGACCGCGGTTGTTATTTCTAGCAATATGAAATTTATAATTCACAAATTAGATACTTTTCCTAAGAAATGGGGTTATTATAATTATTATCTTAGTGGTTGTTTTTATTCGACGTTAAATTGTACATTATAATTTTTTTGACATTCAGTTGCTACAGAAAGGTACAATAAGTCCTTACTTGCTTGTAATTCAATGATTTATTACTAAACTTGTGTTTAACACCAAACCACCCAAATCGTGCAAAGAATGCACGAAACAAATGCAAGTGAAAATAATTCGTGCGTCTCAATATTGAGCATGATGAACAGTCTGTTCACCGACCATTTTTTTGTTCGTAAAAATATTGCGGGTAATTGCGCATGGTGCATGGTGCTATACATTTATTGCGTTTTTAAGGGTTCCTTACCGCTCTAATTATACGATATAACATGTAAAAATAGAAAAGAAAACAGAAACATAAACATAAAGAAAACAGGGTTTCGTACTCCAGTTCGAATGACGTTAGCTCGACGGTCGATACCTCGATGTCCCTACTTCGATGGTATGTTTTGTCGATGGGTCATTACCTCGAAAGATCACTAACTCGAAAGGTTTCTACCTCGACGGGTTTCTGTCTCGACGGTACGTTTCATCGATGGCTTACTGTCTCGAAAGTTGATCAAAACCAAAGTACCTACATTTACTTACCATCGAGGTAGGGACATCGAGGTATCGACCGTCGAGCTAACGTTATTCGAACTGGAGTACGAAACCCAAGAAAACATCCTATTGTAACATCCTATACTTATAACAAATACTGAACTCACTTGCATTTTCACTCTGCATCTTACGTCTTTAAATTTGGGAAATGGGCAGGAGGACGTCTTTAAATTTTATGGACAGAACTGTCACACAAAAACAAGAATAAAAACAAATGCAACCAAGTTCGCGATCATAGAAAAAATTTACTCCTATCGGAGTTCGCGATATAGTGGCCAGTTGTATGACAAAATAAGGATAGTACAGAAGTTAAGCTCATGTATGTACCTCGAATTAGGTTATGCATATGTGCGTAAGCCTTAGGATTAACGACTCCGCAATGGTCTTGGATTGGATCTAGTTGTTTAATTTATTGATATGGATTAAACGGGAAAATAAAAATAAAAGTGTATGATTAGAATCATTAAAATTTAAGGTAATTTAGTAACCATTATTCATATTTGTATTAACATTGTAAACTAAGATCACGGGAGTCCTTAGATGACAAATTCAATAACACAGGTAATTAATTATTCAGGTTATCTGTAGTAATATAATTTTTACACGAAATGATAGTAGGTAGGTATAGTAAACATAAGATTGAAACGAAAGAGGCGCTGTCGGACGCATTTTGACATTCATTTGACCAATCATTGCACACTAGTAACTGACAGATGAATGACCACAACGTACTTATGAATGACTTTTCGTTAGTTCCAATTTTTGCCATGTATTTTAAATTACAGTGGCTAACATTCATTTATAGCTATGTGAATTTTGTGAATTTACTCAGGCGAAATATTTGAAAACCATTTATTTTTCACTTAATAGCAATTGTATCCATTTAGAATGACCCAAAGTTAATAAAAATAGGAAATATAGACAGTCACCAAACTTTTATCTCCACTAGTGCTAATATTATATTCCACTATCAAGCTCCCATACTTTTAATTTTTTTATTTTTTTATTTTATTAACTTTTCGAGAAACTAACAGCTAGGTACTTAAATAACAATTGGATAGTTAAAGATGGCCAATTACAAGTTTCCACTTATAGGTAATCTAATAAAATTATAACACACAAACCGTGCATAGATATAAAAAAAACTCTAAGAATCAGAAAAAAAGAAAATTGGGTATATGACACTTAAATTAGAATTTTTGATGCTGGTTTTCCAAAAAAGTCATCAGCAAGTATGCGCTTAAGCTTACTGCTACTTGTGTTAAACAAATCAAGGTTATGTTGCACTGAGGCTTCGTTGAAACTTTGGCACGCTCGCGTCAAGAAACAATTTGGTTTTAGCTGTAGGAATATGCAATGATGTAGGTCTTCTAGATGATGCATATGGAATACGCAAACCAATACGCTCCAAAAGTTCAGGACTATCCACAAGCCCATTCGCTATTTTAAGTAAATAAGCCAGGTCAGCTATACGCCTTCTTTCCTGCAAAGGTAATAAATGGAATTTTTGGCAACGCCTAATGTAATTTGGAATATAACTTTTACTTCTAAACTGTAGGTAACGGAGGAATCTTTTTTGAAGACGCTCAATGCGCATAGTGTATGTATTATAGGCTGGGTTCCAGATTTGCGACGCATATTCCAGATGACTTCTTACAAAACTACAATATAAAATTTTAAATGTTTTTATCGAGGAGAAGTCTGATGACATACGCAATATAAAACTTAAAGATTTGGAGGCTTTATTTATAATACTGTTAATGTGATCATTGAATGTTAGTTTAGAATCGAAAATTACTCCTAAATCCCTTATTGAATGTTTTCTAGTTAGATTCAACTTTTTTAATTCATAATCAAAAATAATTGGATTGGGTTTACGCGTGAAGGTACATACATAGCACTTAGATACATTTAAATTTAATTTATTGTTTTCGCAGTACGTCTCAAATCTATGAAGGTCTTCCTGAAGACGTAATGCTGATTCATAGGAGTTTACAGGGTACATTATTTTCATATCATCAGCATATAACACAATTTTAGAGTGAATGAAACATGAGGATATGTCATTCACGAAAATATTAAATAATAAAGGACCCAATATGGAGCCTTGGGGTACACCAGATGGAATATGCATAGCACTAGAAGTAAAACCCATTAGCGCCACAGTCTGGGATCTATTTTGTATATAAGACGTAAACCATCTGTAAAGATTTCCTCTTATACCTACGAGTTGTAATTTTTTCAATAACTGTAAATGATCAATTCTGTCGAAACACTTGCTGTAGTCAGTATAAATGACGTCAACTTGCCCGTCCTCCGCCATATGATTTGATATACAATGTGTTTTTTTTACACTTGATCAAACGAAGTGTGCGGATACTAGACAAAAAATTACCGGCAAAAACATTTTTTTTTTAATTTTATTTATACACTTTCTCGAAAATAAGAGCAATTTAATTTTTTTTTATTAAAATCTGTCTTTTTGAATTTCTTTGTCTGGGAACGGTGTATTTTCGTCAAAGTAGTCTCTTTTGAAAGCTAAAAAGTGTACCTACCTAAGAAAATAAAGTGAATAACAATATCGAACATAAGCTTCGAGAAAAAAAATAAACTATTTGAAATAATAGAAATAAAACTTGATTTTTATTGATTTTTGACCTCTAACTTTAAAATGAGGCTGTTAACATAGTCGTTTTTGCTCATTTTATTAAAGTTCATGATCTAATGAACAAATTCTCTAAAGTAACTATTGCTCTATCTATTTTCGTTGTTATGATATTCACCGGAAAACTAGGGTCTCTTTGATCTCCAAATAAATTAAATAAATTAATTTAATTAAAAAAATTAATTAACAATAGAAGTCATTCAAATAGTTGTTTTATTTCATAATTTCTAAGTCTAATCGGCATACATATGCACATGAATAAAAGGATTAAACTTAAATAATAAATGCCATGATAATGGAGATCAAAGAGACCCTAGTTTGACGGTGAATATCATAACAATAAAAATAGATAGAGCAATGGTTACTTTAGAGAATTTGTTCATTAGATCATGAACTTTAATAAAATGAGCAAAAACGACTATGTTAATGGCCTCATTTTAAAGTTAGAGGTCAAAAATCAATAAAAATCAAGTTTTATTTCTATTATTTCAAATAGTTTATTTTTTTTCTCGAAGCTTAAGTTCGATATTGTTATTCACTTTATTTTCTTAGGTAGGTACACTTTTTAGCTTTCAAAAGAGACTACTTTGACGAAAATACACCGTTCCCAGACAAAGAAATTCAAAAAGAAACATTTTTAATAAAAAAAAAATTAAATTGCTCTTATTTTCGAGAAAGTGTATAAAAAAAATAAAAAAAAAATGTTTTTGTCGGTAATTTTTTGTCTAGTATCCGCACACTTCGTTTGATCAAGTGTAAAAAAAACACATTGTATAATCAGAGCACAACACTAAGTTTGACGTCGTAGACCTACCCTTCAAAAAACCGTGTTGTTCCAAACAGAAAATGTGTTTGAGGCAAGCATATACTTGCCTATAGACGATCCGCTCCAAAACCTTAGCAAAAAGGCATAATTTAGAGATAGGCCGATAATTCTCTACTAGGTATGTTCTTTGGCCCATTTTTATGAATGGGTGTGATGTACGCCGATTTCCAAACCTTTGGGACCTCGCCTTCAGACAGGGAGCGCATGAACAACAACGATAATGGGAGCGTTAGACTCTTTGCACACTTAACAATAAATACTGCTGGGATGTTGTCTGGTCCAGCAGATTTATTGACATCGAGTGACTGCAATAGCTTAAATACTTCTGTTTGTACAATTTCTATGTCTCCCATATCAGCTGATGCACACGTATTCTCAAAAATGTTCATTGTATAATCCGTATATGTATCTGTTAAAAAGGTGGAGTGAAAGTATTTGCTAAACATATTACATATTTCCTCTCCTTTTTCTGAATAATTTTCTCCATAGATTAAAATTGATGGGTAAGTATTATGTTGGTTTTTTGATTTAATATAAGTCCAGAACGCTTTAGGATTTTTAAAAATACTGTTTTCAATGATAGAAATGTGGTGGTTAAACATTTCTTTTTCCAATAATTTGGCGCGGTCCCTAAGTATAACAAAAGACTGGTAATCCGAGTGGTTACCATATGTTTTGTACTTATTGTGAAACTTGTATTTTTCTTTTAAAATTTTGACTAATGAATTCTTAAACCAGGGTGGGTATTTGTCTGACGGAGTAATCGTTTTAGTGGGGATATATAAATTACGAAGTTCATTTAATATTTTATAGAAATACGATATTGCAATTTCTAATGGTTTATTGAATAATTCTTGTCGCCAGTCAATTTCATACATTTTGGAAATAATCGAGTCATAATCACCTAAGTTATATAAATTAGTATATGGACGGGAACGTAGTTTATGTAGTTGTACGAATTCGGCGGACACGCAGAGAGCCGGATGATGATTGTCTTCAGGCAGCAAATTGTCGTAACACCGGGCTACAGTTAACTCACTATTGCAAAATATTAAGTCTAAGATTCTGTTATTAGTATTATTAATGTAATTATATTGTGACAAGTTGCATAAATTGATGGAATCAAAGAAATCTATTTGATTACAGCCTTGGATTATTGCTCGCTGCAAGATGAGACGCCTCGTTTAATTGTGTCCATATTATATTTGGCATATTAAAGTCACCTAGCAATATAAATTTATCACACGGGTTACTTAAAACGATATCGACAAGCTGATCCGAAAAAGTCTTCAGTTGTGTTGTTAAAGAGACTGTCCCTTGACTACATATATAAACTGTACATAAATGTAATTTATACCTTATACAGGGTTTCCGACATTGCAATGTCAATGTTACCCACAGATCCTCAGCGTTCGAACACCAGTCAGGCCGGGATTCCGCAGCTAATTCTTTGCGCACTGCAATTATCACTCCCCCACCCATTGATTGCTTAGTTTTTTCATAATCGCGGTCTCGCCTCCACACTATATACCTATCGTCAAATAGTTCGCTATCCCTGATATCATTTATTAACCAAGTTTCCGTGAGGCATATAATGTCATACGAACTACTGCAAGTGTTTCGATAGAACAACGATGTTTTTGTCCGCAAACCACGGACGTTCTGATAATAAATATTAATCATTTTTAAAACAGAAATATAGGCAACGCATAGGCGTAATAGTGTATAAAGAACAACATTTGATTAAATTCCATATGCATAAACAATCAAAGCAACTATCTACCTTAAAATCATTGTGTCCGAAAGAAAAGTAATAAATAGGGTAACAATTAAAACAAGAGGATGCAGCGTATAACAGAATAAAGCGTATTGCCGTGCGAGTGCGAGTAAGACAGTATAATTGCCCGGTCGATAGGAGTGAAGCGACGCGCGAGCGCATTGCATCGTAGCGATAAGCGAGCAAGCCAATGTTTCTCAAACCCTCAGTATTGCTGATTTGCACAAAACATAGATGCGACACTATAAACAATAATGGTAACAGTGCATATTTAAAAATTATGTTAACTTTTTTAAGTCCAGCTCGGATTTTATTGTCAGGGGAGGTGATGTTGGGGTTTTCCGCACAAAAATTTTGCACCCTTTTACCCATACAAAAGCAAAACCTCGCTCCCTTGCTATGTTTTTTGCCTTATTAAGTAGTATTTTATTCTCCAGTGTCAGATGATCATTGACGAAGATCTTCATATCTCCTTTTAGGCCGAGGTCTGCAGGGACAATGCTTTAATCATCCTTTGTTTTGAGCAGGCCCTGAACTTCTTGATTTACCTCCGATATTCTAGCACTCAAGGTTTCCATGGAGTTGTGGACAAAGTCTACTGAAGCCTTTACAGAAGCGATGTCATCCTGTATAGCTTTGACACTTGCTGCTAACGTCGGGAGCGAAGCCATCTGTGAGGTCATCAAATTGAGCTCCATGGCGATGGATTCCATGTCAGCTGGTTTGGGAGATTTTAATTTAGGGCCGGTGGCAGCTGGATTAACTGGGTTAGCCACTGAAGTACCTTTGCAGGATGTGCACTTCCACGTTTGTCGACGGTCTCCCAATTTGCGGTATCCTCCTTCCGTTATACCAGCGCAGGGGAAGTCATAACGACATTCACATACGGAACATTGCACTCCATCTCTGAATTCGGCATTACAACTTGCACATTGGAACATGACTAATAGCGTGGCAAAAATGAACGAAGGTCGAAAAGTTTGAGAGTCACTGAACTAGTATTGGCGCACGAGCGAGATGGTGGTACGCGTATGCACGGTCCGCTGTCTACGAACCATGGAGGATAGAACTAAGGAGAGTCATCTTATATGGGAGAAAAGTTGAAAAAGTGTCCAGTTGTATGCGCTAAATAACAGTTCCAAAATCCTCCACTGGTGGCGCTGGTGGATTCACAGGGTATGGTATGAATGTAGCAATCGTAGATGAATTGATTGAATTGAAGTATGCCGAGTTCAACGATTGCTACATTCCATGGAGGATAGAACTAAGGAGGGTCATCTGTGTATATGAAAAGTGTCCAGTTGTATGCGCTAAATAACAGTTCCAAAATCCTCCACTGGTGGCGCTGGTGGATTCACAGGGTATGGTATGAATGTAGCAATCGTTGAACTCGGCATACTTCAATTCAATCAATACATCTACGATTGCTACATTCATACCATACCCTGTGAATCCACCAGCGCCACCAGTGGAGGATTTTGGAACTGTTATTTAGCGCATACAACTGGACACTTTTTCAACTTTTCTCCCATATAAGATGACTCTCCTTAGTTCTATCCTCCATGCTACATTCATACCATACCCTGTGAATCCACCAGCGCCACCAGTGGAGGATTTTGGAACTGTTATTTAGCGCATACAACTGGACACTTTTCATATACACAGATGACCCTCCTTAGTTCTATCCTCCATGCTACGAACGTAATGGTACTTGGTAATGGTACTTTATGGTGGGCTGAGTGCGAGTTTTCAGTGACAAAACGCGCTCGCTACGTAACTGCGAGTTAGCTAAAATTTGTATGGGATCAAGCTGTGTCATTTACGTCCCGCTAGGTGGCTCTGCTCCGATCCCATACAAATTTTAGGTAACTCGCAGTTACGTAGCGAGCGCGTTATGTCATTGAAAACTCATACTAAGGCCCCTGTTCCTCTACTCTACCTCGTCTGTGGGCAGTTCGTACCATGCTAGTTTTTCTTCTATACAAAATTAGAAATATTACTAAAGCGCCATCTAGTTACTTATACCAGCGTTAGCAGGAGGAGCTTATAACATAAATGCGTTCAATATAACTTACATGATTTTGAACTGGCTACGATTAACAATTTTTTAAGTGCTATTATTTTATCCTTATATCCTAGCATTATCTTTCTTGCATTAACTCAAAAAATGAAGCAATATTATTCAAGAGAATACATACAAAATTCAGAACGCAGCTTTAAAAAATAATCATAATTAAGTGTTACCTTTAAAAACCAAAACTCCCCGCTTTGTGGTAATAATCATTAGGACAGAGTAATATTAAATTGCACAATGTTCAAAATTATCACAAATTAGATAATACACATGTTAAGCTTCATACAAAGTGCCCAAAACCAACGCACACATAGACACCGTTCACATACACGAAAAATCGGAACATATCGGACCACTTGGACCGTGGTTGTTATTGGCAGCAATATGATATTTAAAACACAAATATGAATAATGGTTACAAAATTACGTTTATTTTTATTTTCCCGTTTAATCCATATCAATTAATTAAATAACAAGATCAAATCCAAGACTATTGGAGTATATGGAGTCGTTAACCCTAAGGCTTACGCACACATGCGTAACCTAATTAAGGTACATACATGAGCTTAACTTCTGTACTATCCTTATTTTGTGAAATTATCTTTTCGATAATTAACCACTGACGCGTATTATTATTACATTACTACTGACGAACGAATGATGTCTACGTACAATAAATGTTCAATAGATATAGTATAGTAATCATTTCAAAATTATTTTTATCATTAAAAATTAGTTCTTTACAGTATTACTATTCAAATTATTAATTTTAGAACAAAAGTATTGCTCATATAAAGTTAAATATGTTTTCTGCAATGAAGCGAGGTCAGGAAAGGTTTTAAATACTCGTGTCATTTATTTGGAAACCAAAAATTAACGTTGGCAACATTCTTACACGAACATAGACAAAAGTATTATCATAAATAAACCATAGGCAAAAGTATTTAAAAGTAACGTCGCAAAACGTCACAACTGTCACAAGAAACTTGAATGCCGGCTTGTTGCATGGCAAGCACGCGTTTGTTTCTCGTTTCGTATTTGCGCTATTATCTACTTTCATTGTGCTTTTTGTGCTTTCTCCGTTAAGTACGTCGAGTCGAGTATACTCCTCCGTCTTAACGTCGAGTCTTCGCCAAAACGCTACTGTGGAATAGTGAGACAGAGACTCCTTGTGTATGTGAAGTTTTGTGAGATATTGACTCTTAATCATGCCTCAAAGACGGTGTTGCGTTTTTTCGTGCAACGCTTTGAAGTCTGAAGGTGAGTTAAGCCAATATTTTTAACTTAAACTGACCCATTGTTTCTGAATGGTAATCTAACTACCTACTACTTTCTACTTGGTAGTGCCAGAAACAATATAGGTATTACCTTCATTGTATTTACACACATCAAAAGTGTCTAGGGATCAACATATATTTTTGCAATAACTTTTCTCCTGATTGATATTAATTAAAATTTTCTTTAAGGATTCATCAAATAAAGTGTTTTCGTTTGTCACAGTAACGATAAACCAAGTCACCTTTGCATTAATAAAGAAATTTGCCATTTTCCTAATAAAGGGATTTTTGACATTTGAACCACTAACATTAAAGTTCGAAAAAAAGACTGAAATAACAGTTTTCTTTAAAATTTTATTGGGTAACTTAAACAATTAATAATCCGTGTTTCTACCGCGAACACTAACAACACAAGAACATCGGTTTGGCATACTCAAAATGAGTTCATCCAAATCACGCTGTGGAATGGCCGCCCATGTTCGTTGCAACAACAAAAAAAGGTCTTCTTGCCACTGGATACCCTCCATATTCGGCAGAGCTCTTCTCTGTAGCATATCCCATGCATGCTCAATCGGGTTCAAGTCTGGCGACTGAGCAGGCCAGGGCAGGACATTGATGTTAGCTGCGGCGAGAGTCTGTCTTACAACTCTTGCGGTTTGCGGTCGTGCATTATCATGCATTAACTGAAATAAGGGACCGATTTGCACTTGTAGAGGAACGATGACGTCTGATACAATCGTCTCAGCATAAATTTGAGCGTTGAGGTTGCCTCTGATCCAAATCAACTCAGTTCTTCCGCCGATCCAAATACCCGCCCATACCATGATGGTTGCACCACTATAAGGATGGACTTCCTGGCAGGATTTTAATCGCTGTTGGCGTCCAGGGGTTCTCCAGTGTCTTATACGTCTTGTATCCGGTCTCATACCAAAACGAGACTCATCAGAAAAGCACACGAAACGCCATTGTTCTTCTGCCCAATTTCTGTGTTCAAGAGCCCATTGATATCGAATCCTACGATTGTGCATTGCTATAGGTGGTACCCGTAGCGGTCTTCGGGAATGAAGGTTCACTTCATGCAAGCGGTTTCTGACTGTTTGGTCGCTAATTAAGTTCCCTGAAGAGTGATGAAGCCTCACGGCTAACATCATGGCGGTTATTGTTGGAGCTCTTCGAGTTAAGATTTGAATGTATCGGTCTTGTCTCCGTGTGGTGCAGCGATACCGTCCTCCATGGCGCTCAGCCACGGTACCAGTGCTTCGGTAACGTGTCCAAAGTCGACTGATAACACTCTGACTTGTATTCAGAGCTAAAGCCACAGTACGTTGCCGGGAACCAGCTTCTATCATTCCCACGGCTCTGAGCATTTCTTCCCTGCTTAAATGACGTCGCCGCTCCATAATAACGTTGGTTTTAATTAGTAGTAGGGAAACAGTAGCACTAATAATGTCTTCAATGCGTTGTATGTTTTTATAGGGAAAATATTGACAGCTGATTTTCATCTTTTACTCGAATTTGATTGACAGTTCCTGATTCAAATTATGAAATGCACCAAAAAGGATCCATATAAATTTATAAAATCATAAATTTATTACAAAGCCACATCTCAATCTCAAGAAATCCGCATAAAAATGCTTGATCCCTAGACACTTTTGATGTGTGTAATTTAAATATTCAATAACGCAGTAGAAATGCTCATTAGCATTCAAAATATTTAAGTTAGGAAATTAGACAGTCGTTGCAACTTCAGTCTATAACATTACCAACAATTAGCAATAGCTTGAACACTTATTTTAGGGATACTAATACAATATGTTGCCTGACACTTTATTACTGTTACAGTTACAGTTATTATATACAGTTGTTATGTAGTTACAGTTATTAATAAGAATTTATTTTCACAGGTGCAAATTTACATTCCTTCCCAAACCCATGGTCTGATAGTGAGCGTTTTCAGACATGGGTCACAAATGCTGGTCTGGTTGGAGAAGATGCGGAATATGTCTATAGAAACAGAAGAATTTGTCATCGTCATTTCGACGCAATCTATGAATATCCAGAATTTAGATTAAACCGATTAGCTATCCCAACATTGCATCTTGCAGGTAATGTTTTGAAATTGTGAAGATTTCTATAAACTATTTATGTTTTTTTTCTGCTTGGATATTCTTTTATCAATATGTTCAAAGTAAAGAGTCATGTGATTAATAGTCAAGAGACACACATAACCAAACTTGAAAAGAAATAAATTCAAGTATCAAAGCAACATGCTAAACAAATTTTACATGGAGGAAGCTATGACAAAGCCAGTAATGCAATATAATTTATATTCATTAAATTGTCCTGGGAATAGATCACAATCCCTTGTAACACATTGTGTAGTGTTATAAAATATGTTTTGGTTAGTTTTAAATCCTGTCAATCCCGTTTTGAGAAGAGTTACATATCCAACAGAGACATTTAAGGATTTTGATTGTAACAGGAATATAACACAAGTGATATAATAATTAGAAAAATATATTACATTATTCATTGTAGGTAATTTTAAAATTCATTTTTATTTTCAGGAGACGCATTACAGAATATAAATCTGGATATGCCTTTACTCTCACAGCCTGAGCTAGCTGGGTCTACTTTGTTTGCTGAAAGTAAGTCATTCTTGAAGACACAGCTTAATTGTGAATATAAACATATTATGTGTTTTCAAGTTGTGTAATATAAATAAATTAATTTACAGCCATATCAACTGACGAAAGAAATATTTTACCAACAATGTTAGAAGACCCACAGCCTTCAACAAGTAAGGAGATATATATTCCCGTGCAGTCGTCAGTGGAGCCTTCAGCCCTCCCTCAGCCCACAAGACAAATTAAGTCATTCAAAAGTAAGTTAGTAAAAAAGTTTAATTTGCTATTATGTACATCTATTTTTTACATACTTTTCTAACAAATAATTCTTTCTATTTCAGCAATCCAACGTAAGTCTTTGACTAGGATTGAAATTTTACTCTATGAAAAAATAGCAAAAACTCAACAGCTGCTAAATCAGTGTGAAAAAACTAAGGCTGGACTGAAGAAGAAGCTAAAAGTAGCAAATAAATTACGGCATTCGGCCGCTTATAAACTTATCACAAAAGATTTATCCCCAGCTGCAAAGACATTTTTTGATATGCAGACGAGGGAGGCGCAAAGAGAACCCAAAGGTCGACGTTTTACTTTGGATGAGAAGATTTTAGCTTTATCTCTATATAAGCCCAGCCCCAAAGCATATCGGTTGCTTAGCCAAATTTGTGTGCTTCCTAAGAAAAGCACATTAAATAAATTAATGGCAAATATATCATTATCTCCTGGTCCAAATGATATTATATTCGAGCATCTCAAACAAAGGGTGGAAAAAATGCCAACAAGACATAGATATTGTGTTTTAATATTTGACGAAATGGCAATTTCATCAAATTTATCATATGATAAAAAGACAGATGCTATCAAAGGTCTTGCCGATGATGGCATGTGCCGCACAAAATCATTTGCAGATCACGTCCTGGTGTTCATGATTAGAGGGATATTAAAAAAATTTAAGCAGCCCATAAGTTTCAGTTTCTGTACTGGTACAACAAAAACAATAAATTTAAAACAACAAATAAAAATGATGATCGAGAGAATAACAGACACTGGCCTCAAAGTGATTGCAACTACATGTGACCAAGGGTCTACAAATATGGCAGCAATAAATTCTCTAATTAATGACACCAGAGCAAGCTATTTGAGGCAGGGTAGAGAATTTACAGGTGGATTTTTCGAAATTTCCGATACACCCATATATGCCATATTTGACCCGCCTCACCTATTAAAGGGGATAAGAAATAATTTGTTAACAAAGTACCTCGAATACAAATTATACCAGAACACAAAAGTGGCAAAATGGAGCCATATAGAAATGCTGTACAAAAAAAGGCCAGGCTATAAAGGCGTACGGTTATTGCCAAAATTAACCGCACGACATGCCATTCCACATTTAATACCTAAAATGAAAGTGAAATACTGTACACAAGTATTTAGCAAAACAGTCAGTGTTGGCATGGGAATAACTGCACGTAAGTAGCAATTAATGCATCATAATTTCTTTATTTAAAAACTAAGGGATAAAAAATAATAATATTATAATATTTTATTTATTTATATAACTATAAATTGGTTGATTTCATTATTTCATTTCTAATTTTATTGTGCCCTATGTGCACTATGTTGTGGTGTCCGATTATAATGTGGGTGTCTTCAAATCAAGAGTGAATAGGCTGTAACTAAGTTAATGCACTTTACCATCCATGACTACATCACCACTTACCATCAGCTGGGATCGTAGTCAAGCATTTAACTGTTTGTAAATCATTGTGGTGTACTATGTATTAAGAAACAAAATGATACATGATTATCACTTTTGTTTTAGGTTATGGCAGTATTCCGAGAGAGAGCACCGACACTGCGGATTTATTGATGTTTTTCGATAAATTGTTCGACTCGGTCAATGGCGATTTCAGTAAGCCGAGGAAGGGAAAAGTTTATAGGTCAGCAGTTAGACCAAAATCACCTCATTGGACATTATGGAGACATAGCATACCAGTTCTAAAAAGTATGAAGTTTTTATGCACTAAAGGAAAAAGAGTAGTACCATCAATAACTAGTTGGATAAGAACAATAGAAGCATTCCAACAAATATGTAAAAATCTGCATAACCTCGGTCTTAGGTCTTTGCTTCTTCGCAATTTTAATCAAGACCCACTCGAAAACTTTTTTGGAGCTATAAGAGCCCATGGCCATGCTAATATAATGCCTAATTCAGCTGCATTTGAAGCTTCATATAAAGCTCTTATTATAACTAACATGGTGTCGCCAAAGTCAGTAGGGACCAATTGTGAAAATGATGACTGTTACTGTTTGGAAAATTTGAAGCAGTTTCTAAACAGTGACAGAGTTAGGCCCCTACCGGTGACACCATGTCAAATTAATATGGATGATTTATATATGCCACTTACAAATGTAGATGAGTTATTAAAAAGTCAAAATGCAGCTGAATTAGAAAAATGTGCAGCAGCAGCTTACTGTAGTGGGTGGGTCATAAGCATGATTTACAAAACTATAAGCAAAGACTGTGAGGACTGTAAAAGAGATTTGGAAGGTGGTAGTGAAGAAGAGTATTCACTATTTATAAATATGAAAAAAAATTCAGAAAAAAGTATTCTTCACTACCCCAACAAAAAATTGCTGGAATGTTTCATTCACATGGAGGAGATCACAATAGAAATATTAAGAAATCATTGTGAAGCTCCTCAAATTTCCAAATATATAACTTTGGTGGTGACCACACTCATATCTTTTAATTTTATTAAATGTGTAAGACATAAAGAAACATTAAGTAGCTTCATATTAGAAAAAAGCATCATATTTTTTATACGAAACTGGTGTAAAGAAGTAGGGGATATATTATGCGGTAAATCAATTCTATATGATGACAACCACGCTGTTAAAAAATTAGCTCATGAGCATTTTATAAATACGAAAACAAAAAAACAACATAGAAATGTTAAATAAAGTTAGCAAAAATTCAAAGGACTTTTATTTTCCTCCCATTAAAATTAAGTAAATTATAATTCTTGTCATTATAATTTATTGTTGTGTTGACTGATTAGCTTATTAACGGGAAATTTAAATAAAAAACAGTTTTTACACTAAGTTGAAAACAACTAAATAAAATGATGTACATAATTTATTTAATTACAAAGTGTACATCGATGTAGTTGGAAATAAAATGATGTAAATACATCATGTACATAATTTTATTTCCAACTAAATAAAAACTGCTTTTCATTGAAATTTCCTGTTCATGAGCTAAGCAATCAACACAATATAAGAAAAATATTTTAAGAGTTAAGGCTATATCTATATATACTAGGTATGTAGGTCTATATATATATATAAACAAATATAACTAGGTAAGTATCTATAAACAACATTTACAACGTAGTTCTGGTTCAATGAACTAGATGGCAGCACTATCAACATAAGAAAGAGGAGTCGGCCATCTATACGTTAGTATATACTTTTATCTATGGCCGGGTGGCACTTCAAGAAACTGCGTTAGTAGCTCCGCTCACGTTACTTATAGTAGCTACGGCGTACACACGTTGGCGTGTTTCAGAAAATGGTACAGCGCCATCTCTGGTTAAGTAGAGTAATCTAGTTTGTTACCTCACTTAGTTGTGACTAATGGTTAATGGTCTAACGGTTAGCAGCGCTAGATGGCGGATGGTGTTACAATGTTTTAAATATAATTCTTTGTATATGTTTACCCCATGAAGATACGGGAACGCAGGGTCAACTTCACAAATAACCACAACTGCTTCCAAACCCAAAATAGCAGTTTATTATAAAACCAAAGAAGTCGACAGTCGACACATTGCCCTTTACAAATTTTTCTCTTATATAAACTCCACGTTACACTCGTTAGCGCGTTTCACAAATTGGTACAATGCCATCTTGTTTACAAGTGAGGAACTATTTAACAAAAATAAAACATTAAACTTAAATTGCTTCCGCCTTCACATGACGGTTAGACAGTATAAATAAATGTTTTAAATTGTTACTATTATTTCATCCTTCTTCCTACTATACGAATGAATATTCACATTAAAATTATTTTACCACTCAAAGTCGTTGTCACGTAAAACTTTCGCCCGTATACCGACTTTACAGGCAACCAATTTTTTTAATTAATACGAAGCCATTATATTTGACACAATAACCATTTTAGTGATGTGACTAAATACCCATCGATATTTTAAAGAAAGCAATCAATTAGTACAATGAATTCTAATTTATTATTCACATGCAATTTCTCATTTTTATAATTTTCGTTTATTAGATACTTTTTCTAGTTTTTATAATCATTTTGTAAACACCGCCATCTATTGACAACCACTTACAACAATAAAAAGACGACCGTATTTGGTAAGAAAGCCCATTTCTTTATCCCCCTCGCCCCGCAAAGCGTCACGCGATCTTTTATGGGGAATCTACATACAACGTCTCCTCTCTATATTCAGGGGCGCCGTAACCGGGCGTGCAAGGCGTGCGGGGCACGCGGGCGGCACCCCTGGGGTATATGTATCGACATATATGTATGGAAGATAGAACTAATTTAGTTCTATCTTCCATTAAGAGATGGCGCGCTACGCGGTTTCACATTTTGGAGCACAAGATTGTCCTCTATGTCCGTATGTATAAAAGTACTCTTTGACGTCGAGTCTTCGCCAAAACCATAGATTAATATAGTACATACCACCCGCGTCGGCTTAGTATGGCGATTGTGGGCGGAGCCTTAAAATACCTATTTGGGCTAATATCACCATGGCAACCATGTAAACAAATGTGCTATGCATACTTTCTATCATAGAGATAGGAATATACTTAGTCCTTATAGATCAATGCTTTCTAAATAATTATATTGCATAGGTCAGCAATTCGAAAATGTTACCAGTTAAAAAATTTCTACTAATTGGTTACTTGGTGCTATTCAGTAAATATTTTAATATATCTTTATTGAGTCTTAAATAATTATGTTCTTTATCGTTTAATAATGTTTCTTTAAAATTCAATTATTTAAAATGTTTTAGGTATTTTTATTATCATTTAATTAATTCTTAGCAAATTTTGGGAAAAAAATAATAATTAAATAGTAGTTTCTGTAGATTTTGAAAATGACGACACTGGACATATTTCAAAACACGTGTTGATTTGATTCATTTGATTATTGATTTAAATATTTTTTCATAATTCCGATCGAGATAAGACTCATTTTTTTACAATCATCATGGCGAATGTGGAAAAAAGTAGGTAGCAAATGTTTTAAGTGTGTGTGGATGTTCACCTGCTAACGACGGAGTGAAATTATTCCGGTTTCCCAAACCTGGAATCAGGAACCTTTCAGTAAATACAAAAATACTCTGTGCAGGTACCTTATCCGGTATGTACTTACTATTTATATTTGTAATGTTACCAAACGATATTAAAAATAACTGCTTACTCTCCATTTCAATTTTAAAATTCAAAATTTTAAACTTATTTGCACAATAACCTAAAACTCGACCCGCACTGTCCCGCACAGTTGTAAAGCCCACCCAAACTACTTATTAACAATAACTGATCTTGACATATTTTTAAAGCAATCATTGTACTGATACTGTGTGTGTTTATGTGTTTCAGCTGTAAATTATGGGCGAAACATGTTTTTCCTGAAAAAGACTATTGTTTGACCATACTGCAAACTAATTTACATACCTACGGAACATCGAATGCTCTGTCAGAAACACTTCAATATTTTCAATGATGCAGATTTCACTGATGAATCTAAGGAGAAGTTGCTAAGAGATGCTGTACCAGGCAATGTAAGTATTGATAACTTTAAGTTTAATAATAACTCTGTTCTGTTTTTGAAGACAAAAAGTGAAAACTGTGAATTTAGGATAGAAAATATTAGTGTGCTAAATTTTATCTATGTTCATTCAGCCATTTTTTCCTGATTCAGTCTTAAACACTTAAACTTGTACACTTAGAAGTTTAGTAGGAATTAAAATTTTCCCATAAATAAAAAACTGCCATGTAATAATGTTATTAATATATTGACTTACAGGTGGACTTATCTTATGAAACCTCAGCGAGGCCTTCACATAGAATTGCTCTTGGAGATATTACCAACATCATAAATCCACTTTATAATGCTGAAACAGGAAGTCAGGAAATGGTTCTTACAGAAACTTCTTCAGTTGCAGTGCAGACAGTGAAGATGCATAAAGAAAAAGTACTATATGTCATTCAGTAGCAGCTGGCATGTATGCTAAAATATCTGGAGGTATGTGATTCCTAAAGTTTTGTTTCTGCATAAATAAATCTTTTCTTTCACTGTACTATAATTTATATAACTAAATTACTATTTTGACTACCAAAAACCACAAGTAAATTAATTGTGGCTTTCAAAATAATATACTACCAAGACACATAACTGTGCCACCATGAAACTCAGTTCTCCTTTTTACAATATGAAGGATGATGGCCGTCATTTACTAGACTAATTGAATAGCATAATTTACCCATATCTTTAAGAATATTATTGTGATCTGTCAAACATGCAAATTTTCTAATAGTAGCTTATAATATTTTTAAGACAAAAGGTGTGTTATTTGTGAAATTAAGATTAGTGTTAAGATATTGTTAAGATAGTGTTAAGACTAGTTAAATATTAGTGTGCCACATTTTATCTATGTTCATTCAGCCATTTTTTCCTGATTCAGTCTTAAACACTTAAACTTGTACATTTAGAAGTTTAGTAGGAATTAAAATTATCCCATAAATAAAAGACTGCCATGTAATAATCTTATTAATATAATGACTTACAGGTGGACTTATCGGAACCTCAAGCAGGGCCTTCACATAGAATTGCTCTTGGAGATATTACCAACATCAGAAATCCACTTCATACTGCTGAAACAGGAAGTCAGGAAATGGTACTTCCAGAAACCTCTTCAGTTGCAGTGCAAACAGTGAAGATGCATAAAGAAAAAGTACTGTATGCCAAATGCTGCAGATACTTCAAACAAATAACCCAAATGCAAGTCTAATGAAGTGTTACACACTATTCATGATGCTGGATGTGTACAAAAACTGTCAAAACGTATTACACCAACATTTGCTTTACTATTGCAATCACAATTGAGGAATTTTAAAAAGAAAATAAGCCGCAGAAGGTGGACTAAAGAAGAAAAAATTGTTGCATTGAGGATATTTAAAAAGTCACCAACTTGTTACCGGTTGCTACGAAGAATGTTTTATCTTCCTGCACCTACAACATTAAAAACATTATTAAATAAAGTTCCATGTATGGTAGGCATCAATAAGCCGGTCTTTGAAGTTTTAAAAAAATATAATAAGACACAAATACTGTCAAACAATGAATATGTCCTGATGTTTGGTGAAATGGCAATAAAAAAACACTTAAGTTATAATATGAAAGAAGATTTCATTGAAGGATACCAGGAGCATGCATTACAGGGTCGCAGTGCCAATATTGCCTCTTATGCATTGGTGTTTATGATTGCTGGCATAAGACAAACAGTGAAACAGCCCATAGCTCATTACTTTTCTAGTGGCTGTTCCACTGCAGATAGGTTAACAGTACTCATAAAAGAGGTAATTTTAATTATTTATCAAGTTTCAAACATGACATAGTTTTTGTGTCCTGTAATAAAAACATTAAAAGGAAATGCTAAGCATTCGACCTTGTAACTTAATCTATGACCTTTTTTTAAGGTCCTGCAAGAGTGTTTTGAGGCTGGAGTCAACAGTGCAGCAATTGTCTGTGACATGGATGGTGTAAATAGGCGAGCCCTGACAATCCTGGGAGCCACTGTAGACCAGCCATACATTATGGTGCACAATAAACAGATTGTGGCTTTATTTGACACTCCTCACTTACTCAAATGCTTTCGTAATCTTTTTATGATGTATGATATTGAGTGTGCATCAAATATTTCTTCTGTACCTCTATTATTAGTTTTTAATACTATACACGCTAGCGACTATCGTTTAGAATTTGTATGAGAATTGTAGTTCAGTATCGTAACCGCTAGAGGCGCTGTACGGATTCTCATACAAATTCTAAACGATAGTCGCTAGCGTGTATAGTAAACTATAGTATTAAAAACTCATAATAGAGGCACTGGTGATGAAATGGGAAGAGGTAAGACTTACTTACTTTTATTAACAATATTACTGCTATCCTATATACATGAAATTAAATGCTGTTCCTTGAGTATGTATAATATTACCCTGCCAAAATAAATTATTTTAAATAACAATGTAAGCTGAACTCTCAAACTGTTAATTGTGATTGTGTCACATTGTGAGTAGAGCCCCAAGCCCACCAGTGTGTTAGCTATGGGTTATGATGTATGTTTAAAATAATGTAGTATTTTATAATTGATAACAAGTACCATACAGCAAGCAGGATTGCAATACTGACACAAATATTCTTTCATTGTTTGATGATGCCTTCATTGTTATTGATATCCTTAGATAATAACTACCAAGATTTTTTGTGCTCTTTTCAGGTATTGCTAAGTGGTCACATGGTCAGGAGTTTTTCGCTCTAGATAACAATAATCCTTTTGGATTTGTGTTTGATCCAAGCTTGAAAAATAACCACATTAATCCTAACCTAACCCTAAACAGAAGATGAAAGTCAAATTGGCTGCACAAGTGTTTAGCCATTCAGTAGCAGCTGGCATGTATGCTAAAATATCTGGAGGTATGTGCTTCCTAAAGTTTTGTTTCTTCATAAATAAATCTTTTCTTTCACTGTACTATAATTTAGTTAACTAAATTACTATTTTGACTACCAAAAACCACAATTAAATTAATTGTGGCTTTCAAAATAATATACTACCAAGAAACATAACTGTGCCACCATGAAACTCAGTTCTCCTTTTTACAATATGAAGGACGATGGCTGTCATTTACTAGACTAATTGAATAGCATTTACCCATATCTTTATGAATATTATTGTGATCTGTCAAACATGCAAATTTTCTAATAGTATTATATTCTAAAACAAGCATAATTAATATGTTTTCTCCCTATAATATGCAAAATTTGAAAAGACAAGCATTACAAAGAAGTTCCAAATTGTAATACAAAAGGATACCAATGTTCAAACCCATAGTCGTCAACATTTCAAAATTATATTTAAATTTGTCACTAATTCCCAAATTTTAATCTTACAGGAGAGCTACCGGCAGAAGCTTTAACAACAGCAAATTTACTGGAAAATATGGACAAACTGTCGACGCCGTAAACAGTGATAATGCTGATTTAAGAAGAGGAAAGCCCCATGCAACAAATTTCACAAAAACAAGTCCTCATATGAACTTATTTAAAGATATGAAATTATTTTTTGGTACCCTCCAGTATATTGGCAGCTCTAGAAGACCTCCTTCCCAAGATGGCTGGATATGGACCATCAATGGAATCGAAAGGTTATTTAATAACTTAGTAAAAAAACACAAAGTCAAGAGTCTGGCAACAAGAAGACTGCAACAACACCATTTAGAAAATTTATTTGGTTGCATTCGTGGCAATTGCAGTTCCAATATAAATCCTACTTGTGGACAATTTACGGCGGGATTAAAAACGGCAATTTTAAGTAGGTTGGCTCATATGGGAACCACAGGGAATTGTGAAGATGACAATAATACAATCCTTACTTCCTTACTAATATTATAAATGTGAATGTGTTTGTTTGTTTGTGACGGTTTCACGTTGCAACTTGGCTATTATATGGTATGGTTTATGTGTGAGGGGATAGTTAGGGGTGTGGAGAGCGACGTAGGCTACTTTTTACCGCGGAAAAACATCTCATTCCCATGGGAAGATCGATATTTAGTTCCGAATGTTGTTAATAGATGGCGTTAGTTCATTTTCAATTTGCACGTTTTATGTCACGCTATCAAATACTACATAATAATTTACTTAAATTGTGCGGAAGTGTAATCGTGAACATTTGTTCAGCGTGTGATTGTGAATATTCATAACACTATCCATTTAATTTGTATCAAAAATGCACAATGTATTTATTGCATTACAACAGTTACATTCATTACATGTTTATATTATTTTTATGCTGACACTTTCCATATTATAATTTCGATATTAATGATATAGTGATAATGAGAGCATTGATAACAGACTATAAAATATTACATTGTGTTATTTTAAATACGTGTATACCTAATATATGTATGTATTTTAAAATAATGTTATGTGAAAATGGGAACAGGTTATTTAAAACAAAAAATGGTTGGTTTTGTATCTTTTTAATAGTAACATAAGGTAAGTTGAAGAATGCTTGAGACATTCACATATGGCTAATTTGGGCTAATTATATTGTTTGAGTAAAATAGATACTCTTTAAGTCATCTTAATTTTATACTATGGTGATGCTAGGATGGACCTATGTTAATTAAAGGCATGTACACAAAATAAAACAGATCCATTCTAGTACTACATCACATTTTGACTGTGGAAAAAATTTAATACTATGTGGATAATTTTGTAATAAGAATCTTCGTTGTAAGTGTATCTTTGTTACTGCAAAATAAACGTTTTTATTATTATATTCTTATTGTTTTATTTTAAACTTGAAAGGCATTTTTTTACATAAAGGAAAGCTCGGCGGATAACACCACATGCCGAGTTTTTCTTTATGTAAAAAAATGCCTAAAACCTTTAAAATAAATTAAAAAACCGGCCAAGTGCGAGTTGGACTCGCCCACGAAGGATTCCGTACCATTATGTATAAAACGCCAAAAAAATCTGGCCTTTTGTATTAAAGCCTCACATAAATATTATTATTTCAGTTTTTTGTAGCCACAAGCAACGCCATCTCTTAGACCGACAGGTAACTAAAAGCATCGGACTACATATTAGCCACAAGCAACGCCATCTCTTGGACCGACTGGTAACTAAAAGCATCGGACTACATATTAGCCACCAGCAACGCCATCTCTTGGAGCGAAAGCTAACTAATTTATCGCTGGAGCGTCGAAGCCATATTTCGACTTAAATATTTATTTTATTCAGTGTTTTAGTATTTGTTGTTGCAGCGGCAACAGAAATACATCATCTGTGAAAATTTCAACTGTGTAACTATTACGGTTCATGGGATACAGCCTGGTGACAGACGGACGGATGGATAGCGAAGTCTCAGCAAAAGGGTCCCATTTTACCCATTGGGTACGGCACCCTAAAAAGCAGGAACCTACTGCCATGAACATTTGAATCTCCCGCTTTAGACATTTGAATCTCCCGCTTTAGAAAGTTTTCGTTGGGCAGCATATAGATGGCGGTAGTGAGCTCCGTTTCATTTTTTAAAGTATGTAACCAGCGAGTATGTAACCGTCATTCTTCTCCGACAGGAGTATAATCATAGAGAGTATAATGTTCTGTGACGTGTGACATAACGCCTCACTTGCATGCACTCCACATGATCCATTGCTCCACAGCTGTTGTAACACCGCTTGCTATTTGATACATTTTTAGGTTCCTTTTTAGATTTCGCTAAGACAGACTTTTTCTTAAGATAGACTTCTCCCTAATCATATTTCTTCTGCTTCACTACTACATTTTGCTCTCGGAGCCAGATCATGCATTCGTAAAAAAATCACCCAAAAAATTGATATGCTTCAACTGACTGAGATAGTAAGTCAGGTAAATTGAACAAGAATATACTAATTTAGTCCAAAATCATTATAGTTTACTATTAGTATTATTATTGTTGTATGTGTACCTATTACCTAATTATTTCCTCATAAACAGTATTTGTTTTTCCTGTTCCATTCATTCATGTGATTCAGAACTTGCAAATGAATTTTACTAACGCCATCTATTAACAGCATCCGAAACTAAATATCTAGCAACTAACAAAACATCGATCTTCCCATGGGAATGAGATGTTTTTTCGCGGTAAAAAGTAGGTAGCCCACGTTACTCTCCATCCTCCCAACTATCTCTACACACAAACTATATCATAATTATAATGGCCATGTTGCGACGTGAAAGAGCCACAAACAAACAAACACACTTTCAAATTTATAATATTAGTATGGATTATGTGTTAAATACTGCCAAATCTCATTAAAAGCATTGAGATATTATGTACCTTAAAAGCATAAAACGATTTAAAACCATTTTTAAAACTTTGCGTTTCACCCGCGCACCGTTAAACACAGCCACACTGCCACAGCTATATACAAAGTTACTCTATCATAGAGTAACTTTGTAGAGTCTCTATGTAACACAGCTAGCTAATCTAGGTCTACAGTCCGCCCAACATATCTCTGAAATGGCAAAAATTGGAACTAACGAAAAGTCATTCATAAGTACGTTGTGTTCATTCATCTATCAGTTACTAGTGTGCAATGATTGGTCAAATGAATGTCAAATGCGTCCGACAGCGCCTCTTTCGTTTCAGTCTTAAGTTGGGTTTACTATAGCTATAGTAGTGACTAATGATGCCGCTCGATAGGCTACTATTCGATAGACTATCGATAGTGTGACAATAGTGAGACTATCGATAGAGACTATTGAAAAAATCAATACTATCGATAGTATCGATAGTAAAAATTATGGTAATACTATTGGTTATCTGCAATAGTATCGATACTATCGATAGTATTTAAGTTTGATAGCCGATAGTATCGATACTATCGATAGTTTAAGACTATCGATAGTTACGTATTCTGTAATAGTATCGGTGGTATAATACTATGGATACTATTATATGTCAATAGTGTAATACTATCGATAGTATCGATACTATTGCAGATCATCGATAGTATTACCATATTATATACTATTGATAGTATTGATTTTAGCAATACTATCGATAGTCCTATCGATATCCTAACTGATTTTCAAGGTCAACAATCGATAGTGTAACTATCGATAGTTCATCATCACTAATTGGTAGTGACTTTAACCACACTTTAACGCAAGGAACATATATAGTCAAACAAGGATCTTTTGGCGCGCGGATGTCGTGTGGGTGACAGAAACAGTGCTTTACAGTTTGCCTTACCTGTAAGGCGCTGTCTCTGTCACTCATAAGTCATCCACGCGCCAAAAGATCCTTGTACGACTGTATTGCTTTAACGTTTCAAACGTTTGTCACGGCGAATGATCGCTATCCCGATCGCTAACCATAGACTATTTTTGATGTTTTTTCTATGGGAGCTTTCGACCATAGAGATATTACACTAGAGGGCAGAAGCCAGGCTTCAGACAGAGCGTACCTCGGATAAAATGAGAAGAAATCTTTAGTAATCACCTTTCTCTTTCTGGCGAGGCTTCAGAGCGTACCTAGGATAAAAAGAGAAGAAATCTTTAGTAATCGCCTTTCTCTTTCTGGCTCGTGGGGATCGGAGAGAGATAGGCAATTACCGTTATCGTTGTTCCTCTCTAACCGGGGGCGATTGCAATGTATGGGCAGCCGTATGCCTCACCCACTCTAGTGTAATATCTCTGTGTTTTCGACTAAGCGATTGTCGTAGTTGTGTCAACTTGGCTACTAATTAATGAATTTGTAGAATTGCTATTGCCAAAACGATAGCGATCGTAGAGAGAGAATAGATACGAAGCGTTTGTAACTTGGCTAAGCCTGCTGGTCATTCAAGTAATGCAGCATTTCGCGGCATTTTTCGACAACGGTTGAAGGTATCACGCGAGTTATATCCATAGAGATATTACACTAGAGGGCAGAAGCCAGGCTTCAGAGCGTACCTCGGATAAAAAGAGACGAAATCTCTAAAGATTACTAAAATCACCTTTCTCTTTCTGGCTCATCGGGATCGGAGAGAGATAGGTAATTACCGTTATCGTTGTTTCTCTTTCTAACCGGGGGCGATTGCAATGTATGGCCAGCCGTATGGCTCACCCACTCTAGTGTAAAATCTCTATGGTTATATCTCCGTGTAGGTAATCGAGTCAGGAATTCGAAAACACCACTAACTCAAAACGTATACTTTTTGATTTAGTGGGGTTTTTATCTAGGGGTGCGAGATGTTAAGCTTCATACAAAGTGCGCAAAAACAACTCACACATAGACACGGTTCACATACACCAAAAATCGGAACATATCGGACCACTTGGACCGCGATTGTTATTGGCAGCAATTTGATATTTAAAATACTCAAATAAGATCGTTTTCCTAAAAAATGGTTAAGAAATGGAGTTATTATAATTGTTATTTTAGTGGTTGTTTTTATTCGACTTTAAATTGTAAATTATAATTTTTTAGACATCTAGTTGCTACAGAAAGGTACAATCAGTTCAAACTTACTTGTAATTCAATGATTCGTTACTAAACACAAGTCAATGTAGGACGGACGTAGGAAGTTCTTTGTACGTTAGAGTGTATATTTACCTTCGATTTTTAATAAATACATTAAATGAAGGATTATATTATTGGACATGTAAAATTATTTTCTTAGTGCAAAAGGATTTTTATTTCGTTTCCAGTACCTAATACCGATACAAAAATATTATATAATACAAATAATAGGAAATAAACAGATCAAATGAGATCCCATAAATAAATATCATTATGATATTATTACATGTTACCGGAACTGCCTCAGAAACGCGCTGGGTTTAATTGCAAATATTGAGTTTATATTCACTATACGCAAAACGAAACAATTTTATTTCTA
Source organism: Hesperia comma (assembly GCA_905404135.1). Taxonomy (NCBI): domain Eukaryota; kingdom Metazoa; phylum Arthropoda; class Insecta; order Lepidoptera; family Hesperiidae; genus Hesperia; species Hesperia comma. The sequence goes on from FR990039.1 coordinate 1,760,276, forward strand.
TTATGAGTTCCTATGTCTCCAAGTACCTCCTCTCAATAAGTTTAATATATGTATTTGGGATTATCATTTTGTATAAAAATTATATTATTACAGATAACCTGAATTACCTACCTGCTTTATTGAATTTTTCATCTAAGGACTCCCGTAATCTTAATTTACAATGATAAGTACTTAGTATTACTTATCATTGTAATACTAAGTAATACTACAATGATAAGTACTTAGTATTACTTATCATTGTAAATTACATTACATTTTATTGATTCTAAACGTATGTCTTTATTTTAAATTTCCCGTTTAATCCATACCAAAACTTAAGTAAAAAAATCCAATCCACAACCTTTGCGGAGTCGTTAACCCTAAGGCTAACGCACACATGCATAACCAACATCGAGGTACATACATGAGCTTAACTTCTGTACTATCCTTATTTTGTGATGAAGCTTAACATCTGTACCTATTATCTAATTTGTGATTTTAGTCTGTAGACTGTGCGATTACTTCGTCTATGTTGTTAGGTTGTTAGTGATATCCAAAAAAACTATCGATAATTTATTCAATACCAGTATCGTATCAAAAGTATCGATACCAAAAAAAAATTTGAACAAATGTAGCGATAAATGAAGGTAATCGAGTACATACTTGAAAAATAAATTAAACGTGTGTGCTTAAATACAATACAAAACCTCTAAAAGGAAGTTTGCAAACGAACTTAGAGATGTCGAAAAAAAGGCCGTTAGCGACTTGAACGACTTATTTTAGGACTAACCACAAAAAGGTCATGAAAGCTCACAAAGTATCGTTTTTAAACAGACTTCAAAAAAAGAGGTTTTCAGTTAGACCTGTATGTCTATTAATTTGTGCGCGATTATCTCGCGTTTGGCAGAACCGATTTTGATGCGGTTTTCAGCATAGTATTTGTCAGACTTAGTTGAAGGTTTTAGGCATATTGTTTGGCTGAACCGATTTAAATACGGTTTTCAGCATCGTGTTTATCAGACTTACGAGAAGGATTTAAGTATATTAACCGCGTTGCACTGAACCGATTTTTACTTTTCTGCGTTAAAGTCGGTTCTATTTTGTTATATAAGTTATTGTAGAAAGTATCGATACCTCACAAGTATCGCATCAAAAGTTTCGATATCCAAAGTAATCGGTATCGAAACAAAAGTATCGATATCCTGACAGGTAACGTTAGGTGCCCTCCCCTAATTCGCGTTCGCGGCAGTGTTGCCAACCGTACGATTTAAATCGTATTTGTACGACTTTTTTTACCACAAATGCTGTGTACGATCATGACCTGTAATACGCTCCATATACGTTCTTTTTAGTCATACATGCTTCATATAGTTTTATCGATTTTTAAGTTTAATAACGTCATTGCAACATTTTTTTTCATGAACGCATCCTTACTTTTCTTTAAAAATACCGGAACGCACTTTTTCCTATGGACAACACACCTTTTTTCTATGGAGAATTGAATGATTTGAGCGTTTTGCATGCTAAAGTGGAACACACTGAATAATAGTAATGGGGGCTTTACATTATACAATTTGCAGAATTTGATGTTAATGATGTATGAAATAATATTAATACTTAGGCACTTCTCACACAACGCTATTCGTGAGCTTCGCGACTGCAATGCAACACGAAATTTGTATGTATTTCACACTATGTACTGACAGGCATACGCGACTCCAGTCAGTCAAAAGTGTCAGATACATAGAATTTTGTGATTGCGTCGCAGTCGCGTAGCTAATAAATAGCGTAATGTGAGAAGTGCCTTAGGCAATGAGTACCGAATTAGGTAGTAACTAAATATATTAGGTATGTTCCCTTATTTTTCATGTTGTTTTTGTGATATTAATGTTACTAAATCAAATGATTACACTGTTATCAAATAAATAATATCCCTTTGTTGAAAATTTTTAGTTACTATTTTTTCCCTACAGTTTCGGCCAAAATACGATCTTTTTAACTCTCTTAAGCAGAGTTTATACGAAGCCAGTAATGCTGGCGCCAGTCCTGCAGACAAGCCAGCGTTGGCCTGGCCCCTGTTGTTTAGACGAGGCCATTCATTCACGGATTTTTCTTCGGATGTGCACACGTTTCAAGTTAAAAAATAATGAATTCACGGCAAAGTCTATTGAAAAATAAATGTTTAAGGAATATCTCTGCACTATTTGACTTTTTGGCATGTTGTCGCAGATATTCCAAACAAAAAAAACAAAGATACACCGTACCGACGTTAGCCAGTGACTGGCGAGATGCGTCTACACCTGTCCGCAACGCTGGTGCGGGGTTTGAGGGGTATGCGGGCGGAGGTCACTGGCTAGAAAAATAGACGGGCGCTCTATTCTCGCCAGCGTTGGCAGCCAGCGCTGGCTTGACTTGAAAAACTGTTTACACAAGGGAAATATCAAGCCAGCGCTGGCTGCTAGTCTTATTGGCAGCCAGTGTTGGCTTCGTGTAAACTAGGCTTTAAATACGATCTTCTTCAAAATATAGTTGGCAACACTGGTTCGCGGTTCCTTCGTTCGTGGTTGGACGTTGAAGTTTGAATTGAAAATTGGAATGTTTGGTAGAAAAGAAATGAAAATGAATAATTGTCAATTGTTTTACTATCCACCTTTTATTTTAACATGATGAATCACATTTATTTTCATCCTGAGTTTTCATCGATTTCCTGGATTTCACGGTGAGTAAAGTGTGATTTTTTAATGTTAACATTCTTTATTTTCACTTCATCGCTCAGTTTCAGTTTGGTTTTTAGTTTTAATCATGGTTTTAATTAAAAGAAATGTTGCGTCCAAAGGAATCCAATAAGATCCAAGACAAAACATACACATTCTTATTAGACTGAGAACCAATGATGCAATAAATAGGTAGATTGAGCGTCGCCCTACAATGAAGACAAAAAAAACACGGCAACAATATCAAGCATGTGTGCGTGCAGGCGATGTTTTTCACGTTCGTCTAGTGTCTATGTTGCGTGATCAATGATACCAGTTACTAAAATTTTCCCATAAATCACACATTAAACTTAATTTATGGAGTGGTTATTTTCATGAATAAATAAAAAACCCTACTTAATTTAATTACAGTTGTTTATGTTAATGTTGTAATAAACCAGCTAAGTTAATTAAATTAATATTTTTTACGCAGTTTGTAGTTGGAAAGGAGACGGTCCAAAATTGTATGGAGTCTGGGCCTGGTTTTGTACCAGTGATAAAATAAAATAAAAAAGAAAAATAAACCATTTTTGACTAATCAAATCCACGAACTCATCTATATTTCAGTGCAAAAATTATTTATTAACTCCACGTGACGCAATTATTCTACATAATGGCGGGCAGCAGACCAGAGGATTCATAATTTTTGACGTATGACGTTAGCTGTCAATATGCCTTCTCTATGCTCGAACAATGGCTCGAACTCAGAGTGAAGGACGCCATCTTGCAAGTGTTGCAAGTAGTACCTACCGAATAACTCGAAATTAATTTTATTTTAGCAAGTCATTTATTGCGATTTGTGAATTTATTATATTTTTAGTGAACTTTCTGTATTTTTTGGTTTTTCATGGTTTAGTGTACAAGATCAGGCCCAAAATGGACCATCTCCTTTATTTATTGAAGTTTTTTTTAATGATATGCATGTAATTAACTTTCCAAGTAATTTTTTTATTAAATTAGATAGGTAACGTAAATAATTGGCTCTTTAATTAAGTTACCACCTCAAATTAAGCTAAAAATTTGAGGGGGGGAGGGGGCTGACGCTCACATCTTCCCCCCACCATTTTTAAATCTAGGAAATGCATACTTTTTTTATTATAAAAAAATCAAGTTTCCAAAAATTATAAAGTGACTACCTCAAATTAAGCTGAAATTTTTTGGAGGAGAGGTTGGTGACTCCCCCAACTTTCCCCCCAAATTACTTTTTCGCTATTGTTAGTCCTGTTTGCCTGTTTGGCTGCATCTTCCGCAGCGCCGGAGATGTCACGATTCAAAATTAGGCCCAAAAATCAAATTAGATCTACTTAAGTTATTTATTTTTTATAATGTAGTTTAAAACACACACACACACACACACACACACACACGTCCACACACACATATACATACACTTAAGACTTCGAGCGCTTACACATTAACCAATGAGACCACATAACCTTAAAATTTTTAGAGATTTAGAAAAATAATTTTAAAAAAGTAAGTACTTTATGAGAGCAATATTTAGTTTGGGGGGACGAATGAGAGTGTAGAACCCGTCCTCCCTTCAAATTTTCACCTTAATCTGAGACGGTAACTTTACAATTTTAGAAAAGGAGATGGTCCATTTTGGGCCTGATCTTGTACACTAAACCATGAAAAACCAAAAAATACAGAAAGTTCATTAAAAATATAATAAATTCACAAATCGCAATAAATGACTTGCTAAAATAAAATTAATTTCGAGTTATTCGGTAGGTACTACTTGCAACACTTGCAAGATGGCGTCCTTCACTCTGAGTTCGAGCCATTGTTCAAGCATAGAGAAGGCATATTGACAGCTAACGTCATACGTCAAAAATTATGAATCCTCTGGTCTGCTGCCCGCCATTATGTAGAATAATTGCGTCACGTGGAGTTAATAAATAATTTTTGCACTGAAATATAGATGAGTTCGTGGATTTGATTAGTCAAAAATGGTTTATTTTTCTTTTTTATCTTATTTTATCACTGGTACAAAACCAGGCCCAGACTACATACAATTTTGGATCGTCTCCTTTTCACATTACTCTTGTACCTTTAAAAGTGGTTTATTCGACCCAATGCAAAAATAATCATTAAAATGGGCTCATAAACATACGAATATTAATGTTATATTATTATAAATAAACACAAACGTATTGGTAAACACCACCTTTCTTTAATCGATTTATAAAAGTACATGAACTAAATAATATACACGTAACCATAAACCAATTTATATACCCACAAAAATGATGTTAAGTCGGGAGCATAAAAATAGAAACTAGCAACACTGACAAAAAAATGACGTAATTTGGTTACAATAAAAATCAAAATTGAAATTTAATTAAAAATATGTTTATTGGTTACTTGCCTATGATATGTGATGTTTTTTGAGCTTTTTACCCTTCCTTTATAATTCCGGCACAGTTTAATAGCACATTTCGTCATGTTATCCCTCTTATTTGTTTATTTAAATTGCGCGCGTAATACGTAGTGACACGAAAGCGGCGCGATCGGCACTAATTGGCGGGAAAGTACTTCTGCGCCAATAGTTGGCGCAGCTTTTTTGACAGGTCTTCGCGGATTCGATTATCCATCTAGATACTTATACATCAATGCTGAGAACGATAAAAATCTTGATGTTTACCGAGGGTGCTCGACGATGATTCTACTTCTACCAGTGCCTGCAACTTGTTTCTGAATTTCACAGAAAACTTAGGATAGCTTGAATAATTATAGTAAGTATAGAAAATAGTCAAAATAGAAAACGGAAAACGAGTCAGCGCGGCGGCCATTTTGTAGTAAGTACCTACCTATTCAATGTCAATGCGCGCCAAACGTGTCTCGCGAAAAAAATAATAATTATGACGAAATGTGCTGTTAAATTTGGTTACAACGCTTCCGAAAAGCAAAAGAAATGTAATAACTTTACTTTTCACAGGTTTGCTTTCAATATACTTATTATTTCATAGTATGGCCGACTCCACAGGTTTTGGCGCCAACGCCTTATGCCCGGTTCACATTATTCCAGTACGGCATTCCAGTCCAGCGCTGGAATGCTACTGGAATAATGTGAACCGGGCGAACCTGCACTGGAATGTACCATTCCAGTGATCAAATCCAGTCCAGTCGACTGGAATGGCGGTCTATTTTTCATTCCAGCGCGCCCATTCCAGCGCCACTGGAATAGTGTGAACGGCTAATCCAGTGCTGGATTATACGTTGAAGAGTGAATACAAATTGTTATTTTTTTGGGATAGGTGATAGCGTCGGTACAAAAGTCAACTCGCCAATCTGCAAATGTCAAAATGTTCAGGAAGGTGATTTTAATAAAAAAAGTATTGTTGTAAATCAGGGATTTCTTAAAATCAATTCAAGTTAATGAATTTGTATACTATTGATGACCCTCTATAGATACAATTAGACAAAATAATGTATTTCTTACCTGTAAAAGAGATATCGCAGATTGATTAGTTGGCTATGGTAATAAAATAAGAATTAATGAAGGAGTACACAATAAGAAAATTGCCAATCTGCCACTTAGACTAGTTGAGCGTTGTAGGTTTACAGTTGTACGTTATATTGTACTACAGTAAAGTATTCAATCTGCTTCTTAAACTTACACTTAGACTAGTTGACCATTGTGATTTTCACAAAAGGTGATAGAATTTGAATATGGTCTATTAAACTAAATTCACATAGATTAGTTTACCTTTGTAGAATTTTAATTTTTTGCAGTTAAGCAGAACATCTGTATTTGAAATGCCACAGATTCAATATTTTGCCACAATAGGAGTTGTGTCATAATATTGATGTCCATGTATTTAAGTCAAAACTGCCAAAATGACACTTTGGCTAGTTGACTTTTGTACCGACGATAGGTGGTGACTAAAATGAAGTTAACTGAAAACCAAACTCTTCAGTTTGTTTCTTTATATAGAGAACAGTACCTGGTTGACCGAGCTTTGCTCGGTTGAAAATTATATTTAGTATGAATCGCAAGAAATACGAGGAATTCCGCCATCTATTCAGGAGTCAAATCATACAACTGTTCACTGAGCACAAAATTCATTTTACTTATGTTACGGCCAAAGGATCTCAACAGCGTGTTTCACAAAGTTGTACAGCGCCATCTAGTTTCATACTACTGAAATTTCAACACGTTACAAACAGTACCTCATAGAAGTTAACTGTGTGAGCGAATTAATTGCATTTTAAATAGGTACATACTTAATTAGATAAATTCATTGAACTTTCCTTCGTACTTTTCGCAGGCTTAGGCAGTCCCCGACTGAAATTTTTATTTGCGATAAAATGTATTGAATGTTTATGATAATTAAACAACATAAATAAATATACTTTTAGTTTAATGAGCAAGTTGTTAGGCGTACTTAAAATTTTATTGATTCTATTTACAACAATAGTAATTTCATCGATCTGACCATTATTTATTTAAAACTTTATTAAAATATATTATTAAATCGATAATAACAAAACTAACATTTATTTACAAATATTCTCGTAAATATCACAAACGCACGTTAAACTATCACTACGCGTCCTGCGAGGTCAAGCGAGATAATCGTACTGATTTTTAATTTTATTCAAACAGAAAATAGGTAGGTATAACGCAAAAATAGCGCTTCAACGTAAGAATGAATATTAAAAATATATTCGAGCGCCATCTAGTTTCATACTACTGAAACAAACAAACCGTATCTCATAGAAGTTATCCTAATGTTTCATAGATGGCGTCAGTTCAACACGTTACAAACAGTACCTCATAGAAGTTATCCTAATGTTTCATAGATGACGTCAGTATGATGTTTTTAAAATCTCTTTATCTCGGGAACCGAGCTTTTCTCGAACCTGGGACCTTGATAAATCGATTCCTTGAGCCGAAAACCCCCTAATCTGTAACTTTCATGAAAATCTTTGCAGCCGTTTCCGAGATCGTGATTATATATATAGGTATAAATAAATAAATAAATAAATAAATATACAAGAATTGCTCGTTTAAAGATATTAGATGCATGTTTGTGGGACATCACGTCGGGACGTCACTTCTTTCTTGAAAGCATTGTCACTGTAGTGTTACCGATCTACAAGCTTTTGAACGACTGGAATAAATGTGAACGATATGATCCAGTCCAGCACTGGAATGGATTACCGCTGGATTACTGGACTGTTGTGAACCGGGTATTATAATAAAAATCGGTTAGTAGTGTACGAACGCGCCACACAGCACGCGTTCGGCCATTTTGTGACCACTGACCAGCGTCAGTGCCTCAGTGCGAAAGAAATTGAAATAATCAATTGGCGCGTGCCAGTATGTATCAAATGTATGTAACCAGGTCCTCGCTAATTAAACTCCTTCTAAAACGTCTCATTTATTTACCGCCAACAAGTGGCGACCGTGACAGGACCAGACCTGAAGACGGAAGTGTTGCGTCATCCTCGCCGGGGGCAGACCTCGTGCTCAGCGGCCAGAACCAGAAACAAGCCCGTCGAACAAGTCCTTCAATCAGCGGCCAAGAAATTCGGCGAAATTGGCGGCGTCGAGATACTCAAACGGATTATAAGTTACTCGTAAGTGGTTCCTATTTTTCTGTCCTAAATCCTAATTTCCATCCGCAGGAAAGTTTTATAATTTCCATCCTCAAGCCCTATTTTTAAAGCACGAAGCACGCGCATGTTGTGACGCCTTTTTGTCACATCCTTAAAATTTAAAATGCACTCATAGGGTCACAGGCTTTGAATGAGGCCCTTTTGTCATTTTTAACACTAAATTTAAAGCAATTGAGCCTTGAATGGACGCCTTTGTGTCTGAAATTTAATTTCAATTGCAGCATGAAAGCATTGAGCCTTCGTTTGACGCCGTTTTGTCACAAAACTAAACTCAATTGCAGCATTAAAGCATTAAGAATTCATTTGATCCCTGATTGATAAATTTGCACTCAAAAATTTCGCATGTTACCGACGCCATTTTGCCGTGTCATCTTATGTAATACCAGAAAGTTGTTTCGTGGTTGCTTATACGCTTTGGCCCGACCATTTTCAGCTCACATCGACGTATCGTTGGCGGGTTCGAGGGCGGTGCTTGCGGTCGGTGTTGGTGGACGCTGCTCGTGCTGTCGGCGGGCTCCGCGGCTGCTGCGTGCTTTGTGCTGGTTGGCGACTTCATCATATACCGGTAGGATTGCACAATTACCTATAATCTTACCTGGCCCCTAATTCTGCTATTTTATTTTAAGCCGAAACGGATCTGAAACGCATTGGAATCTACTTTTGGTATTCTACTAACAATTGGTCAAAACGAAACCGAAACGCATTGGTTACGCAGCCGAAGCGGTTTGGTTGTCGTATTCTGGTAAGAACACGTAGCGTTCTGTTAGCGGTTCAGCTTTGATTTCGTATTCTGATAAGTTTTTGACAGTTGGTAAGGCCGAAACGCTACGGTTCTGCGTAGGTTGAAATGTCAAAAATAGCGGTTTTACATCTGCAGCGAATGAGTAGCTTTTGATATTTGATAATATTGCGATTAAGTTTTGATCGAAGGTACCACCTTGATTTGATTTAAATTCCTTTTCGCGTGTTGATTGTGAGCTAAAACTTTTTGGAAACTTAAAATTCATTGTATTATCATTGTTTTACAACAGTTATCATTTAAGTTTTTTTGTACCTACATATATCCAAGTAGTCATAGTCATACGTTCTTACGTACATTATTCTTGCAGAAATATTTTTTTATTTATTTTTTATTTATTCAAGAACTTGGTAGGTACATTATTATAACAATTATAATTATCTTGCCAAACTGTAAGAACAGTTTATTGGCAAGGTGCATGCACAGATTTTCGCACATTTGTACCCTATCTAAAAGTAATCTATAAGTAAACCTTAAACAATTAAAGAAGTTAAGCAAGTACCTACTGTCTAAATATGTATACCTCATGAAGAAGAACCCTAATATACACCTAGTACAAGATCTATTATATAATAATATATTTAATTTGACTTTAATAATATACTTTTTAGCTTTGTTTTAAATATATTTAAACTAATTTTATCCTTCAGTCTGATGTCATCTATTTTATGGTATATTTTAGGAACCAAATATTTACTTGTTCTTTCCCCATAATAATTTATAGCCCTTGGTTGCATATATTTACTCGGTTTATTATGCCTACTATTATATCTCCTTTCAACTTCAATTTTGTATTCCTCACTAAGATATTGTTGATGTGCAACCATTTATGTTATCTTTTTGGTAACTGGTAATATTTTACAATGTTGAAATAACTGTTCATAGTCCCCCCTGAGAGCATCTTTTGTTTTATTATCTATCAGACATTTCAGCAATCTAATTTGAAGTTTTTTAATTTCCTGCAAATATGAATCAAAGGTACGACCATAAACACTTAATCCATAGCTAATTAGTGAGTCAGCAAGTGCATAATATACTGTATACATGGTATGCTTACTCAACACGCTTTGTAAATGATAAAATTTACACAGTATACTTCTGAGATTGTTACAAACACTATTTATGTGCAATTTCCAACTGAATTTTGTATCCACTATCAATCCCAAATATTTAAAATTGTCAACATACTGCAACTTATTACAAGAACATCCCATTTTATTGTTGTGTAAGCATTCATATGTGTGTCCTATAATGTGGACATTATTACTAACATAATTCATTGCCATCATGTTATATGGAGAGCATATATGCATGCATTTTGTTTTGCTAAAATTGATTATAATTCTGTTATCATGTGCCCATTTAGTTATGTTCTCAAAATCACACTGCAAGTTTTGTTGAATTTCATGAATATCTTTCGAAGAACACATTAAACACATATCATCCGCATACATATATGCTTTACATGATTTTAATACATTTGTTACACTATTCACATGCATTATGTACCCTACTGGCCCATACACCGAACCAGTGGGTACCCCTTGTGTGACATGATCCTCCAGCCCTGTCTCACCAGCGACAACAGTGCGTATGGTTCTGTTTGAGAGGTAACTTCTGAACCACTCTTTGGTGGGCACTCTTTGGTGAGCTCGTATTTAGCTTGGGATATGATGTTGAGGCAGTTTTTATTAAATTTTTTATCGACGACAGAAACTTGAAATTAAGATGAGTAAAAGAAAGTAATTGTACAAGATAAAATTCAAATTTGAATTGTGGACTATAGCCCGAACCTCTTCGTCTTTTCGTCTGAGCAATAGGATGTAGAACGTATTAAATAAAAAATATTAATAATATCATTTTATTTCAGGCATACCTTACACATATACCTTAACGACTAACATACATACACATTATAATAACTTAGTTTTAAGTTTAGTTTTAAGTAAGTGACTTAGTTTTAAGTCACTTAATTTCGGCGAAGTGAGACGCGTCTCCGGGGACTGCTGGTGGTCACCGACATCCACGGAATTTTCGGAAAACGACCCCCTTCGGCCACAACTTGTCTTTTAGGAAGGTCGACAATCCCTCGGTTGGTACACGCACTGCAAAAGAGCTGAAATTTACAGCGTTGCGCGAAACCAACTTCTCAGCCTGCACTCGAATCTTCGTTTTCTTCTCCAAATATATATTCCCATATATGTTCCAATAATTTTTACTTATCTTATTGCACTGTGAAATTCGCCCGCCGGCGCTTCGTGAAATCAAAACAAACAGCAAACTTGTCATAATATTATGTCAACTGTCAAGTTGAAACTTTCACTTTTCGTGGAGTAAACTTTTTTTTTTACACTGAGCAAAGATACACATGTCATACAGCCAAAAATCTTTGAAATGTATCAATACAAAGGTAGCAATGTACGCGCAACTGAATTTTTTCGAGTTGCCACACCATAAGCCATTCATATGCGGCTCTAAAACCAACCGTTTCCGTTTCGTTTGCGTTTCAGCTGCCAACGTAAAGTTAGTGGAATACCATTTGCCATTACAAATGCAACTGTAACGAAGCCGAAACGCAGCCGATCCGTATCGGTTAACAAATAGCAGAATTGAGCACCTGGTAGGGCCTGATCGCCCGGGCGGCGTGAAAATCATCATGACTCCCCGGACTAGACACCCATACTCCACATCACCATCTGGACAATCTTCGAGGACCCATACAGGGTCCCAACCCAACGACCGGTCCGTTGTTACGCACCGCGGCAGACACCTCAGTCAGGGGGCCACCGGCCCCGAAACTGAATCCCCACGGCTATGTTAGCCGTGAGTGAAGACAGGACGGATTCTGATGTTGATGTTCCAGTATGTCATATTATAGGCTTATCTTTGGCCGAGATTCCTACGGGAGCGGGACCTACGCGGCTGTTACCTACGGGTCCCGAAGCGAAGCGCGGGTGGTTCTCTAGTTAATAATAAGCGGTTTAAAAAATTGTTCATGTGTACACAATTGCTGCTTTATATAGTAGGACGTGGGACGTTGTAAACTTGTAAAGTAAGCAGTTAATAATGTGAAAGCTAATTAATTTGTTAAATGTTCCAGCTACACGCAGTGGGCGAGGCGGGCGAGTCGAGCGAGACGCAGGAGCGAGTCCTCGTGAGGTCGCGCCGGACTCGTCCGGTGACACGCTGTATACCACGCTGCAGTATACCACGCAGGTGTGTCTTGTTAATACTTGTTAGTATCGGCACAAATTGTAAATTAGTACGGATGTAAAGCTTTGTACACTGCGCGCTCGAGCAACCCACACTTAGACACCGTCCACAGACACAGAATTTTGTTCGATAGTTTTTCAAAGTGATTCTATATTATGGTGTCTGTGAACGGTGTCTATGTGTGCATTGCTCGGGCAATGTGTGGAGCTTTACATGTGTGTACTGGTGTGTGATTTGTGATATTAATATTTTAGTTGGGGCACATGTGTGCATTTGTGCACACATTGTGTACACATGTACAGTCTGCGTTTGTGCGTGTGGGTAATGGGTTATTATGTGCGTGCTTGCGTGTACGTACGTGCACGTTTTTACTTGTGCGTGTGCGATGCGTATTTTCAATTACTAATGTACTTTGATGTCTTAAATAAAATAATACTGTTTTCTAAATCCATTTAATAGTTAAGCTCAAAATTGGTATTATTTATCTCATGTATGTATTTATAAATTCACTTAAGATTGTATTTATTTTTATATATTAAGATGTGACATTGTAAGTTAGATATGTATAAATAATTTCAGATCGGCCCAATGGGCGTGGAATCCTCCCAGCAGGCGGCGACAACGGGCTGCCGCCCTGGACTAACCTGTCGCCGCTGTCCCGGGACTGGCAGGCCGCGCTCAGCAGGCTACTGGCTCACCATCAGGTATTGTAGGGTTAAACCGGTTTTTGCAGTTTTTGTTTAGTTCAGGTCGCCTCTGATGATATTTGGGGTCAAGGTCTTAGTGGAACATGCTGGGCAAGTGTGTATTGTCAGTTATTATTTATTTATTTATTTATTTAATTCTTTTTTGTACACCAACAACATATGACATTATCAGAAGTGAAAAATATACATAACAAGGTACAAAAGGCGGCCTTATCGCTATATAGCGATCTCTTCCAGGCAACCTTAAGTGTGGAGCATAAGATAGGAGTGGGTAAAGTGGTAAGGTGTACGAGAAATGATAGGGATATTGAAAGTATAGACATTCGAGATATGTAAGGGAGCAAATAAGGAAAAGGAAAATAAAACAGAACAAAAGATTAAATTATAAGAACTAAGGGGGGGGGGGACCTGATTAAATCTGAAGATAGTGAGCTATTACTGAAGATAGTGTGATATTACTTAATTTTATGGAATTTATTAATTTTTATGTAATTAAGTTAAAGTAACAAATGAACACGGGACACCCTTTCGCTGACCTCAAGACTCGTTTGAGTGTGGTTGGTCCAGTTAGTAGATGGTTTAGGTTAGAATATTAGTGGGTTGGTTTGATTACAATTGTGAGGACAAGATCTGTTAGTGATAGTTAGTCCTGTTAGTAATATTACATAATATTAGTACTACATATTGTTTTCTAATTAGTTCTCCAAAGAATGGTAGGGTATTTAAAAAAGTACCATTTTTCAAAACGGACTTTTGTCTTCTGTCTGTTTTGTGAAAATAGACTATTGGGGTTGTCTGGAAGAGATCGATATGTAGCGATAAGACCGCCTTTTGCACTTTACCATCTCTTTATGTTGTTGTTGATGTCTTTATTTCTTAGTGTCAAATAAAGAGTTATTGAGTTGACTAATTGAAACACTCGTATCTGTCGGCAGGTCGTCGTCGACGTCGACATGGGAGCCCTCTCCGCAGCCCAGCCCTCCGCCTCCGGCTCTGAGCCGCGCGCCGCTCACGGCCGCGCACCTCCGGCTCCTGCTGCGGCTCCTCCTCAGACTGCTGCTGCGGCTCCTGCTGCGGCGGCTCAGCCACGCGCTGCGCGAGGACGAGGTGCGTGTGACGTCACTTGTGGGTGTGCTGTGACGTGACGGCGGCGGGGGTAGGGACCTGATGCGGGGGCGAAGGAGGGGAGAGTTCGGTTGTGATGTGATGTTAGTGGAGTAGTGGAGATGCTGACCAAGTAGCCACATGCACAGTGTATAGTAAACAAAACATTGCGTCACACGCGTCATGCTGACACTGGCTGATCAGTACCTCTATTATGAGTTGTTGTAGTAAACGCAACTATTGATGCTATCGTGAAAACGCTGCTTTAATAGTAAATGCGCATAACTCTATTAGCTACAGTACTTGCGGTTGTTTTACAGGCGACACTGGAGGAGGCGGCCGCGGTCGAAGCGGCGCAGCCGAGCGAGCTACAGCAGCGCGACTCTGTGAGTTTGGGGAAATATAATTATGTAAATAAATTAATTCAGTACCGTGATGGGGTGTGGGAAAACCCGCCATGTGATGTAATATGGGATATAAGTAAATAATGTCTCAAGCTCCTAGCCTCACACTGGGTTTCCTAGTGTTGTGGGGTACTACTCATGTTTTAAATTTCCGCCTCGCCAGGAATCGAAGCCACGACCCGTGGAAAGGCGATGCGGCGTACAAGTCATCGATGAGGAAAGCTAACGTCTCCATTGTTACAGATGATACAGCAGCTAGAGAAGGCGGTGGCGGAGCGCGGTCTCCGGCTGCAGCAGGCCACCGCGCTGGTGGCCGAAGCTAGACGGAGTCTGCAGCACGCCACACTGGGGCTGGAGACGGTGGACGAGCTCCTGCGCAAGCGGGCCGCCTAGCGACACGGTATGTCACAGTCCTCCTTGGGAGCTCCTTGCCGCTTCTCCTTCCGAGACCACTCACCGTAGGGATACGTTGAAGTGATGGCGTAGTTTGACATTCGAAAAGTTTGTATAAACCTACTTCGAAGAAATAAATATTTCAATTTGAATTAGAGTACCACCACACGTACAGTGAAGCTCACACGCACGTACACGCAAGCGCACTCATTCACATATATAACCCACACTTCCGTACACACGCCGGTGGCCGGTACAGATGTAAAGTCACGGCCAGGTCCACCACAGACCACAGACCACAGATACTACACCGGTACAGATGGAAAGTTCCAAACGTTGCGCATTAGACAAGCACGTAGGTACGAATACACACATACAAACCTAAATGCATGAAGGCACGCACGTGTGTAAGCGTGTAGTAAGATTCTTCTAAATCAGTCGCAGATGTGTTGCTTGTTATCGTAGTCGCGTCTCCAGAAAAGTGTAACCGGCTCCCTGCCTTTCTAAATGAAATGAAATTGCTGTTAAAACAATCATTATTACACAATACAACTTAGTAGACTCTAATAACTATTGTCAGCTATTTACATAAAGGTTAGTTTCAACGCGGCCGTTCGCACAAGACGATTATTTCGAAGGGTTTTGCGCCCCCTACGGGTAATTGCACAATTATCCTGTCGCAAGCGTCGGCCCGCGTATACAAGAGTAATTTGGTACGTCAAAGCAAGAATACTTGAGTTATTCCGGTCTTGTAGTGTATTTAGTATCAGCATTGCACCCGTGCGAAGCCGGGGCGGGTCGCTAGTTACCTATACGATCAAGTGCGATCTAGACAATTCGAAGACGAACTCCGGCCTATCTATAGGTCTAATTCTTTAAATATTGATATATAATAGGAAATAGTATAATGCTTTGTTGCAATAAATATGAAACTCGGATCAGACATCCACTTCCGCAGTAGGATTTCCTTTTTTAACCGACTTCAAAAAAGAAGGAGGTT
Organism: Hesperia comma; assembly: GCA_905404135.1. NCBI lineage: Eukaryota > Metazoa > Arthropoda > Insecta > Lepidoptera > Hesperiidae > Hesperia > Hesperia comma. Next base: position 1,776,256 of record FR990039.1, read on the forward strand.
CTCAATTCGACCGTATAATTATATGCTTTTTTATGTTTGTTCAGCGATTTTTTCGTCGTGTATAGGCCGATTTTGATAATTCTTTTTTTGTTGTAAAGTAGACATGCGCAGTGGGGTCCTTTTATCACCAGGATCTGATGATGTCATCTCGGAGAAATCGAGGGCAACTTTCAAAAATTGTAGGGACGACTAGTATGTTTGTTAATGTTTACATAAGTACTTACATGAAAGCAATTTCATGAAGGTCTAGAGTCGATCTGATGAAGGCGATGAAGCCGAAAGACAGTCAAGTTAACTCCTCAACGAGCTTTGGGCTTGATTAATTTGTAGTGACGAGAACTTTACACCTACATTATGAATTAAGCGCCATCTGGCGAGTAGTTTTTGAGTTATTTCTGCTTATCGAGGTTGAAGTCGGTTATTTTTTTTTGTAAAAAGCAATAATCATCTAATCTTTATTGTATTTATAGCGGCTGCCCTGCGCACGCGGCGGCCGCCCTGCTGCTGTCGGCGGCTGCCCTGCGCACGCGGCGGCCATCCTGCTGCTGTCGGCGGCTGCCCTGCGCACGCGGCGGCCATCCTGCTGCTGTCGGCGGCTGCCCTGCGCACGCGGCGGCCATCCTGCTGCTGTCGGCGGCCGCGCCGACCGACCGACCCGAGGTATTGTTATAGGACGATTCCACCAAAACCGTAACATACGATTCCACCAAAACAGTGTGCAGCACACTTGTTCACAAACATTGCAAGCGGAAGCAAGAATGAGTTCGCGAACAACGCGTGTACGCATCCACGCGAGTCCACTGCATACATGTATGTGTACCTACGCAGAGTGCCGCACACTGAAGGAATCGCATCCTAATTTTACAAATTCATATAAATACCTTAAAATAAATCGAGACATATGACAAAATTTAATTCAAGTTGGTTTATAGGAAATCGTGTCTTTTCAAAGTGTGTGGATTGAGTGAGCATAAGAAAGCATTTGTAACTTTTTTTATACGGCAGTAGGCGATTGGTATCTAAAAACGACAACTTTACAAAGGTTTTACAAAAAGCTAGTACACGAATGTTAAATGTATCCTTCACGGATTCATAGATCAGAGTGATCTTAGGTGAGAACTGAGTGAGCATACATTATCTCGCGTTTTATCTTTTTACAAATTGTGAGATTTCTTTTGCAATTGTTTCTATACTTTTACTAAATAACTAGCGTAATGTTATTAATTTTATTTAAGGTGCTCACTCAATCCACACACACACACACACACACACACACACACACACGTCAAAAACGGTAGGTAACTTTGCCAATCGAGCCGTTCCACAGGCCGCCTCACTTTGCTCTTGGGACTGGTCACTTGGTCACAGCATTTTTAGTTAGTAATAATATATCAATGCAAAAAGACTTGTTCTATTAGTACACACAAATCGATGTTTTTCGTTTTGTTATTTTCAAACAAAATAAACCATAGTTGACATGACGTGCCAACGCAGTTGTGTTTCGCTAAAGTACCTAAACAATCTTGGTTGCCATGTCAATTTTGTAAACAGTGTTGGTTGCCATGCCGACGCTGTCACTGTACGTCAAAAATGTCGTGGATTTAATCCTTCCTACTTCCTACTCCTACTAATATTATAAATGCGAAAGTTTGTAAGGATGTATGTGAGTGTGTGTGTGGGTTTGTTGCTCTTTCACGCAAAAACTACTGAACGGATTTTCATGAAACTTTGCAGTAATATAGCTCAGACATCGGAATAACATAATTTGTTAAAATTTATAGAGATTTTTGAAGGGATGGGTCTCCCGAAGCGAAGCAAGGGCGGATTTACTAGTATCTAATAATCTCGATTTTTTGCGATAAATTGTATACTTTAATACCTATTATGTCCTTCCTGACTAAGAGGATTCCAAAAAATCAAACATCAAGATCAAGATTGGTCCAGCCGTTCTCGAGTTATAAATGTTGTAACTGACCATGACACGACTTTCTTTTATATATTTATATAAGATTATGCGCACAGATTATGCGTATTTTATTTAATGAAAGCTTCCAATTTGTTTCCTAGTAAACGGCGTGTCAATGTAAATGCCTTGGACATATCTGTTTAACTCTTGAACAAACTTTCAGCCCCGTTAACTGCACCTTCTATAATCTATTCAAACAAGAACCCTACCTCGAATCATAAATCCTGTTACTCAACAACAGAACGCTAAAACCAAAATCTGTCTTATATCGAACGTGACTGTCCAAAACTAACCGGTGCACGTTACATTACACCAGGTGGCGCGACGCTGCGGCATCCGGAAGAACAATCCCGGGATGAAGTACGACACGCTGACGCGCGGCCTGCGTTATTCGAAAGACTTCGAAAGAATTCGAAGAGATCTGCCCTAGGCCACGGGGAATCCTGGTTGTTATTTATTTATTTATACTAAGTAAGCGAAACTAACATTGTTTTTTAAGTTGTACGTCATTCAACCTTAGCCTGGCAAACCATTTTTTTAGGGCCCAGCGTGTCCAACAAGCTTACTCAAACGAGTAATACGTGGATATTGTTACACTTTTTAGAGGCGACCATCTCAGTCCTCAGGGGTAGCAACGCATCTGTGGCCGAATTAGAACGAGACTCGTTGAGTCTATCTGGGTGGGTCACAGTTGTCATGAGCGGCAGCGGAAGGTGGTGCTGCATGCTCGTTTGCTGTAAGAGGAGGAGAGGAGAGGGACACATTGGGTTTAGTCGGTTATCGGTAAACTTGTTTCGATCGGTTACGTGTTGTAAATTTGTAGTGGTTCGGAAGAGCTTCGTGTGGTTTATACCAGATTCACTTTGAAAGGTACATAGTACTTCAGATAATTTTAACATGCTTAAAGGCTAAAGAAGTGGAGGGGTCAGTGGCCGTCCTAACGTCCTGACAATGCTCAACTTACTTTACCGTTCAAAACAATTTCTAGAACACATACTGATTTCAAATGACAGTAACGCATTGATTAATATTTCCATGTATAATTTGAGTTCCTCATTGCAGAATCTGGAGAACGACATGATGGCTCGTGAGCGAGAAAAAGAAGAAACACTGAGCCAGGCGCTCAATGAGAACGCCGCCTTGCGCACGAAGCTGGAGGAACAGGTACCACACCGGTTTTATGATTTTTAAAATGTTCGTATGCAAGTCTGACTAGGTCTAGATTGTTATAACGTTTTTAACCGAGTCGGAAAAGTTAAAATGTAATTTGAATTTATTTTTGTACAGACTTCCAAAATGAAGTCGTTCTCATTTTGACGTTTTTATGTTATCTCAGTACTTTGTACTGGGTGAACCGATTTTATGATTCTTTTATATTCAAAAACTGGTAGATAACTGTCTCGAGTTCCCATTTAAGTTAAAACTAGAACTGATGATTTGTTTTTGCGTTATCCCCAATAATGCGTATTTAAAAACTTGGATTAAATTGTGGTTGACATTTTTTTTGCTAAATCATTTTTGTATCACCAGGCGAGCAAGAAAGCGAGTTAGCGGGCGAACTGCGGGCGTTTGAAGAGAGAGTGCAGGCGAGAGACGCCCAGTTAGAGGAGGCGGCCGCGTCTGCTGCCGCGCTGCGGACGGAGCTGGAGCGGCGGGACGCTGTGAGTGTGGGCTGTGGGGAGTCTCGCTATGGGACTGAGTAGGGTATACCACGTGGTGGAATATATGTAAATAATGCCGCAAGCTCATAGCCTCACACGAGAGTCCATGTGTCGTGGGCGGCATGGACCACACGAGACAACACACATGACAGGCAGACCGAGAATGGAAATTTAAACTCATCATTCAAATTTCCGCCTCGCTAGGAATCGGAACCAGGAATTTGAAAGGCGAAGGAGAGGTTTTAACATTTAGGTTAAAACCTAACGGTTTAAACCTAAAGGAGGATGGGCGTTATGGTACCCATGTCCAATCAAAATGACTTTAGTGTCGTTTGAAAGGTCTTTTCAAGAGTACAAAAAATTACTATGGCGACAAACCCGTACAAATTGTCCGTTTTGAAATATAGCCTTCAGAAGATACGGAATATTTAGTTAGAATTAGGATTTAAAACTCATATCTTTGGCGTAGCTCAACCGATTTTTAAGATTTTTGCACAGATTTAGAGCTTATTACTTATCCATATCCATATAGTCCAATTATTACTTATTTGCTGACGACTTAAAGATCTTTAGGGCAGTAAACTCGTCCGAGGATGCGGTGCTTTTGCAAGAAGACCTTAACCGTGTTACAGCATGGTGTGAGCACAACAAATTAGACTTGAATGTTTCCAAGTGTTATTCTATACAGTTCACTCGTAAGAAACACACCACACAGCACATATACAAGATAGGAAACTCTGCACTTACCCAGGTTAACAACATTAGTGACCTAGGCATCACCCTCGATAGTTAGCTTCGCTTCAACATCCATATCGACAAAATATGTTCTAAAGCATTCAGGCAGCTTGGGTTTATTCTTTGTAACAGTAGGGACTTTAAGTCCCCAAAAACCAAGATTCTGTTATATAACTCCATTGTTCGTAGTGGCTTGGAATATTGTAGTGTTGTCTGGAACCCCTGCTATGAGGTCTATATTAAACGCATAGAAAGCGTACAAAAGCGTTTCCTTTGGCATTTAACGTACTCCTGTAATTTGGCCAAACAATTCACTTCTTATGATGACAGGCTATTATTATTCAATATGCAGTCGCTGAAGAATCGAAGACGCACGTTAGACTTAGCATTTCTTTTTAAGCTCGTTAACGGTTCAATTGATGATTCAGAATTATTATCTTTAATAAATTTTTCTATCCCGTGTAAATTGCCTAGAAACGCCAGATTCAATATTCTATGCAATGTTTCATGTAAAACATATCTGGGGCAGAATGCTCCGTTAAGCAGGTTAATAAGAGAATACAACACTACTTCAAAAAGCAAAGATATCGATATTTTTTCCGATAACGCACGCAAGCTCAAAAAGAAAATGCTTAGCATATAAATCCTCATTACCTCACTAAAATACTATTTGTGTTACCAATGTCAATTATTTTTACTGATCTATTTTTTAATTATTTTTATGACGGATTCCATTTAATTTTACTGATTGTTATTTAATTTTTTAATGTTTTATAATTTTATTTAATTCAATTTTAATTTATTTAATTTAATTTAATGCAATTTAATGTAATTTAATTTAATTCAATTGTAATATTTTAATAGTAAATGACGATGATGTTCATATCATGATGTCGTTGCCTATAACTACTCTAGCACTTACCTAGAAATTGCTTTTTTTTTTTTTTTTTTTTTATGGAATTAAGATAGCAAACGAGCATGCAGTACCACCCTTCCCCTGCCGCCCATAACAACTGTGACCGACCTAGAACTAGACTCAAAGGGACTAGGATGGTTAGTCCAGTTAGTAGATGGTGTTAGAATATTAGTTGGTTAGTTTGTTAATAAGTGCGAGGACAGGGTATGTTAGTGATAATTAGTCCTGTTAGTTAATGTTAGTAATAGTCCAGTTAGTTATTGTTAGTGTGAGTCTTGTTCCAATTCGGTCACAGATGCGTTGCTACCCCTGAGGTCTGAGATGGTCGCCTCTAAAAAAGTGAAACCGGCTCCAAAATTGCGACTATTGGGGTTGTCTGGAAAGATCGATATGTAGCGATAAGACCGCCTTTTGCACTTTACCATCTCTTTATGTTGTTGTTGATGTCTTTTTTCTTAGTGTCAAATAAAGAGTTATTGAATTGACAAATTGAAACACTCGTATCTTTCGCCAGGTCGTTGTGCAAGTCAATATGGGGCCCTCCAACTCCGGATCCATGAATTTTTCATTTTCTTTTAATGATAACGTTGCGGCTCCCGCCCCCGCTGCGGCTCCGGCCCCCGCAGCGGCTCCGGCCCCCGCAGCGGCTCCCGCCCCCGCAGCGGCTCCCGCCCCCGCTGCGGCTCCGGCCCCCGCTGCGGCTCCGGCTCCCGCAGCGGCTCCGGCCCCCGCTGCGGCTCCGGCTCCCGCAGCGGCTCCCGCCCCCGCTGCGGCTCCCGCCCCCGCAGCGGCTCCCGCCCCCGCAGCGGCTCCCTCCCCCGCAGCGGCTCCCGCCCCCGCAGCGGCTCCCGCCCCCGCAGCGGCTCCCGCCCCCGCAGCGGCTCCCGCCCCCGCAGCGGCTCCCGCCCCCGCAGCGGCTCCCGCCCCCGCAGCGGCTCCCGCCCCCGCAGCGGCTCCCGCCCCCGCAGCGGCTCCCGCCCCGCAGCGGCTCCCGCCCCCGCAGCGGCTCCCGCCCCGCCCCCCGAAGCGGCTCCCGCCCCCGCAGCGGCTCCCGCCCCCGCAGCGGCTCCCGCCCCCGCAGCGGCTCCAGCAAGTAAGTCAAGTCGAAAACTACGAAACTGATTTCTATACGGTTTTCAACAATAAGTAGAAAGAGTAATTCTTCAGGCAGGTATAGGGTATATAATTTTTATACTTTTATGTAAATTAACAGAAATTCGGCGATATATATTCTGTGGAAGAGGTTTCGCCAACTGGGAGCTTTCCACGCAAACGCCTTGAGTGATGTAGAAGCAAATTCAAGATCTATAAAAATGCTACAAAAAAGTCCGCGATAACATGTCTCTATCTCTTACGGTTGTCTTATCTACATCTACAGCTCTAACTCTACAAACCCTAACTTCACTAACTCTACATCTCAGTAAAAATGTATGGCTCGGCTGTTTCGCTACCGTCACGAAAGCGTAACGAATGCCTTCGAATTCTTCTCACTGCTAAGCGAATATTTATTTGGGAAAGTTGTATGTCTCGTCAAGACCTACATTGCCAATGACAGCCGTCAAACTTCGAACCGAGATATCCCGGCAACGGCTGCTCCTGGAGCACTGGTGTCTTTGGGAAAGTTGAAGGTCTCGTCAAGACCTACATTTCCAATGACAGCTGTCAAACTTCGAACCGAGATATCCCGGCAACGGCTGCTCCTGGAGCACTGGTGTCTTTGGGAAAGTTGTAGGTCTGGTTGAGACCTACATTTCGGATGACAGCTGTCAAACTTCGAACCGAGATATCCCGGCAATGGCTGCTCCCGGAGCACTGGTGTCTTTGGGAAAGTTGTAGGTCTGGTTGAGACCTACATTTCGGATGACAGCTGTCAAACTTCGAACCGAGATATCCCGGCAACAGCTGCTCCTGGAGCACTGGTGTCTTTGGGAAAGTTGTAGGTCTGGTTGAGACCTACATTTCCAATGACAGCTGTCAAACTTCGAACCGAGATATCCCGGCAATGGCTGCTCCTGGAGCACTGGTGTCTCTGGGAAAGTTGTAGGTCTTGTCAAGATCTACATTTCCAATGACAGCTGTCAAACTTCGAACCGAGATATCCCGGCAACGGCTGCTCCTGGAGCACTGGTGTCTTTGGGAAAGTTGAAGGTCTCGTCAAGACCTACATTTCCAATGACAGCTGTCAAACTTCGAACCGAGATATCCCGGCAACGGCTGCTCCTGGAGCACTGGTGTCTTTGGGAAAGTTGTAGGTCTGGTTGAGACCTACATTTCCAATGACAGCTGTCAAACTTCGAACCGAGATATCCCGGCAACGGCTGCTCCTGGAGCACTGGTGTCTTTGGGAAAGTTGTAGGTCTGGTTGAGACCTACATTTCGGATGACAGCTGTCAAACTTCGAACCGAGATATCCCGGCAACGGCTGCTCCTGGAGCACTGGTGTCTTTGGAAAAGTTGTAGGTCTCGTCAAGACCTACATTTCCAATGACAGCTGTCAAACTTCGAACCGAGATATCCCGGCAATGGCTGCTCCTGGAGCACTGGTGTCTTTGGGAAAGTTGTAGGTCTGGTTGAGACCTACATTTCGGATGACAGCTGTGCGTCCTTGCATGTACGTACGTGCACGTTTTTACTTGTGCGTGTGCGATGCGTATTTTCAATTACTAATGTACTTTGATGTCTTAAATAAAATAATACTGTTTTCTAAATCCATTTAATAGTTAAGCTCAAAATTGGTATTATTTATCTCATGTATGTATTTATAAATTCACTTAAGATTGTATTTATTTTTATATATTAAGATGTGACATTGTAAGTTAGATATAAATAATTTCAGATCGGCCCAATGGGCGTGGAATCCTCCCAGCAGGCGGCGACAACGGGCTGCCGCCCTGGACTAACCTGTCGCCGCTGTCCCGGGACTGGCAGGCCGCGCTCAGCAGGCTGCTGGCTCACCATCAGGTATTGTAGGGTTAAACCGGTTTTTGCAGTTTTTGTTTAGTTCAGGTCGCCTCTGATGATATTTGGGGTCAAGGTCTTAGTGGAACATGCTGGGCAAGTGTGTATTGTCAGGCAGGCATTGCTCAGTGTTAATAGTTTGAAATCAGCCTAAAGACAGGTTAAGGTGTAAGAAGAATACTCGGGTGTGCAGGGTTCCTCAGTTCCTCACAATGTTTTCTTGTACTGAAACTGGTGATAAAACATGATCTGATTGTTTTGTTCAATAAAAGAGCACATGTGTTAAGGATATAAAGCCAGGCTAGTGTTAACTATGCGATGTTAAAATGCTTGACTTTTATTTATTTCAATGCTTACATCAATATCCATTGGCGTTAAACTATTTGCAGTATGTAGTAGGAATGTATTATGTGCGTGCAATCACTGCTTCACCTCCGATCAGATCAACCAGGTTATTCCTTAATTTTATGGAATTTATTAATTTTTATGTAATTAAGTTAAAGTATCAAATGAACACGGGACACCCTTTCGCTGCATGACAAATGTGGCCGACCTCAAGACTCGTTTGAGTGTGGTTGGTCCAGTTAGTAGATGGTGTTAGGTTAGAATATTAGTGGGTTGGTTTGATTACAATTGTGAGGACAAGATCTGTTAGTGATAGTTAGTCCTGTTAGTAATATTACATAATATTAGTACTACATATTGTTTTCTAATTAGTTCTCCAAAGAAGGGTAGGGTATTTGTTGGGTCCTTAAATAAAAGAGCTAAATGGACTGTATAAAATATATTGGTTGACTGAACACGCTCCGTATTACAATGTAACGCGCGCGGTGTCGTCGGCGGCCAGCGGTGAAGTGGCGTCCCCGCACGCCTCGTCCCGCGGCTCAGCTGTTCGTGCACGAACATCCTCCCCCCCGTTGAATACTTCAACTAAGAGGAAGTGGGCAGATATTGTTGAAAGCTCGAAGCACGGTCCCTCCCCTCGTCTTCAACTCGGCAACCCTCGTTGTCCCATCGCTGCCTGGAAAGACCTTGGTTACTCGTCCCAAGGGCCATAACAGCGGCGGTTGACCCTTCTCCTTAATGAGAACAAGCGTCCCAACTGACAGTTCTCCTGTGGAAATCGCCCATTTAGTCTTTTGTTGTAATAGAGACACATATTCGATCTGAAAGCGATTCCAAAAATGCTGTCTAATGTGCTCTATTCTCTGATAGCGTTCCAGTCGATTAATGTTGATTTCGGATACCTGTGGATGTGGAACAGATATAAGTGATCGTCCAATAAGGAAATGAGCAGGCGTAAGGGCAGTATAATCCAAAGGATCGGAAGATAAAGGAGTGAGGGGACGAGAATTTAATACTGCCTCTATTTGAGTAAGACAGGTGACCATTTCATCGAATGTGAAGTGCGTCATTTGCAAGAGTCTCCTTAAATGATGTTTTGTGGATTTGACAGCAGCTTCAGCAACTCCGTTAAAATGTGGCGAATATGGAGGAGCAAAGGTAAATTCAATGCCCTGTTGAGCAATCTCATTAGGAATGTTATGATCTTGTAAGAATTGCTGTAACTCATTACAAGCGCCCACGAAATTGGTACCATTATCGGAGAGAATGGTCCTAGGCTTGCCACGACGAGCAACAAAACGATTTAAAGCAGCCAAATACCCTTCCTTAGTCAGGTCCGTAACGAGCTCAATGTGCACAGCTTTAACTGCAAGGCAAACAAAAATACACATATAAGATTTTATAAGCTTACACCCTCTTCCCTTTCGGTCAGCTATCAATACTGGCCCGGCGTAGTCGACACTGCAATTTAAAAAGGGATATTCTAAGTTTGTTCTAGATGTCGGCAATTGACCCATTATGGGCTGCACAGAGGTACATTTATACCTAAAACATTTAATGCATTTTCTAACAATAGATTTAGAGAGATTTCTACCGCCCAGAGGCCAATATGACTGGAGAATATTCGCTAAAAGTGATTTGGGACCGACATGCAGTAAATCTACATGAAATTTGTGAAATATAATTTTTGTCAAATGATGCTTGGCGCATATCAAAATTGGGTGCTTAACATTAAAGTCGTAATAGGAGTTATCAAGCCTTCCCCCACACGAATTATACCACTATCGTCAATAAAGGGGCTCAAAGAAGCAAGTCTGTTTTTTCGAGGTAGGGGTTTACCTGATGATAGGAGTGCAAACTCCTTAGGAAACATTTCCATTTGAGCATGATGTAAAATAAGAGAAGTTGAATTATTGAGTTCTTGTACAGATAAAGGACCAGAAAGTTTTATTGATTGATTGTTATTTTTAAGTTTAATTTTAATTGAACAATTATAAATGAACCTTTGTACATATGCGATCACTTTTTGTAAATAGTTGAAGTTTGAACATTTTATTATTAAATTTTAAATTATCGATATTTGATTATTATTGTTTTGATTATTTATATTTGATTGATTATAAAAATTGGAACAATAATCAGCCGTTGTTTCTGGAAGGTCACGTTTCTCGTAGTTAGTAGGCATTTTGGGCCATTGGCTGGCATCCATTGAAAGAAACGGCGGGCCTGACCACCACAAATTACAGTTACTGATTTGATCCCCTTTAACACCCCGAGAAACGAGATCTGCCGGGTTGTCCTTCGACGACACTTAGCTCCACGTATGACCTGCAGTTTGCTCTTGTATATCACATACGCGATTTCGTATAAACGGCTTTAAATTACTTGGTGCCATAGATAACCAACATAACACTATAGTAGAGTCACACCAGAAATGACAACTAGCTATTGGCAAAGTAAGAGAGCTTCGAACCTTCGTACACAGACTTGTTCCGAGAACTGAGCCAGGGAGCTCGAGACGAGGTGTCGTCATTGGTCGTATAGGTGAAATACGATTTTTAGAAGCTAGCAGTCGAACTGTGATTGTGCCATCATTACTAATCGAACGCACATAGATACATGCGCCGTAAGCTTTTTCTGAAGCGTCTGTAAAAATGTGAAGTTCATTAGTCACAGATTTATCGCATAACACCCATCGTGGTATTTTCAGCGTATTAAGGTGTGTAAGAGAATCCATAAAGGATTGCCATGAGTTTTCTATATGCTCTGGTACCTGTTCATTCCAATCGCATTTAGATAACCATAACAGTTGTAAGATCTTTTTAGCTTCAATTACACAAGGACCAACTAGACCTAATGGATCAAAGATTTGACTAATGACCGATAATATATGACGTTTAGTCACTTGCTTAGATTTGCTTATACCAATCGAAAATGATAAAGTATCTGAATTACACAACCAATGTAAACCCAAAGTTTTTGAAGACACATTTTTATTTTCTGAGAAATTTAAAGTATTAGAACTTTCACACGTCCCTGTTATTTCAGCTAAAACTTGAGGACTATTAGACTGCCATTTATGCAGATAAAAATTTGCTGAGCTTAAGATAGAAGTGACTTCCTTACCTAGCTCTACTGCCTTGGAAATAGAATTACTTCCACTGAGAAAGTCATCAACGTAGAAGTCATGTTCGATAGACCTTTTTACGTCATTATTTGAGGCAGTAATAGCTAGACTAGTAAGGCACTTTGAGGCTAAGTATGGCGCAGACGCCGTCCCATAAGTAACCGTATTAAGGCTATAAAACTTTAACGGTAATGAAGGATTTCTTCTGAAAATAATTTTTTGCAAACAACGTTGCGAAGGTATGACTGATATGGCTCTATACATTTTTTGTATATCAGCGGAGATAACATACTTGTGTTGTCTAAATCTAAGGAGAATCGAAAGAAGGTCGTCTTGGACCGTAGGACCCACCATTTGGATATCGTTGAAGGATAATCCAGACGAAGTTGAGGCAGACCCATCAAACACAGCGCGAAGCTTTGTCGAAGTGCTTGATTCCTTCAAAATACCAAAGTGCGGCAAGAAACACTCTACGTTGTTTGAATCACGAATTTTAGGTGTACTTATTTCAGTCATGTGACCTAAACGCTCATATTCATCCATAAAACTTATGTAACGAGCTTTAAATAAGGGGTCACGGAGAAATCTACGTTCGAGAGATAAAAACCGACGTTTAGCCATAGTATAAGACTCACCTAAAACACTTGGATCACGTTTTAAAGGAATTGTCACAATAAATTTTCCGTTTTTGTCACGCATAGTATTTTTATAAAAACTTTCTTCGCAGGCTCGTTCTTCATTAGTCATAGAATGAGCAATAGGTACGGAATCAAGCTCCCAAAATTTTGATATATTGTCATTTAAATCTTTTATAGAAATATTGCAAAAATGAGTATGATTTGTAGCGTTTGAGTATGATGGAAGACTTACAGAGCCTGTTACAATCCAACCGAGTTTAGATTCATTTAATTTAGGCTGGTTTTTGCCTAGGTTAATCGATGTGGCACCTAGAACATTCCAAAAGACTTCGGCGCCAACAAGAATGTCAATTCCTGATGGAACATAGAAAGAGGGATCCGCTAATTGAATTCCAGGCGGAATATGGATATGACTAATGTCTACAAGTTTAGAAGGTAATATTTTTGTAATCTCAGGCAAGATAAGACAATCTAACTTAGTCTTGTAGGCGCCATTGCGAGATTCAAGTACGAAGTTGCAAGCCTGTGTACTAGTTGAAGTTTGACTGTTAATACCTGTCACCGTGGAGCTCGTATTACGTCGAGGCAATCCCAACTTATCACATAATGAGTGAGTAATAAAATTGGCCGTACTACCATTATCCAGCAGGACTCTGGCGTCGTACCTTTCCCCGGTGTAGCTCACCACTCTCACCAACGCTGTGGAAAGCAAAATTTGCGAAGCAGTAGTACTGTGCGAAGAATAATCATTACTCAAAACAATATTATTTGGTGTACAAGTATTAGAAACATCCGAAATAGGTAACGCAACGCTCTTTGAAACACTAGGCATAGGATCTTGCAAAGGAGTATGTTTGAATTGATCAATGTGTAAAAGCGTGTTATGTCTACCTTTACAGTATTTACAACGTGATAGTTTACATTTATTAGCAACATGACCAGGACGTAAGCAATTTAAGCAGACATTTAATTCTTTTGCTTTACTATTTTTTGTTTCCACAGGCAAACTACGAAACAATTCACAAGTGTATAAGAAATGATCGTCCGAACACAAAGGACATTTATTACTATTTTTATTAATTGAATGTTTTTTATTTGGTTTTGTATTATGTTTTAAATTATCATTTACATTATTAGTGAGTAAGAAAGTAGGCTTAGTTTTTGTTTTAATAAAATCATGCTTGTGTTTGTGTTCTACTGTTTCCAATAAATCAGCCTTATTATTTAAAAACGTGCAAAATTGCGATAAAGTAGGAGATTTATTTAAGCTACAACGATATTCTTCCCAATTTCTACTGGTAGTAGTATCTAATTTATTTGCCATCATATGAACTATGAGCGTATCCCAATATTCAGTGGGCTCGTTCAAAGTTTTAAGAGCACGAATATTTTTATTAATGCAATCAATGAGCCGACGTAACGAAATACTTGATTCAGATGGTATGGGATCAATATTGAACAGCGCTTGCACATGGTTGTCTACCAAAAACCGACTATTGTCATACCGCTCACATAACAAATTCCACGCCAACTTATAATTATCACCTTTAAAATCAATATTTTTTATTATTTCAAGTGCATTCCCTGTAAGTGAAGCACGTAGATAGTGGAACTTGCTTATGTCATCGATAGACTTACTACTGTGAATTAGAGACAAAAAAGTATCTCGGTATTCAAGCCAGCATTGATAACTACCATTAAAATGAGGCAAATCAATTTTTGGTAAGCGTATAAATCCATTATGGAACGATTCACCTGTGTGTGCGCATGTTGAACCCGCAACAGACCTGGCCTCGGCGGCTGGGCTGGTGCGCAGCAGAAGGCTGCGTGCCTGAGCAGCTAGTGAATGATAACGCTCTTCAAACTTGGTGCGTTCTTCATACGCGTCGTGAGGCGCGTCAGAAACCACCTCGATTTCCATCTGTAAATCGTCAAATTGATCGAATAAAGCATCAAATTTACTTATACGACCTTCCAACTCGATGCGTTGTAGGTCTGAAATGGATTGGGAGCTACCAAGAATGCTAAGATAATTGCAGAAATTCGTTAGCTTTGCTTTCATAGCACTACGTTTTCTTAATAGAATGTCTAAATCAGCCATAATGAAAAAATAAAGATGTAAGGAGTGCGCAATAAAAATGAATGAAACGAAATGCTTATTGATAGTTTTTTCTCAATGAGTTATCCAATGACGGTTCTAATGAATGCACTTGACCTTGAACCTGTTGCGCTCGAGCCGCACCTGGCAAACGTAAGCGCACAGATGTTACGAGGTAAGGGTTATAAAAAATGCGATAAGAAACAATGCAACAGAAGCGAGTTCAATAACCCGATATGCACTTATTATTGTAAATTCGCAATGTAATGAAGCGTATTTAACACTTTTACTCAATTAATAGAGGCAGTGAAGAGGAAAAGATAAAGAAATATTGAAAAATAAGTGGCAAAAGACCTTTAGAAGAGGATAAGATAGGAAAATAAATTGGAACGAACTCACAAAATACCCAAATCCTTATCCACGAGGCAGCCAAATCGTTCTTCGAAGCGGTGACGTATTGATATTCTTGATATTTAAATTCAGGAACACCACGATCGACGTTTTCCAAGACTCCGAAGACGTTAAATATCAATATTTTCCAAGAAATAATCTTCTCCCTTTGTAAGACGACTTCAAGTATGGCCGTTGAAGCGATGACCCACGTTGACCCGATGAAGCGATTCAAATTCAAAATTCAACGTTCTTGACGTATGACGGCGATCTTCTTATTTTTCCAACGGGAACTGATTTAATAAAGACGGCTCGATTGGACCATATGTTTGGGTCCTTAAATAAAAGAGCTAAATGGACTGTATAAATATATTGATTGAATGAACACGCTCCGTAATAGCAAATGCACACGCGCGGTGTCGTCGGCGGCCAGCCAAAAAATGCCATTTTTCAAAACGGGCTTTTGTCTTCTGTCTGTTTTGTCAAAATAGACTATTGGGGTTGTCTGGAAGAGATCGATATGTAGCGCTAAGACTGCCTTTTGCACTTTACCATCTCTTTATGTTGTTGTTGATGTCTTTTTTCTTAGTGTCAAATAAAGAGTTATTGAGTTGACAAATTGAAACACTCGTATCACAAATTGAAACTCTCAGCCCAGCCCTCCGCCTCCGGCTCTGAGCCGCGCGCCGCTCGCGGCCGCGCACCTCCGGCTCCTCCTCAGACTGCTGCTGCGGCTCCTGCTGCGGCTCCTGCTGCGACTCATGCTGCGGCGGCTCAGCGACGCTGCACGCAATGCTGCGCGAGGACGAGGTGCGTGTGACGTCACTTGTGGGTGTGCTGTGACGTGACGGCGGCGGGGGTAGGGACCTGATGCGGGGGCGAAGGAGGGGAGAGTTCGGTTGTGATGTGATGTTAGTGGAGTAGTGGAGATGCTGACCAAGTAGCCACATGCACAGTGTATAGTAAACAAAACATTGCGTCACACGCGTCATGCTGAGACTGGCTGATCAGTACCTCTATTATGAGTTGTTGTAGTAAACGCAACTGTTGATGCTATCGTGAAAACGCTGCTTTAATAGTAAATGCGCATAACCCTATTAACTACAGTATAATAATAATAAGCCATTTTATTCCTCATTTTTGTACAATTGTTTATAAATTAATACATTTTTAATACAATTAAATAATAATAATGATACAAGATTTTTAAAAATTGATTTAAATTATAACTAACTATCTAATATTAATATAGCATTTTTTTGTCAATTTTTATATTGGGTCAAAAATCGTAATTATTATTTATTGTCGTTTCATGTCGTTGTCAATTTTTGTCAGTGTCATTTTATGTCAAAGTCAATGGTTTATGTTATTTACTGAGGACCCCTCTTTGGGTAAAGGCCTCCTCCAGAGCTTGCCATTTCTTGCGATCTTTCGCTATTTCGTGCCAACTTTTCCCAGCGGTTGATATTATTTCATCTTTCCATCTTTCATATGGTCTACCCTTTTTTCGAGAACCGTGTGGCCCTTGCCACGCGGTTACAGTTAAAGTCCATCTCAGGTCCGTCATGCTATTAACTACAGTACTTGCGGTCATGTTTTACAGGCGACACTGGAGGAGGCGGCCGCGGCCGAAGCGGCGCAGACGAGCGAGCTGCAGCAACCGGACTATGTGAGTTTGGGGAAATATAATTATGTAAATAAATGCATTCAGTACCGTGATGGGGTGTGGGAAAACCCGCCATGTGATGTAATATGGGATATAAGTAAATAATGCCGCAAGCTCCTAGCCTCACACTGGGTTTCCTAGTGTTGTGGGTACTACTCATGTTTTAAATTTCCGCCTCGCTAGGAATCGAAGCCACGACCCGTGGAAAGGCGATGCGGCGTACAAGTCATTGACGAGGAAAGCTAACGTCTCCATTGTTACAGATGATACAGCAGCTAGAGAAGGCGGTGGCGGAGCGCGATCTCCGGCTGCAGCAGGCCACCGCGCTGGTGGCCGAAGCTAGACGGAGTCTGCAGCACGGCACCAAGACGGTGGTGGCGACCAAACTCCAAGTAGAAAAATCCAAGGCCAAGGCAAAGCTCGCCACACTGGCTGGAGACGGTGGACGAGCTCCTGCGCAAGCGGGCCGCCTAGCGACACGGTATGTCACAGTCCTCCTTGGGAGCTCCTTGCCGCTTCTCCTTCCGAGACCACTCACCGTAGGGATACGTTGAAGTGATGGCGTAGTTTGACATTCGAAAAGTTTGTATAAACCTACTTCGAAGAAATAAATATTTCAATTTGAATTAGAGTACCACCACACGTACAGTGAAGCTCACACGCACGTACACGCAAGCGCACTCATTCACACATATAACCCACACTTCCGTACACACGCCGGTGGCCGGTACAGATGTAAAGTCACGGCCAGGTCCACCACAGGCACAGATACTACACCGGTACAGATGTAAAGTCACGGCTAGGTCCACCACAGACCACAGATACTACACCGGTACAGATGGAAAGTTCAAACATTGCGCATTAGACAAGCACGTAGGTACGAATACACACATACAAACCTAAATGCATGAAGGCACGCACGTATGTAAGAGTGTAGTAAGATTCTTCTAAATCAGTCGCAGACGTGTTGCTTGCTATCGTAGTCGCGTCTCCAGAAAAGTGTAACCGGCTCCCTGCCTTTCTAAATGAAATGAAATTGCTGTTAAAACAATCATTATTACACAATACAACTTAGTAGACTCTAATAACTATTGTCAGCTATTTACATAAAGGTTAGTTTCAACGCGGCCGTTCGCACAAGACGATTATTTCGAAGGGTTTTGCGCCCCCTACGGGTAATTGCACAATTATCCTGTCCCAAGCGTCGGCCCGCGTATACAAGAGTAATTTTGTAGGTCAAAGCAAGAATACTTGAGTTATTCCGGTCTTGTAGTGTATTTAGTATCAGCATTGCACCCGTGCGAAGCCGGGGCGGGTCGCTAGTTACCTATACGATCAAGTGCGATCTAGACAATTCGAAGACGAACTCCGGCCTATCTATAGGTATAATTCTTTAAATATTGATATATAATAGGAAATAGTATAATGCTTTGTTGCAATAAATATGAAACTCGGATCAGACATCCACTTCCGCAGTAGGATTTCCTTTTTTAACCGACTTCAAAAAAGAATGAGGTTCTCAATTCGACCGTATAACTATATGCTTTTTTTATGTTTGTTCAGCGATTTTTTCGTCGTGTATGGGTCGATTTTGATAATTCTTTTTTTGTTGTAAAGTAGACATGCGCAGTGGGGTCCTTTTATCACCAGGATCACCAGGATCTGATGATGTCATCTCGGAGAAATCGTGGGCAACTTTCAAAAATTGTAGGGACGACTAGTGTGTTTGTTAATGTTTTCATAAGTACATGAAAGCGCTATAAATTCATGAAGGTCTGGAGTCGATCTGATGAAGCCGAAAGACAGTCAAGGGAACTCCTCAACGAGCTTTGGGCTTGATTAATTTGTAGTGACGAGAACTTTACACCTACATGTTGAATTAAGCGCCATCTGGCGAGTAGTTTTTGAGTTATTTCTGCTTATCGAGGTTGAAGTCGGTTATTTTTTTTGTAAAAAGCAATAATCATCTCATCTTTATTGTATCTATAGCTACTTATCTTACATAAATAGATCAAACCGTGAAACAAACATTTCTTGTTTATCCTTTTCTCCTCTTTCCAAAGGTTATCGGCTGTCTGCTGCTGTCGGCGGCTGCCCTGCGCACGCGGCGGCCGCCTTGCTGTAGTAGTTGCGGCCTGCGCAACTACTACAGCAAAAACACTACCCGAAAGACGGCCCGCAAGCCCTTCGTGTACCACTACGTCGGCGATCCAAGAAATGTGCCCTAGGCCACGGGGAATCCTGGTGTTATTTATTTATTTATACTAAGTAAGCGAAACTAACATTGTTTTTTAAGTTGTACGTCATTCAACCTTAGCCTGGCAAACCATTTTTTTAGGGCCCAGCGTGTCCAACAAGCTTACTCAAACGAGTAATACGTGGATATTGTTACACTTTTTAGAGGCGACCATCTCAGTCCTCAGGGGTAGCAACGCATCTGTGACCGAATTAGAACGAGACTCATAGGGATGGTTAGTCCAGTTAGTAGATGGTGTTAGAATATTAGTTGGTTAGTTTGTTAATAAGTGTGAGGACAGGGACTGTTAGTGATAATTGGTCCTGTTAGTTAATGTTAGTAAAAGTCCAGTTAGTTAGTCCAGTTAGTTATTGTGAGTCTCGTTCTAATTCGGTCACAGATGCGTTGCTACCCCTGAGGACTGAGATGGTCGCCTCTAAAAAGTGTAACATAATATCCACGTGACTGCGCACATTATAACAACGCCACACCCACTCCACGCCAACTCCACTCCGTTCCCACTCCGACCGTTTTGTTCACCGTCGACGAGTCGACCACGCGTGGTCAACTCGTCGACGGTGATCGACCCACTCGTTGGTTTTTACTTAACGAATGCTCACAGTCGAGTCTTGTAACGTTAGCTTAGTAACTTCATTATCGAATTTTAAGCGGTATAGTGATAAGTAGGTACCTTAAAGTGTTTAAATGTCTCCGATTACATTATATTCAAAATCGTGAGTTCCCGTTTGCATTTAAAATGTTTTCTGTCCTCGATGATATAAGTTTAAAATCATATATTATGAACCAGTACGGGCTGGAATTAGTTAAAAGGATAAAACAGTTGAAAATCGTAAGTACCGTCGTAAATCGTAGTTTAAAATGTTTAATATCCGCGATAATATACCTAAGCTTAAAATCATATTATGTTGCGAACAGGGGCGCGCCGGCATTCGTAAATAGAGAAAACAATAGAAAATTGTGAGTACCCCGTTTGCATATAGAATATTTAGTGTCCGCGATGGCATAAGAACAAAATCATATTGAAGAACCAGTAAATTAACGTTCCTTCCAAGGACGCGCGCCTCGTGCTGGCCAGCGACCTTGATTTCGCGCCAATCAATGTGTGAGCGCGAATAAAATAAAAATAATTTTTCATCCCACCTATTCGAACAAGACGACTTGGTTCGGTCTTTAAGGGGATCCAAAGTTGGTGTTTTCTATTTAGCGGGCGGGAATGAATTTTCATATAACTTTTCCTGCCCGTTATTTAAATAATAGTCGGGTTAGTCGGGTGACTGTGACAGTATTATTCCTGAATTTGAGGCATTTTTGAATTTATATAATAGGAAATAGTAATAATGCTTTGTTGCAATAAATATGAAACTCGGATCAGACATCCACTTCCGCAGTAGGATTTCCTTTTTAAACCGACTTCAAAAAAGGAGGTTCTCAATTCGACCGTATAATTATATGCTTTTTTATGTTTGTTCAGCGATTTTTTTGGTCGTGTATGGACCGATTTTGATAATTCTTTTTTTGTTGTAAAGTAGACATGCGCAGTGGGGTCCTATTATCACCAGGATCTGATGATGTCATCTCGGAGAAATCGAGGGCAACTTTCAAAAATTGTAGGGACGACTAGTATGTTTGTTAATGTTTTCATAAGTACTTACATGAAAGCAATTTCATGAAGGTCTAGAGTCGATCTGATGAAGGCGATGAAGCCGAAAGACAGTCAAGTTAACTCCTCAACGAGCTTTGGGCTTGATTAATTTGTAGTGACGAGAACTTTACACCTACATTATGAATTAAGGGCCATCTGGCGAGTAGTTTTTGAGTTATTTCTGCTTATCGAGGTTGAAGTCGGTTATTTTTTTTGTAAAAAGCAATAATCATCTAATCTTTATTGTATTTATAGCGGCTGCCCTGCGCACGCGGCGGCCGCCCTGCTGCTGTCGGCGGCTGCCCTGCGCACGCGGCGGCCATCCTGCTGCTGTCGGCGGCTGCCCTGCGCACGCGGCGGCCATCCTGCTGCTGTCGGCGGCTGCCCTGCGCACGCGGCGGCCATCCTGCTGCTGTCGGCGGCCGCGCCGACCGACCGACCCGAGGTATTGTTATAGGACGATTCCACCAAAACCGTAACATACGATTCCACCAAAACAGTGTGCAGCACACTTGTTCACAAACATTGCAAGCGGAAGCAAGAATGAGTTCGCGAACAACGCGTGTACGCATCCACGCGAGTCCACTGCACCTTCCTATCCGGAACACAATTATTGTTGTTAATACACGGTAGGAATGGTACTAAGTACCGTGGCGGGCGATGGTACCTACTTCCCCGAGTGTGCTCTAGGCCCTACCACCTATAGTTTGTGTTTTAGTTATCTCTATTATTATTGACTTGGACTCCATTGTTGTTCTCATATTATTACTTGCCAATTGTTTGTTAAATGTATTATTTTGTATGAACAGGCGAGTGGAAACTGCGAGTTGGCCGGCGGCGTGCAGATCAAGGCCGAAGAGCAAGCATGAGTTGCATACACCCAGAATGGGCAGCGTTCCCACATGACACATAACATAAACATTGTAAATTGTAAATAAATTGCCTTTTGATTGACGTTTGACTTTCAATACCTATGCGTAGAATATTCATAGAGATAGAGATAGAATATACTTAGATAGAGACGCCCTAAACCCGCGTCGGCTTAGTATCACAGATTTATCGATATATAATTTTTCTTGCCTTATGCATAAGGCTACAGTGGGTGCACGGGGAAATAGAAATTCCACGTGCACCCACTGGTGGGTGAAGCTAGCTGTTGCCCGCGGCTCCGCCCGCGTGGAACTCAGTTATTCTTGCGTATGTGTACATTTCCTAGGAAATGTATGAATTAAATAATTTTTAAAACAATATTTTACACATTTCCTAAAGAGCTTATTTCATACATTTCCGGTAACATATATATTATTTTCTCATAGTGGGTGATGAAAAGTAGAGTGTATCACTCGGGTGCAAGTATATTTTTGGCTCGGGCGACGTACTTTGAATCCCTCGCTACGTTCGGGATTCTACTAAAGAATCCCTCGCTACGCTCGGGATTCTACTCTAGAATCCCTCACTTCGCTCTGGATTCAAAAAACGCCCTCGCCGAAAAAATATTACTTTGCACCCTTGTCATACAATCTACTATTATTGTCCTTATAGACTTGTATAGCTCACTTTTAGCTTGACTGTACCACTGCAGATATAAGTATACAGGACGAAAGAAAATGCTAAATTTCTGGTGTTAATAGCAGTGGCGATTTCTCTAAGATGGCGCGTATGGCGCCGCCATACCATAATTTCTAAGCATTAAATAAAATGTAAAAAATCATATATTTACAACCTAATTATTTAGACCTAGGTACAATAATTGCATTTTACGAGTGCTGCAGTCTTCTATCACGAACGCGACTCGCGGCGATTGTCTTCGCGTTCAGTCGATGGGTCGGTGCCGAGCGCGGCCGAGGCGAGCGATGCGCTCCTGCCAGCGCATGCATAGTCCATACAAAGTCGTTGGCCCGCGCCGCCCGCGCCTCTTGGATCGCTTTAGTATCACCATAGTAAAATTATACTGTGGTATCACCGTATCACTGAGTTTGAAACGCGGGTCTGGCGCTGTGAATGGCGCACTACCTAACGAGTTTTCACATGTTTTTCGTGATAGTGTAGATTTGTGATTACGGTTTCTCTTTCTATTGATTTAATTTACTTTTTATTTAGTAGGTAATTAGTTAATAATGAAATGACATGAAATTATGAGTGATTCAACAAAATCTGTGATACAAGAACTTTTAGAAAGACCTTTCACGACGAGATCGTTTGCCGAAAAACGGTTGATAGTGGAAAATGGACTTTCACTATGGGACTAACCCTAAAATCGCGAATAAACATCAGCTATTTCATACAAAAATGAAAAGTCAAATTGTATGAAATTTCTTTTTAACCGACTTCAAAAAAGAAGGAGGTTCTCAATTCGACCTTATGTTTTTTATGTACGTTCAGCGATTATTTCGTTGTTTATGGGCCGATTTTGATAATTCTTTTTTTGTTGTAAAGTAGATATGCGCAGTGGGGTCCCGTGATAAGGACATCAGGATCTGATGATAGCATCTCAGGGAAATCGAGGGGAACTTTCGAAAATTGTATGGACAACTAGTGTGTTTGTTCATGTTATCATAAGTACATTATAGCGCTACCATTTCATGAAGATCTGGAGTCGATCTGATGAAGCCGAAAGACAGTCGAGGGAACTCCTCAACTATTTACTGCAGTTATCTAGTGTTGGGCTTGATTAATTTGTAGTGACGAGAACTTTACACTTAATGTTGAATTGAGCGCCATCTCGCGAGTAGTTTTTGAGTTATCTCTACTTATCAAGATTGAAGTCGGTTTTTTTTTTTGTAAAAAGCAATTATGCAATCTGAGTCTGACAATGCCAGTTGAACAAAGAAAAATATGAAGTTTATGAAAATTACTATGCAATAATAGACACATATTGGTCAGTACTTGACGATTGGTAGCAATCTATAATCTTAATAGGTATATAAATTACGTGTCACGTTTTTTGTCCACGATGGACTCCTAAACTGCTCAATCAATTTTAATCATATTTGCACACTGTGTGCAGTTTGATCCAACTTGAAAGCGGATAGCCTATATCTCAATTTATAGTCACAATAATTTATATGGCAGAACGTTTGTCCGGTCTGCTAGTTATATATATAAATTACACGGAAATAAAGCGACACAGAGTTAGTGGGATTTTTTCCCACTAATCCTGTTACTCATGTTCACAAGACTATGTATTCAAAAATGGTATTGAGGTTTCTAACATCATTTTTTTCTAAACTTAATAGTTTGCGCGAGAGGCACTCCCAAAGTGGTAAAATGTGTGTGTGTGTGTCCGTAACTTCTAAAATAAGAGAATGATAAAACTCAAAACAAAAATATATGATGTGCATTTCCATTCCCCTTTCATTTCATCAAGTCGAATATTTTTTTATATTATGTTACTTGCTGCTACTTCATGGGCTTCATGGGCGAGTCCGACTCGCACTTGGCAAATTTTTTCTCACTAGTACTGATAACAGAACTAGTGGGAATTTTTTTCCCAGTAGTCCTGTTAACAGGACTAGTGGGAATTTAGGTTTAGGTCTGTTTGTTCCCCTCCGAGATCCCCAGGGGAACCAGCAGGATATAAAAATGTCCTAATGGACCCACTTATATGGGGGAGCCAAGAAACCTAGTTAAATTAATAAGGTTGTTATGTCCCTTCCACCGAAAATAAAATAAAACCTCCATAGTACCTACTTATAAAATGTTGACATGTCAATGCCATAAAATTTATGTAATGGCAGGTGCAAAAATGTTAAACGATCCTTATTATTTTAACAATTTTGTTTTTGTTAAAATTTTGATTACGTGTTTCAAAAAAAATAATAAGCTAAAAATGATATGATAATAAACTATAACAATCATCTACACTCAATCAAAAGTTACGAGGTAACAATAATAACTCAAAAACTACTCATCAGATGTCTTTTATAGGACACAAAAAGCATCAGCTTTGGAATATATTGATCAAAAACCATTCACCCTCAGGGGCGCCGCAAGGGGCGCAATATTTTCAAAATCTTTTTCAGACCATGTCAAACATCTAGAACAGCTATTTCATGCAATAAAGAGTGAAGGGTTCAGGCTAAAATTTTCTAAATGCAAGTTTGCAGCGGACTCAGTTAAATATCTGGGACACATTATACAAAATAATTCAGTTAGACCTCTGAAGGACAATTTAATATCAATAAAAAACTTCCCAATTCCTAAAACGAAAAAAATGTGAGACAATTTTTAGGAAAAATAAATTTTTATCATAAGTACGTGCCAAATATAGCAATTAAATTGGAACCATTGCATAATCTTTTAAGAAAAGGACAAATGTTTAATTGGAGGCGTGCTGCAGCTGGCGGCGGCCCTCCTCCATGTCCCGTATCGTCTGTAACAATGGAGAGATGGAGTTATTATTCGGGTTTCCTGGGATCGGAAACTATCTGATCTATTGTGTCCGATATTGTGAGAGATTGATTACTAGACTATACACCACACACTCAAATTCGGTGTACACAGTACACACAATCGGACTAAGATAATTTTCTAAAATTTAAATCCAAGTGTTTAAAATTAACAATAAGGGTTATAAATAACCAAAAAATATCATTTTAATTAATGTTTTTACACCTTTAGTTACCGTAAATAATATTTATATTAAATGTTTAACGGTTCGCCTTTCAAATTCCTGGTTCCGATTCCTAGCGAGGCGGAAATTTGAATGATGAGTTTAAATTTCCATTCTCGGTCTGCCTGTCTGTCTGTGTTGTCTCGTGTGGTCCATGCCGCCCACGACACATGGACTCTCGTGTGAGGCTATGAGCTTGCGGCGTTATTTACATATATTCCACCACGTGGTATACCCTACTCAGTCCCATAGCGAGACTCCCCACAGCCCACACTCACAGCCTCCCGCCGCTCCACCTCCATCCGCAGCGCGGCAGCAGACGCGGCCGCCTCCTCCGACCTCGCGTCTAGCGCCTTCTCTGTCTCCTCAAACGCCCGCAGTTCGCCCGCTAACTCGCTGTTCTTGCTCGCCTGGTGATACAAAAAATGATTTAGCAAAAAAAATGTCAACCACAATTTAATCCATGTTTTTAAATACGCATTATTGGGGATAACGCAAAAACAAATCATCAGTTCTAGTTTTAACTTAAATGGGAACTCGAGACAGTTATCTACCAGTTTTTGAATATAAAAGAATCATAAAATCGGTTCACCCAGTACAAAGTACTGAGATAACATAAAAACGTCAAAATGAGAACGACTTCATTTTGGAAGTCTGTACAAAAATAAATTCAAATTACATTTTAACTTTTCCGACTCGGTTAAAAACGTTATAACAATCTAGACCTAGTCAGACTTGCATACGAACATTTTAAAAACCATAAAACCGGTGTGGTACCTGTTGCTCCAGCTTTGTTCGCAAGGCGGCGTTCTCATTGAGCGCCTGCCTCAGCCTTTCTTGCGTTTCTCGCTCCCGCGCCTTCATGTCATTCTCCAGATTCTGCAATGAGGAACTCAAATTATACATGGAAATATTAATCAATGCGTTACTGTCATTTGAAATCAGTAAGTATGTGTTCTAGAAATTGTTTTGAACGGTACCTAAAGCAAGTTGAGCATTGTCAGGACGTTAGGACGGCCACTGACCCCTCCACTTCTTTAGTTTAGCCTTTAACTTTGTCGATCGCTTAGGATCGATGCAAGCCGCCGGGCTATGAGCGCTTCGACAAATAAATACTAACTAAAATAACTTACTTGTATTGTTCATTATTGTGGCGTTATCGTTATATCGGCGTCTTCGTTGACTGAGTAAACAATAAGAATTATTGTTAATTATTGAATTATTATTGTTCAACTTGCCAGATTATGCGTCACAAACAAAATCAAAAATAGAAGACAATAAAAACATTTGTTTTAATCAACTAAGTACGTGTTGTACTGGCCAGTTGTAAGTTAATAATTTTAACTTAATAATTGTAATTTTAACTTAATACTTAATTTTATAATTTTATTGACTTCATTTTTTTATTTATTTTTTGTGACATAAGTAAATGGAATGTAATTAATTATAATTTTTGAATGTTGCACACCATAACAATGGTAGAATGTAAGAACTATGTAATTAGATCCATACCACCAAATTGTAAACTACATTCTTGCAATAAATTATTATTATTATTATTGTATTCGATGCACATAAAATTTAAATAAATAGGTAGTGTAGAAACACGTGTAGTGTAATAGCGGCTACAAACTCACGCCGAGAACCCCCGAGAAGCGTGAATGTGATCGGTTTCTCGCAGTCTCGTTCTCGGGCTCGCCTGTTCTCGGATCGGTGTCGGTATTCTTGCCCGCTTCAAAGGGTTTCTCGGGCGAGAAAAGAGAACCGTATTCACATTCTCGTTCGGTCTCAGTGCGACCGTTGTGTGTAATTGTATTTAAAATTTACATTTGTAGTTAAAATAATCTACTGTCTGTGGTTACCAATTATTATTATTATTTTAGTACTTATATTAATTTATTTCTTATTTTAGTATTCACAAGATTATAGTATATTAATGCACACAAAACCAAAGCCGCTGCACTGACGTCCATTCCGGATGACGATCGAGAAAGCGAATGAGAAGGTCGCATGAGTGTAGATGCTTTCTCGGTTCTCGCGCAAATTCGCGGCAAGATTTCTCTTCGAGACTTCTCGCGTGAGTCTGTTGGCGGTATAATTTTCTAGTTGATATTTTATTTATTTTATATACTCTATAGATATTCATTTAGAAAATATGTCCTTCTTTATGGTCTAGCTTACATTGCTGGCTGGCTGTCTAATAATGATGCCGTGATGCGCGATTGCAAGATGTTTCAATAATCGAAGCAATCGCCATTGTCCGAAATTTACAATCGAGATGATGATTACCTCGGTGCCAAACTGAATAATCGAGATGTTTTACGATTGTCTCCATTGTTACGATACGAAATTTTGCTATGATCGTTCATCTCGCTCTCGCTACTCTCCGATCAACAGAAATATCTCGGTCCTTCTTTATGGTCTAGCTTAACATTTCTGGCTGGCTGTCAAATAGTGATGCGCGATTGCAAGATGTTTCAATAATCGAAGCAATCGCCATTGTCCGAAATTTACAATCGAGATGATGATTACTTCGGTGCCAAACTGAACAATCGAGATGTTTTACGATTGTCCATTGTTACGATACGAAATTTTGCTATGATCGTTCATCTCGCTCTCGCTACGCTCCGATCAACAGAAATATCTCGGTCGTCTCCCTCTCGGTACGCTAATTATGATCGACAGAAATATCTCGGTCATCTCGTATCACTGTCGACGTTAGAAGTAACATCTCGAAAGGGCTCGAGATGTTTTAACAATCGAGACAATCGTAAAAATATCTAATCATCGCGCATCACTACTGTCAAATCAAGCCTGACAGACATCCAATTGTGTCCAAACCTAAGTATATTTCTATCTCTATGGTCCAAACTATGGAGACTTTACTTGTCAGTTGGCACCACCTAGGTACAGTCTGTCAAGAAAGTCATGAAAAGAATGTTTGAGGAACTAATGCTTTTGCTTTTACTGGCAACCAGTGCTGCCAACTTGGTGGGTTTTCCACCAGAACTAGCGGATTTTTAAAGCCTTTAGTGGTATTTTTAAAAAACATAGCGGTTTTATTTTTTTTAGTGGTTTTTAGAGGATTTTTCAGTACGAAATCTGGCAACACATTCTTATCTACCCCTTCACAATTTTACAATGTTTTCTACTTTCTCTATGGCCGGGGAATCCCTAAGCACAGTCAGAATTTTATATTGTTCTATGCTTACTGTGTTACCGGGGAATCCCTTAGCGTATTCGTTTGTTATAGTTTTCTTTGAATCTTGTCATTCTATGTTTCGTTCATATTATTTAGTTCGTGCGGTCGAAAACTCGAAAAGTTTAATTAATCCCTCAACTGTCACCCTTTTTTTGTCATAATTTTTTATGTCAAACCTCTGGCACACCAAAAAAAACAAAAAAAACAACACCGCCGGATTCACCCCCGTGACATTCTTTCGCCGATTTCATCCATATTATCCAAGATTCCCTAATAAATGTGTACATATTTGGAATCTCCATTAAATTTCCTATAAAACTGTATTTACGTAATCAGATATATAACATTAGGCAGTTATTGAGGTTAATGACAATCTAAGGGAAAGTAATAAACAATTCACGTGAAGTAATAAATGGTAAAATGGAATATTTATATGATTTCTTTGGTTTATTATAAACTTAATTATATTATTTACAATATAAAACCATAAAATACCATGTTGTGATACAAACATTTTACAAACGAACCATTTTAAAATCAGAGCGAACGTGTTTACGTTACCGCATCTCATAAAGTAAACACTTGAACTTGAAGTGGTTCGTACGGCGAATGAAACTGACCCTTGTGTGAGTGCCGTGGGTGGCTTGCAGTGGTTTGCACCGGAGCAGTGAGTACCGGAGAATCACCGGTGATCCACCGGTAAAATTAGTCGGTGAAAACACCGGAGAAAAACCGGTTTTCTCCGGTTACTTAACTTTCAGATTCAACTTGAATAATCTAACCTTATAATTCCTATCATTTATGGACTGTACGATAATCTTAGAACTTTGAATTCGAAAATAACCACAAGTGTAGCACAAATGATTGCCACGAGTTTAAAATTTTTCACGGGTTTACGCCTGTGCGAGTATGAACAGGGTACGGTATGCCGTATTTCCAAAATTTTGCATCCTACTTTCCGGAACAGTTTTCGGTTATTAGAAAACTATCTGTGCCCGCGGCTCCGCCCGCGTGAAACTCGGTGTGTCACAAAGTTTTTCCTGCGTGAATCCCGACTCTGCGAGATTTCTAAGATAAATAGTGGACTATATATTACTCCGCACATAACAGTAGTTGATTTTTTACTATGTTTTAGTCACACAGTACAAAAATCCCGTTCTGTAGATCTTGTATAAAATCTCGTAAGAAATCTTGGTAAACAACTTGAAAAATGTAGCCTATTTAATGCTCCATAAACTCCTCTACCTCCCACTGAAAGTCCTATAAACATATGAGATTATCCCGCGTAAATCCTGATAAAAAGTAGCTTGTACATTGCTCCACAACTTCCTCTATCTCCCAGTGAAGGTCCCATAAAAATTTAAGCCCGCGCCTTCTTGCATAGGAGTTTCTCCCATGTGGTCCTGATCCCGCTAGGATTCCGGGATAATAAGTAACCTATGAGTTGCTCCAGAATCTTCTCTATCTCTCAGCGAAAATCCCATAAAAATCTGTTCAGCCGATCCGGAGATTAGCGCGCGCAAACAGACAAACTTTTTTTTAATTTCAAAATTTTTTTTTGATTCATGTTCGGTTACAGTTTCTTAACCCTCCTCCATATTTTGTTTTGTTAATTTCTTAAAAAAACAGACACGACTTTTCTACTCTCTTATTATATAGATAAAGATGTAATTAATTCTAGTCTTCAAACATATCTAGAATACAACATTGAACACGATTCTCCGGAGATCACCGGTGAATAACCGGAGGTCGCCAAATCACCGGTGAATTTCACCGGTTATCAAGATTCCGCTCCGGTGCAAACCACTAGTGGCTTGCTAGCTAGCCTGGGGCCTTAGTACGAGTTTTAAGTGACAAAACGCGCTCACTATGTAACTGCGAGTTACCTAAAATTTGTAGGTATGGGATTGGAGCAGAGCCACCTAGCGGACGTAAATGGCTCAGCTTTGATCCCATACAAATTTTAGCCAACTCGCAGTTACGTAGCGAGCGCGTTATGTCACGTAAAACTCGTACTAAGCCCCCTGTTCTCGCTTTAACGAATTCCCATAATTGAATTTTAATTTCTAAAGTAAGGCCATTTTAATAGGCCACATTTGACAACTGTTTGTCTTTGCTTTATAGTGAGGGTAACCTGCTGAAAAACATCGATTAATTTAATTAATCGATGAGGACTTCAAACATCTGTAAATTGAATGTGATTGTTATAAAAACTGTTTTAATGACCGCACAGTTCAAACAATGATTAAAAAAACGACAAAAATAATGCGTCTAATAATGGCGCGAAATGAAATCATGACTTTTTTGTAACATTTCACGTTTCTGGATACTGGCTTTTGAGCCAGACGTTATATATTTAAATGAATGATTACATATTTTTTGGCCTAAAATGTAAGAAAATCAATTCTGTTCCCATTAAAATATATTTTATTTTGTAATCGTGAAATACTTTTTGACGATTAGTTCGACTTCTCGAATTCAACTTATCTACTGATCTGTTTCTTTTGGTACCATCCCTCATGTTTAAAAAGAAAAGGAGTTCACTGACGTAACTTTGTAACGACGTCAGTTCTTTACTTAAAAGTGTAAAAATTTTAACTATATCTAGTAGGGAATATTAATTAATATGGAGTGCCTCCCTTACAAGGTTACTTTGTAAAATTTTGACGAACTGTCAAATGTGGCCTATTAAAATGACCCTACTATATGACTTGTTTTTCTTTATTTTTATATTGTACTGATTAGTTACAAATTAATAACAAATGAACATAATTATGTCGTTTTATTTCATTGCTTCTAGATTAGGTACTAAATATAATTTTTGAGCTGTAGAGAATATTTTTGTTTAATTTTTGCACATACAACAAATTTCATCGTTTTAAATTTAAATTTGGGTTTCTTAAATGTGATAATTTCAATAAAATATTATAGCGTTATTTGGTGTTTTTTTTGTCTTCCAAGTTTGTGAAATCTGGTGACATTTTACTTTGACCTAGCGCTTTATAAAAATCCAAGGTGGCAACACTGCTGGCAACACTGACTTTGTTTGTCTGAGAGTACATTGACTGTCACGTTTTATGCGCTGGTAGTTGATTTGCGAGTATATTTCAGTTTTTTAGTAGAGAATTGCCGTTTTCAAAGCTAAAATGAGTCGGAATGTTTATAAGAGTGGTGCACGAAGTATAATATTTAAAGTATACCAGGAATTTTTGGCGGAATTTAAAGCCGGAAAGATCCTTTCCAACTTGGATGATGTTTACGGTAGAACAGCAAAAGTAACAGGTATTTATAAGCAGATTTATATTAAACACAGTAAACGATCATTAACCTGCTAAAGATCATTCGTTTCGATATTATTTTAACCGATTAACATCATTGTTTACATATTTTTTGAGGTTATGGTGTTTACGTAGCAAATACATAGCTATAGGTATAAATATTAGTACTATCTACCGTAAACAATTTTGATCCTTTTGTATTTTTCGTTGCTTGTTATATTCATAGTGTCTGTTTATATTTAAGATATTCTCGGTTTTAGGTGTATCTGAAAGTACAGTTCGGCGCATAGTGGACCAAGGCATGAAAAGTGGTAGTAAATTTGTAACGCCTGGAAAACATAGGAAAGGAAGACCTAAAAAAGTAATTGATGATTTCGATTTATGTGCCATTCGCCAAAAGGTACAATTTTTTTATACAGTAAAAAAAGAAGTACCTACACTGAGAAAACTGTTGGCAGTTTTAAAGGAAGATATTAATTTTGATGGCAGCCATGAATTATTAAGACAAATTCTTATTTCTATCGGTTTCAAATATAAAAAATGTCAAACAAATAGACTTGCTCTCATAGAGAAGCCAGCAATAGCTTCAAAGAGGGAATATTATCTCCGACAAATTCTTGAAAACAGAGCATTGCCAGAAGAACTTCAGAAAAACATAATATATCTGGATGAGAGTTATATTCACGAGTCATATAAAGTAACAAAATGTTGGCAGGCTCTCAATATAACTGGTGTCAAACAAGAGATATCAAAAGGAAAGAGATGGATAATTGTGCATGCCGGTAGTGAGAAAGGTTTTGTGCCGAATGCACTTTTAATATTTTCTGGTAAAAATAAACAGGAAGATTACCATTCCGAGATGAATGCACACAATTTTACTAAATGGGTAACCGAAAAGTTACTGCCCAATATTAAAGAACCATCAATAATTGTGATGGATAATGCACCATATCATTCAATTGTAACAAATAAGGTATCTTAAGAAACTATATTTTTCTATATTTTCATTTTATAAGTATTCATGACTGAAAAAATTGTAATTCAATTGATTTACTTTATTGCAGGCTCCTACAAGTGCTACAAGAGTGGAAGAGATTAAATTGTGGTTATTAGAAAATAATATTCCATTTGATCCAACATTACGGAAACCATCATTATTGATGTTAGTAAAAAAACATAAACCTGAACCGTCGTATTACGTAGATGAACTCTTAGGAAAGCATGGTCATACAGTAATGAGACTACCTCCTTATCATTACGATCTTAACCCGATTGAATTGATTTGGGCAATAGTAAAAAAACGCATTGCCCAAAAAAATGTCGGTCATCAAGATATAGCAAAGTTGGCAGAAGAAGCATTTCAATCAGTAACCGTACAGGACTGGAAAAATTGTGTTGACCACGTTATTAAGATTGAAAATGAATATTATGCTCGAGGAGGAACTCTCTATAATGATATAGACGATTTTGTCATCCCGCTGGGCGAAGATAGTTCAAGTGAATCTGAAGATGAAGAAATGAACCAATCTCACTACTCGGAGGTTATCTCGGAGGGTGAGGACAGTTCTAGTGTTTCTGAAGGTGCTGAAACAGAACAACCTCATTGTTCAGAAACAAATTTTTCAGGAGTTGAATACCTGGATTTTGATTCGGATACAAACTAATTAATAAAAATTCTTTAATCTTAATAAATTTTGTTTTTTTTTTAATTTATTCTGTTGATTCATTTAAGTATATTTAAAAGCTGCTTTTCGTAAGAGAATATTTCTTTTTAACATATCTTTTTATTTTGTTAAGTTTAATTCTCATTGAAATCCAAAATAAGCATGTGAATATTTTGTAAAGTAGGGCCATTTTAATAGGCCACATTTGACAACTGTTTGTCTTTGCTTTATAGTGAGGGTAACCTGCTGAAAAACATCGATTAATTTAATTAATCGATAAGGACTTCAAACATCTGTAAATTGAATGCGATTGTTATAAAAAGTATTAATAAGCGCACAGTTCACACAACGACTAAAAAAAATGACAAAAATAATGCGTCAAATAATGGCGCGAAATGAAATCATGACTTTTTTGTAACATTTCACGTTTCTAGATACTGACTTGTGAGCCAGACGTTATTATATAAATGAATGATTACATATTTTTTGGCCTAAAATGTAATAAAATAAATTTTGTTTGTATTAAAATACATTTTATTTTGTAATCGTAAAATACTTTTTGACGATTAGTTCGACTTCTCGAATTCAACTTATCTACTCATCATTTTCTTTCGGTACCATCCCTGATATTTAAAAAGAAAAAGAGTTCACTGACGTAACTTTGTAACGACGTCAGTTCCTTACTTTTAAGTGTAAAAAGTTTAACAATATCTATAGTCGGCACAATCATAAGATTCCGATATGAAGGCTGTCATCACAGTGACAATAGTGAAGTACAACAAAAATCGATGCATTAAATAAACCGATTTATAAATTTAACCGATTATAAGTAATAAGACTTTCTAATCGTTTCGTTAATTAAGTTCGGAACGATAATTTATAAACCGACCTCTGATTGTTTTCTTAAAATCAGGTAAAAACAGATGTAGCGTTGAGATTAACACCGAAAGGGATAATAAGACAATTTGACTAGTAAGTTAAGGTGAGGAAATTATATTAGTTATTAAAATGGAAATTTCATTAATCTAGTGAAAACGAAGAAACTATTAAACGGTTAATAATTATCCGATTTGAGTGGAAAAGGCTTAAAAACGTATGTATCGGGAATTTATAATAGCTACGAAAAATCGCAATGCTTTAGACATATTAAGGAATCTATAACTATTTGTATTTTGAGTGTGACATGGTAGCACATGCTTTCGATTATAGTAATGTATCGATTATGGTCGATTCATAAATTGTTTCAAGAGGTCACATAACTATAAATCCAGCCTCCTAATAAAACATTGTAGTGACGTCTTAAATATTTGTTCAATTTTACACAATTTATGAAGTAAACTGATTAAAATAAAATAAAATTATTTAAACAATTTATAAATAACACAAATAAAAAACAAGCAGGGATGGTTTACATATTTCGCCAGAATTTCTAGTATTTACCTATGTAAGTACGTATAAGTAAGTAAGTACCTATCTAAATACTCGTAGTAAGTAAACAATATTACTCCAATTCGTTTAACCCGCTAGTTACTTGCGTTTAATATTACGGACTAATGCCTAATTAAATTAACAAACTGTGGGCAATTTTATAACATCATGCTACGAGCTATAGAAGCGATGTACCAATAAAATATGTTGCAAAAATGGGAAGAAGTGTTTATTATCTGTACCTAAACATAAAAACAATTTTCCAAAGCGAAGAGGAGGTGGATTCACAAGTACATTATGTACCTACTTATAAAGCTGCATTGATAATAAATATAAACTGTGTACTGTATTATGCGCAGTAAATAGTGCATTGCATAATTTAACCAAAGTGACCTATCATTCACTACGAAATATCTTCACTTCATAGTATCATTACCAGCGGTTCAAATTAAAAAAAAAAAATATTTCCGTAATAAGTAAATTGAAGACGTCCATACAAGGTTAGTTTGTGTTCATACATGACAGACGTCATATCGGAATCTTATGATTGTGCCGACTATAGTATGGAATGTATTAGATACTATGGGGTGCCTCCCTTACAAGGTTACTTTGTAAAATTTTGACGAACTGTCAAATGTGGCCTATTAAAATGGCCCTACTATAATGTAGGTTATTTCTACCACTGTTTTGGAAAGGTCATGAAAATGTAATGAGAGGGTGAATTATTTATTATCATTAAATTAATTGTTGGATAAAGAAAGAAATGGGTGAAAAGGAATACCTGGTTCGAATATATTCCCGCGTATAGGTGTTGGGTTCGCGCGCGCTCTCCACTCCTTCCGTATCCAGCATATGATGATTTTTCTTCTTGTTTATACCGAAATTCACTAGCACGGCACGTGAACTTGGTGTTTTG
Organism: Hesperia comma; assembly: GCA_905404135.1. Classification (NCBI taxonomy): domain Eukaryota; kingdom Metazoa; phylum Arthropoda; class Insecta; order Lepidoptera; family Hesperiidae; genus Hesperia; species Hesperia comma. Next base: position 1,811,755 of record FR990039.1, read on the forward strand.
CTAGGTTTAAGCGTAGTTAACACGAATTTGCAACGAAATCGAAGGGAACTTTATGAAGCTCGACCTGACTGTCGCTCGCGGTTGTCGCAACTCGATTTTTCTCGTCTACCCCCAGGTATGGGAATATTAGGACGGATATGTAGGTGGGGATAGGATGCGATCAGAAATAAACTTATCATACCGCCCCCCAAAGAGCGACTTAGCTCTTTAATAATAACTATTTGATTAATTTGATACTATCTGACTAATGATAGCAAGCGATAAACAGCAAAAAAGGGAGACAAAATAAAAAAAGAATAAAAAAAAAATTGTGAGAGTAGCAAGACGAATCATTGGAAGTTCGGCAACAAAGGGCAGAGCTTGACCACTGGCCGAAGTAAGTTGCCAGTAGAAGTTCTCACCTCTGCTACCCTAACAATGCCGTCAGAACCCGGGCAAACCCGAATCACCCGAGCCCTTCTCCAAAGAAGCGGCGGCAGGTTTGGATCTTTGACAAGAACAAGATCACCTTCTTGAAGATTTGTACTTTTAGCAAGCCATTTAGGTCGTTGCTGCAAGGTATGTAAGTATTCTGCTTGCCAACGCTTCCAGAAATGCTGGGTAATTTGACGGAGAAGTTGCCAACGTTTTAAGATGGGAAGATTGTCTTCCTCAAAGTTTTGCTCTGGCGGAGCCAAAAGGGGTTGACCTATAAGAAAATGGCCGGGCGTTAATACTTGTAAATCGTTCGGGTCATTGCTCAAGGGACACAGCGGACGAGAATTTAACGCGGCCTCTACTTTAGAAAAAATGGTGGCGAGTTCTTCAAATAGAAGAGGACAGTCGCCTATAACGCGTGCTAGAATTAATTTTGCGGACCTCACTGCGCTTTCCCATAAGCCTCCCATATGTGGACCGGCTGGAGGATTTAAATGCCAGACGATTTGTTTGGAAGCTAGAGATTTGTGAATCTCGTTATTTGACTTTGCATAAAACTGATAAACTTCCTTCAATTGATTGCGTGCACCAACAAAATTTGTACCGCAGTCGCTAAAAATATCGCTGGGAAGTCCTCTGCGTGAAACGAACCTATCGAAACAAGCCAAGAATGCTTCAGTAGAAAGCTCAGAAACAGAGTCCAAGTGAACGCATTTCGTCGTGAAGCAGATAAAAATGCAAAGATATGACTTGAACGATCGAGCATTGCGGACGCGTGATGTTTTCTGAAGGAATGGACCGGCGAAATCGATACCAACCTTTTGAAATGGTCGGCATGAAGTCACTCTGTGAACGGGAAGGTCGGCCATGAACGGTTCAAAAGATGTGGGACGCAGTCTATAGCAACGAAGACATTGGAATATCTGTCGCCGAATTGCTCTACGCGCAGAGAGGATCCAAAATTTGCGTAGAAGCAAAACTTGCATGGTGTTTACACCAGGATGCAAAAACACTTGATGATAGTGATCGATCACAAGCTTGGTGACGTGATGGGCCTTAGGAAGGAGCAACGGATGTTTCGCGTCATAATCCAACTCAGATTTGGATAGCCTACCACCTACTCTCAACAAACCATCAGAGTCGAGAAATGGATTGAGACGAATCAGACTGGATTTTGGATGTTTGTTGTCACGCAGCAAGTGAATTGTCGGAGCGAATTCCTTCGTCTGAACCAACTTAATGATGGTTCGAAGACTGGTGTTTAATTCAGCGACCGACAGATTACCTGTGCGTCGCTTGGCTGGATTGCGCGAGTTGTGGATAAATCGCTTGCACCAAGCTACAACGGCTTGCAACTTGGGAAGAGAACTATATTTTTCTAAAAGTGAGAACTCATTCGCAACCGCGGCAACGTTCGACGCGACCACTGTCAATTTCATACCAGGCAGCTCTTCCTCGTTAAGGGGTGAAGATTCTCCAGGCCATGCGGCAGGGTCTTCCTTGAGCCATGGCGGAGACCACCAAAGAGAGTGTGTCACCAATTGTGATGGAAAAAGACCACGACTTGCAGAATCAGCAGCGTTCTGCTCAGAGGGCACGTGCCTCCAAGTAACGTCGGGGGTCAGAGCCTGAATCTGTGACACTCGATTGCCCTCGTACGTTTGCAAGACGTGAGGTGATGTTTTGAGCCAAGATAGCACGATATTGGAATCGCACCAAGCTATGATGCTGTCGATTTTCACCTTGTGCTGTAAAACACTTTGGACGTGCTCTAGAAGGTGAGCGAGGAGAAGGGCACCTGACAATTCCAGCTTGGGAACCGTGACCTTCTGCTTGAGAGGCGCAACTCGTGATTTTGAAAGCAGAAGTTGCACCGAGACGCTATCGTCCGTGTCGTGAACGCGCAGGTAGACGCAGGCAGCGTACCCGCGTTCAGACGCATCACAGAAACCGTGAATTTGACAATTCAGCGGTTGATCAGTGACTATCCAACGAGGAATTGAAACTTTGTCTAGTTCATTGAAGTCAGATACGAATGAAGACCAGACCTTTAAAATGTCTTTGGGGAGAGGATCATCCCAACCACATTGTTGTGACCACAACTGTTGCATGAGATGCTTGGCAAAAAATGTGACCGGTGCCAAAAACCCGCATGGATCATACAATCGGGCAATGTTCGATAAGACGCCGCGCATGGTCATAGTTTGATTCAGTTTGGACACCCGATAAACGAAGCAGTCGCTTTGTGCGTTCCACTCAAGACCCAAGATTTTATAAATCCCATCGCCTTCTGTCTCGAACCGGTGAGGCTGCTCGCAATGGTCAGTGGAGAACATGTCTAAGAATTCCCTAGAATAGCTAGACCACTTCCGTAGAACGAAGCCACCCTGAGACAGAATATTTACGAGAGTCTGCTGGAGATCCTTAATAGAGTCTAGTGAAGTTGAGCCACTGACTACGTCGTCGACGAAAGTGTCTTCTAGAAGAACTTTTGATGCTTCTGGATGTTGTTCAGAATTAATGTGTGCAAGTTCATGAACCACACGGATCGCCTGAAACGCAGAGCTAGAAACACCGTACGTGACTGTGGTAAGCTCGTACTCTTTGAGAGGTTGGTCGGGAGATTCACGCCAAATTATGGTCTGATATTTGCAATCAGCATTGTCTAAACGAACCTGGCGATACATCTGCTTTATATCGCAGGTTAAAACAATTTTGTGCACTCTGAAACGCATGATTATGTCCTCAATATTTTTTTGTAATTTAGGACCTGACATGAGGACCTGGTTAAGTGAAACGCCAGTCGAACTTAAAGCGGAAGCATCGAAAACTGCGCGGAGTTTAGTGGTGCTGCTGTGCTCGCGCACCACCCCATGGTGAGGTATGTAATACCGATCATTGCGGTCGCGACCGGTGACTTCGCGCATGTGACCCGCATCAATGTAGTCACGCATAAACGCAACGTAAAGTTCGCGCAATTTGACGTCCTTCAGTAAGCGACGTTCCAAATTATAAAATCTTTTGAGTGCCATCATGTAGGTATCACCTAGAGGTTTATGGTTTACCTTGAAGGGGAGACGAACGACAAAACGTCCCGTTGTATCCCTAACATGAGTGTCACAAAAGTGTTTCTCACATAAAATGTCCTCAGGATCTGAAACTGGTTGACTGGGAGGTTGTTCCGCTTCCCAGAACCTAGTGAGAGCCAGATTGAGGTCTACTGTGCAGGCCATCGTTGCCACATTATTATTGTGGGCTGATGCTGCAGGAGCTTTACCCATGATGATCCATCCAAAAATAGAAGAGTAGGCAGTGGGCATAGAATCACCCAGGCTGAACTTTCTACCGTCAAGAATTTGATCATATAGGTCAATACCAAAAAGGATATCAATTTGTCCCGGAGACAAGAAATTCTTGTCAGCCAAGACTAAATTAGAGCAACGTTTTAAAACCGACGAATGAACTGGTGCCGAAGGAAGGTTGCCAGTTATCTTCTTGAGAATTAATAAATTAGAACTTAATATTTGATTTTGGTCATTCGCAGACCTAATATTACATGAAACGACACCACGTGATTGTTGAGCAGATGAAGCACCCAACCCAAATATACCTCCTGCTTGAGCTCGTGGAAGTCTGAGCCGTTGAGCCATAGCCTCAGTCATAATCGAAACCTGGGATCCACAATCTATTAATGCACGAGCACGGTGAAAGTACCCATGTGCATCCTGTACATCGACAACAGCTGTGCCCAACACCATGGTGGATGAGGAGTCGACACCATGTAAGGACTGAACCTGGACCGTGGAACTTGTAGCCGGCACGGCAGACTCATTATTGACAGCAGCAATTGAATCGACTTGTGTAGGATTAGATATGTGTAATTTTGTATGGTGACGGCCTCGACAGACTTGACACACACTACTAGAAGAGCAGTTGGATATGTGATGTGAACGCAAACAATTGAAGCAAAGTTTCTGCTTCATAACAAAAGATTTTCTTTGTTCCGGAGTCATAGCATCAAATTTTGAACACTTATACAAGCTATGATTTTGATTGCAGCAAGGGCAAGAATAATTGAATTTAATTTTAGGATGTGAGTCACTAACTGGATGTGTAACATTTAATGTATTGCTTGATGTTGTCTTAGAACTTGAACTTGTCACTGATATGTTCTCGAGTACACGAAGTTGCTTTTCTAAGAAGTTGGAAAGTTGATCAAAAGTAGGTATAGTAATAGGATCAATTTCTGACTCAAATTTAGTTCTTAAGTCCAGTGATAACTTTTTTAATATAATGTGAAGTAAAAGAAAGCTCCATGAGGTCACATCAAAATCTAAGGCCTTTAAAGCGCTTAAATTTTCCTTATAAGTGTTAACAAATTTGTTCAATGTCCTAAAGTTTACTTGAGATAAGTTTTGTAAATTTAAAATAGCCTCAATATGCCTGTCCGCTATGACCCTTTTGTTCTCATAACGTTCTGTGAGTAACTGATAAGCTGCACTATAATTTGTGTTAGATAATTTTAAGTTTTTAACTAAAGATAAAGGTTCCTTATCTAGAACACTCAATAAATAGTGCATCTTTTCTACATTACTTAAACTTAAGTTGTCATGTATTAAACTGTTGTAAATAGAAATGAAATTTGGCCAAGCAGTGTATGAACCAGAAAATCTAGGCAAGGTAATTTTAGGTAGATGAAATTCACTAGTAAAACTTGATTTACTTGAACGCTCAGAACCTGTACTATGTTCAATTAAACTATCATGTAACACTTTGATCGAGTAATACATGTCATTAAAAGCGGCAAAATTAGTCTCCAGTTCCTTTTGTTTACATTCGGATACTGACTCGATATTTGAGAATAACACTGACATAGCATCTTCCATTTGTTGCCGATACCTTTCAATGTCCTTATAACGCACAAGAAATTGTTGTTTATCGCTTGTACTACTCGGTGTTTTCATGTTAAGTCGCCCAGCTAAGTCATACAATTGTTTCATACTATTCATAGCCATTTCGTATTTAACACTTTGAATTTTAATTTCAGCCATTGTTTACAATTAATTTAAACGAAATAAAGAATGTATCGTAAAACAAAAGTAAATAATTAGATGAAATATAAGTTTTCAAACTTTCGAATCAAGGTTATGTAATTTAAAAAACAAATGGAAATGACAAATCGATCGTTCAACTTTGACAAATTGACAAGACAGTACTGACATTGACAGATTCTGTTATGAATGACTGAACGTCAGATGTCGTTGATTGACAGAAGTTGACACAGTATTCAAGTTGGAAACGTTGCAACTTGAAACTAAGGTTGGCTATACTGTAACGCGATATGTGACGTCACAAGATGACGAGATGATTTTAACGAAATAATTTGCAAATGATTTTGTTTATTTCTGATGGAAAATAGATGATTGATAGGAAATCGGGTTCGAAGGACCAGGGAATGTTGGATAAAGAAAGAAATGGGTGAAAAGGAATACCTGGTTCGAATATATTCCCGCGTATAGGTGTTGGGTTCGCGCGCGCTCTCCACTCCTTCCGTATCCAGCATATGATGATTTTTCTTCTTGTTTATACCGAAATTCACTAGCACGGCACGTGAACTTGGTGTTTTGCTAGGTTTAAGCGTAGTTAACACGAATTTGCAACGAAATCGAAGGGAACTTTATGAAGCTCGACCTGACTGTCGCTCGCGGTTGTCGCAACTCGATTTTTCTCGTCTACCCCCAGGTATGGGAATATTAGGACGGATATGTAGGTGGGGATAGGATGCGATCAGAAATAAACTTATCATTAATGAAAAAATGACAATAATTAATGTAACTTCATGGTAATATAACTTGTGACGCACATGAGAGCATGCACTTTTAAATGTAAAACATTTATGAAGAAACAAATAAGAATAATCAAAATCTTATGTGCTAGTGGTCATCTGTCCAATAATATTATTTTGTGAATAAAAAAAAATCAAGTATCAACACTATTTAATCCAACTACATAAGACATAGAGTAGTGTCATGGTGATGCCATGTAAACTATAGTGGCGCCCTCCTTTTTTTTCATGACTTTCTTGACAAACTGTACCTATTATGTACAGGGTATAGGTAGAGAGCCGTCTCTATGTAATTTTTGTCATAGACAAAGCGCCTCTTGCTTGGAGGAATTTACTCCGAGGCCTCTTGCGACCTGCCCCGCAACTATTTAGAGGTTTTATGCTCAGACCAATAAACTATAGACGGCGTGCCGTGAACAAAAGCTTGAAGCCGGCAAAAAGTACGCCTCGCCTTGTAATACACACGGCGGCACTCACACCAAAACGACATATTATGTGTTCTAAATAATAAAAAATGAATCAAGCTTTGTGTTCCAAAAAATAAAGTTTAAATTTGTTCTAGTTCAAACTGTCAACATAGGGCATTCTATTGGTTCCGATGTGTGTTTTATGCCGCCTCTACACATAGGCCAGCGCATTCGCCAACGCGCTGGCGGTGCGCTTGCCAACGTGCTTGTGAGTTAATCCACACATTGGAAGGTCGTTCAGTATGCTTTGGTTCGGGCCAATGTGCGGACGGATCAAAAAATGGATGTTGAGTTGGTAACAGCTGCAGCTGTATATTGATTCACAGCTTATAATCACTACGTAAATGTGTACAAGAAAAGGGTGATACTTTCATATTTATAATATTAAAATAATAATAAAGTACGATGCTCTTACTTTGAAGTAAAATATCGTAAGGAAAACGGAATGTCCAAAAACCTTATTTATTTAGCATTTTTAATACTTACAACATTTTTATTTTTATGGTACTTATTTTTTGGATTCCATAGGCAATTTTCACTCTGATAGAGCTCAATAAATTTAAAAGTTTCCTCATTACTCATATTATACGTCATTTTGTTACGTTAGGTGTTAATACGCCGCAAGAAGAAAATATGCACTCTTGATCGCTGCTCCGGGCAAACTGATCGCGTGGCCAATGTGTGGATGGTGCGCCAAGCTTGCGACAAGTGTTCTTTGATGATACCGACACCGCGCGGAAAGCTCGCAAGCGCGCCGGCCAACGTTCAAATGCCTACCGCCAACGTTCCAACGCCCGTTCTACACATTGGGAGCCAACGCACTTGCCAACGTGTTGGCCTATGTGTAGAGGCAGCATTAGGCACACTTTTGCCGGCTTCACACTTTTGTTTACGGTACGCCGTCTCTAGTTTATTGGTCTGAGGTTTTATGTGCCTACCTATAGCACAAAATTTGGATAGATTTGTGCCTATAGATACAATACCTATATCTATAGGTATACCACAAATTAGATAATACTATGTAGTATAGATACCTATATTCGTTATTCATAATTATCTAATTTTATTATAATACAATATATTGAAGTTGTTGCATCTTTAAAACACGAACCGTAAATGAATGTTTCAAAGATTTACATTGACTTTATTTTGTTTAATTTTGATACAAAAAGCTAAATTTACATACGAAATTTCAGAAAGATTAAAGGCAATTTTTGTAACAATTTAAATCTTTGAATCACGCTCCTTTGCAGTTGATGTTAAATATACACCATGTACAGTTACAACAAACAAACACACACTATGCCGATTGGGTGCGTAGAGCACCCACTTTCAAGAAGCTCCGAAAGACAAAGCTCCATTGTGAGCACTGTATATAATTCGAGTATGAATGAAATAAAAGTCAGTTTCAACATTTATAATTTATTTATTTTTACCATTAAAATGCTTCAATTTATCATGATATAATTGAGCTTTTAATTTTATATTATCATTACCACTGTAGGTCAATTTTCCTGATAGGATTCTATTAATTGATCAGCACCAACTGTAAACTAATATATTGTTTTGTCATCAAAAAAATATTTTAACTTGATTTTATGCAAATCACACACATTATATGGATGTGTTGCAAGTAAATCTGCAAAGGCTAATATTTTGTTTTTCAATTTTGCTTTGCATACATTTTGTTTAAGAAAACCTGTAATGTTCTGAATTTCATGGAAGTACATTACTAACTCATCAGAAGGATAACAAAGCCATTGTTTATTGACGGAATATTCTTTAGCTTTAATAAACGCATTACTTTTATTTGCTGAGCTCCCAGTAAGATAGCATTTACATGTTTTACATGATTTTGACACATATTGAAAACATTTACTCAGGACCCAGCCACATACATAATTTCTTTGACCTTGGCCTTGCTCTTGTGTTTAATTAGAATTTAAAATACTATCATTTAATTCATAATTTACTTCAATGGGAGGATTAGATGTCTCACCTTCTTTTACAAAAAAGTCTAATGATTGTAAATATTCATTCTCGTCATTTTCACAATTCGTTTTTATTGAATGTGACGAGGAAAAATTGTTAAGTAACAATGATTTATATGCACCTATGAAATTTACGCAATTAGGCGCTGTGTTTCTAACGCCTAAACTTCTAATGCTCCCAAAAAAGTTCCCAACTGGATCCTGATTAAAGTTTCTGGTCAGCGCAGCATCTAAATGATATTTTTCTGATAAGATATTAAAAAGTACCTCCATGCCTTCAATTGTTTTAATGAAATTGTTTACAGATGGTGTATTTCTTTCAATTAATTTAACCTTATTCCCAATGTGCCTTAATTCCACAAATCTCATTGATCGTAATGTTTTTTTACATTTATGCCACAATGCGTTATGTGGTGATGTTTTTTTAACAGCTCCCTTATAATTTTTTCCATTGAGGATATGGTAAGTTGATACGTAAAAGGAATCAAATAAATTATGTAATAAAATAAAAATTGTTATTAACATTCGGCATTCATTGGGTATAAGGTTTCTGGCTGACAAATGCTCTGTGGCAATAGCTACACTTCTACTAAATATTTGTGTAGCTAACTTTACTTTCATTTTCTTTATTTTTTCGGGATTCATATGTTCTTCAGTTATTTTTTGCAAACACCTTAACTCCCCAAAGGATTTGTCAGCCACATATAATTTTTGGAGGTACTCCCATTTCACAATTTTTTCTTTATTTTCATCATCATAATCAATGTACCTCATACTTTTATAAAGTAAATTATTACGGAGACCTTTTAACACATGAGGTACATCATAAAGGGGAATAATATTATGTTTTTTTTTACTATAAAATGATCATATATATATTCCTGACCATTTTTCAAATATATTCCCTTTGTTTCTCTTATCAATTCGTTGATTGCACTGACATTTACAGTCTCTGGTCGCACACACTACATATAATATTTAGGCCTGTTCTTTGCAGTGCCTTTATAACTTCTATTATCATATTTTTCAATTCAAATTTATTTAGGCAATTGGTAAAGTGATAGGCGACTGGTTGTTTTAATTTCAAATTAATGCCTTTGATCACAAACACTAGCACATGATCTGCAATGTTGCCGCCATTTGTTAGGCCTATTAGCTCATCTCGAGCTGCGTCGTAATGTACCTGCGGCGATAATGACATTTCGTCGAAAATCAAGGTACAGAGGCGATCTTTTACGTTCATTTCCTTGACCGATTGTTTTATTTTATCTAAAATTATTGGATTGATGCCCTCTTTTCATTTTATTTTGCTTAACAGCTGTTTCAAGGTTTTGGCTGAGGGCAGAGTCAAAATTTTTGAAAGTAAAGGATACATCCGAGGGCTTCTCTTATAAAGCGATAGAGCCAGCACCTTTTCCTCTATTTTAAAACGCCTTCCTTTAGCTTTCGTTGCTGTTTCTCTAAATTGCGTTTCCGTAAACAATTTTGAGGCAGAACTCATATTTTTTGTTACTCTTTTTAAAGCAATATTGTTGGTCAACTTTTCTGCATTTTCCAATCTTTCCTTTAAACTCCTTCCTTTTTTCTTAATCTGCAGACCTCCCTCTTCAAATTTTTGACCTGTCTCCGAGTTGTTTTCAGTTGACTTACAATCAAGGGGTCCATTACATTCACGGAATCTGTAAAACAGTAATACAATATTATTTTGATGTATAAGCAAAAATAAATTCATTTATGTATTATCATCATTCAATGTAAAGAACATGTCAGTTGTTTCTGTTATTAGACCAACCAAATGGTCGCTGTTAAATTGTTGTATAAGTTAGAAGAATAAATTCTCTTTAACAAATCGCTTGCTTAAAGAACTAACAACATAACTTTTATAACATTCAGGATTTCTTTAATTATAAAAATTCTTAAAAAGAACATAAACATTATAGCAAACTGTATAATACTTATTATTTAAACAATTGTTTTAATTAAATATAATAGTGTGTTCAGAAACGGGGTTTGTGGTTTTCCTCAATGAATGCGTATATTATTTTACGATTTTAAAAACGTTTAATTCGGATTAAATTTACAAAATATGAAATGTATGTATGCAACGTATGCGCCGATAGCTCGAGTCGTTCGTATAGTGGAGGCATCCTGCACCGGCTTCTTTCACGTGTAGGGACTTCCCCTTTCGTCAATAGATGACGCCATAGATAGCGATCGCCGACATGCTCCCGGCCTTAAAAGCATCCCTTTCAACAATATGGTAAAGCGCATATCTTTGAAAAGGCTCTTCTAACGACGCCCGTCGAAGTGGTGATGCCTGCAACACGAGAGACTCCATCATAAAATAATAAAAAATTTGAAACATTTGTGATTGTAATTGCATGAATTTTTTGGAACTTTAATGTAAGTACCAAATTTAATTAAGCCCCAAAACTAAAAAAATATTACATGCTGGAATCAGCCAAATATGTCGGCAACGAATTGAATGACAACAACATTTGTGCAATAAATATTTTTTTTAATAATAATGTTTTCATTTTTTTTCAAAGACAAATCTAAGGATAATTTTGTGGGTATCTGTGAGATTCTGGGAATTAGTGCTGAGCTAAATGATCACCATTTTCAATTCTTTCCTAATTGTATCTATTTAAATAATCCAACTTACATTTAGTGGATGATTTTTTCTTTGAATTGCGTATCACCATAGGCCTGCTGTAGTCATGGTCCATTTCAATAACTGCAGCTGACACAGTTGAACATTGACCTGGAATGAAATAAATACATTTATAGAATCAAATAAATATAATATTGTGTTATTTTTGTAATCACTTAAATACACTTGTGTTGTAGGAAGAACACCGATACAGAATCCAAGAACTCCATGACGAAGAGTTGATCCTCCCGTCTGTCAGCATGTCTTCTGAGGGCCGAATTACATAGGTGGCGCTAATTATCAGTATATCCTAAACCGTCACCACTCAATTTTAATATTTTTGTACCACAGTCGTGCTAAACTATATATACTACAAGCAGCGTATCATCTTATCTATGCCCGTAAGCAACAATGTATAAGTGTCCTCTGGTGGGACACCTCACGTAAGCGATATATGACAAGCGGATCGCGTCTGTTATGCCGGCCTTGAGAGGATACAAAACAAATCACTACATAGTATAAAACAAAGTCGCTTTCTTTCTTGTGTCCTTAATCTTTAAAACTACGCAACGGATTTTGATGCGGGTTTTTTTAATAGATAGAGTGATTCAAGAGAAAGGTTTATATGTATAATAACATCCATTAAATAGTTAATTGCACCCGTGCGAAGCCGGGGCGGGTCGCTAGTAAGCGATAAAAAAATAATAAAAAAAAAATTCAGGCACATGTTGACGGACGAGGTTTTAAGATAAATGAGGGTAACCGCGTGTGAATTTTCCGCTAGAGGCGCTAGTGAAAAGGGAGGTCTGTCTGTCACTTTTCGCTTGTCTGAATTTCATTTGTCACTGTTTATGTATGGGCGGGCTTTGACAGCATGACCGCCCTCTGCAGTGGCGCCAACTGGTGAGCACAAAAACGGTTACCCTCATTGCCAAAGTCCATTACTAATTCGCCCATACAAATACGAATAAGAAACATGTTTAAAAGCGACTTATACAGAAAGGAATTTACACAGTCAATGAATATTCCGTTGTTTGTTGTAGTTTCATTAGCCATATTTCGAACCCTAACTGCATTACGGCTTCTTCCGGAAATATTGGAAATTCTTGGTCGCGGCATGTTTAATAATAAAATAATAACAATGCAAAAAGACATATTTTAATACTTATTATCCTATTCCTGACTACGAGGAATCAATAAAATTAAACATCAAACAAATTGGTCCAGCCGTTCTTGAGTTATAAGTGTAGTAACTAACATGACTTTCTTTTATATATACTATATTATCCGAAATGAGGAGTATCCTCTTTGAGTTTTATGATATACTTGTATCTATGCCAAGAATTCCACGCACATATTCCGCTAAGATTTCCTCAGTCGTCTCTGTGTGAAGCCTCCAAACATGAAAATACTTTTTTCGCTCCACCACTTTGATTTGTAAAATAGACGTATTACTGCCTTTATTCTCTGGGGTCGCATTTTTAGCCTTGACCTTGGTGTAGTAATCGCTATGCTCTGCGCTCGACAAATGAACACTACCTTTTTCTCCCTCTGCAAGACGTTTGACGAGTAATTCTTTCTTGTTAGTCTTGAAATAAACACAGGGCTCTGAAGATAACCTTTTAAAGTGTAATTTATTTTGTAAAACATTATTTATCTTCTCATACCACGATTTTGCAGCTTGCTTTAATCCATAAATCGCCTTATGGAGTTTGTAGACTTTATGTTCATTTCCTTTAATTATAAAGCCTTCTGGTTGTTCCAAATAAACAGTCTCTTTCAACTCTCCATTCAGAAATGCTGTCTTCACATCCATGTGATCAATATCCATATTCTTTGAAGCTGCTATAGCTAATAATATACGAATTGTGGAATATCTTATCACTGGAGAAAAAGTTTCCTGATAATCAATGCCATACGCTGTGTGTAGCCCTTGGCGACAAGGCGAGCCTTATATTTCAATAATTCTCCATTTGAACCAATCTTTTTCTTGAAAACCCACTTGGATTTGACTGGTGTGTGATTTTTCGGTAGATCAGTCAATGTCCAACATTTATTATTAACAAATGATTGATACTCATCTTTCACTGCATTTTTCCAATGGACAGCATCTGAACTGTTCATAGCCTCCTGGACAGTCTCGGGTTAATTTCTGATGTAGCTCAGGTTCGCCGAGTGAGCTGTGCAGCCGATCTCTGCATCCTCGAACTCCCCTGACAATTCCATTGAAGAATCTTCTCCCATTGTCGTTGTCCCTGGAATGTAAGTTTCATCGGAGGGAGCAACTGATACATCAGAGCTACTAACAGAGTCATTTAAGTCAAACATTGCAAGTCTTCTGCTGTTAACCCTTGTCTGGTTCTCTGGTGATGATAAAGAGGTTACAGACTGTGCTACTTCAACATGAGGGTTCTGGCGCTCAGTCTGTGAGCTGTTTGTCATCATGAGAACCTCATCTACAGGGTATTTAAGACTATCATTATGACTCTGATCATAAAATCTGTCTTCCATAAATGCAACATCTCTAGACTTAATACATTTACTTGGGTATTTGGGATCAATCAATCTATATCCCTTGCTGGTTTCACAATAACCTACAAATATATATTTCTTTCATTTTGAATCTAGTTTTGTACGATTCTTTGATAAGGCGTAAGCAAGGCAACCAAATATACGTAAATGACTAATATTAACCTTTTTGTGTTAGTCCATTTCTCCTCTGGTGTCATCCCCATCACTGCCTTCGTAGGGGATCTATTTTTCAGGTAGACTGCTGTGTTCACAGCCTCTGCCCAGTATCTTCCATCCAAGCCCGCATCCCGCAACATGCTTCGAGCCTTCTCCAGAATAGTTCTGTTTGCTCTCTCCGAGACGCCATTTTGTTGCGGTGAATGTGGGATGGTCGTTTGATGAATGATGCCATGTTCCTTCAGATAACTCTGGAAATGAGAATTGACATATTCACCTCCGTTATCAGACCGAAATACTTTTATTCTTTTATTTGTGTTTTTCAACCAAAGACATAAAACACTTGAAGTTTTCGAAGATTTCATTTTTATTCTTTAAAAAGTAAATAAAAGTTTTTCTACTACAGTCATCAATAAAGGTAAGAAAGTATCGAGCACCACCAAAGGATTTCACTGGCATGGGACCACATAAATCGCTGTGTACAATACCTAATAACTCATTAGATCTGCTCTGTGACTTTCTAGGGAAAGGTAGTTTACTTAATTTTCCTTCAACACAAGCAACACATGATTTAAATTGTGTATTATCGTAATAAATACCCTCTGCCATACCTTCTTTCAGAAGATGCATGCTCCTGGAGTTCAAATGAACCAATCTCCGGTGCCATTTCTCCTGTAAACAAACTTGTGTGTCTCCTGTAGCTTGGGTACCTCTGGTTTCCTTAACACAGCTAGCACACGTTGCCTGCACTGTAGGACAAGCCACCTCATTCACACGAGTACTGGACTGGACCGGTGTCAGCGCACTGGTCTCCATGATTGGTGCACCAGCCTGTATCACCTCCTTGTTAACCTCTGCAAAGACAGAATAGTTACGACATCCTAGCACCCCCAAGTCAGGCTCCCCAAGATTCTGCAGTCTCAAGTTTGTATACACCATTAAAATGCCTAGCTCTAGCTACAACTACATTATTACTATGTATTTTACAATATTTTTTGTCAAAAACAACTTTATATCCCTTTCTAGTCAAAGCACTGACAGATAACAAGTTTGTAGCCAAATTTGGTGCATAGTAAACTTCACTAATTGTCATTGTACAATATTTTAAATTTACATTTACATTACCACGACCAGACGTATAGTCTTTCACCATTTGCCACCTTAACTTCTGTCACATGACCAGGTTCAAAGTTATTCATCATTCTCTTATCATGACACGTGACTGCTAGCTCCAGAGTCGATGAGCCACACATTACTCTGTATACAAGCCGATAATGCAGTCAGTAATGCTCCATCATTGTGCCGTGCCATTTGCTTCCCGTTGTGCTCCTTATTGGCTGGCTTCTAACAGTTTTTAGAAATATGTCCAAGTTTCTTGCATTTAAAACACTTGATAGGCTTTTTATGTACCACCAACGCGACAGAACCATCATCTTTCTCTTGTTTTCGCTGCTTCTCTTGCATGAGTTTAGATTTAACAATTTCACTAGACAATGAAATGTTAGAATTCTCTAACGCCATTATAAGTGGATCATAGTCTTCAGGCAAACCACTAAGTAGTAAGACAGCAATGAAGTCGTCATCGAGAGGAGATCCAATATCACTAAGTTGCTGGCTGAGGTCACAAACCTTTGTTATATATTGCTCCATGCTTTCGCAGTCATCAATTTGCAAGCGAAAAGCATTCTCAGTAAGCTAAGCCGCCGCGACAGCCCCTTGCTATAGTGTATGATCTATGGCCCCTTGTCTTCGTATGCCTTTTCTAGGTTAAGCCATGCAATGCGCGCCGTGTCTGCATTCCGCACATGCATGAAAACGTTCGGTTCAACAGATAAACATATCTTTGCTAACGCTTTTAAGAACGCTTCATATAAGATGGCTCAAGCTTGTCTTTCGGTTCTTCCGATACAACGTCCCATAATTCTTCATGGATCAGTAGCATTTTTAATTGAAATTTCCAGTTACCATAATTTTCGATGCCACGGAGCTTTTCCACGGGAACCTCAGGAACACCCGAAGATGAAGACATGTTGATAAAGGCAAACCACGTCGCTATCTCGATCCTGACCAGATGCCTCGACGCGTGCCGCGCGTGCGCATAGGTTATGTTTCGTACAATAATTCGATTTTGTTGAAAATAATATTTGCCGCACACGGATTAGTGCCTGGGCCCATAACCTGAAGGGTTTTAGGCAGAAAAAAGGTATGGCCGGATTGAAATAGCTTTTAAATACGGTAGCACATTTACATTTTACATAGTACAAGCAAACAGAGAACCCGGAACGGGAAGAGATAAGAGAACAAGAGAAGCAGGGTTGCAAATTGCAAAACGAGTTATAAGAAATTCGGTAGGATTGCCATGAAAAAATCGGTAGATTTCGGTAGATCTTTTAATACATATTACGTATAGGTATAATTGCATGAAATTCATATAATAATAAACTTATTTATATGTACCACTTTACCGAGGACATCAATCACCGAAAGAATGAACAAAATTCATATTTTCATTGATTTTAAAATCATAACAATTATCACTACCTACCTATACGAGTATAATGCTTTGTATGCAATAGTCCTACAATTGCCTCCATTAAGAGGCGGTTGCGAGTTTTGGTTTTTATTAAATTAAGTAACTAGTGGACCCGGCAGACGTCATCCTGCAACATATTATATTATTATTTGATTTATTAACACTTGTTGCTCCGTTACTTTTGGTCGTAGCCTGATATTGTATAGCCTAAGTATAGCCTTCCTCAATAAATGAACTATTCAAAACAAAAAGTTTTTTTTTAAATCGAAACAGTAGTTCCTGAGATTAGCGCGTTCAAACGAACAAACAAACAAACTCTTCCGTTTTATTATTATTATTAGTATAGAAGTACAGATTTTTAAATTAATTTCGGAGAAAATTCTTTCTAGGTGCATTAATTGCGGATGAGTGACGTAATGATAGAATTTTAAACACGAATGAAGTCTTCAATTTCCAGTTTATCTTCAAACGTAATTTACAAAATAAAAACGATCTTATTACTGTGCAATAAAATTCAAACTGCAATTCATTACACAATATTAAATTAGACCAAACGGGGAAATCCCTAATGCTCAGTACTGCTAACGCATGTTACGATCAAACAAAAACTGCACTTTTCTAAAAATCGGGAGAAATTACTTCAAAATCGGTATTTCGGTAAAAGGTAGTCATTTTCGGTAGATCTACCGAAAAATCGGTAGGTTTTGCGAGAAGTGAAGTTACACTAGCGGCACGCTATGATGGCCGGTTTGACACATTACAACAGTGATGTGGAATGTCAATTTATTCTCGAACAAAAAACAATTAAGTTTTGTTTTTGTACCTGATTAAATAGGTTTAATAAAACAAAAATGTAAATGTTTATTTAATTTATTTGAACGAACTGAATATTTGAATGAAAATGAATATACATACTTTATATGCACACAAGAAACATATGAATACAAAAGATACCAAAAAAGGTGCCACAAAAGGCCATAATTAATCAGATTCGTCCATACTACTATTTTCACTGTCGTCACTGCTATCATCACCTACATTAATAATTATATGTTCGTTTTCTATAATATTATCTATTTTCACATCTCTTTCATAATCTTCCCTTATTAATTTAACAGTTCTATTCACAACCTTTTCCCAGTCTCCTTTAGTCACATGTTCACAAGCTTCTTCTAATAATTTTAGCATTTTTTTTGTGGTAAATGGAGGTTCTGTATTGTGTCTTGCAGCATATCCCTTAATTTGAGCCCACACCAACTCAATCGCATTATACTCACAATGGTAAGGCGGTAACCGTATAACTCTGTGCCCATGTTCTAATGCTATTTCGTCAATGACGTATCGGATCTTGGTTGGTTTGTTTTCTTTTAAAAGACGTACTAATTCCGCTTTTAACATATTATTCATGTTTGCATCTACGCCATTTTTACGAAGCCATGCGACGATATCAGCTTTCTTTTGGGATTGGGCAGGTGGCTTGTCAATTTGCATCGAGTGGTATGGGGCGTTGTCCATAATTATAATAGATGGTTCAGGGAGGCTACACAACATTGAGGTAAACCATTCAGAAAATAAATTTTGAGTCCTAAACCTAAAACTACATTCGATAAAATTTATGAATCTCTGCACATCACTATCGTCAATAAAGTAATACAATTATTTCCTTCAAAGTCGTTATCAATTAATACGGAACTTCATGAGCGGACAAACGTCAAACCGGCCATCATAGCGTGCCGCTAGTTTTTTTTTTTTTAGGTATATTCTTCGGTATATTCCTATAGAGTGAAGCATAGAGATAGGAATGAGTGAAGTGACAAATTGACAATTGACATTGCATACAATAGGTATATTCCTATCTCTATGATAACAACAGACTGTCATGAGTGTAGTCTCTGAAGGAACCACAGCGTATAATTCTATTTGTTTATAGATAATTAAATACATAAACCAACAAACATTATCTTGCACTTTTATTTCACTGTAAAAAAAATATATATTTTCTCATCCCAACCCGCCTGTTGACGACGTATAAACGGCCCGCTCGACGTAGTACCTGAAACAAAGTAAACTGTAAAATTAGTAGATATAAATACATAAATAGAATAGATATAGAAAACATAGTACTTACCTTTAATAAGTAACATTTTGTAGTGCATTTTGAAATTAAATGGAACGGCCAAAAAACTACTGAAAAGGTATATAAATTATGAAATAGTCTATTTTGTCCCGGACTCACCCTTGACAACCGCTGGCTGCTCGCATTCGCATCACCGCCCGCCGGCAACACGTCGCCGCTCGCGACCCGCACAAATAACGCAAGACGTATAATACTCGCTCAGTGGTTTTCGGGCCGATTTATCTTACCGCATCGTTTCATTTCTTCGCTGAAGTACGCACCAGTCCCATCACCAACACCGCCATTATTCCCTGCCAGCGCCATCTTTATGTGGGGAAGTAAACAATATTACAATGGTATGTGCAATTTTATATATGGTGGAAGCTCAATAGGTGGCGCTGTTTAAACTTCTGAATCACGCTGTTGAGACTACTTGTAGATAGTATAAGTGCCGGCGACGACTTGTACCGTGAGCGCCCGCGGCCTTATTGTAGGAGTAGGGCCGCCCTCCTGCTAGCCTGTGACTCTTCTTGCGTAGAGCAGATTGTCGACGAATGGCCACGTCGACGTTCCGCTCCCGCAAGGGGAGTCGCAGCCTAGCAAGGAGGGCGGCCATACTCCTAAGGCCGCGGGCATAGAAAATACACTATAGGCCGCGGGCGTTCGTATAGAAGTGTTCGTATTCGTATTAGTATTGCGCGTAATGCCCGGTTCACATTTATTCCAGTCCAGTGATTCAGCGGGTAATCCAGTCCAGTGCTGGACTGGATCATATCGTTCACATTTATTCCAGTCGTTCAAAAGCTGTAGATCGGTAACACTACAGTGACAATGCTTTCAAGAAAAGAAAGGAGTTTGAAAATTGTTTTAAAACTGTTCAATTATTACTGTTAGAAGAAGTAGCTGATTTCTAATATTTGAGAAGAACCTTCTATTTGCATACCCTCACAAATATTTTGCAGGGCGGATTGGCGCATGTCTTTGTGTCTATAAAATTCCGAAGTAATGTCCCACAAACATGCATGTTCTCTGTACAAAGAAACAAACTGAAGAGTTTGGTTTTCAGTTAACTTCATTATTAGGAATTAGTCACCACCTATTATCTATCCCAAAAAAACAACAATTCGTATTCACTGTTTAACGTGTAATCCAGCACTGGATTGGCCGTTCACACTATTCCAGTGGCGCTGGAATGGGCGCGCTGGAATGAAAAATAGACCGCCATTCCAATCGACTGGACTGGATTGATCACTGGAATGGTACATTCCAGTGCAGGTTCAGCCCGGTTCACATTATTCCAGTAGCATTCCAGCGCTGGACTGGAATGCTGGACTGGAGTGCTACTGGAATAATGTGAACCGGGCATAATAGTTCACAATTGAGATCGAACGACTTAGTTCGCTGCTCCGAAACGAACTAGTTCGCTCTTTTAGTTCGTTAGTTCGTGTTTTGTATTTCGTTCCCAGCTTTTCGCAGCGGGAGCCGTTTTCAAAACGGGCGAACTATCTGCCTTGAACTGAATGTAGTTCGTTCGCTCGTTCGTTTTGATATTGCTTCTGCTGCCACGTGACTATTGAACACTGTACAAACATCGCTACAATTAATGAACAAAAAATTACAATAATGTATGAATAATAATATTCATAATATAAGCCTATTTAATGTTTTATTTTATCATACGTTAAGCAAAAACTATGAAAATTGCGAAGACGGAGGAGTACGAAAAGCACACTTATAGTTTATATGTAGGAGAAGTGCAAACGGCTAATATTTTTCAATAATAATGCTTATAAAGTACAGCAAGTAGGTAGCAGATATAGGATAGGAATCCGATCCGTGCGTAAGCGAGATGGCATTCGTTCGGTTAACGGCACGTCACTCATTCGTCTCATGTTGTCACGAACGAGTGAACTGTTGAGCGGGAAATATGGGGATCTAGGTCTAGTTCGCGTAGTTCGCCTGTGGGAGTCGTTCTCGCGAACTAGTTCGTTCGCGAACTACACAAGACTACTGTTCGTGTGGTAACTTTGACACACAACAAAACTGCTAATTTTTAATATATTTTGTCGTTTTTAACTACTTTTTACAATTTGACAGTATGAAAACCAGCAAGAGGGCACTGATTAACTCTTAAGCGACTCTTTTATCTCTTAAGCGACGTAGTAAAAGTTTTTTAAGAAAATACGCCGATGATGTATCAAAGTTACCCCGAATGACTGTACCTTATATCTATATTCCGTGGTTATATCGTTGAGCGATTATTTTGTTTCCATAACGACATCGCACGATTCAAATCACGAATGTTCTATGCGAGAGCGAAACAGAAACACTCGAACGAAAGAGAACGGAACAACCGAATATCCGCCGTAATAACATTTTTGTCACCTACCAAATTATGCTTTAAGATGACCGCATAAGAACTTTATTCAGTTACATGTCCAGTACATACTGATTTAACGAATATATTTTTGTTCGGCTATATATTCATTACGTTTTAGCGCTATTTTTGCGTTATATTTTCTGTTTGAATAAAATTAAAAATCAGTTTCTATAGTGTACGATCATGACCTGTAATACGCTCGATATGTGGTATTCTTGGTATTAAATAAATAAATAAGTAGACACGAGCACCAGTGAACCATTTTATTTAGGAGCAGCCATCCACAGAACACTATACTCCTGTCGGACAGCCATCACACATCATCTACAATGTTGCCAGACCTAAGATATTTTATTAATATAAATGTTGCCATATTATAACACATACAACACCATATACGACATACGACCTTTTTAGTCATACATGCTTCATATAGTTTTATCGATTTTTAAGTTTAATAACGTCATTGCAACATTTTTTTTCATGAACGCATCCTTACTTTTCTTTAAAAATACCGGAACGCACTTTTTCCTAGGGACAACACACTAATATAATGGGTGCGTTCCAATGAGCGACCAAATCACTCAAAACGCAACTTTTTTCTATGGAGAATTGAATGATTTGAGCGTTTTGCATGCTAAAGTGGAACACACTGAATAATAGTAATGGGGGCTTTACATCTATACTAATATTATAAAGCTGAAGAGTTTGTTTGTTTGTTTGTTTGGTTGAACGCGCTAATCTCAGGAACTACTGGTTCGAATTGAATTTTTTTTTGTGTTGAATAGACCTTTTATCGAGGAAGGCTATAGGCTATGTAACATCACGCTGCAACAATTAGGAGCGAAGAAATAATGGAAAATGTGGAAAAAACGGGGAAAATTATTCATTCTCGAGGGCTTTCGTTGCATGCGTTGCGAAAACGATTCAAGATACCAAAAATACAATTAATCTTGATCTGGTCTCAACTCTAGGTATGATGAATTAATCTTGCTGTGATCCTTTGCTACTTTGCTATTATTTTGTCGTAAGCTTTATTTCTAAGTTTAATTTAATTTAACCTGAATTAATTTTGGTGATAGTTTATTATCTTCCCGAAATTCCTACGGGAGCGGGACCTACGCGGTTGATACTTACGGGTCCCGAAGCGAAGCGAGGGCGGTTCGCTAGTTATACATATATCAGAATCAGAATTTTCTGATTCTGATTGCTCATTTACACTCGCGTCTCGCGGCTCGTCTCGTGGATTGGCTCCATGCTCGCGCGAGCCGATCACGAGACGAGCTTATGTTTACACTCTCGCGGTGTGCTCACTTGCTTTCGATCTTTCTACGATGGCGGACATCGAAATATTAACAGCAGCAACTCTAAGTTTAGTGAGCTTTTACTACTACGTAAGCCATTTACATGAGCCATTTACTGCGCCAGATTTCATGGACTGTTTTTTCATCCGGAGATGCTTCCGAAAAGTTGCCATGAGTGAATTTTTTTTCGCTTTAACATCTACCACGGGTCGATGCATTTCATCACATAATCTAGACCATGCATCGTTAATTTTTTGATTATTTTTGTTCAATTTATGCTTCGGATTCCATATGATCTCTAATCTCTTCCCTTTGAATCAGTTCAATGAACCGTAATGTGTCGTCTTGAGACCAATCCACTGCAATATCACTTGCTACAATCGCAGCGCAACACGACCGAACGGTCCAAACGTTTGTAATTTGAATGAAACGCGAACGCGAGTGTAAACACCCCGCTCGCGTCCCCTGCGAGCTCCTTTGAGTCGTGCCCAAAAAACCGCTACCGACGCGAGCGCCGCGAGACGCGAGACGCGCCGCGAGCGGTGCTGCGAGCTAGTGTTTACATTCTCGACTCGCGGCGCGTCTCGTGGATCATCTCGTGGCTCGCGCGAGAGTGTAAACCAGCTATGATAGTAATGGGGGCTTTACATTGTGGCAAAGGGAGATCTTCCGCCAGGCGAGACGACATGCCTGGGGGGCGGCCGGGCCCCGAGTGAATGTACTCGAGGCTTGGTATATATGCCGGCGATCGACAATTCTTCGATAGCGCGATTCAGGCTTCGGTGACGTCACCGTGTGACGTGTGTGCGGTGTCGCCACATCACCCCCCTGCTCAGACCGGAGGTCGATCCGATGTTGCAGCTCATGCTCTTCGACGTTGGTGACCCGTTGATTGTTTTGCCCCGAAGATACCCTCTATCCGCGGTGAGTCGGGATGGGAGGGTGAGACGACAGTTGCGGAGGGCGAGTGGTGCACTCCAGCCGTCCGTGGAGTCGTCGTAGGGGCAGCTGGCACGGGCTCAGGAAGCGGAACACTATACGCTGCGATGAACCCGGCGAGCTTGGCTGAGTGTCAGGGAGACGCGCTGCAGTGTCCGTCGGGTGTGAGCGGTGAGGTGAGGTGGGAGGTGAGGCCTGAAGCGCTACCGGTACCAGAGGGGACGTGTTCTTGTCCGGAGGTCACCAGTTTGGCAAAGGGAGATCTCCCGCCAGGCGAGACGACATGCCTGGGGGGCGGCCGGGCCCCGAGTGAATGTACTCGAGGCTTGGTATATATGCCGGCGATCGACAATTGTTCGATAGCGCGATTCAGGCTTCGGTGACGTCACCGTGTGACGTGTGTGCGGTGTCGCCACAACATTATATATATAATTTGCAGAACGCTAATTCAGTGCACTAACTAGTATCATCATACATTACTATAGTCCGTTTTTTTCGCTGCGGACTAAATTGACACATGCAAATGTCAATTTTCGAAATAATGATACCAGCTTTATATTAGTAGTGTTGTTCTACGATACCGGTTTTATGAATCGTAACTTTTTACTTTTATCAGATAATTTTATTTTTATTTGATAATAGACGAATCTTTTAAAAATCATGGTAACTATGGAGTGTCACAGATAAAAAATATATTTATTAATTTTAATTACTTATTACACTAAGTAAATACAACAATTATTGACTTCTTGTTGAAGAATACGCAATAACAAGGTTAAGGTACATTTTATAGGTCATATTATTTTAGACACATTTTTTATTATTACCGAAAAACGATACTAGATTGCAAATTACGTAAAGTTACGGTAGAGGCACATCACTATTAATGATTCGCAAAAAGGTGGCAACACAGCTAATGTCAATTTAGTCCGCAGCGAAAAAAAAAACAGACTATAGTACGCTCACTAGTATACTAGTACTAGTATACTGCCTTTACACTATGCGAATTTAGCACGCTAGCTCAGTTAGCGCTCTGCAAATTGTATAATGTAAAGCCCCCATAAGGAATATTGCTACAGACAGTTATAAAAGTGTCTGAAGTTGTTTTTACGTTTTGAAAAAATGGTTGGAGTTGGAATTTCTTCTGCTTCTTTTTTGAGATGATAATGTGATGTTAATGATGTATGAAAGAATATTAATACTTAGGCACTTCTCACACAACGCTATTCATGAGCTACGCGACTGCAACGCAACCCGTAATTTGTATGTATTTCACACTATGTACTGACAGGCATACGCGACTCCAGTCAGTCAAAAGTGTCAGATACATAGAATTTTGTGATTGCGTCGCAGTCGCGTAGCTAATAAATAGCCTAATGTGAGAAGTGCCTTAGGCAATGAGTACCGAATTAGGTAGTAACTAAATATATTAGGTATGTTCCCTTATTTTTCATGTTGTTTTTGTGATATTAATGTTACTAAATCAAATGATTACACTGTTATCAAATAAATAATATCCCTTTGTATAAAAATTTTTAGTTACTATTTTTTCCCTACAGTTTCGGCCAAAATACGATCTTTTTAACTCTCGAATCTCGATCTTCTTCAAAATATAGTTGGCAACACTGGTTCGCGGTTCGTTCGTTTCGTCGTTCGTTGGTTGAAGTTTGAATTTGGAATTTTTGGTAGAAAAGAAATGAAAATTGTTTTACATTCCACCTTTTGTTTTATATCATGAAGAATCACATTTATTTTCATCGATCGTTAGGTATTCCTGATTCCTGGATTTCACGGTGAGTAAAGTGTGATTTTTTTATGTTAATACATTCTTTATTTTCATTTCATCGCTCAGTTTCAGTTTGGTTTTTAGTTTTAATTATAAAAAATGTTGCGTCCTTAATCTTAAAGGAATCCAATAAGATCCAAGACAAAACATACACTCATAATCATGCTCATAATAGACTGAGAACGATAAAAATCTTGATGTTTAGGTTTACCTAGGGTGCTCGACGATGATTCTACCAGTGCCTGCAACTTGTTTCTGAATTTCACAGAATACTTAGGATAGCTTAGAATAATTAATAGTATAGAAAATAGTCAAAATAGAAAACGAGTCAGCGCGGCCATTTTGTAGTTAGTATTCAATGTCAATGCGCGCCAAACGTGTCTCGCGAAAAAAATAATAATTATGACGAAATCTCAGATTAATTAAGACCGAGCGCTTGTATGACTACTGTCCTTCTATACTATAATTATTCTAATTATGATAGTAATTCTGTATGTTACAGACTCAGACCAATAAACTATAGATGGAACTCCGTGAACAAAAGAGTGAAGCCAGCAAAAAGTAAGCCTCGCTATATATACACACGGCGGAACTCACACCAATATGGAGTTTTGTGTTCTAAATAATAAAAAAGGAATGAAGCTTTGTGTTCCAAAAAATAAAGTTTAAATTTGTTGCGTTTGGAAGACAGTTCAAACTGCCAACATAGGGCATACTATTAGTTTCGATGTGTGCTTTCAGCTGACTTGCTGGCTCCACTCTTTTGTTCCTGGCGCTCCGTCTATAGTTTATTGGTCTGAGTGTTACAGACATTTTCATCAACTTCAAAGCCTGATTTATTAATAAACAATCATTTATGATAATATCTAATCCTACTATAGTTCAAACTCAAAATTATTATTATAAAAATTCAATTGCAATAAAAAAATTGTTTATTTTACCAGGTGTCACCTGAGCCCTGGCCCACTATGTTCCAGTGAACAGTGAACACCACATTGGATGTTGATGTGACATTGTGATGGATTTTTGGTAAGATTTTTGCTAAATCCATACTTCCATACTAATATTATAAATGCGAAAGTCTGTCTGTCTGTCTGTAATGTTTTCACGGCTAAACTACTGGTCCAATTTGGATGATTTTGATTGAAAATAGTTGAAGACCCACAGTCACACATAGGCTACTTTTTTTGTTCAAAAATCAACCCTTAACCCCTAACGGCTTGAAATAGGGGATGAAAGTTTGTATGAAATTCCACGCGGGCGAAGCCGCGGGCAGAGGCTAGTTATCATACTTAAGTCAAATCAGTAGATTCTTTACCTCAACTTCTCACCATCTCCAAGGGTTGACTGGCAGAGAATGCCATTAGGGATTAAGTCCGCCCATTGTAATACCTAGTCATAGGTTGTCAATAAAGTGTGAAATAAATAAATAAATTCTTGTACATGAAAGATATATTAGAAAAATTATTACAGGGGCTACTGTATATTATATGCTTTTGTTCACGCTGATGTGTGAGATGACTGGCAAAGCTGTCTGTCTCTTAGAAACATTAAGTTGCTACAACTATTATTATAATCTGTTGATTTATCGAATAACTTGTTCATCTCAATGTCTATGCTTTTATCGTCTATGTGTTCCTTTTCCGTTTTCTTTTATTTAACACAAAAATAAGGACTTTTTCACTATCTATGCATTGGAAACTAGTATATCCCCATGAGGCTTTGCGACTATCTCTGACCTATTGTGGTCAATTTTATGGATGTAGGTTTTAATGCATTTTTAACCGACTTCAAAAAAGGAAGTTCTCAGTTTGACCTGTATGTATGTATGTATATTTGTGCGCGATTATCTCCCGTTTGGTTGAACCGATTTTGATGCGGTTTTCAGCATAATATTTGTCAGACTTAGGAGGAGATTTTAGGCATATTGTTTGGCTGAACCGATTTTGATAGGGTTTTCAGCATCGTGTTTATCAGACTTAGGAGAAGGATTTAGGAATAGTAACCGCGTTTAACTGAACCGATTTTTACTTTTCGGCGCTAAAGTCGGTTCTATTTTGTTAATAGTTATTTTATTTATTTATTTTTATTTGTTTAGGATATCAAATGAGGATACAAGAATCCAGCACAGCCCGTCTGCTCCTGCCATCACAACTGTGACGGACAACAAGACAGATGGACCAATGATTTGGCAAAGGGAGAACTCCTCACAGACAAGATGACATGCCTGGATGGAAGAGAAGAAAAGTAGGTCAATTCAACTGTATTATTTTTTTGTACGTTACCTCATAACTTTGTACTGGGTGAACCGATTTTGATAATACTTTTTTCATTCTAAATAAAAAAAATATTGTCTGGTCTCGTATTTGAGCCACATCTGGCGAGCAGTTTTTGAGTTATCTTGTCGACGGTATTCCAAAATGGTATTACAGCGGCGGCTCTGCTTCATCGCATTCACCCATTATAGTACACAGGGTTCCTCATTGAGGAGGCCTGAAGCACTCCATGCTGTGTGGAAGCGTCAGTGGCCAACCCAGTGTCGGAAGCTTACATGCCGCCCGAAGGCTTCCGACACGCCTTAAAGACTGCTATCTATCGATAACAACCGGGACCGACGGCTTTACGTGCCCTCCGAGGCACGGAAGCGCTATGATATAATGCTTTAATCTTGTAAGCTGTATTTTCACTTAGCTTTGCTGTGTGGAAATTCCTATATCGCTTGATTCAATGATAAGTTATAAGCATGATTGAATGTTTTGAACGCATGTTAAGTGACGCCTTTTTGTCACATCCTTAAAATTTAAAATGCACTCATAGGGTCACAGGCTTTGAATGACGCCCTTTTGTCATTTTTAACACTAAACTAAAGCAATTGAGCCTTCAATGGACGCTTTTTTGTTTGAAATTTAATTTCAATTGCAGCATGAAAGCATTGAGCCTTCATTTGACGCCTTTTTGTCACAAAACTAAACTCAATTGCAGCATTAAAGCATTAAGAATTCATTTGATCCCTGATTGATAAATTTGCACTCAAAAATTTCGCATGTTACCGACGCCATTTTGCCGTGTCATCTTATGTAATACCAGAAAGTTGTTTCGTGGTTGCTTATACGCTTTGGCCCGACCATTTTCAGCTCACATCGACGTATCGTTGGCGGGTTCGAGGGCGGTGCTTGCGGTCGGTGTTGGTGGACGCTGCTCGTGCTGTCGGCGGGCTCCGCGGCTGCTGCGTGCTTTGTGCTGGTTGGCGACTTCATCATATACTGGTAGGATTGCACAATTACCTATAATCTTACCTGGCTCCAAAGATGTATTAAATATCTAGATGGAACATCGAATCCGCGAAAACGTGTCAAAAAGTTGTGGCCAACAGTTGAAGTCTTAAGGTCACTTATTAGAAAGCGTGCTGGCATACGTGGTCGTTTAACCATATTTAAAACTTATTTACAAAAGTTTAGAAACGTTAGAACTCCTTCTAGTTTAGAAATTAGAGAAATCACTTTAAGATTATCTCAAATTCAAGAATTATTAACTAAGTTTGATACTGTTCAGTTAGATATAGAAGGTATTGCATCTAATTTAGGAGAACAATTTGTAGAAAGAGAGAGGGCAGGGAGCGAGTTGTATGCTGAAACAGCCCTTGCCCAAGAAGTGATAGACTCGGTGGCGAGTGTGGATAAGCATAACAATGAGTCAAATTCTATTGTGAATAATAACTTTAATTCAATTAAGTTTCCAACTATAAACTTGGCCACTTTTGATGGCAACTATACCAAGTGGCTCGAGTTCCGGGATACCTTTGACTTAATAACAATGGGTCCATTGCACCAATTAATAAATTTCATTATTTAAGGAACTCTTCGTCTGGTAGTACTAGTATTGTAATAAGGACTATAGAGTTTAGTGCTAGTAATTATCAAATTGCCTGGAAAGTCTTATGTGACCGGTATAACAATGAAACTATACTTTTGAATAATCACTTACATGCCTTAGTCTCTATTAATCCCATTCAAAGAGAATCTTTTAAGGCTTTAAGATATTTAATTCATCAAGTTCATAAGTACTTAAATGCCTTAAATAATTTAAATATTTCTACAGAAGGCTGGGACCCCATAGTAATATTGTTAACAGCGGCAAAGTGAGATCCCAAAACCAGTAGCAAATGGGAGGAACATAAGGGGCTCCTGAAACACCGGCCTTCCCTTGCTGAATTTACTCAATTCATAGAAAATAGAGCCAATGTTTTAGAAACAGCTCCTTACAGTCAAAGCAACACCGATCATAAATATTCTAGTACTAAAGATGGCCATCAACATAGAGGGAATAAATCATTTACAACTTCTTTAAATAGTTCCAGCATCAAACCATGTGTCATTTGTAATAAACAACATCAAGTATATCAGTGTCAGATATTTCGGGCCATGAGTATAAATGATAAATGGACTGAGGTCACAAAACATAAGTTATGTACCAATTGCCTTAGAATGGGTCACATTAGGGATGTTTCGATACCCCCAAAGTATCGATACCTATTCATATGAGTAGCACTCATAGATTTATTATATAACTAGCTTTTGCCAGCGGCTTCGCCCGCGTGAATTTCGTTTAAACTTCACCCCTTTATTTCACCCACTTAAGTGTCATAAACGTAAGAGTAGATAAAATATAGGTATACTTAATCAGAAAGCTTCGAACTGCTAAGCTATCGGGAGTTACACGTGTTATTGTGAGTCAACCATAAAAGATAGACATATGCTGTCGTGGAATATTTTTTATATAATTTTAAGGAGAACATTTCCGTCATACATGATTTCTGTGTAGCTTTAACCATTAAGGTTGTACACTCGACGGAAGCTTAAAAAATGGAGTAACTTCTCCCGTTTCCCCAACATTTCCCTTCACTGCTCTGCTCCAATTGATTGTAGCGTGATGAAAAGGATACTATAACCAGCGCGGGAGTATGGAAAATAATTGTACCAAGTTTCGTTAAAATCCGTCGAGTAGTTTTTGTTTCTATAACGGTTATACATCAGACAGACAGACAGACAGACAAAAATTTTACTGATTGCATTTTTGGCATCAGTATCGATCCCTAATCACCCCCTGATAGTTATTTTGGAAATATATTTAATGTACAGAATTGACCTGTCTACAGATTTATTATAAGTATAGATTTTCTCTGGCTGTATGGGCTTAGCCCCTTTGCCTGTCCGTAAGGACTTATGAGCAAAAAAATTTCTATGAACTTCATATTTTTTATTTAAATTGAAATAAATTCGATATTATCGACCAAAATATCGATATTATCAACTCGATAATTTCATTGCCTCGATATAATTATCGATATTTTTATCGATATTACAACAACCTTGCATCCCTACTTGTGGCGTAGACCCCACGTTGGGAAAGACCATGGAAAGACCGATCTAAGGATTATAAGGTTTCTGATTTGGTACGACCAATTTTCGACAGATGGCGCCACTGCCATTCAAAATGATTTCATGCAGTTTTCGCCGACAAAAAGAGATGTTTGAGAGGAAAGTATAGGTGTATCGTTTGTTAGTTTTGGACAGTCACGTTCGATATAAGACAGATTTTGGTTTTAGCGTTCTGTTGTTGAGTAACAGGATTTATGATTCGAGGTAGGGTTCTTGTTTGAATAGATTATAGAAGGTGCAGTTAACGGGGCTGAAAGTTTGTTCAAGAGTTAAAACAGAATCAAGATCTGTTTTTATTTTATTTTATTTATTTTATTTTATGTTTACAAAATCCACTGCTCTTAGAAGTAAAGGTTTAATTTTGTTATGTGGTGTACAATAAAGAATATATAATAATAATATATTATATTTAGGTAAGTACACATAAAAGGGCAGTGCTATAGGAAATAAAAAACCGGCTTTGTTAAATAAAAAAATGTAATAAAAAATATGCATTTGTTTTTTCAGTCTTTAGTAAACCAGTTCATCTGGCGACCGTGGCCCAGTTCACTTGCAAATAAAGATTATTCTATTCTATTCTAAGGGCTTCTATGCCGATGTCTGGCGTGGTTGTTAGCGTCTCGCAGAATACCTGGCGACAGATACGAGTGTTTCAATTAGTCAGTTCAATAACTCTTTATTTGACACTAAGAAAAAAGACATGAATAACAACATAAAGAGATGGTAAAGTGCAAAAGGCGGTCTTATCGCTACATATCGATCTCTTCCAGACAACCCCAATAGTCTATTTTGACAAAACAGACAGAAGACAAAAGTCCATTTTGAAAAATGGTATTTTTTTAAAGGGTTACCCTTGTTTCGTATAACAACTTTTGATATAATTTTAATAAATCGATGGAGCACTTTTATTTATTTATTTATTTAGGACAACCAACAAAACTTACACTTGTACATTTACATTGCGAAAAAAACATTATAATATTATTAGTTTAGTGCAGTCTTAATAACAGGTTGCCACGGCATGCATCGTGGACATGTATATACTTATTATAAAACTTAGTTATAAAACTTATCAGTTGGAAATTTTAAATCCGGTAATGTTAAATCTGGATTATGATCTGGATATTTGTTCCTGAGATTTTTTATTAAGTTTGCTATTTCTTCTCTTTTTCGTGTCATTTTGTGTAATATTGATTGACATAATGTTCATTTGATCGAATATTTATTTTATACAATGTTCATTTCATGAAATGTTCAGGTGGTTATAAACGCCCTAAAGTCAGTTCTGGCACTCGCCGGCCGCTGCCGCGGTACGCTCGCTTCGCTCGCTCGGCTCGTGCGTGCGTTCCTGTTAAAGGCAATTTGTTCAGTAAATATTTAAGGAAGAAAGAAAGAAAGAAAAATAGTTTATTTCACACTTAATACTTAAATAATGCAACTATTTCGAAAACATGATACATGAAGCTTAAATCTAAACACATCTTAAAAAGAAATAATAAAACAAAAACAAAAAAAACTAAAAGTAAACAAAAACAAAATTAAATTAAAAGTGGCGACAGAAAAAAAACAAACAAAAATAAATAATAATAGAGTTAAACCACAGAGTACCTGCTGTAGGTACTCTGTGGTTAAACGGCGCATAATAGTCTGTCGCTAGTGAAACTGACATTTATTACAGAAGTATAGTGTTCTGTGCATTTATTGCAAAACAGTTGCAGTACTTAGCTGCGTGAAAAAGGAAGAATTTATTTAAGAGTAGATTGCATTTTAATGTTAGCTGATATTTAAGTTGACCATTGAAAAATCAAACATTGGCTTAAAAAGTTACCTTAAAAAACTGTTCAACAAATTGTAATAAAAATATCCCACAATCGGTGGTATTTTTTTGTCGCGGATGTTAGGTTTTGCAACTTTTATGTTTTTACTGTCGAAAATTTTATTTTTGCAGACTTGAAAAACAAAATTGTCTTGTAATTTTGACATCACTTGATGTTTGTAAGTTTGATGGTTGTTTTCCAATAAAGTTTAAATACGATTTCATGACCGTTGTTTACTTTGATGACATTATTTGTCAATCATTCCATCAATATTTTCTTAAGACGTTGTCACGTTCAACTATCGTCAGTAAACCGACTTTACAGACAACCAGTATTTTTCGTGTGGCCGAAGCCAAGACACTTTGCACATTGCACTAGCGGTGATTGGTCCGCAACTGGTCTGCGTTGCATGCCGATGTAGAGTTTCTCCTCCTGTATTAGGCGTTTGTGGAGGGTTGGCGTTACTTCTAGCGCTGGGTGACATTCATGGGGATTCCTTGCTTTTTTCCTGTATTTTACTCTGAGTGTGCTCTCCTTTGTGTCGACCCCGTCGAACAGGTGTTTATTCTGGGATCGGATGTTGTCTCAAATCTCGGAGACACAAGAAACAAATCATTTCCAAAATTATTTACAATGTAATTCCGACTCTTTCCTCGTCAACTTAGGTCTATAATCGAATAATATCTAGTCACAGGTCTCAAACCTAGAAGCCAAACCACTTAAGTGCCAAAACTACATACAATTTAATTTTAATATTGTTTTTACTGCTTTCATCAGTATTAATTTAATTCCTTCTGATTGTTTGGTAGTACCAAAAATAACAGGCCTCTTACCTAGTGCCTACATAAATATTGATATGTTAGAGTTACCAGATAATATTTCTTTGGCAGATCCTTTGTTTTATTTACCTTCTGAAGTAGATATTTTGCTTGGGGCGGATCACTTCTTTAATATTATAGGCAATAATAAAATAACTTTAGGTCAAAATAGACCTGTTTTACAAAGCAGTAAGTTAGGCTGGTTGGTGGCTGGCCATGTTGGTAATTCAAATGTAAGTAATGTAAGCTTACAATGTAATGTAATTTTATAAAAACTGAGTCTTCTTCACTTCAAGAAATTAATAACTCGCTTAAAAGGTTCTGGGAGGCAGAGGAACTGCCTTCAGATATTAATAGTAATTATTATTCGGTAGATGAACAGTTCTGTGAATTACATTTTAAAAATAATACCCGCCGCTTGCCCGACGGTCGATTTTGTGTCAAGATGCCGCTCAAGGAGGATCCTGAGCAGGAACTTGGTAACTCATTAGTCATAGCAATGAGACGCTGACGTAACTGCCTACGGCATCTGTTGTACAAATGTTTTTCCTTTTTTACACTTTTTTCTTTTCTACAAAAAAATATTATTTTATGCAAATCGGGGCAACACACTCCCTAGGTACTATCGTATCTCTATAGAAAAATCCTAGACAGAGTTCAATCACCTTTGTGCTTTACGTGCCGTACTGCTAACATTGAGATACTATGTACTAAAGAAATTTTTATCGAAGATTTTATAATACTCACTCTTCCTCCTCGATCCTCCTCGATCCTCAGACATATTGTGCTCGTATTGTTCGCTGGTTATGAAATAAATATATGAATATTATTACGAATATAATAAATATATGAAATTCTTACAATATCTTTTTAAAAATGTCACTCGTGCGTGCGTCAAATTCACGGCGGACCTTGCGAATGAAAACGGAAAAGTAGACGGTCGAATTCGATATTCAATTTGGTTTTTATTTTTTCTATTATGCGGCCAAGGACACTTTTTTACATAGAGATTTCCTTGTGTGTTGACTAATAATTCAATAAATTATTTTATAATGTAGGTAAATATACAAATATTTGTATTTTTTCAGTAAGTATATAACAGCTATACAACAAGTATACAACAACGATTTAAAAACTTTATTAATTTATTACAAATCCATCACACATCTCAATCAATCAAACACTTTTTTTTAACTTAGTTTTTTATTACATACGAGTTTACTGTTTTAAAAAATAATACATTTTTGTATCCATACAACCGCCCGAGAGATACCTACAAAGTCAGCAGCCTTACTCTTGAAACCGATTCGAATTTGATTTTGTTTCTGATTCGAACTCGAATTCGATTCGTACTCGATCATGAAGGCGTACTCCCGAACCAAATCGAATCGAATAACGAGATCGAGTTTCGATCGAACGTTATCAGCGTCGTTAAGCGTATCCGGTAGCTGACGTCACAGTCAAGTGCGAGAAGTACATAGATGTTGATTTATAGATGACGTTAAAGGACTGTATTAGGCGTTTGTGGAGGGTTGGCGTTACTTCTAGCGCTGGGTGACATTCATGGGGATTCCTTGCTTTTTTCCTGTATTTTACTCTGAGTGTGCTCTCCTTTGTGTCGACCCCGTCGAACAGGTGTTTATTCTGGGATCGGATGTTGTCTCAAATCTCGGAGACACAAGAAACAAATCATTTCCAAAATTATTTACAATGTAATTCCGACTCTTTCCTCGTCAACTTAGGTCTATAATCGAATAATATCTAGTCACAGGTCTCAAACCTAGAAGCCAAACCACTTAAGTGCCAAAACTACATACAATTTAATTTTAATATTGTTTTTACTGCTTTCATCAGTATTAATTTAATTCCTTCTGATTGTTTGGTAGTACCAAAAATAACAGGCCTCTTACCTAGTGCCTACATAAATATTGATATGTTAGAGTTACCAGATAATATTTCTTTGGCAGATCCTTTGTTTTATTTACCTTCTGAAGTAGATATTTTGCTTGGGGCGGATCACTTCTTTAATATTATAGGCAATAATAAAATAACTTTAGGTCAAAATAGACCTGTTTTACAAAGCAGTAAGTTAGGCTGGTTGGTGGCTGGCCATGTTGGTAATTCAAATGTAAGTAATGTAAGCTTACAATGTAATTTTATAAAAAACTAGTTGTCTCTATAATTTTCGAAAATTCCTCTCGGTTTCTGAGATATCATCAGATCCTGGTGTCCTTATCAGCGGATCATGCTTGGAATATCTACTTTCCAGCAAAAAAAGAATTATCATAATTTGCTCCTAAACGTAAAAATCGTTGAACAAACATAAAAAGCATAATACCTATTATGGTCGAATTGAAACTCTCCTTCTTTTTAGAAGTTGAATTGAATCTCTGTTCCACGATAGGTTTTTTTTTAATATACAAATAAATAACGCTGTTTGGAATAAAATATCTAGCATACTTTCCGTGGCATTATATTATTTAAAAATATAATATGACTAGCTTATGCCCGCAGCTTCGCCCGCGTGGAATTCGTTTAAGCTTCACCCCCTATTTCACTCCTTTAGGGGATGAATTTTGAAAAATCCTTTCTTAGCGGATGTCTACATCGTAGTGGCTATCTGCATGCCAAATTTCAGCCCGATCCGTTTAGTGGTTTGGGCTGTGCGTTGGTAGATCACTATATAAGTCAGTCAGTCACCTTTGAGTTTTATAGATATAGATATATTTAGATAGCTATCTTTACTGTGTACAAAAGTGGTCGAAACATTTAGATTACTTAGGTATAACTCTACAAAAAGTGCCTGAGCTAATTCTCTAAAGTTACTTCGTTACGCCCGCGTGGAATTCGTTTAAACTTCACCCCCCCTATTTAACCCCTCTAGGAGATGAATTTTGAAAAATCCTTTCTTAGCGAATGTCTACATCATGGTGGCTATCTGCATGCCAATTTTCAGCCCGATCCGTCCAGTGGTTTGGGCTGTGCGTTCAGTTCAATCAGTCGAAAATCACAAAATTTCATCCCTTATTTTATCCCCTTAGGGGTTGAATTGATCAAAATCCTTTCTTAGCGGATGTCTACGTCATAACATCTACCTGCATGCCAAGTTTCAGCTCGATCCGTCCAGTGGTTTGGGCTGTACGTTCAGTTCAATCAGTCGAAAATCATAAACTTTCATCCCCAATTTTAACCCCTTGGGGGTAGAATTGATCAAAATCCTTTCTTAGCGGTTGTCTACGTCACAATATCTACCTGCATGCCAAATTTCAGCCCGATCCGTTCAGTGGTTTGGGCTGTGCGTTGATAGATCACTATATAAGTCAGTCAGTCAGTCAGTCAGTCAGTCAGTCAGTCACCTTTGAGTTTTATAGATATAGATACGATCTTCAGAAATCGAATGAGATCGATTCAATGCCATACGATTCAGATCGTGAATCGATTCATAACGTTGCGATCCATTACGATTCAAAAAATCGATTCAAAGCAAAAACCGGGCATTCCTAATGTATGGTTTGTATGTATTTATTTCTTCGAAGTAGGCCTATACAAACTTTTCGAATGTCAAACTACGCTATCACTTCAACGAATCCCTACGGTGAGTGGTCTCGGAAGGAGAAGCGGCAAGAACTCCCAAGGAGGACTGTGACATACCGTGTCGCTATCTGGCAGCCGGCTTGAGCACAAGCTCGGCAACCGTATCTAGCACTCGCTTCGTGCTCGCGCTCCACCACCGCCGAGGACTGTGACATACCGTGTCGCTAGTTCTCGGCGAGCCTCTCCAGCGCTTCATCTAGCTTCATTAGGACATCTGAGGCTTGCTGCAGCAGCGCGGAGGCGTGCTGCAGCTGGCGGCGGCGCTCCGCCGCCGCCTCCTCCATATCCCGTATCGTCTGTAACAATGGAGAGATGGAGTTATTATTCGGGTTTCCTGGGATCGGAAACTATCTGATCTATTGTGTCCGATATTGTGAAAGATTGATTACTAGACTATACACCACACACTCAAATTCGGTGTACGCAGTACACACAATCGGACTAAGATAATTTTCTAAAATTTAAATTTAAATCTAAGTGTTTAAAATTAACAATAAGGGTATGATAAGGGTTATAAATAACCAAAAAATATCATTTTAATTAATGTTTTTACACCTTTAGTTACCGTAAATAATATTTATATTTATATCCACCAATCCGCATTGGAGCAGCGTGGTGGAGTATGCTCTAGGCCTCCTCAGTAATGAGGAGAGACCCGGGCTCAGTAGTGGGCCATTAGTGGGTTGTAGCTTAGCTTATGCTCTGTGGAGTGCTACATACCTGCACGGGCGGCGACGCAGGCTCCGGGGCTGCGCTGGCGGCCGCGGGAGTCTCCTCGGGCGCCGGCTCCGGCTCGGCCGCTTCGGGTATGGTGGTGATATGCCTGATATAGTTCGATGGGAATATGCCCGTCCTGGAAACACCATATTGTTTTTAGATCCACTTTCTCAGACCAATAAACTAGTACCTGGTTGACCGAGCTTTGCTCGGTTGAAAATTATATTTAGTATGAATCGCAAGAAATACGAGGAATTCCGCCATCTATTCAGGAGTCAAATCATACAACTGTTCACTGAGCACAAAATTCATTTTACTTATGTTACGGCCAAAGTGTCTTTCGTTACATAGTTCCATGGGAATATGCCCGTCCTGGAAACACCATATTGTTTTTAGATCCACTTTCTCAGACCAATAAACTAGTACCTGGTTGACCGAGCTTTGCTCGGTTGAAAATTATATTTAGTATGAATCGCAAGAAATACGAGGAATTCCGCCATCTATTCAGGAGTCAAATCATACAACTGTTCACTGAGCACAAAATTCATTTTACTTATGTTACGGCCAAAGTGTCTTTCGTTACATAGTTCCATGGGAATATGCCCGTCCTGGAAACACCATATTGTTTTTAGATCCACTTTCTCAGACCAATAAACTAGTACCTGGTTGACCGAGCTTTGCTCGGTTGAAAATTATATTTAGTATGAATCGCAAGAAATACGAGGAATTCCGCCATCTATTCAGGAGTCAAATCATACAACTGTTCACTGAGCACAAAATTCATTTTACTTATGTTACGGCCAAAGTGTCTTTCGTTACATAGTTCCATGGGAATATGCCCGTCCTGGAAACACCATATTGTTTTTAGATCCACTTTCTCAGACCAATAAACTAGTACCTGGTTGACCGAGCTTTGCTCGGTTGAAAATTATATTTAGTATGAATCGCAAGAAATACGAGGAATTCCGCCATCTATTCAGGAGTCAAATCATACAACTGTTCACTGAGCACAAAATTCATTTTACTTATGTTACGGCCAAAGTGTCTTTCGTTACATAGTTCCATGGGAATATGCCCGTCCTGGAAACACCATATTGTTTTTAGATCCACTTTCTCAGACCAATAAACTAGTACCTGGTTGACCGAGCTTTGCTCGGTTGAAAATTATATTTAGTATGAATCGCAAGAAATACGAGGAATTCCGCCATCTATTCAGGAGTCAAATCATACAACTGTTCACTGAGCACAAAATTCATTTTACTTATGTTACGGCCAAAGTGTCTTTCGTTACATAGTTCCATGGGAATATGCCCGTCCTGGAAACCACCATATTGTTTTTAGATCCACTTTCTCAGACCAATAAACTAGTACCTGGTTGACCGAGCTTTGCTCGGTTGAAAATTATATTTAGTATGAATCGCAAGAAATACGAGGAATTCCGCCATCTATTCAGGAGTCAAATCATACAACTGTTCACTGAGCACAAAATTCATTTTACTTATGTTACGGCCAAAGTGTCTTTCGTTACATAGTTCCATGGGAATATGCCCGTCCTGGAAACACCATATTGTTTTTAGATCCACTTTCTCAGACCAATAAACTAGTACCTGGTTGACCGAGCTTTGCTCGGTTGAAAATTATATTTAGTATGAATCGCAAGAAATACGAGGAATTCCGCCATCTATTCAGGAGTCAAATCATACAACTGTTCACTGAGCACAAAATTCATTTTACTTATGTTACGGCCAAAGGATCTCAACAGCGTGTTTCACAAAGTTGTACAGCGCCATCTAGTTTCATACTACTGAAATTTCAACACGTTACAAACAGTACCTCATAGAAGTTAACTGTGTGAGCGAATTAATTGCATTTTAAATAGGTACATACTTAATTAGATAAATTCATTGAACTTTCCTTCGTACTTTTCGCAGGCTTAGGCAGTCCCCGACTGAAATTTTTATTTGCGATAAAATGTATTGAATGTTTATGATAATTAAACAACATAAATAAATATACTTTTAGTTTAATGAGCAAGTTGTTAGGCGTACTTAAAATTTTATTGATTCTATTTACAACAATAGTAATTTCATCGATCTGACCATTATTTATTTAAAACTTTATTAAAATATATTTTTAAATCGATAATAACAAAACTAACATTTATTTACAAATATTCTCGTAAATATCACAAACGCACGTTAAACTATCACTACGCGTCCTGCGAGGTCAAGCGAGATAATCGCACTGATTTTTAATTTTATTCAAACAGAAAATAGGTAGGTATAACGCAAAAATAGCGCTTCAACGTAAGAATGAATATAATATTAGTATTAGCCGAACAAAAATATATTCGAGCGCCATCTAGTTTCATACTACTGAAACAAACAAACCGTATCTCATAGAAGTTATCCTAATGTTTCATAGATGGCGTCAGTTCAACACGTTACAAACAGTACCTCATAGAAGTTATCCTAATGTTTCATAGATGGCGTCAGTATGATGTTTTTAAAATCTCTTTATCTCGGGAACCGAGCTTTTCTCGAACCTGGGACCTTGATAAATCGATTCCTTGAGCCGAAAACCCCCTAATCTGTAACTTTCATGAAAATCTTTGCAGCCGTTTCCGAGATCGTGATTATATATATATAAATAAATAAATATACAAGAATTGCTCGTTTAAAGATATTAGATATGGCGGGGGCGCATCCTCATAATAATTGTAATCCTAATACCTACATCTAAAAGCCAATTTGTCGGATCCCTGGCGAAGTGATATATGAAGTTTCTGCAAGGGGTCTTGTGGATAATATCCAATTCATAATATCTTCGCAATCCGCGCGATAATGTGGAATATGTCATCCCTGGGTTCTGTTTTTTTACCCCCCAGCGTCGCGCCACCTGGTGTAATGTAACGTGCACTGGTTAGTTTTGGACCACGAAATATAGATGGACAGTCACGTTCGTGACTTGGTTTTAGCGTTCTGTTGTTGAGTAACAGGATTTATGATTCGAGGTAGGGTTCTTCAAATTCAAATTCCTTTATTTGTTAACATAGGTGTAAATGATAAAAAATAGTACACTATGTTAGACCCGTTTGGGTAATACAAATATTAAAATTAGGCATAGTTTTATAAATTAAATTTCGGTGTCAACTAAAAAATCATGGACTGAGTAATAACATTTAATAATTAAAAAAATTTTCAACCCAAGTTTAAATTTTTGAATGCTCTCTATGTTTCGTAGGAATGCGGGGACTTTATTATATAGCTTTGGTGCCATTCCATATACGCTTTTGCTTAGCAAAGCAGTCTTTGATGGTATTGCCAATACCTTTGTTTTATGACGCTTACTTATCAAATAATTATTAAATATGTCAGGGTTACTTTTAATAAATATAAAAAACATGCGTGCGTACAAAGTACACATGTCAGAAGTGAAACTTCTTTGGTTAGATTGTTTATCAAGGTACTGGTATCGCCCTCTGCCGGCCAGATTTTAATAAGTAGAAACAAAAATAGTAAATTTAAATAAAAATTTCTTTCTTTAAAAACATTGTAAAACAATTAGTAGAATTTACTTATCTAAAAGTTTAAAACTAAAAAAGGTAACTATCTTAAATAAAATTAATCTCAGCTTACTAATTAGAAGCCCGACAAAGCGCCACCACCTAGATTTGTACAATAAATAATTATATTAGTAAAAATTAAATAAACTTCGTTAAACTTAAGCGCCCCCTATCGGTAACTTATTAGTTACAAAAATAATAAAACACCAATAGACTTCTTAAAAGTGTAATAAAAGTATTCGTCACTATTAAAATTCTTTATAAATTGAGCGCCCTCTATCGGTAACGTAGGATTAATACTAGCTCACTCAACCCAACAACAAGAGAGTAAACTAAATTTAGACCGTCTAACAAGGTATTGGTAACGCCCTCTGTCGGCTACGACTTTTAACCAGGAGTAAAATAATAAACCTTAATAAAAATTTATTTCTTCAAAAACATTAAATAACAATTATAATAGTGGGATATATTTACAAAAAACCTTAATAAAAATTTATTTCTTCAAAAACATTAAATAACAATTATAATAGTGGGATATATTTACAAAAAACCTTAATAAAAATTTATTTCTTCAAAAACATTAAATAACAATTAGTGGGATATATTTACAAAAAAGTTTTAAATTTAACATGCTACGTTCGCCCTGTCTTACTCTCTCTCAATCAGTCTCGATCACTCTATCTCTCTCTTTTCCGACACTTCCGTTGCATACCGGCGTGACGTTTCATCCGTTTCATCTGTAAAAATTTTACCCTCATGCGCCTAAAGAAGTTTCACTTCAATAATTCGTATATATATATAGGGATGGGAATGTCAATAAATTAAGGTTTATAAAATGCGATCTACAACTGTCCATACTTTGAATCTTTGTGATAGCACTTTTTTTGAGCTTTAAATATATCTTCCCGCTTAGCATAGTTTCCCCAAAACATGATTCCGTAACGTAAAACGGATGAGACAAAACCATGATATACAGTGAGCAGGGCTTTTTGATTTAAAGTTTTTGACAACATAATTATGTAAGGCATAAGAGTTAAGGCATAAGATAATTAATTCTTTTTAAAAAGAAAATTGACATTTGACATTTAAGTCCTACAACGATTTTTTGGCGCGTGAAAGACGTGTGGGTGACAGAGACAGTGCCTTACAGTTTGCCTTGCCTGTATGGCACTGTCTCTATCACCCTCAAGTCATTATAGTGTCATTATTTTATGTCATGTCTGTGAGAGACATAGAGAGATGTATTAGGTGTAGGGTTGCCACCTTTTTTTTGCAAATAAAGTACATTGGTGAGAAAAAAAAGTACATAGTATCAAAATAAAGTACAATTTATTTTTCTTTATTATTATATTTAAAAACATATTTTTATTGCTTTTTACAGTTTGTATCAAATTAGGATCTCGACTAAACAATTGCACAGCATCTTTACAATCTATATTTGAATTAAAATTAATAAGTGATTCATTTTTTATTACAAAGAAATCAAATCATGCGAAATAAAGTATTTTCGTGTGCTTTATTGTCTCATAAAGTATAGAGTACAATTGCCTGAAATAACGTACAATACTTTATTATAAAGTACGGGTGGCAACCCTAATTAGGTGTTTTCGTTACGAAATTTATCAATTCGGTCCCCACGCCCAAGGCCCGCGATAAAAGCTATGCAATAGCTTAAAAGTCTTACTGCTGGTGCTGAACTTGGTAAGGATGTGTTGTATTTTAAAAACACTTTTTTTATTGTAGGATAAGCGTTTAGCACCTCCAGACTTGTGCACTCATACTTTAAATATTGTAGGGTAAAAAGTAAAAAGGACACGCATGGCTAGCAGGCGCCTCTATCGGTCAAATTCGACATACAAGCGTCATTCGTTCATTTCATTTTGTTTGACTGGTAATGTTGGCTAAACTTAATCACAAAGTATTTTGCTTTTTAAAATGAATATTATAAATGCAAAATACATCTCGAAAGGTATTTCAAATAAAATACAAAATGTTTTTCACTAAAAGGCATTTAAATGCAAAATACAAAATAGGTATTTTGCAGCTACCTAGTATAAAATAAACGATAGACCAAAGACTTCTCTACATTTATGTATTTATATGAAGTATGAATAATAATTATGTTACTAGAAGAACATGTATTGTGTTATGAAGAAAGATCCTTATTAATAAATAGGTGTCCATGAAGGAATTATGAAAACTTTTCAAATTAAGTGAGATATTGGTACAACTTACATTAATTTTCTTTATTAAAATGATAAAAGAGTAGTATAGCTATGAAGAGTAGTGCAAGAATAAAATAAAACTTTGTGCATTACCTCATCCTTGTTGACGATCTGGAACTCCCAGCCGTTGCCAGTCCAACGTATTATATCCTGGCAGCTCCTATCGTTTAGAAGCTCCAGGAGGAACGCCCACAGGAAATTGGGAACTGAGTATAGATGCGAAGCCGGTTATTAACGTTTTTAACCAAGCGGTTAAAAATGCATTTTTCGTTATTAACGGTTAATTAACTGCATTTTATGCATTTTACGGTTAAATACAAGAAACTTGTTGCTCTACTCCTTTTGGTCGTAGCGTGATGGTGTATAGCCTATAGCCTTCCTCAATAAATAGACTATTAAAAACAAAAAGATTTTTTCAAATCGGACCAGTAGTTCCTGAGATTAGCGCGTTCAAACGAACTTTTATACTATGTAGTGATTTATATGGCGGGGGCGCATCCTCATAATAATTGTAATCCTAATACCTACACCCTAAGGCAGATTTCTTGGATCGCCGACATAGTGGTACACGTAGTGCTT
This sequence comes from Hesperia comma, assembly GCA_905404135.1. NCBI lineage: Eukaryota > Metazoa > Arthropoda > Insecta > Lepidoptera > Hesperiidae > Hesperia > Hesperia comma. Next base: position 1,855,627 of record FR990039.1, read on the forward strand.
GCGGGCCGTCTTGTGAATAATATTTTTTCTGTAATAGCTTCGTAGGGCGCGCGTCAGCGTTTCGTATTTCATCCGTGGGTTGTTTTTCCGGATGCCCCAGCGTCGCGCCACCTGGTGTAATGTAACGTGCACTGGTTAATTTCCATTTCCATTTTTGTCTTAAACTGTAGTGGAGTGCGTCGGTTAGCTTGGTTTTCTTTCGGATTTCTACGTTTCTTGTTTTTTGAATTCTCCTTAGTTTAAGAATACTTCTCTCCATGGCATGTTGGCATGATAAAATTTTGTTTTTAACCTTCTCAGTATATACCCAGGTTTGGCTTGCGTATGTTAAACTTGGGAGGATACATGAACCCATTATTTCTTGTTGACACGGGTATACACAGCAGGAGCCGCAACAGGACCCGCAGCAGGAGCCGCAACAGGAGCGTGAACGTGAACGTGAGCGTCGCGCGGCACAGAGCCGGAGGTGGAGGGCTGGGCTGGGTAGAGGGCTTCCATGTCGACATCGACGACGAACTTTTGTTCCATTTAGTTTTGAAATATTGTGAAGTTTTTTCGTCTTGTAATGCAAACAAGACATCGGATAACCTTTTCATCTTCTCGTCTGGTTCTTTACTATGCTCGATCAACCAATCTATAGTGTCTAGTTTTGCCAATATCTTATCGTGCATATGTGCGTCTTCTATACGGGATTTTCTTGATGTCCCTGATAATAAGTTGTTTGGTATTCCATGTTTCTTTGAAAAGCAAGTGGAAATTTCTGATTTAATAAAATCATTGTTGTGGCTAAAGGATTCGGGTCCTCAGTACCTTAAGAGCTTCTTTCAATTAGTTTAGTGCGATACATTTTACTTTCCTTAATTATGTCGAGACTTTCTTGCTTTAATTTTAATATTGTTTTTACTGCTTTCATCAGTATTATTTTCATTCCTTCTGATTTATTTGTGTCAGTCATTTTAATGATTTTATAATTAAGGATCTGTTCATACATACATCAATAAGCATCCATATTATGTTAAGAAATCAAATTACGAAATATTTTTTAAATAATAACAAGAATCTGTTGTCCCAAGTACACATCTTAAATTGTTCACTTCCATGTAGATGCCTTAATGACGCCAGTTTTCCATGGCGTCCATGGCGTTCGAAATTCTTTCACGTTTTTCAGTGCACAGCTTTTTCGTGTGGCCGAAGCCAAGACACTTTTTGCACTAGCGGTGATTGGTCCGCAACTGGTCTGCGTCGCATGCCGATGTAGAGTTTCTCCTCCTGTATTAGGCGTTTGTGGAGGGTTGGCGTTACTTCTAGCACTGGGTGACATTCATGGGGATTCCTTGCTTTTTTCCTGTATTTTACTCTGAGTGTGCTCTCCTTTGTGTCGACCCCGTCGAACAGGTGTTTATTCTGGGATCGGATGTTGTCTCAAATCTCGGGAGACACAGGAAACAAATCTTTTCCAAAATTATTTACAATGTAAATCCTTCTTTCTTAGCTGGCAACATTATAGTATTGATGAGTTTGGCATTAGCATTATGTGGCTCTATATATGTCCAATTAAATAAAAATACTGGCTTAGGTTTAGATCTAGTCGTATTAAAGATATTTCATTCACTCTTCTGTCATATTTTTATCAAATCAACTGTCCTAGTGAATAGAATATAATGAAATTAGATGTATAGTAGGAACACAATAATATAATAATTATTATTTCAACTGCATTCCAGTTTCTGCCATTAAAAATATTTAAATTTTTTCTTATGTCACTTGAGATATCCATTATTTACATGGCGGGGGCGCATCCTCATAATTAGCCTAGGGCAGATTTCTTGGATCGCCGACATAGTGGTACACGTAGTCCTTGCGGGCCGTCTTTCGAATAATATTTTGTCCGTAATAGCTTCGTAGGGCGGGCGTCAGCGTGTCGTATTTCATGCGTGGGTTGTTTTTCCGGATGCCCCAGCATCGCGCCACCTGGTGTAATGTAACGTGCACTCGTTAGTTTTGGACAGTCACGTTCGTTATAAGACAGATTTTGGTTTTAGCGTTCTGTTGTTGAGTAACAGGATTTATGATTCGAGGTATTGTTCTTGTTTGAATAGATTAAAGAAGGTGCAGTTAATGGGGCTAAAAGTTTGTTCAAGAGTTAAAACAGAATCAAGATCTGTTTTTATGTCCAAGGCATTTACACGCCATTTACTAGGAAACAAATTGGAAGCTTTCATTTCACACACCCAAACTTAACAAGAACGGAAACTTAACTCATCATTTTTTCCGCCTCGCTAGTAATCGAACCCAAGACCCCTTGGTTAGCGGTCCGGCGTGTTAACCATTGCGCCATTCAGGTCCAACCATGAATCATACCATGAACCAGGTTATAATTTTCCACTATATACTCCATAATAGACAAAGAGATAATAGAGTGTGTTAGCGTTTATTTTATTTTTATTTATTATTTACATGGCGGAGGCGCATCCTCATAATTTGCCTAGGGCAGATTTCTTGGGTCGCCGACATAGTGGTACACGTAGTCCTTGCGGGCCGTCTTTCGAATAATATTTTGTCCGTAATACACACATCAAAAGTGTCCAGGGATCAACATATATTTTTGCAATAACTTTTCTCCTGATTGATATTAATTAAAATTTTCTTTAAGGATTCATCAAATAAAGTGTTTTCGTTTGTCAAAGTAACGATAAACCAAGTCACCTTTGCATTAATAAAGAAATTTGCCATTTTCCTAATAAAGGGATTTTTGACATTTGAACCACTAACATTAAAGTTCGAAAAAAAGACTGAAATAACAGTTTTCTTTAAAATTTTATTGGGTAACTTAAACAATTAATAATCCGTGTTTCTACCGCGAACACTAACAACACAAGAACATCGGTTTGGCATACTCAAAATGAGTTCATCCAAATCACGCTGTGGAATGGCCGCCCATGTTCGTTGCAACAACAAAAAAAGGTCTTCTTGCCACTGGATACCCTCCATATTCGGCAGAGCTCTTCTCTGTAGCATATCCCATGCATGCTCAATCGGGTTTAAGTCTGGCGACTGAGCAGGCCAGGGCAGGACATTGATGTTAGCTGCGGCGAGAGTCTAATAGAAGCCGTGATTTAGTATCATGATCATCATGTAATGTGCACTGGAAGAAAAACTTATTTGAAATCAAAAACACTTCAATTTTGTTAATAAGTACAGATTTAAAAAACCTACCAGGCTTAGAAAACCAGTCACTCTTGACGGGCGCCATTGGCGTGGCCGTGACAACGAGGGCATGGGCGGGGTGGGGGGCGTTGAGAGGGGAAATTGTTCGGCGGCTGAAAATTAAATTAAAAACGTTATACTTTATTGTATAGACTCTCTTGTGCTGTAAAGGACCATATAGATCTATATTAAATCAACAATGTATTTAAGCTATTTAATTGTATAAGGATTAATGCTGTATTGGTTAAAATCGCTTCGAAAATTAGCCATTATTCGTCGTAAAAAGTAAATGACAAAAAATGTTATTGTGGGATATCCATAAGAGATAGACATATTATACCATCGCGGACTTTTCTGTAGACCTTTTCAAGGTGTACAATACTTAGTACATTATTTTTATAAATCCTCTAAGGTTAAGCCTGCGTACGCAATGTAAGCGGCAACCACATTAGAAACCCTAAAAATAACAGTATTTCTCCATTATTTAATAGATGTTATCACTACATGGTATAAAACAAAGTCGCTATTTTTGTCCGTCTGTCTGTTTGTCTGTTTGTCTGTATGCTTAAATCTTTAAAATTACGCAACGGATTTTGATGCGGTTTTTTGTAATAGGTAGAGTGATTCAAGAGGAAGGTTTTTATGTGTAATACATGCATATATTCCCACGAGAACGGGATCCACGCGGGTGAAACCGCGGGCGGACCGCTAGTAATACATAAAAACCTTCCTCTTGAATCACTACCTATTACAAAAAACCGCATCAAAATCCGTTGCGTAGTTTTAAAGATTTAAGCATACAGACAAACAGACAAAAATAGCGACTTTGTTTTATACTATTTATATGGCGGGGGCGCATCCTCATAATAATTGTAATCCTAATACCTACATCTAAAAGCCAATTTGTCGGATCCCTGGCGAAGTGATATATGAAGTTTCTGCAAGGGGTCTTGTGGATAATATCCAATTCATAATATCTTCGCAATCCGCGCGATAATGTGGAATATGTCATCCCTGGGTTCTGTTTTTTTACCCCCCAGCGTCGCGCCACCTGGTGTAATGTAACGTGCACTGGTTAGTTTTGGACCACGAAATATAGATGGACAGTCACGTTCGTGACTTGGTTTTAGCGTTCTGTTGTTGAGTAACAGGATTTATGATTCGAGGTAGGGTTCTTCAAATTCAAATTCCTTTATTTGTTAACATAGGTGTAAATGATAAAAAATAGTACACTATGTTAGACCCGTTTGGGTAATACAAATATTAAAATTAATTAATTAAATTAATTATAAATATTAAAACCTAAGACCACTCTGATCTATGAATCCGTGAAGGATACATTTAACATTTGTGTACTAGCTTTTTGTAAAACCTTTGTAAAGTTGTCGTCCCAATGAAATGTGTATCTTTTCGTGAGAAAATAAAGTTCTATTTTGAGCCACTCTTTGAAAGACTGCGCGCAGCGTCGCGTCGCGTCTCGTCTCGGTGTGAGTTGACCCTAAGGGGGTCGTTGAATATATTCTATATAGTTACTATGTCTGTGTTTCCAACAACAAATATACTGAACTTACTTGCATCGGTCGCCGCTTCGTTCTGCATCTTGTTATGTTGCAAAATAAAAACTCTCGTTGGACAGAACCGTCACACACAAAAATAGAACAATCAATGAAAATTTGAAAAAAACAAATGCAACATGTTTACCCCATGAAGATCCGGGAACGCCAGGGTCAACTTCACAAATAACCACAACTGCTTCCAAAACCAAAATAGCAGTTTATTATAAAACCAAAGAAGTCGACTCAAAATGCAGTGTGAAAGATATTTTTTGTTATTGTATCTGGCCTCTAACTGATTCCAACAACGATCGTAGTTTGCGTCCGAGATTGGAATTTGCCGGAGCAATTGTTCTGCCTCGCCACTTAGATATCCCTTCAAGTAATGTAGTTTCTGGACATTGTCCAAACCTTGATTATTATGAATGACGGACAGGAACAGATGACGGAATGACGGCCACTCCGTATAATTACCCGAAAAGGTTGGGATATTTATTCTAGGCAATTTCACACATGCCCCTACTTCCCTCACACCTTCTGGCCCCATTGCTACCGGAAACTTGGTCACCTTTTCCAACACTGTTTGGATTCCCCCTTTTAAATCTATGACCAACTCTTCGACTACCTCGTAACATTCGTCCTTTGAATATGAGGACTCTGACAACTCCTCCATGCTATAATCTTGAATCAACGTTTCATGATTATTGACAAATCGTGCCCACAACTTTTCTACCTCCTCTAGTCTAGGTTGTAGGTACGCACGAGTTAGTCTTTCCTTGGGTGACTTTTTGAAATTTACTTTTGCCTTAATTATTCTTTGCTGTATATCATTTTGTAACTTTATTAATTTGTCCATAGTACTCATCTTGAATTGTTAAAGTTAATTTATAATCCCAAAAATTTTCTAAGTTCTGTTCAGAACTCCAATAAAAGTACAAGTCCTAGCGACGATCCCAAAAAATTTCTAAGTTCATATGAAAATCCAAAAAAATTTACAAGTGTTTGACGATGCAAAATTTTCTAAGTGAAATCGGGCATGGATTCCCCGTCTCAACCACTTTTCTTAAAATATTTTCTAAGTCCAAATTGATGTTAATTTTTCTAAGTCCAAGACGACGAAATTTTTCTAAGTCCAAGATGTCCGAAATTTTCTAAGTCCAGATGACATTCACCACCATCAACGATGTTGCCTTAACAAGTATATAAAATGTACTCACAGTTGCACTTCACTCTTTTTACCACTCACAGATGTGCGGCCATCACTTAGGCCTGGCTGACGTTCCCGCCAATGTTCAAAATCACCAACTTTACCGGATACATCCGTATATCCGGCTCGAAGGACCATATGTTTACCCCATGAAGATCCGGGAACGCCAGGGTCAACTTCACAAATAACCACAACTGCTTCCAAACCCAAATAGCAGTTTATTAAAACCAAAGAAGTCGACACATTGCCCTTTACAAATTTTTCTCTTATATAAACTCCACGTTACACTCGTTAGCGCCTTTCACAAATTGGTACAATGCCATCTATTGCACAAGTAAGGAACCATTTGACAATAAAAAATATAAATAAACTAAAATTGCTTCCGCCTTCACTTAGCGGTTGGACACAACATGAAAAAAAGAAAAACCCTGTTTTCTTCACTAATCTCTATGGTAATGAAAAAATTGGAAAATGTATTTTGTTGTCTGTGTTGCTTTTTCAATTATTGTATTTGATGCAAATAATAGTACATTATGATACAAGTGCGCGAAGTTGGTCATTACAGTCGAGGCGGTATTGCACAGCCCGAGCCGCAAGGCGAGGGCTGTAATAGAGCCAAGACTGTAATGAACAAAGCACACGCGTATCATACGACGTTTTTCAACACACTTGCGAGGAAAAAAACCACAAAAAAACAATTAGGTAGGTATAAAATACATTCGACATTTTTCAGTCACAAATCAGCAAATTATAAACGAACAAAATGTTTGCACAAAATGGCGCGGACGTTTATTTTTTCGCGCGCCGTATCTTTGGTTCAATAACTATGCGCGCGCAGGTTAAGTCCAGTTATACCACAAATTAGATAATACAGATGTTAAGTTTCATACAAAGTGCCGAAAACCAACGCACACATAGACACGGTTCACATACACCAAAAATCGGAACATATCGGACCACTCGGACCGCGGTTGTTATTTCTAGCAATATGAAATTTATAATTCACAAATTAGATACTTTTCCTAAGAAATGGGGTTATTATAATTATTATCTTAGTGGTTGTTTTTATTCGACGTTAAATTGTACATTATAATTTTTTTGACATTCAGTTGCTACAGAAAGGTACAATAAGTCCTTACTTGCTTGTAATTCAATGATTTATTACTAAACTTGTGTTTAACACCAAACCACCCAAAACGTGCAAAGAATGCACGAAACAAATGCAAGTGAAAATAATTCGTGCGTCTCAATATTGAGCATGATGAACAGTCTGTTCACCGACCATTTTTTTGTTCGTAAAAATATTGCGGGTAATTGCGCATGGTGCATGGTGCTATACATTTATTGCGTTTTTAAGGGTTCCTTACCGCTCTAATTATACGATATAACATGTAACAATAGAAAAGAAAACAGAAACATAAACATAAAGAAAACAGGGTTTCGTACTCCAGTTCGAATGACGTTAGCTCGACGGTCGATACCTCGATGTCCCTACTTCGATGGTATGTTTTGTCGATGGGTCATTACCTCGAAAGATCACTACCTCGAAAGGTTTCTACCTCGACGGGTTTCTGTCTCGACGGTACGTTTCATCGATGGCTTACTGTCTCGAAAGTTGATCAAAACCAAAGTACCTACATTTACTTACCATCGAGGTAGGGACATCGAGGTATCGACCGTCGAGCTAACGTCATTCGAACTGGAGTACGAAACCCAAGAAAACATCCTATTGTAACATCCTATATAACAAATACTGAACTCACTTGCATCCGTTGCCGGATTTTCACTCTGCATCTTACCCTATGATCTTACCGGACAGAACTGTCACACAAAAACAAGCTCGCCAACCGTGGCCAGCACTTGCTTTGTGCATCCGCTCCACAGATGCAGTATTATCTGTAACAATGCCAATGGAGAGATGGAGTTATTATTCGGGTTTCCTAGGATCGGAAACTAGGTCCCATGAGGATACTGCGAGCATTTCTGATCTATTGTGTCCGATATTGTGAGAGATTGATTACTAGACTATACACCACACACTCAAATTCGGTGTACACAGTACACACAATCGGACTAAGATAATTTTCTAAAATTTAAATTTAAATCTAAGTGTTTAAAATTAACAATAAGGGTATGATAAGGGTTATAAATAACCAAAAAATATCATTTTAATTAATGTTTTTACACCTTTAGTTACCGTAAATAATATTTATATTAAATGTTTAACGATTCGCCTTTCAAATTCCTGGTTCCGATTCCTAGCGAGGCGGAAATTTGAATGATGAGTTTAAATTTCCATTCTCGGTCTGCCTGTCATGTGTGTTGTCTTGTGTGGTCCATGCCGCCCACGACACATGGACTCTCGTGTGAGGCTATGAGCTTGCGGCATTATTTATTTATATTACCTACTTATACTAGGAGCATGCGGCATTATTTACATATATTCCACCACGTGGTATACCCTACTCAGTCCCATAGCGAGACTCCCCACAGCCCACACTTACAGTGGCGCAGTCGCCCAGCCGCTTTAACTTTTTACGCAGCGCCACAGCCACCTCCTCCAACTCCAACTCGTCGGGTCGTCTGTGGAAGGAGATTGGTTGGTAAGTGTCATTTTCTGCCTGGATTTTTCGAAAAAAATCCCAATCTGCGTTCACTTGTGTCACTTAAAGAACCTGTATACAAAGTGTCAAGGGATTAGATAAAAAATAAAAGTCCCCCGGTTATCCCGCTTCTTATTTCCCTAGGCAGAGGGAATTTAATAAAAAAATCTCTGTCATTGCTTGTCTACACTCTCCAATGCAAATACCCGGTATATTTCATCTTTTTGCGTTCAGTAGTTTCGACTGTGAGTTGTCTGACAGTCAGTCACGCAGTACCTAACAGAAGAGTTTTACGTCATTAATAAGGAACATATATTTTACGTTTCTGGGCCATTGCAACTAGAGTCTTTAACAGTAGTGTTGAGCAGCACTGTTTACATTACTTTCTATCAATCGAATTTGATTGTTTTACGGAAAAAACTGTAGCAACGTGTCGCGACTAAATCACATACTATGGGTTAAAGGGTATTGTTAGGAATGGTATATAGATGTTTTGAGTTGACAAAGTTCGTTAATGTTAGGTATTTACACTTCTTTTTGATAGTTGATTTGTTATATAGGGTTTGGTAGAAGGTATTCGTAATGTAAAGGTATATTTTACATCAACCTTCGAGGTTACAAAAAAATCACTAAAAACTAGACCCTAGACGAAAATCCGACCGGATCCGGCCGGATTGAAAATGATACCGGATTGCAATCCCTACCTGTAATACAGAGCGACTTAATTTCTATTCTTATGCGGTTTAGAACGCGTAGATTTGTCTTGACAGCCGACATAGAGAAAATGTATAGGCAAATCGCTCTCGATGAATCTCAACGACACCTTCAACTTGTGTTGTGGAGGGATCAAGTGGACACAGGGGTAGAGCAGCCTGTCAAGGTTTTACAACTTAATACTTTAACTTATGGAATGGCTTGTGCTCCGTTTGTGAGCACTAGATGTCTCGTTGAATTGGCTACTTCTAAGTAATGTAATTAAAAACGACTTTTACATTGATGACCTCAACACAGGCGCCTCCACAGAAGAGGAACTAAAATATATTTATCTAGGTGTTTCTAATATTTTGAAGTCAGCTTGCTTTCCCTTGAGGAAGTTTCGCACTAATTGTCCCAATATCCTTGGTGATCAAGTAATAAGTAACAATGATCAATTAATAAGCAATAATAATAATGAAGAAGCCACAGTCTTAGGATTAAAATGATCACCAAAAACTGATAGTTTATTGTTTCCTACTAGTTTAAATGCTGAAGGTAAAAATAACTAAAAGAATAATTATATCTAACACATGTAAAATTTTTGATCCATTGGGCTAAATAGGTTGTTGTATCATTAAGGCAAAAATGCTCCTGCAAGAGTTATGGAGTGCTAAACTGGACTGGGATGACCCAGTGCCAGAGCCTTTTGTTAAAAAATGGTTAAAAGGAGATGTTTCAAATCCGGCCCACAATATGTACAGTACCTCGAAAAATCGAGAAAAATCCATGGAATTCGGAAAAAATAAAGATAAATTACCTAAATGCATACTTTTCTGGTACAAAAATTGTATCTATCATTTAATTTTATCAAGTTTCAACATGGCGTCTTACCAATTTGTCATTGATCACAGATCACGAACTGTCTACTGTCACTTTAATATGACAGAAATGTACGTACATATGTCAAACTTCAATCAAATCAACCAACGTGACATGTGATGACAGCTTACCGCCATGACGGATTTTTATTTTTGTGTTGCAATTTCAATTGTATATTTTTGTGTTGTACCAAAAAACTAAACCAATTTGAAGTGATTGGATAGTTAAAAACTGTTTGAATTGCGATTCTCCATATTTTAGTACGGTGTACAAAGTGGTGGCCGGGGCTCCATACATTTTGAAACAACTCCTTTATTCGAAATATTCATCTTTTGTCAAATATTGTAATACCACGTTTTGTTTTATCAGATTGCCAGTTGCATATCGAGCATGTGTGTATATGCGCACAATAGATAATAGACAAAATATATTAGTTAGATTACTATGTAGTAAGACGAGAGTCGCACCTCTTCGACAACAAATAACGATTCCTCGTTTAGAACTGTGTGCTGCTTTAACCGGAGCCCAGTTGTGTGATAAGGTATTAAAATCTATAACATTTAGTTACTATTTTGTTCCTTTCTTGCCTCAGCAATACCCAAAATGTCATTTTTCTACCTGATTCCGCATGAAATTCGGAGCTTGGTCATAAATCACCTCAGAGAGCGCTGTGTTCAAACAACGATTTCGCGGTTACCCGTTGTCTCAGAATTGCGTTTTAGTGTCGTTGTTTAGGTAAACTTAACATCTGATAGACAAGTTAATAAAAAGTAATCATGCCGGGGCTATTTTCTGAAAAATCTTCAAAAATTAAAAAAAAATATGTCACATTTATCATAAATTCTTCATTTAATTTATTATTTTAATATGTAGAAGCCACTTTTTGAATTATTTTAGCTTTTAAATCGATGGCCTCTACCAGTGAGTAAAAACTAATTTAGTTTTGAAGTAAATTGGACCTAAACTTCTTAAGTTATTGTACTTTTACTGTGCATGGTCCAAAAAAAATTATTAAAAAATTAAAATGGGTGTAGATCGAGGGGAGTCGGGTTAAGACCTAGTATGTAGAAGAATTTTATTCATAAAATAACTCAACATGTATATCTTCTTTTTTCTTGTGAGACGTTGTTTTGTTTCTTTATCCAATATTTTAATTTCTTCTAGTTGCTCTACACATTGATTAAGACTCAATGACTCCTTTTCAAAACACTCAATTTCTGCATTGATCCAGTCTAACAAACTAAAGCAATCTCTGCCAGTGTTTTCACTCAAAAAGTTGAATGCCTCTTCGTATGCTTGAGCAGCTGTCACACTTTGTTCTCTGAATGGGCAGAATATCTGTCTCCCTTGTGTTAAAATATCTGAACTTTGGTTCAACAATTGGTCCATCACTCTATTGACTACTGTGTCAATTTGTTTGTGATTTTCAACTGTCACGGTCGCCAAAACCCAGTTGTGTGATACGGTATTAAAATCTATAACATTTAGCGTTGATGTTCAATACATGTGGGATAGACTTTGCTGGTCCTTTCATGATAGCATCAAAAAAGGGTAGAGGTAGCCGTGTAACAAAGGCTTAGGTATTTGTGTTTAACAAACGTTAACACTCACACAATCGCCTTTTTAAATGTGTGCATGGCAACGCACAGGTAGCGGTGTGCATGTTGTTGGCTGATCGCTCCCGAGCCGCGAGTGGCCCGCGACAGGCACAGCAGCAGATATTTGCATATTTGCGTATCCACCATCCTGGAATAGAATAAGATCATGAAGATAGAAGAAGTTAAATTCTTCAAGCTGACTAATCGAGTATACTTCCTTTCTTCCCGAGTTGAAATTTTACATAGTGTTTTAGTTCCAAAGCTTCACAGACAGATGGAGAGTTACTTTCACTAGTTACGGTCATATGTAAGGGCTCTTTCAATTTATGCGTTTCGTGTGGTACGGCTGCAGTGCGCATGGACGGTCGTTCGTTTTCATACAAAGTGCACGGTGCGGCAGCAATGCGGGGTCAGAGTCGCGAACGTACGAAAACCGCACTGCCGCACTGTGCACTTTGTGTGAAACTAAACGACCGTGCGTTGGCCCTAAGATGAAGAGCTCTAAGATAACTCATCAAATAATAAGAAATAAAATGCACATAATACATATAAAAAAATGTAGATGATGTTAGAGGCTTTTCAGTAAAAATCTGCAAGAGCACAACCGACAACAATTACTTATTTACATCCAAAATGGCGCGTGATGTGCATTTTAATGATAGCTGATATTTAAGTTGACCATTGAAAAATCAAACATTGGCTTAAAAAGTTACCTTATAAAACTGTTCGACATATTGTAACAAGTAAAATCCTCAATCAGTTAAATTCGGCTGTTGTGGGACTTTCGGACAACATGTTTTTATAATATTTGAATTAAATTTTTAATTTTGCAGACCTGAAAAACAAAATTGTCTTGTAATTTTGACATCACTTGATGTTTGTAAGTTTGATGGTAGTTTTCCAATAAAGTTTAACAAACTTACCTTCAAACTAGTCAGTTGTGCAACGAAGTCCAAAGTCTGCATTATTGCGTATATTGCTGGCGTATTTTTGTAGCACATATTGACCAGCACCGATAGTGATTGATTGAACATATTTTTTATTATATAATTAAACAAAAAACTCTTTGGCATCCAAGATGCCTAAAAACAATAATTGTTGAAAATATTTGGCGGAGAATCTATTTCTTGCCTGAGACATAGTAGCTTCAGCCTTTGATAAAAGGCACTCACTTGGAACTGACGTTGCCCCTACAATTAAATGCTGCATAGCATATTTATATAAACAAGGGAATACTAACTTCATTTCATCCCACTCTGCAAATGGGTTACTTTTCAGGGAAAGCATTGGATTTGAAAGATAAAGAGAAACTTCATAGCCCTGGTGCGTTTTCTTTTTCTTTTTGTGGCCGTGTGCTAACTCCTTGTGGTGCTTCCAAAAATCGTATTCTGGAGGAGCAGCAGAAGCACTGTCTTCCTCCGATTCGCTAGGGCTGCCCTGTTGCCCTTGCACCATATTTTTAAGTTTTCGTATGGCTCTTCCACAAGCAGCAGGGTCTTGAAAATGTAGGTTTTTAAACCTAGGGTCTAACAGTGTAGCTATTGCTGCATGATCATTGTACTCAATCAACCCATACCTTTTTTTAAACTCCCTCATTAATACATCCTTACATTCTCTTATAATATTTGAGCTGGGTATAATGCTGTTTAGTTCGGTTGTCAAGCAATTTAGCATAGGTATTACTTTTGAAATCGTTGTACGTTTGAAATACTTGCAACAATGAAAAAAAATACTCCGTTTCGTAGAAACGCCCTAATTTCTTATTTTTTGGGAAAAACTGCGTTTTGTTCATTCACTGGGGGGTGTTCATTCACTGGAGCACTTACCATTCAATGTTGGAAGTTTTATCTCAGGCAATGTTAAATCTGGATTATATTTGTTACGTTATTTAGGATTGTGGCACACTCCTGCCACAACCTTCTCGAGAGACTGCGTCCCTCCTTGGAGCGGGTGATCCTTCCTAGGGCTAATTCTGGCTGCCCCTCCAACAAATCTAACAGATTCGCAATTTGTACGAGGCTCATGTTTTCAACGAGTTCGCCTAAAAAAGACAGTAGGTACACATTATTATCACACAGTATAATCGACATAATTAATTCGGATCAACTTTCACAAAGGTTTTTATTTATTGTAGTAATTCAAAGAATACTCACGCACGTACAAAACCGAATTCAAATATTCGGTGTATTCCTCGTCGTTCCACCAGTAGTTCCACTGGTGGTACTACGAGGAATTTGACATTCCTCCTCGTGCCACCGAATGTTTGCTCTACTTTAAAATAATGTTTGCTCTACTTTAGATAAATGTTTGCTCTACTTCAAATGAATTTTTTATTTCTTTTCTATACTTATTAAAATTAAGTGCATTTTTATAGATAGTGCATATAATTATTTACACGATACTTAAACATAGAAAAACGGTTTCAAAAATATTGTCTGTCCGGGCTAGTTTCCAGAACGAGATCAGAACGGAAGTTTTTGTAATTCAAGTACCTACCAGTTAAATTACAAAAACTTATTATTCGTCTTATACCCATAATTATTCATAAAGAAGGCCAAATCCCGGAAAATGAACGAGTTTCTGTGGGATAAAAGATTTTAACTTGTTAAACTGATTATAATTAATGTTTTTACTGTTTTTTATGAATCTTTTACTGTGTGTTATTTGGTATAATTTTGTTATTGAAACAAAGAAAATAATTTTATATATATTTTTAGGACTTTGGGGTGGAAAATAATAATAAAAGAACAAAACGCACAAAAATAGTCTTTTATGTTTAATTAACACTTAATTTACTACTAAAATCACCAATTAATAATAAAATTAAAATTAATAAACTTATTTTACAATGGGAACAAAAAAGGAAACAATCGACTACCAAATAACTCAAAAAAATGAACGACCACAGTGAACCTAGCGCCGACCGACAAATAGGTTATGCACACTGTGACGTCACAGAACTAGTCGCAGTAAAAGAAAAAATAAAATTTAGGTTGATAGATCCTGATAATATTTATTTCATATTTAAACTAGCTGACCCGGCAAACGTTGTTTTGCCAAAAAATGTTAAGAGTGAACAACCCTTATCACTCAGGGGTAAGAAAAAAGAAATTCGTTCAAGAGAACATTACTATTATGTTAAAGTTAGCCAACGAAATGTGTTGGATAGAAAATAAATCTTTTGAAAATAAGAGAACTATAGAAAATGTCGTTAAACATCTAGTAAGTCTAGTAATTTGTCGGTTGTAGGTAGTAGTAGGTTGTACGAAACTATCGTTGATAATGATTGCAAGGGCTTCACAGTCATCAATACTTATTTATATTTTTATAACTTTACTGCGTTCAAATCTTAAAAATGACTATTAGACAATATTTATTACTCCAATAGGTAGTCCTTCTATTATTCATTACATCTATACATTAATTTTTGTACCAATTTTCAAATGTATGGGAAGTAGGCATTGTTCTTTGGGTTCTAAAGTGAGTGCGGGGCAGTGGTACAACTTTTAAAATAGTTGGACCACGGAACTCTCAAATGGTGCTGTGGTCCAACTTTTAAAATAGTACGGGCTCTAGTACAATCAAATGCAATAAATAAAAGGAATACGAGGATAGATACTTTTGCATTAATTTTTAGAATGAGATAGAAATGTATTGCTACGCAGTACTGCTCAACTATTAACCACGGACACTGTTCCTTGAGTTTACGCATTGTTAAATGAGCACTGGTCTGCAAATTATTTTGCATTACTCGACATTATTACGACACAAATCCAGCAAGAAAACCTCAGTAACTACTGATTTTGAGATCTCGTTAAGTAATGCAATTTGTCAATTTTTTCCTAACGTTTCAATAAAAGAGTGTTATTTTTATCTAAATGAAATGATAAATGAATATTTTATTCGAAGTAGGTTTTTTACAAACACTTTTCGAAAGTCAATTTACGCCATCGCTTCAACAAAACCCTACTTCCAAGACTACGGTCAGTAGTCTTGGAAGAAGAAGCGGCATGAAACTCCCAAGGAGTTTTTTTCCTACTCACAGTTACAGATTGCACTTACTACTAATTACGGCTAAATTACGAAACTCATGTCCAAGATGTTTTATGTTCAAAATAATCATCAAGTTTGTAATAATCTTTCGTTATAACAATGCTTTTGACATCAAAATCAAAGTCGCTGGCACTCTACTATTACCTATGGGAAATTTATATTTTTATACCTATTATCAATTTATTTACTACAACAAAAGTAATAATACATAATAATAATAATAAATTTATACAATTATATAAAAAAAAATTAAAGTGACATCTAAAGTAGAGCAAACATTCAGTGGTACGACGAGGAGTTACAATTCTTCGTCGTACCACTGGTGGTACGAGGAGGAATGTCAAATTCCTCGTAGTACCACCAGTGGAACTACTGGTGGAACCACGAGGAATACACCAAATATTCGTCGTTACAATGATTATTGAATTTAAATTCAAAATTTCACAAAAAAATTTGAATCAATCAATAACGAAATTCAAAACATTAAGTCCGCTTACTCCATCACGGAAGATAAAATTAAAAATATAGAAAGCGATTTGTCAAAGTTGAAAATTCAAGAAGCTCTTAATCCGTCGAGTGAATCGCCGGCGCTTGTAAACGAAGACCTTTTCATAGAACTTAAGGATAGATGTGACCGAGAGAAAAACATCGTGATTGTGGGTATATCGGAAAAAAATGACAACAATTATAACTCTAGACGTATTTACGATAATGAAGAAGTTTTGAAGGTATTGAAAACAATGTATGAAGACTGCCCTAAACCAATTAATTGCATAAGACTAGGTAAATATATTGCGAATAAAAACCGGCCGATAAAGGTTTTCTTCGCCAACAGTGAAATAACTAAATACCTGCTGCGGAACAAGGCTAAATTACCTGAGAATATTTACGTTTACTCTGACCAAACCCCTATGCAAAGACGTTATCTGCAGTCTTTACAGGAGGAATTAAATACGCGTAAGGCAAACGGCGAAATAGACCTAATCATTAAATACATTAAAGGAAAGCCCACAATCGTTACAAACAAAACTAACAAAAAAAACTAGTAACTAATTCACTACAAAATGAAATACTTACAGAATCATTAGGTAAAATAAATTATCAACGAGTGCAAAAATACGAAGACATTTCATTTCATTCATCTTCCTTACGCTTCTTTTATGCAAACTTAAGGAGTATACGCACGGCAGGTAAGTTTGATGAAATTCAATGCATACTTAGAGCAATACCAAAGACTACACACCTGTTAATATTCACTGAGACATGGATTGCATCAGAAAATGATGCAAAATTATACAACATTCAAAACTATAACCATGTATATAACTATAGGAAAAATATGAAGGGTGGCGGCGTCTCAATTTATGTGCATAACAGTATCAAATACGAAATAACGGAAGAACTTTGTGAAAATGGAAACCACTTCTTATGGATATCAATAGATAAGCTGTCTTTGAATATTGGAGCGATATATAAGCCTGGGGATACCAACATTAATAATTTTATGGACATTTATTCTTCACAATTAGAGCAGCGTAGGAGAACACTTGTCTTTGGCGACTTCAACATCGATTTGTTAAGCAAGAACAGTTACACATCGCAATACTTGCACGATTTAAAAGAAAATGGCTACAAAATACTTAATAAAATAGACAGAGCACACAGCACGCGTGTAACTAGCACAACAAACACAATTCTAGACCACATTTGTACAAACATAGACAATCACTCCTTCAGTATTTCTATAATTGAATCGTCCTTATCAGACCATAATCAACTATATCTTGAGGTCCACAGATTGCCAACGTCAATAAATAAAAAAATCCAGTATAAGGCTCTCGACTACGAAAAACTGTACAATACTGCATTGACCGCACATTATGAAAATAGAGAAAATATCTACAATTATTTTGATTACTTCATCTCACAACTAATAGAAAATAGCAGAATAGTCAAGACAAAAATACTAAACCCCCCCCAAAAGGATTGGATAAATAAAAATATTATAAATGCAATAAATACGAGAAATAATATATGGCAACAATGTAAAACTAACCCAGAAGATGAAATGCAACGAAAGAACTTTATTCAGGAACAAGAACGAGTGAACACTTTGATCAAGACACAAAAACAAAATTATTACTTTAATTTATTTTATAACACTCATAACGACTCCAAGAAAATGTGGGAAATTATTAATTCCTTATCCTTAAACAAGATTAAAGATATCAATGCTATTCCAAAACTTATCTCGAATTCAAAGGTTATTACAGAAGGTAATGCAATTTGCGACTCATTTAATGTGTTTTTTTCATCGGTTGGTGTTCATTTAGCTAGTAAAATACCTTATTTATACCACACAAATAGCGATAGCCATTTAATGATCGGTGATAATTATACTCATGTCAAAACTCTAGATAAATTTCAACCTTGTAGTGTACAGGACATATCAAACATTATTGACAATTTAGATAGCAACACCAGTACAGGGGTGGATGGAGTCAGTACCAAAGCCATTAAATGCCTGAAAAATATAATAATTGACAAACTTACTGACTGCATTAATACATGTTTATCACGTGGAATATTTCCTGACACACTTAAAATTGCTAAAGTAAGTCCTATTTATAAATCCGGAAGTAGAACCGATCCTGGCAACTACAGACCAGTGTCAGTCTTGCCAGTAGTATCTAAAATATTTGAACGTGTATTATATAACCAGTTGAATGATTTTTTAATTGAAAACAAAATACTTATAGAGCAACAATATGGATTTAGGCCCAAGTCAAGTACACTGTCAGCTGCAATAGACGTAATATCGAAAATAAAAACACATATAGATCAAAAGAATATTGTATTAGGAATCTTTATTGACCTAAAAAAAGCATTCGACACGGTAAGTCACCAAAAGCTCTTACAGAAATTAAATAGCATTGGGGTTACAGGTACAGCACTCGATATGTTCACGTCGTATCTCACAAATAGGAGTCAAGTTGTAAAAATTGATAACTTTGTAAGCCCTTCCAGAGCAGTGACATATGGAATTCCGCAGGGATCTATAATCGGTCCTTTGATGTTTTTAATTTATATAAATAACATAAATAAGATCGGTCTAACAGGATATCTTACATTATATGCGGACGACACTTCTCTGTTTTATTTTGACAAATCAATGCACGATATTGTTACGGACGCTCAGAAAGATCTGGATAAGCTAAACGAGTGGTTCAAATATAATTTATTATCCATCAATACGCAAAAATCATCATTTATGATTTTTGCTGCAAAAAATAAAACTATACCTGATTTTGTACCTCTTACTATAAATAACGAAAATATATTAAGATCTCATTGTGAAAAATATCTTGGCCTGTGGATAGACGATAAATTAAATTGGAAGCCACACATTGAGCACGTAAGGAAAAAATTATCATCTTTACTAGGAGCTTTACGTAAAATTTCAAATTGTATTCCAAAGAAAGTGCGTCCAATTATATATAACTGCCTAGTTAAATCTCATTTGGAGTACTTAATAGAAATATGGGGATCGGCTGCTGCAACAAACTTAAACCCATTACAAAGGACTCAGAATAAAATTATTAAGGTACTATTTCATTATCCTTACCGTACTCCAACTATACAATTATATAAAAAAACCAAATTATTAAATATACATCAATTATATACATATTACACCTGCATCCACATAAGAAAAATTAGCACCAACGCCATTAAATCGAATATTAAATTAAATAAAAGAGTATCTAAACATAACTTAAGAAATAAACATAAACTTGTATTACCTTCTGTACGAACGAATTACGGAAAAAAGACAATAATGTTTGATGGAGTACTACTTTATAACAATCTACCTAATCATATAAAGAATTGTGACAGCATTTCTATGTTCAAAAAGAAATTAAAACAACATGTAATGACTAGTAAGTAAGTATTAGTAAGATTAATTAGAGCATGCAAAATATTTTAAGTTATCATGAACTACATTTACTTAAAGGCTTCAGAGGCATATGTTTTACTGTTTTTTTAGTTTGTTTTTGTATCTCATTGTAAGCAAAACTTTATGTTTTTTATGAGAATAAATTCTTTAAACCTAACCTATAGTACTTTTAATCGCAATTGCGCAAAAATTTGCTGAAATAGCAGAATCGGGGGCCTGTTTTTACCCGAAGATAACAGTATTGTTTCAATTGTTTGTTTGTCCCCGCCTCGAATTCCTCCGAGGATATTTTTGACATTGTTCAAATATAGAACACTACTTTACCATAAAAGTTGCAATATTGATGATAGTGTAACTATCGATAGTTCCTCCGAGTATCACACTGACATACTTTTGAAATTGTTCAAAATATAGAACACTACTTTTCTTTTTAATAAATAAGAATATTTACAAGTCGGCTGGCAGCAAAGAGTTTTTATATGATGAAAGCAATAATTTTATAAAAATAATATTATTTGCCAATTGTTTTGGATTCGCTAAATTGGTTGAATGTCTTCAGCCCATTATTGGCTCACTACTGACCGCGTGGCTCTACATAATTGAGGAGGCCTGAGGCATACCCCATCATGCTGATTCAATGCAGATTGAATGAATATTATAGGAGAAATAAAAGAATAAATATTATCTTTATTTAATCGATGTTTACAGCATTTTGGGTTTCATACGAGGGGCGGCTGAAAAGTTTTGAGCCTAAGTACCTTTAATATTTATTAATGACTCGCGCAATACACCAGTAATTGCAGGTGTCATAAGGAGTATATAAGTCAAGTTTCATGTCATTAGCGTGTCATTATTGGGGAACACCTAGCGCAGAAGATGTTCACGCGCGCGGACGCGTCGCTACAACCGCACCTGCGGGACATAGCGCCGCACCACGCGCGCCCACCGGACCGACGGGCCTTCCCGCGCGACCTAGTGCGCGGGGATGGCCCACGACAACCATGACAGACCATAAGCCGCCGCCCGGTCGCTGATCGGCTCCTGCTGGGCTTCCCACCAGCGGGATCCACCCGGTAGGGCCTGATCGCCCGGGCGGCGTGAACACAACCGGATTTGATGCCGCGGCCTCGGCCGCCCCACAGGACACGACCATAAATAAAAACGACACCTACCGTGGACCCCCAGGGACCCAATCCAAAGACCAGACCGTAGAAACGGGCTGCGAATGCATCCACAGTCATGGGACAAAAATCCCGAAACTGTTTCCCCACGGCAATTCAACGCTTAGCATCATTACGCTTTTTGTTATTGAACCGTAAACGTCACCATGTCTGAGTCACCTGCACTTTGCACGAAATTGGAGTACAGAGCCGTCATCAAATTCCTTACAAAGAAGAACAAAACGCTGACTCAAATATTTGAAGAAATGTCAACAGTTTATGGGGAATCTGCACCTTCGTTTGCGACCGTAAAACGTTGGAGCCGAGTGTTCAAACTAGGCAGAGAGTCGCTTGAAGATGATCCGAGGTCTGGACGCCCAAACACCGCCGTTACCGAAGAAAACATTGAAAAAGTGAAAAAAATTGTGCGCGCGATGGGTGCCGAAAATGCTCACGCCGCTGGACAAGCAGCGTCGAGTCGAAACTTCACAGGAGTTTTTGGAAATCTGTGGCGATAATCCTGACGATGTTTTTTCTCGCATTGTTACTGTCGATGAAACATGGATTCGACAGTACGATCCGGAGTCAAAACATGAGTCAATGCAGTGGATAGAAAAGGGAGAAAAGCCGCCACGGAAGTTCAAAGTGGAAAGATCGGCATCTAAGCTCATGGCCACTGTTTTTTGGGATTGCGAAGGAATTTTGTTCATCGATTACCTTCCTAAAAATACCACAATGAACGGAGACTATTACGCCGCATTGTTGACAAAAGTGCGCCAAGTGGTTGTTGAGAAAAGAAGAGGCAAACTAGCGAAAGGAATCCTGTTTTTGCAAGACAACGCGCCCGTCCACACTGCGCGAATCGCAAGGCGTGCCCTCGCTGAGACAGGATTCGAAGAAATTAATCACCCACCCTACAGTCCAGACCTGGCTCCTAGCGATTATTTCCTCTTTTCAAATTTGAAAAGGGACCTCCGAGGACGGAAATTTTCCAGCGATAATGAAATGAAGGAGGCCGTAAACGAACATTTCGAAGAGAAAAACGGCGAATATATTTTGACTGGGATAAAAGCACTTTACGGCAAATGTAAGAAGTGTATTGAAATAGAGGGAGATTATATTGAAAAATAGATTTTTTATACATTTCTATCAGTATTTTTAATACCTTAGGCTCAAAACTTTTCAGCCGTCCCTCGTACATACTTAAAAATATAAACAAAATAAAATAATATAACAAAACTAAAATAAGTTGAATAAACGAGGGCCCTGTGGTGCAGTACCCAATACGCTGGCAGCATTTCCTCGCTGTATAGCAATGCTAATACGGCGAGCGAGACAACTGCCAGAGATTGGATCTCAAGTTTTTTCCATTAATTTATTTTTAGAAATATAAAGAATAAATTATATCAAACATGTTAGTTATTATTGAGGAGCTCTACCGGATTTCAAAAAAGGAGGTTCTCAATTCGTCTGCATGTTTCTGTTTCTTATATGTGTGTTACGTAATTTCTTCGTACTGGGTGAACCGATTTTGATACTTCTTTCGACATTTGTAAGCTAGTGATGTGTGGTCCAATTTGAGCGACATCTGACGGTAATTTTTTGAGTTATTCTCAATAATGCGAATTTGACTAATGCTAACTTTTGACTGGGTGTTCCGATTTTGATGATTCTTTTATGTTTGAAAGATAGTGGTTTTTGAGTTATCTCGACTTGGAAGTCTGTTATTTAAAAAAAAAACTGTATTATTCAGTAAGTAGAGCTCCTGCTTGAGAATGCTTTAGTCCACGCCGCCTGCAGAGCGATTAGTTCCGCTCGTACAGTGCCACAAACATATCTGGCCCGGTAAGGGGGGCGCTACTGTCTTTGTCTTTGTCTGACATTTGCATTAGTTCCAATTTTGGCCACCGGGTCAGATAACTTTGTGGCACTGTATTGCTTCGTTGTCACAGTAAGTCAGCATTGAAAAAGTACATTGAAAAAGAGCTCTCCTTCAGGGCCGGCGTTGCACTGGTGACTCCCCTGGTGTTGCTCGTGTCTATAAGCGTTAGTTTGTCGATGTTGAAGTCTGTTATTTTTTTTTTGTAAAAAGCAATTATCACTGATGTAGTGAAGTTGGAGCCATATTCAGTGTTCGTTGTATTTTATTTAAATGATCTACAAAAAAAAAATTGAAGTGTTGTAGAAGACTGTTGGAAAAAAGTATTACTGGGCGCGTTTTCTATACGACACTTTTTCTATAGAAAATTGAACCTTCTGAGTGTTTTGGTCTTATTCTTATGTAAATAGTTAACTTAACTTTTTACAAAAAAAAATTGCTCTGGCCTCTGGGTCTTATTCTTTTCTAAAAAGTTAGTTACTGCTTTGGGTCCCTTGTGTTATATGAAAAAATAAATACAAAATTAAAGTGCTCCCAAAAAAGCAACTTGAAATTATGAAATGGTTTATTGGAGGTCTATAATTTTTTTGAGGTTGTTCAAAATGTAAATGCTTTAGAAAAGTGTATCGAGCTCAAACTAAAATTTATAGGCCACTTATTATTCCATAACTAGTTGCTTTTTTGAGGTCATTTATTCAACATACTTAAAACAGAATTTCTCAATTCGACTATATTTGTTTTGTGCTACTTACCTCAATTTTTTGTAGGGTGAATGGTTTGTGATCAATATATTCCAAAGCTGATGCTTTTTGTGTCCTGTAAATGACATCTGACGAGTAGTTTTTGAGTTATGGTTGTTACCGTAACTTTTGAGTGTAGATTGTTATAGTTTATTATCATATCATTTTTAGCTTTTAATGTTTTATGGTAAAAGTTAAAATTATTTAAGTCTGGCTTCTGTCGCCTCCATAGAAAAGTTGTCAATTGGGATAATTTTGAATTTTTGAAAAAAATATCATATTTAATCATTCACTTCTTCTGCAGTAAGTTATGTAATAATTAACCGACAAAAAATACGAGGGTAGTTCTCAATTCGACCGTATATGTTTTTTTATGTTTGTTCAGGGATATTTTCGTCGTTTATGGGCCAATTTTGATATTTTTTTTTTGTTGTAAAGTAGATATGCGCAGTGGGGTCCTTTTAAAAGGATCACCAGGATCTGATGATGGCATCTCGGTGAAATCGAGGGCAACTTTCGAAAATTGTATGGACAACTAGTGTGTTTGTTCATGTTATCATAAGTACATTAAAGCGCTACCATTTCAAGAAGGTCTGCGGTCGATCTGATGAAGCCGAAAGACAGTCGAGGGAACTCCTCAACGATTTACTGCAGTTATCTAGTGTTTGGGCTTGATTAATTTGTAGTGGCGAGAACTTAATTTGAATTGAGCGCCATCTGGCGAGTACTTTTTAAGTTATCTCTGCTTGTCGAGGTAGAAGTCGGTTATTTTATTTTGTAAAAAGCAATAATTTTGTAAAAAGTTTTATTATTTGCCAATTGTTCTGGATTCGCTAAATTGATTGAATGTCTTCAGCCCATTATTGGCTCACTACTGACCGCGTGGCTCTACATAATTGAGGAGGCCTAAGGCCATACCCCATTCAATGCAGATTGAATGAATATTATAGGAGAAATAAAATAATAAATATCATCTTTATTTAATCGATATTTACAGCATTTTGGGTTTCATACATACTTAATAACAATGGGTCCATTGCACCAATTGATAAATTTCATTATTTAAGGAACTCTTTGTCGGGTAGTGCTAGTATTGTAATAAGGACTATAGAGCTTAGTGCTAGTAATTATCAAATTGCCTGGAAAGTCTTATGTGACCGGTTTAACAATGAAACTATACTTTCGAATAATCATTTACATGCCTTAGTCTCTATTTACCCATTCAAAGAGAATCTTTTAAGGCTTTACCATATTTAATTGATCAAGTTCATAAGAACTTCAATGCCTTAAATAATTTAAATATTTCTACAGAAGGCTGGGACCCCATAGTAATATTGTTAACAGCGGCAAAGTGAGATCCCAAGACCAGTAGCAAATGGGAGGAACATAAGGGGCTCCTGAAACACCGGCCTTCCCTTGCTGAATTTACTCAATTCATAGAAAATAGAGCCAATGTTTTAGAAACAGCTCCTTACAGTCAAAGCAACACCGATCATAAATATTCTAGTACTAAAGATGGCCATCAACATAGAGGGAATAAATCATTTACAACTTCTTTAAATAGTTCCAGCATCAAACCATGTGTCATTTGTAATAAACAACATCAAGTATATCAGTGTCAGATATTTCGGGCCATGAGTATAAATGATAAATGGACTGAGGTCACAAAACATAGTTATGTACCAATTGCCTTAGAATGGGTCACATTAGGGATGTTTCGATTCCCCCAAAGTATCGATACCTATTCATATGAGTAGCACTCATAGATTTATTATATAACTAGCTTTTGCCAGCGGCTTCGCCCGCGTGAATTTCGTTTAAACTTCACCCCTTTATTTCACCCACTTAAGTGTCATAAACGTAAGAGTAGATAAAATATAGGTATACTTAATCAGAAAGCTTCGAACTGCTAAGCTATCGGGAGTTACACGTGTTATTGTGAGTCAACCATAAAAGATAGACATATGCTGTCGTGGAATATTTTTTATATAATTTTAAGGAGAACATTTCCGTCATACATGATTTCTGTGTAGCTTTAACCATTAAGGTTGTACACGCGACGGAAGCTTAAAAAATGGAGTAACTTCTCCCGTTTCCCCAACATTTCCCTTCACTGCTCTGCTCCAATTGATTGTAGCGTGATGAAAAGTATACTATAACCAGCGCGGGAGTATGGAAAATAATTGTACCAAGTTTCGTTAAAATCCGTCGAGTAGTTTTTGTTTCTATAACGGTTATACATCAGACAGACAGACAGACAAAAATTTTACTGATTGCATTTTTGGCATCAGTATCGATCCCTAATCACCCCCTGATAGTTATTTTGGAAATATATTTAATGTACAGAATTGACCTGTCTACAGATTTATTATAAGTATAGATTTTCTCTGGCTGTATGGGCTTAGCCCCTTTGCCTGTCCGTAAGGACTTATGAGCAAAAAAATTTCTATGAACTTCATATTTTTTATTTAAATTGAAATAAATTCGATATTATCGACCAAAATATCGATATTATCAACTCGATAATTTCATTGCCTCGATATAATTATCGATATTACAACAACCTTGCATCCCTACTTGTGGCGTAGACCCCACGTTGGGAAATACCATGGAAAGACCGATCTAAGGATTATAAGGTTTCTGATTTGGTACGACCAATTTTCGACAGATGGCGCCACTGCCATTCAAAATGATTTCATGCAGTTTTCGCCGACAAAAAGAGATGTTTGAGAGGAAAGTATAGGTGTATCGTTTGTTAGTTTTGGACAGTCACGTTCGTTATAAGACAGATTTTAGTTTTAGCGTTCTGTTGTTGAGTAACAGGATTTATGATTCGAGGTAGGGTTCTTGTTTGAATAGATTATAGAAGGTGCAGTTAACGGGGCTGAAAGTTTGTTCAAGAGTTAAAACAGAATCAAGATCTGTTTTTATTTTATTTTATTTATTTTATTTTATGTTTACAAAATCCACTGCTCTTAGAAGTAAAGGTTAATTTTGTAATGCTTTGTTATGTGGTGTACAATAAAGAATATATAATAATAATAATAATAATATATTATATTTAGGTAAGTACACATAAAAGGGCAGTGCTATAGGAAATAAAAAACCGGCTTTGTTAAATAAAAAAATGTAATAAAAAATATGCATTTGTTTTTTCAGTCTTTAGTAAACCAGTTCATCTGGCGACCGTGGCCCAGTTCACTTGCAAATAAAGATTATTCTATTCTATTCTAAGGGCTTCTATGCCGATGTCTGGCGTGGTTGTTAGCGTCTCGCAGAATACCTGGCGACAGATACGAGTGTTTCAATTAGTCAGTTCAATAACTCTTTATTTGACACTAAGAAAAAAGACATGAACAACAACATAAAGAGATGGTAAAGTGCAAAAGGCGGTCTTATCGCTACATATCGATCTCTTCCAGACAACCCCAATAGTCTATTTTGACAAAACAGACAAGACAAAAGTCCATTTTGAAAAATGGTATTTTTTTAAAGGGTTACCCTTGTTTCGTATAACAACTTTTGATATAATTTTAATAAATCGATGGAGAACTTTTATTTATTTATTTATTTAGGACAACCAACAAAACTTACACTTGTACATTTACATTGCGAAAAAAACATTATAATATTATTAGTTTAGTGCAGTCTTAATAACAGGTTGCCACGGCATGCATCGTGGACATGTATATACTTATTATAAAACTTAGTTATAAAACTTACCAGTTGGAAATTTTAAATCCGGTAATGTTAAATCTGGATTATCATCTGGATATTTGTTCCTGAGATTTTTTATTAAGTTTGCTATTTCTTCTCTTTTTCGTGTCATTTTGTGTAATATTGATTGACATAATGTTCATTTGATCGAATATTTATTTTATACAATGTTCATTTCATGAAATGTTCAGGTGGTTATAAACGCCCTAAAGTCAGTTCTGGCACTCGCCGGCCGCTGCCGCGGTACGCTCGCTTCGCTCGCTCGGCTCGTGCGTGCGTTCCTGTTAAAGGCAATTTGTTCAGTAAATATTTAAGGAAGAAAGAAAGAAAGAAAAATAGTTTATTTCACACTTAATACTTAAATAATGCAACTATTTCGAAAACATGATACATGAAGCTTAAATCTAAACACATCTTAAAAAGAAATAATAAAACAAAAACAAAAAAAAACTAAAAGTAAACAAAAACAAAATTAAATTAAAAGTGGCGACAGAAAAAAAACAAACAAAAATAAATAATAATAGAGTTAAACCACAGAGTACCTGCTGTAGGTACTCTGTGGTTAAACGGCGCATAATAGTCTGTCGCTAGTGAAACTGACATTTATTACAGAAGTATAGTGTTCTGTGCATTTATTGCAAAACAGTTGCAGTACTTAGCTGCGTGAAAAAGGAAGAATTTATTTAAGAGTAGATTGCATTTTAATGATAGCTGATATTTAAGTTGACCATTGAAAAATCAAACATTGGCTTAAAAAGTTACCTTAAAAAACTGTTCAACAAATTGTAATAAAAATATCCCACAATCGGTGGTATTTTTTTGTCGCGGATGTTAGGTTTTGCAACTTTTATGTTTTTACTGTCGAAAATTTTATTTTTGCAGACTTGAAAAACAAAATTGTCTTGTAATTTTGACATCACTTGATGTTTGTAAGTTTGATGGTTGTTTTCCAATAAAGTTTAAATACGATTTCATGACCGTTGTTTACTTTGATGACATTATTTGTCAATCATTCCATCAATATTTTCTTAAGACGTTGTCACGTTCAACTATCGTCAGTAAACCGACTTTACAGACAACCAGTATTTTTCGTGTGGCCG
The DNA here is from genome assembly GCA_905404135.1 of Hesperia comma. Classification (NCBI taxonomy): domain Eukaryota; kingdom Metazoa; phylum Arthropoda; class Insecta; order Lepidoptera; family Hesperiidae; genus Hesperia; species Hesperia comma. The sequence continues at coordinate 1,883,977 of FR990039.1, forward strand.
AAGCCAAGACACTTTGCACATTGCACTAGCGGTGATTGGTCCGCAACTGGTCTGCGTTGCATGCCGATGTAGAGTTTCTCCTCCTGTATTAGGCGTTTGTGGAGGGTTGGCGTTACTTCTAGCGCTGGGTGACATTCATGGGGATTCCTTGCTTTTTTCCTGTATTTTACTCTGAGTGTGCTCTCCTTTGTGTCGACCCCGTCGAACAGGTGTTTATTCTGGGATCGGATGTTGTCTCAAATCTCGGAGACACAAGAAACAAATCATTTCCAAAATTATTTACAATGTAATTCCGACTCTTTCCTCGTCAACTTAGGTCTATAATCGAATAATATCTAGTCACAGGTCTCAAACCTAGAAGCCAAACCACTTAAGTGCCAAAACTACATACAATTTAATTTTAATATTGTTTTTACTGCTTTCATCAGTATTAATTTAATTCCTTCTGATTGTTTGGTAGTACCAAAAATAACAGGCCTCTTACCTAGTGCCTACATAAATATTGATATGTTAGAGTTACCAGATAATATTTCTTTGGCAGATCCTTTGTTTTATTTACCTTCTGAAGTAGATATTTTGCTTGGGGCGGATCACTTCTTTAATATTATAGGCAATAATAAAATAACTTTAGGTCAAAATAGACCTGTTTTACAAAGCAGTAAGTTAGGCTGGTTGGTGGCTGGCCATGTTGGTAATTCAAATGTAAGTAATGTAAGCTTACAATGTAATGTAATTTTATAAAAACTGAGTCTTCTTCACTTCAAGAAATTAATAACTCGCTTAAAAGGTTCTGGGAGGCAGAGGAACTGCCTTCAGATATTAATAGTAATTATTATTCGGTAGATGAACAGTTCTGTGAATTACATTTTAAAAATAATACCCGCCGCTTGCCCGACGGTCGATTTTGTGTCAAGATGCCGCTCAAGGAGGATCCTGAGCAGGAACTTGGTAACTCTTCATAGCAATGAGACGCTGACGTAACTGCCTACGGCATCTGTTGTACAAATGTTTTTCCTTTTTTACACTTTTTTCTTTTCTACAAAAAATAATTATTTTATGCAAATCGGGGCAACACACTCCCTAGGTACTATCGTATCTCTATAGAAAAATCCTAGACAGAGTTCAATCACCTTTGTGCTTTACGTGCCGTACTGCTAACATTGAGATACTATGTACTAAAGAAATTTTTATCGAAGATTTTATAATACTCACTCTTCCTCCTCGATCCTCCTCGATCCTCAGACATATTGTGCTCGTATTGTTCGCTGGTTATGAAATAAATATTATTTTATAATGTAGGTAAATATACAAATATTTGTATTTTTTCAGTAAGTATATAACAGCTATACAACAAGTATACAACAACGATTTAAAAACTTTATTAATTTATTACAAATCCATCACACATCTCAATCAATCAAAAACTTTTTTTTAACTTAGTTTTTTATTACATACGAGTTTACTGTTTTAAAAAATAATACATTTTTGTATCCATACAACCGCCCGAGAGATACCTACAAAGTCAGCAGCCTTACTCTTGAAACCGATTCGAATTTGATTTTGTTTCTGATTCGAACTCGAATTCGATTCGTACTCTATCATGAAGGCGTATTCCCGAACCAAATCGAATCGAATAACGAGATCGAGTTTCGATCGAACGTTATCAGCGTCGTTAAGCGTATCCGGTAGCTGACGTCACAGTCAAGTGCGAGAAGTACATAGATGTTGATTTATAGATGACGTTAAAGGACTGTATTAGGCGTTTGTGGAGGGTTGGCGTTACTTCTAGCGCTGGGTGACATTCATGGGGATTCCTTGCTTTTTTCCTGTATTTTACTCTGAGTGTGCTCTCCTTTGTGTCGACCCCGTCGAACAGGTGTTTATTCTGGGATCGGATGTTGTCTCAAATCTCGGAGACACAAGAAACAAATCATTTCCAAAATTATTTACAATGTAATTCCGACTCTTTCCTCGTCAACTTAGGTCTATAATCGAATAATATCTAGTCACAGGTCTCAAACCTAGAAGCCAAACCACTTAAGTGCCAAAACTACATACAATTTAATTTTAATATTGTTTTTACTGCTTTCATCAGTATTAATTTAATTCCTTCTGATTGTTTGGTAGTACCAAAAATAACAGGCCTCTTACCTAGTGCCTACATAAATATTGATATGTTAGAGTTACCAGATAATATTTCTTTGGCAGATCCTTTGTTTTATTTACCTTCTGAAGTAGATATTTTGCTTGGGGCGGATCACTTCTTTAATATTATAGGCAATAATAAAATAACTTTAGGTCAAAATAGACCTGTTTTACAAAGCAGTAAGTTAGGCTGGTTGGTGGCTGGCCATGTTGGTAATTCAAATGTAAGTAATGTAAGCTTACAATGTAATTTTATAAAAAACTAGTTGTCTCTATAATTTTCGAAAATTCCTCTCGGTTTCTGAGATATCATCAGATCCTGGTGTCCTTATCAGCGGATCATGCTTGGAATATCTACTTTCCAGCAAAAAAAGAATTATCATAATTTGCTCCTAAACGTAAAAATCGTTGAACAAACATAAAAAGCTTAATACCTATTATGGTCGAATTGAAACTCTCCTTCTTTTTAGAAGTTGAATTGAATCTCTGTTCCACGATAGGTTTTTTTTAATATACAAATAAATAAGCTGTTTGGAATAAAATATCTAGCATACTTTCCGTGGCATTATATTATTTAAAAATATAATATGATACGATCTTCAGAAATCGAATGAGATCGATTCAATGCCATACGATTCAGATCGTGAATCGATTCATAACGTTGTGATCCATTACGATTCAAAAAATCGATTCAAAGCAAAAACCGGGCATTCCTAATGTATGGTTTGTATGTATTTATTTCTTCGAAGTAGGCCTATACAAACTTTTCGAATGTCAAACTACGCTATCACTTCAACGAATCCCTACGGTGAGTGGTCTCGGGAGGAGAAGCGGCAAGAACTCCCAAGGAGGACTGTGACATACCGTGTCGCTATCTGGCAGCCGGCTTGAAAACAAGCTCGCCAACCGTGGCCAGCACTTGCTTTGTGCTTGCGCTCCACAGGTGCCGTATTATCTGTAACAATGCCAATGGAGAGATGGAGTTATTATTCGGGTTTCCTAGGATCGGAAACTAGGTCCCATGAGGATACTGCGAGCATTTCTGATCTATTGTGTCCGATATTGTGAGAGATTGATTACTAGACTATACACCACACACTCAAATTCGGTGTACACAGTACACACAATCGGACTAAGATAATTTTCTAAAATTTAAATCTAAGTGTTTAAACTTAACAATAAGGGTTATAAATAACCAAAAAATATCATTTTAATTAATGTTTTTACACCTTTAGTTACCGTAAATAATATTTATATTAAATGTTTAATGGTTCGCCTTTCAAATTCCTGGTTCCGATTCCTAGCGAGGCGGAAATTTGAATGATGAGTTTAAATTTCCATTCTCGGTCTGCCTGTCATGTGTGTTGTCTTGTGTGGTCCATGCCGCCCACGACACATGGACTCTCGTGTGAGGCTATGAGCTTGCGGCATTATTTATTTATATTACCTACTTATACTAGGAGCATGCGGCATTATTTACATATATTCCACCACGTGGTATACCCTACTCAGTCCCATAGCGAGACTCCCCACAGCCCACACTTACAGTGGCGCAGTCGCCCAGACGCTTTAACTTTTTACGCAGCGCCACAGCCACCTCCTCCAAGTCCAACTCCTCGTCGGGTCGCCTGTGGAAGGAGATTGGTTGGTAAGTGTCATTTTCTGCCTGGATTTTTCGAAAAAAATCCCAATCTGCGTTCACTTGTGTCACTTAAAGAACCTGTATACAAAGTGTCAAGGGATTAGATAAAAAATAAAAGTCCCCCGGTTATCCCGCTTTTTATTTCCCTAGGCAGAGGGAATTTCAAAAAATATCTCTGTCAGTGCTTGTCTACACTCTCCAATGCAAATACCCGGTATATTTCATCTTTTTGCGTTCAGTAGTTTCGACTGTGAGTTGTCTGACAGTCTGTCACGCAGTAACAGAATAGTTTTACGTGTAACAGAATAAACGCACTTCCTGAGACTACTTTGTTCAGAATCGGTAACTGAATCGATTCCACGCATTTTTATGATTATTATTTTTTTATGCATGTTAGAGGCTTTTCAGTAAAAATCTGCAAGAGCACAACCGACAACAATTACTTATTTACATCCAAAATGGCGCGTTATGTGCATTTTAATGATAGCTGATATTTAAGTTGACCATTGAAAAATCAAACATTGGCTTAAAAAGTTACCTTATAAAACTGTTCGACATATTGTAACAAGTAAAACCCTCAATCAGTTAAATTCGGCTGTTGTGGGACTTTCGGACAACATGTTTTTATAATATTTGAATAAAATTTTTAATTTTGCAGACCTGAAAAACAAAATTGTCTTGTAATTTTGACATCACTTGATGTTTGTAAGTTTGATGGTTGTTTTCCAATAAAGTTTAACAAACTTACCTTCAAACTAGTCAGTTGCGCAACGAAGTCCAAAGTCTGCATTATTGGGTATATTGCTGGCGTATTTTTGTAGCACATATTGACCAGCACCGATAGTGATTGATTGAACATATTTTTTATTATATAATTAAACAAAAAACTCTTTGGCATCCAAGCTGCCTAAAAACAATAATTGTTGGAAAATATTTGGCGGATATTCTATTTCTTGCCTGAGACATAGTAGCTCCAGCTTTTGAAAAAAGGCACTCAGTTGGAACTGACGTTGCCCCTACAATTAAATGCTGCATAGCACATTTATATAAACAAGGGAATACTAACTTCATTTCATCCCACTCTGCAAATGGGTTACTTTTCAGGGAAAGCACTGGATTTGAAAGATAAAGAGAAACTTCATCGCCCTGGTGCGTTTTCTTTTTCTTTTTGTGGTCGTGTGCTAACTCCTTGTGGTGCTTCCAAAAATCGTATTCTGGAGGAGCAGCAGAAGCACTGTCTTCCTCCGATTCGCTAGGGCTGCCCTGTTGCCCTTGCACCATATTTTTAAGTTTTTGTATGGCTCTTCCACAAGCAGCAGGGTCTTGAAAATGTAGGTTTTTAAACCTAGGGTCTAACAGTAGTCATTGTACTCAATCAACCCATACCTTTTTTTAAGCTCCCTCATTAATACATCCTTACATTCTCTTATAATATTTGAGCTGGGTATAATGCTGTTTAGTTCGGTTGTCAAGCAATTTAGCATAGGTATTACTTTTGAAATCGTTGTACGTTTGAAATACTTGCAACAATGAAAAAAAAATACTCCGTTTCGTAGAAACGCCCTAATTTCTTATTTTTTGGGAAAAACTGCGTTTTAGTACTGAACTGCGTTTTGTTCATTCACTGGGGGGTGTTCATTCACTGGAGCACTTACCATTCAATGTTGGAAGTTTTATCTCAGGCAATGTTAAATCTGGATTATATTTGTTACGTTATTTAGGATTGTGGCACACTCCTGCCACAACCTTCTCGAGAGACTGCGTCCCTCCTTGGAGCGGGTGATCCTTCCTAGGGCTAATTCTGGCTGCCCCTCCAACAAATCTAACAGACTCGCAATTTGTACGAGGCTCATGTTTTCAACGAGTTCGCCTAAAAAAGACAGTAGGTACACATTATTATCACACAGTATAATCGACATAATTAATTCGGATCAACTTTCACAAAGGTTTTTATTTATTGTAGTAACTCAAAGAATACTCACGCACGTACAAAACCGAATTCAAATATTCGTCGTTACAATGATTATTGAATTTAAATTCAATAGTACTTTTAATCGCAATTGCGCAAAAAATTGCTGAAATAGCAGAATCGGGGGCCTGTTTTTACCCGAAGATAACAGTATTGTTTCAATTGTTTGTTTATCCCCGCCTCGAATTCCGCCGAGGATATTTTTGACATTGTTCAAGTATAGAACACTACTTTACCATAAAAGTTGCAATATTGATGATAGTGTAACTATCGATAGTTGCTCCGAGTATCACACTGACATACTTTTGAAATTGTTCAAATATAGAACACTACTTTTCTTTTTAATAAATAAGAATATTTACAAGTCGGCTGGCAGCAAAGAGTTTTTATACGATGAAAGAAATAATTTTATAAAAAGTTAGTTTTATTATTTGCCAATTGTTTTGGATTCGCTAAATTGGTTGAATGTCTTCAGCTCATTATTGGCTCACTACTGACCGCGTGGCTCTACATAATTGAGGAGGCCTAAGGCATACCCCATCACGCTGATTCAATGCAGATTGAATGAATATTTTAAGAGAAATAAAAGAATAAATATTATCTTTATTTAATCGATGTTTACAGCATTTTGGGTTTCATACGAGGGGCGGCTGAAAAGTTTTGAGCCTAAGTACCTTTAATATTTATTAATGACTCGCGCAATACACCAGTAATTGCAGGTGTCATAAGGAGTATATAAGTCAAGTTTCATGTCATTAGCGTGTCATTATTGTGGAACACCTAGCGCAGAAGATGTTCACGCGCGCGGACGCGTCGCTACAACCGCACCTGCGGGACATAGCGCCGCACCACGCGCGCCCACCGGACCGACGGGCCTTCCCGCGCGACCTAGTGCGCGGGGATGGCCCACGACAACCATGACAGACCATAAGCCGCCGCCCGGTCGCTGATCGGCTCCTGCTGGGCTTCCCACCAGCGGGATCCACCCGGTAGGGCCTGATCGCCCGGGCGGCGTGAACACAACCGGATTTGACGCCGCGGCCTCGGCCGCCCCACAGGACACGACCATAAATAAAAACGACACCTACCGTGGACCCCCAGGGACCCAATCCAAAGACCAGCCCGTAGAAACGGGCTGCGAATGCAACCACAGTCATGGGACAAAAATCCCGAAACTGTTTCCCCACGGCAATTCAACGCTTAGCATCATTACGCTTTTTGTTATTGAACCGTAAACGTCACCATGTCTGAGTCACCTGCACTTTGCGCGAAATTGGAGTACAGAGCCGTCATCAAATTCCTTACAAAGAAGAACAAAACGCCGACTCAAATATTTGAAGAAATGTCAACAGTTTATGGGGAATCTGCACCTTCGTTTGCGACCGTAAAACGTTGGAGCCGAGTGTTCAAACTAGGCAGAGAGTAGCTTGAAGATGATCCGAGGTCTGGACGCCCAAACACCGCCGTTACCGAAGAAAACATTGAAAAAGTGAAAAAAATTGTGCGCGCGATGGGTGCCGAAAATGCTCACGCCGCTGGACAAGCAGCGTCGAGTCGAAACTTCACAGGAGTTTTTGGAAATCTGTGGCGATAATCCTGACGATGTTTTTTCTCGCATTGTTACTGTCGATGAAACATGGATTCGACAGTACGATCCGGAATCAAAACAGGAGTCAATGCAGTGGATAGAAAAGGGAGAAAAGCCGCCACGGAAGTTCAAAGTGGAAAGATCGGCATCCAAGCTCATGGCCACTGTTTTTTGGGATTGCGAAGGAATTTTGTTCATCGATTACCTTCCTAAAAATACCACAATGAACGGAGACTATTACGCCGCATTGTTGACAAAAGTGCGCCAAGTGGTTGTTGAGATAATTACTTTTTACAAAAAAAAATAACCGACTTCAATCTTGATAAGTAGAGATAACTCAAAAACTACTCGCCAGATGGCGCTCAATTCAACATATGAGTGTAAAGTTCTCGTCACTACAAATTAATCAAGCTCAAACACTAGATAACTGCAGTAAATCGTTGAGGAGTTCCCTCGACTGTCTTTCGGCTTCATCAGATCGACTCCAGATCTTCATGAAATGGTAGCGCTTTAATGTACTTATGATAACATGAACAAACACACTAGTTGTCCATACAATTTTCGAAAGTTCCCCTCGATTTCTCCGAGATGCCATCATCAGATCCTGGTGTCCTTATCAGGGGACCCCACTGCGCATATCTACTTTACAACAAAAAAAGAATTATCAAAATCGGCCCATAAACGATGGAATAATCGCTGAACGTACATAAAAAAAAAGCATATATACGGTCGAATTGAGAACCTCCTTCTTTTTTGAAGTCGGTTAAAAAGAAGAGGCAAACTAGCGAAAGGAATCCTGTTTTTGCAAGACAACGCGCCCGTCCACACTGCGCGAATCGCAAGGCGTGCCCTCGCTGAGACAGGATTCGAAGAAATTAATCACCCACCCTACAGTCCAGACCTGGCTCCTAGCGATTATTTCCTCTTTTCAAATTTGAAAAAAGACCTCCTAGGACGGAAATTTTCCAGCGATAATGAAATGAAGGAGGCCGTAAACGAACATTTCGAAGAGAAAAACGGCGAATATTTTTTGACTGGGATAAAAGCACTTTACGGCAAATGTAAGAAGTGTATTGAAATAGAGGGAGATTATATTGAAAAATAGATTTTTTATACATTTCTATCAGTATTTTTAATACCTTAGGCTCAAAACTTTTCAGCCGTCCCTCGTACATACTTAAAAATATAAACAAAATAAAATAATATAACAAAACTAAAATAAGTTGAATAAACGAGGGCCCTGTGGTGCAGTACCCAATACGCTGGCAACATTTCCTCGCTGTATAGCAATGCTAATACGGCGAGCGAGACACCTGCCAGAGATTGGATCTCAAGTTTTTTCCATTAATTTATTTTTAGAAATATAAAGAATAAATTATATCAAACATGTTAGTTATTATTGAGGAGCTCTACCGGATTTCAAAAAAGGAGGTTCTCAATTCGTCTGCATGTTTCTGTTTCTTATAGGTGTGTTACGTAATTTCTTCGTACTGGGTGAACCGATTTTGATACTTCTTTCGACATTTGTAAGCTAGTGATGTGTGGTCCAATTTGAGCGACATCTGACGGTAATTTTTTGAGTTATTCTCAATAATGCGAATTTGACTAATGCTAACTTTTGACTGGGTGTTCCGATTTTGATGATTCTTTTATGTTTGAAAGATAGTGGTTTTTGAGTTATCTCGACTTGGAAGTCTGTTATTTAAAAAAAAACTGTATTATTCAGTAAGTAGAGCTCCTGCTTGAGAATGCTTTAGTCCACGCCGCCTGCAGAGCGATTAGTTCCGCTCGTACAGTGCCACAAACATATCTGGCCCGGTAAGGGGGGCGCTACTGTCTTTGTCTTTGTCTGACATTTGCATTAGTTCCAATTTTGGCCACCGGGTCAGATAACTTTGTGGCACTGTATTGCTTCGTTGTCACAGTAAGTCAACATTGAAAAAGTACATTGAAAAAGAGCTCTCCTTCAGGGCCGGCGTTGCACTGGTGACTCCCCTGGTGTTGCTCGTGTCTATAAGCGTTATCTCTGTTTGTCGATGTTGAAGTCTGTTATTTTTTTTTTGTAAAAAGCAATTATCACTGATGTAGTGAAGTTGGAGCCATATTCAGTGTTCGTTGTATTTTATTTAAATGATCTACAAAAAAAATTGAAGTGTCGTAGAAGACTGTTGGAAAAAAGTATTACTGGGCGCGTTTTCTATACGACACTTTTTCTATAGAAAATTGAACCTTCTGAGTGTTTTGGTCTTATTCTTATGTAAATAGTTAACTTAACTTTTTACAAAAAAAAAATTGCTCTGGCCTCTGGGTCTTATTCTTTTCTAAAAAGTTAGTTACTGCTTTGGGTCCCTTGTGTTATATGAAAAAATAAATACAAAAATGAAGTGCTCCCAAAAAAGCAACTTGAAATTATGAAATGGTTTATTGGAGGTCTATAATTTTTTGAGGTTGTTCAAAATGTAAATGCTTTAGAAAAGTGTATCGAGCTCAAACTAAAATTATAGGCCACTTATTATTCCATAACTTAGTTGCTTTTTTGAGGTCATTTATTCAACATACTTAAAACAGAATTTCTCAATTCGACTATATTTGTTTTGTGCTACTTACCTCAATTTTTTGTAGGGTGAATGGTTTGTGATCAATATATTCCAAAGCTGATGCTTTTTGTGTCCTATAAATGACATCTGACGAGTAGTTTTTGAGTTATGGTTGTTACCGTAACTTTTGAGTGTAGATTGTTATAGTTTATTATCATATCATTTTTAGCTTATAATGTTTTATGGTAAAAGTTAAAATTATTTAAGTCTGGCTTCTGTCGCCTCCATAGAAAAGTTGTCAATTGGGATAATTTTGAATTTTTGAAAAAAATATCATATTTTAATCATTCACTTCTTCTGCAGTAAGTTATGTAATAATTAACCGACAAAAAATACGAGGGTAGTTCTCAATTCGACCGTATATGTTTTTTTATGTTTGTTCAGGGATTTTTTCGTCGTTTATGGGCCAATTTTGATAATATTTTTTTTTGTTGTAAATGTAATATGACTAACGCTTACTAAATTACATTACAATGTCAAACTACGCCATCACTTCAACGTATCCCTACGGTGAGTGGTCTCGGAAGGAGAAGCAGCAAGAACTCCCAAGGAGGACTGTGACATACCGTGTCGCTATCTGGCAGCCGGATTGAAAACAAGCTCGCCAACCGTGGCCAGCACTTGCTTTGTGCATCCGCTCCACAGATGCAGTATTATCTGTAACAATGCCAATGGAGAGATGGAGTTATTATTCGGGTTTCCTAGGATCGGAAACTAGGTCCCATGAGGATACTGCGAGCATTTCTGATCTATTGTGTCCGATATTGTGAGAGATTGATTACTAGACTATACACCACACACTTAAATTCGGTGTACACAGTACACACAATCGGACTAAGATAATTTTCTAAAATTTAAATCTAAGTGTTTAAAATTAACAATAAGGGTTATAAATAACCAAAAAATATCATTTTAATTAATGTTTTTACACCTTTAGTTACCGTAAATAATATTTATTTATTTATTTATTTATATAGGTCGCCAACACTCTGAACACTAAAATATTCAACATTGTATACAATTCAAAAGCAATTTCTAGGTAAGTGCTAGAGTAGTTATAGGCAACGACATCATGATATGAACATCATCGTCATTTACTATTAAAATATTACAATTGAATTAAATTAAATTACATTAAATTGCATTAAATTAAATTAAATAAATTAAAATTGAATTAAATAAAATTATAAAACATTAAAAAATTAAATAACAATCAGTAAAATTAAATGGAATCCGTCATAAAAATAATTAAAAAATAGATCAGTAAAAATAATTGACATTGGTAACACAAATAGTATTTTAGTGAGGTAATGAGGATTTATATGCTAAGCATTTTCTTTTTGAGCTTGCGTGCGTTATCGGAAAAAATATCGATATCTTTGCTTTTTGAAGTAGTGTTGTATTCTCTTATTAACCTGCTTAACGGAGCATTCTGCCCCAGATATGTTAATTATTAAAGATTAAAAAATTATTAAAGATAATAATTCTGAATCATCAATTGAACCGTTAACGAGCTTAAAAAGAAACGCTAAGTCTAACGTGCGTCTTCGATTCTTCAGCGACTGCATATTGAATAATAATAGCCTGTCATCATAAGAAGTGAATTGTTTGGCCAAATTACAGGAGTACGTTAAATGCCAAAGGAAACGCTTTTGTACGCTTATGCGTTTAATATAGACCTCATAGCAGGGGTTCCAGACAACACTACAATATTCCAAGCCACTACGAACAATGGAGATATATAACAGAATCTTGGTTTTTGGGGACTTAAAGTCCCTACTGTTACGTAGAATAAACCCAAGCTGCCTGAATGCTTTAGAACATATTTTGTCGATATGGATGTTGAAGCGAAGCTTACTATCGAGGGTGATGCCTAGGTCACTAATGTTGTTAACCTGGGTAAGTGCAGAGTTTCCTATCTTGTATATGTGCTGTGTGGTGTGTTTCTTACGAGTGAACTGTATAGAATAACACTTGGAAACATTCAAGTCTAATTTGTTGTGCTCACACCATGCTGTAACACGGTTAAGGTCTTCTTGCAAAAGCACCGCATCCTCGGACGAGTTTACTGCCCTAAAGATCTTTAAGTCGTCAGCAAATAAGTAATAATTGGACTGGGCGAAGCAACTGCCGATGTCGTTAATAAATAAGTTGAAGAGAAGTGGACCTAGATGTGAGCCTTGAGGTACTCCAGAATGTGCCAAAAAAGAATTAGACGAAAATCCGTTAACTACAACGCGAGATTCCCTATTAGTGAGGTATGACTCGCACCAACCGAGGAGAGGTTTTAACATTTAGGTTTAAACCGTTAGGAGGAGAGGTTTTAACATTTAGGTTTAAACCGTTAGGTTTTAACCTAAATGTTAAAACCTCTCCTTAAAAGGTTTAAACCGTTAGGTTTTAACCTAAATGTTAAAACCTCTCCTTCGCCTTTCAAATTCCTGGTTCCGATTCCTAGCGAGGCGGAAATTTGAATGATGAGTTTAAATTTCCATTCTCGGTCTGCTTGTCATGTGTGTTGTCTCGTGTGGTCCATGCCGCCCACGACACATGGACTCTCGTGTGAGGCTATGAGCTTGCGGCGTTATTTACATATATTCCACCACGTGGTATACCCTACTCAGTCCCATAGCGAGACTCCCCACAGCCCACACTCACAGCCTCCCGCCGCTGCACCTTCATCCGCAGCGCGGCAGCAGACGCGGCCGCCTCCTCTAAGTGGGCGTCTCTCGCCTGCAATCTGTCTTTCACCGCCCGCAGTTCGCCCGCTAACTCGCTAATCTTGCTCGCCTGGTGATACAAAAATAATTTAGCAAAAAAAATGTCAACCACAATTTAATCCAAGTTTTTAAATACGCATTATTGGGGATAACGCAAAAACAAATCATCAGTTCTAGTTTTAACTTAAATGGGAACTCGAGACAGTTATCTACCAGTTTTTGAATATAAAAGAATCATAAAATCGGTTCACCCAGTACAAAGTACTGAGATAACATAAAAAAGTCAAAATGAGAACGACTTCATTTTGGAAGTCTGTACAAAAATAAATTCAAATTACATTTTAACTTTTCCGACTCGGTTAAAAACGTTATAAACCAATCTAGACCTAGTCAGACTTGCATACGAACATTTTAAAAATCATAAAACCGGTGTGGTACCTAATAAAACACGTTTCGCAGTTGTAATCAGACTGACACTTTTATTTGCACCTTTATTTGCATAGGTGGCGCTACAGGTATCTTTATGATTTTTGTACATATTATTAACACCTCCACTTAACAAAATCAAAAAATATATTCTAAACAGTAAGAGTGAAAATATTAAATCGGAGAGATGCCAAGCTTTTTCATAAAAAGGTAATGTTTATTCGAACTTAAGCTTTTGGTAAATATGTCTGCTGGCATTTCTGCAGTTTCTAAATATTCTACTTTTATCATTTTCTTCGCGACAGCCTCCCTTACGAAATGATATCTGATATCAATGTGTTTTGACCTTCTATGAAAGATAGGATTTGACATTAATTTTTGAGCACTTTGACAATCATTAAATAAAGTAATTAATTCAGACTTTCCAACAATTTCAGATAACAAATTTCTTAAATAAATAGCTTCTTTACTAGCTTCGGACATTGATACATATTCAGCTTCAGTGCTGGATAACGCTACGCTCCTTTGCTTTCTGCATTCAAAGGAGATTACAGTATTAGACAAAGTGAAGCAAAATCCCGAGTAAGATTTTCTGTCATTTACATCAGAACCCCAATCTGCATCCACAAATCCTTGAATACAAGAATTATTTTTCTTAAAAACAAGACCATAGTTTTTAGTGCTTTTCAAATATTTTAAAACTCTCTTAGCATGTTTCCAATGAGTAACATTATAAGAATTGTTAAATTGACTAAGGAAACTGACTGCAAATGAAATATCTGGTCTAGTCAAGACCGCTAGGTACATTAAACTTCCTAAGAGTTGTTGGTATGGATACTCATTACAAACATTTTCAGTTTTTTCTAACTTTAAATTGACTTCCATAGGAGTGGCTACAGATTTACAATGTGACATATTGAATTTTTGTAATAGATTGTCAATATACTGTTCCTGATCAATAGTTATTACATTTTTATTTTTGTCTATCCTTACTCTAATACCTAAACATTGTTGTAACTGACCAAGATTTTTTAACTTAAATTTACAACTTAACTCATTAATTAAAGCATTAGTGGCAGTCTCACAGTTTGAAAAGACAAAAAAATCATCACCAAATAATGCAATTATAATTTTGACATTTCCTTCAAACTTAGTGAACATACAGGGTTCATATTTAGATTTTTTATAACCAAGTTGACACAAACAATCCTCTATTCTATGATACCATGCCCTAGATGATTGTTTCAAGCCATAAATAGCTTTCTTTAATTTCAATACTTTGTTATCATTCATATCATAACAATCATAAGTTACAGGTTTTTTCATATAAACTGTTTCGTCTAAATAACCGTTTAAAAAGGCTGTAGTTACATCGAGATGACTTATATCTAGATCTAGTTGCACTGCCAATGCAAACAAGAGTCTGAGAGTTGAATATCTGAGTACAGGTGAGAAGGTTTCATGATAGTCTATACCAGCTTTTTGATCAAATCCTTTGGCTACTAACCTTGCACGATACCGCACATTATTAGCACTATCATATTTCTTTTTGAACACCCATTTACACTGAACCACTGTTTCATTTTGAGGATGATCGACCAACTCCCAGGCATCATTTTCTTTAAAGGACTCCAGCTCTTCCTTCATAGCTGCTCTCCAAAACTGGTTTTCAGGTCCATTTAAAGCCTCTTCGTATGTGATTTCACCCTCCCAAGACTTCTGCTTGTCGGCCATACTGAGAATAGAAATGCCATACCTCTCTACTGGTTTTCTTAAGCGCTTTCTTGGCAGTTCAGGAACTTCATCTGCCCTAGAGTCATCATCTTCTTCACACTGTGTATAGTACGAGTCTTCTGATGCTGAGCTTGGACTAGAGGTGTCGGAAACATAGGTATGGTCTGTAACTGTTGTGTCACCTTGTGATTCTTCCTCCACTGAATGTGAATCCTCTTGTGCTCCAGTCACTTCCTGCACTACTATCTGAGTATAATCTGAGATGTCTTCTTTCTCCATAATGGTCACATCTCTGCTCGTAGTTATTTGCCTTGTTTCCGAGTTGTATAGCCTGTATCCTTTAATGTTTTCAGGATAACCAACTAGGATATACTTGACAGCTTTTTTATCCCACTTTAATCTTTTGTTCTTGGGAATGTGCATCATGACAGTACTACCAAAAATTCTAATGTGGCTCAGATCTGGCTTTCTGCCCGTCCACTTCTCAAATGGTGTTATATTTTCTAGACCTGAGGCTGGTGATCTGTTTCTTAGGTAAGCTGCGGTATTTACAGCTTCTGCCCAAAATTGCTTCCCTAGCTTAGCCTCAAAGAGCAAGCATTTTGCACGCTCAACTAAAGTCCTGTTGAGGCGCTCACAGAGACCATTTTGCTCCGGGGTATAAGGGTTAGTTTTTTGATGTATTATCCCTTCTGATTTTAAATAATCTTCCATCTCCTTGGAACAAAATTCCCCGCCATTGTCAGTCCTCAGCACTTTAATTTTATGTCCAGTTTGGTTTTCAACTAATTTTTTATATTCCTTAAAGTACTGCAATGCTTGATTCTTCTCCTTTAGAAAATATACACTTGACATTCGACTGGCATCATCCACGAAAAGAAGAAAGTATTTTGCCTGACCGATAGACCTGGTCTCCATAGGCCCACATAAATCTGAGTGCACAACTTCTAACAATGTGTCACTTCTATGATTGGCCGATGGGAAAGGTAAGCGAGTCTGCTTTCCTTCGCAACATACTTCACAGTTGGATTTCTGGATGTTCGCTTTATCTTTATAGGATACACCCTCCACTGCACCATTCTTCATCTTTTCTAAGTCAACACTGTTGATATGCCCGAGTCGCCTATGCCATAGTCTTGCATCTGATGTGTGTACTGCCGAAGCTGCGAACCCCTCTGACTTCACTGTGTTTAGTTTGTACACTCCATTTTGTAAAGTTGCTACACCAATCAGCTTATTCTGTTTATTGCGAATATTGCAACAATTCTTCTCAAAAGACACTGTATTTCCATTAGCTATTAGCTGGCTGACAGACAGCAAATTAGTTGTGAGGTTAGGAATGCACAACACATTTCTCACAGGAATATCGAACTGATTGTTTTTTACACATGTAGTTATTCGTGTATCGCCGGCACACATAACTGGCATAGATGTTTCATTCGCTACTATTATTTCATTTATCGCGTGTTTTCGTATGTTCGCTAAACTTTCTTGGTTCGCTGTCATATGAACACTCGCACCGGAATCGATGTACCAATCTTCTTTACTGAATTGCCCGTGAAGAAAAGCTACACTGAAGGCACCTGCTTCCTTAATCTTTAATTCAGGACATTGGTTTTTATAGTGTCCGATTCTTTTGCACTTATAGCATTTGACTTGTTTATTTCCCGATGACAGTGACATATTGTATTGATTTGATTTAGACGTTTGTCTTTGTTTAGAATGAACAGGGTTGCCAACTTTCGTGCGACGATTCGTCCAAAACGCTGCTTCTTGTCCACTGCTGCCAACATTAGAGGACATATCTAGAAGTTTCGTTTTTATAACGTCAGCGCTTACTGCCAAACCTGAATGTTCAATCGCCATAATCATGGGTTCGAACTTTTCGGGTAAACCGGCTAAAAGTAATGATGCAATCCACTCTTCACTGATTTCAAAGCCCGTTCCCTTCAATCTCTGAGCTGTTTCTACGACTTGAGACACATAACTAGTCATA
This sequence comes from Hesperia comma, assembly GCA_905404135.1. NCBI lineage: Eukaryota > Metazoa > Arthropoda > Insecta > Lepidoptera > Hesperiidae > Hesperia > Hesperia comma. The sequence goes on from FR990039.1 coordinate 1,900,794, forward strand.
GATTCACTGGTTTCTAAACGTATGGAAATTAATGATCGGAGTAAACTGATTCTTCGAGTAAATCCGGTGTCATCAAAAAGTTGCTTCAATTTTTTCCACAATGCGTCAACTGTTTTTTCCGTCTTTATATGCACGAATAACGAAGGTTCTATAGTCATAACTAGCTTGGCTTTTGCTTTTGCTTGTTCACTGTCCTTTAAATCCGATGGAATATTGTCCAAATCAATGCCTTCTAGTATCATGAAATTTTTCACCGCGAACGCCCAATCGTCATAATTTTCACGCCCTTTTAGTTTTGGAACGTTAACTATATAACTTGACGACATTTTTAACGAAAAACACTTGATAAACTATAGTATTATTGGGAAAACTTCGAGTCTGGGCCCATAACCTAATAAAACACGTTTCGCAGTTGTAATCAGACTGACACTTTTATTTGCACCTTTATTTGCATAGGTGGCGCTACAGGTATCTTTATGATTTTGGTACATATTATTAACAGTACCTGTTCCTCCAGCTTCGTGCGCAAGGCGGCGTTCTCATTGAGCGCCTGGCTCAGTGTTTCTTCTTTTTCTCGCTCACGAGCCATCATGTCGTTCTCCAGATTCTGCAATGAGGAACTCAAATTATACATAGAAATATTAATCAATGCGTTACTGTCATTTGAAATCAGTATGTGTTCTAGAAATTGTTTTGAACGGTAAAGTAAGTTGAGCATTGTCAGGACGTTAGGACGGCCACTGACCCCTCCACTTCTTTAGCCTTTAAGCATGTTAAAATTATCTGAAGTACTATGTACCTTTCAAAGTGAATCTGGTATAAACCACACGAAGCTCTTCCGAACCACTACAAATTTACAACACGTAACCGATCGAAACAAGTTTACCGATAACCGACTAAACCCAATGTGTCCCTCTCCTCTCCTCCTCTTACAGCAAACGAGCATGCAGCACCACCTTCCGCTGCCGCTCATGACAACTGTGACCCACCCAGATAGACTCAACGAGTCTCGTTCTAATTCGGCCACAGACTGACGGACTGACGGACGGACTGAGATGGTCGCCACTAAAAAAGTGTAACCGGCTCACTTTACAGACAACCAGTATTTTTCGTGTGGCCGCAACTGGTCTGCGTTGCATGCCGATGTTTCTCCTCCTGTATTAGGCGTTTGTGGAGGGTTGGCGTTACTTCTAGCGCTGGGTGACATTCATGGGGATTCCTTGCTTTTTTCCTGTATTTTACTCTGAGTGTGCTCTCCTTTGTGTCGACCCCGTCGAACAGGTGTTTGTTCTGGGATCGGATGTTGTCTCAAATCTCGGAGACACAAGAAACAAATCATTTCCAAAATTATTTACAATGTAATTCCGACTCTTTCCTCGTCAACTTAGGTCTATAATCGAATAATATCTAGTCACAGGTCTCAAACCTAGAAGCCAAACCACTTAAGTGCCAAAACTACATACAATTTAATTTTAATATTGTTTTTACTGCTTTCATCAGTATTAATTTAATTCCTTCTGATTGTTTGGTAGTACCAAAAATAACAGGCCTCTTACCTAGTGCCTACATAAATATTGATATGTTAGAGTTACCAGATAATATTTCTTTGGCAGATCCTTTGTTTTATTTACCTTCTGAAGTAGATATTTTGCTTGGGGCGGATCACTTCTTTAATATTATAGGCAATAATAAAATAACTTTAGGTCAAAATAGACCTGTTTTACAAAGCAGTAAGTTAGGCTGGTTGGTGGCTGGCCATGTTGGTAATTCAAATGTAAGCTTACAATGTAATTTTATAAAAAACTAGTTGTCTCTATAATTTTCGAAAATTCCTCTCGGTTTCTGAGATATCATCAGATCCTGGTGTCCTTATCAGCGGATCATGCTTGGAATATCTACTTTCCAGCAAAAAAAGAATTATCATAATTTGCTCCTAAACGAAAAAATCGTTGAACAAACATAAAAAGCATAGGTAATACCTATTATGGTCGAATTGAAACTCCTTCTTTTTAGAAGTTGAATTGAATCTCTGTTCCACGATAGGTTTTTTTTTATTTACAAATAAATAACGCTGTTTGGAATAAAATATCTAGCATACTTTCCGTGGCATTATATTATTTAAAAATATAATATTGTTACGTGTCAGGAGTATGGGGTTCGAGAAAATGCCAAAATGTACCACAAAGACTTTATTGTACTCGTAGATACACAATTACACACTGTACGCAGTACACACCACAACACAATGCACGTAGGTACTCGTAAATACACTCGTCGAACAGTGTATCGCTCGTAGAAATCACTTCACTTCTCACTGGTATCGCTCGTAGGTATCGCTGGTATCTTCCTGGTTTCGCTTCCGAAACTAGAATGTCCGCACTTGATCGATCGCCCCTTTTTATACCACTCACGCACCATTCACGCCAATCCAGAACTTTCTCGCTAATTCCGGACGGACCCGATTCGTATAAAATTCGAGAACGTTCCTTGCAACCGAGTTTCGCCCGTATGACTATTGCCGTAATGGTCGAAGCGTCGTGCGTACGGGCAAGCGCGCTATTGTTCTATTGTTGACTCGACATGTTTATGGCCCCTATTGTTTATTGTTTTGCGAGGTGATACGCCAGGGCTGTCACAATATGATACGATCTTCAGAAATCGAATGAGATCGATTCAATGCCATACGATTCAGATCGTGAATCGATTCATAACGTTGCGATCCATTACGATTCAAAAAATCGATTCAAAGCAAAAACCGGGCATTCCTAATGTATGGTTTGTATGTATTTATTTCTTCGAAGTAGGCCTATACAAACTTTTCGAATGTCAAACTACGCTATCACTTCAACGAATCCCTACGGTGAGTGGTCTCGGAAGGAGAAGCGGCAAGAACTCCCAAGGAGGACTGTGACATACCGTGTCGCTAGTTCTCGGCGAGCCTCTCCAGCGCTTCATCTAGCTGCTGTAGCAGCGCGGAGGCGTGCTGCAGCTGGTGCCTGCTCTCCGCCGCCGCCTTCTCCATGTGCCGTATCGTCTGTAACAATGGAGAGATGCGAGTTATTATTCGGGTAACTCAAGTATTCTTGCTTTGACCTACAAAATTACTCTTGTATACGCGGGCCGACGCGACAGGATAATTGTGCAGTTACCCGTAGGGGGCGCAAAACCCTTCGAAATAATCGTCTTGTGCGAACGGCCGCGTTGAAACTAAGCTTGTAAATAGCTGACAATAGTTATTAGAGTCTACAAAGTTGTATTGTGTAATAATGATTGTTTTAACAGCAATTTCATTTCATTTAGAAAGGCAAGGAGCCGGTTACACTTTTCTGGAGACGCGACTACGATAACAAGCAACACATCTGCGACTGATTTAGAAGAATCTTACTACACTCTTACATACGTGCGTGCCTTCATGCATTTAGGTTTGTATGTGTATACTAGAGAACCGCCCGCGCTTCGCTTCGGGACCCGTAGGTAACAGTCGCGTAGGTCCCGCTCCCGTAGGAATCTCGGCTAAACAGTAGCCTATTACATATATGATATTACATGCCTTCCTTTTTTTACATAATAACTTCAAAATAATATTTTATTTCATAAGTGCGGCCTCCGACGCGCTATTTATAGGAACGCGTCGCGTCGCGCTGCGGTCGGCGGCTGCCGGCCGATAGGTACCGCCGCAAACGCTACGCAATGTATTTTTAAATCTGTAATATCTTCAAAAATATTCAAAGAAATTATGTGCTGTAAAAGGCCATATAAATCTATGTTAAATCAACAATCTATTTGAGGTATTTAATTAAATAAAGAATAATGCTGTAGTGCTTAAAATCGCTTCGAAAATTAGCTATTATTTGCCGTAAAAAGTAAATGACAAAAAATGGTTTTGTGGGATATCGATAAGAGATAGACATATACCATCGCGGACTTTTCTGTAGACCTTTTCAAGGTGTACAATACTTAGTACATTATTTTTATAAATTCTGTAAGGTTAAGCCTGCGTATGCAATGTAAGCGGCAAGAAATGTAAGAATTTACGACACCACATTAGAAACCCTGAAAATAACAGTATTTCTCCATTATTTAATAGATGTTATTATACATAAAAACCTTTATCTTGAATCACTCTACCTATTACAAAAAACCGCATCAAAATCCGTTGCGTAATTTTAAAGATTTAAGCATACAGACAAACAGACAAAAATAGCGACTTTGTTTTATACTATGTAGTGATATGTGTACAAAATTTCAATTGAAAAGGCCAAGAAACAAAAAAATTATTGATTTTCGACATGGATCGTACCGTTTGGTCCCATTGCGGCGACCACCTCCTGCGCGGCCGCGAGCGGCGCGCGGCACCGAGTCGGAGGTGGAGGGCTGGGCTGCGGAGAGTCGGTGCACCGTTAAGGAATCATCGCAAATGCTTTAGAAACGTAGAATTAGTGGTAACATATTAATGCTCGTGACTGTACGCTAAAAAACGAATACAAAGAAAGCGTGCAGGTTAATGCCGTGTGAACTCAGCCCTAATGTTCGTTGCACATTTTGCGATTTGTACATTTTGCGCATTGTGTACATTTTGCGATTTGCACATTTTTGGAGTTGTGTACATTTTGCGTTTTGTACATTTTGCGCCGAAGTGTTAAATATTATACCACAAATTAGATAATACAGATGTTAAGTTTCATACAAAGTGCCGAAAACCAACGCACACATAGACACGGTTCACATACACCAAAAATCGGAACATATCGGACCACTCGGACCGCGGTTGTTATTTCTAGCAATATGAAATTTATAATTCACAAATTAGATACTTTTCCTAAGAAATGGGGTTATTATAATTATTATCTTAGTGGTTGTTTTTATTCGACGTTAAATTGTACATTATAATTTTTTTGACATTCAGTTGCTACAGAAAGGTACAATAAGTCCTTACTTGCTTGTAATTCAATGATTTATTACTAAACTTGTGTTTAACACCAAACCACCCAAATCGTGCAAAGAATGCACGAAATAAATGCAAGTGAAAATAATTCGTGCGTCTCAATATTGAGCATGATGAACAGTCTGTTCACCGACCATTTGTTTGTTCGTAAAAATATTGCGGGTAATTGCGCATGGTGCATGGTGCTATACATTTATTGCGTTTTTAAGGGTTCCTTACCGCTCTAATTATACGATATAACATGTAACAATAGAAAAGAAAACAGAAACATAAACATAAAGAAAACAGGGTTTCGTACTCCAGTTCGAATGACGTTAGCTCGACGGTCGATACCTCGATGTCCCTACTTCGATGGTATGTTTTGTCGATGGGTCATTACCTCGAAAGATCACTACCTCGAAAGGTTTCTACCTCGACGGGTTTCTGTCTCGACGGTACGTTTCATCGATGGCTTACTGTCTCGAAAGTTGATCAAAACCAAAGTACCTACATTTACTTACCATCGAGGTAGGGACATCGAGGTATCGACCGTCGAGCTAACGTCATTCGAACTGGAGTACGAAACCCAATAAAACATCCTATTGTAACATCCTATATAACAAATACTGAACTCACTTGCATCCGTTGCCGGATTTTCACTCTGCATCTTACCCTATGATCTTACCGGACAGAACTGTCACACAAAAACAAGCTCGCCAACCGTGGCCAGCACTTGCTTTGTGCATCCGCTCCACAGATGCAGTATTATCTGTAACAATGCCAATGGAGAGATGGAGTTATTATTCGGGTTTCCTAGGATCGGAAACTAGGTCCCATGAGGATACTGCGAGCATTTCTGATCTATTGTGTCCGATATTGTGAGAGATTGATTACTAGACTATACACCACACACTTAAATTCGGTGTACACAGTACACACAATCGGACTAAGATAATTTTCTAAAATTTAAATCTAAGTGTTTAAAATTAACAATAAGGGTATGATAAGGGTTATAAATAACCAAAAAATATCATTTTAATTAATGTTTTTACACCTTTAGTATTTAATTATTTATTTATATTACCTACTTATACTAGGAGCATGCGGCATTATTTACATATATTCCACCACGTGGTATACCCTACTCAGTCCCATAGCGAGACTCCCCACAGCCCACACTTACAGTGGCGCAGTCGCCCAGCCGCTTAAGCTTCTTGCGAAGCCCCACAGCCACCTCCTCCAAGGTCCCCTCCTCGTCGGGTCGTCTGTGGAAGGAGATTGGTTGGTAAGTGTCATTTTCTGCCTGGATTTTTCGAAAAAAATCCCAATCTGCGTTCACTTGTGTCACTTAAAGAACCTGTATACAAAGTGTCAAGGGATTAGATAAAAAATAAAAGTCCCCCGGTTATCCCGCTTTTTATTTCCCTAGGCAGAGGGAATTTAATAAAAAAATCTCTGTCAGTGCTTGTCTACACTCTCCAATGCAAATACACGGTATATTTCATCTTTTTGCGTTCAGTAGTTTCGACTGTGAGTTGTCTGACAGTCAGTCACGCAGTACCTAACAGAAGAGTTTTACGTCATTAATAAGGAACATATATTTTACGTTTCTGGGCCATTGCAACTAGAGTCTTTAACAGTAGTGTTGAGCAGCACTGTTTACATTACTTTCTATCAATCGACTTTGATTGTTTTACGGAAAAACTGTAGCAACGTGTCGCGACTAAATCACATACTATGGGTTAAAGGGTATTGTTAGGAATGTTATATAGATGTTTTGAGTTGACAAAGTTCGTTAATGTTAGGTATTTACACTTCTTTTTGATAGTTGATTTGTTATATAGGGTTTGGTAGAAGGTATTCGTAATGTAAAGGTATATTTTACATCAACCTTCGAGGTTACAAAACTAAAAATCACTAAAAACTAGACCCTAGACGAAAATCCGACCGGATCCGGCCGGATTGAAAATGATACCGGATTGCAATCCCTACCTGTAATACAGAGCGACTTAATTTCTATTCTTATGCGGTTTAGAACGCGTAGATTTGTCTTGACAGCCGACATAGAGAAAATGTATAGGCAAATCGCTCTCGATGAATCTCAACGACACCTTTAACTTGTGTTGTGGAGGGATCAAGTGGACACAGGGGTAGAGCAGCCTGTCAAGGTTTTACAACTTAATACTTTAACTTATGGAATGGCTTGTGCTCCGTTTGTGAGCACTAGATGTCTCGTTGAATTGGCTACTTCTAAGTAATGTAATTAAAAACGACTTTTACATTGATGACCTCAACACAGGCGCCTCCACAGAAGAGGAACTAAAATATATTTATCTAGGTGTTTCTAATATTTTGAAGTCAGCTTGCTTTCCCTTGAGGAAGTTTCGCACTAATTGTCCCAATATCCTTGGTGATCAAGTAATAAGTAACAATGATCAATTAATAAGCAATAATAATAATGAAGAAGCCACAGTCTTAGGATTAAAATGATCACCAAAAACTGATAGTTTATTGTTTCCTACTAGTTTAAATGCTGAAGGTAAAATAACTAAAAGAATAATTATATCTAACACATGTAAAATTTTTGATCCATTGGGCTAAATAGGTTGTTGTATCATTAAGGCAAAAATGCTCCTGCAAGAGTTATGGAGTGCTAAACTGGACTGGGATGACCCAGTGCCAGAGCCTTTTGTTAAAAAATGGTTAAAATTTATTCGAAATATTCATCTTTTGTCAAATATTGTAATACCACGTTTTGTTTTATCAGATTGCCAGTTGCATATCGAGCATGTGTGTATATGCGCACAATAGATAATAGACAAAATATATTAGTTAGATTACTATGTAGTAAGACGAGAGTCGCACCTCTTCGACAACAAATAACGATTCCTCGTTTAGAACTGTGTGCTGCTTTAACCGGAGCCCAGTTGTGTGATAAGGTATTAAAATCTATAACATTTAGTTACTATTTTGTTCCTTTCTTGCCTCAGCAATACCCAAAATGTCATTTTTCTACCTGATTCCGCATGAAATTCGGAGCTTGGTCATAAATCACCTCAGAGAGCGCTGTGTTCAAACAACGATTTCGCGGTTACCCGTTGTCTCAGAATTGCGTTTTAGTGTCGTTGTTTAGGTAAACTTAACATCTGATAGACAAGTTAATAAAAAGTAATCATGCCGGGGCTATTTTCTGAAAAATCTTCAAAAATTAAAAAAAAATATGTCACATTTATCATAAATTCTTCATTTAATTTATTATTTTAATATGTAGAAGCCACTTTTTGAATTATTTTAGCTTTTAAATCGATGGCCTCTACCAGTGAGTAAAAACTAATTTAGTTTTGAAGTAAATTGGACCTAAACTTCTTAAGTTATTGTACTTTTACTGTGCATGGTCCAAAAAAATTATTAAAAAATTAAAATGGGTGTAGATCGAGGGGAGTCGGGTTAAGACCTAGTATGTAGAAGAATTTTATTCATAAAATAACTCAACATGTATATCTTCTTTTTTCTTGTGAGACGTTGTTTTGTTTCTTTATCCAATATTTTAATTTCTTCTAGTTGCTCTACACATTGATTAAGACTCAATGACTCCTTTTCAAAACACTCAATTTCTGCATTGATCCAGTCTAACAAACTAAAGCAATCTCTGCCAGTGTTTTCACTCAAAAAGTTGAATGCCTCTTCGTATGCTTGAGCAGCTGTCACACTTTGTTCTCTGAATGGGCAGAATATCTGTCTCCCTTGTGTTAAAATATCTGAACTTTGGTTCAACAATTGGTCCATCACTCTATTGACTACTGTGTCAATTTGTTTGTGATTTTCAACTGTCACGGTCGCCAAAACCCAGTTGTGTGATACGGTATTAAAATCTATAACATTTAGCGTTGATGTTCAATACATGTGGGATAGACTTTGCTGGTCCTTTCATGATAGCATCAAAAAAGGGTAGAGGTAGCCGTGTAACAAAGGCTTAGGTATTTGTGTTTAACAAACGTTAACACTCACACAATCGCCTTTTTAAATGTGTGCATGGCAACGCACAGGTAGCGGTGTGCATGTTGTTGGCTGATCGCTCCCGAGCCGCGAGTGGCCCGCGACAGGCACAGCAGCAGATATTTGCATATTTGCGTATCCACCATCCTGGAATAGAATAAGATCATGAAGATAGAAGAAGTTAAATTCTTCAAGCTGACTAATCGAGTATACTTCCTTTCTTCCCGAGTTGAAATTTTACATAGTGTTTTAGTTCCAAAGCTTCACAGACAGATGGAGAGTTACTTTCACTAGTTACGGTCATATGTAAGGGCTCTTTCAATTTATGCGTTTCGTGTGGTACGGCTGCAGTGCGCATGGACGGTCGTTCGTTTTCATACAAAGTGCACGGTGCGGCAGCAATGCGGGGTCAGAGTCGCGAACGTACGAAAACCGCACTGCCGCACTGTGCACTTTGTGTGAAACTAAACGACCGTGCGTTGGCCCTAAGATGAAGAGCTCTAAGATAACTCATCAAATAATAAGAAATAAAATGCACATAATACATATAAAAAAATGTAGATGATGTTAGAGGCTTTTCAGTAAAAATCTGCAAGAGCACAACCGACAACAATTACTTATTTACATCCAAAATGGCGCGTGATGTGCATTTTAATGATAGCTGATATTTAAGTTGACCATTGAAAAATCAAACATTGGCTTAAACAGTTACCTTATAAAACTGTTCGACATATTGTAACAAGTAAAATCCTCAATCAGTTAAATTCGGCTGTTGTGGGACTTTCGGACAACATGTTTTTATAATATTTGAATTAAATTTTTAATTTTTCAGACCTGAAAAACAAAATTGTCTTGTAATTTTGACATTACTTGATGTTTGTAAGTTTGATGGTAGTTTTCCAATAAAGTTTAACAAACTTACCTTCAAACTAGTCAGTTGTGCAACGAAGTCCAAAGTCTGCATTATTGCGTATATTGCTGGCGTATTTTTGTAGCACATATTGACCAGCACCGATAGTGATTGATTGAACATATTTTTTATTATATAATTAAACAAAAAACTCTTTGGCATCCAAGATGCCTAAAAACAATAATTGTTGAAAATATTTGGCGGAGAATCTATTTCTTGCCTGAGACATAGTAGCTTCAGCCTTTGAAAAAAGGCACTCACTTGGAACTGACGTTGCCCCTACAATTAAATGCTGCATAGCATATTTATATAAACAAGGGAATACTAACTTCATTTCATCCCACTCTGCAAATGGGTTACTTTTCAGGGAAAGCATTGGATTTGAAAGATAAAGAGAAACTTCATAGCCCTGGTGCGTTTTCTTTTTCTTTTTGTGGCCGTGTGCTAACTCCTTGTGGTGCTTCCAAAAATCGTATTCTGGAGGAGCAGCAGAAGCACTGTCTTCCTCCGATTCGCTAGGGCTGCCCTGTTGCCCTTGCACCATATTTTTAAGTTTTCGTATGGCTCTTCCACAAGCAGCAGGGTCTTGAAAATGTAGGTTTTTAAACCTAGGGTCTAACAGTGTAGCTATTGCTGCATGATCATTGTACTCAATCAACCCATACCTTTTTTTAAACTCCCTCATTAATACATCCTTACATTCTCTTATAATATTTGAGCTGGGTATAATGCTGTTTAATTCGGTTGTCAAGCAATTTAGCATAGGTATTACTTTTGAAATCGTTGTACGTTTGAAATACTTGCAGCAATGAAAAAAAATACTCCGTTTCGTAGAAACGCCCTAATTTCTTATTTTTTGGGAAAAACTGCGTTTTGTTCATTCACTGGGGGGTGTTCATTCACTGGAGCACTTACCATTCAATGTTGGAAGTTTTATCTCAGGCAATGTTAAATCTGGATTATATTTGTTACGTTATTTAGGATTGTGGCACACTCCTGCCACAACCTTCTCGAGAGACTGCGTCCCTCCTTGGAGCGGGTGATCCTTCCTAGGGCTAATTCTGGCTGCCCCTCCAACAAATCTAACAGATTCGCAATTTGTACGAGGCTCATGTTTTCAACGAGTTCGCCTAAAAAAGACAGTAGGTACACATTATTATCACACAGTATAATCGACATAATTAATTCGGATCAACTTTCACAAAGGTTTTTATTTATTGTAGTAACTCAAAGAATACTCACGCACGTACAAAACCGAATTCAAATATTCGTCGTTACAATGATTATTGAATTTAAATTCAATAGTACTTTTAATCGCAATTGCGCAAAAATTTGCTGAAATAGCAGAATCGGGGGCCTGTTTTTACCCGAAGATAACAGTATTGTTTCAATTGTTTGTTTGTCCCCGCCTCGAATTCCTCCGAGGATATTTTTGACATTGTTCAAATATAGAACACTACTTTACCATAAAAGTTGCAATATTGATGATAGTGTAACTATCGATAGTTCCTCCGAGTATCACACTGACATACTTTTGAAATTGTTCAAATATAGAACACTACTTTTCTTTTTAATAAATAAGAATATTTACAAGTCGGCTGGCAGCAAAGAGTTTTTATATGATGAAAGCAATAATTTTATAAAAAGTTAGTTTTATTATTTGCCAATTGTTTTGGATTCGCTAAATTGGTTGAATGTCTTCAGCCCATTATTGGCTCACTACTGACCGCGTGGCTCTACATAATTGAGGAGGCCTGAGGCATACCCCATCATGCTGATTCAATGCAGATTGAATGAATATTATAGGAGAAATAAAAGAATAAATATTATCTTTATTTAATCGATGTTTACAGCATTTTGGGTTTCATACGAGGGGCGGCTGAAAAGTTTTGAGCCTAAGTACCTTTAATATTTATTAATGACTCGCGCAATACACCAGTAATTGCAGGTGTCATAAGGAGTATATAAGTCAAGTTTCATGTCATTAGCGTGTCATTATTGGGGAACACCTAGCGCAGAAGATGTTCACGCGCGCGGACGCGTCGCTACAACCGCACCTGCGGGACATAGCGCCGCACCACGCGCGCCCACCGGACCGACGGGCCTTCCCGCGCGACTTAGTGGCGCGGGGATGGCCCACGACAACCATGACAGACCATAAGCCGCCGCCCGGTCGCTGATCGGCTCCTGCTGGGCTTCCCACCAGCGGGATCCACCCGGTAGGGCCTGATCGCCCGGGCGGCGTGAACACAACCGGATTTGACGCCGCGGCCTCGGCCGCCCAACAGGACACGACCATAAATAAAAACGACACCTACCGTGGACCCCCAGGGACCCAATCCAAAGACCAGACCGTAGAAACGGGCTGCGAATGCAACCACAGTCATGGGACAAAAATCCCGAAACTGTTTCCCCACGGCAATTCAACGCTTAGCATCATTACGCTTTTTGTTATTGAACCGTAAACGTCACCATGTCTGAGTCACCTGCACTTTGCGCGAAATTGGAGTACAGAGCCGTCATCAAATTCCTTACAAAGAAGAACAAAACGCCGACTGAAATATTTGAAGAAATGTGAACAGTTTATGGGGAATCTGCACCTTCGTTTGCGACCTTAAAACGTTGGAGCCGAGTGTTCAAACTAGGCAGAGAGTCGCTTGAAGATGATCCGAGGTCTGGACGCCCAAACACCGCCGTTACCGAAGAAAACATTGAAAAAGTGAAAAAAATTGTGCGCGCGATGGGTGCCGAAAATGCTCACGCCGCTGGACAAGCAGCGTCGAGTCGAAACTTCACAGGAGTTTTTGGAAATCTGTGGCGATAATCCTGACGATGTTTTTTCTCGCATTGTTACTGTCGATGAAACATGGATTCGACAGTACGATCCGGAGTCAAAACAGGAGTCAATGCAGTGGATAGAAAAGGGAGAAAAGCCGCCACGGGAGTTCAAAGTGGAAAGATCGGTATCCAAGCTCATGGCCACTGTTTTTTGGGATTGCGCAGGAATTTTGTTCATCGATTACCTTCCTAAAAATACCACAATGAACTGAGACTAATACGCCGCATTGTTGACAAAAGTGCGCCAAGTGGTTGTTGAGAAAAGAAGAGGCAAACTAGCGAAAGGAATCCTGTTTTTGCAAGACAACGCGCCCGTCCACACTGCGCGAATCGCAAGGCGTGCCCTCGCTGAGACAGGATTCGAAGAAATTAATCACCCACCCTACAGTCCAGACCTGGCTTCTAGCGATTATTTCCTCTTTTCAAATTTGAAAAAAGACCTCCGAGGACGGAAATTTTCCAGCGATAATGAAATGAAGGAGGCCGTAAACGAACATTTCGAAGAGAAAAACGGCGAATATTTTTTGACTGGGATAAAAGCACTTTACGGCAAATGTAAGAAGTGTATTGAAATAGAGGGAGATTATATTGAAAAATAGATTTTTTATACATTTCTATCAGTATTTTTAATACCTTAGGCTCAAAACTTTTCAGCCGTCCCTCGTACATACTTAAAAATATAAACAAAATAAAAGTAATATAACAAAACTAAAATAAGTTGAATAAACTAGGGCCCTGTGGTGCAGTACCCAATACGCTGGCAGCATTTCCTCGCTGTATAGCAATGCTAATACGGCGAGCGAGACAACTGCCAGAGATTGGATCACAAGTTTTTTCCATTAATTTATTTTTAGAAATATAAAGAATAAATTATATCAAACATGTTAGTTATTATTGAGGAGCTCTACCGGATTTCAAAAAAGGAGGTTCTTAATTCGTCTGCATGTATCTTTTTCTTATATGTGTGTTACGTAATTTCTTCGTACTGGGTGAACCGATTTTGATACTTCTTTCGACATTTGTAAGCTAGTGATGTGTGGTCCAATTTGAGCGACATCTGACGGTAATTTTTTGAGTTATTCTCAATAATGCGAATTTGACTAATGCTAACTTTTGACTGGGTGTTCCGATTTTGATGATTCTGTTATGTTTGAAAGATAGTGGTTTTTGAGTTATCTCGACTTGGAAGTCTGTTATTTAAAAAAGAAACTTTATTAATCAGTAAGTAGAGCTCCTGCTTGAGAATGCTTTAGTCCACGCCGCCTGCAGAGCGATTAGTTCCGCTCGTACAGTGCCACAAACATATCTGACCCGGTAAGGGGGGCGCTACTGTCTTTGTCTTTGTCTGACATTTGCATTAGTTCCAATTTTGGCCACCGGGTCAGATAACTTTGTGGCACTGTATTGCTTCGTTGTCACAGTAAGTCAGCATTGAAAAAGTCCATTGAAAAAGAGCTCTCTTTCAGGGCCGGCGTTGCACTGGTGACTCCCCTGGTGTTGCTCGTGTCTATAAGCGTTATCTCTGTTTGTCGATGTTGAAGTCTGTTATTTTTTTTTTGTAAAAAGCAATTATCACTGATGTAGTGAAGTTGGAGCCATATTCAGTGTTCGTTGTATTTTATTTAAATGATCTACAAAAAAAATTGAAGTGTCGTAGAAGACTGTTGGAAAAAAGTATTACTGGACGCGTTTTCTATACGACACTTTTTCTATAGAAACTTGAACCTTCTGAGTGTTTTGGTCTTATTCTTATGTAAATAGTTAATTTAACTTTTTACAAAAAAAAATTGCTCTGGCCTCTGGGTCTTATTCTTTTCTAAAAAGTTAGTTCCTGCTTTGGGTCCCTTGTGTTATATGAAAAAATAAATACAAAATTAAAGTGCTCCCAAAAAAGCAACTTGAAATTATGAAATGGTTTATTGGAGGTCTATAATTTTTTGAGGTTGTTCAAAATGTAAATGCTTTAGAAAAGTGTATCGAGCTCAAACTAAAATTATAGGCCACTTATTATTCCATAACTTAGTTGCTTTTTTGAGGTCATTTATTCAACATACTTAAAACAGAATTTCTCAATTCGACTATATTTGTTTTGTGCTACTTACCTCAATTTTTTGTAGGGTGAATGGTTTGTGATCAATATATTCCAAAGCTGATGCTTTTTGTGTCCTATAAATGACATCTGACGAGTAGTTTTTGAGTTATGGTTGTTACCGTAACTTTTGAGTGTAGATTGTTATAGTTTATTATCATATCATTTTTAGCTTATAATGTTTTATGGTAAAAGTTAAAATTATTTAAGTCTGGCTTCTGTCGCCTCCATGGAAAAGTTGTCAATTGGGATAATTTTGAATTTTTGAAAAAAATATCATATTTTAATCATTCACTTCTTCTGCAGTAAGTTATGTAATAATTAACCGACAAAAAATACGAGGGTAGTTCTCAATTTGACCGTATATGTTTTTTTATGTTTGTTCAGGGATTTTTTCGTCGTTTATGGGCCAATTTTGATATTTTTTTTTTGTTGTAAAGTAGATATGCGCAGTGGGGTCCTTTTAAAAGGATCACCAGGATCTGATGATGGCATCTCGGAGAAATCGAGGGCAACTTTCGAAAATTGTATGGACAACTAGTGTGTTTGTTCATGTTATCATAAGTACATTAAAGCGCTACCATTTCAAGAAGGTCTGCGGTCGATCTGATGAAGCCGAAAGACAGTCGAGGGAACTCCTCAATGATTTACTGCAGTTATCTAGTGTTTGGGCTTGATTAATTTGTAGTGGCGAGAACTTAATTTGAATTGAGCGCCATCTGGCGAGTACTTTTAAGTTATCTCTGCTTGTCGAGGTAGAAGTCGGTTATTTTATTTTGTAAAAAGCAATAATTTTGTAAAAAGTTTTATTTGCCAATTGTTTTGGATTCGCTAAATTGATTGAATGTCTTCAGCCCATTATTGGCTCACTACTGACCGCGTGGCTCTACATAATTGAGGAGGCCTAAGGCCATACCCCATTCAATGCAGATTGAATGAATATTATAGGAGAAATAAAATAATAAATATCATCTTTATTTAATCGATATTTACAGCATTTTGGGTTTCATACATAATAACAATGGGTCCATTGCACCAATTGATAAATTTCATTATTTAAGGAACTCTTTGTCGGGTAGTGCTAGTATTGTAATAAGGACTATAGAGCTTAGTGCTAGTAATTATCAAATTGCCTGGAAAGTCTTATGTGACCGGTTTAACAATGAAACTATACTTTCGAATAATCATTTACATGCCTTAGTCTCTATTTACCCATTCAAAGAGAATCTTTTAAGGCTTTACCATATTTAATTGATCAAGTTCATAAGAACTTCAATGCCTTAAATATTTCTACAGAAGGCTGGGACCCCATAGTAATATTGTTAACAGCGGCAAAGTGAGATCCCAAGACCAGTAGCAAATGGGAGGAACATAAGGGGCTCCTGAAACACCGGCCTTCCCTTGCTGAATTTACTCAATTCATAGAAAATAGAGCCAATGTTTTAGAAACAGCTCCTTACAGTCAAAGCAACACCGATCATAAATATTCTAGTACTAAAGATGGCCATCAACATAGAGGGAATAAATCATTTACAAGTTCTTTAAATAGTTCCAGCATCAAACCATGTGTCATTTGTAATAAACAACATCAAGTATATCAGTGTCAGATATTTCGGGCCATGAGTATAAATGATAAATGGACTGAGGTCACAAAACATAAGTTATGTACCAATTGCCTTAGAATGGGTCACATTAGGGATGTTTCGATTCCCCCAAAGTATCGATACCTATTCATATGAGTAGCACTCATAGATTTATTATATAACTAAAGATCGGCAATTGTATCACTTGGATTGAATTGTATCCCATAAATTTTTATTTCATTAATAAGCTTTTATTTAAATGTATATATTATTAACAATAACATATTAAAATGGTATCTAATATTTACAAACTAAGTAAAGACAAAATACCAGAACGAAATTAAATATTTTTACAAATCAATAATAGTAATAATTGTAAACTGTAATTTTTTAAAATAATGGTACGTAAATTATTAATAAGTAAGTAAGTATTAACTCAATACAATATCCTACTAACTAGCGACCCGCCCCGGCTTCGCACGGGTGCAATGCTGATACTAAATACACTACAAGACCGGAATAACTCAAGTATTCTTGCTTTGACCTACAAAATTACTCTTGTATACGCGATAGAGGATAATTGTGCAATTACCCGTAGGGGGCGCAAAACCCTTCGAAATAATCGTCTTGTGCGAACGGCCGCGTTGAAACTAAGCTTGTAAATAGCTGACAATAGTTATTAGAGTCTACAAAGTTGTATTGTGTAATAATGATTGTTTTCACAGCAATTTCATTTCATTTAGAAAGGCAAGGAGCCGGTTACACTTTTTAACCGACTTCAAAAAAGAAGGAGGTTCTCAATTCGACCGTATATATGCTTTTTTTTATGTACGTTCAGCGATTATTCCGTCGTTTATGGGCCGATTTTGATAATTCTTTTTTTGTTGTAAAGTAGATATGCGCAGTGGGGTCCCCTGATAAGGACACCAGGATCTGATGATGGCATCTCGGAGAAATCGAGGGGAACTTTCGAAAATTGTATGGACAACTAGTGTGTTTGTTCATGTTATCATAAGTACATTAAAGCGCTACCATTTCATGAAGATCTGGAGTCGATCTGATGAAGCCGAAAGACAGTCTAGGGAACTCCTCAACGATTTACTGCAGTTATCTAGTGTTTGGGATTGATTAATTTGTAGTGACGAGAACTTTACACTTATATGTTGAATTGAGCGCCATCTGGCGAGTAGTTTTTGAGTTATCTCTACTTATCAAGATTGAAGTCGGTTATTTTTTTTTTGTAAAAAGCAATTATCTGGAGACGCGACTACGATAGCAAGCAACACATCTGCGACTAATTTAGAAGAATCGTACTACACTCTTACATACGTGCGTGCCTTCATGCATTTAGGTTAGTATGTGTGTATTCGTACCTACGTGCTTGTCTAATGCGCAATGTTTGGAACTTTCCATCTGTACCGGTGTAGTATCTGTGGTCTGTGGTCTCGGAAGGGGAAGCGGCAAGGAGCTCCCAAGGAGGACTGTGACATACCGTGTCGCTAGTTCTCGGCGAGCCTCTCCAGCGCTTCATGCAGCTTAATTAGGATATCGGAGGCTTGCTGCAGCTGGCGGCGGCGCTCCGCCGCCGCCTCCTCCATGTCCCGTATCGTCTGTAACAATGGAGAGATGGAGTTATTATTCGGGTTTCCTGGGATCGGAAACTATCTGATCTATTGTGTCCGATATTGTGAGAGATTGATTACTAGACTATACACCACACACTCAAATTCGGTGTACACAGTACACACAATCGGACTAAGATAATTTTCTAAAATTTAAATCCAAGTGTTTAAACTCAACAATAAGGGTTATAAATAACCAAAAAATATCATTTTAATTAATGTTTTTACACCTTTAGTTACCGTAAATAATATTTATATTAAATGTTTAACGGTTCGCCTTTCAAATTCCTGGTTCCGATTCCTAGCGAGGCGGAAATTTGAATGATGAGTTTAAATTTCCATTCTCGGTCTGCCTGTCATGTGTGTTGTCTCGTGTGGTCCATGCCGCCCACGACACATGGACTCTCGTGTGAGGCTATGAGCTTGCGGCATTATTTACATATATTCCACCACGTGGTATACCCTACTCAGTCCCATACCGAGACTCCCCACAGCCCACACTCACAGCGTCCCGCCGCTCCACCTCCATCCGCAGCGCGGCAGCAGACGCGGCCGCCTCCTCTAATCTCCCGTCTCTCGGCTGCACTCTAGCGCAGTCGCCCAGCCGCTTGAGTTTCTTCCGCAGCGCCACAGCCACCTCCTCCAAGTCCAACTCGTCCTCGTCGGGTCGCCTGTGGAAGGAGATTGGTTGGTAAGTGTCATTTTCTGCCTGGATTTTTCGAAAAAAATCCCAATCTGCGTTCACTTGTGTCACTTAAAGAACCTGTATACAAAGTGTCAAGGGATTAGATAAAAAATAAAAGTCCCCCGGCTATCCCGCTTTTTATTTCCCTAGGCAGAGGGAATTTCAAAAAAATTCTCTGTCAGTGCTTGTCTACACTCTCCAATGCAAATACACGGTATATTTCATCTTTTTGCGTTCAGTAGTTTCGACTGTGAGTTGTCTGACAGTCAGTCACGCAGTAACAGAAGAGTTTTACGTGTAACAGAATAAACGCACTTCCTGAGACTACTTTGTTCAGAATCGGTAACTGAATCGATTCCACGCATTTTTATTTTTGTTTTATAGCTTATTATTTTTTTATTTAATATCAATGATATATATCTGACTAGTGACCAGCCCCGGCTTCGCACGGGAGCAATGCTGATACTAAATACACTACTAAACTGTGAACGTTGTACATATATAAAAACATAGCGGCCCGCTCTGGGTTCGCACGGGTATAACGTAACATTTAAGTATGTGCCTATGTCACTCGCCCCGGCCGGCCAGTACCGCCGCAAGCGCTACGTCCCGCAATTTTAAATCTGTATTATCGTCGAAAATATTCGATTAAATCTTGTGCTGTAAAGGACCATATAGATCTATATTAAATCAACAATGTATTTAAGCTATTTAATTGGATAAGGATTAATGCTGTATTGGTTAAAATCGCTTCGAAAATTAGCCATTATTCGTCGTAAAAAGTAAATGACAAAAAATGTTATTGTGGGATATCCATAAGAGATAGACATATACCATCGCGGACTTTTATGTAGACCTTTTCAAGGTGTACAATACTTAGTACATTATTTTTATAAATCCTGTAAGGTTAAGCTTGCGTACGCAATGTAAGCAGCAAGAAATTTAAGAATTTACGACACCACATTAGAAACCCTGAAAATAACAGTATTTCTCCATTATTTAATAGATGTTATTATACATAAAAACCTTCCTCTTGAATCACTCTACCTATTACAAAAAACCGCATCAAAATCCGTTGCGTAATTTTAAAGATTTAAGCATACAGACAAACAAACAGACAAAAATAGCGACTTTGTTTTATACTTTTTAGTTCCAAAGCTTCACAGACAGATGGAGAGTTACTTTCACTAGTTACGGTCATAAGGGCTCTTTCAATTTATGCATTTCGTGTGGTACGGCTGCAGTGCGCATGGACGGTCGTTCGTTTTCATACAAAATGCACGGTGCGGCAGCAATGCGGGGTCAGAGTCGCGAACGTACGCAAGCCACACTACTGCCGCACTGTGCACTTTGTGTGAAACTAAACGACCGTGCGTTGGCCCTAAGATGAAGAGCTCTAAGATAACTCATCAAATAATAAGAAATAAAATGCACATAATACATATAAAAAAATGTAGATGATGTTAGAGGCTTTTCAGTAAAAATGTGCAAGAGCAC
Organism: Hesperia comma; assembly: GCA_905404135.1. Lineage (NCBI taxonomy): Eukaryota > Metazoa > Arthropoda > Insecta > Lepidoptera > Hesperiidae > Hesperia > Hesperia comma. Next base: position 1,920,938 of record FR990039.1, read on the forward strand.
AACCGACAACAATTACTTATTTACATCCAAAATGGCGCGTGATGTGCATTTTAATGATAGCTGATATTTAAGTTGACCATTGAAAAATCAAACATTGGCTTAAAAAGTTACCTTAAAAAACTGTTCCACATATTTCAATAAAAATAGCCCACAATCGGTACTATTGTTTTGTTGCGGAATTTTTGGTTTTGTAACTTTTATGTTATCTTTGTGGAAAATTTTATTTTTGCAGGCCTGAAAAACAAAATTGTCTTGTAATTTTGACATCACTTGATGTTTGTAAGTTTGATGGTAGTTTTCCAATAAAGTTTAACAAACTTACCTTCAAACTAGTCAGTTGCGCAACGAAGTCCAAAGTCTGCATTATTGCGTATATTGCTGGCGTAAGTGGCGTATTTTTGTAGCACATATTGACCAGCACCGATAGTGATTGATTGAACATATTTTTTATTATATAATTAAACAAAAAACTCTTTGGCATCCAAGCTGCCTAAAAACAATAATTGTTGGAAAATATTTGGCGGATATTCTATTTCTTGCCTGAGACATAGTAGCTCCAGCTTTTGAAAAAAGGCACTCAGTTGGAACTGACGTTGCCCCTACAATTAAATGCTGCATAGCATATTTATATAAACAAGGGAATACTAACTTCATTTCATCCCACTCTGCAAATGGGTTACTTTTCAGGGAAAGCACTGGATTTGAAAGATAAAGAGAAACTTCATCGCCCTGGTGCGTTTTCTTTTTCTTTTTGTGGCCGTGTGCTAACTCCTTGTGGTGCTTCCAAAAATCGTATTCTGGAGGAGCAGCAGAAGCACTGTCTTCCTCCGATTCGCTAGAGCTGCCCTGTTGCCCTTGCACCATATTTTTAAGTTTTTGTATGGCTATTCCACAAGCAGCAGGGTCTTGAAAATGTAGGTTTTTAAACCTAGGGTCTAACAGTAGTCATTGTACTCAATCAACCCATACCTTTTTTTAAGCTCCCTCATTAATACATCCTTACATTCTCTTATAATATTTGAGCTGGGTATAATGCTGTTTAGTTCGGTTGTCAAGCAATTTAGCATAGGTATTACTTTTGAAATCGTTGTACGTTTGAAATACTTGCAACAATGAAAAAAAAAATACTCCGTTTTGTAGAAACGCCCTAATTTCTTATTTTTTGGGAAAAACTGCGTTTTAGTACTGAACTGCGTTTTGTTCATTCACTGGGGGGTGTTCATTCACTGGAGCACTTACCATTCAATGTTGGAAGTTTTATCTCAGGCAATGTTAAATCTGTATTATATTTGTTACGTTATTTAGGATTGTGGCACACTCCTGCCACAACCTTCTCGAGAGACTGCGTCCCTCCTTGGAGCGGGTGATCCTTCCTAGGGCTAATTCTGGCTGCCCCTCCAACAAATCTAACAGACTCGCAATTTGTACGAGGCTCATGTTTTCAACGAGTTCGCCTAAAAAAGACAGTAGGTACACATTATTATCACACAGTATAATCGACATAATTAATTCGGATCAACTTTCACAAAGGTTTTTATTTATTGTAGTAATTCAAAGAATACTCACGCACGTACAAAACCGAATTCAAATATTCGTCGTTACAATGATTATTGAATTTAAATTCAATAGTACTTTTAATCGCAATTGCGCAAAAATTTGCTGAAATAGCAGAATCGGGGGCCTGTTTTTACCCGAAGATAACAGTATTGTTTCAATTGTTTGTTTATCCCCGCCTCGAATTCCGCCGAGGATATTTTTGACATTGTTCAAATATAGAACACTACTTTACCATAAAAGTTGCAATATTGATGATAGTGTAACTAACTATCGATAGTTGCTCCGAGTATCACACTGACATACTTTTGAAATTGTTCAAATATAGAACACTACTTTTCTTTTTAATAAATAAGAATATTTACAAGTCGGCTGGCAGCAAAGAGTTTTTATACGATGAAAGAAATAATTTTATAAAAAGTTAGTTTTATTATTTGCCAATTGTTTTGGATTTGCTAAATTGGTTGAATGTCTTCAGCCCATTATTGGCTCACTACTGACCGCGTGGCTCTACATAATTGAGGAGGCCTAAGGCATACCCCATCACGCTGATTCAATGCAGATTGAATGAATATTATAGGAGAAATAAAAGAATAAATATTATCTTTATTTAATCGATGTTTACAGCATTTTGGGTTTCATACGAGGGGCGGCTGAAAAGTTTTGAGCCTAAGTACCTTTAATATTTATTAATGACTCGCGCAATACACCACTAATTGCAGGTGTCATAAGGAGTATATAAGTCAAGTTTCATGTCATTAGCGTGTCATTATTGTGGAACACCTAGCGCAGAAGATGTTCACGCGCGCGGACGCGTCGCTACAACCGCACCTGCGGGACATAGCGCCGCACCACGCGCGCCCACCGGACCGACGGGCCTTCCCGCGCGACCTAGTGCGCGGGGATGGCCCACGACAACCATGACAGACCATAAGCCGCCGCCCGGTCGCTGATCGGCTCCTGCTGGGCTTCCCACCAGCGGGATCCACCCGGTAGGGCCTGATCGCCCGGGCGGCGTGAACACAACCGGATTTGACGCCGCGGCCTCGGCCGCCCCACAGGACACGACCATAAATAAAAACGACACCTACCGTGGACCCCCAGGGACCCAATCCAAAGACCAGCCCGTAGAAACGGGCTGCGAATGCAACCACAGTCATGGGACAAAAATCCCGAAACTGTTTCCCCACGGCAATTCAACGCTTAGCATCATTACGCTTTTTGTTATTGAACCGTAAACGTCACCATGTCTGAGTCACCTGCACTTTGCACGAAATTGGAGTACAGAGCCGTCATCAAATTCCTTACAAAGAAGAACAAAACGCCGACTGAAATATTTGAAGAAATGTCAACAGTTTATGGGGAATCTGCACCTTCGTTTGCGACCGTAAAACGTTGGAGCCGAGTGTTCAAACAAGGCAGAGAGTCGCTTGAAGATGATCCGAGGTCTGGACGCCCAAACACCGCCGTTACTGAAGAAAACATTGAAAAAGTGAAAAAAATTGGGCGCGCGATGGGTGCCGAAAATGCTCACGCCGCTGCTGGACAAGCAGCGTCGAGTCGAAACTTCACAGGAGTTTTTGGACATCTGTGGCGATAATCCTGACGATGTTTTTTCTCGCATTGTTACTGTCGATGAAACATGGATTCGACAGTACGATCCGGAGTCAAAACAGGAGTCAATGCAGTGGATAGAAAAGGGAGAAAAGCCGCCACGGGAGTTCAAAGTGGAAAGATCGGTATCCAAGCTCATGGCCACTGTTTTTTGGGATTGCGCAGGAATTTTGTTCATCGATTACCTTCCTAAAAATACCACAATGAACGGAGACTATTACGCCGCATTGTTGACAAAAGTGCGCCAAGTGGTTGTTGAGAAAAGAAGAGGCAAACTAGCGAAAGGAATCCTGTTTTTGCAAGACAACGCGCCCGTCCACACTGCGCGAATCGCAAGGCGTGCCCTCGCTGAGACAGGATTCGAAGAAATTAATCACCCACCCTACAGTCCAGACCTGGCTCCTAGCGATTATTTCCTCTTTTCAAATTTGAAAAAAGACCTCCGAGGACGGAAATTTTCCAGCGATAATGAAATGAAGGAGGCCGTAAACGAACATTTCGAAGAGAAAAACGGCGAATATTTTTTGACTGGGATAAAAGCACTTTACGGCAAATGTAAGAAGTGTATTGAAATAGAGGGAGATTATATTGAAAAATAGATTTTTTATACATTTCTATCAGTATTTTTAATACCTTAGGCTCAAAACTTTTCAGCCGTCCCTCGTACATACTTAAAAATATAAACAAAATAAAAGTAATATAACAAAACTAAAATAAGTTGAATAAACTAGGGCCCTGTGGTGCAGTACCCAATACGCTGGCAGCATTTCCTCGCTGTATAGCAATGCTAATACGGCGAGCGAGACAACTGCCAGAGATTGGATCTCAAGTTTTTTCCATTAATTTATTTTTAGAAATATAAAGAATAAATTATATCAAACATGTTAGTTATTATTGAGGAGCTCTACCGGATTTCAAAAAAGGAGGTTCTTAATTCGTCTGCATGTTTCTTTTTCTTATATGTGTGTTACGTAATTTCTTCGTACTGGGTGAACCGATTTTGATACTTCTTTCGACATTTGTAAGCTAGTGATGTGTGGTCCAATTTGAGCGACATCTGACGGTAATTTTTTGAGTTATTCTCAATAATGTGAATTTGACTAATGCTAACTTTTGACTGGGTGTTCCGATTTTGATGATTCTGTTATGTTTGAAAGATAGTGGTTTTTGAGTTATCTCGACTTGGAAGTCTGTTATTTAAAAAAGAAACTTTATTAATCAGTAAGTAGAGCTCCTGCTTGAGAATGCTTTAGTCCACGCCGCCTGCAGAGCGATTAGTTCCGCTCGTACAGTGCCACAAACATATCTGACCCGGTAAGGGGGGCGCTACTGTCTTTGTCTTTGTCTGACATTTGCATTAGTTCCAATTTTGGCCACCGGGTCAGATAACTTTGTGGCACTGTATTGCTTCGTTGTCACAGTAAGTCAGCATTGAAAAAGTCCATTGAAAAAGAGCTCTCTTTCAGGGCCGGCGTTGCACTGGTGACTCCCCTGGTGTTGCTCGTGTCTATAAGCGTTATCTCTGTTTGTCGATGTTGAAGTCTGTTATTTTTTTTTTTGTAAAAAGCAATTATCACTGATGTAGTGAAGTTGGAGCCATATTCAGTGTTCGTTGTATTTTATTTAAATGATCTACAAAAAAAATTGAAGTGTCGTAGAAGACTGTTGGAAAAAAGTATTACTGGACGCGTTTTCTATACGACACTTTTTCTATAGAAACTTGAACCTTCTGAGTGTTTTGGTCTTATTCTTATGTAAATAGTTAATTTAACTTTTTACAAAAAAAAATTGCTCTGGCCTCTGGGTCTTATTCTTTTCTAAAAAGTTAGTTCCTGCTTTGGGTCCCTTGTGTTATATGAAAAAATAAATACAAAATTAAAGTGCTCCCAAAAAAGCAACTTGAAATTATGAAATGGTTTATTGGAGGTCTATAATTTTTTGAGGTTGTTCAAAATGTAAATGCTTTAGAAAAGTGTATCGAGCTCAAACTAAAATTATAGGCCACTTATTATTCCATAACTTAGTTGCTTTTTTGAGGTCATTTATTCAACATACTTAAAACAGAATTTCTCAATTCGACTATATTTGTTTTGTGCTACTTACCTCAATTTTTTGTAGGGTGAATGGTTTGTGATCAATATATTCCAAAGCTGATGCTTTTTGTGTCCTATAAATGACATCTGACGAGTAGTTTTTGAGTTATGGTTGTTACCGTAACTTTTGAGTGTAGATTGTTATAGTTTATTATCATATCATTTTTAGCTTATAATGTTTTATGGTAAAAGTTAAAATTATTTAAGTCTGGCTTCTGTCGCCTCCATAGAAAAGTTGTCAATTGGGATAATTTTGAATTTTTGAAAAAAATATCATATTTTAATCATTCACTTCTTCTGCAGTAAGTTATGTAATAATTAACCGACAAAAAATACGAGGGTAGTTCTCAATTCGACCGTATATGTTTTTTTATGTTTGTTCAGGGATTTTTTCGTCGTTTGTGGGCCAATTTTGATAATATTTTTTTTGTTGTAAATGTAATATGACTAACGCTTACTAAATTACATTACATTTTAATGATTCTAAACGTATACCTTTATTTTAATTTTCCCGTTTAATCCATACCAATAACTTAAATAACAAATCCAACCCACGACCTTTGCGGAGTCGTTAACCCTTAGGCTAACGCACACATGCATAACCAAAATCGAGGTACATACATGAGCTTAACTTCTGTACTATCCATATTTTGTGGTGTGAGCTTCACTGTACGTGTGGTGGTACTCTAATTCGAATTGAAATATTTATTTCTTCAAAGTAGGTTTATACAAACTTTTCGAATGTCAAACTACGCCATCACTTCGACGTATCCGTACGGTGAGTGGTCTCGGAAGAGGAAGCGGCAAGGAGCTCCTAAGGAGGACTGTGACATACCGTGTCGCTCTAGGCGGCCCGCTTGCGCAGCTCTTTCGCCTTCTGCACCTTTTCTGCGAGCTCCTGGGTGGCGCGCTCCACGTTGGCGCGCTCCACGTTGGCGCGCTCCAACCTCCAATTTTGTTTTGCACGCTTTTTCTCTAATTTGGCTTTCTGTAAACGGAGGTTGGAGCGCTCCACCGTCTTGGCGGCCTGCCGCAGAAGCCGCCTTGCTTCTTCGTATTCGGCGGCCCCCTGCTGCAGGTGGAGATCCTCCTCCGCCGCCTCCCTCAGGAGCTCTATCTGTAACAATGGAGACGTTAGCTTTCCTCATCGATGACTTGTACGCCGCATCGCCTTTCCACGGGTCGTGGCTTCGATTCCTGGCGAGGCGGAAATTTAAAACATGAGTAGTACCCACAACACTAGGAAACCCAGTGTGAGGCTAGGAGCTTGAGACATCGTCGGCTTAATAATCAAAAGTCGTATCTCCATCAGGGCAAACTTTACAGGAGCGAGTAAAAACTGATTATTTTAATTTTTTGTTAGAAAAATTATTAATGTAATAATGTACATTTATTTAAAACTGAGTAGGAAATCTATTTTTACAATTATATATTAAATAAAATAAAATGAAATTACTCAGGTGAAAATGGATTTACGAACTTTTCTAAGTAACTGTTTTGAGCGCTACGTAGTAAAAGGGGAGTTACGCCGTCAGCCGTCCCTCGTACATACTTAAAAATATAAACAAAATAAAAATAATATAACAAAACTAAAATAAGTTGAATAAACTAGGGCCCTGTGGTGCAGTACCCAATACGCTGGCAGCATTTCCTCGCTGTATAGCAATGCTAATACGGCGAGCGAGACAACTGCCAGAGATTGGATCTCAAGTTTTTTCCATTAATTTATTTTTAGAAATATAAAGAATAAATTATATCAAACATGTTAGTTATTATTGAGGAGCTCTACCGGATTTCAAAAAAGGAGGTTCTTAATTCGTCTGCATGTTTCTTTTTCTTATATGTGTGTTACGTAATTTCTTCGTACTGGGTGAACCGATTTTGATACTTCTTTCGACATTTGTAAGCTAGTGATGTGTGGTCCAATTTGAGCGACATCTGACGGTAATTTTTTGAGTTATTCTCAATAATGTGAATTTGACTAATGCTAACTTTTGACTGGGTGTTCCGATTTTGATGATTCTGTTATGTTTGAAAGATAGTGGTTTTTGAGTTATCTCGACTTGGAAGTCTGTTATTTAAAAAAAAACTTTATTAATCAGTAAGTAGAGCTCCTGCTTGAGAATGCTTTAGTCCACGCCGCCTGCAGAGCGATTAGTTCCGCTCGTACAGTGCCACAAACATATCTGACCCGGTAAGGGGGGCGCTACTGTCTTTGTCTTTGTCTGACATTTGCATTAGTTCCAATTTTGGCCACCGGGTCAGATAACTTTGTGGCACTGTATTGCTTCGTTGTCACAGTAAGTCAGCATTGAAAAAGTCCATTGAAAAAGAGCTCTCCTTCAGGGCCGGCGTTGCACTGGTGACTCCCCTGGTGTTGCTCGTGTCTATAAGCGTTATCTCTGTTTGTCGATGTTGAAGTCTGTTATTTTTTTTTTTTTTGTAAAAAGCAATTATCACTGATGTAGTGAAGTTGGAGCCATATTCAGTGTTCGTTGTATTTTATTTAAATGATCTACAAAAAAAATTGAAGTGTCGTAGAAGACTGTTGGAAAAAAGTATTACTGGACGCGTTTTCTATACGACACTTTTTCTATAGAAACTTGAACCTTCTGAGTGTTTTGGTCTTATTCTTATGTAAATAGTTAATTTAACTTTTTACAAAAAAAAATTTCTCTGGCCTCTGGGTCTTATTCTTTTCTAAAAAGTTAGTTCCTGCTTTGGGTCCCTTGTGTTATATGAAAAAATAAATACAAAATTAAAGTGCTCCCAAAAAAGCAACTTGAAATTATGAAATGGTTTATTGGAGGTCTATAATTTTTTGAGGTTGTTCAAAATGTAAATGCTTTAGAAAAGTGTATCGAGCTCAAACTAAAATTATAGGCCACTTATTATTCCATAACTTAGTTGCTTTTTTGAGGTCATTTATTCAACATACTTAAAACAGAATTTCTCAATTCGACTATATTTGTTTTGTGCTACTTACCTCAATTTTTTGTAGGGTGAATGGTTTGTGATCAATATATTCCAAAGCTGATGCTTTTTGTGTCCTATAAATGACATCTGACGAGTAGTTTTTGAGTTATGGTTGTTACCGTAACTTTTGAGTGTAGATTGTTATAGTTTATTATCATATCATTTTTAGCTTATAATGTTTTATGGTAAAAGTTAAAATTATTTAAGTCTGGCTTCTGTCGCCTCCATAGAAAAGTTGTCAATTGGGATAATTTTGAATTTTTGAAAAAAATATCATATTTTAATCATTCACTTCTTCTGCAGTAAGTTATGTAATAATTAACCGACAAAAAATACGAGGGTAGTTCTCAATTCGACCGTATATGGTTTTTTTATGTTTGTTCAGGGATTTTTTCGTCGTTTATGGGCCAATTTTGATAATATTTTTTTTGTTGTAAATGTAATATGACTAACGCTTACTAAATTACATTACATTTTAATGATTCTAAACGTATACCTTTATTTTAATTTTCCCGTGTAATCCATACCAATAACTTAAATAACAAATCCAACCCACGACCTTTGCGGAGTCGTTAACCCTTAGGCTAACGCACACATGCATAACCAAAATCGAGGTACATACATGAGCTTAACTTCTGTACTATCCATATTTTGTGGTGTGAGCTTCACTGTACGTGTGGTGGTACTCTAATTCGAATTGAAATATTTATTTCTTCAAAGTAGGTTTATACAAACTTTTCGAATGTCAAACTACGCCATCACTTCGACGTATCCGTACGGTGAGTGGTCTCGGAAGGGGAAGCGGCAAGGAGCTCCTAAGGAGGACTGTGACATACCGTGTCGCTCTAGGCGGCCCGCTTGCGCAGCTCTTTCGCCTTCTGCACCTTTTCTGCGAGCTCCTGGGTGGCGCGCTCCACGTTGGCGCGCTCCACGTTGGCGCGCTCCAACCTCCAATTTTGTTTTGCACGCTTTTTCTCTAATTTGGCTTTCTGTAAACGGAGGTTGGAGCGCTCCACCGTCTTGGCGGCCTGCCGCAGAAGCCGCCTTGCTTCTTCGTATTCGGCGGCCCCCTGCTGCAGGTGGAGATCCTCCTCCGCCGCCTCCCTCAGGAGCTCTATCTGTAACAATGGAGACGTTAGCTTTCCTCATCGATGACTTGTACGCCGCATCGCCTTTCCACGGGTCGTGGCTTCGATTCCTGGCGAGGCGGAAATTTAAAACATGAGTAGTACCCACAACACTAGGAAACCCAGTGTGAGGCTAGGAGCTTGAGACATCGTCGGCTTAATAATCAAAAGTCGTATCTCCATCAGGGCAAACTTTACAGGAGCGAGTAAAAACTGATTATTTTAATTTTTTGTTAGAAAAATTATTAATGTAATAATGTACATTTATTTAAAACTGAGTAGGAAATCTATTTTTACAATTATATATTAAATAAAATAAAATGAAATTACTCAGGTGAAAATGGATTTACGAACTTTTCTAAGTAACTGTTTTGAGCGCTACGTAGTAAAAGGGGAGTTACGCCGTCAGCCGTCCCTCGTACATACTTAAAAATATAAACAAAATAAAAATAATATAACAAAACTAAAATAAGTTGAATAAACTAGGGCCCTGTGGTGCAGTACCCAATACGCTGGCAGCATTTCCTCGCTGTATAGCAATGCTAATACGGCGAGCGAGACAACTGCCAGAGATTGGATCTCAAGTTTTTTCCATTAATTTATTTTTAGAAATATAAAGAATAAATTATATCAAACATGTTAGTTATTATTGAGGAGCTCTACCGGATTTCAAAAAAGGTGGTTCTTAATTCGTCTGCATGTTTCTTTTTCTTATATGTGTGTTACGTAATTTCTTCGTACTGGGTGAACCGATTTTGATACTTCTTTCGACATTTGTAAGCTAGTGATGTGTGGTCCAATTTGAGCGACATCTGACGGTAATTTTTTGAGTTATTCTCAATAATGTGAATTTGACTAATGCTAACTTTTGACTGGGTGTTCCGATTTTGATGATTCTGTTATGTTTGAAAGATAGTGGTTTTTGAGTTATCTCGACTTGGAAGTCTGTTATTTAAAAAAAAACTTTATTAATCAGTAAGTAGAGCTCCTGCTTGAGAATGCTTTAGTCCACGCCGCCTGCAGAGCGATTAGTTCCGCTCGTACAGTGCCACAAACATATCTGACCCGGTAAGGGGGGCGCTACTGTCTTTGTCTTTGTCTGACATTTGCATTAGTTCCAATTTTGGCCACCGGGTCAGATAACTTTGTGGCACTGTATTGCTTCGTTGTCACAGTAAGTCAGCATTGAAAAAGTCCATTGAAAAAGAGCTCTCCTTCAGGGCCGGCGTTGCACTGGTGACTCCCCTGGTGTTGCTCGTGTCTATAAGCGTTATCTCTGTTTGTCGATGTTGAAGTCTGTTATTTTTTTTTTTTTTGTAAAAAGCAATTATCACTGATGTAGTGAAGTTGGAGCCATATTCAGTGTTCGTTGTATTTTATTTAAATGATCTACAAAAAAAATTGAAGTGTCGTAGAAGACTGTTGGAAAAAAGTATTACTGGACGCGTTTTCTATACGACACTTTTTCTATAGAAACTTGAACCTTCTGAGTGTTTTGGTCTTATTCTTATGTAAATAGTTAATTTAACTTTTTACAAAAAAAAATTTCTCTGGCCTCTGGGTCTTATTCTTTTCTAAAAAGTTAGTTCCTGCTTTGGGTCCCTTGTGTTATATGAAAAAATAAATACAAAATTAAAGTGCTCCCAAAAAAGCAACTTGAAATTATGAAATGGTTTATTGGAGGTCTATAATTTTTTGAGGTTGTTCAAAATGTAAATGCTTTAGAAAAGTGTATCGAGCTCAAACTAAAATTATAGGCCACTTATTATTCCATAACTTAGTTGCTTTTTTGAGGTCATTTATTCAACATACTTAAAACAGAATTTCTCAATTCGACTATATTTGTTTTGTGCTACTTACCTCAATTTTTTGTAGGGTGAATGGTTTGTGATCAATATATTCCAAAGCTGATGCTTTTTGTGTCCTATAAATGACATCTGACGAGTAGTTTTTGAGTTATGGTTGTTACCGTAACTTTTGAGTGTAGATTGTTATAGTTTATTATCATATCATTTTTAGCTTATAATGTTTTATGGTAAAAGTTAAAATTATTTAAGTCTGGCTTCTGTCGCCTCCATGGAAAAGTTGTCAATTGGGATAATTTTGAATTTTTGAAAAAAATATCATATTTTAATCATTCACTTCTTCTGCAGTAAGTTATGTAATAATTAACCGACAAAAAATACGAGGGTAGTTCTCAATTCGACCGTATATGGTTTTTTTATGTTTGTTCAGGGATTTTTTCGTCGTTTATGGGCCAATTTTGATAATATTTTTTTTGTTGTAAATGTAATATGACTAACGCTTACTAAATTACATTACATTTTAATGATTCTAAACGTATACCTTTATTTTAATTTTCCCGTTTAATCCATACCAATAACTTAAATAACAAATCCAACCCACGACCTTTGCGGAGTCGTTAACCCTTAGGCTAACGCACACATGCATAACCAAAATCGAGGTACATACATGAGCTTAACTTCTGTACTATCCATATTTTGTGGTGTGAGCTTCACTGTACGTGTGGTGGTACTCTAATTCGAATTGAAATATTTATTTCTTCAAAGTAGGTTTATACAAACTTTTCGAATGTCAAACTACGCCATCACTTCGACGTATCCGTACGGTGAGTGGTCTCGGAAGGGGAAGCGGCAAGGAGCTCCTAAGGAGGACTGTGACATACCGTGTCGCTCTAGGCGGCCCGCTTGCGCAGCTCTTTCGCCTTCTGCACCTTTTCTGCGAGCTCCTGGGTGGCGCGCTCCACGTTGGCGCGCTCCAACCTCCAATTTTGTTTTGCACGCTTTTTCTCTAATTTGGCTTTCTGTAAACGGAGGTTGGAGCGCTCCACCGTCTTGGCGGCCTGCCGCAGAAGCCGCCTTGCTTCTTCGTATTCGGCGGCCCCCTGCTGCAGGTGGAGATCCTCCTCCGCCGCCTCCCTCAGGAGCTCTACCTGTAACAATGGAGACGTTAGCTTTCCTCATCGATGACTTGTACGCCGCATCGCCTTTCCACGGGTCGTGGCTTCGATTCCTGGCGAGGCGGAAATTTAAAACATGAGTAGTACCCACAACACTAGGAAACCCAGTGTGAGGCTAGGAGCTTGAGACATCGTCGGCTTAATAATCAAAAGTCGTATCTCCATCAGGGCAAACTTTACAGGAGCGAGTAAAAACTGATTATTTTAATTTTTTGTTAGAAAAATTATTAATGTAATAATGTACATTTATTTAAAACTGAGTAGGAAATCTATTTTTACAATTATATATTAAATAAAATAAAATGAAATTACTCAGGTGAAAATGGATTTACGAACTTTTCTAAGTAACTGTTTTGAGCGCTACGTAGTAAAAGGGGAGTTACGCCGTCAGCCGTCCCTCGTACATACTTAAAAATATAAACAAAATAAAAATAATATAACAAAACTAAAATAAGTTGAATAAACTAGGGCCCTGTGGTGCAGTACCCAATACGCTGGCAGCATTTCCTCGCTGTATAGCAATGCTAATACGGCGAGCGAGACAACTGCCAGAGATTGGATCTCAAGTTTTTTCCATTAATTTATTTTTAGAAATATAAAGAATAAATTATATCAAACATGTTAGTTATTATTGAGGAGCTCTACCGGATTTCAAAAAAGGAGGTTCTTAATTCGTCTGCATGTTTCTTTTTCTTATATGTGTGTTACGTAATTTCTTCGTACTGGGTGAACCGATTTTGATACTTCTTTCGACATTTGTAAGCTAGTGATGTGTGGTCCAATTTGAGCGACATCTGACGGTAATTTTTTGAGTTATTCTCAATAATGTGAATTTGACTAATGCTAACTTTTGACTGGGTGTTCCGATTTTGATGATTCTGTTATGTTTGAAAGATAGTGGTTTTTGAGTTATCTCGACTTGGAAATCTGTTATTTAAAAAAAAACTTTATTAATCAGTAAGTAGAGCTCCTGCTTGAGAATGCTTTAGTCCACGCCGCCTGCAGAGCGATTAGTTCCGCTCGTACAGTGCCACAAACATATCTGACCCCGTAAGGGGGGCGCTACTGTCTTTGTCTGACATTTGCATTAGTTCCAATTTTGGCCACCGGGTCAGATAACTTTGTGGCACTGTATTGCTTCGTTGTCACAGTAAGTCAGCATTGAAAAAGTCCATTGAAAAAGAGCTCTCCTTCAGGGCCGGCGTTGCACTGGTGACTCCCCTGGTGTTGCTCGTGTCTATAAGCGTTATCTCTGTTTGTCGATGTTGAAGTCTGTTATTTTTTTTTTTTGTAAAAAGCAATTATCACTGATGTAGTGAAGTTGGAGCCATATTCAGTGTTCGTTGTATTTTATTTAAATGATCTACAAAAAAAATTGAAGTGTCGTAGAAGACTGTTGGAAAAAAGTATTACTGGACGCGTTTTCTATACGACACTTTTTCTATAGAAACTTGAACCTTCTGAGTGTTTTGGTCTTATTCTTATGTAAATAGTTAATTTAACTTTTTACAAAAAAAAATTTCTCTGGCCTCTGGGTCTTATTCTTTTCTAAAAAGTTAGTTCCTGCTTTGGGTCCCTTGTGTTATATGAAAAAATAAATACAAAATTAAAGTGCTCCCAAAAAAGCAACTTGAAATTATGAAATGGTTTATTGGAGGTCTATAATTTTTTGAGGTTGTTCAAAATGTAAATGCTTTAGAAAAGTGTATCGAGCTCAAACTAAAATTATAGGCCACTTATTATTCCATAACTTAGTTGCTTTTTTGAGGTCATTTATTCAACATACTTAAAACAGAATTTCTCAATTCGACTATATTTGTTTTGTGCTACTTACCTCAATTTTTTGTAGGGTGAATGGTTTGTGATCAATATATTCCAAAGCTGATGCTTTTTGTGTCCTATAAATGACATCTGACGAGTAGTTTTTGAGTTATGGTTGTTACCGTAACTTTTGAGTGTAGATTGTTATAGTTTATTATCATATCATTTTTAGCTTATAATGTTTTATGGTAAAAGTTAAAATTATTTAAGTCTGGCTTCTGTCGCCTCCATAGAAAAGTTGTCAATTGGGATAATTTTGAATTTTTGAAAAAAATATCATATTTTAATCATTCACTTCTTCTGCAGTAAGTTATGTAATAATTAACCGACAAAAAATACGAGGGTAGTTCTCAATTCGACCGTATATGGTTTTTTTATGTTTGTTCAGGGATTTTTTCGTCGTTTATGGGCCAATTTTGATAATATTTTTTTTGTTGTAAATGTAATATGACTAACGCTTACTAAATTACATTACATTTTAATGATTCTAAACGTATACCTTTATTTTAATTTTCCCGTGTAATCCATACCAATAACTTAAATAACAAATCCAACCCACGACCTTTGCGGAGTCGTTAACCCTTAGGCTAACGCACACATGCATAACCAAAATCGAGGTACATACATGAGCTTAACTTCTGTACTATCCATATTTTGTGGTGTGAGCTTCACTGTACGTGTGGTGGTACTCTAATTCGAATTGAAATATTTATTTCTTCAAAGTAGGTTTATACAAACTTTTCGAATGTCAAACTACGCCATCACTTCGACGTATCCGTACGGTGAGTGGTCTCGGAAGGGGAAGCGGCAAGGAGCTCCTAAGGAGGACTGTGACATACCGTGTCGCTCTAGGCGGCCCGCTTGCGCAGCTCTTTCGCCTTCTGCACCTTTTCTGCGAGCTCCTGGGTGGCGCGCTCCACGTTGGCGCGCTCCAACCTCCAATTTTGTTTTGCACGCTTTTTCTCTAATTTGGCTTTCTGTAAACGGAGGTTGGAGCGCTCCACCGTCTTGGCGGCCTGCCGCAGAAGCCGCCTTGCTTCTTCGTATTCGGCGGCCCCCTGCTGCAGGTGGAGATCCTCCTCCGCCGCCTCCCTCAGGAGCTCTATCTGTAACAATGGAGACGTTAGCTTTCCTCATCGATGACTTGTACGCCGCATCGCCTTTCCACGGGTCGTGGCTTCGATTCCTGGCGAGGCGGAAATTTAAAACATGAGTAGTACCCACAACACTAGGAAACCCAGTGTGAGGCTAGGAGCTTGAGACATCGTCGGCTTAATAATCAAAAGTCGTATCTCCATCAGGGCAAACTTTACAGGAGCGAGTAAAAACTGATTATTTTAATTTTTTGTTAGAAAAATTATTAATGTAATAATGTACATTTATTTAAAACTGAGTAGGAAATCTATTTTTACAATTATATATTAAATAAAATAAAATGAAATTACTCAGGTGAAAATGGATTTACGAACTTTTCTAAGTAACTGTTTTGAGCGCTACGTAGTAAAAGGGGAGTTACGATTTTTTATGTTCATGTCTACATAATTAAATTTGGACTGTTTCATTGTGGAAATATCATTTCCGACACATACGGCTTGCCGATGGAGCTCTTAAGAATGGCGATCATTCCACTAGCTCCAGTGTTATTAACCGAACTATTCAACATGTGCCTGTCTGAAGGGTCAATATCTTGGACCACTAAAGGTGAGCAAAGTGTGTCCTATCTTTAAAGGGAAGGGAAACCGGAATGCGATAGACAGCTACAGACCGGTGTCTATAATCCCGGCAATAGCAAAGGTCTTCGAAAACGGTCTGAGTGCTAGACTCGCGGCATTTCTTACATCAAATAGGTGCTGACAGATGAACAATACGCGTACCGCGCAAGACGATCTACTACGTCTATGGTCCGTCAGGTCATCAGACGTGTAATGGACGCGCGCGAACAGAATCAACAGGTTGTTGTTCTATGCTGTGACTTATCGAAAGCATTTGATGTTGCCGACCAAAGCAAAGCTGAGATATTATGGCATCGACGGTGCGTCGCTCGATATACTGACGGATCTAATGCGTGACAGGATCCAAGAAGTGGATGCAAGGAACGGAAAAACAAAATCTGACCCGCTGTCAACTGCTATTGGAGTTGCGCAGGGTTCGTCGGAGTCCAACATACTATTTTCTCTCCTTCTGAACGACCTCCCAGACGCAGTAATCGGTGCGTATGTACGGTCGGCCAAAGAATTGGTTTACCACCCTAAGGTTGAATGCCGTTTGCAGATTCATAGGTGATAAAGGTTAGTTTCGCTTGCAGATCGATCTGACAACTTTTATTGCCATCTTTATCCGATTATAAATACGTGACATTTTGTTTTGTTCTTAGTTTAAACTTGATAGAACCATTGACGTCGAAAACTTGGTAAGTAGGTATATTTTGTGAACCTTTAAGATTTTCACACAAAAATAATAAACCGTGGGGGTTCCCCATACTTAGAACTGAAACCCTAAAAATTTTTTTTTCATCAAACCCATACGTGTGGAATATCTATGAATAGGTCGTCAAAAATGATAATTGAGGTTTCTAATATCATATTTTTCTGAACTGAATACTTTGCGCGAGAGGCACTCCCAAAGTGGTAAAATATGTGCCCCACTCTCTGTAACTTCCAAAATAAGAGAATGATAAAACTAAAAAACATATTATGAGGTGCATTGCCGTGTAAACTTCCACCGAAAATTGGTTTGAATAAGATCTAGTAAGCAGTTTTTTTAATACGTCATAAATCGTAAACCGCAACTTACCTTTCATTCAATCTACTCGAATATTTTTTATATTATATTACTTGTTGCTACGGAACCCTTGATGGGCGAGTCCGACTCGCACTTAGCCAATTTCTATTACAATACTTGCATATACAGGGACAAGGAGCTTCAGGCGCGTGGCTGACGTGAGGGTGACAAAGACAGTGCCATACAGGTAAGGCAAACTGTAAAGCACTGTCTCTGTCACTCACACGTCATTCACGCGCCAAAAGATCGTTGTAGGACTTAAATGTCAAATGTCAATTTTCTTTTTAAATAGAATTATTTTGTCAACTGAAATAGTTCTTATGCTTTTGTTCAGAATATTTAAATCTTCTTTGCACAAATTAATGCACTATCCCTTTCTAATAAAGATTAAAATGTCTTGCACCTATAATGTGACATATATGATGTACGTATTCTTAACAATTAGGTTAACGTCATTATTATGCGTCTCTTTTCAGTGATATTTCCTATGAACTTTGATGTAACTTTTGATAGCTAGGAAACTAAATGAAAACTGGTACACCACTTTCTTGGCCCACTGTACACATAAAAATGTACGCAGACGATGTCCCAGCAGTAGTCACAGCACCTAAACTGGACCTGCTCGAGGAGAGGGTAAATAGTACAGCGGCCCGTCTTGCCGAATGGTTTACAATAAATGGCTTCTCCTTAAATATAAACAAAACGCATTACATTCACTTCAATCTGTCAGGTCGATCATTAAATCCTCTTAATGTTCAAGTGAATGGATTGACGATTAAGGGAACACACGAATCAACCTTTTTAGGCTTCGAAATCGACAGCGCTCTTACATGGAAATCCCACGTTCAAAAGATATGTGCAAAACTTGGTAGTGCCTGCTTCGCGCTCAACCGTGTGTGCCGGGTTGTAACTGGCGAGGTGGCCCGCGCGTGCTACTTTGCGACGATACACTCTGTGCTGCAATACGGCGCGGAGCTGTGGGGTCGCTTTGGTGGCAGCGTGCCTTCCGCATGCAAAAACGCGCTGTGAGGTCGCTGGCACAAGTGTGTCGTGACACCTCCGCAAAACCGCTTTTCAAAAATTGGTAATTCTCACATTACCTTCCATCGTTATTTGACAAATAGCAGTCTATGTGAGAATTAACATCGAATCGTTTGAAAAGAAGGGCCATGGTCACTCCCACCGTCCCACCACACCCGACACGCCAATAAACTGTTGGCACTACCGCATAGACTCACCAAGTCGTCAAAGTTAACCCACGTAAGTTGGTTCGTTAATCTCGTTAACCAGTCTTAATATCTGGGTGTTTCTGCGTTGTGAACTCTTTTCTTTCGTCATAATCAATGTTTTGAAGCATCTTTATTATACGAGCATTTTTAAACATGTTGAGCAGTTAAACGAAGTTATCTGAAATAAAAATTAAAAATGTTATTGAAAATTAAATGTAAAATAAAACCTCGTAACTCCATACACATTCAGCTTAATATAAGTTACAAACACAAAATAAAACATCGTAACTCCAGCAAAATCTTCTAAGTGTTATTAATCAAATGTTGGTTGGTATTTCTAATTTAATCAAGCATAAATAACGTTCTTAATAATCAACACAATGAAAGAAATTAATAATAACACAATAATCAAAGATTAACTTACTTTTTTGGTAAGAAGTGCGCGCGTCCTCCTCCTAACGTTTGCAAAAGCCGCACTGTTTATGGAGATATGAACTTTGCTTATTCCATTCGATAGCTGACAAAATTTCACACTAGATGGCATCAAAAGTCCATTTTCGCATTTGTAACGGACGTGACGTAAGCCGCCGCTGAGTAAAGGAACCGCCTGCCAACGCATCGCGTAGCCTTAGCCTTAGTTAGAGCCAAAGCCACCGCCCGCCATATTGATGATTTCCTCCAGCCACAGCCAGGCAGCCGTCATAGCCAGACGGTGGAGCGGAAGGTGTCAATATAAGCCAAAGCCATAACCTTAGCCTTATGTGTAGCCATTGACGCTACTTTTTGCATGAATTCATGTTATTTAAAAAAGAAAGATGTGACGTTGACAAATTTGATTTGATATTCTATGCCATGTCTTGTCATTGAGCAGAAAATTATAAAATCCTAAAGTAAAAATAGTCGTATTATTTCCCTTCCTTTATACATTTTTGTGGAGTTACGAACTTTGATTATTAAGCCGACGACATTATTTACTTATATTCCATATTACATCACATGGCGAGTTTTCCCACACCCCATCATGGTACTGAATGCATTTATTTACATAATTATATTTCCCCAAACTCACAGAGTCGCGGTGCTGTAGCAGCTCGCTCGTCTCCGCCTCCGCTTCGACCGCGGCCGCCTCCCGTCTCGCCTGTTCATACAACATAATACATTTAACAAACAATTGGCAACTAAATCACATGGCGAGTTTTCCCACACCCCATCATGGTACTGAATGCATTTATTTACATAATTATATTTCCCCAAACTCACAGAGTCGCGGTGCTGTAGCAGCTCGCTCGTCTCCGCCTCCGCTTCGACCGCGGCCGCCTCCCGTCTCGCCTGTTCATACAACATAATACATTTAACAAACAATTGGCAACTAATAATATGAGAACAACAATGGAGTCCAACTCAACGAAATAAGCATTATTACAGATAACTAAAACACGAGTCATCAGGTGTACTTGTCATTTAAATGGGAACACAATAGGGGTGTAACGAATATTCGTATTCGCCGTCGCGCGCGAATGTTCAAAAAGGCATTACATGTTTTCAACACGAGGCAGGTTGCTACCGGATTTTGAAGACAAAATGAATTATAAAATTGATTCACCCAGTACAAAGGAAAAGGTAACATAAAAGAGACTAATTGAGAATCTCTTCCTTAATTTGACTTTTGTGACTCGCGCACGAAGGGTTCCGTACCATTATGTATAAAAACGTCAAAAAATCTGGTCTGTTGTATAAAAGCCTCACAATATTTGTTTTATTGTAGCCACATATTACGCCCAATGTCATGTCATTAAAATGGGAACACAATAGGGGTGTAACGAATATTCGTATTCGCCGTCGCGCGCGAATGTTCAAAAAGGCATTACATGTTTTCAACACGAGGCAGGTTGCTACCGGATTTTGAAGACAAAATGAATTATAAAATTGATTCACCCAGTACAAAGGAAAAGGTAACATAAAAGAGACTAATTGAGAATCTCTTCCTTAATTTGACTTTTGTGACTCGCGCACGAAGGGTTCCGTACCATTATGTATAAAAACGTCAAAAAATCTGGTCTGTTGTATAAAAGCCTCACAATATTTGTTTTATTGTAGCCACATATTACGCCCAACGCCATCTCTTGGACCGAAAGGTAACTAAACTTACGTCGAATGTATGGGCACATTGGGCACCCATTTAAATATTTATTTTATTCTGTTTTTTAGTATCTGTTGTTGTAGCGGCGACAGAAATTCATCATATTCTGTGAAAATTTCAACTGTGTAACTATTACGGTTCATGAGATACAGCCTGGTGACAGACGGACGGACGGACGGACAGCGAAGTCTCAGTAATAGGGTCCCGTTTTACCCTTTGGGTACGGAACCCTAAAAATCGATAGGCGCGCATTGTACTCCAGTAGTAGTAAAACATTCCCAGTAAATAATTAACTTTCTTAACTATTTGCATAAATAACGACAACAATTTTGAAGTACATAATTATATTACACAACATTATAAGCTCCCGTTTAAATCTAATTATACTCCGACTTTTAATTCGATTCAGTTAAATTACATTTCCAGTGTTACCGTTTTTTATTGTCATTTATTTTTAATGAATTTCGTGAAAACATTTATTTCCAAAAATATAAAATGTACTCATATTAGTAAATCCCATTTTTTCCGAGAGAAATACTAAGACAAGAAGAAATAGGTTTTTGGAAGCAAAGCCAGGATTGGTTTATTAAAGTCATACCATTTTCTTAGGACACGCCTCTCTCTCTCTCACTGCGCCTCTCTCACTGCTCTCATCTGTTGAGAAAACAAAACAGCAATTTTAAATCAAACACTGGTCTATTTTTTCCCAAATAATTGTTAACACAAGATTTAAGTTGTTTGTCTGACATTTTGATCACTAATAGTGTATGGATGTACGGGAGTAGTGTCTCGTACATTCAGTAGTAAGGGTGAGTGCGGGGGCAGCGTGGCCGGAGGTATATCACGTAAGTAGTATGGAATAAAACAACCGACCAACTCGTATGCTGCTGTGTATCGCACTAGATTTTATTAGTATATTAGGTATAAAGAAAACTCTTATATGCTAAGTAAGATTAATTGAGTAAGTACAGATTGAGGTCGCGTCAATGTACGCTCGTACATACTGGCAACTCCAGCAAGGACGAAAGGAAAGGGGAACAGTGTAAACAGTATAAAAATGTAAAGTAAAGATCTAAAATAAATGTAAAATACCAAATTAACAGTAAAGTAGTAAAAGCAGTATAAATGTAAAATATCGAATTAATAGTAAGTAGTAAAAGGGTACAATAAATGTAAAATATCAAATTAAAACAGTACGTAGTAACAAGGTTAAATTAAAACATAATCAAAAACTTATTTTTCTAATGGACACGGGCGACTTCGTAACGCCCACGCTGGCCGTTGATCCCCCCGGCGCCTTGCGGTCCTGCGGCGACGTGACTCTTAGCTCCTCCAAGGCTATGCTGGTGGTGCTGATGGCTCCCGGCGGCGACGATTGTGATTGTATTGGATATTTTGTTATTATCCCACAACATCGCTGTCTGCACTTACATATTAAAATCGCAATAAGTGTTGTTGCCAGGACGGAGAGAATGACGTAGATAGTGATATAATGTGCTACGTCATCACTGAAAAATTGTTCTAATTCTTGATTTTTCATTACCTCGATGTTGTTCTGGATCTTGTCAAACTCTTTTTCGTGATCTTCGGCTACGAGGTTGATTGACAACGAGGTGTCTAGTATGGTAGTATGTCATTCAATCGGGATGTTTGAGGGGTTGCTGTGACTATGCCAAATTGCATGTACACCTGATTTGCATAATTGTGTTGTGCAAATATGTTGAATCCTTCCCCTCTTACAACGCAACCTTGACCCAACGTCATAAGGCCATTGCCGTGCAATTGATTTGTAGACACACCGTCTGGGCATAAAGTTCTGACGCTGCATTCTGCGCAACATGAGAACAGCCATGTGTCGTGCGAGTGTAATTTGACCCATCTTTCTGCGCATGTTTTAACTTCCACCTGACAGTACCGTGTGTTCTCATTGTTTACCGCTATACGCATATTACAAATTGAATCACCGATCGTAAGTCTGTACATAGGGTGGTTCAGCGGGCATAGCTTTAAGTTATTCGCATGGTGGACACACGATTGAACCTCCATCTCTGAAATAGGGATAACGGTGTCCTTTTTGATGTTGACGGCCAAATACTTCGTTTTAGTCGATGTATAGACAGTGCTCGAGCCGCGTCTCTGGGGGATGTCAATAATTTGATCGAGTTCAAATTGATCTCGGTTTAACAACGGTATCTGGATTTCCATTATTAAGAACTTCGTTGTAACTTTAGCCTGTATGTGTAAAAGTCCATATAGATCTCGAACGTTGTCCGTTGGCAAAACTAGATCTTCCTGTAGGTGTCCCGATATCAATGTTAGCTGTTGTTGTACTTGTTCCGGCGGTAATAAATGTATGTTTAAGCGGCCGTGATAAATATCCGTGACGGTATCGACTAACGCTTCTTGAATTCTTCTTAGATTTGACAGAATGACGTCAGCTGATATGAACGACAAGGTGTTGTATAATACGTGTAGAGCATTTCTTGTCTCATTTCTCATCACCTGCATCTCAGAGGCAACACTATGTAGTGTGTGGTTAATAGAGGTGAACTGTTTGTTCATGATGTATTCGTTTCTCTTCAGGATATTATTTTGCGCTTCCAGTACAGATGTTTGATTTTTGTATAGGTGAAAGATATGATCTTCCCGTCTTTTAATTGTCTCAATGTCCTCTTCATATTTTTGTGCAAACCTGTCGTCTAACACCCCAAATAAAGTGTTAGCTATGTACCCTACGCCGTTTATTAATCCACGACGCTGACGACCTGAGGACTGACTGTATAGTAGCGAATTGTAGTGACGTAACTCGTTGATATCATGTTCGAATTGTGCTACTATTGGTGCACACATAGTGTCGTTGTTACAGCATTGACTAACGAACTGCACGTAATTTTCTATGCTTCGTATGCCTTGCCAGTATGTTGTCATGTTGTAATAAACAATCATCT
Organism: Hesperia comma; assembly: GCA_905404135.1. Taxonomy (NCBI): domain Eukaryota; kingdom Metazoa; phylum Arthropoda; class Insecta; order Lepidoptera; family Hesperiidae; genus Hesperia; species Hesperia comma. Next base: position 1,944,201 of record FR990039.1, read on the forward strand.
TCCATTGATCTTGTATGATCCTTACGTCTGATATTTTGTCAAAATACAGGGTATTATTGTTGTTAATGTCCCGTATGTTAACCTTTCCTTCTATAGAAGGTGTTATACACGTCAAAAGTAGCAGCAATGCCGAAACAATATAGTTTGTTGATGCACGTAGCCGTCTGCCTCGTATTCTGGGTTTATCTGGGTTGCTGGGGACGTCGCCATTGTTGGACGTTGTTTGGTCACTCTTCGTCTGTATAGGTAACGGTGCTACTTTGGTCACCGGTCGTTTAATTTCTCCGTTTTTCGTCTTCAGTGTGACCGCTCTCACATAACCATCCTTACCTGGGTGGATGTCAATTACCCTTCCTAAAGCCCACTTGCTTGGCGGTAAATAATCTTCTTTAATGAGAACAATGTCTTCCTTTTCTAAGTTCCTTTTGGGTTGGTTCCACTTACTTCTCAGTTGAAGGTTTTGTAAATAGTCCACCGACCACCGCTTCCAAAAGTCATTCCGCATTTTTTCGGTTAATTGCCATCTCGTTCTTATACATTTTATGTCAATGTCTGTTGAAGGAGGGGATATTATTGGACTGCCAATTAAAAAGTGACCCGGTGTCAAATACTGATCTTCAGCGCTCTCTGATAACGCATAAAGAGGTCGAGAGTTTAAGCATGCTTCTATTTGTGTGAGTAATGTGGAAAACTCTTCATATGTCAGTTTTTGATCACCTAGCACGCGTTTTAGGTGATGCTTTGCGCTTTTTACCGCTGCTTCCCACAATCCTCCAGCGCTCGGATATGCTGGGACGTTAAAATGCCACGTTACACCCATTTCACTGACCTCCGATAAGAAGGTTTTGTCAATAGCCTGAAGCATCTGTTGATATTCCTTCTTAAGTGTACGGGCAGCACCGACAAAATTAGTGCCGTTGTCACTATAGACATCTTTTGGAGTCCCTCTCCTTGCACAGAACCGCTTGAAGGATGCGAGGAACGCTGGCGAGCTCAGGTCGGAAACCAGCTCCAAGTGGACAGCCTTAGTAGAGAAACAGACGAATACTGCTATGTACCCTCTTGAAGTTCGGATTCCTCGACCTTTGTTTGCTTTAAGCTCGACTTGGCCTGTAAAGTCAACTCCTGTGTGTGTAAACGGTCTTGATGGGGTTACCCGTGCCTCTGGTAGGTCAGCCATGAGTTGAGTTTGCTTGTGAGGGTTAAACCGATGACATCTTATGCATCTTCTTAGGATCCTTTTGACTGTTGTGTTGCCACCGATTACCCAATATTTTTGTCTAAGCGTACTCAGTGTGAGTCTCGGACCGCCGTGAAGAGTTTGTAAATGTGTCTGGTTAATAAGTAGATCTGTCATTTTTGAGTCCTTTGGAATTATTATAGGGCGCTTGGCGTCATGCGTGAGAGTAGATTGTTGTAAACGACCACTTTTAGCATTAAAACAAAATGAAAAATTCATGGATCCGGAGTTGGAGGGCCCCATATTGACTTGCACAACGACCTGGCGAAAGATACGAGTGTTTCAATTTGTCAATTCAATAACTCTTTATTTGACACTAAGAAAAAAGACATCAACAACAACATAAAGAGATGGTAAAGTGCAAAAGGCGGTCTTATCGCTACATATCGATCTTTCCAGACCACCCCAATAGTCGCAATTTTGGAGCCGGTTTCACTTTTTTAGAGGCGACCATCTCAGACCTCAGGGGTAGCAACGCATCTGTGACCGAATTGGAACAAGACTCATACTAACAATAACTAACTGGACTATTATTAACATTAACTAACAGGACTAATTATCACTAACATACCCTGTCCTCGCACTTATTAACAAACTAACCAACTAATATTCTAACACCATCTACTAACTGGACTAACCATCCTAGTCCCTTTGAGTCTAGTTCTAGGTCGGTCACAGTTGTTATGGGCGGCAGGGGAAGGGTGGTACTGCATGCTCGTTTGCTATCTTAATTCCATAAAAAAAAAAAAAAAAAATTCATCCGGAGGCATGTCAATTTTCTCTGTTTTGCGAGGGGATGTCCTTGTATATGCACGATGGTCCCTTCCACCACAGCTCATGTTCGGTCAACTGGATTAGTGATAAACCCCTCGTCGCGCAATCAGCGGCATTGGCTTTCGTGTTGATATATCGCCATGACGATGCCGGTATAGTGTCAATTATTTCCCTTGTGCGGTTAGCGACAAAGGTCTTCCATCGGGATGGATCCCCGTGTATCCAATTCAAAGCGACGAGTGAGTCAATCCATCCATATATAGGAATATCCTTTTGAGGCAATGCATTGACAACCTTTTTCATAAGTTTGGTCAATAAGACCCCTCCACATAGCTCGAGTCGAGCTAGGGTGGTTTTCTTCTTCCGGGGTGCCAGTTTGGTCTTGGCTGCAACTATTCTTGCTATTATTGTTCCGTGTTCATCAATTGACTTTAGGTATATGACACATGCATAGGCTTTTTCGGAAGCGTCACAAAAGCCGTGGAGCTCAGTAGGCGACGTAAGATTTCCAATCCACCTCGGAACCCCGACCTTGTCAATGTGTTGTAAATCTTGACTTAGTTTATTCCATTGCTCTTGCATGTCGTTACTTATTTCCGAATTCCAGTCAAGTCCTTCATCCCAAGCTTGCTGAAACAGGATTTTCGCTCGTATCGTAATAGGTGACAACCATCCTAACGGGTCATAAATTTTGGATATTTCCGATAGTAACATTCGCTTTGTACATTTTGTAGGTATTTGTTGCTTGTTTTTGTTACAAAACGTAAATGTGTCCGTAATCGGATTCCACCTTACGCCGAGCGTTTTATTAGAGTTGGTATTGTTAAAGTCCATTGTAGTAGGGTGTACTTGGTTTTCATTTAAGTCGGACAACAGTTGCGGACAATTACTCGACCATTTTCGCAAGTTGATGCCAGCGCTTTGTAGCATTTTAATGAGTTCCTTTTGAATTATTTTAGCTTCTTCCATTGAGTTGCTGCCAGTCAACAAATCATCAACGTAGAAGTCTCTTAATAATATTTTAGAAGCCGATGGGTAATTATTCGCTTCATCCAACGCTAACTGTTTCATCGTGCGCATTGCCAGGAATGGTGCGGCCTTCATTCCATACGTGACAGTACATAATTGATATTCTTTGAGTATGTCTTGAGGTCGAGCTCTCCAGAATATTTTTTGGAGGTGTTGTTGATCCTCTTGTAGTAGAATACAACGGTACATTTTTTCGCAGTCGGCCGTATAAACAAATTGGTAGGTTCTCCATCTTAGTAAAAGATCCTGAATGTCCTGCTGTAATTTAGGGCCACATTCCATGAGGTCGTTTAGGCTGTATCCCGATGTAGTAGGGCTGGATGCGTTAAAAACAGTCCTTAGTTGTGTCGTCGTCGAATCCTCCTTCCTTACTCCATGATGTGGTAGGTAACACATAGGAGTTTGTTTTGTAACGCATTCCTTCATATGTCCCAGATCACAGTAGTCATTCATAAAGTTGTGATAAAGATTATGGAGCGTATTATCCTTCGCCAATCTGTGTTCTAATTGTTTAAACTGTGCTAGTGCTCGTGATTTTGACTGGCCCAGCTTGTCTTCGAAACCTTTCTTCATGGGTAACCGCACCTCATATCTCCCGTCGGGTAAACGGTTAGTTGTAGACACGTACAATTGCTCACAGTATTGCTCTTGTGACGTCATTTCATCGTTGTCAACTGTGATGTCCTCAATCTCCCAGAAGTTGGCTATGTCCTCTATGTTGTTAATTACGACGTTACAGTTGAAAGTTGTTGTCACGTTTCCTGATAGTATCCATCCAAGTTTCGTTTGCTGGGCGATGGGCTCATTATCAGTTCCTTTAACTAGGCCACTCATAATTATTTCCGAGTATATTTTTGCCCCTAGCAGAATGTCAATGCTCTGTGAGATATAGTAATCGGGATCGGCGAGTTGTATATGTTGTAAGTGCGGATAGCTTGTCTTCGTCAGATTACTGCTGGGTAGGTTGTTAACCAATTTAGGCATAATCAGTGCATCTGTCCTAAAACTGTAAGTGCCATCCAATGATTTGCAATTAAGATGGATTTTTCCCTTGCTCTTCCGTGTTGTAATACCTACACCAGTTACTGATGCGTTAAGATGGTATCTAGGGAGGCCCAATCGCTGTGCAGCATTTTCAGTAATCAACGTGGTTTGAGATCCTTGATCCAGAAGAGCCCGGAGAGTAATGTACTCTTCGTTATGAAGTAATCCCCTGTTTGGTCTGGCACTAAGATGAGTGCTTCATGGTTCCTCTTAAAGTCTTGAAACAGGCTGTCCAGGGTTTGGATTCTCTTCTTTAAGTAATCCTCAGTTTTCCTATGAGCCGAGTCCTTGTTGAAGTTGATCTTAATTTGTTGTATCATCTGTATAATTTCTTTTTGACGTAGGAGAGTTGTTTGCTTCCGCCATTGTTGTTGTTTTTTTTTTCGTTGCACAGTCTGCATCTTTTTATAGATGTGCAAGCGCCGCTTTCGTGAACAAATAAACAATTTTTGCATATGCGATGTTTTGTCACCACTTTCAATTTCGCAGTTGCGGTCATCGCCTCAAATGTTTTGCAGTGATAGAGTGCGTGATTTTGGTTATTGCACACTACGCAATATAAATGATTTGAGGCGGTGTACGCCGATCTGGGAACTGTTAACTTTCGTCTTCCAAATGTGTCTCTATCCTTGTTCTTATAGCCAGGTTTCGATGGAAATTTATCCTCTTTGGGTTTGTTGTCGGAAATAGGTTCGAGCGCCATAAATTTGCTTTCAATGAACAGAATAAATTCATCGAAGGTAGCTAACTCCCGGGGCATCTTTCGGGACTCCATGTACTCGCTCCTTGTAATAGGATCCAACTTTTTTACTAACAGGTGTACAAGTAAAGAATCCCACGTAGTTGTATCCACGCCCAAGTTATGAATGGCATGTATACTCTCCAGGGTGACATCATGTAGTCGTCGCAAGTCTGTTGATCCTTGCTTTTGTATGACGGGCTGGTTTAAAAATATTTCTATCTGCTTAGTAAATAGGATCTGTTTATTGTCGTAGCGATGGTTCAGTATTTCCCACGCTGCGTCATAGTTGTCGGAGGAGACGTGGAGATGTTGGATGAGACGCTGAGCTTCCCCCTTGAGCTTCCCTTTTAGGTGTTGCATTTTTTGCCCTTTCGACAGTCTAGGGTTGTCATGAATACTGCTCTTGTAAAGATCAATAAACGTAGGCCAAAGAGTGAAGTCACCATAGAAAGTAGGTATTTGCATCTGTGGTGTGGCTTCGTACTGATGAACTGTAGATAACATTTTCTCATTGATCCTCCTCTTTGTTTGTTTAAATGTTATTTCATGTGAGGTATATTGATCTTCATATTCTTGATCGGAACCCTGACATAAATTGTCAATCTTCCAATGCATGGCGTCAATGTTATTCCAACGCATTTGGAGATTGCGCAATTCGTCTTCCATTTCCCATTTTTCTCTCAAGTCCTCTATGTTGATGCCGTTTACGACCCTCAGGAACGCTCTGAAGTTGGTTCTCTGTTGTGATAGTAGTTCTTCGATTTCAGGTAATGTGTTGGAAGGCCCGCTTGTCGGATACGTCACCAGGATATTTCGAATGTCCTCATAATTTCTTTTGGTTTCTTCATAAATGTTTTTTATGAAGTAATCCCCTGTTTGGTCTGGCACTAAGATGAGTGCTTCATGGTTCCTCTTAAAGTCTTGAAACAGGCTGTCCAGGGTTTGGATTCTCTTCTTTAAGTAATCCTCAGTTTTCCTATGAGCCGAGTCCTTGTTGAAGTTGATCTTAATTTGTTATATCATCTGTATAATTTCTTTTTGACGTAGGAGAGTTTGGTTTGCTTCCGCCATTGTTGTTGTTTTTTTTTTATATAATATAGTATATAGGTATATAAGTTGTAGTATAGTATGTAGGTATATAAGTTGTATCGCTCTTTTGTTGCGAGCGAAGTCTTCTTGTTGCGAGTGTAGCTGTCAAATACTCGTAGATCACTTTCAGTGTCCTTACAACTTTAACGGGTTACGCGCCCTTCTCAACTTGGTTGGGGAGGTCCGCTTGTGGAAGGCCAACCAAGCCGATACGCTAGTCGTATAAAGCTGCTAAAACACTAAAAGGATAGTTGTTTTACGAGTATTTCTGTCTACTCGTCTTGAAGTTCGTAGTTTGTAACAAAATGGATGGTATCCTGTCCGTTGTCCTTGTTGTATCTTCAGGTATTGTACGTCAGGATCTTCACCCACTTGTCTATATGTAGCTGGAGAATGTAGCGACGGATTGATACGCCTTCCTCCAGTTGTTGGTGTAGTTGCTGTTGTTGTAGTTGCTGGTTGCTGTTGTCCAGTTGTTGTAGTTGCTGGTCGCTTTCAGTGTCCTCGCAGCTTCAACGGGTTACGCGCCCTTCTCAACTTGGTTGGGGAGGTCCGCTTGTGGAAGGCCAACCAAGCCGATACGCTAGCCGTATAAAACCGCTAAAACACTAAAAGTACTTCTCGAAGGACCAAATGTATGGATGTACGGGAGTAGTGTCTCGTACATTCAGTAGTAAGGGTGAGTGCGGGGGCAGCGTGGCCGGAGGTATATCACGTAAGTAGTATGGAATAAAACAACCGACCAACTCGTATGCTGCTGTGTATCGCACTAGATTTTATTAGTATATTAGGTATAAAGAAAACTCTTATATGCTAAGTAAGATTAATTGAGTAAGTACAGATTGAGGTCGCGTCAATGTACGCTCGTACAAATAGTTTTGGGCAGATAAGAGAATGTATTAGATTTTGCTTGCCTGGCTAGGTAGCTAGCAATTACCCTCCATAACAACTATGAAACATTATTACTTTACATTGGTGGGATACCCTTAATTAAGAATCCATCTTCAATACCTACTTGATTCAGAATGAATCCCTATCCCTCTTACGAGAGTGTGCTGCACTGCTGACAAACAATTTACACCTGTGGCAACTGGGAGTGTAAGAGCCAGCATTTTTATTATCCTTCTTTCTTAGCTGGCAACATTATAGTATTGACTAGCGACCCGCCCCGGCTTCGCACGGGTGCAATGCTGATACTAAATACACTACAGAAAAACATATATGGCCTATGTCACTCGTCCCGGCCGGCCAGTACCGCCTGAAGCGCTACGTCCCGCAATTTTAAATCTGTAATATCTTCGAAAATATTCAAAGAAATTATGTGCTGTAAAAGGCCATATAAATCTATGTTAAATCAACAATCTATTTAAGGTATTTAATTAAATAAGGAATAATTCTGTAGTGCTTAAAATTGCTTCGAAAATTAGCTATTATTTGCCGTAAAAAGTAAATGACAAAAAATGGTTTTGTGGGATATCGATAAGAGATAGACCTATACCATCGCGGACTTTTCTGTAGACCTTTTCAAGGTGTACAATACTTAGTACATTATTTTTATAAATCCTGTAAGGTTAAGCCTGCGTACGCAATGTGAGCGGAAAGAAATGTAAGAATTTACGACACCACATTAGAAACCCTGAAAATAACAGTATTTCTCCATTATTTAATAGATGTTATTATACATAAAAACCTTCCTCTTGAATCACTCTACCTATTACAAAAAACCGCATCAAAATCCGTTGCGTAATTTTAAAGATTTAAGCATACAGACAAACAGACAAAAATAGCGACTGTTTTATACTATGTAGTGATTTATATGGCGGGGGCGCATCCTCATAATAATTGTAATCCTAATACCTACATCCTAAGGCAGATTTCTTGGATCGCCGACATAGTGGTACACGTAGTCCTTGCGGGCCGTCTTGTGAATAATATTTTTTCTGTAATACACACATCAAAAGTGTCTAGGGATCAACATATATTTTTGCAATAACTTTTCTCCTGATTGATATTAATTAAAATTTTCTTTAAGGATTCATCAAATAAAGTGTTTTCGTTTGTCACAGTAACGATAAACCAAGTCACCTTTGCATTAATAAAGAAATTTGCCATTTTCCTAATAAAGGGATTTTTGACATTTGAACCACTAACATTAAAGTTCGAAAAAAAGACTGAAATAACAGTTTTCTTTAAAATTTTATTGGGTAACTTAAACAATTAATAATCCGTGTTTCTACCGCGAACACTAACAACACAAGAACATCGGTTTGGCATACTCAAAATGAGTTCATCCAAATCACGCTGTGGAATGGCCGCCCATGTTCGTTGCAACAACAAAAAAAGGTCTTCTTGCCACTGGATACCCTCCATATTCGGCAGAGCTCTTCTCTGTAGCATATCCCATGCATGCTCAATCGGGTTCAAGTCTGGCGACTGAGCAGGCCAGGGCAGGACATTGATGTTAGCTGCGGCGAGAGTCTGTCTTACAACTCTTGCGGTGTGCGGTCGTGCATTATCATGCATTAACTGAAATAAGGGACCGATTTGCACTTGTAGAGGAACGATGACGTCTAATACAATCGTCTCAGCATAAATTTGAGCGTTGAGGTTGCCTCTGATCCAAATCAACTCAGTTCTTCCGCCGATCCAAATACCCGCCCATACCATGATGGTTCCACCACTATAAGGATGGACTTCCTGGCAGGATTTTAATCGCTGTTGGCGTCCAGGGGTTCTCCAGTGTCGTATACGTCTTGTATCCGGTCTCATACCAAAACGAGACTCATCAGAAAAGCACACGAAACGCCATTGTTCTTCTGCCCAATTTCTGTGTTCAAGAGCCCATTGATATCGAATCCTACGATTGTGCATTGCTATAGGTGGTACCCGTAGCGGTCTTCGGGAATGAAGGTTCACTTCATGCAAGCGGTTTCTGACTGTTTGGTCGCTAATTAAGTTCCCTGAAGAGTGATGAAGCCTCACGGCTAACATCATGGCGGTTATTGTTGGAGCTCTTCGAGTTAAGATTTGAATGTATCGGTCTTGTCTCCGTGTGGTGCAGCGATACCGTCCTCCATGGCGCTCAGCCACGGTACCAGTGCTTCGGTAACGTGTCCAAAGTCGACTGATAACACTCTGACTTGTATTCAGAGCTAAAGCCACAGTACGTTGCCGGGAACCAGCTTCTATCATTCCCACGGCTCTGAGCATTTCTTCCCTGCTTAAATGACGTCGCCGCTCCATAATAACGTTGGTTTTAATCAGTAGTAGGGAAACAGTAGCACTAATAATGTCTTCAATGCGTTGTATGTTTTTATAGGGAAAATATTGACAGCTGATTTTCATCTTTTACTCGAATTTGATTGACAGTTCCTGATTCAAATTATGAAATGCACCAAAAAGGATCCATATAAATTTATAAAATCATAAATTTATTACAAAGCCACATCTCAATCTCAAGAAATCCGCATAAAAATGCTTGATCCCTAGACACTTTTGATGTGTGTAGCTTCGTAGGGCGCGCGTCAGCGTTTCGTATTTCATCCGTGGGTTGTTTTTCCGGATGCCCCAGCGTCGCGCCACCTGGTGTAATGTAACGTGCACTGGTTAGTTTCCATTTCCATTTTTGTCTTAAACTGTAGTGGAGTGCGTCGGTTAGCTTGGTTTTCTTTCGGATTTCTACGTTTCTTGTTTTTTGAATTCTCCTTAGTTTAAGAATACTTCTCTCCATGGCATGTTGGCATGATAAAATTTAGTTTTTAACACGTTGACTGCCATGACGGACAATGTTGTCCGACAGCAGACTTTCCCCCGGGGCCACACCAATATTTCGAGAAATGGCCCAAAAACGTCGAGGTGTTTTTTTGTTTATTTTGTCAGGAAATAACTTAAAAATAACGGGCGACTTATGGAAACTGCTATGTTCCCATTATTTTCCGAGATAACAAATGGCAGACACCATTGTCCGTCGCGGCCTCCGAGAATGAAAAACCGTGTTTCCTTCCGCAGACGCCGCGCGGGTCCCACTGTCGGTCATCCTTACGATTTTGCGCTCGCGTAGACGAATGCCGTGATTTGTAAAAATTAGGATTCCGTATAAGTTTCACACGTAGGACAAAATTGACGATTTTGTAAATTTTCTATTGACTCAATCAGCTTTGGATTGGCCCACCTTAATTCAAATGTTTATTGTAAACATTTTTAAATTTGACACCTATCGGAGACCCTGAAAGTAATTTTTGTTGAAGCTTATTTTTCATTATTATATAGGATTACTGGTTAAATCAATCTAGACCCGGGAGGAGGTGACAGTATACATCATTTGTGACATATTTTGTCCTGAAACACCCTGTCTGTCTGTCTGTTTTTAAGTAATAGGTTTTGCTTGATGGTCTAGCTAGATGCGTTAAGATTTCTTGTCTCAAAATTATGCAATTTATTCAAATTTTGTAGGGTATTTAAAAGTAGATAAATGGGTTATATAATAATCATATTCAGAATCCCAAGTCACTGTGCAATATATAGGTAGGTACTTCACAATAAAGGCTTAATTGTTAGCAAAATAAGTTTACTGAAATAAAGTATGTAATTTATCGAATATCCAAAAAATATGCATGGTAGTTAGTAGGTAGAAGTGTTAAAAATTATCTACTTTTCTCAAATATCCAATTCTATAGCACAGCATCAAAGTATGTAGAGAAATACTTAAAAATAAAAATCCATCGTGGATATCAGCAATATTTTTTTGGTCTAGGAATGAATTGGAATCATAATTTAGAAGTTATTTTTATTATTTATATCATTTATGGTTGTTATCCATAAGAAATATCTTTAAAATACTTGATTATCTAGTTCTGTTTTTGTATTTTACGTTAAACTTTTCGTAAAGTAGCTTCTTACTTATATTTTTAACCTACTGAACCCATAATTTTATACTTAATACGTACTTGGTTAAAACAATTATAATTCTAACGACTTTCTAGTATCTTATAAAGAGTAAAAATTAATGTATATTTACCTAAAACATCACTTAATTGATCACTTAAGTATATACCTACAACGCTTTTATGAACCGCTTGTTTCAAAGCCCATAAGTTCTAAGTCTTTGCAGTTTTTTTCGGGCCAAGTTGCTAGGATGTTCCTTGGAGCCGCGCGGGTCTATTGCCTTAGTAAAAAGACAAGAAAAGCCGTCCGTCGGCCGATTAGAGGCTTCCAAAGTGAGCGAGTGCACGCGGACAACGTTGTCCGACGCGGCCCCCTGGACCAGACATGTTGGCGGACAACATTGTCCGCCGCGGCCCATTGGGCAAGACATCGATTTTTAGTCTGGCGTTCAACGTGTTAACCTTCTCAGTATATACCCAGGTTTGGCTTGCGTATGTTAAACTTGGGAGGATACATGAATCCATTATTTCTTGTTGGCACGGGTATACACAGCAGGAGCCGCAACAGGACCCGCAGCAGGAGCCGCAACAGGAGCCGCAACAGGAGCCGCAACAGGAGCCGCAGCAGGAGCCGCAGCAGGAGCCGCAACAGGAGCCGCAGCAGGAGCCGCAACAGGAGCCGCAACAGGAGCGTGAACGTGAACGTGAGCGTCGCGCGGCACAGAGCCGGAGGTGGAGGGCTGGGCTGGGGAGAGGACTTCCATGTCGACGTCGACGACGAACTTTTGTTCCATTTAGTTTTGGAATATTGTGAAGTTTTTTCGTCTTGTAATGCAAACAAGACATCGGATAATCTTTTCATCTTCTCGTCTGGTTCTTTACTATGCTCGATCCACCAATCTATAGTGTCTAGTTTTGCCAATATCTTATCGTGCATATGTGCGTCTTCTATACGGGATTTTCTTGATGTCCCTGATAATAAGTTGTTTGGTATTCCATGTTTCTTTGAAAAGCAAGTGGAAATTTCTGATTTAATAAAATCATTGTTGTGGCTAAAGGATTCGGGTCCTCAGTACATTTAGAGCTTCTTTCGATTAGTTTAGTGCGATACATTTTACTTTCCTTAATTATGTCGAGACTTTCTTGCTTTAATTTAAATATTATATTAATATTATTTTAATATTATATTTTGCTATGTTTTTATATACAACGTTCACAGTTTTTCTGTAGTGTATTTAGTATCAGCATTGCACCCGTGCGAAGCCGGGGCGGGTCGCTAGTTTATAATATTAGTAGGATAGGATAGGATAGCGGCCCGCTCTGGGTTCGATATGGCCATGTCACTCGCCCCGGCCGGACAGTACCACCGCAAAAGGCGCAAGCGCTATGTCCCGCAATTTTATATCTGTAATATCTTCGAAAATATTCATTTAAATCCTGTGCTGTAAAGGACTATACAATGTGTTTCTTTTACACTTGATCAAACGAAGTGTGCGGATACTAGAAAAAAATCACCGACAAAAACATTTTTTTTTATTTTTTTTATACACTCGAAAATAAGAGCAATTTAATTTTTTATTATTAAAAACCGTTCTTTTTGATTACTTTTTTGATTTCTTTGTCTGGGAACGGTGTATTTTCGTCAAAGTAGTCTCTTTTGAAAGCTAAGAAGTGTACCTACCTAAGCAAATAAAGTGAATAACAATATCGAACATATGCTTCGAAAAAAAAACATAAACTATTTGAAATAATAAAAATAAAACTTGATTTTTATTGATGTTTGACCTCTAACTTTAAAATGGGGTCGTTAACATAGTCGTTTTTGCACGTTTTATTAATGTTCATGATCTAATGAACAAATTCTCTAAAGTAACTATTGCTCTATCTATTTTCGTTGTTATGATATTCACCGTCAAACTGACCCTAGTTTGACGGTGAATATCATAACTTCTATCTACCTTTGGCTATCTGTGGCATCATAGCTCCCGAACGGATGAAGCAATTTCAATTTAGTTTTCTTTGTATTAAAGGGTACTTATGGGCGCGTATTTTTAGATATGTTTGATGAAAATCGGTTGAGCCGTTTAAAAGTTGTTCCCCAACGCGACGTATTATTTTAAAAGATATTATTTTTTACTTTTTAAATGTTTGTGTCGGGGGTTTTTTAAATTTTTAATTTAATTTTTTATTTTATACTTTTTCTATGTAAGAACATTCTGGGTTCAGTTATAAAATATTCTCTTACTGTACGCTTTCATTTGAGACCCCACACGAGTATATTTGCATACATACGGCTATTCTTCCCCACTTTCAACCCCAACAACTTTTAAACGGCTCAACCGATTTTCATCAAACATATCTAAAAATACGCGCCCGTACGTCCCCTTTAATACAAAGAAAACTAGAGTGAAATCGCTTCATCCGTTCGGGAGCTATGATGCCACAGATAGCCAAAGGTAGATAGAAGTTATGATATTCACCGTCAAACTGACCCTAGTTTGACGGTGAATATCATAACAACGGTGATAACAACGAAAATAGATAGAGCAATAGTTACTTTAGAGAATTTGTTCATTAGATCATGAACATTAATAAAACGTGCAAAAACGACTATGTTAACGACCCCATTTTAAAGTTAGAGGTCAAACATCAATAAAAATCAAGTTTTATTTTTATTATTTCAAATAGTTTGTTTTTTTTTCGAAGCTTATGTACGATATTGTTATTCACTTTATTTGCTTAGGTAGGTACACTTCTTAGCTTTCAAAAGAGACTACTTTGACGAAAATACACCGTTCCCAGACAAAGAAATCAAAAAAGTAATCAAAAAGAAAGGTTTTTAATAAAAAAAAATTAAATTGCTCTTATTTTCGAGTGTATAAAAAAAATAAAAAATAAATGTTTTTGTCGGTGATTTTTTGTCTAGTATCCGCACACTTCGTTTGATCAAGTGTAAAAAAAACACATTGTATAGATCTATATTAAATCAACAATGTATTTAAGCTATTTAATTGGATAAGGGTTAATGCTGTATTGGTTAAAATCGCTTCGAAAATTAGCCATTATTCGTCGTAAAAAGTAAATGACAAAAAATGGTATTGTGGGATATTCATAAGAGATAGACATATACCATCGCGGACTTTTCTGTAGACCTTTTCAAGGCGTACAATACTTAGTACATTATTTTTATAAATCCTGTAAAGTTAAGCCTGCGTACGCAATGTAAGCGGCAAGAAATGTAAGAATTTACGACACCACATTAGAAACCCTGAAAATAACAGTATTTCTCCATTATTTAATAGATGTTATTATACATAAAAACCTTCCTCTTGAATCACTCTACCTATTACAAAAAACCGCATCAAAATCCGTTGCGTAATTTTAAAGATTTAAGCATACAGACAAACAGACAAAAATAGCGACTTTGTTTTATACTATGTAGTGATTTATATGGCGGGGGCGCATCCTCATAATAATTGTAATCCTAATACCTACATCGTAAGGCAGATTTCTTGGATCGCCGACATAGTGGTACACGTAGTCCTTGCGGGCCGTCTTGTGAATAATATTTTTTCTGTAATAGCTTCGTAGGGCGCGCGTCAGCGTTTCGTATTTCATCCGTGGGTTGTTTTTCCGGATGCCCCAGCGTCGCGCCACCTGGTGTAATGTAACGTGCACTGGTTAGTTTCCATTTCCATTTTTGTCTTAAACTGTAGTGGAGTGCGTCGGTTAGCTTGGTTTTCTTTCGGATTTCTACGTTTCTTGTTTTTTGAATTCTCCTTAGTTTAAGAATACTTCTCTCCATGGCATGTTGGCATGATAAAATTTTGTTTTTAACCTTCTCAGTATATACCCAGGTTTGTTTTGCGTATGTTAAACTTGGGAGGATACATGAATCCATTATTTCTTGTTGACACGGGTATACACAGCAGGACCCGCAGCAGGACCCGCAGCAGGAGCCGCAACAGGAGCCGCAACAGGAGCCGCAACAGGAGCCGCAGCAGGAGCCGCAACAGGAGCCGCAACAGGAGCCGCAACAGGAGCCGCAACAGGAGCCGCAACAGGAGCCGCAGCAGGAGCCGCAACAGGAGCCGCGACAGGAGCGTGAACGTGAACGTGAGCGTCGCGCGGCACAGAGCCGGAGGTGGAGGGCTGGGCTGGGGAGAGGGCTTCCATGTCGACATCGACGACGAACTTTTGTTCCATTTAGTTTTGAAATATTGTGAAGTTTTTTCGTCTTGTAATGCAAACAAGACATCGGATAATCTTTTCATCTTCTCGTCTGATTCTTTACTATGCTCGATCCACCAATCTATAGTGTCTAGTTTTGCCAATATCTTATCGTGCATATGTGCGTCTTCTATACGGGATTTTCTTGATGTCCCTGATAATAAGTTGTTTGGTATTCCATGTTTCTTTGAATAGCAAGTGGAAATTTCTGATTTAATAAAATCATTGTTGTGGCTAAAGGATTCGGGTCCTCAGTACATTAAGAGCTTCTTTCAATTAGTTTAGTGCGATACATTTTACTTTCCTTAATTATGTCGAGACTTTCTTGCTTTAATTTTAATATTATTTTTACTGCTTTCATCAGTATTATTTTCATTCCTTCTGATTTATTTGTGTCAGTCATTTTAATGATTTTATAATTAAGGATCTGTTCATACATACATCAATAAGCATCCATATTATGTTAAGAAATCAAATTACGAAATATTTTTTAAATATTAACAAGAATCTGTTGTCCCAAGTACACATCTTAAATTGTTCAGTTCCATGTAGATGCCTTAATGACGCCAGTTTTCCATGGCGTCCATGGCGTTCGAAATTCTTTCACGTTTTTCAGTGCACAGCTTTTTCGTGTGGCCGAAGCCAAGACACTTTGCACATTGCACTAGCGGTGATTGGTCCGCAACTGGTCTGCGTCGCATGCCGATGTAGAGTTTCTCCTCCTGTATTAGGCGTTTGTGGAGGGTTGGCGTTACTTCTAGCACTGGGTGACATTCATGGGGATTCCTTGCTTTTTTCCTGTATTTTACTCTGAGTGTGCTCTCTTTTGTGTCGACCCCGTCGAACAGGTGTTTATTCTGGGATCGGATGTTGGCGATGATTTCGTCGTCAGTATGATAGGAGAGCAAATGTTTAATTATAATTAGCGAGTTTCCAGCTTTTGCGACCACTGTTTTCAGATCTTTTGTTTTACTGATGTTGTTTGCCACTATCTTCAGATCTTCCTTGGTGTGGCAGCTTAGGGCCACCTTTTGGTTTTTAGCCTTCCTTACTTTATCTATCTTTGCGCCGGAGGTTTTGGTGTCTATGGCCGTGCGCAATTTTTTTTCTATAAATTTTTTTTACCGGTCATCTTTGGATCTGTGGCTGACACTGTCAGAGTATCTTTACGAGGGTCTTCTTGATGCCGAGGTGCCCACCAGAAGTGCCATCATGTACAAGCTTCAGCAAATCAGCCACTTTACTCCTATGAATAACAATTGTAAGGGTTTGTTCCCTTCCGTTGAGAGACTCCCAGCTCCGATAAAGCACGCCATTCTCCAGTATAAGGCTGTCCCATTGAGCCCAGTAAGCCTTAATCGTTTGGCTTTCCATTCCATGATCAGGCTGAGGTCTTTGTCTTCCTTCTGAGCTTGGCTTACTTGCTCCGTTCCCCAAAACTCATCTAGGTCCTGCATCCTTATCACCCTGACCTCTTCTTTAGCCTCATGCTTGATGCAATGTCGACATTCTTCGGAGCATGGGCGTCGTGATAGGGCGTCGGCATTCGAATGAGCTCTTCCGTTACGATGCTCTATTACGAAGTTGAACTCTTGAAGCTGTTAGATCCACCTCGCAACCTGGCCTTCTGGGTTCTTAAACTGCAGAGCGGCATGGTCCGTTCGTATCGTGAACTCGCGTCACATTTGTCATGTAGCGAAAGGGTGCCCCGTGTTCATTTGTAATTTTAACTTAATTACATAAAAATTAATAAATTCCATAAAATTAAGTAATAACCTGGTTGATCTGATCGGAGGTGAAGCAGTGATTGCACGCACATAATACATTCCGCACCTGCAAATGGTTTAACGCCAATGGATATTGATTTAAACATTGAAATAAATAAAAGTCAAGCATTTTAACATTGCATAGTTAACACTAGCCACACACCCAAGATCAGGGTATGTGTACTTTGCTAGTGCTGCTAGATTTATCCAGGGCTTTTGATTCGATAAATATATCATTACTGATGACCTGATGGTGAGCCAGCAGCTTGTTGAGCGCGGCCTCCCAGTTTCGGGTGAGCGGCGACAGGGTTAGTGCAATGCGACAGCCCGTTATCACCGCCTGGTGGGAGGACTCCACGCCCATTGGGCCGTTCTGCAATTGTTTACATGGATTGCAAAAACGGTAAAACCCTTACAATAGCTGATGGTGAGCCAGCAGTCTGTTCAAGGCAGCCTCCCAGTGCGAGTCCAGTGCGGCATCCTGTGATCACTGCTTGTTGGGAGGACTCCACGCCCATTGGGCCGTTCTGCAATTGTTTACATGGATTGCAAAAGCGGTAAAACCCTTACAATAGCTGATGGTGAGCCAGCAGTCTGTTCAAGGCAGCCTCCCAGTGCGAGTCCAGTGCGGCATCCTGTGATCACTGCTTGTTGGGAGGACTCCACGCCCATTGGGCCGTTCTGCAATTGTTTACATGGATTGCAAAAGCGGTAAAACCCTTTGTTTCGTACTATTCTAATTCATATTCAGAATGCACCACCCATAAAGAATCTTTATTTAATCTATATTATTTGTCTATGAGTTGGACTGTTTTCTTGCTCCGACTGCCCAGAGGGCGCTGTTCGCCAACAAACGCGGCTAGAATACTCGAGAAATCTCAGCCGTCGAGTACACAACTACTCCGCCACGAATATCCAAAATAACGCTAGCCTAATCGGTCTAAAGTGCCCAGTTTCGTGCAAACTAATATCCAGTGTCCGCACCAACTACGAAGGATTCGGGGAATCGCACCTAAGGATCTCCACTCGCCTGAAGCTTCACCTAAAGAAAACGACCCGGGATACGGCGAGACCAACCAGCGCTGGGCTCCAGGTGAGTAAGAAATATAGTCCACTCACCATCGCAAACATAATTTGGGGTGAGGTGTTCCACTTCGTTTATCTCACCAGTTACTTGCGTCTAATATTAAGGACCTATGCCCAGTTAAGATATTTTACAATTTGTGGTCAACTCTTATAACATCATGTTACAATCAATAGAAGCGATGCACCAATAAAATATGTTGCAAAAAGAAGTGTTTATTATTTGTAAACACAAAAATAACTTTCCAAAGCGAAGAGAAGGTGGATTCACAAGTACATTGTGTGCTTATAAAGGTGCATTGATAATAATGTAAATTTTGTAATTTACTGTGTATTGTATAATCTAACCAAACCACCTATAATTTACCAAAATACATCTTAGTTTCATAGTAATATATTACCAACGGTCTGTATTTCAAATCAAAAAGATATGCTTCCGTAATAGATGGGTTAAAGACGTCCATACAATGTTAGTTTCTGTACAGAAATGACAAACGTCAAATCCGAATCATGAGATTGCCCAGACTATAGTTAAATTACATAAAAAAATATTCCATCACGATGTTTGTGGTTGAACTCCTTAAAATATGTCAAATTATTTTAAAGGATTATTTAAAAGTGGAGAGTTTGAGAATGGGCGGTAAAGTCTAAATTTCAAACTGACAGATGAATACTATAAATTTTTCGCAAGCAGTTTCAGATGAAGTAACTATAGTAGAAACGCGCTAGGTATGCGTTCCTGACACATGTCAATTCGTCATGACTAGTGATGACAATAAAGAGGCTTTGGGCAAAACGTCACACTCGGAAAACGTCCCATGGGACGTTTCGCCCCCGTCATTTTTTGACTGGGTCGATTGGTCTCAGAAATCCAAAATGAAATTATATAGTCGGCAGAAAAATCTACATACGTGTGTGAGATATTTTCACTATAAATATTAAGGTTAGCTTCTATTTGATAATAAAAAGAAATTGAAATACAGTACTTAATATAAATTATTTTTAAATAATTATACAATGACTAATACAAATGCCATAATATCTGTTTTTAATTAGAATTTAGCTTTATGTAAAAATGATGATACAAGCCTTAAATCTTTATTTTTTATTTAATATTCGTTAATAATACAAAAATTATAACCTGGCACCATGACTTAAACTACCTGTGATTAAAGCGAATGCCATAATTAACACAGGCAATCTAAGGAAATGAACATAATATCTTTAAAATCCTTTTTTAATATATAATTTGTGTATTCAAGTAGATTGGCAATACTTGAACACCTTTTAAATATGACGTAATAAATGATTTTGGTCATTTTTATGCTTACAAACACATTAATACATAGTACCACTTTAGCTTCAAATTAACATCCCTCGTAAAATGCCAAAAACTTGTAAATTTCCTCTTAAAGTAGTCAGTGTTTTATGGTTTTAAAATCTCCATTTACCAAGCAACATTTTGAAATTATTTGCACTATTGGTTAACTGGATATTTTTTTCCACCAGCCACCGTCAAACTTGAATCAAAGAAACAATCGAAAACATAAAAAGTCCTAAATAGACACGAATTTCTAGGAATCACGTAATAATTTGAACTCAGTCATAACTTGGGATTGTAGACCAACTATCTGAGAGTACGTGAAAAAAAAATTAAAACATGTGCTCATTTGTGTAGCCAGCAAGTAAAAGTAGGGTAAGAGAGCTTGATTTCTGAAAAATCAAACAAAGGTCAAAATCTCGAAAACGGTGACACTTTTACTAAAACGATTTTTTGACATCTGGTAGGTCTCTCTCCAAGCTATCGACCATTTCAGTTTGTTGTACAACTTACGGGTCACCCTGTATAAATATATTATACACACAATACAATATATAAGTCAAGTTTAGTACAGAGCATTGAGCATTAGGTAAGTTATCCAAGCAATCTTTGATCTTGAGGAAATATAATTATTCTATGTTGTGATTTTTTTTTTAATCAAATGTTGATATAATATGTATACGGTAAATAAAATAAATACTATAAATATATACATATATGTCTATATTAAGTAATAATAGATATTTTTTCTATTCAAGAATATTCTGTTTAATTTTATACTATGTATTTAGTTGTTTTCTTGCAGACTGTACAATATTTTGCAGCGAACAATAGAATTTCTGCATATACTTATAAGTGGTCCGTTTAGCCCAAAGAAAAAAATTAAATTAAATCAAAGAACAAAAACGTCCCGTGGGACGTTTTCCGAGTGGGACGTTTTGCCCAAAGCCTCATTATGTCACATCACTACAAAAACAAAAAGTTGATATGACATGGATATAACCTTGAACGAGCGCCGTTTGACGTGGTTTTCTTTTAAAAGGTATTGTTTTTATATTTGTTATTTAAGTAATTGTAATACTTTTAGCCCAAAATTAATACAACTATTGTAAGTTGGCATAATTATTCGATTTAATGTTTGATTTTAATGTTATCACTCGTTAATAAGGCAATTAAAAGATATTAAAAAATTGACAATTAATTGTACGCCAGTTCAAAGTTACATCGCCCAGTCGAATGACAGACTTCAGGAACGCATACCTAGCGTGTTTCTACTATAGAACTTATATTAATGTTTATAGTCCAATAACTACTGATGTGAAAAGTTAAACACACATTTTTCAATATTTTCTTGCTTTCAGGTCCTTTGTCGTGGAATACAATGGGATCTGCTGAAAGGAGACCTTTGGCTTTGGAATCAATTCCTTCAACTTCATCAGATACCTTTTATTTATCTCCTTTGTTAAATAAGATGATAAACATTATCCTGTGTAGGATGTCTCTTTAACTTTGTCTATTTCACTTGTCAAATTCAAAGTTGACTATACCAAAGTTGAATATTATAGAATATAGAACTGATAGAACATAAATATCAAAATACATAATTATTTAGTGGTGACATAGTCAAAACCGTATTTATATGTTTAACAGTAATTTAATCTTTTTATTTACATGAACAGTTATATATATTAATACACTAATACACTTTTGTATTTGTCTTTTAGATCCCAATCCAATTCAGTTTCTTCCATGTGCATCGAGTAACAAAGAAATAGAAAAGGAAAATATTGGTAAGATCATTAAAATTAAATATATCTTTTGATTTTAGGTTATTTTATGTCAGTAATAGCATTCCCGAATGTTAGTGTACTAAGTGTTAGAGCGTCTGTGAGTATAAGAAATAATTATTTGGGAAAAATTTAGTAAAGCCTTGCCTAATAACTAAGACTTTGGAGTCCCATTGGGGGCTGGCCTAAATATATATTCCGAGACATGAACCTCTAACTATTCCAAGTAAAAATTGTGAGGAAACTTGCATGCCGGAGAGTTTTCCATAATGTCCGCAAATTTGAACTTGGCCGGTGGCCTTAACCTTCTCATTCTGCGTAAGACTTCTGCTATGAATTGATTGAAGTAATGATAAAAAGTTTAGTTGGTTTTGTTAAAAGTAACCATGTTTGAAGTTGGATGTAAAAGTTTAATCCCATGAAATTCTATTCTATAATCTAATATTTCAGATCCAAATATGCCCCTGCATGAGGATTTGCCAGTTTTAAATACTACAGAGGACAACTATGAAGTGAGCGGTCCAGATAATGAAGAGCAAATTCAAGGTGAGTAACAAACATAAAACCAATATTAATAATGAATAAAGTTCAGAGTCTAGCATATCAGCATAGGTTTTACAAATATGTATTTCATGAGGGCTAACATAATATGTCATTCTCTCCATGTACCAAATTGCTACTTTGAAATACTAGTTACAGCATACTACCAGCATACCGTTGGCAATAAACGTCTTTAAGCTTTAGAAGCGATTATAACAAGAGGCAAATAGGTGAAATAGGTGTGTGTGGCAGAAATAAAATATTTTGCTTTACTTGCTTCTAATGGCGCCTCTACACGATAGCCAACATGTTAGCCAATGTTGTGGCGAAGATGATTGCCAAGAGATTGTGACGGCGTCCACACGTTGGAAGGTCGATCAGTCTGCGTCGGTTCGGGCCAATGTGCGGACGATATTAATATTTTCTTAAAATGAATATTGAGGTTCTAACGGCTGCTGCGGTTTAATTATTCTCAGCATACAATACAATAAAAATGTGTATAAAAATTATTATACACATTTATTTCATTATAATACACATTATTATACATCTATATTACTCATAGTTGCCATATTGTAGACATAATTTAGATATCGACGTGTGAATAAAGTGCGTGCGCTCAGCGTGGGCGCTCGTTTCTAACTGAAATCGTGGCCAACGTGTGGACGCTGCGCCGATAACTGTGCCACAATCACGCCACAACCCTTTGATCCGCGTTGAAAAACCGACACCTCACGGATCTTGCGCGAAGTTGTGGGCCAACGGCCCAATACCTACCAAAGTAATCACAAACACCCCTTCTACACGATGGCCATTACCTATTAGCCATAACCTTCGCCAACATGTTGGCTAACGTGTAGAGGCGACATAAAAATGTGTTGTTTACGTTTTGTTAATTAACAAGTCTATTCCTGTTATATTAACTTTGTCTTATTTTTACAGAAGAAACTAAGTCATTAGCCACAAGAAGAAGTTTCTTCAGCAAGAAAGAACGACAGCTGCACAGCAAAATTTGTGCTGCCAGAGTAAAAGTGGCAAAATTAAAAAATAAAGTGCGGAAACAAGGAGCAGCTATAAAACTAGCAAAAAAAATGACATCAAATTCTGATATGCTGGATGTATTAGAAAACAGCACGAGTACTGCTAAACTTGTCATGAAAATGCAGTGGAGAGAAAATAAGAAAACGGTAAAAGGCAGATTTTCTTTGGAAGAAAAAATTGCCTGCCTTTCCATTTTCAAACAAAGCCCTAAGGCATATAGGTTTTTGAGAAAAAATTTCATTTTAACAGCCCAACAGAAATTAATTATATTGCTAAAGCAAAGCAATATACAACCCGGCATAAATAAAAATATTTTTAACCAACTTAAAAAAAGCGCGGCTAAAATGGGAACGCATGAAAAATTATCAATTTTACTATTTGACGAAATATCTTTGAAGCCCAATATAATTTATAATGAAAGAAAATCGACAATTATAGGGGTTGTGGACAACGGAAAAGAGAGGAAGCCTGAATTTGGCGATCACGCACAGGTGTTTATGTTGCGGGGCTTAATTAATAATTATAAGCAGGCGAAGGAAATCGCATTTTCGGCAAGTGCCACAAAGGGACCAGAATTGGCACGTCAAATAAAGGAAGTCACCAGCGGGGTGCAGGAGGCAGCGCTGACTGTGACCAGCAGTCTGTGACCAGGTACAAATAACAGACAAGCCATAAAACTTTTGTTAAATGAGACCAGGGGGATCTGTTTAAGAAGAAACGCAGACCCGAAAGATAACATTATTTTAATAAATGAACAAGAAATTATTCCTTTATTTGATCCCCCGCACCTTCTCAAAGGTATAAGAAATAATTTAATTACCAATAATTTAAAATATACCATAGATGGAGTAGAAAAAACAGCACAATGGTCTCATTTACAACTACTATATAAGGAAAACCCTGGGTACAAAGGAGTCAGACTGATCCCAAAACTCACCGAGAACCATGTCAACCCTGAAAAGATGAAAGTGAAATTATCCTCACAAGTGTTCAGCTGCACCATAGCATCTAATATGGGATACCTATCAGGTAATTTTTTTGTTATGGAATTAAGGTAGCAAACGAGCATGCAGCACCACCTTCCGCTGCCGCCCATGGCAATTGTGACAGACTTAGAACAAGACCCAATTTAGTGTGAGGACAGGGACTGTTAGTGATAGTTAGTCCTGTTAGTTAATATTAGTAATTGTCCAGTTAGTAATGATTAGTATGAGTCTTGTTCCAATTCGGTCACAGATGCGTTGCTCAGGGGTAGCAACGCATCTGTGACCGGTCTGAGATGGTCGCCTATAAAAAAGTGAAACCGGCTCCACACCTTCCTATCTGGAACACAATTGCTCTTAAAAACAATTATTATGACGGTAGGAATGGTAGTGAGTACCTTGGCGGGCGGTAGTACTGCCCCGGCCGAACTCTAGGCTCTACCACCTATTAGACCTATTATTTGTTCATACCCCCTCAATGGGAGGTTAAATTAATTAATATTTACAGGGCTATTATTGCTATTACCAAAATGATCAAGGGATATAAATTAAGTAATTATATAAACTCTCAAATTCCTGCACTAGTCTTTTCAGTGGCAGACATGCACAGAATGTACCACAAATATCCAAGACCCTAAAAAGTCTAGTAACATACAAATATTTTTTCTGTCACATAAAAATCTGTCCAAGTAGGATATTAGACGCGAGACGAATAGTGTGACAATCAGGGTCTATAAAGGTCTGCGCAAATTACAACAACTCCACGCCAACGCGGTAACGGAGCAACTCAAATGTGAGTGTGCATCTGGATTGAGGGCCCATTTTTTTTTTCTTGGCGTAGCGAATTGAAATTGATAAGGGAATTACTTAAAATTAGTTAAAACTTAAAGCAAACACTCATAAATTTCTTAAACGTAAATTAAAGATGTTATGGGCAAATGTTTTGGGCCCTCAGTTCAGATGCCTACAGAAAGTGGCATGGTGTAAATCTCAGAAAGTACCACCTCTGTGTCAATAATTTTTATTCCTGAATTTAGTTAAGAATTTCTTAAAACGATTTATGTAATTCTCAACTGACTAGAGAACAACATTACAGATCTATCACACGTTTTACTTGGGCCCTCAATCCAGACGTTTATGAACTGAGGGCCCAGGCGAAACATAGGTTTAAAAGAAGAAATACACAAATTTTCCTTAAACACCGCCTAGATAACATCCCTATGAATTAGTAAAAAAAACAAATAGTGAAAAAAAAGTAACGGCTGAATCGTAAAACGGATTCGAATTTTCGGAAAACGTCTGATCTGAGGGCCCAATATTTTTGGCTTTATCGACTAGGTGCAACCTCTTACTTTGAAATAAATGAGCTGAAAAGTTGTAAGAAATTCTTAACTAAAATTCTACATACGGGTTTTTCTTCAAAATGCCATATTTTATGAGAAAATTAACTTTACATTTTTAATAGGAAGAAATTTTGTAGGGTAACCATGATTCCAGAATAGGAAAATAACTAACTCAGTTTTGTAAAAATCTAATTACACTTCTGTGCTGTTATTTCTTAACCTTTACATTTTCAATATCAGCATTAGGAATTCCATACGACAGAACTCGTAACTAGCTGTTATTGGACAGTTACAAGGGACACAGGTATCGCTACACGCTATCGCGTGTATAAATAATTATAACATTTGATTGTATGTAAACAGTCATTAATAACCAATATTCATTTAATTTCGTCAAAGACGTTATAAAGGAAGATATTTAAATAAAGGTTTTAGTAAAACGCATCATTAAGAAGAAAAAAAGTAAGTATTTATTTGAACTAAAACTACTTCTTACAATTAGATAAACATAAAATTTATCAGCAACTATGTGTTCTCATTTAACAGTAACTTTAAAAAAAATACCGACTTCAACAGTGACGCTCAATTCAACCCATGTAGTATTACGACGTATTCGAAATAATAAAAATAAAAAGATAGCTCAGTTCGACGACTCCTTTTACCCCAATAATCATCAAGATGGCTGTGCCGTCATTACATAACAATTTCAACGACTGTCTTTCGGCTTCATCAGATCGACTCCAGATTTTCATGAGATGATAGCGCTTTAATGTACTTATGATAACATGAACAAACACACTAGTTATCCATACAATTTTCGAAAGTTCCCCTCGATTTCTCTGAGATGCCATCATCAGATCCTGGTGTCCTTATCAGGGGACCCCACTGTGCATATCTACTTTACAACAAAAAAAGAATTATCAAAATCGGCCCATAAACGAAGAAATAATCGCTGAACGTACATAAAAAAAGCATATAATTGTGTAAGGTAAAACCAGAGTGGTCCAAGTGACTTTTTGCATTGACCCCCGATTTTGGCAAAAAGATCTCCAAAACTCAATATTCTTTTATTCCACTTTGATCCAATTGCCCTAGACAATGTTTTTGAATTGCAATTCTGCAACTGAACTGCAATTGGATCAAAGTGGAATAAAAGAATATTGAGTTTTGGAGATCTTTATGCCAAAATCGGGGGTCAATGCAAAAAGTCACTTGGACCACTCTGGTTCTACCTTACACAATTATACGGTCGAATTGAGAATCTCCTTCTTTTTTGAAGTCGGTTAAAAATGTAAAGGTTAAGAAATAACAGCACAGAAGTGTAATTAGATTTTTAAAAAACTGAGTTAGTTATTTTCCTATTCTGGAATCATGGTTACCCTACAAAATTTCTTCCTATTAAAAATGTAAAGTTAATTTTCTCATAAAATATGGCATTTTGAAGAAAAACCCGTATGTAGAATTTTAGTTAAGAATTTCTTACAACTTTTCAGCTCACTTATTTCAAAGTAAGAGGTTGCACCTAGTCGATAAAGCCAAAAATATTGGGCCCTCAGATCAGACGTTTTCCGAAAATTCGAATCCGTTTTACGATTCAGCCGTTACTTTTTTTTCACTATTTGTTTTTTTTTACTAATTCATAGGGATGTTATCTAGGCGGTGTTCAAGGAAAATTTGTGTATTTCTTCTTTTAAACCTATGTTTCGCCTGGGCCCTCAGTTCATAAACGTCTGGATTGAGGGCCCAAGTAAAACGTGTGATAGATCTGTAATGTTGTTCTCTAGTCAGTTGAGAATTACATAAATCGTTTTAAGAAATTCTTAACTAAATTCAGGAATAAAAATTATTGACACAGAGGTAGTACTTTCTGAGATTTACACCATGCCACTTTCTGTAGGCATCTGAACTGAGGGCCCAAAACATTTGCCCATAACATCTTTAATTTACGTTTAAGAAATTTATGAGTGTTTGCTTTAAGTTTTAACTAATTTTAAGTAATTCCCTTATCAATTTCAATTCGCTACGCCAAGAAAAAAAAAATGGGCCCTCAATCCAGATGCACACAGCATTGAATAAAGATCCTTATGTCTTGGACATTACGGTTGAATTTCGAGTGTACACTTGAAAAACGTGGACTACTCCCCACCCTCTGCTCACCGACGCCGTCCACACTCGAAATTCAACCGTAACGCCTAAGATATAAGGATCATAATTGAATGCTTACATTTGAGTTGCTCCGTAACCGCGTTGGCGTGGAGTCGTTGTAATGTGCGCAGTCCTTAAAGCAGTGACGTTAGGGTCGATTCAGACATATCAGTGAAGTCTCAGTTCCGACACAGTACCGGCAAATTTTTCATACATTCTCGACATTGTCAGTGCAGTGTCAGTGCTGACAATGCCGAGAATGTATGAAAGATTTGCCGGAACTGTGAAGGAACGGTGACTTCACTGATATGTGTGAATCAGCCCTTACAATTGTTCCGTTTCCGACGCCTCCGCGTCCGGCATTTTCGTATGTAATGTATTGTCGGGACAGCCATGTTTAGAATTGGAGTAGAAGCTGTCGTCGAATTGCTATTGTTTTAATTTTATTATTTTGAATACGTCGTAATAGTAATTCATAGTGTGCTTGTTGTTCTTTTATTTCATCACTTATGTATTAATTTTCTTGCACTTTCAGACAACGGTATTCTGCCAACAGAGTGCAGCGAAACTGCGGATTTCTTCGTGTTCATGGACAAAATATTCGACTCAGTCAACGGAAGCTTTGCTAAAAATAGATTTGCAAAGCCCCTTTTAGGGCCAGTTACGCCTCAATCCCTTCACAATAAGACATGGATGGAAGGCATTAGAGTGTTCAAATCTATGTATTTTATCAATAATATTGGCAAAAAAGAATCTGTACCTACCATAGAAAATTGGGTGTGGACACTTAATGGAATACAAATATTATTGTATAAATTAAGGATTGATTTCGGTATCACGTCCGTGTGGATGCGGCACCTGAATCAGGATCCTCTAGAGAATTTCTTTGGTGCAATTAGGAGCCATGGGTGCCGCAATATGAGCCCGAATTGCGAGCAATTCGAGTCGGCTTGCGACGCTCATTATAAACAACATTAACAGTGTCCACACCCCCAATTGTAATTGCGAAGGAGATTTTTGTCAAGCATTACAAACCATCATTGTCAACGAAAATGCAGAGCCATCGTCAACATCATTTGATCTTGCAGATGTTTTAGAATTCAATTTTACATCTATAGCTGAAAAAGAAAAAGATCCACGAAAAATAGCAACGCTACAGTATATGAGCGGTTATTTCTTGAAAAAAACTAAGGCCCAGGTTTTCCGTACATGTAAACATTGCAAAGCTGATTTAGAATCAAAGGACACTTTAGAATATATTCAACGCAGAGAATTTGAAGGTCGACGATGGCTTTGCACTCCCAGCAAACAATTAATACAATTAGTTTCTGATTTACAAGATTTATTAAATCACCTCATTAAAGAAAAAATAGAATATAAAAATTTAAATCACAATTTTAAAACTGTGATACTCAGTTTAATTGATTTTACATTCTTGAATTGTATCATACACAGAGAAAAATTCGTTAATTATTTGATTAGAATTGTAATGCGTTGTCTAATTTTTAATTATTGCAAAATTATTAATCAAATATTAGCTGGGAGAAGGCAAGTTGACGATGATGATGATGTATTGCAAATTAAAGCAAAAAAGTTAAATAGGTGCTTCAAAAGGCATAAATAAATACTGGATCGTACCACCTATGTAGCAACACTTTTGAACTTTAAATTGGGCTGATGCAAGCACAAACTATTACTTACAAAACTAACATACACTAACCGCCCCGTAGTCCCATTACTAACAAATGCTAACTAACTAATACTCATAATATAGGGTCTTTCATTAAGTGCGCGTAGATTTTAAAATTGAATAAAACAAGTTGTACATGAGATATCAATAAGGTTTTATGTTTATTTGAGAGCCTCATCAATGCCATTTTGGGTGAGATACAACATCGTTCAAATAGCCGCCGCGGCTTCGCTGGGTGACGCGCATTCGAAAACTCCAGTTTTCGATGATTTGCGCATAAATCAGGCTGAATTTGACCGATGGCATCGATTATGTTGTCTTTGAGGGCCGCGGTGGTTTGCGACTTATTCGCATAGACCTGCGACTTAAGAAAGCCCCACAAGAAAACGTCTAAAGGGGCCACACGATCTTGGTGGCCAATTCACGTCGCCTCGGCACGAGATAACCAAGCCATGAAACCGCTCGTGCAAAATGTCGATTGTCTTGAGCTGTGTGGCGTCTTCGCTGTCCATATTATCATAAAATATCATATTTTATTTCACCCAAAATGGCATTGATGAGGCTCTCAAATAAACATAAAACCTTATTGATATCTCATGTACAACTTGTTTTATTCAATTTTAAAATCTACGCGCACTTAATGAAAGACCCTATATATAATATACATTGTCATTTTGATCACATTGAAAAGGACTTACTGACAATATTAACTGGACTATTACTAACAATTAATAAAAAGAAATAATACTAATAGACCCATTATTCGAATTTGATCACAGTTGCCTGAAGCTACTTGTAACCGCTACAAACTCAATTGCTCAGTTTTTAATCTAAAAAGATCTTCCTCGCAGTACTATCACTTATTCTCACTGGGAGTCTCCCAAGGAAGGAAAAATCAACGCTGTCATAAAATCTTTAATAACTATGATGATAATTTTTAGTATAAATAATGTAAATTGGGTAATTATTCAGAAGTAATGCTTTGAAAAATAAAGGAATAATAATATTTAGCTTCCTCTGGATGCTACGTATTATAGTAAAATGGATTCCTCTTGGTACTTATGGTGAGAACAGGTAGATCTTAATGAAAGCAGAAAATTATCATAGATTAAGAATTAGTTCACACATGTCGAAGCAAACAGTTATAACTTGTACTGTTAAAACTTGGTGCTGAATTGATTGTTGTTATTAGATAAAATATAATTTTGAGTGCTTGTATTACAAACCTCAGCGACCACTTGGACAATTTTTAATTTTAAGTTTTATTTTCTGTTTCTTACCAATATTTCTAATTTTAAGAATAACAACGATCAAAACATACTAACAAAGTTAATAATTTGTTGTGAATAATTGTAAAACTTTTTATGGTTGTATTGCATTATAAACATCTTTATTTTTTTGCTTTCAAATTATTAATTGTACTGTGTTCTTCAAGCATTCTATAAAATTTTATTGTTTTTTATTATTATCATCGCTAAGTTTATATTTTAAATGTCAGGTAAACATTATAATAATTACTCTCTTTTTGCCTTTTATAGTGTAGAGTAAATAATTCTTCAAGCATACCATTAAGATTATATTTGTTTATATTTAAAATGTGTAGACATTATAAAGCGTTATTATCCTCTTTCTTCTTTCATATTGTTACGGTCATGATTCTTCAAGCATTCCATAAATGGTACTGTTTTACATTAAGATTATCTTGATTTCTTTTTAAATTCTATGTAAATATTATGGATAATTGTTCAATAAATAATTCAGTTGAATTGTGTAAAGGATTTTTTATCCTGTAAAATTAGCAAAATTAAAATACTATAAAGTACGTAGCTATATATCTGTACGAGCTATACTAATAGCTATAATGTATATGCATGAAGCAAATATAGAGAGGAGACGGTCTAAGCAACTGTGCACTGTGACTCTAACTAGGTTCTGACGTCATCACAGTGGGCGTGGCCTTAAGTCAGTCTACTGACGGCTCTCACCAAGTAAATTTTTACTCGACGTTAGGTGGCGACACTTTGTATCAGGGGAAATAAAAATGCATAGGTGCGTAGAGCTAACAATTACTATATCTTGATAATCTTACGTACTGAAATTCGTCCTACATTACATTCCTAAAGAATTAGTTACCACCAAATATTATTTTTCTAGTTTTTATAATCATTTTGTAAACACCGCCATCTATTGACAACCACTTACAACAATAAAAAGACCGTATTTGGTAAGAAAGCCCATTTCTTTATCCCCCTCGCCCCGCAAAGCGTCACGCGATCTTTTATGGGGAATCTCATGGGAATCTACATACAACGTCTCCTCTCTATATTCAGGGGCGCCGTAACCGGGCGTGCAAGGCGTGCGGGGCACGCGGGCGGCACCCCGTTTTGATGGATCGAGTCGACTCGAGTCAGTTTATACGGTATTCGAATCATGACTCGATTCCCTGATTCGAGACCAGTACTCGAATTCTATGTTTGGTATTCGAATATTGACTCGAGTCCGGCCGAACTCGAGTCCAGCTGGACTCGAGTCCGGCTGGACTCGAGTCTAGAAATTAGAGTCCGGAATTCGAGTCTGAAAATTCTAGTCCAGAACAAGTTTTTGAAATCTTTAAAAACGGAGTCACAGTTTTTGCACTTTATTTACCACCGTCCACTTTTTCAAAACTCTTCCATACACGTAAGGTTTTTGTCGGCGCTATTCTATATTAAAGTTAATTACAACAATCTAATCACTTTACTTCCGGTATTAATAAACAATTAAATAAACTCATCCAGTAGAACTAGTCCATTTCAAAAAAAATTTTCAAATTAGAGAGTCTACATTGGAAGTCGTAAGCAAACTTGATATTTTTTCCCAGCCGACTGGACTAAACTCAGTACTCACAATAACTGCTAACTAGTTAAGTGCTAACTGACACAAAACAAAGAAATCAAAACATAAAGATGCAGGTTTAAAACTTATCTGTATTATTAGGCCCGCGCCACTTCATTGCGAAAGAAAATAGTTTGCGAGTACGAGCGAGTAAACGAAACTCGAATACGAGACTCGAATCAGTTGGACTCGCATAAATAGAATCGAGTTAGCGAGTATGAATCTGTTCTTCCTGACTCGAGTACCGGAATCGAGTCCGGCGTACTCGAATCAAAATAAATTGGTATTCGAGTAGGCGAGTTCAAAGCAGGAATCGAGTCTGACTCGAGTCAAACCGTACTCGGCACATCGCTAATATGTATCGACATAATAACTAAATTAGTTCTATCTTCCATTAAGAGATGGCGCGCTACGCGGTTTCACATTTTGGAGCACAAGATTGTCCTCTATTTCCGTATGTACAAAAGTACTCTTTGACGTCGAGTCTTCGCCAAAACCATAGATTAATATAGTACATACCACCCGCGTCGGCTTAGTATGGCGATTGTGGGCGGAGCCTTAAAATACCTATTTGGGCTAATATCACCATGGCAACCATGTAAACAAATGTGCTATGCATACTTTCTATATAATTATATTGCATAGGTCAGCAATTCGAAAATGTTACCAGTTAAAAAATTTCTACTAATTGGTTACTTGGTGCTATTCAGTAAATATTTTAATATAATATATCTTTATTGAGTCTTAAATAATTATGTTCTTTATCGTTTAATAATGTTTCTTTAAAATTCAATTATTTAAAATGTTTTAGGTATTTTTATTATCATTTAATTAATTCTTAGCAAATTTTGGGAAAAAAATAATAATTAAATAGTAGTTTCTGTAGATTTTGAAAATGACGACACTGGACATATTTCAAATTTCAAAACACGTGTTGATTTGATTCATTTGATTATTGATTTAAATATTTTTTCATAATTCCGATCGAGATAAGACTCATTTTTTTACAATCATCATGGCGAATGTGGAAAAAAGTAGGTAGCAAATGTTTTAAGTGTGTGTGGATGTTCACCTGCTAACGACGGAGTGAAATTATTCCGGTTTCCCAAACCTGGAATCAGGAACCTTTCAGTAAATACAAAAATACTCTGTGCAGGAACCTTATCCGGTATGTACTTACTATTTATATTTGTAATGTTACCAAACGATATTAAAAATAACTGCTTACTCTCCATTTCAATTTTAAAATTCAAAATTTTAAACTTATTTGCACAATAACCTCAAACTCGACCCGCACTGTCCCGCACAGTTGTAAAGCCCACCCAAACTTTTAACAATAACTGATCTTCACATATTTTTAAACAGTTGTACTGATACTGTGTGTGTTTATTTGTTTCAGCTGTAAATTATGGGCGAAACATGTTTTTCCTGAAAAAGACTATTGTTTGACCATACTGCAAACTAATTTACATACGGAACATCGAATGCTCAGTCAGAAACACTTCAATTTCAATGATGCAGATTTCACTGATGAATCTAAGAAGTTGCTAAGAGATGCTGTACCAGGCAATGTAAGTATTGATAACTTTAAGTTTAATAATAACTCTGTTCAGTTCTTTAGGCGTTAAAGAAGACAGCTGTTATAAAACCGTTATTGTATTCATCAATAGCTTATAATTTTTTTAAGACAAAATGTGAAAACTGTGAATTTAGCATAGAAAATATTAGTGTGCCACATTTTATCCATGTTCATTCAGCCATTTTTTCCTGATTCAGTCTTAAACACTTAAACTTGTACACTTAGAAGTGTAAGCTTCTTAGAGGAGTAGGAGGGTGCACATGTTACAGCGAGGGGACTCGCTTGCTGCAGGAAGGCCGAGCTGTAAGCCTATTAATATACAATAAGTTATGTTAAGTAATAGCTGGCAGGTAATCGAGACATTGGATGGAAATACTTAATTGATGATTGTATTACAATATAGAATAGTGAGGGATGTCATGAGATTACGTTGTCAAATGATATTTAATAACATTATTGAATTGTGAAAATGAATACAAGTATAAAGAAATGTTTTAACAAGATAACTCTTTATTTCAGCATCTAATTATCCCTATAATAGAGAACCTGAGGCTATCCTTAAAGAAGTTTAGTAGGAATTAAAATTTTCCCATAAATAAAAAACTGCCATGTAATAATGTTATTAATATATTGACTTACAGGTGGACTTATCGGAACCTCAAGCAGGGCCTTCACATAGAATTGCTCTTGGAGATATTACCAACATCATAAATCCACTTCATACTGCTGAAACAGGAAGTCAGGAAATGGTTCTTCCAGAAACTTCTTCAGTTGCAGTGCAGACAGTGAAGATGCATAAAGAAAAAGTACTGTATGCCAAATGCTGCAGATACTTCAAACAAATAACCCAAATGCAAGTCTAATGAAGTGTTACACACTATTCATGATGCTGGATGTGTACAAAAACTGTCAAAACGTATTACACCAACATTTGCTTTACTATTGCAATCACAATTGAGGAATTTTAAAAAGAAAATAAGCCGCAGAAGGTGGACTAAAGAAGAAAAAATTGTTGCATTGAGGATATTTAAAAAGTCACCAACTTGTTACCGGTTGCTACGAAGAATGTTTTATCTTCCTGCACCTACAACATTAAAAACATTATTAAATAAAGTTCCATGTATGGTAGGCATCAATAAGCCGGTCTTTGAAGTTTTAAAAAAATATAATAAGACACAAATACTGTCAAACAATGAATATGTCCTGATGTTTGGTGAAATGGCAATAAAAAAACACTTAAGTTATAATATGAAAGAAGATTTCATTGAAGGATACCAGGAGCATGCATTACAGGGTCGCAGTGCCAATATTGCCTCTTATGCATTGGTGTTTATGATTGCTGGCATAAGACAAACAGTGAAACAGCCCATAGCTCATTACTTTTCTAGTGGCTGTTCCACTGCAGATAGGTTAACAGTACTCATAAAAGAGGTAATTTTAATTATTTATCAAGTTTCAAACATGACATAGTTTTTGTGTCCTGTAATAAAAACATTAAAAGGAAATGCTAAGCATTCGACCTTGTAACTTAATCTATGACCTTTTTTTAAGGTCCTGCAAGAGTGTTTTGAGGCTGGAGTCAACATTGCAGCAATTGTCTGTGACATGGATGGTGTAA
Source organism: Hesperia comma (assembly GCA_905404135.1). Lineage (NCBI taxonomy): Eukaryota > Metazoa > Arthropoda > Insecta > Lepidoptera > Hesperiidae > Hesperia > Hesperia comma. The sequence goes on from FR990039.1 coordinate 1,979,002, forward strand.
ATAGGCGAGCCCTGACAATCCTGGGAGCGACTGTAGACCAGCCATACATTATGGTGCACAATAAACAGATTGTGGCTTTATTTGACACTCCTCACTTACTCAAATGCTTTCGTAATCTTTTTATGAAGTATGATATTGAGTGTGCATCAAATATTTCTTCTGTACCTCTATTATGAGTTTTTAATACTATACACGCTAGCGACTATCGTTTAGAATTTGTATGAGAATTGTAGTTCAGTATCGTAACCGCTAGAGGCGCTGTACGGATTCTCATACAAATTCTAAACGATAGTCGCTAGCGTGTATAGTAAACTATAGTATTAAAAACTCATAATAGAGGCACTGGTGATGAAATGGGAAGAGGTAAGACTTACTTACTTTTATTAACAATATTACTGCTATCCTATATACATGAAATTAAATGCTGTTCCTTGAGTATGTATAATATTACCCTGCCAAAATAAATTATTTTAAATAACAATGTAAGCTGAACTCTCAAACTGTTAATTGTGATTGTGATCACAGTGTGAGTAGAGCCCCAAGCCCACCAGTGTGTTAGCTATGGGTTATGATGTATGTTTAAAATAATGTAGTATTTTATAATTGATAACAAGTACATACAGCAAGCAGGATTGCAATACTTACACAAATATTCTTTCATTGTTTGATGATGCCTTCATTGTTATTGATATCCTTAGATAATAACTACCAAGATTTTTTGTGCTCTTTTCAGGTATTGCTAAGTGGTCACATGGTCAGGAGTTTTTCGCTCTAGATAACAATAATCCTTTTGGATTTGTGTTTGCTCCAAGCTTGAGAAATAACCACATTAATCCTAACCTAACCCTAAACAGAAGATGAAAGTCAAATTGGCTGCACAAGTGTTTAGCCATTCAGTAGCAGCTGGCATGTATGCTAAAATATCTGGAGGTATGTGCTTCCTAAAGTTTTGTTTCTTCATAAATAAATCTTTTCTTTCACTGTATTAATTGTGGCTTTCAAAATAATATACTACCAAGACACATAACTGTGCCACCATGAAACTCAGTTCTCCTTTTTACAATATGAAGGAAGATGGCTGTCATTTACTAGACTAATTGAATAGCATTTACCCATATCTTTATGAATATTATTGTGATCTGTCAAACATGCAAATTTTCTAATAGTATTATATTCTAAAACAAGCATAATTAATATGTTTTCTCCCTATAATATGCAAAATTTGAAAAGACAAGCATTACAAAGAAGTTCCAAATTGTAATACAAAAGGATACCAATGTTCAAACCCATAGTCGTCAACATTTCAAAATTATATTTAAATTTGTCACTAATTCCCAAATTTTAATCTTACAGGAGAGCTACCGGCAGAAGCTTTAACAACAGCAAATTTACTGGCAAATATGGACAAACTGTCGACGCCGTAAACAGTGATAATGCTGATTTAAGAAGAGGAAAGCCCTATGCAACAAATTTCACAAAAACAAGTCCTCATATGAACTTATTTAAAGATATGAAATTATTTTTTGGTACCCTCCAGTATATTGGCAGCTCTAGAAGACCTCCTTCCCAAGATGGCTGGATATGGACCATCAATGGAATCGAAAGGTTATTTAATAACTTAGTAAAAAAACACAAAGTCAAGAGTCTGGCAACAAGAAGACTGCAACAACACCATTTAGAAAATTTATTTGGTTGCATTCGTGGCAATTGCAGTTCCAATATAAATCCTACTTGTGGACAATTTACGGCGGGATTAAAAACGGCAATTTTAAGTAGGTTGGCTCATATGGGAACCACAGGGAATTGTGAAGATGACAATAATACAATCCTTACTTCCTTACTAATATTATAAATGTGAATGTGTTTGTTTGTTTGTGACGGTTTCACGTTGCAACTTGGCTATTATATGGTATGGTTTATGTGTGAGGGGATAGTTAGGGGTGTGGAGAGCGACGTAGGCTACTTTTTACCGCGGAAAAACATCTCATTCCCATGGGAAGATCGATATTTTGTTAGTTGCTAGATATTTAGTTCCGAATGTTGTTAATAGATGGCGTTAGTTCATTTGCAATTTGCACGTTTTATGTCACGCTATCAAATACTACATAATAATTTACTTAATGCGGAAGTGTAATCGTGAACATTTGTTCAGCGTGTGATTGTGAATATTCATAACACTATCCATTTAATTTGTATCAAAAATGCACAATGTATTTATTGCATTAGAACAGTTACATTCATTACATGTTTATATTATTTTTATGCAGACACTTTCCATATTATAATTTCGATATTAATGATATAGTGATAATGAGAGCATTGATAACAGACTATAAAATATTACATTGTGTTATTTTAAATACGTGTATACCTAATATACATATGTATTTTAAAATAATGTTATGTGAAAAAGGGAGCAGGTTGTTTAAAACAAAAAATGGTTGGTTTTGTATCTTTTTAATAGTAACATAAGTAAGTTGAAGAATGCTTGAGACATTCACATATGGCTAATTATATTGTTTGAGTAAAATAGATACTCTTTAAGTCATCTTAATTTTATACTATGGTGATGCTAGGATGGACCTATGTTAATTAAAGGCATGTACACAAAATAAAACAGATCCATTCTAGTACTACATCACATTTTGACTGTGGAAAAAATTTAATACTATGTGGATAATTTTGTAATAAGAATCTTCTTTGTAAGTGTATCTTTGTTACTGCAAAATAAACGTTTTTATTATTATATTCTTATTGTTTTATTTTAAACTTGAAAGGCATTTTTTTACATAAAGGAAAGCTCGGCGGATAACACCACATGCCGAGTTTTTCTTTATGTAAAAAAATGCCTAAAACCTTTAAAATAAATTAAAAAACCGGCCAAGTGCGAGTTGGACTTGCCCACGAAGGGTTCCGTACCATTATGTATAAAACGCCAAAAAAATCTGGCCTTTTGTATTAAAGCCTCACATAAATATTATTATTTCAGTTTTTTGTAGCCACAAGCAACGCCATCTCTTAGACCGACAGGTAACTAAAAGCATCGGACTACATATTAGCCACAAGCAACGCCATCTCTTGGACCGACTGGTAACTAAAAGCATCGGACTACATATTAGCCACCAGCAACGCCATCTCTTGGAGCGAAAGGTAACTAATTTATCGCTGGAGCGTCGAAGCCATATTTCGACTTAAATATTTATTTTATTCAGTGTTTTAGTATTTGTTGTTGCAGCGGCAACAGAAATACATCATCTGTGAAAATTTCAACTGTGTAACTATTACGGTTCATGGGATACAGCCTGGTGACAGACGGACGGATGGATAGCGAAGTCTCAGCAAAAGGGTCCCATTTTACCCTTTGGGTACGGCACCCTAAAAAGCAGGAACCTACTGCCATGAACATTTGAATCTCCCGCTTTAGACATTTGAATCTCCCGCTTTAGAAAGTTTTCGTTGGGCAGCATATAGATGGCGGTAGTGAGCTCCGTTTCATTTTTATGTACGTCATTCTTCTCCGACAGGAGTATAATCATAGAGAGTATAATGTTCTGTGACGTGTGACATAACGCCTCACTTGCATGCACTCCACATGATCCATTGCTCCACAGCTGTTGTAACACCGCTTGCTATTTGATACATTTTTAGGTTCCTCTTTAGATTTCGCTAAGACAGACTTTTTCTTAAGACAGACTTCTCCCTAATCATATTTCTTCTGCTTCACTACTACATTTTGCTCTCGGAGCCAGATCATGCATTGGTAAAAAAATCACCCAAAAAATTGATATGCTTCAACTGACTGAGATAGTAAGTCAGGTAAATAGAACAAGAATATACTAATTTAGTCCAAAATCATTATAGTTTTCTATTAGTATTATTATTGTTGTATGTGTACCTATTACCTAATTATTTCCTCATAAACAGTATTTGTTTTTCCTGTTCCATTCATTCATGTGATTCAGAACTTGCAAATGAATTTTACTAACGCCATCTATTAACAGCATCCGAAACTAAATATCTAGCAACTAACAAAACATCGATCTTCCCATGGGAATGAGATGTTTTTTCGCGGTAAAAAGTAGGTAGCCCACGTTACTCTCCATCCTCCCAACTATCTCTACACACAAACTATATCATAATTATAATGGCCATGTTGCGACGTGAAAGAGCCACAAACAAACAAACACACTTTCAAATTTATAATATTAGTATGGATTATGTGTTAAATACTGCCAAATCTCATTAAAAGCATTGAGATATTATGTACCTTAAAAGCATAAAACGATTTAAAACCATTTTTAAAACTTTGCGTTTCACTCGCGCACCGTTAAACACAGCCACCCACAGCTATATACAAATAGAGTAACTTTGTAGAGTCTCTATGTAACACAGCTAGCTAATCTAGGTCTACAGTCCGCCCAACTTATCTCTGAAATGGCAAAAATTGGAACTAACGAAAAGTCATTCATAAGTACGTTGTGTTCATTCATCTATCAGTTACTAGTGTGCAATGATTGGTCAAATGAATGTCAAATGCGTCCGACAGCGCCTCTTTCGTTTCAGTCTTAAGTTGGGTTTACTATAGCTATAGCTATAGTAGTGACTAATGATGCCGCTCGATAGGCTACTATCGATAGACTATCGATAGTGTGGCAATAGTGAGACTATCGATAGAGACTATTGAAAAAATCAATACTATCGATAGTATCGATAGTAAAAATTATGCTAATACTATTGGTTATCTGCAATAGTATCGAAACTATCGATAGTATTTAAGTTTGATAGCCGATAGTATCGATACTATCGATAGTTTAAGACTATCGATAGTTACGTATTCTGTAATAGTATCGGTGGTATAATACTATGGATACTATTATATGTCAATAGTGTAATACTATCGATAGTATCGATACTATTGCAGATCATCGATAGTATTACCATATTATATACTATTGATAGTATTGATTTTAGCAATACTATCGATAGTCCTATCGATATCCTAACTGATTTTCAAGGTCAACAATCGATAGTGTAACTATCGATAGTTCATCATCACTAATTGGTAGCGACTTTAACCACACTTTAACGCAAGGAACATATATAGTCAAACAAGGATCTTTTGGCGCGCGGATGTCGTGTGGGTGACAGAAACAGTGCTTTACAGTTTGCCTTACCTGTAAGGCGCTGTCTCTGTCACTCATAAGTCATCCACGCGCCAAAAGATCCTTGTACGACTGTATTGCTTTAACGTTTCAAACGTTTGTCACGGCGAATGATCGCTATCCCGATCGCTAACCATAGACTATTTTTGATGTTTTTTCTATGGGAGCTTTCGACCATAGAGATATTACACTAGAGGGCAGAAGCCAGGCTTCAGACAGAGCGTACCTCGGATAAAATGAGAAGAAATCTTTAGTAATCACCTTTCTCTTTCTGGCGAGGCTTCAGAGCGTACCTAGGATAAAAAGAGAAGAAATCTTTAGTAATCGCCTTTCTCTTTCTGGCTCGTGGGGATCGGAGAGAGATAGGCAATTACCGTTATCGTTGTTCCTCTCTAACCGGGGGCGATTGCAATGTATGGGCAGCCGTATGCCTCACCCACTCTAGTGTAATATCTCTGTGTTTTCGACTAAGCGATTGTCGTAGTTGTGTCAACTTGGCTACTAATTAATGAATTTGTAGAATTGCTATTGCCAAAACGATAGCGATCGTAGAGAGAGAATAGATACGAAGCGTTTGTAACTTGGCTAAGCCTGCTGGTCATTCAAGTAATGCAGCATTTCGCGGCATTTTTCGACAACGGTTGAAGGTATCACGCGAGTTATATCCATAGAGATATTACACTAGAGGGCAGAAGCCAGGCTTCAGAGCGTACCTCGGATAAAAAGAGACGAAATCTCTAAAGATTACTAAAATCACCTTTCTCTTTCTGGCTCATCGGGATCGGAGAGAGATAGGTAATTACCGTTATCGTTGTTTCTCTATCGTTGGCGATTGCAATGTATGGCCAGCCGTATGGCTCACCCACTCTAGTGTAAAATCTCTATGGTTATATCTCCGTGTAGGTAATCGAGTCAGGAATTCGAAAACACCACTAACTCAAAACGTATACTTTTTGATTTAGTGGGGTTTTTATCTAGGGGTGCGAGATGTTAAGCTTCATACAAAGTGCGCAAAAACAACTCACACATAGACACGGTTCACATACACCAAAAATCGGAACATATCGGACCACTTGGACCGCGATTGTTATTGGCAGCAATTTGATATTTAAAATACTCAAATAAGATCGTTTTCCTAAAAAATGGTTAAGAAATGGAGTTATTATAATTGTTATTTTAGTGGTTGTTTTTATTCGACTTTAAATTGTAAATTATAATTTTTTAGACATCTAGTTGCTACAGAAAGGTACAATCAGTTCAAACTTACTTGTAATTCAATGATTCGTTACTAAACACAAGTCAATGTAGGACGGACGTAGGAAGTTCTTTGTACGTTAGAGTGTATATTTACCTTCGATTTTTAATAAATACATTAAATGAAGGATTATATTATTGGACATGTAAAATTATTTTCTTAGTGCAAAAGGATTTTTATTTCGTTTCCAGTACCTAATACCGATACAAAAATATTATATAATACAAATAATAGGAAATAAACAGATCAAAGGAGATCCCATAAATAAATATCATTATACTTCGTGCTTCGTCCTCGAGATTAGTAACCTGAAATAGAAACTTATTAACACACATATGTAGTAACGCATAGCGATCACCACTCTTTGCACTACGTTGAGAAAAAAAGGTGGGTAGAAACATTATAATTTTATAAATGTTACTGAAATTGGGGGTAGGTAGACTACCTCACCCACTTTACCTGCTACCTGTCGTCGTCTCGGAGCCTCATTCGCATTTTAGTGCTTCACCACTCAACACAGTTCCAACCGACGTGGAACGTATTTTTATTTCGTTTTATTATAATAGTTTTTTCTTGTATTGAAACCAAGTACACCTTTTATTTAGTGATATTTAGTGATTAAAAGTAGTTAAAATGTTAAAACATAAAAATTCTGAAGTGGAAGAGTTACAAATATAAAGAAACCGCGAAGTCGCCGACGCATACACGTGATTGAGGATTCATCTTCATCATCAGATGAAGCATTCAGGATCTATCATCCTGCCTTCAGCGAATAACCTTCAGGTAACACGTGTTCTTTTTACGGTGCCTTGCATTATAACAAGAATAGCTGCTTATTCTAAATGCACTCTGAGCAGTTTCTGGGACTGTCTCGCCGCATTTGTGACAGTTGGTTTGCGTTCTTTTCATTGGCAACTGAATCTTACCGACTATAAGCAAGCGTAATAAACTCATACCAATAACTGAGCAGTCTTCGGGACTGTCTCGCCATTGGTGAAATAGTTTTCGTATAATTTTACAAAAACAAATCTTAACATGGCTTCATGTATTACGCAGCTACTGAGATTCCTTATTATGTGCTTACGCAGCTCATGTCTTTCAGACGGAGGAATTTTTGATTTTAAGAACAAGGATAGCTGCTTATTCTAAATGCACTCTGAGCAGTTTCTGGGACTGTCTCGCCGCATTTGTGACAGTGGGTTTGCGTTCTTTTCATTGGGAACTGAATCTTACCGACTATAAGCAAGCGTAACAAACTCATACCAATAACTGAGCAGTTTTTGGAACTGTCTCGCCATTGGTGAAATAGTTTTCGTATAATTTTACAAAAACAAATCTTAACATGGCTTCATGTATTACGCAGCTACTGAGCTTCCTTATTATGTGCTTACGCAGCTCATGTCTTTCAGACGGAGGAATTTTTGATTGTAAGAACAAGGATAGCTGCTTATTCTAAATGCACTCTGAGCAGTTTCTGGGACTGTCTCGCCGCATTTGTGACAGCTGGTTTGCGTTCTTTTCATTGGGAACTGAATCTTACCGACTATAAGCAAGCGTAACAAACTCATACCAATAACTGAGCAGTTTTTGGAACTGTCTCGCCATTGGTGAAATAGTTTTCGTATAAATTTTACAAAAACAAATCTTAACATGGCTTCATGTAATACGCAGCTACTGAGCTTCCTTATTATGTGCTTACGCAGCTCATGTCTTTCAGACGGAGGAATTTTTGATTTTAAGAACAAGGATAGCTGCTTATTCTAAATGCACTCTGAGCAGTTTCTGGGACTGTCTCGCCGCATTTGTGACAGTGGTTTGCGTTCTTTTCGTTGGGAACTGAATCTTACCGACTATAAGCAAGCGTAATAAACTCATACCAATAACTGAGCAGTTTTTGGAACTGTCTCGCCATTGGCGGAATAGTTTTCGTATAATTTTACAAAAACAAATCTTAACATGGCTTCATGTATTACGCAGCTACTTAGCTTCCTTATTATGTGCTTACGCAGCTCAGGTCTTTCAGACGGAGAAGTTTTTTGATTTTAAGGAGCGCCCACTGTTGCCAGAGCCTGTTGAACCCAGACAGCCACCCAGCTTATCGAAGCCCTCGCAACATCCGTACAGGACAACCCGCCGCCAGTAGACGAGGTAAAATATGCTGGTCAACTATCGTTGTATTACAAGCAATGGGCACTCCTAACATCCGATCGTAAAATTCGAGACTGGATAAAGGGGTATAAACTCGAATTTTTGCGTCCTGTGGTACAATATCAAGTCCCTTCTCCACCTAAACTTAGAAGTAAAGAATGTCTACTTGTAGAGCAAGCTGTACATAATTTAACCGGTGCTGGGGCAATTTCACAATGCCTTCCATGCGAAGGACAATTCATATCGGGTATCGTACTCTAGTTCGAAATCGAGTTCCTTTTTACGTCCGAAGCAAAACGGCAAGATGCGATTCATATTAAATTTAAAACCGTTAAACAAGTTTATCCATACGGATCATTGTAAGCAAGAAGACTTAAGGACGGTGTATTATTCCTAGTTAGGGCTAATCTTGGGATATTAACATAGAGGCATATTTATCTTCCAATCATTTATTAATAGAATGACAACGTCAGTTCCTACATACTTCCTTATCGAATGGCCATTCTTCTCAGTGGCCATACCGCATACATCACAGACGGCTGTAAAGATAATTACAAAAAAAATATCATATGGCTATCTTAGAGCTTAAAGATGCCTATTTATTTATAACAATTCATCCTGATTTTAGAAAATATTTGCGGTTCATATGGGACAACAAAATTTACGAATTCAATGCTCTGCCTTTTGGACTAAATACAGCCCCGTACGTATTTACTAAGATAATGAAACCAGTCGTTAAACTCCTCAGGGCTGCAGGATACTTGTCAACGATTTATCTTGATAATTTACTTTTAATTGGACGTTCTTATCAAGAATGTGATGGTAATATTAACATCACGAAAAAGCTACTCAGTTCTCTAGGTTTCATCATTAATAAGCAAAAGAGCAATCTTGTAAATTTCTCGGTTTTATTATTGACTCACAGAAAATGCGAGTTTCTGTACCGCATGACAAGAAAATACAAGTTAATTTTAAATTAAGAATTTTATTAAAACGAAACGTACTAAGTTTCTTGGCTCGAGCGGCAAAGATAACTATGAATTATTTATAACGATTCCTAGCACTGTAATGCCTGATTTACAATGGTGGCTTAACGCAATTAATAAGTCGGGTAAAAGAATACTTAATGATAAATATGCTATTGAAATATACTCTGACGCCTCAACGACGGGATGGGGAGCGTCCTGCAATGGGGAAACGGCTAGCGGTCAATGGTCCACAAGCGAGCAGGGCTACCACATCAACTATCTTGAACATTTAGCAGCATTTTTAAGTTTAAAATTTTTTGCAAAACAACTTATAAACTGTCAAATACTGCTTAGAATAGATAATTCAACAGCTATTTCATATATCAACCGCATGGGTGGTATCGAATTTCCCCATCTCACTCAAGTAATTAAAGATATCTCTGGCAATGGTGTGAGCAAAGACAATTATTCATTTTCGCATCGTACATCAGATCTGTGGACAACAAAATTGCAAACGCGGAATCTAGAAAAGTACATCCAAATATCGAATGGGAATTATCAAATTCTACCTACGAAACCATAATTTCAAAACTTGGTAAACCTCACATAGACTTGTTTGCAAGCCGAATTAATCGTAAATGTGAAAAATTTATAATATATCTTTGCACAGGGACCCCGATGCCTTTGCTATTTATGTATTTACTATTAACTGGATTAATTATTTTTTCTACACCTTTCCCCCATTTTCAAGGATATTACAGTCGCTCAAAAAATTATTAACGATGTAGCTGATGGGATCATGATAGTCCCGCTGTGGCCCAGTCAACCATGGTACCCTATTTTTACAAGTCTTCTTAAGTCAGACATAATATACCTCAAAGCCAACGAAAGTTTAATTTCTTGTACCTAATTCCAGAGAGTCCCGACGGATACAATCAAACCTTATCCTGGCGGCCGGGAGGTTGTCAGGTCGGCCTTAATGCTGCGAGGCGCACCGCCTTCCTCTGTAGAAATAATGCTATCCTCCATTTCAACAAAACAGTATAGCGCTTATTAAAAAAAAAAAAAAAATGGCATAATTTCTGTGTAAAAAATTCAACGAATCTTTATAATGCTAGTATACCAAAAGTTTTAGAATTCTTAACTGGTGGTAGTCAATTTGGCTCCCTTAATAGTTGTAAAGCCACATTGTACTAGGGCATGATATCATCGATAACGATAATATTCAAAGATTTTTCAAAGGGGTATATCGACTTCGACCACCGAATCCAAAGTACAATATTACTAGGGATACAAATTGCGTATTAAATTTCTTAAAAGCACAATACCCTAATGAAAACATTTCTCTCGAACAACTATCAAAGAAATGCTCTACTTTGATTGCTTTAACTACCGCGCATAGGGTACACACCTTATCACAAATAAACATAAATAATATAGAGGTATTACAGACGCAGGTTGTTATTAAAATTCCCGAACTGATCAAAACTTCTCGTGTAGGATCTAAACAGCCTATATTATTTTTACCGTTTTTTCGTGAAAAACCAGAAATATGCCCCGCGAACACTTTAGTCTATTATATAAATAAAACTGCAGCAATACGTAGATCTCATTCTTTATTTATAAGCTATAAAAAACCTTATAAACCAGTAGCTTCCCAAACATTAAGTCGCTGGATCATAGGAACCCTAAAGGACAGTGGAGTCGACGTATCAATATTTTCCGCGCACAGCACCAAACATGCGTCCACATCACGCGCATATTCGCGAGGAGTCAACATTGACCTTATCCGCAACACCGCCGGCTGGAGCGGAAGCTCTAATACTTTCGCCAAGTTCTACCACCGAACCATCATCGACACAAATGAAGTGTCTATAGCGAGTGTAATTATAAATTAAATTATAAAATTTAAATTAACCAAGTTTTTCAAATTGTAAAAATTGTAAGTGTTAGTTTTGTATCTGGGTATACATATGCTCATATTATTTCTGATTGTTTCCCTAATCTTATTACGCTAAATGGACAATTGATTATGAGTGGTTCGCCTTTTTGATTAATCCCCTTCTTGAAACCTTGCAACACTCTCAAGGTCTACATATGTGTGTTAATAAGTTTCTATTTCAGGTTACTAATCTCGAGGACGAAGCACGAAGTATAATTATTGATTAAACGAACTTACCAAGTGAAGTTCTATCATAATTATACGAGTGCTTCGTCCGAAGAGATTAGTAACACCCGCCCACCCTACCCCTATTGGTATGGGTTGCAGGTTTCATAAGGGACTCCAAACCAATGAGGCTCCGAGACGACGACAGGTAGCAGGTAAAGTGGGTGAGGTAGTCTACCTACCCCCAATTTCAGTAACATTTATAAAATTATAATGTTTCTACCCACCTTTTTTTCTCAACGTAGTGCAAAGAGTGGTGATCGCTATGCGTTACTACATATGTGTGTTAATAAGTTTCTATTTCAGGTTACTAATCTCTTCGGACGAAGCACTCGTATAATTATGATAGAACTTCACTTGGTAAGTTCGTTTAATCAATAATTATGATATTATTACATGTTACCGGAACTGCCTCAGAAACGCGCTGGGTTTAATTGCAAATATTGAGTTTATATTCACTATACGCAAAACGAAACAATTTTATTTCTATTATGAGTTCCTATGTCTCCAAGTACCTCCTCTCAATAAGTTTAATATATGTATTTGGGATTATCATTTTGTATAAAAATTATATTATTACAGATAACCTGAATTACCTACCTGCTTTATTGAATTTTTCATCTAAGGACTCCCGTAATCTTAATTTACAATGATAAGTACTTAGTATTACTTATCATTGTAAATTACATTACATTTTATTGATTCTAAACGTATGTCTTTATTTTAAATTTCCCGTTTAATCCATACCAAAACTTAAGTAAAAAAATCCAATCCACAACCTTTGCGGAGTCGTTAACCCTAAGGCTAACGCACACATGCATAACCAACATCGAGGTACATACATGAGCTTAACTTCTGTACTATCCTTATTTTGTGATGAAGCTTAACATCTGTACCTATTATCTAATTTGTGATTTTAGTCTGTAGACTGTGCGATTACTTCGTCTATGTTGTTAGGTTGTTAGTGATATCCAAAAAAACTATCGATAATTTATTCAATACCAGTATCGTATCAAAAGTATCGATACCAAAAAAAAATTTGAACAAATGTAGCGATAAATGAAGGTAATCGAGTACATACTTGAAAAATAAATTAAACGTGTGTGCTTAAATACAATACAAAACCTCTAAAAGGAAGTTTGCAAACGAACTTAGAGATGTCGAAAAAAAGGCCGTTAGCGACTTGAACGACTTATTTTAGGACTAACCACAAAAAGGTCATGAAAGCTCACAAAGTATCGTTTTTAAACAGACTTCAAAAAAGGAGGTTTTCAGTTTGACCTGTATGTCTATTAATTTGTGCGCGATTATCTCGCGTTTGGCAGAACCGATTTTGATGCGGTTTTCAGCATAGTATTTGTCAGACTTAGTTGAAGGTTTTAGGCATATTGTTTGGCTGAACCGATTTAAATACGGTTTTCAGCATCGTGTTTATCAGACTTACGAGAAGGATTTAAGTATATTAACCGCGTTGCAGTGAACCGATTTTTACTTTTCTGCGTTAAAGTCGGTTCTATTTTGTTAAGTTATTGTAGAAAGTATCGATACCTCACAAGTATCGCATCAAAAGTTTCGATATCCAAAGTAATCGGTATCGAAACAAAAGTATCGATATCCTGACAGGTAACGTAACGTTAGGTGCCCTCCCCTAATTCGCGTTCGCGGCAGTGTTGCCAACCGTACGATTTAAATCGTATTTGTACGACGTTTTTACCACAAATGCTGTGTACGATCATGACCTGAAATCGTACGCCCTATATACGATCTTTTTAGTCATACATGCTTCATGTAATTTTATCGATTTTAAAGTTTAATAGCGTCATTGCAACATTTTTTTCATGAACATATCCTTAATCTGTATAATGGGTGCGTTCCAATGAGCGACCAAATTCAAAACGCAACCTTTTTCTATGGAAAATTGCATGTTTTAAGCGTTTTGCATGCTAAACTGGAACACACTAAATAATAGTAAAGAATATTGCTACAGAATGTAGCCTACACTTATAAAAGTGTCTGAACTTTTTTACGTGTTAAAAAAGTGGTGGAAGTTGGAATTTTTTCTGCTTCTTCTTTGTGAGGAATCTGTGATGTTAATGTTGTATGAAAGAATTAATACTTCGGCAATGAGTACCGAATTAGGTAGTAACTAAATATATTATGTTCCCATATTTTTCATATTGTTTTTGTGCTATTATTAATGTTAATATAATGATAACACTATGCTCAACTAAATATTATCCTTTTGTTGAAAAATTTTATGGTACGGGAGCCGACGATGCTAAATGTGTACTTGCTCGAGCGTCATAGAGACCTATTGGGTTGCAAAGGTTAGATGATAAGGAGAAAAAAATGTTATATAATGTATACCTTTTCATCGGTGGGGGAAGCGGCTATAGATCTTTAAATATGTAAAAAAAAACTGCCGCATGGACATACTCGAGCGCGTCAGATATTGATACCATCAATGGCCTACGTATTTTTAATAATGTATGTATGTTAATCTGACCGTTTGCATGGTGGGGGTGATCGTACGTAAGGGTTGAAAATGAAAAAAAAAAAAAATTAATCGAGCGCGTCAGATTTTCTAAGGGGGTGTTAAGTGCACCAAAAAAAAGCTCTAATTCAATAATCTGACGATTTGGATGTGACCCAAACTCGCAGTCATTATACTAATATGCAAAAAAAAATCGCCATTTTGAAATACTCAAGCGCGTCAGATTAAGATATATATGGTTCATCTTTATATCCTAGACTTGCTGTCTCTTAATCTGACGATTATCTAGAGGGATTTCCCTAATCTGCCAAAAAAAATATTAAATCATTGAACTTAATTAATAGAAAAGCTCAGGAAATAGCATGCAAATAAAAAAGTGTATGTTTTTAAGTAGAATACTTGTATTTACATAATATAAGGGCCGTAATATCAATCATAGTTTAAACTATGCTTCAGAGTTTAGTCACGAATTATATTTTCTTAAGATCAACGGTAGATAATCGATCAAGTCCAGTTTAAATTATTTAAACTCTCCCGAAGGTTGGTTAAAAACCTCCTTGTGAGATTAACCTTTCGTTTAATTTGACGTTTCTTCAAGATAGTTTTTGAGTTATTCATAATCATAATAATGTGTATTGCATTTATGGTAGTTGCCTCATAACTTTTGACTGGGTATTCCGATTTTTATAATTTTTTTTTATTCGGAAGCTGGTGCTTGTCTTGTGATATTGTATAAATTTGAGCAACCTCTAATGGGCAGTTTTTGAGTTATTTTTAATAATGTGTGTTTATGGTCGCTACCTCATAACTTTTTACTGAGAATTTAAATTTTCATCCTTTCATCCTTTTTTTTTATCGAAAGCTCGTCGTATGTTTTCGTATAAATTTGAGCGAAATCTGACGGGTACTTTTTGATTTATCTCTACTTATCGATTTTGAACATTAAACTTTAATGACGAATTTTTGTTATTTCGGCTCTTATAAATCGTCAGATTATATATTTTTCGTTATCCTTGAATCATTTCCTTCAAAATAAATAAAAAATTAGCCACGCTCGAGAATGTCAAGATGGCGTTTTTTTTTAACAACTTTGTAGCTCCCCTTTCATTGCGTCATTCTCAAATTGTCAGATTAGTGGAATACACACTTTTTAGCATGTAATTAACTCACCGTACCTTAATCTGACGCGCTCGAGAATGTCTGATGATCAATTTTTTTTTACTAATCTGATCCTTTATTCTTGAGGCGCGGCCTCATATATGGGGCTCATATTTGGTGGAGCTACTTAACTGGGTGCCAGATACCTCCTGTACCTTAATCTGACGCGCTCGAGTAAGTACAAAAATCCCCTCTTGGGCTCCCCAGCTATTAGTGTACGATTTTTTCCCTACAATTTCGGCCAAAATACGATCTTTTTACATAGAGTAACTCTATGTCTTTTTAACTGTCATGATACGATCTTCTTCAAAATAAAGTTGGCAACACTGGTTCGCGGCCGGTTCCTTCGTTCGTGGTTGGTCGTTGAAGTTTGAATTGAAAATTGGAATTTGGAATGTTTGGTAGAAAAGAAATGAAAGTGAATAATTGTCAATTGTTTTACATTTCACCTTTTATTTTCATCTTTTATGTACATGTATGTATGTTATTTTTTAAATATCATGAAGAATCACATTTATTTTCATCGATCGTTATTCCTGGATTTCACGGTGAGTAAAGTGTGATTTTTTTATGTTAGTATATTCTTTATTTTCATTTTATCGCTCAGTTTCAGTTTGGTTTTTAGTTTTAAAAAAAATGTTGCGTCCTTCTAAAAGGAATCCAATAAGATCCAAGACAAAACATACACTAGACTGAGAACGATAAAAATCTTGATGTTTACCTAGGGTGCTCGACGATGATTCTACCAGTGCCTGCAACTTGTTTCTGAATTTCATAGAATACTTAGGATAGCTTAGAATTTATTATAGATAGAAAATAGTCAAAATAGAAAACGGAAAACGAGTCAGCGCGGCCATTTTGTAGTATTCAATGTCAATGCGCGCCAAACGTGTCTCGCGAAAAAAATAATAATTATGACGAAATGTGCTGTTAAATTTGGTCACAACACTTCCGAAAAGCAAAAGAAATGTAATTACTTTACTTTTCACAGGTTTGCTTTCAATATACCTAATATTATTTCATAGTATGGCCGACTCCACAGGTTTTGGCGCCAACGCCAATAAAAATCTGTTTAGTGTATAGCGCGAACGTTGGCGCCAACGTGTGGAGCGGCTCCACTGGAGCCGGCATGTAAACGAACGCGCCACACAGCAGTGACAGCACGCACGCGTTCGGCCATTTTGTGACCACTGACCACCTGACCAGCGTCAGTGCCTCAGTGCGAAAGAAATTGAAATAATTAATTGGCGCGTGCGGTGCACTTTTCCTCAAGCTACCATTATAACCATACATATAACCAGTATGTATCAATTCTACCAAATGTAACCAGGTCCTCGCTAATTAAACTCCTTCTAAAACGTCTCATTTATTTACCGCCAACAAGTGGCGACCGTGACAGGACCAGACCTGAAGACGGAAGTGTTGCGTCATCCTCGCCGGGGGCAGACCTCGTGCTCAGCGGCCAGAACCAGAACCAAGTCCGTCGAACAAGTCCTTCAATCAGCGGCCAAGAAATTCGGCGAAATTGGCGGCGTCGAGATACTCAAACGGATTATAAGTTACTCGTAAGTGGCCCGTACCTTTTTTTCTGTCCTAAATCCTAATTTCCATCCGCAGGAAAGTTTTATAATTTCCATCCTCAAGCCTTATTTTTAAAGCACGAAGCACGCGCATGTTAAGTGACACCTTTTTGTCACATCCTTAAAATTTAAAATGCACTCATGGGGTCACAGGCTTTGAGGCCCTTTTGTCATTTTTAACACTAAATTAAAGCAATTGAGCCTTCAATGGACGCCTTTTTGTCACAAAACTAAACTCAATTGCAGCATTAAAGCATTAAGAATTCATTTGATCCCTGATTGATAAATTTGCACTCAAAAATTTCGCATGTTACCGACGCCATTTTGCCGTGTCATCTTATGTAATACCAGAAAGTTGTTTCGTGGTTGCTTATACGCTTTGGCCCGACCATTTTCAGCTCACATCGACGTATCGTTGGCGGGTTCGAGGGCGGTGCTTGCGGTCGGTGTTGGTGGACGCTGCTCGTGCTGTCGGCGGGCTCCGCGGCTGCTGCGTGCTTTGTGCTGGTTGGCGACTTCATCATATACCGGTAGGATTGCACAATTACCTATAATCTTACCTGGCCCCTAATTCTGCTATTTTATTTTAAGCCGAAACGGATCTGAAACGCATTGGAATCTACTTTTGGTATTCTACTAACAATTGGTCAAAACGAAACCGAAACGCATTGGTTACGCAGCCGAAGCGGTTTGGTTGTCGTATTCTGGTATGAACACGTAGCGTTCTGTTAGCGGTTCAGCTTTGATTTCGTATTCTGATAAGTTTTTGACAGTTGGTAAGGCCGAAACGCTACGGTTCTGCGTTGGTTGAAATGTCAAAAATAGCGGTTTTACATCTGCAGCGAATGAGTAGCTTTTGATATTTGATAATATTGCGATTAAGTTTTGATCGAAGGTACCACCTTGATTTGATTTAAATTCCTTTTCGCGTGTTGATTGTGAGCTAAAACTTTTTGGGAACTTAAAATTCATTGTATTATCATTGTTTTACAACAGTTATCATTTAAGTTTTTTTGTACCTACATATATCCAAGTAGTCATAGTCATACGTTCTTACGTACATTATTCTTGCAGAAATATTTTTTTATTTATTTTTTATTTATTCAAGAACTTGGTAGGTACATTATTATAACAATTATAATTATCTTGCCAAACTGTAAGAACAGTTTATTGGCAAGGTGCATGCACAGATTTTCACACATTTGTACCCTATCTAAAAGTAATCTATAAGTAAACCTTAAACAATTAAAGAAGTTAAGCAAGTACCTACTGTCTAAATATGTATACCTCATGAAGAAGAACCCTAATATACACCTAGTACAAGATCTATTATATAATAATATATTTAATTTGACTTTAATAATATACTTTTTAGCTTTGTTTTAAATATATTTAAACTAATTTTATCCTTCAGTCTGATGTCATCTATTTTATGGTATATTTTAGGAACCAAATATTTACTTGTTCTTTCCCCATAATAATTTATAGCCCTTGGTTATATATTTACTCGGTTTATTATGCCTAATATTATATCTCCTTTCAACTTCAATTTTGTATTCCTCACTAAGATATTGTTGATGTGCAACCATTTATGTTATCTTTTTGGTAACTGGTAATATTTTACAATGTTGAAATAACTGTTCATAGTCCCCCCTGAGAGCATCTTTTGTTTTATTATCTATCAGACATTTCAGCAATCTAATTTGAAGTTTTTTAATTTCCTGCAAATATGAATCAAAGGTACGACCATAAACACTTAATCCATAGCTAATTAGTGAGTCAGCAAGTGCATAATATACTGTATACATGGTATGCTTACTCAACACGCTTTGTAAATGATAAAATTTACACAGTATACTTCTGAGATTGTTACAAACACTATTTATGTGCAATTTCCAACTGAATTTTGTATCCACTATCAATCCCAAATATTTAAAATTGTCAACATACTGCAACTTATTACAAGAACATCCCATTTTATTGTTGTGTAAGCATTCATATGTGTGTCCTATAATGTGGACATTATTACTAACATAAATTCATTGCCATCATGTTATATGGAGAGCATATATGCATGCATTTTGTTTTGCTAAAATTGATTATAATTCTGTTATCATGTGCCCATTTAGTTATGTTCTCAAAATCACACTGCAAGTTTTGTTGAATTTCATGAATATCTTTCGAAGAATACATTAAACACATATCATCCGCATACATATATGCTTTACATGATTTTAATACATTTGTTACACTATTCACATGCATTATGTACCCTACTGGCCCATACACCGAACCAGTGGGGGGTACCCCTTGTGTGACATGATCCTCCAGCCCTGTCTCACCAGCGACAACAGTGCGTATGGTTCTGTTTGAGAGGTAACTTCTGAACCACTCTTTGGTGGGCACTCTTTGGTGAGCTCGTATTTAGCTTGGGATATGATGTTGAGGCAGTTTTTATTAAATTTTTTATCGACGACAGAAACTTGAAATTAAGATGAGTAAAAGAAAGTAATTGTACAAGATAAAATTCAAATTTGAATTGTGGACTATAGCCCGAACCTCTTCGTCTTTTCGTCTGAGCAATAGGATGTAGAACGTATTAAATAAAAAATATTAATAATATCATTTTATTTCAGGCATACCTTACACATATACCTTAACGACTAACATACATACACATTATAATAACTTAGTTTTAGGTAAGTGACTTAGTTTTAAGTCACTTAATTTCGGCGAAGTGAGACGCGTCTCCGGGGACTGCTGGTGGTCACCGACATCCACGGAATTTTCGGAAAACGACCCCCTTCGGCCACAACTTCTCTTTTGGGAAGGTCGACAATCCCTCGGTTGGTACACGCACTGCAAAAGAGCTGAAATTTACAGCGTTGCGCGAAACCGACTTCTCAGCCTGCACTCGAATCTTCGTTTTCTTCTCCAAATATATATTCCCATATATGTTCCGATAATTTTTACTTATCTTATTGCACTGTGAAATTCGCCCGCCGGCGCTTCGTGAAATCAAAACAAACAGCAAACTTGTCATAATATTATGTCAACTGTCAAGTTGAAACTTTCACTTTTCGTGGAGTAAACTTTTTTTTTTACACTGAGCAAAGATACACATGTCATACAGCCAAAAATCTTTGAAATGTATCAATACAAAAGTAGCAATGTACGCGCAACTGAATTTTTTCGAGTTGCCACACCATAAGCCATTCATATGCGGCTCTAAAACCAACCGTTTCCGTTTCGTTTGCGTTTCAGCTGCCAACGTAAAGTTAGTGGAATACCATTTGCCATTACAAACGCAACTGTAACGAAGCCGAAACGCAGCCGATCCGTATCGGTTAACAAATAGCAGAATTGAGCACCTGGTAGGGCCTGATCGCCCGGGCGGCGTGAAAATCATCATGACTCCCCGGACTAGACACCCATACTCCACATCACCATCTGGACAATCTTCGAGGACCCATACAGGGTCCCAACCCAACGACCGGTCCGTTGTTACGGACCGCGGCAGACACCTCAGTCAGGGGGCCACCGGCCCCGAAACTGAATCCCCACGGCTATGTTAGCCGTGAGTGAAGACAGGACGGATTCTGATGTTGATGTTCCAGTATGTCATATTATAGGCTTATCTTTGGCCGAGATTCCTACGGGAGCGGGACCTACGCGGCTGTTACCTACGGGTCCCGAAGCGAAGCGCGGGTGGTTCTCTAGTTAATAATAAGCGGTTTAAAAAATTGTTCATGTGTACACAATTGCTGCTTTATATAGTAGGACGTGGGACGTTGTAAACTTGTAAAGTAAGCAGTTAATAATGTGAAAGCTAATTAATTTGTTAAATGTTCCAGCTACACGCAGTGGGCGAGGCGGGCGAGTCGAGCGAGACGCAGGAGCGAGTCCTCGTGAGGTCGCGCCGGACTCGTCCGGTGACACGCTGTATACCACGCTGCAGTATACCACGCAGGTGTGTCTTGTTAATACTTGTAAGTATCGGCACAAATTGTAAATTAGTACGGATGTAAAGCTTTGTACACTGCGCGCTCGAGCAACCCACACTTAGACACCGTCCACAGACACAGAATTTTGTTCGATAGTTTTTCAAAGTGATTCTATATTATGGTGTCTGTGAACGGTGTCTATGTGTGCATTGCTCGGGCAATGTGTGGAGCTTTACATGTGTGTACTGGTGTGTGATTTGTGATATTAATATTTTAGTTGGGGCACATGTGTGCATTTGTGCACACATTGTGTACACATGTACAGTCTGAGTTTGTGCGTGTGGGTAATGGGTTATTATGTGCGTGCTTGCGTGTACGTACGTGCACGTTTTTACTTGTGCGTGTGCGATGCGTATTTTCAATTACTAATGTACTTTGATGTCTTAAATAAAATAATACTGTTTTCTAAATCCATTTAATAGTTAAGCTCAAAATTGGTATTATTTATCTCATGTATGTATTTATAAATTCACTTAAGATTGTATTTATTTTTATATATTAAGATGTGACATTGTAAGTTAGATATAAATAATTTCAGATCGGCCCAATGGGCGTGGAATCCTCCCAGCAGACGGCGACAACGGGCTGCCGCCCTGGACTAACCTGTCGCCGCTGTCCCGGGACTGGCAGGCCGCGCTCAGCAGGCTACTGGCTCACCATCAGGTATTGTAGGGTTAAACCGGTTTTTGCAGTTTTTGTTTAGTTCAGGTCGCCTCTGATGATATTTGGGGTCAAGGTCTTAGTGAAACATGCTGGGCAAGTGTGTATTGTCAGGCAGGCATTGCTCAGTGTTAATAGTTTGAAATCAGCCTAAAGACAGGTTAAGGTGTAAGAAGAATACTCAGGGGTGCAGGGTTCCTCAGTTCCTCACAATGTTTTCTTTTACTGAAACTGGTGATAAAACATATGTGATTGTTTTGTTCAATAAAAGAGCACATGTGTTAAGGATATAAAGCCAGGCTAGTGTTAACTATGCGATGTTAAAATGCTTGACTTTTATTTATTTCAATGCTTACATCAATATCCATTGGCGTTAAACTATTTGCAGTATGTAGTAGGAATGTATTATGTGCGTGCAATCACTGCTTCACCTCCGATCAGATCAACCAGGTTATTACTTAATTTTATGGAATTTATTAATTTTTATGTAATTAAGTTAAAGTAACAAATGAACACGGGACACCCTTTCGCTGCATGACAAATGTGGCCGACCTCAAGACTCGTTTGAGTGTGGTTGGTCCAGTTAGTAGATGGTGTTAGGTTAGAATATTAGTGGGTTGGTTTGATTACAATTGTGAGGACAAGATCTGTTAGTGATAGTTAGTCCTTTAGTGATAGTTAGTCCTGTTAGTACTACATATTATTTTCTAATTAGTTCTCCAAAGAAGGGTAGGGTATTTAAAAAAGTACCATTTTTCAAAACGGACTTTTGTCTTCTGTCTGTTTTGTCAAAATAGACTATTGGGGTTGTCTGGAAGAGATCGATATGTAGCGCTAAGACCGCCTTTTGCACTTTACCATCTCTTTATGTTGTTGTTGATGTCTTTTTTCTTAGTGTCAAATAAAGAGTTATTGAGTTGACAAATTGAAACACTCGTATCTGTGGGCAGGTCGTCGTCGACGTCGACATGGGAGCCCTCTCCGCAGCCCAGCCCTCCGCCTCCGGCTCTGAGCCGCGCGCCGCTCGCGGCCGCGCACCTCCGGCTCCTCCTCAGACTGCTGCTGCGGCTCCTGCTGCGGCGGCTCAGCCACGCGCTGCGCGAGGACGAGGTGCGTGTGACGTCACTTGTGGGTGTGCTGTGACGTGACGGCGGCGGGGGTAGGGACCTGATGCGGGGGCGAAGGAGGGGAGAGTTCGGTTGTGATGTGATGTTAGTGGAGTAGTGGAGATGCTGACCAAGTAGCCACATGCACAGTGTATAGTAAACAAAACATTGCGTCACACGCGTCATGCTGAGACTGGCTGATCAGTACCTCTATTATGAGTTGTTGTAGTAAACGCAACTGTTGATGCTATCGTGATGTTTTACAGGCGAGACTGGAGGAGGCGGCCGCGGTCGAAGCGACGCTGCGGAGCGAGCTGCAGCAACGGGACTCTGTGAATTTGGGGAAATATTATATGTAAACTAGCGAACCGCCCTCGCTTCGCTTCGGGACCCGTAAGTATCAACCGCGTAGGTCCCGCTCCCGTAGGAATTTCGGGATGATAATAAACTATCACCAAAATTAATTCAGGTTAAATTAAATTAAACTTAGAAATAAAGCTTACGACAAAATAATAGCAAAGTAGCAAAGGATCACAGCAAGATTAATTCAGATTAAACTTGGAAACGCGGCAAGTTTGGTATGGCAGTGGGTTCGACCAAATTTGATTACCATAAAAACGGTTCTAGTGTGTTAATCTTAAAAGATAGACATATACTGTCGTGGACATTTTTTTAGATCATTTCAAGAGGAATAATTCTTTCATACATATATTTTTGGTATCTTGAATCGTTTTCGCAACGCATGCAACGAAAGCCCTCGAGAATGAATAATTTTCCCCGTTTTTTCCACATTTTCCATTATTTCTTCGCTCCTAATCGTTGCAGCCGCGTGTCGGCCGCCTTGCTGCTGTCGGCGGCTGCCCTGCGCACGCGGTGGCCGCCTTGCTGCTGTCGGCGGCTGCCCTGCGCACGCGGCGGCCGCCCTGCTGCTGTCGGCGGCCATCCTGCTGCTGTCGGCGGCTGCCCTGCGCACGCGGCGGCCATCCTGCTGCTGTCGGCGGCCGCGCCGACCGACCGACCCGAGGTATTGTTATAGGACGATTCCACCAAAACCGTAACATACGATTCCACCAAAACAGTGTGCAGCACACTTGTTCACAAACATTGCAAGCGGAAGCAAGAATGAGTTCGCGAACAACGCGTGTACGCATCCACGCGAGTCCACTGCATACATGTATGTGTACCTACGCAGAGTGCCGCACACTGAAGGAATCGCATCCTAATTTTACAAATTCATATAAATACCTTAAAATAAATCGAGACATATGACAAAATTTAATTCAAGTTGGTTTATAGGAAATCGTGTCTTTTCAAAGTGTGTGGATTGAGTGAGCATAAGAAAGCATTTGTAACTTTTTTTATACGGCAGTAGGCGATTGGTATCTAAAAACGACAACTTTACAAAGGTTTTACAAAAAGCTAGTACACAAATGTTAAATGTATCCTTCACGGATTCATAGATCAGAGTGGTCTTAGGTGAGAACTGAGTGAGCATACATTAACTGATATATCTCGCGTTTTATCTTTTTACAAATTGTGAGATTGCTTTTACAATTGTTTCTATACTTTTACTAAATAACTAGCATAATGTTATTAATTTTATTTAAGGTGCTCACTCAATCCACACACACACACACACACACACGTCAAAAACGGTAGGTAACTTTGCCAATCGAGCCGTTCCACAGGCCGCCTCACTTTGCTCTTGGGACTGGTCACTTGGTCACAGCATTTTTAGTTAGTAATAATATATCAATGCAAAAAGACTTGTTCTATTAGTACACACAAATCAATGTTTTTCGTTTTGTTATTTTCAAACAAAACAAACCATAGTTGACATGACGTGCCAAAGCAGTTGTGTTTCGCTAAAGTAAACAATCTTGGTTGCCTTGTCAATTTTGTAAGCAGTGTTGGTTGCCATGCCGACGCTGTCACTGTACGTCAAAAATATCGTGGATTTAATCCTTCCTACAGTCCGCCCAACTTAACTCTGAAATGGCAAAAATTGGAACTAACGAAAAGTCATTCATAAGTACGTTGTGTTCATTCATCTGTCAGTTACTAGTGTGCAATGATTGGTCAAATAAATGTCAAATGCGTCCGACAGCGCCTCTTTCGTTTCAGTCTTAAGTTGGGTTTACTATACTTCCTACTTCCTACTCCTACTAATATTATAAATGCGAAAGTTTGTAAGGATGTATGTGAGTGTGTGTGTGGGTTTGGTGCTCTTTCACGCAAAAACTACTGAACGGATTTTCATGAAACTTTGCAGTAATATAGCTCAGACATCGGAATAACATAATTTGTTAAAATTTATAGAGATTTTTGAAGGGATGGGTCTCCCGAAGCGAAGCAAGGGCGGATTTACTAGTATGTAATAATCTCGATTTTTTGCGATAAATTGTATATTTTAATACCTATTATGTCCTTCCTGACTAAGAGGATTCCAAAAAATCAAACATCAAGATCAAGATTGATCCAGCCGTTCTCGAGTTATAAATGTTGTAACTGACCATGACACGACTTTCTTTTATATATTTATATAAGATTATGCGCACAGATTATGCGTATTTTATTTAATGAAAGCTGCCAATTTGTTTCCTAGTAAACGGCGTGTCAATGTAAATGCCTTGGACATATCTGTTTAACTCTTGAACAAACTTTCAGCCCCGTTAACTGCACCTTCTATAATCTATTCAAACAAGAACCCTACCTCGAATCATAAATGCTGTTACTCAACAACAGAACGCTAAAACCAAAATCTGTCTTATATCGAACGTGACTGTCCAAAACTAACCGGTGCACGTTACATTACACCAGGTGGCGCGACGCTGCGGCATCCGGAAGAACAATCCCGGGATGAAGTACGACACGCTAACGCGCGGCCTGCGTTATTCGAAAGACTTCGAAAGAATTCGAAGAGATCTGCCCTAGGCCACGGGGAACCCTGGTGTTATTTATTTATTTATACTAAGTAAGCGAAACTAACATTGTTTTTTAACCCTTAATTTGTATGGTGACTTAAACTTACGTTAAAGGTAAGGTAGAGACCCAGGGACTCCATAATGGAAATTGAAAAAAAAAATACTTTATGGTATAAAAGTTATATATTTTAAATTTGACAAGCTAGTATGGTTAATAAACTATACATTTTAAACATAAGAAATTGAAATACTAATTAACATTAAACTCAGACTTAAATTTTACATTCAGTCTTAAAAATCACGTGAAAAGTGACATAGTCACTTTGTACCTCTTATTTTAATATAAAAAAACAACAATTTACTTTTTAACTTCTAAAATAAGTTAACATAACAGTCTTCTTGAGAAAAAATATAAAATAAGTAAGGATAAAAAATCTATGAAAAAACGTGCAAAACATTTTATCTTGAACCTGTTTTTGCCATAATAATAGTTTGGGATATCACTCACATCTGTTTCGTCTTCCAACTCGCAATCAGCATCAGATGTAGCACTTTCTTCAGAATCCGTATTATGTTCTGATGGTACATAATCTGCATCTTCATCATCCGAAAACACATCATTGGGGACATAAGATGAAAAGTCCTCTTCTTGTCCTTCATCTCCTGCATCATCTTCGAGATTTTCGAGCCAGTCACTTATGACCGAGGCCGCATTTTCGTCTAGAGTATTAACTGACCTTATATTGCGACTATTCGATGCCATATTGATGATCTAAAACAATTAATATAACTTTAATATGCGAATTAACATAATATAACAAAAGCACTTTTGATAACATAAAGTGTATGGTGGAGTCCACGGGACCCCGCAAGCGTCAGTCACTCACCTTTCTGTGATGCGCCCGCACACGATCTCTCGCCTCCGCGTCGGCCGCGACACTGACGGAAGCTACTCAAACGCACGGCACTGTATCCGCGTATTGAAAAAAAATATGAACCGAAATTGTTTCGCGTGGAGTCCCTGGGACCTACCATACAAATTAAGGGTTAAGTTGTACGTCATTCAACCTTAGCCTGGCAAACCATTTTTTTAGGGCCCAGCGTGTCCAACAAGCTTACTCAAACGAGTAATACGTGGATATTGTTACACTTTTTAGAGGCGACCATCTCAGTCCGTCCGTCAGTCCGTCAGTCTGTGGCCGAATTAGAACGAGACTCGTTGAGTCTATCTGGGTGGGTCACAGTTGTCATGAGCGGCAGCGGAAGGTGGTGCTGCATGCTCGTTTGCTGTAAGAGGAGGAGAGGAGAGGGAGACATTGGGTTTAGTCGGTTATCGGTAAACTTGTTTCGATCGGTTACGTGTTGTAAATTTGTAGTGGTTCGGAAGAGCTTCGTGTGGTTTATACCAGATTCACTTTGAAAGGTACATAGTACTTCAGATAATTTTAACATGCTTAAAGGCTAAAGAAGTGGAGGGGTCACTGTGGCCGTCCTAACGTCCTGACAATGCTCAACTTACTTTACCGTTCAAAACAATTTCTAGAACACATACTGATTTCAAATGACAGTAACGCATTGATTAATATTTCCATGTATAATTTGAGTTCCTCATTGCAGAATCTGGAGAACGACATGATGGCTCGTGAGCGAGAAAAAGAAGAAACACTGAGCCAGGCAATCAATCAATCAATGAGAACGCCGCCTTGCGCACGAAGCTGGAGGAACAGGTACCACACCGGTTTTATGATTTTTAAAATGTTCGTATGCAAGTCTGACTAGATCTAGATTGGTTTATAACGTTTTTAACCGAGTCGGAAAAGTTAAAATGTAATTTGAATTTATTTTTGTACAGACTTCCAAAATGAAGTCGTTCTCATTTTGACGTTTTTATGTTATCTCAGTACTTTGTACTGGGTGAACCGATTTTATGATTCTTTTATATTCAAAAACTGGTAGATAACTGTCTCGAGTTCCCATTTAAGTTAAAACTAGAACTGATGATTTGTTTTTGCGTTATCCCCAATAATGCGTATTTAAAAACTTGGATTAAATTGTGGTTGACATTTTTTTTGCTAAATCATTTTTGTATCACCAGGCGAGCAAGAAAGCGAGTTAGCGGGCGAACTGCGGGCGTTTGAGGAGACAGAGAAGGCGCTAGACGCGCAATTAGAGGAGGCGGCCGCGTCTGCTGCCGCGCTGCGGATGGAGCTGGAGCGGCGGGACGCTGTGAGTGTGGGCTGTGGGGAGTCTCGCTATGGGACTGAGTAGGGTATACCACGTGGTGGAATATATGTAAATAACGCCGCAAGCTCATAGCCTCACACGAGAGTCCATGTGTCGTGGGCGGCATGGACCACACGAGACAACACACATGACAGGCAGACCGAGAATGGAAATTTAAACTCATCATTCAAATTTCCGCCTCGCTAGGAATCGGAACCAGGAATTTGAAAGGCGAAGGAGAGGTTTTAACATTTAGGTTAAAACCTAACGGTTTAAACCTAAAGGAGGATGGGCGTTATGGTACCCATGTCCAATCAAAATGACTTTAGTGTCGTTTGAAAGGTCTTTTCAAGAGTACAAAAAATTACTATGGCGACAAACCCGTACAAATTGTCCGTTTTGAAATATAGCCTTCAGAAGATACGGAATATTTAGTTAGAATTAGGATTTAAAACTCATATCTTTGGCGTAGCTCAACCGATTTTTAAGATTTTTGCACAGATTTAGAGCTTATTAATATTCAGTTAATAGATAAAATTCTGTAACAATAAATACACAATAATGTGACAACCCTGGCGCATCGACTTCGCTACGCCGAAAACAATAAACAATAGGGGCCATAAACATGTCGCGCAACAATAGAAACAATAGGAGCGCGGCTCTCTCAAAAGGACGCACGACGCTTCGATCATTACGGCAATAGTCATACGGGCGAAAGTCGGTTGCAAGGAACGTTCTCAAACTTTATTTCGACGCGGGTCCGGACTTCGCGGGAATATTCTCGATTGTCGTGAATGGTGCGTGAGTGGTATAAAAAGGGGCGATCGTTCAACCGCGGACATTCTAGTTTCGGAAGCGAAACCAGGAAGATACCAGCGATACCTACGAGCGATACCAGTGCGAAGTGAAGTGATTTCTACGAGCGATACAGTGTTCGACGAGTGTGTTTACGAGTACCTACGTGCATAGTGTTGTGGTGTGTACTGTGTACAGTGTGTAATTGTGTATCAACGAGTACAATAAAGTCTTTGTGGTACATTTTGGCATTTTCTCGAACCCAGTACTCCTGACACGTAACAATTGGTGACAGAAGCGGAATGCCTGTAGTATCGCAAAGTGAAGACGGGATTCGTACGAGACGGCAGACAGCATTGGATGCCGCGCGGATGGAGTCACCCGGGCGTGACCGCACGGAAACGGAGGCCACCACCGGACCTTCAACTACATCACCTGCATCAGCGCCGACACCGAGTGCATTTGATATGTCCGCCCTATTAGCAGCGATGGAAGCCATGCAGCGGAGCCAGCGCGAAGCCATGAAGAGCCTGGAAAGTAAATTGGAGAGCCAGCGTGAAGTCATGGAGAGCCAGCGCGAAGCCATACAGCGGAGCCAGCGCGAAGCAATGGAGAGCCTGGAAAGTAAACTGGAAAGCCAGCGCAAAACCATGGAGGTGGGCCTAGGGACAATCGACGCAAAGCTGGATGGTTTCCAGGGAGATTTGAACGTCGTGAAGGAGGACCTGGAATTGGTTAAGGTGCGTACAGCCGAGCACGACCAAGCCCTCAAAAGCCATGACGCATCAATCAACAGCCTCAGTGCGTCGGTAAACTTCCACGAAACTAGGCTCGTGGATTTGGACAATAAGCTGCAGAAAATAAAGGTTTTGGGCACGGCGGCAATTAGTTCAGTCCCTGGGGCCCCGAAATTTAAGGTCCCAACTTTCGACGGCACGACCTCGTGGACGGCGTTTAGGCACCAGTTCGAAGTAGTAGCTAGTGGGAACGGCTGGGAGGACGAGCACTCGTTGGCGGCACTCACCCTAGCTCTACGAGGAGAGGCACTGCTGGTGCTTGAGAACCTGCCCGCCGAGCGACGCACCTTGGAGTCGCTATTTAAGGCCTTGGAAGCTCGTTACGGGGAAAAGCACCTGGAGCACGTGTACCGCGCGCAACTTAAAGACCGAGTACAGAAGTCGAGCGAAGGACTGCAGCAATGGGCTACGGAGATCGAGCGCCTCGTACGTCGAGCCTATGCTTCGAGTTCCACACCGGTTGAAGACAAAGTATTAGAGGCGTTTGTCAGTGGTATACGGGACCCCGAAGTGAGAGCAACGGTGCGCTTGGGACATCACGCCACATTGGAAGCAGCTTTAGCGCATGCCCTTGAAGTAGAAGCGGTACGAAGCGACTGTAAAGGTTATAAGGTGCGCGAAGTTGCAGCGACTATTCAACCTCGTACTGGGCCTATCTGCTACGGATGCGGTGAACGAGGTCATATTAGGCTTAGCTGCCGGGCACGGAAACAACCGAAATCGGAATGGAGGACTACGCAAGTGCCGGAGCTAGAAGCCGCCGCCGCCGCCGCTAAGAAGACTGCCAAGCCTCCTACGAAGACCTCGACAGCTACCCAAGTCGACACCCAGGAGATAGAAGCCGCCGCTGCTGCTGCCGCCGCTAAGAAGACCGCGAAGGCTCCTATGAAGATCTCGACGGCTACCCAAGTCGACACCCAGGAACTAATAGCCGCCGCCGCTGCTCCCGCCGCAACGAAGACCGCCAAGCCTCCTACGAAGATCCCGAAGGCGCCCAAGCCGAAGAATGCCGACGCCCTGTCACAACGCGCATGCTCCGAAGAAGGTCGACGTTGCTTCAAGCATGAGGGTAAAGAAGAGGTCAGGGTGATAAGGATGCAGGACTTCGACGAGTCTTGGGGAACGGAGCAAGTAAGCCAAGCTCAGAAGGAAGACAAAGACCTCAGCCTGATCATGGAATGGAAAGCCAAAGGACAGAGGCCCCTGTGGAGTGATGTGTCTGCCTCGAGCGCAACGACTAAGGCATACTGGGCTCAGTGGGACAGCCTTATATTGGAGAATGGCGTGCTTTACCGGAGCTGGGAATCACTCAACGGAAAGGAAAAAACCCTGCAAATGGTTATTCCCAGGAGTAAAGTGGCTGATTTGCTGAAGCTGGTACATGATGGCGCTTCTGGTGGGCACCTCGGCATTAAGAAGACCCTGGTAAAGATACGGGAACGCTTTTATTGGGTGCGGTGTCGAGAGGACGTTGAAGATTGGTGCAGAAAGTGTACAGTGTGCGCTTCAGTAAAAGGGCCCCGCACTAGATCCAAAGGGAAACTACAGCTGTATAACGTCGGAGCCCCTTGGGAAAGAATCGCCATAGACGTTGCTGGCCCATTCCCTCAGACTGAAGACGGGAATAGATTCATCATCGTGGTTCAAGACTACTTCAGTAAATGGCCGGAAGCGTTTGCAACTCCGAACCAAGAGGCGAAGACCGTGGCCAAGAAACTTGTCCAGGAGGTAGTATGCCGCTTAGGTGTACCATTGGAGTTACACAGCGACCAAGGCAGGAACTTCGAGTCGACGTTATTCCAGGAGATGTGTGAACTTTTGGGAATAAATAAGACACGTACCACACCGGCGCATCCTCAATCTGACGGCATGGTGGAGAGATTCAACCAAACGTTGGAAAATCACTTGGCCAAGGTCGTCGAGGAACATCAGCGAGACTGGGATCGGTACATTCCTCTGTTCCTGATGTCATATCGGTCTGCCATACACGAGTCTACGGGATTTACACCGGCTAAAGTTAACTTCGGAAGAGAAATGCGTCTGCCGTTGGATTTGCTTACCGGAACACCGCCAGATGCCCCGAAACCAACCGTTGAATACGTCGCGGACTTACGGAAACAATTGGACGAGACACATGATCTTGTAAGAGAGCAATGTTTGAAGACCAGCGAAAAGATGAAAACCCGCTACGATCGCGATGCTCGGAAACATGGTTTCAAGGAGGGAGATTCTGTATGGTTGCACAATCCACTGCGGAAGAAAGGGAAGTCTCCGAAGCTACAAGCACGATGGGAAGGCCCTTACACAGTTGTCACGAGGATTAACGACGTGACCTACCGGATCAGACAGGGGGACAGAAGAAAGCCGAAGATCGTGCACGTGGACAGATTGGCACCATTTCATGGATCGAATAATGCTCGGGACGAGCATGACTAAGAGGGGGGCAATGTGACAACCCTGGCGCATCGACTTCGCTACGCCGAAAACAATAAACAATAGGGGCCATAAACATGTCGCGCAACAATAGAAACAATAGGAGCGCGGCTCTCTCAAAAGGACGCACGACGCTTCGATCATTACGGCAATAGTCATACGGGCGAAAGTCGGTTGCAAGGAACGTTCTCAAACTTTATTTCGACGCGGGTCCGGACTTCGCGGGAATATTCTCGATTGTCGTGAATGGTGCGTGAGTGGTATAAAAAGGGGCGATCGTTCAACCGCGGACATTCTAGTTTCGGAAGCGAAACCAGGAAGATACCAGCGATACCTACGAGCGATACCAGTGCGAAGTGAAGTGATTTTTACGAGCGATACAGTGTTCGACGAGTGTGTTTACGAGTACCTACGTGCATAGTGTTGTGGTGTGTACTGTGTACAGTGTGTAATTGTGTATCTACGAGTACAATAAAGTCTTTGTGGTACATTTTGGCATTTTCTCGAACCCAGTACTCCTGACACGTAACAATAAAATCAGTTTATAATTTTTTCAGTTAAGGCCGATTTACGTTGATACAGCAGCTGGCGCCAACATCTCTGGATTCCAGCTCTGCATTAACACTGGCACTGAATCACTGGCAATCAGTGGCGATCACCGGCGCATAGTGTTAACACGGATCCAGTGCCTCTGGCTGCGCAGCGTGCGCTGTCACTGGATCAAAAAATAGGCAGCCAGTCTATTTCGATCCAGTGCTGGATACTGCTTGCTGGACTGAATTCTAACATGTTTACATTGATGTTACAGTGCTTATCTAGCGCCGGAATCAAGTGGTGCTGGCGCCAGCAACTGTATCAATGTACATCAGCCTTTATGAGTGATTTATCTAATATACAATATAAACATATAAATACACGTATGTATGACTTCCACTTTCAGTCGTTCGTTGAGTTATTGCAAAAAGTTTCTTGCATACTTAGTACCAAAAATATATAACTTTCAAGTAGGATTACTGCGATCGGACAATGAACCAGGACTAGCGACATGTAAATTCACAATCTACACAAAAATACCTTTCCAACGACGTATCATTTACTCTGATTGGTGCCGGTACCAGATTCCATACATTTGTGCCCATCCTCCTTTAAGGAGAGGTTTTAACATTTAGGTTACATTAACGTAGGTACATTAACATTAGGTACATTAACGTTTTAACATTTTAACTCTCCTCGGTTGGTGCGAGTCATACCTCACTAATAGGGAATCTCGCGTTGTAGTTAACGGATTTTCGTCTAATTCTTTTTTGGCACATTCTGGAGTACCTCAAGGCTCACATCTAGGTCCACTTCTCTTCAACTTATTTATTAACGACATCGGCAGTTGCTTCGCCCAGTCCAATTATTACTTATTTGCTGACGACTTAAAGATCTTTAGGGCAGTAAACTCGTCCGAGGATGCGGTGCTTTTGCAAGAAGACCTTAACCGTGTTACAGCATGGTGTGAGCACAACAAATTAGACTTGAATGTTTCCAAGTGTTATTCTATACAGTTCACTCGTAAGAAACACACCACACAGCACATATACAAGATAGGAAACTCTGCACTTACCCAGGTTAACAACATTAGTGACCTAGGCATCACCCTCGATAGTAAGCTTCGCTTCAACATCCATATCGACAAAATATGTTCTAAAGCATTCAGGCAGCTTGGGTTTATTCTACGTAACAGTAGGGACTTTAAGTCCCCAAAAACCAAGATTCTGTTATATAACTCCATTGTTCGTAGTGGCTTGGAATATTGTAGTGTTGTCTGGAACCCCTGCTATGAGGTCTATATTAAACGCATAGAAAGCGTACAAAAGCGTTTCCTTTGGCATTTAACGTACTCCTGTAATTTGGCCAAACAATTCACTTCTTATGATGACAGGCTATTATTATTCAATATGCAGTCGCTGAAGAATCGAAGACGCACGTTAGACTTAGCATTTCTTTTTAAGCTCGTTAACGGTTCAATTCGAGAAATTCAGAGAATATGTAGACGAGACAAAAACCTTTACTATGAAGAGATCTGTAAGGATATAGAACATCATGCGGAACACTGGCAAACTGCGGACCTCTTCCGAAAAATCAAGCAGATCACCCGAAATTTCAAAGCACACACCTGGACTATCGAGGACAAAGAAGGCAAGCTGATATCTGATATTAATGCCATCGCAGACAGATGGAAAAATTATTGTGCAGAACTTTACCACGACCCGGAACCACAACCTAGCACGCACGCACACCAAACGCCTTATCAATGCGAGCCAGATATCCTCAGATCAGAAATATGTAATGCCATCAAAAAGCTAAAAGATAAAAAATCTCCCGGTTCTGATCGCATAACAGCAGAGATATTAAAGGCTCTTGGCGAAACTGCCGTATCTGCTCTTCACTCGATCTGCAATGCGGTATGGAAATCGTGCAAATGGCCTTCCGACTGGGTACATTCATCCATAATGCCACTACACAAAAAGGGGTCGCCAAAAGTTTGCGGTAACTACAGGACAATCGCCCTCATATCACACGCTAGTAAGGTACTACTTAACATCATCAATAGTCGCCTCAGATCTTTCCTTGATTGGCAGATCCCACAAGAACAAGCAGGTTTTGTGAAAGGAAAAGGCACCAGGGAACAGATCGTAAACGTAAGGCAAATCATAGAAAAATGTTACGAGTACTGCACTCCTGCCGTAATATGTTTTGTTGACTACCAGAAGGCTTTTGATTGCGTACGATGGCAGAATCTATGGGAAGTTCTAACCATTGCAGGAGTTCCTCAACATCTTACGAGGTTAATACGCGAACTTTATGAGACCGGGTTTGGCACCGTAAAACTTGGACCCATTACGTCTGACTCGTTCAATTTCGAGAGAGGAGTTCGTCAAGGTTGTGTCATATCTCCTATACTTTTCAACATATATGGCGAATATATAATACGCGAAGCCCTACAGGACTGGGAGGGTGGCATCAAAATTGGAGGTGTTAAGCTGTCAAACTTGCGCTATGCCGATGACACTACACTCTTTGCTTCCTCGGAGGCTGAAATGAAAGAACTTCTACTGCGGCTAGAAAAGGCAAGCTTAAAGGCAGGTCTCGCAATAAATAAGGACAAGACCAAAATAATGATAATCGACCGCCTTAAATCTCTCCATCAAACGAAATTACTTGACGACTACGAAATTGTGGAAGATTTCCAGTACCTTGGGTCCGTCATCAATAATAAGGGTAGCTGTGAACCTGAAATACGTCGACGCATCGCAATGGCTAAAACGGGAATGACCCAGCTGAAAAAAATATGGAAAGACAGAAACATCTCCAACTGTACAAAAGTTCACTTAGTTCGTACACTTGTGTTTTCCATATTTTTATATGGCGCGGAATCTTGGATCCTAAAAGCCACAGATAGAAAAAGAGTGGATGCGTTCGAAATGTGGTGCTGGCGCCGCTTACTACGAATTCCCTGGACAGCTCACCGAACTAATACCTCCGTTCTAAAGGAACTGAAGATCCAGCAATCCCCAAGACTCTCCAGCATTTGCCTGCACCGCATTCTCAAATACTTTGGACATATTGCACGAAGACCGCACGACAATATGGAGAAATTGATGGTGCCAGGCAAAATCGAGGGCAAGAGACCTCGGGGCCGTAGTCCAAACCGATGGTCGGATCAAGTATCACAACAACTCAAGATACCAATAAGCACGGCACTCCACCAAGCTTCTGATCGCCAGAAATGGAGGCAAGCAATAGAAAAGGCTTTGCGTCAGAGTCACAATCCTCAGTAATGAGGCATGACTGAAGAGAGAGAGAACGGTTCAATTGATGATTCAGAATTATTATCTTTAATAAATTTTTCTATCCCGTGTAAATTGCCTAGAAACGCCAGATTCAATATTCTATGCAATGTTTCATGTAAAACATATCTGGGGCAGAATGCTCCGTTAAGCAGGTTAATAAGAGAATACAACACTACTTCAAAAAGCAAAGATATCGATATTTTTTCCGATAACGCACGCAAGCTCAAAAAGAAAATGCTTAGCATATAAATCCTCATTACCTCACTAAAATACTATTTGTGTTACCAATGTCAATTATTTTTACTGATCTATTTTTTAATTATTTTTATGACGGATTCCATTTAATTTTACTGATTGTTATTTAATTTTTTAATGTTTTATAATTTTATTTAATTCAATTTTAATTTATTTAATTTAATTTAATGCAATTTAATGTAATTTAATTTAATTCAATTGTAATATTTTAATAGTAAATGACGATGATGTTCATATCATGATGTCGTTGCCTATAACTACTCTAGCACTTACCTAGAAATTGCTTTTTTTTTTTTTATGGAATTAAGATAGCAAACGAGCATGCAGTACCACCCTTCCCCTGCCGCCCATAACAACTGTGACCGACCTAGAACTAGACTCAAAGGGACTAGGATGGTTAGTCCAGTTAGTAGATGGTGTTAGAATATTAGTTGGTTAGTTTGTTAATAAGTGCGAGGACAGGGACTGTTAGTGATAATTAGTCCTGTTAGTTAATGTTAGTAATAGTCCAGTTAGTTATTGTTAGTATGAGTCTTGTTCCAATTCGGTCACAGATGCGTTGCTACCCCTGAGGTCTGAGATGGTCGCCTCTAAAAAAGTGAAACCGGCTCCAAAATTGCGACTATTGGGGTTGTCTGGAAAGATCGATATGTAGCGATAAGACCGCCTTTTGCACTTTACCATCTCTTTATGTTGTTGTTGATGTCTTTTTTCTTAGTGTCAAATAAAGAGTTATTGAATTGACAAATTGAAACACTCGTATCTTTCGCCAGGTCGTTGTGCAAGTCAATATGGGGCCCTCCAACTCCGGATCCATGAATTTTTCATTTTGTTTTGCTAACGTTGCGGCTCCCGCCCCCGCTGCGGCTCCGGCCCCCGCAGCGGCTCCGGCCCCCGCAGCGGCTCCCGCCCCCGCAGCGGCTCCCGCCCCCGCAGCGGCTCCCGCCCCCGCAGCGGCTCCCGCCCCCGCAGCGGCTCCCGCCCCCGCAGCGGCTCCCGCCCCCGCAGCGGCTCCCGCCCCCGCAGCGGCTCCCGCCCCCGCAGCGGCTCCAGCAAGTAAGTCAAGTCGAAAACTACGAAACTGATTTCTATACGGTTTTCAACAATAAGTAGAAAGAGTAATTCTTCAGGCAGGTATAGGGTATATAATTTTTATACTTTTATGTAAATTAACAGAAATTCGGCGATATATATTCTGTGGAAGAGGTTTCGCCAACTGGGAGCTTTCCACGCAAACGCCTTGAGTGATGTAGAAGCAAATTCAAGATCTATAAAAATGCTACAAAAAAGTCCGCGATAACATGTCTCTATCTCTTACGGTTGTCTTATCTACATCTACAGCTCTAACTCTACAAACCCTAACTTCACTAACTCTACATCTCAGTAAAAATGTATGGCTCGGCTGTTTCGCTACCGTCACGAAAGCGTAACGAATGCCTTCGAATTCTTCTCACTGCTAAGCGAATATTTAGTTTATAAAGTCGAAACAGCCAAGCCATACATTTTTACTGAGATGTAGAGTTAGTGAAGTTAGGGTTTGTAGAGTTAGAGCTGTAGATTCAGAAGCTTGGCTCTACATGAGATCTGATATCTTTTTCACAAGGTAAACCGTACGCAGTCGTCTTGGCAACACTTTACATGAAAATGTTTTTGGTGGGATTTCATTCCTTTTTGTAAGTTGCAATGGCAGTATTTTTTTTGTTTATGATTAGGTAATGTGTTTCTGAGGCGTAGCGACGTTTGAAAGTTGTCCCATATATGAATTAGCGATTAGCATCGAATGTTATAGTTAATTCGACCGTCTAAGTACAATGAACGGTTCGACGGTTCTTCATATTTGCAACCCCCCCCCCCCCCCCCCCCCTGGTTGAATACGAATCTCAAATAATGATTTTACATCAGCTGAAATCAGGCGAGTCAAAGCTGCAAGGTGAGGAAGTGATAGATATTTAATTTAGGTACATGGTTCTCGTACAGTTTTTCTAAGTAATTCATAAAAGTCTTTAACATAACCTGTAAAGATTTAGCCGTTTACCTTCTACATACAAATTATACTTTATCCTTCATATCACATTTTAGGAATAAATGGTTGTTAATAAATAAATCCGTGTTTGGGAATACTTTATAATCAAATCTGTTTTTATCCCAGATCTGAACGAGAATTTTACAACAACTTTTTAGGGTTTGTACTTTTGTTAGCCAAATTAAACCAAAACTATTAATATTTGGTAGAAATAATGATTTTCTTCTTACGTTAAAATGATCTTCGCAACAGTATGCAGTGGTTTTTGTAGATATAATATCTCTTTTCACAATTTTACACCACTTTTTTCTTATATAAGCGTCCCGTGGAACATGAAAAAATACTTTGTCCGGTGCGTTCCATCTCGTATCCTTGCACATAGGTACAATACAGTACTTAAAATAAGGTCTTCGGTTTCCATCCATACTTCCGTTTATGAAATTAAACTAGAAAAGGTAAATTTAATACTATAAAATACTCTTTCTCAACCTCGCTCATAACCACTTGTTAGTAAACAACTCCAACCTGACGAACGATGACGTCACCATAGAACGCGCCAAAAGGGCGGCGTTTGAATCGGCTTTAAGTCACTGCAATTTTCATTAATTAATTTAAAATAAATTTGGACTTTCCCATGACTCGTATATTTTTTTACGGTATTATATTAACATAAATGATCTATAAAAACAATAAAAAAAAATCATGCATATTCCCTATTGTGAGGACAAGATCTGTTAGTGATAGTTAGTCCTGTTAGTAATATTACATAATATTAGTACTACTACCTGACCACAATAATTAGGCGCATGTCAGATAGCAGTCACGCGGGCCCCCCACCCCGCTCTAGCCCCGCGCGTCCCCTAGTGAGGCGCAGGCGTGTACAATTGTACATTAAGGTCATTTAGACTAGGCTGATGTGAACTTCGTTTTCCGAGATGTTTGCGCAGGTACAGTAACTGACCAAGTACAGGTGGTAGGGCCTAGAGCTCACCCGGGGAAGTACCACCGCCCGCCACGGTACTTTGTACCATTCCTACCGTGTAATAATTGTTTTAAGAACAATTGTGTTCCGGATAGGAAGGTGTGGTGCCGGTTACACTTTTTAGAGGCGACCATCTCAGTCCTCAGGGGTAGCAACGCATGTGTGACCGAATTAGAACGAGACTCATTGAGTCTAGTTCTGGGTCGGTCACAGTTGTCATGGGCGGCAGCGGAAGGGTGGTGCTGCATGCTCGTTTGCTATCTTAATTCCATAAAAAAAAATTGTACCTCCATTAAACATTCACCATGGTACTTTTGGTACTACTGCAGAATGTACTACGTATTCCCATCCCTATTTCCAATGACGTCTTAACTGACATGCGCCTAATTATCGTGGTCGGCTAGTACATATTATTTTCTAATTAGTTCTCCAAAGAAGGGTAGGGTATTTAAAAAAATACCACTTTTCAAAACGGGCTTTTGTCTTCTGTCTGTTTTGTTAAAATAGACTATTGGGGTTGTCTGGAAGAGATCGATATGTAGCGATGAGACCGCCTTTTGCACTTTACCATCTCTTTATGTTGTTGTTGATGTCTTTTTCTAAGTGTCAAATACAGAGTTATTGAGTTGACTAATTGAAACACTCGTATCTGTGGGCAGGTACCCTCCGCAGCGCTGCCCTCCGCCGCCGGCTCGGTGCCACGCGACGCTCGCGGCCGCGCAGGAGGTGGTCGCCGCCGTCGAGGGACCAAACGGTACGATCCATGTCGAAAATCAATAACTTTTTTGTTTCTTGGCCTTTTCAATTGAAATTTTGTACACATATTCTTGAATATATATACTATTATAATAAAGAACCGCCAATATTTTAAAAATAATATTTATTTCGTAAGAGCATGTCAAAATCGTATCATTTATTTTTCTACATAAAAAGGAAATAAGAATTCTTGAAGTCATTATATTATTCATAAATATTGTATTTATATTAGTCATATAATTTAATTTACATTTGTCATATAAGAAGCTTTATAACTATTAACATAATAAAAAAGTTGCAAATACCAATCTATTCATTACTGGTCATTATTAAAAGTTCTTTAGCTTCGTCAAGTAAATCTTGTGATTTGTGATACATGAAAACTAGGTCTATGTCGCTCAAATTTAAATAGTACCACACGAAAAGCAGCAGATTTTAACTAAAACTTTATTTATGTTTACTGTTACAAATAAATTTCAAGTTTATATGTAGGTAAGGTATAATAAAGATTCGTCGACTTAACCTGGATTTCGAAGTATAAAGCTTACGGCACTCCATTATTACTATTGCGGAGTATGTTTTAACTCTACTACCATGTCTCTACATTTGAGAAGTAAAAATACAGCAACAAACACGAAAGATTTACTTAATAATAATTATAAATATTTTAAACCAATTTTGTTTTGATATATATCATAAAAAATCGCTTGATATATATCGGATATATATCAGATATATATCATTGATATATATCCTTCGAACCCTGTTTCTTAAATAAAAAAAATAAGTTATAAAACAAAAATAAAAATGCGTGGAATCGATTCAGTTACCGATTCTGAACAAAGTAGTCTCAGGAAGAGCGTTTATTCTGTTACACGTAAAACTCTTCTGTTAGGTACTGCGTGACTGACTGTCAGACAACTCACAGTCGAAACTACTGAACGCAAAAAGATGAAATATACCGGGTATTTGCATTGGAGAGTGTAGACAAGCACTGACAGAGATTTTTTTTTAAATTCCCTCTGCCTAGGGAAATAAAAAGCGGGATAGCCGGGGGACTTTTATTTTTTATCTAATCCCTTGACACTTTGTATACAGGTTCTTTAAGTGACACAAGTGAACGCAGATTGGGATTATTTTCGAAAAATCCAGGCAGAAAATGATACTTACCAACCAATCTCCTTCCACAGGCGACCCTTCAACGAGCGGTCGGAGGAGGCGGCCGCGTCTGCTGCCGCGCTGCGGACGGAGCTGGAGCGGCGGGACGCTGTGAGTGTGGGCTGTGGGGAGTCTCGCTATGGGACTGAGTAGGGTATACCACGTGGTGGAATATATGTAAATAACGCCGCAAGCTCATAGCCTCACACGAGAGTCCATGTGTCGTGGGCGGCATGGACCACACAAGACAACACACATGACAGGCAGACCGAGAATGGAAATTTAAACTCATCATTCAAATTTCCGCCTCGCTAGGAATCGGAACCAGGAATTTGAAAGGCGATGGAGAGGTTTTAACATTTAGGTTAAAACCTAACGGTTTAAACCGAACTGGCGATCACCGGCGCATAGTGTTAACACGGATCCAGTGCCTCTGGCTGCGCAGCGTGCGCTGTCACTGGATCAAAAAATAGGCAGCCAGTCTATTTCGATCCAGTGCTGGATACTGCTTGCTGGACTGAATTCTAACATGTTTACATTGATGTTACAGTGCTTATCTAGCGCCGGAATCAAGTGGTGCTGGCGCCAGCAACTGTATCAATGTACATCAGCCTTTATGAGTGATTTATCTAATATACAATATAAACATATAAATACACGTATGTATGACTTCCACTTTCAGTCGTTCGTTGAGTTATTGCAAAAAGTTTCTTGCATACTTAGTACCAAAAATATATAACTTTCAAGTAGGATTACTGCGATCGGACAATGAACCAGGACTAGCGACATGTAAATTCACAATCTACACAAAAATACCTTTCCAACGACGTATCATTTACTCTGATTGGTGCCGGTACCAGATTCCATACATTTGTGCCCATCCTCCTTTAAGGAGAGGTTTTAACATTTAGGTTACATTAACGTAG
The DNA here is from genome assembly GCA_905404135.1 of Hesperia comma. Lineage (NCBI taxonomy): Eukaryota > Metazoa > Arthropoda > Insecta > Lepidoptera > Hesperiidae > Hesperia > Hesperia comma. The sequence continues at coordinate 2,020,815 of FR990039.1, forward strand.
GTACATTAACATTAGGTACATTAACGTTTTAACATTTTAACTCTCCTCGGTTGGTGCGAGTCATACCTCACTAATAGGGAATCTCGCGTTGTAGTTAACGGATTTTCGTCTAATTCTTTTTTGGCACATTCTGGAGTACCTCAAGGCTCACATCTAGGTCCACTTCTCTTCAACTTATTTATTAACGACATCGGCAGTTGCTTCGCCCAGTCCAATTATTACTTATTTGCTGACGACTTAAAGATCTTTAGGGCAGTAAACTCGTCCGAGGATGCGGTGCTTTTGCAAGAAGACCTTAACCGTGTTACAGCATGGTGTGAGCACAACAAATTAGACTTGAATGTTTCCAAGTGTTATTCTATACAGTTCACTCGTAAGAAACACACCACACAGCACATATACAAGATAGGAAACTCTGCACTTACCCAGGTTAACAACATTAGTGACCTAGGCATCACCCTCGATAGTAAGCTTCACTTCAACATCCATATCGACAAAATATGTTCTAAAGCATTCAGGCAGCTTGGGTTTATTCTACGTAACAGTAGGGACTTTAAGTCCCCAAAAACCAAGATTCTGTTATATAACTCCATTGTTCGTAGTGGCTTGGAATATTGTAGTGTTGTCTGGAACCCCTGCTATGAGGTCTATATTAAACGCATAGAAAGCGTACAAAAGCGTTTCCTTTGGCATTTAACGTACTCCTGTAATTTGGCCAAACAATTCACTTCTTATGATGACAGGCTATTATTATTCAATATGCAGTCGCTGAAGAATCGAAGACGCACGTTAGACTTAGCATTTCTTTTTAAGCTCGTTAACGGTTCAATTCGAGAAATTCAGAGAATATGTAGACGAGACAAAAACCTTTACTATGAAGAGATCTGTAAGGATATAGAACATCATGCGGAACACTGGCAAACTGCGGACCTCTTCCGAAAAATCAAGCAGATCACCCGAAATTTCAAAGCACACACCTGGACTATCGAGGACAAAGAAGGCAAGCTGATATCTGATATTAATGCCATCGCAGACAGATGGAAAAATTATTGTGCAGAACTTTACCACGACCCGGAACCACAACCTAGCACGCACGCACACCAAACGCCTTATCAATGCGAGCCAGATATCCTCAGATCAGAAATATGTAATGCCATCAAAAAGCTAAAAGATAAAAAATCTCCCGGTTCTGATCGCATAACAGCAGAGATATTAAAGGCTCTTGGCGAAACTGCCGTATCTGCTCTTCACTCGATCTGCAATGCGGTATGGAAATCGTGCAAATGGCCTTCCGACTGGGTACATTCATCCATAATGCCACTACACAAAAAGGGGTCGCCAAAAGTTTGCGGTAACTACAGGACAATCGCCCTCATATCACACGCTAGTAAGGTACTACTTAACATCATCAATAGTCGCCTCAGATCTTTCCTTGATTGGCAGATCCCACAAGAACAAGCAGGTTTTGTGAAAGGAAAAGGCACCAGGGAACAGATCGTAAACGTAAGGCAAATCATAGAAAAATGTTACGAGTACTGCACTCCTGCCGTAATATGTTTTGTTGACTACCAGAAGGCTTTTGATTGCGTACGATGGCAGAATCTATGGGAAGTTCTAACCATTGCAGGAGTTCCTCAACATCTTACGAGGTTAATACGCGAACTTTATGAGACCGGGTTTGGCACCGTAAAACTTGGACCCATTACGTCTGACTCGTTCAATTTCGAGAGAGGAGTTCGTCAAGGTTGTGTCATATCTCCTATACTTTTCAACATATATGGCGAATATATAATACGCGAAGCCCTACAGGACTGGGAGGGTGGCATCAAAATTGGAGGTGTTAAGCTGTCAAACTTGCGCTATGCCGATGACACTACACTCTTTGCTTCCTCGGAGGCTGAAATGAAAGAACTTCTACTGCGGCTAGAAAAGGCAAGCTTAAAGGCAGGTCTCGCAATAAATAAGGACAAGACCAAAATAATGATAATCGACCGCCTTAAATCTCTCCATCAAACGAAATTACTTGACGACTACGAAATTGTGGAAGATTTCCAGTACCTTGGGTCCGTCATCAATAATAAGGGTAGCTGTGAACCTGAAATACGTCGACGCATCGCAATGGCTAAAACGGGAATGACCCAGCTGAAAAAAATATGGAAAGACAGAAACATCTCCAACTGTACAAAAGTTCACTTAGTTCGTACACTTGTGTTTTCCATATTTTTATATGGCGCGGAATCTTGGATCCTAAAAGCCACAGATAGAAAAAGAGTGGATGCGTTCGAAATGTGGTGCTGGCGCCGCTTACTACGAATTCCCTGGACAGCTCACCGAACTAATACCTCCGTTCTAAAGGAACTGAAGATCCAGCAATCCCCAAGACTCTCCAGCATTTGCCTGCACCGCATTCTCAAATACTTTGGACATATTGCACGAAGACCGCACGACAATATGGAGAAATTGATGGTGCCAGGCAAAATCGAGGGCAAGAGACCTCGGGGCCGTAGTCCAAACCGATGGTCGGATCAAGTATCACAACAACTCAAGATACCAATAAGCACGGCACTCCACCAAGCTTCTGATCGCCAGAAATGGAGGCAAGCAATAGAAAAGGCTTTGCGTCAGAGTCACAATCCTCAGTAATGAGGCATGACTGAAGAGAGAGAGAACGGTTCAATTGATGATTCAGAATTATTATCTTTAATAAATTTTTCTATCCCGTGTAAATTGCCTAGAAACGCCAGATTCAATATTCTATGCAATGTTTCATGTAAAACATATCTGGGGCAGAATGCTCCGTTAAGCAGGTTAATAAGAGAATACAACACTACTTCAAAAAGCAAAGATATCGATATTTTTTCCGATAACGCACGCAAGCTCAAAAAGAAAATGCTTAGCATATAAATCCTCATTACCTCACTAAAATACTATTTGTGTTACCAATGTCAATTATTTTTACTGATCTATTTTTTAATTATTTTTATGACGGATTCCATTTAATTTTACTGATTGTTATTTAATTTTTTAATGTTTTATAATTTTATTTAATTCAATTTTAATTTATTTAATTTAATTTAATGCAATTTAATGTAATTTAATTTAATTCAATTGTAATATTTTAATAGTAAATGACGATGATGTTCATATCATGATGTCGTTGCCTATAACTACTCTAGCACTTACCTAGAAATTGCTTTTTTTTTTTTATGGAATTAAGATAGCAAACGAGCATGCAGTACCACCCTTCCCCTGCCGCCCATAACAACTGTGACCGACCTAGAACTAGACTCAAAGGGACTAGGATGGTTAGTCCAGTTAGTAGATGGTGTTAGAATATTAGTTGGTTAGTTTGTTAATAAGTGCGAGGACAGGGACTGTTAGTGATAATTAGTCCTGTTAGTTAATGTTAGTAATAGTCCAGTTAGTTATTGTTAGTATGAGTCTTGTTCCAATTCGGTCACAGATGCGTTGCTACCCCTGAGGTCTGAGATGGTCGCCTCTAAAAAAGTGAAACCGGCTCCAAAATTGCGACTATTGGGGTTGTCTGGAAAGATCGATATGTAGCGATAAGACCGCCTTTTGCACTTTACCATCTCTTTATGTTGTTGTTGATGTCTTTTTTCTTAGTGTCAAATAAAGAGTTATTGAATTGACAAATTGAAACACTCGTATCTTTCGCCAGGTCGTTGTGCAAGTCAATATGGGGCCCTCCAACTCCGGATCCATGAATTTTTCATTTTGTTTTGCTAACGTTGCGGCTCCCGCCCCCGCTGCGGCTCCGGCCCCCGCAGCGGCTCCGGCCCCCGCAGCGGCTCCCGCCCCCGCAGCGGCTCCCGCCCCCGCAGCGGCTCCCGCCCCCGCAGCGGCTCCCGCCCCCGCAGCGGCTCCCGCCCCCGCAGCGGCTCCCGCCCCCGCAGCGGCTCCCGCCCCCGCAGCGGCTCCCGCCCCCGCAGCGGCTCCCGCCCCCGCAGCGGCTCCAGCAAGTAAGTCAAGTCGAAAACTACGAAACTGATTTCTATACGGTTTTCAACAATAAGTAGAAAGAGTAATTCTTCAGGCAGGTATAGGGTATATAATTTTTATACTTTTATGTAAATTAACAGAAATTCGGCGATATATATTCTGTGGAAGAGGTTTCGCCAACTGGGAGCTTTCCACGCAAACGCCTTGAGTGATGTAGAAGCAAATTCAAGATCTATAAAAATGCTACAAAAAAGTCCGCGATAACATGTCTCTATCTCTTACGGTTGTCTTATCTACATCTACAGCTCTAACTCTACAAACCCTAACTTCACTAACTCTACATCTCAGTAAAAATGTATGGCTCGGCTGTTTCGCTACCGTCACGAAAGCGTAACGAATGCCTTCGAATTCTTCTCACTGCTAAGCGAATATTTAGTTTATAAAGTCGAAACAGCCAAGCCATACATTTTTACTGAGATGTAGAGTTAGTGAAGTTAGGGTTTGTAGAGTTAGAGCTGTAGATTCAGAAGCTTGGCTCTACATGAGATCTGATATCTTTTTCACAAGGTAAACCGTACGCAGTCGTCTTGGCAACACTTTACATGAAAATGTTTTTGGTGGGATTTCATTCCTTTTTGTAAGTTGCAATGGCAGTATTTTTTTTGTTTATGATTAGGTAATGTGTTTCTGAGGCGTAGCGACGTTTGAAAGTTGTCCCATATATGAATTAGCGATTAGCATCGAATGTTATAGTTAATTCGACCGTCTAAGTACAATGAACGGTTCGACGGTTCTTCATATTTGCAACCCCCCCCCCCCCCCCCTGGTTGAATACGAATCTCAAATAATGATTTTACATCAGCTGAAATCAGGCGAGTCAAAGCTGCAAGGTGAGGAAGTGATAGATATTTAATTTAGGTACATGGTTCTCGTACAGTTTTTCTAAGTAATTCATAAAAGTCTTTAACATAACCTGTAAAGATTTAGCCGTTTACCTTCTACATACAAATTATACTTTATCCTTCATATCACATTTTAGGAATAAATGGTTGTTAATAAATAAATCCGTGTTTGGGAATACTTTATAATCAAATCTGTTTTTATCCCAGATCTGAACGAGAATTTTACAACAACTTTTTAGGGTTTGTACTTTTGTTAGCCAAATTAAACCAAAACTATTAATATTTGGTAGAAATAATGATTTTCTTCTTACGTTAAAATGATCTTCGCAACAGTATGCAGTGGTTTTTGTAGATATAATATCTCTTTTCACAATTTTACACCACTTTTTTCTTATATAAGCGTCCCGTGGAACATGAAAAAATACTTTGTCCGGTGCGTTCCATCTCGTATCCTTGCACATAGGTACAATACAGTACTTAAAATAAGGTCTTCGGTTTCCATCCATACTTCCGTTTATGAAATTAAACTAGAAAAGGTAAATTTAATACTATAAAATACTCTTTCTCAACCTCGCTCATAACCACTTGTTAGTAAACAACTCCAACCTGACGAACGATGACGTCACCATAGAACGCGCCAAAAGGGCGGCGTTTGAATCGGCTTTAAGTCACTGCAATTTTCATTAATTAATTTAAAATAAATTTGGACTTTCCCATGACTCGTATATTTTTTTACGGTATTATATTAACATAAATGATCTATAAAAACAATAAAAAAAAATCATGCATATTCCCTATTGTGAGGACAAGATCTGTTAGTGATAGTTAGTCCTGTTAGTAATATTACATAATATTAGTACTACTACCTGACCACAATAATTAGGCGCATGTCAGATAGCAGTCACGCGGGCCCCCCACCCCGCTCTAGCCCCGCGCGTCCCCTAGTGAGGCGCAGGCGTGTACAATTGTACATTAAGGTCATTTAGACTAGGCTGATGTGAACTTCGTTTTCCGAGATGTTTGCGCAGGTACAGTAACTGACCAAGTACAGGTGGTAGGGCCTAGAGCTCACCCGGGGAAGTACCACCGCCCGCCACGGTACTTTGTACCATTCCTACCGTGTAATAATTGTTTTAAGAACAATTGTGTTCCGGATAGGAAGGTGTGGTGCCGGTTACACTTTTTAGAGGCGACCATCTCAGTCCTCAGGGGTAGCAACGCATGTGTGACCGAATTAGAACGAGACTCATTGAGTCTAGTTCTGGGTCGGTCACAGTTGTCATGGGCGGCAGCGGAAGGGTGGTGCTGCATGCTCGTTTGCTATCTTAATTCCATAAAAAAAAATTGTACCTCCATTAAACATTCACCATGGTACTTTTGGTACTACTGCAGAATGTACTACGTATTCCCATCCCTATTTCCAATGACGTCTTAACTGACATGCGCCTAATTATCGTGGTCGGCTAGTACATATTATTTTCTAATTAGTTCTCCAAAGAAGGGTAGGGTATTTAAAAAAATACCACTTTTCAAAACGGGCTTTTGTCTTCTGTCTGTTTTGTTAAAATAGACTATTGGGGTTGTCTGGAAGAGATCGATATGTAGCGATGAGACCGCCTTTTGCACTTTACCATCTCTTTATGTTGTTGTTGATGTCTTTTTCTAAGTGTCAAATACAGAGTTATTGAGTTGACTAATTGAAACACTCGTATCTGTGGGCAGGTACCCTCCGCAGCGCTGCCCTCCGCCGCCGGCTCGGTGCCACGCGACGCTCGCGGCCGCGCAGGAGGTGGTCGCCGCAATGGGACCAAACGGTACGATCCATGTCGAAAATCAATAACTTTTTTGTTTCTTGGCCTTTTCAATTGAAATTTTGTACACATATTCTTGAATATATGTATATACTATTATAATAAAGAACCGCCAATATTTTAAAAATAATATTTATTTCGTAAGAGCATGTCAAAATGGTATCATTTATTTTTCTACATAAAAAGGAAATAAGAATTCTTGAAGTCATTATATTATTCATAAATATTGTATTTATATTAGTCATATAAGAAGCTTTATAACTATTAACATAATAAAAAAGTTGCAAATACCAATCTATTCATTACTGGTCATTATTAAAAGTTCTTTAGCTTCGTCAAGTAAATCTTGTGATTTGTGATACATGAAAACTAGGTCTATGTCGCTCAAATTTAAATAGTACCACACGAAAAGCAGCAGATTTTAACTAAAACTTTATTTATGTTTACTGTTACAAATAAATTTCAAAGTTTATATGTAGGTAAGGTATAAAGATTCGTCGACTTAACCTGGATTTCGAAGTATAAAGCTTACGGCACTCCATTATTACTATTGCGGAGTATGTTTTAACTCTACTACCATGTCTCTACATTTGAGAAGTAAAAATACAGCAACAAACACGAAAGATTTACTTAATAATAATTATAAATATTTTAAACCAATTTTGTTTTGATATATATCATAAAAAATCTATATCGGATATATATCAGATATATATCATTGATATATATCCTTCGAACCCTGTTTCTTAAATAAAAAAATAATAAGTTATAAAACAAAAATAAAAATGCGTGGAATCGATTCAGTTACCGATTCTGAACAAAGTAGTCTCAGGAAGTGCGTTTATTCTGTTACACGTAAAACTCTTCTGTTAGGTACTGCGTGACTGACTGTCAGACAACTCACAGTCGAAACTACTGAACGCAAAAAGATGAAATATACCGGGTATTTGCATTGGAGAGTGTAGAGAAGCACTAACAGAGATTTTTTTTTAAATTCCCTCTGCCTAGGGAAATAAAAAGCGGGATAACCGGGGGACTTTTATTTTTTATCTAATCCCTTGACACTTTGTATACAGGTTCTTTAAGTGACACAAGTGAACGCAGATTGGGATTATTTTCGAAAAATCCAGGCAGAAAATGACACTTACCAACCAATCTCCTTCCACAGGCGACCCGACGAGGAGGTGGACTTGGAGGAGGCGGCCGCGTCTGCTGCCGCGCTGCGGACGGAGCTGGAGCGGCGGGACGCTGTGAGTGTGGGCTGTGGGGAGTCTCGCTATGGGACTGAGTAGGGTATACCACGTGGTGGAATATATGTAAATAACGCCGCAAGCTCATAGCCTCACACGAGAGTCCATGTGTCGTGGGCGGCATGGACCACACAAGACAACACACATGACAGGCAGACCGAGAATGGAAATTTAAACTCATCATTCAAATTTCCGCCTCGCTAGGAATCGGAACCAGGAATTTGAAAGGCGAACCGTTAAACATTTAATATAAATATTATTTACGGTAACTAAAGGTGTAAAAACATTAATTAAAATGATATTTTTTGGTTATTTATAACCCTTATTGTTAATTTTAAACACTTGGATTTAAATTTTAGAAAATTATCTTAGTCCGATTGTGTGTACTGTGTACACCGAATTTAAGTGTGTGGTGTATAGTCTAGTAATCAATCTCTCACAATATCGGACACAATAGATCAGATAGTTTCCGATCCCAGGAAACCCGAATAATAACTCCATCTCTCCATTGTTACAGACGATACGGCACATGGAGGAGGGCCGCCGCCAGCTGCAGCACGCCTCCGCGCTGCTGCAGCAAGCCTCAGATGTGCTAATGAAGCTGGATGAAGCGCTGGAGAGGCTCGCCGCCAGCTAGCGACACGGTATGTCACAGTCCTCCTTGGGAGCTCCTTGCCGCTTCTCCTTCCGAGACCACTCACCGTAGGGATACGTTGAAGTGATGGCATAGTTTGACATTCGAAAAGTTTGTATAGACCTACTTTGAAGAAATAAATATTTCAATTTGAATTAGAGTACCACCACACGTACAGTGAAGCTCACACGCACGTACACGCAAGCGCACTCATTCACACATATAACCCACACTTCCGTACACACGCCGGTGGCCGGTACAGATGTAAAGTCACGGCCAGGTCCACCACAGACCACAGATACTACACCGGTACAGATGTAAAGTCACGGCCAGGTCCACCACAGGCACAGATACTACACCGGTACAGATGTAAAGTCACGGCCAGGTCCACCACAGGCACAGATACTACACCGGTACAGATGGAAAGTTCAAACGTTGCGCATTAGACAAGCACGTAGGTACGAATACACACATACAAACCTACATGCATGAAGGCACGCACGTGTGTAAGCGTGTAGTAAGATTCTTCTAAATCAGTCGCAGACGTGTTGCTTGCTATCGTAGTCGCGTCTACAGAAAAGTGTAACCGGCTCCTTGCCTTTCTAAATGAAATGAAATTGCTGTTAAAACAATCATTATTACACAATACAACTTTGTAGACTCTAATAACTATAGTCAGCTATCGAAGGGTTTTGCGCCCCCTACGGGTAATTGCACAATTATCCTGTCGCAAGCGTCGGCCCGCGTATACAAGAGTAATTTTGTAGGTCAAAGCAAGAATACTTGAGTTATTCCGGTCTTGTAGTGTATTTAGTATCAACATTGCACCCGTGCGAAGCCGGGGCGGGTCGCTAGTTACCTATACGATCAAGTGCGATCTAGACAATTCGAAGACGAACTCCGGCCTATCTATAGGTATAATTCTTTAAATATTGATATATAATAGGAAATAGTATAATGCTTTGTTGCAATAAATATGAAACTCGGATCAGACATCCACTTCCGCAGTAGGATTTCCTTTTTTAACCGACTTCAAATGAAGGTCTAGAGTCGATCTGATGAAGGCGATGAAGCCGAAAGACAGTCAAGTTAACTCCTCAACGAGCTTTGGGCTTGATTAATTTGTAGTGACGAGAACTTTACACCTACATTATGAATTAAGCGCCATCTGGCGAGTAGTTTTTGAGTTATTTCTGCTTATCGAGGTTGAAGTCGGTTATTTTTTTTGTAAAAAGCAATAATCATCTAATCTTTATTGTATTTATAGCGGCTGCCCTGCGCACGCGGCGGCCGCCCTGCTGCTGTCGGCGGCTGCCCTGCGCACGCGGCGGCCATCCTGCTGCTGTCGGCGGCCATCCTGCTGCTGTCGGCGGCCGCCCTGCGCACGCGGCGGCCATCCTGCTGCTGTCGGCGGCCGCCCTGCTGCTGTCGGCGGCCGCCCTGCGCACGCGGCGGCTATAAACAACATTATAAACTATACCCCTGTACTGTCTGTAATAAAGTGTTTAGACACAGTAATAGTCTACAAAGACATTTGAGAACACACACTGGCGAGAAACCATACCCCTGTACTCTCTGTGATAAAGCGTTTACACGAAACAGACTTCTACAAGTACATTTGAGAACACACACTGGCGAGGAATCATACCCCTGTACTGTCTGTAATAAAGCATTTAAGCAAAGCAGTGACCTAAAACACATTTGAGAACACACACTGGCGAGAAACCATACCCCTGTACTCTCTGTGATAAAGCGTTTACACGAAACAGTATTCTACAAGTACATTTGAGAACACACACTGGCGAGGAATCATACCCCTGTACTGTCTGTAATAAAGCATTTAAGCAAAGCAGTGACCTAAAACACATTTGAGAACACACACTGGCGAGAAACCATAATTATGTGTGTGATACATGTAAAACAGGATTTAGTGTTAAGCGTCGTTTAAAAAAGCATATTTTATTATTACATTGTTGATTATTTCTTTCTTTTAAAATTAACTAAGTAAGCGACAAAATTAAGCAACAGCACGCGTTCGGTATATTCGGTATGGTGTCCGCTATAGTTGAGTCATCGAGCAATAGAATTGCCATTCTCCGCCAAAACCAAACTTACCGTGCTCACAGTTCAATTTAGCTTGACAAAAATTTAAGTACCTAACTAAGGACATTTTTAGATAACGCCGTTAATCTTATATTATATACCTTAATCGCATTGTCGGAACGCCGGTATTTGTGTGCTATGCAATGATAACAAATCCCAGCTCGAATAGGAGACCTTCCAGAGTGCAGCACTCATAGAGATATTACACTAGAGTGGGTGAGCCACACGGCTGCCCATACATTGCAATCGCCCCCGGTTAGAAAGAGAAACAACGATAACGGTAAGGAAAATGAATTGGGAGACGTGAAGCTCTATGTGATAAGAATTATAATAATTGTATCGTTTTAAAAAATATGAAAAAATAATTCCAACAACAGAAATAAATTCAAATATGTAAACGTGTGAGTATGTCTGTTTGTAAAACTAAATATTAGGTTTGATGTCAACGTTTCGGTGAAACAATTACATAATATAATATGCTCACAGATTTTATCATGACACGGGTACTCACGATATTTGTTGTATGACGGCATTTCTTAAACTTCAGCTGTGGCCACATTCCTCGCAACTCGGTCTAATGTTTTGCTCATATTTAAATTTATATTTACTTTAAACCCAAATTCTCCACACCTGAATGAATGAATGAACCTGAGGCGCGCAAACAAGCAACTCTTTATGCCTGGCTGCCAACAGGTTGCGGCCATGTGCCTAATGGCACACCCGACTTTTCAGGACCTCTAGGTGTATATCTTGACCTTGGAGTATATTTTATATAAATAACAGATGCATTCATGCATGTAAATTCGCCCCAGAAAGTCATTTTTCTTTCGTTAATTAAACATACTAGCGGCCATTTTTCGACAGGCACACCAGAAAAAACATATTGTTCGTTGCCTAATTGTACATAAAAAAATGATTTTAATCAAATACTCGATGGGTGAAGCGAAAGTGTTATGGGATCTTAGACCATTATATTCATATTGTGGCATTGTGTTGTAAATTAACCGACTGGTCCCATAAAAATTTGAGCGATGTCTGGCGAGTGTTTTTTGAGTTATCACGACTCTGAAGTCGGTTATTTTTTGTTTGTAAAAAGTTAGTTATTTTTATGTGCAATTGAACTGGCTTTTAATTTTAAAAAAACCTCACTCAAATCGGTTCATTCATTTAGGACCAATACAATATTACGTCGGGGGTTATAAATTAAACTTAATAAGACAGTGGGTTGGTCTTTAAGAAAAATAATAAAAATATTAGGAGCATATTTTTTTCTGTAATTTCAGAAAACTTTTTGATTGATTAAAATTTTTAATTGACGTATTTGTTTCTATACTTATATAATCCTTTTTCGTTTCACTATGTATATTCATATTTCAATGAACTGTAACCATAATAATAAGTAATTATTTCATCAGATATCTCCATTTCTTGTTTTTTTTTCATTTCATTATCTATTAGTTATTGATTTTGTAACTATTCTTGTGTACACTGACGAGAAGTTTTTGAGTTATCTCTACTTGTCGATGTATTTTTATAATGAAGTAACCGTGAGCGTTGTCAACGATTCCGTTCGTGCTGTCGTATTCATAACATTTTTTATAAAGATACCTAGTCGTAAGTCTTGCAATTATCAACTCTTCTCGCTGTTTGATCCTCTCGCCCGGAGCCCCCAGGGGTTCGGCGATCCCCTCGGATTAGGGGCACATGTGATAGTAAATTTAACTGATTTTTCTATAATATGAATTTCATACATTATTGACTTGGAAACAGTTTTATACATTTGTATTATAGAAATCAGTCGCTTTAAATAAGATTGTCCTCAAGAAATTGGTAATATATCCCGGGGGATTAGGGAAGTAGTTAAAAAACATTTAATATTTGTAATATCTTCATCATATCCATATTTTTTAATAAATGTAAGAAGTAAAAATATTTTACTTTGAAACCGTTTGAGGGTACTGCATATATTTTTGTATTTGGAAAATATAAAAAAAAATAGTTTTGTTTTTTTTTAACCACAGTGTAGAACAGACAGAGGTGCAATGAGAAATGAATCTCTGCAGCTTTTCTACTCTGTGGTAGCATTTTATATAGTATAATCTGTATTGGTCATAGTAGAATTTTAAAATTAGTATGTATAATAAATAAGTTATGCATAATAATTATAATTGTTATTAGAAATATATTCGTTTAGTGAATTTTATATTCAGTTTAAGTGATTTTCTCAATTGAGTTTGGATTTTTAATTTGTGACGTAACACAAAAATATTGTTTAGTTGAAAGCGGAATAATTTATATTGGAATATAGTTTTATTTTAATTTATTTGTGTTCAACGTCACAGGTATAAATGTTGTATGTAAATACAGTACATCTCGATATAATCATTTGTAAGAGCTTAAATATTAAAGAATATTCGCATTTTTGTCAATTTGTTGTTTTTTTTTCTCTGGCTACCCTGTCACATGCACACTAAAAAATGATAAGTTTTTGCACTGGGATATTCATATTTCACAGTTTTTGACTGTGACTACGCCATCGCTGCAAGAAATCCGTATCGTAGGTACCTTGGAGAAGAATATACAGTGTGTCCGGCTTCGGTCTGTACAAACTTATAGGGCGTGTAGTATGAGTTATTTTATGAATAAAATTATTCTTCTACATACTAGGTCTAAACCCGACTCCTCTCGATTTACAGCCATTTTAATGTTTTAAATATAAAATTTTGGACCATGCACAGTAAAAGTACTATAACTTAAGAAGTTTAAGTCCAATCTTCTTCAAACTTGCGTTTATTCCCACTTGTCCTGTTGAGTAGTCCTGTTGACAGGACAAGTGGGAATTTTTTTCCCACTTGTCCTGTTAGGTGTAAGACTATGCTTGACACCCGATTGCTACTTGTCATGTATTATATTATGGTGGGAAAAACGCACTAGTTCTGTTCTGTTATTTGGAAGACTATGCTTGACACACGATTTAGACTGAAAATCGGTGCGTGTCGCACCGGGGATTCCTCGTGGTCCAACTATTTAATTTTAATTCGCTGTACATTGCTTTCTCCATAGTAGAGAATAAAATAATAAGGCATCTATCTAATTGACGATAACATTATACTTACAACAAAAATAAAACTTAGGGTGTGTGTGTGATTATGATGAAAACTAATTAATCAGTTACAAGAACAGGTTTCTTGTTAAAAATAGTTTCCTGGAGCACAGGTGTCTTTGGGAAAGTTGTAGGTCTCGTCAAGACCTACATTTCCAATGACAGCTGTCAAACTTCGAACCGAGATATCCCGGCAACGGCTGCTCCTGGAGCACTGGTGTCTTTGGGAAAGTTGTAGGTCTGGTTGAGACCTACATTTCGGATGACAGCTGTCAAACTTCGAACCGAGATATCCCGGCAACGGGTCTGGTTGAGACCTACATTTCGGATGACAGCTGTCAAATCACTTAATTTGGCAGGTGGACCACGAGGACGACCTATTCCTCGTGGTCCAACTGTGACGTCATAGTTGGACTAAATAGTTGGACCACGAGGAATCACCCGTCGCACCGAGTCTAACCCTTTTCGGGTATTGTACTCAGAATAAATGTTTTCTTTATTTCTTTCTTCTTTCTGAATCATATTGTTGTCAGGTTAAGTCAAATATTTTACCAATAAAACGCAGTTCAAAAGATGAAAATATTTTAATTGTTTAAAAATTATTTTTACAAAAAAAGGGACCGACTTCAACATCGACCCACAGAGATACCTAATCTAAAACAAAAAAAATAGGTGTAGAACAACGTTTTCCCGGTCAGGTACTTAATATACTTATAAGTGACACAGAGCTAGTGGGATTTTTCCCTACCAGTCCTGTTACTCATATTCACAGGACTTGTGGATATTTTTTCTCACTAATCTTGTGAACAGGACAAGTGGGAATTTTTTTCCCACTAGTCCTGTTAACAGGACAAGTGGGAAAAAAATTCCCACTTGTCCTGTTAACAGGACTACTCAACAGGACAAGTGGGAATAAACGCAAACTTGAATTAATTTTTACTCACTGGTAGGGGCCATCGATTTAATACCTAAAATAATTCATAAACTGGCTTCTACATATTAAAATAATAAATTAAAAGTAGAATTTATGATAAAAATGACATAGTTTTTTTAATTTTTTAAAGATTTTTCAGAAAATAGCCCGGGTCATGATAACTTTTTATTAACTCGTCTATCAGATGTTTATCGACATTTTTGGTGTCGTTGTTTAGGTAAACTTAACATCTGATAGACGAGTTAATAAAAAGTTATCATGACCACACCCGTGTTTATGCGTGTCTATATAGGTCCTACAGCGGAGACGCGGAGACGACTCGATTATTTGAGCACGTCCAGAGGTCGGCCGACAGAGTTTTGGAGCAGTATCCTTCGGCGGAGTTGGTGATTTTGGGGGACTTTAACGCCCATCACTCTGACTGGTTGGGGTCCAGGATCACCGACTTCGCCGGGAGAACTGCTTTCGACTTTTCCCTGGCCTACGGCCTCACTCAGGTTGTTGCTGGCTTCACCAGAGTCCCTGATGTTGAGAGCCATACTGCTTCTCTGCTAGACCTGCTGCTGACTTCACATCCATCTGACTACCGAGTGGTGGTCGGGGCACCTTTAGGTTCCTCTGACCACTGCTTGGTACGGACAACTGTGCCCTTGACGCACCATGAGGACCCTCGGCCCACTGATCGCGTCAAGTCTGGCACTACAAGTCGGCAGACTGGGACGGACTCAGGGAATTCCTTAGTTCGTACCAGTGGAGGCAGCTCTGTTTTGTATCAGGGGACCCGAACGTGTGCGCTGATTCAGTAGCCGATGTGATCCGTCAGGGTATGGAATGTTTCATACCTAACTCTGTCGTATCCATCGGTGGTAAAAACCAGCCCTGGTATAGCAGTTCGTGTGCTGCGGCGTCTAACCGCAAGCATGCTGCTTACCAGGCCTGGTCATCAGCGTACACTTCGAAGAACCCATCAGCCTCAGAGCTTAAGAAAAAGCTCAACGCTGCCTCTCGGTCGGCAAAGAAGCAGATGTCCCGGGCGAAGGCCCAATTCATCGACAGAATTGGCGAGCGATTAGTCGGCTATCCTTCTGGAAGTCGTGAATTCTGGTCGCTAGCCAAGGCTGTCGAGGGCAACTTCTGTCGTTCATCTGTTCCGCCACTGCGTTTACCAGATAAATCCGTTGTCCACACGGCAAAGGGGAAAGCCGATTTTTTGGGCACCCTTTTTGCCGCCAACTCGACTCTTGATGATGGGGGGGCCACACCGCCTAACATCCCGCGGTGTGAGAGCTCGCTGAATGACATACTTTTTACTCAAAAAGCTGTCAGGCGGGCTCTACTGTCCCTCGACACCAAGAAGTCGAGTGGGCCGGATGGTATCCCCGCAGTGGTGCTAAAGACGTGTGCTCCCGAGTTGACTCCCGTCTTAACGCGCTTATTCTCGCTATCCTACACCACTGGTATAGTACCGTCTTCGTGGAAAGTAGCCCTAGTTCATCCTATCCCCAAAAAGGGCGATCTCAGTGACCCGGCCAACTACAGGCCTATAGCGATAACTTCCGTGCTTGCGAAGGTGATGGAGCGTGTGATAAACACACAGCTCCTAGGATATCTCGAAGATCGCCAGCTGATCAATGATCGACAATACGGTTTCCGTCACGGTCGTTCAGCTGGCGATCTTTAAGTTTATCTCACGCACCGGTGGGCTCAGGCCCTAGACATCCAAGTAACAAAATGTGGTCTTGTAGTGGTTCCGGGGCCAAGTCTATAACAGGCTAGTAAACGTTTGTAACCACGGAAAAGGGCCCATTTTATACGCGTACTTTTGCTAATAAAACACTCATAGTATATTTGGCGAGCACCACTTAGACCAATGATATACTCATATTTGGACTACGCAGAACTATCTGCTCCCGCGAAGCCAGCTATAAGCATCTAATAGAACCAGGTAGGCGTGTAACATACTCCGCGCATCTATTACTAGCTACTTCAAACATGTCTGAATTGTTGTTGTGTTGTTCGATTATGGAGGAAAATAAAATAATAAAAAATAAGTTCATCTATTTTATATTATACTTATGTATTAACAAGTATTTCGCACGTAAGTGCATACATGTTTGCACGGCGAACGCGTAAGTATTTTCGGTGAAGTATATAGTGTTTTACATCTCAATTTTTGTTCACCTTTTGAACACAGCATATTTACTAAGTTGTGTTTAAAAATAATATTAATCCTAACAGCATTGTCGCGCCATATTGTGACGCATTAGGGTTCCACATACAAATGTGTTCTTATATGGACTTCACTAAGATATGTATAGACACTAATAGTTTTACAAGAAACCTTTATACAGAAATGAAGACTATAACAGCATTCGAGAGTCCACAATAATACCAAGTACACTTACTCCTAAATGAAACCACTGTAGAACTTATTTACTTATAATTGGCACATAAAGTTGACTTATACACCCCTATAAGGTCTAGTAACAAATGCAAACGGTTCTAAGTGTATTTAGTTCTGTAAATTACTATTACTGGCGTATGACACTAATAGCGGATTTATAATTACTTCTTGTAGCCGATTATAAGTGTTACATACTGGAGCAAGTTTTCTCAAGTGTATTTACACCTATGCAACACTTTTATAGTTAATCTTAGCCTTTACTGCGCCTATAATTTTGTTCTATACACGACTATAAGTCAACTTATAAGAATAGATGTACTATAAAACCAAAAGAACTCTGTGTAACCCGTTATAAGCTTGGTAGTAAATCCTGGAACCACTAAGAGAGACGTACTAGTGCTGTGAGCCTGTATACAGGAGAACTTTGTTACTTGGCAACGGGGAAGCACTGGCAGTCAGCCTAGATATCGCTAAGGCCTTCGACCGGGTCTGGCACAGGGCTCTTCTCGCGAAGCTACCATCTTACGGTCTCCCTGAGAGGTTATGCAGTTGGGTAGCCAGCTTTCTGTCTAAGCGACATATAAAGGTCGTTGTCGACGGTTGTTGCTCAGATTTGAAACCCATAAACGCTGGTGTTCCCCAAGGGTCTGTGCTGTCTCCTACTCTGTTCATTCTGCATATCAATGATATGCTTGAGCGTGCAAACGGCATTCATTGCTATGCGGATGACAGCACGGGAGATGCCTATTATACAGGCCCTGCAAATGCCTCTCGGTCACAAGTGGAGGATAGCAGAATCAAACTTGTGTCTGAAGTAGAGAACTCTCTGGAGCAAGTCTCGGAATGGGGTCGACTTAATTTAGTCGAGTTCAACCCCACGAAGATACAAGTTTGCGCGTTTTCCGCTAAGAAAACCCCACTTGTCATAGCGCCTCAATTCCAGGGTACCGCGCTCAGGCTCACCGTTGGTAAAAGTGTTGGGATTCTGGGCGTTGACATTTCGAGCGACGTACAGTATCGGAGTCATCTGGAAGCTAAGGCCAAATTGGCCTCCAAAAAGCTTGGTGTCCTAAACCGGGCGAAGCAGTACTTCACTGCGAGGGACCTACTGATGCTTTATAAAGCACAGGTCAGGCCTCACATGGAGTACTGCTCTCATCTCTGGGCAGGGGCGCCACAATACCAGCTTAGTCCATTTGACGCCGTACAAAAACGCGCGGTTCGAATTGTCAACGACCCACGAGTCACTAACAGGTTAGAACACCTAAGTCTGAGGAGAGACATAGGATGCCTCTGTGTGTTCTATCGGCTTTACAATGGTGAGTGCTCCGAGGAATTGTTCGATTTGGTGCCAACTTCACCCTTCCACCATCACACCACTCGCCGAAGATTGAAGTTCCATCCGCATCGCTTGGACTCGTGGCGAACGACTACGGTCCGTTTTTCACGATCGTTTTTGCCGCGGACATGCAAGATGTGGAGTGAGCTTCCTTCTGAGGTATTCCCGGAGCGCTATGACATGGGGTTCTTCAAGAAAGGTGTAAAAAGAGTTCTCCTTCAGGGCCGGCGTTGCACTGGTGACTCCCCTGGTGTTGCTCGTGTCTATAGGCGACGATGACCACTTACCATCAGGTGGCTCGTCTGCTTTTACGTCAGCCCGTCAGGCTATAAAAAAAAAAAAACAGATCAAATGAGATCCCATAAATAAATATCATTATGATATTATTACATGTTACCGGAACTGCCTCAGAAACGCGCTGGGTTTAATTGCAAATATTGAGTTTATATTCACTATACGCAAAACGAAACAATTTTATTTCTATTATGAGTTCCTATGTCTCCAAGTACCTCCTCTCAATAAGTTTAATATATGTATTTGGGATTATCATTTTGTATAAAAATTATATTATTACAGATAACCTGAATTACCTACCTGCTTTATTGAATTTTTCATCTAAGGACTCCCGTAATCTTAATTTACAATGATAAGTACTTAGTATTACTTATCATTGTAAATTACATTACATTTTATTGATTCTAAACGTATGTCTTTATTTTAAATTTCCCGTTTAATCCATACCAAAACTTAAGTAAAAAAATCCAATCCACAACCTTTGCGGAGTCGTTAACCCTAAGGCTAACGCACACATGCATAACCAACATCGAGGTACATACATGAGCTTAACTTCTGTACTATCCTTATTTTGTGATGAAGCTTAACATCTGTACCTATTATCTAATTTGTGATTTTAGTCTGTAGACTGTGCGATTACTTCGTCTATGTTGTTAGGTTGTTAGTGATATCCAAAAAAACTATCGATAATTTATTCAATACCAGTATCGTATCAAAAGTATCGATACCAAAAAAAAATTTGAACAAATGTAGCGATTAATGAAGGTAATCGAGTACATACTTGAAAAATAAATTAAACGTGTGTGCTTAAATACAATACAAACCCTCTAAAAGGAAGTTTGCAAACGAACTTAGAGATGTCGAAAAAAAGGCCGTTAGCGACTTGAACGACTTATTTTAGGACTAACCACAAAAAGGTCATGAAAGCTCACAAAGTATCGTTTTTAAACAGACTTCAAAAAAAGAGGTTTTCAGTTAGACCTGTATGTCTATTAATTTGTGCGCGATTATCTCGCGTTTGGCAGAACCGATTTTGATGCGGTTTTCAGCATAGTATTTGTCAGACTTAGTTGAAGGTTTTAGGCATATTGTTTGGCTGAACCGATTTAAATACGGTTTTCAGCATCGTGTTTATCAGACTTACGAGAAGGATTTAAGTATATTAACCACGTTGCACTGAACCGATTTTTACTTTTCTGCGTTAAAGTCGGTTCTATTTTGTTATATAAGTTATTGTAGAAAGTATCGATACCTCACAAGTATCGCATCAAAAGTTTCGATATCCAAAGTAATCGGTATCGAAACAAAAGTATCGATATCCTGACAGGTAACGTTAGGTGCCC
This sequence comes from Hesperia comma, assembly GCA_905404135.1. Taxonomy (NCBI): domain Eukaryota; kingdom Metazoa; phylum Arthropoda; class Insecta; order Lepidoptera; family Hesperiidae; genus Hesperia; species Hesperia comma. The sequence goes on from FR990039.1 coordinate 2,040,895, forward strand.
TCCCCTAATTCGCGTTCGCGGCAGTGTTGCCAACCGTACGATTTAAATCGTATTTGTACGACTTTTTTTACCACAAATGCTGTGTACGATCATGACCTGTAATACGCTCCATATACGTTCTTTTTAGTCATACATGCTTCATATAGTTTTATCGATTTTTAAGTTTAATAACGTCATTGCAACATTTTTTTTCATGAACGCATCCTTACTTTTCTTTAAAAATACCGGAACGCACTTTTTCCTAGGGACAACACACTAATATAATGGGTGCGTTCCAATGAGCGACCAAATCACTCAAAACGCAACTTTTTTCTATGGAGAATTGAATGATTTGAGCGTTTTGCATGCTAAAGTGGAACACACTGAATAATAGTAATGGGGGCTTTACATTATACAATTTGCAGAACGCTAATTCAGTGCACTAACTAGTATCATCATACATTACTAGTACGCTCACTACACTAGCGGCACGCTATGATGGCCGGTTTGACACATTACAACAGTGATGTGGAATGTCAATTTATTCTCGAACAAAAAACAATTAAGTTTTGTTTTTGTACCTGATTAAATAGGTTTAATAAAACAAAAATGTAAATGTTTATTTAATTTATTTGAACGAACTGAATATTTGAATGAAAATGAATATACATACTTTATATGCACACAAGAAACATATGAATACAAAAGATACCAAAATAGGTGCCACAAAAGGCCATAATTAATCAGATTCGTCCATACTACTATTTTCACTGTCGTCACTGCTATCATCACCTACATTAATAATTATATGTTCGTTTTCTATAATATTATCTATTTTCACATCTCTTTCATAATCTTCCCTTATTAATTTAACAGTTCTATTCACAACCTTTTCCCAGTCTCCTTTAGTCACATGTTCACAAGCTTCTTCTAATAATTTTAGCATTTTTTTTGTGGTAAATGGGGGTTCTGTATTGTGTCTTGCAGCATATCCCTTAATTTGAGCCCACACCAACTCAATCGCATTATACTCACAATGGTAAGGCGGTAACCGTATAACTCTGTGCCCATGTTCTAATGCTATTTCGTCAATGACGTATCGGATCTTGGTTGGTTTGTTTTCTTTTAAAAGACGTACTAATTCCGCTTTTAACATATTCATGTTTGCATCTACGCCATTTTTACGAAGCCATGCGACGATATCAGCTTTCTTTTGGGATTGGGCAGGTGGCTTGTCAATTTGCATCGAGTGGTATGGGGCGTTGTCCATAATTATAATAGATGGTTCAGGGAGGCTACACAACATTGAGGTAAACCATTCAGTAAACTTTTCTCCATTCATGTCTTCATGATAGTCTCCAGTGGTTTTTGACGCAAAAGCCATGAGAGAACCTTCGACAAACCCGTTGATGGTTCCGGCGTGACAAATTATAAGTCGCGATCCTTTTCCTACAGGAACTTTGGAAGTAGATGCTGCTGTGTCATAGTTTATACTTTTCGAAGCAACGTCAATTCGAAACTGCTTTGTTTTGCATTGAGCATTGACGCGAGTTTGCCGGAGGTAGTAGTTGTGCTAGCCAGCGATCCTATGTGACGATCGTATTAGATTCCATTTTTAAAAATTTTCAATTTAGAAAACCAAATGCCGAGTTGTGGTATATATCATATAAAAATAAAAATTTTACCTTTTGTATGAAACAGCTGATATTTTTTTGCGATTTCAGAGGTTTGTCCACATAGTGAAAATTGTTCATATTCACAAGTACATTCACCCCTTAAATGGTGCAAACTGATTTTTCTACACTTGTATACATTTTAGAAATCAATTTAATAAATAAATTTTGAGTCCTAAACCTAAAACTACATTCGATAAAATTTATGAATCTCTGCACATCACTATCGTCAATAAAGTAATACAATTATTTCCTTCAAAGTCGTTATCAATTAATACGGAACTTCATGAGCGGACAAACGTCAAACCGGCCATCATAGCGTGCCGCTAGTTTAGTTACTGTCTAACTGCCTATACACTATGAGAATTTAGCACGCTAGCTCAGTTAGCGCTCTGCAAATTGTATAATGTAAAGCCCCCATAAGGAATATTGCTACAGACAGTTATAAAAGTGTCTGAAGTTGTTTTTACGTTTTGGAAAAATGGTTGGAGTTGGAATTTCTTCTGCTTCTTTTTTGAGATGATAATGTGATGTTAATGATGTATGAAATAATATTAATACTTAGGCACTTCTCACACAACGCTATTCGTGAGCTTCGCGACTGCAATGCAACCCGAAATTTGTATGTATTTCACACTATGTACTGACAGGCATACGCGACTCCAGTCAGTCAAAAGTGTCAGATACATAGAATTTTGTGATTGCGTCGCAGTCGCGTAGCTAATAAATAGCGTAATGTGAGAAGTGCCTTAGGCAATGAGTACCGAATTAGGTAGTAACTAAATATATTAGGTATGTTCCCTTATTTTTCATGTTGTTTTTGTGATATTAATGTTACTAAATCAAATGATTACACTGTTATCAAATAAATAATATCCCTTTGTTGAAAATTTTTAGTTACTATTTTTTCCCTGCAGTTTCGGCCAAAATACGATCTTTTTAACTCTCTTAAATACGATCTTCTTCAAAATATAGTTGGCAACACTGGTTCGCGGTTCCTTCGTTCGTGGTTGGACGTTGAAGTTTGAATTGAAAATTGGAATGTTTGGTACATTTTATTTTAACATGATGAATCACATTTATTTTCATCGATTTCCTGGATTTCACGGTGAGTAAAGTGTGATTTTTTAATGTTAACATTCTTTATTTTCACTTCATCGCTCAGTTTCAGTTTGGTTTTTAGTTTTAATCGTGGTTTTAATTAAAAGAGATGTTGCGTCCATCTAAAAGGAATCCAATAAGATCCAAGACAAAACATATAATATAATATACACATTCTTATTAGACTGAGAACGATAAAAATCTTGATGTTTACCGAGGGTGCTCGACGATGATTCTACTTCTACCAGTGCCTGCAACTTGTTTCTGAATTTCACAGAAAACTTAGGATAGCTTGAATAATTATAGTAAGTAGTATAGATATAGAAAATAGTCAAAATAGAAAACGGAAAACGAGTCAGCGCGGCGGCCATTTTGTAGTAAGTACCTATTCAATGTCAATGCGCGCCAAACGTGTCTCGCGAAAAAAATAATAATTATGACGAAATGTGCTGTTAAATTTGGTTACAACACTTCCGAAAAGCAAAAGAAATGTAATAACTTTACTTTTCACAGGTTTGCTTTCAATATACTTATTATTTCATAGTATGGCCGACTCCACAGGTTTTGGCGCCAACGCCTTATAATAAAAATCGGTTAGTAGTGTACAGCCGTACAGCGCGAACGTTGGCGGCGTTGGCGCCAACGTGTGGAGCCGGCATGTAAACGAACGCGCCAGCCACACAGCACGCGTTCGGCCATTTTGTGACCACTGACCAGCGTCAGTGCCTCAGTGCGAAAGAAATTGAAATAATCAATTGGCGCGTGCGGTGCACTTTTCCTCAAGCTACCATTATAATTATAACCATTTGCGTCATCCTCGCCGGGGGCAGACCTCGTGCTCAGCGGCCAGAACCAGAACCAAGTCCGTCGAACAAGTCCTTCAATCAGCGGCCAAGAAATTCGGCGAAATTGGCGGCGTCGAGATACTCAAACGGATTATAAGTTACTCGTAAGTGGCCCGGTTCCTATTTTTCTGTTCTAAATCCTAATTTCCATCCGCAGGAAAGTTTTATAATTTCCATCCTCAAGCCCTATTTTTAAAGCACGAAGCACGCGCATGTTAAGTGAAGCCTTTTTGTCACATCCTTAAAATTTAAAATGCACTCATAGGGTCACAGGCTTTGAATGAGGCCCTTTTGTCATTTTTAACACTAAATTAAAGCAATTGAGCCTTGAATGGACGCCTTTGTGTCTGAAATTTAATTTCAATTGCAGCATGAAAGCATTGAGCCTTCGTTTGACGCCGTTTTGTCACAAAACTAAACTCAATTGCAGCATTTAAAGCAAGAATTCATTTGATCCCCGATTGATATATTTGCACTCAAAAATTTCGCATGTTAGTGACGCCATTTTGTCGTGTCATCTTATGTAATACCAGAAAGTTGTTTCGTGGTTGCTTATACGCTTTGGGCCGACCATTTTCAGCTCACATCGACGTATCGTTGGCGGGTTCGAGGGCGGTGCTTGCGGTCGGTGTTGGTGGACGCTGCTCGTGCTGTCGGCGGGCTCCGCGGCTGCTGCGTGCTTTGTGCTGGTTGGCGACTTCATCATATACCGGTAGGATTGCACAATTACCTATAATCTTACCTGGCTCCAAAGATGTATTAAATATCTAGATGGAACATCGAATCCGCGAAACGTGTCAAAAAGTTGTGGCCAACAGTTGAAGTCTTAAGGTCACTTATTAGAAAGCGTGCTGGCATACGTGGTCGTTTAACCATATTTAAAACTTATTTACAAAAGTTTAGAGACGTTAGAACTCCTTCTAGTTTAGAAATTAGAGAAATCACTTTAAGATTATCTCAAATTCAAGAATTATTAACTAAGTTTGATACTGTTCAGTTAGATATAGAAGGTATTGCATCTAATTTAGGAATAGAATAGAATAGAATAATTATTTATTTGTAATAGTATAGGTACATTGTATATAGGTCTTAGGTTAAATTGGTGGAACTACTATACTATGCCGTTATCACGGCGTACAAATACTTATATTGTAGGTATTACATTATTCCTATTTTAACATTATATTATAATTATTATCACTATTTTTAGTATTTAATTTATTATTAATTATTATATCATTGCTATTATTGCACATAACATGTAATTTATATATTTCATTTTCACAATATTAAGCTATGGTAACTATATGTATAGAATACAATGTCAAATGAGTAATAAATTATTAAATTGATATATATAATTTAATTAAATTCAATTATCAACATTAATAAAAATAAAAAAAATAACAAATTCAGTAAACGGTAGAGTTAGTACATTTTCAAAATTAAAATTAAATAGTCTTATCATTTAAATATTCTTTAATACTGTAATATTGTTTATTGTGTAATAATTGTAATAGTTCCGATTTAAATTGTTTTAACCTTAGTTTAGTATACTTGTCAGGTAATTTATCAAATATGCATATTGCCATACAATAGGCGTTCCTTTTAAACTGATTTATTCTTTGTTTTTGTATCCATAATTTATATTTGTGACGGCATCTGTTTTGGCCCACCTCGCTGTAGGTCTTGAATAGATGCTTATTTTTAAATACAAATACACACATCTCATATATGTACATGCAAGGTAATGGTAAGATTTTAAGGTGTAAAAAGTACGGCTTGCAGCTTTCTCGAGGTCCTATGTCACATATGGATCTTATACATCTTTTTTGGAACTTGAAAGCTTTTTCGGCATTCACTGCGTTTCCCCAGATAATGAGACCGTATCTTAAAACACTTGCTATGTAGCCATGATAAGCCGCCAAAGCTACTTGTTTACTGACAGTTTGTCGCAGACGCTTTATAACGTAGATAAATTTGTCTAATTTATTAATAATTTTATCGATATGTGTGTCCCATTTTAAGTATTTATCTATTGTTACGCCTAGAAATGCACAAGAGTCAACATTTTCAATATGGTCATTGTTATATTTTACGTTAATGTCAGGTTTTGAGCTATTTTGATATTGGAATTGAATTAATTTAGTTTTTTCGATATTTATTTTTAAACGATTATCACTAAGCCAGTTTATAATATTACTTAAAGCCATGTTAATTTTGTCACTATATGTTTTTTCGTTATTACATTTTAATATTAGTGTCGTGTCATCAGCAAATAAAATACATTTTTCACTAATTGAGTCTATGAGGTCATTGATATATAAAACAAATAGAAGAGGTCCGAGTATACTTCCCTGTGGTACCCCATTCTTGTTGTATTGATGTTGTGACTGGTATTTGATTTTACAGTTATTCAGTATTCTTGTTATTTGAACTGATTGTTTTCGATTTGTTAGATAACTTTTAATCCAATCCCAAGTATTTCCTCGCACTCCGTAACGATATAGCTTATCGAGTAGTATTTCATGACATACCAGATCAAAAGCCTTGCTCATATCGATAAATATAGCAGATATTGGTGTACCTTCATTAAGACTCTCTGTGACATCCTTGACTAATGAAAAGCATGCAAGTGTAGTTGAGCTGTTTTTGACGAAACCAAATTGTTCTTTTTTTAATATATTTGAACTTGTCACGAAATTGTACAACCGTTTATGCATAGCTTTTTCAATAATTTTTGAAATGACTGGTATTAGGATTATTGGTCTATAATTATTGACATCATCACGGTTTCCTTTTTTGTAAAGAGGTTTTACTATAGATATCTTGAGTTTATCTGGAAACGTCCCTTGCTTAAACGATTGATTAATAATATGACTAAGAGGTTGACTTATACTGGACGCTACTATTTTTAATATTTTTGTGTTTATTAAATCATACCCTGTCGAGTCCATATTGTTTAGTGACATAATTGTATTAAATACTTCCTTTTCATCAGTTGGAGTCAAAAAAATAGTTTTATTATTATTTGGAATAATTATTTTATGTTAGGAGAACAATTTGTAGAAAGAGAGAGGGCAGAGAGCGAGTTGTATGCTGAAACAGCCCTTGCCCAAGAAGTGATAGACTCGGTGGCGAGTGTGGATAAGCATAACAATGAGTCAAATTCTATTGTGAATAATAACTTTAATTCAATAAAATTAAGTTTCCAACTATAAACTTGGCCACTTTTGATGGCAACTATACCAAGTGGCTCGAGTTCCGGGATACCTTTGACTTAATAACAATGGGTCCATTGCACCAATTAATAAATTTCATTATTTAAGGAACTCTTTGTCTGGTAGTGCTAGTATTGTAATAAGGACTATAGAGTTTAGTGCTAGTAATTATCAAATTGCCTGGAAAGTCTTATGTGACCGGTTTAACAATGAAACTATACTTTTGAATAATCACTTACATGCCTTAGTCTCTATTAATCCCATTCAAAGAGAATCTTTTAAGGCTTTAAGATATTTAATTCATCAAGTTCATAAGTACTTAAATGCTTTAAATAATTTAAATATTTCTACAGAAGGCTGGGACCCCATAGTAATATTGTTAACAGCGGCAAAGTGAGATCCCAAGACCAGTAGCAAATGGGAGGAACATAAGGGGCTCCTGAAACACCGGCCTTCCCTTGCTGAATTTACTCAATTCATAGAAAATAGAGCCAATGTTTTAGTAACAGCTACTTACAGTCAAAGCAACACCGATCATAAATATTCTAGTACTAAAGATGGCCATCGACGTGAGGGATTAAATCATTTACAACTTCTTTAAATAGTTCCAGCATCAAACCATGTGTCATTTGTAATAAACAACATCAAGTATATCAGTGTCAGATATTTCGGGCCATGAGTATAAATGATAAATGGACTGAGGTCACAAAACATAAGTTATGTACCAATTGCCTTAGAATGGGTCACAGTAGGGATGTTTTGATACCCCCAAAGAATCGATACCTATTCATTTGAGTAGTACTCAAATCGATTTTCGATACTGCTCATATGAGTACCCATAAAGTATCGATATTTACTCATATCGATACTTTTAATAAAAAATTTAAAAGAAATTTAAAAAGTTTGTTATTATTCGTATTCTGACATCTAATAAATTAATTTAAGGATATGAAATGAAAAAATATAAATAATTGAACATATTTTTTATTATATAATTAAACAAAAAACAATAATTGTTGAAAATATTTGGCGGACAATCTATTTCTTGCCTGAGACATAGTAGCTCCAGCTTTTGAAAAAAGGCACTCACTTGGAACTGACGTTGCCCCTACAATTAAATGCTGCATAGCATATTTATATAAACAAGGGAATACTAACTTCATTTCATCCCACTCTGCAAATGGGTTACTTTTCAGGGAAAGCACTGGATTTGAAAGATAAAGAGAAACTTCATAGCCCTGGTGCATTTTCTTTTTCTTTTTGTGGCCGTGTGCTAACTAACTCCTTGTGGTGCTTCCAAAAATCGTATTCTGGAGGAGCAGCAGAAGCACTGCCTTCCTCCAATTCGCTAGGGCTGCCCTGTTGCCCTTGCACCATATTTTTAAGTTTTTGTATGGCTCTTCCACAAGCAGTTTATTATCATTCATTTTTAGCTTATTATGTTTTTTGGTAAAAGTTAACATTATTTAAGTCTGGCTTCTGTCGCCTCCATAGAAAAGTTGTCAATTGGGATAATTTTGAATTTTTGAAAAAAAATGATCATATTTTAATCATTCACTTCTTCTGCAGTAAGTTATGTAATAATTAACCGACCTAAAAAAGAGGGAGGTTCTCAATTCGACCGTATATGTTTTTTTATGTTTGTTCAGGGATTTTTTCGTCGTTTATGGGCCAATTTTGATAATATTTTTTGTTGTTGTAAAGTAGATAAGCGCAGTTTGGTACGCAGGATAAGGACACCAGGATCTGATGATGGCATCTCAGAGAAATCGAGGGCAACTTTCGAAAATTGTATGGACAACTAGTGTGTTTGTTCATCCTTTCCTTACTAATATTATAAATGTGAAAGTGTGTTTGTTTGTTTGTTTGTTTGTGACCCTTTCACGTCGCAACATGGCTATTATATGGTATGGTTTGTGTATGGGGATAGTTAGGAGGGTGGAGAGTGACGTAGGCTACTTTTTACCGCGGAAAAACATCTCATTCCTATGGGAAGATCGATGTTTTGTTAGTTGATAGATATTTAGTTCCGGATGTTGTTAATAGATGCCATTACTAAAATTCATTTGCAAGTTCTGAATCACGCTATCAAATAGTAGATGTAATTTACTTAAACCCTGGACTGTTCCCTGACTATGAAGCCCCACGTGACCAACGTCGTAAATCACGCCAAGGCAGCAGCTGTAGCGCTACGTCCAGCGCTCTCCTAGAGTCTCCCGTTGAGGGTCAAACCACCATCTGGAAGACCTACATCCGCCCCAGACTCACGTACGCGGCCCCAGCCTGGCACGCGCTCCCGAGTGAACCACAACTCAGGCGTCTACGCGTGGTTCAATCGAAGACGCTGCGCCGGCTGGCGGGGGCGCCGTGGTGCGTGAGGAACGCCACCATCCAGCGGGACCTCAGAGTTGAGAGCCTGGACGCCCACGTCCACGAGCAGCCCGACATGAACCACCTCGGACAAGACCGCAAGCCGCCGTCCGGTCGCAGATCGGCTCCTGCTGGGCTTCCCACCATCGGGTCTCACCTGGTAGGGCCTGATCGCCCGGGCGGCGTGAAAATCATCATGACTCCCCGGACTAGACACCCATACTCCACATCACCATCTGGACAATCTTCGAGGACCCATACAGGGTCCCAACCCAACGACCGGTCCGTTGTTACGGAGCGCGGCAGACACCTCAGTCAGGGGGCCACCGGCCCCGAAACTGAATCCCCACGGCTATGTTAGCCGTGAGTGAAGACAGGACGGATTCTGATGTTGATGTTCCAGTATGTCATATTATAGGCTTATCTTTGGCCGAGATTCCTACGGGAGCGGGACCTACGCGGCTGTTACCTACGGGTCCCGAAGCGAAGCGCGGGTGGTTCTCTAGTTAATAATAAGCGGTTTAAAAAATTGTTCATGTGTACACAATTGCTGCTTTATATAGTAGGACGTGGGACGTTGTAAACTTGTAAAGTAAGCAGTTAATAATGTGAAAGCTAATTAATTTGTTAAATGTTCCAGCTACACGCAGTGGGCGAGGCGGGCGAGTCGAGCGAGACGCAGGAGCGAGTCCTCGTGAGGTCGCGCCGGACTCGTCCGGTGGCACGTGGTATACCACGCAGGTGTGTCTTGTTAATACTTGTCAGTATCGGCACAAATTGTAAATTAGTACGGATGTAAAGCTTTGTACACTGCGCGCTCGAGCAACCCACACTTAGACACCGTCCACAGACACAGAATTTTGTTCGATAGTTTTTCAAAGTGATTCTATATTATGGTGTCTGTGAACGGTGTCTATGTGTGCATTGCTCGGGCAATGTGTGGAGCTTTACATGTGTGTACTGGTGTGTGATTTGTGATATTAATATTTTAGTTGGGGCACATGTGTGCATTTGTGCACACATTGTGTACACATGTACAGTCTGCGTTTGTGCGTGTGGGTAGTGGGTTATTATGTGCGTGCTTGCGTGTACGTACGTGCACGTTTTTACTTGTGCGTGTGCGATGCGTATTTTCAATTACTAATGTACTTTGATGTCTTAAATAAAAGAATACTGTTTTCTAAATCCATTTAATAGTTAAGCTCAAAATTGGTATTATTTATCTCATGTATGTATTTATAAATTCACTTAAGATTGTATTTATTTTTATATATTAAGATGTGACATTGTAAGTTAGATATAAATAATTTCAGATCGGCCCAATGGGCGTGGAATCCTCCCAGCAGGCGGCGACAACGGGCTGCCGCCCTGGACTAACCTGTCGCCGCTGTCCCGGGACTGGCAGGCCGCGCTCAGCAGGCTGCTGGCTCACCATCAGGTATTGTAGGGTTAAACCGGTTTTTGCAGTTTTTGTTTAGTTCAGGTCGCCTCTGATGATATTTGGGGTCAAGGTCTTAGTGGAACATGCTGGGCAAGTGTGTATTGTCAGGCAGGCATTGCTCAGTGTTAATAGTTTGAAATCAGCCTAAAGACAGGTTAAGGTGTAAGAAGAATACTCGGGTGTGCAGGGTTCCTCAGTTCCTCACAATGTTTTCTTGTACTGAAACTGGTGATAAAACATGATCTGATTGTTTTGTTCAATAAAAGAGCACATGTGTTAAGGATATAAAGCCAGGCTAGTGTTAACTATGCGATGTTAAAATGCTTGACTTTTATTTATTTCAATGCTTACATCAATATCCATTGGCGTTAAACTATTTGCAGTATGTAGTAGGAATGTATTATGTGCGTGCAATCACTGCTTCACCTCCGATCAGATCAACCAGGTTATTACTTAATTTTATGGAATTTATTAATTTTTATGTAATTATGTTAAAGTAACAAATGAACACGGGACACCCTTTTGCTGCATGACAAATGTGGCCGACCTCAAGACTCGTTTGAGTGTGGTTGGTCCAGTTAGTAGATGGTGTTAGGTTAGAATATTAGTGGGTTGGTTTGATTACAATTGTGAGGACAAGATCTGTTAGTGATAAGTAGTTAGTCCTGTTAGTGATATTACATAATATTAGTACTACATATTGTTTTCTAATTAGTTCTCCAAAGAAGGGTAGGGTATTTAAAAAAATGCCATTTTTCAAAACGGGCTTTTGTCTTCTGTCTGTTTTGTCAAAATAGACTATTGGGGTTGTCTGGAAAGATCGATATGTAGCGATAAGACCGCCTTTTGCACTTTACCATCTCTTTATGTTGTTGTTGATGTCTTTTTCTTAAAGAGTTATTGAGTTGACAAATTGAAACACTCGTATCTGTGGGCAGGTCGTCGTCGACGTCGACATGGGAGCCCTCTCCGCAGCCCAGCCCTCCGCCTCCGGCTCTGAGCCGCGCGCCGCTCGCGGCCGCGCACCTCCGGCTCCTCCTCAGACTGCTGCTGCGGCTCCTGCTGCGGCGGCTCAGCCACGCGCTGCGCGAGGACGAGGTGCGTGTGACGTCACTTGTGGGTGTGCTGTGACGTGACGGCGGCGGGGGTAGGGACCTGATGCGGGGGCGAAGGAGGGGAGAGTTCGGTTGTGATGTGATGTTAGTGGAGTAGTGGAGATGCTGACCAAGTAGCCACATGCACAGTGTATAGTAAACAAAACATTGCGTCACACGCGTCATGCTGACACTGGCTGATCAGTACCTCTATTATCAGTTGTTGTAGTAAACGCAACTGTTGATGCTATCGTGATGTTTTACAGGCGAGACTGGAGGAGGCGGCCGCGGTCGAAGCGGCGCTACGGAGCGAGCTGCAGCAACGGGACTCTGTGAATTTGGGGAAATATTATATGTAAACTAGCGAACCGCCCTCGCTTCGCTTCGGGACCCGTAAGTATCAACCGCGTAGGTCCCGCTCCCGTAGGAATTTCGGGATGATAATAAACTATCACCAAAATTAATTCAGGTTAAATTAAATTAAACTTAGAAATAAAGCTTACGACAAAATAATAGCAAAGTAGCAAAGGATCACAGCAAGATTAATTCAGATTAAACTTGGAAACGCGGCAAGTTTGGTATGGCAGTGGGTTCGACCAAATTTGATTACCATAAAAACGGTTCTAGTGTGTTAATCTTAAAAGATAGACATATACTGTCGTGGACATTTTTTTAGATCATTTCAAGAGGAATAATTCTTTCATACATATATTTTTGGTATCTTGAATCGTTTTCGCAACGCATGCAACGAAAGCCCTCGAGAATGAATAATTTTCCCCGTTTTTTCCACATTTTCCATTATTTCTTCGCTCCTAATCGTTGCAGCCGCGTGTCGGCCGCCTTGCTGCTGTCGGCGGCTGCCCTGCTGCTGTCGGCGGCTGCCCTGCGCACGCGGCGGCCATCCTGCTGCTGTCGGCGGCCGCGCCGACCGACCGACCCGAGGTATTGTTATAGGACGATTCCACCAAAACCGTAACATACGATTCCACCAAAACAGTGTGCAGCACACTTGTTCACAAACATTGCAAGCGGAAGCAAGAATGAGTTCGCGAACAACGCGTGTACGCATCCACGCGAGTCCACTGCATACATGTATGTGTACCTACGCAGAGTGCCGCACACTGAAGGAATCGCATCCTAATTTTACAAATTCATATAAATACCTTAAAATAAATCGAGACATATGACAAAATTTTATTCAAGTTGGTTTATAGGAAATCGTGTCTTTTCAAAGTGTGTGGATTGAGTGAGCATAAGAAAGCATTTGTAACTTTTTTTATACGGCAGTAGGCGATTGGTATCTAAAAACGACAACTTTACAAAGGTTTTACAAAAAGCTAGTACACAAATGTTAAATGTATCCTTCACGGATTCATAGATCAGAGTGATCTTAGGTGAGAACTGAGTGAGCATACATTAACTGATATATCTCGCGTTTTATCTTTTTACAAATTGTGAGATTGCTTTTACAATTGTTTCTATACTTTTACTAAATAACTAGCATAATGTTATTAATTTTATTTAGGGTGCTCACTCAATCCACATACACACTTAATATGTTACCACTAATTCTACGTTTCTAAAGCATTTGCGATGATTCCTTAACGGTGCACCGACTCTCCGCAGCGCTGCCCTCCACCGCCGGCTCGGTGCCGCGCGCCGCTCGCGGCCGCGCAGGAGGTGGTCGCCGCAATGGGACCCAAACGGTACGATCCATGTTGTATCGAACAACAGGGATCGGTGGGCCCTTCGACACAAACCACAACAACGGGGTACGTCTTTGGTTGATATCGAATACGAAAATTATAATGGCTGACGACTTACCTGATCGCTCCAGCTTTAGTATGCTAAAGGAAGTCACTAGTCAGTACGTACCAGTCAAGGGAATGGGGATCCCCAAAGGAGTAGACCAATATGAATGACTAAATACTACTCTAAGCCTCTAAGGGAAATTAATAATACTAATGGGAAAAGGATACGTGTGTCCGTCTCGTGACTCCGGCGTCACGCACACTTGGGGTGGCAGCTCCTGGATTGCCGCTGCAGCCAGCTATACCCAACTCGTCACCACGTACACAATATTTGCACTTTCCACTACCGTAGTAGACCGTAAGAAAGGCTTTTTACACGAGAATCGGGAACCGCGGTAATTATCCCGTTCGCTAGTTCACACGCACCGACGCCATCACGATCATGCCATAATCTCGACTCCCTCGATTGGCTAGCGCGCACGCATCCTATTGGCTCATATTTCAAATAGAATACGCGCGATCACCGAGTATGCACGAAGTTGCTCTTCCGAACACCGTATGCGAATATCGCGGTTTATTTGAATTTAGAAACGAGGAATCTATTCCGAACACATGTCGAAAATCAATAACTTTTTTGTTTCTTGGCCTTTTCAATTGAAATTTTGTACACATATCACTACATAGTATAAAACAAAGTCGCTATTTTTGTCTGTTTGTCTGTATGCTTAAATCTTTAAAATTACGCAACGGATTTTGATGCGGTTTTTTGTAATAGGTAGAGTGATTCAAGATAAAGGTTTTTATGTATAATAACATCTATTAAATAATGGAGAAATACTGTTAATTTCAGGGTTTCTAATGTGGTGTCGTAAATTCTTACATTTCTTGCCGCTTACATTGCGTACGCAGGCTTAACCTTACAGGATTTATAAAAATAATGTACTAAGTATTGTACACCTTGAAAAGGTCTACAGAAAAGTCCGCGATGGTATATGTCTATCTCTTATCGATATCCCACAAAACCATTTTTTGTCATTTACTTTTTACGGCAAATAATAGCTAATTTTCGAAGCGATTTTAAGCACTACAGCATTATTCTTTATTTAATTAAATACCTCAAATAGATTGTTGATTTAACATAGATTTATATGGCCTTTTACAGCACATAATTTCTTTGAATATTTTTGAAGATATTACAGATTTAAAAATACATTGCGTAGCGTTTGCGGCGGTACCTATCGGCCGGCAGCCGCCGACCGCAGCGCGACGCGACGCGTTCCTATAAATAGCGCGTCGGAGGCCGCACTTATGAAATAAAATATTATTTTGAAGTTATTATGTAAAAAAAGGAAGGCATGTAATATCATATATGTAATAGGCTACTGTTTAGCCGAGATTCCTACGGGAGCGGGACCTACGCGACTGTTACCTACGGGTCCCGAAGCGAAGCGCGGGCGGTTCTCTAGTTCTTGAATATATATACTATTATAATAAAGAACCGCCAATATTTTAAAAATAATGTTTATTTCGTAAGAGCATGTCAAAATCGTATCATTTATTTTTCTACATAAAAAGGAAATAAGAATTCTTGAAGTCATTTTATATTATTCATATATATTGTATTTATATTAGTCATATACCCGTGCGAACCCAGAGCGGGCCGCTATGTTTTTATATACAACGTTCACAGTTTTTCTGTAGTGTATTTAGTATCAGCATTGCACCCGTGCGAAGCCGGGGCGGGTCGCTAGTAAGCTATAAAACAAAAATAAAAATGCGTGGAATCGATTCAGTTATCAGTTACCGATTCTGAACAAAGTAGTCTCAGGAAGTGCGTTTATTCTGTTACACGTAAAACTCTTCTGTTAGGTACTGCGTGACTGACTGTCAGACAACTCACAGTCGAAACTACTGAACGCAAAAAGATGAAATATACCGTGTATTTGCATTGGAGAGTGTAGACAAGCACTGACAGAGAATTTTTTTGAAATTCCCTTTGCCTAGGGAAATAAACAGCGGGGGACTTTTATTTTTTATCTAATCCCTTGACACTTTGTATACAGGTTCTTTAAGTGACCGCAGATTGGGATTATTTTCGAAAAATCCAGGCAGAAAATGATACTTACCAACCAATCTCCTTCCACAGACACCAAAAGACGATAGAAGACCTGCGCAAACAATTAGAGGACAAGGAGAAGCAGAAAGAGAGGCTGCAGGCCAAGTTCCAGGCACAGCTAGCGGTAAGGAGGAGGAGAAGGAATATTAATAGGAATATTAATTAACAGGTGGCAGGGCCTAGAGCTCACCCGGGGAAGCACCACCGCCCGCCACGGTACTTAGTACCATTCCTACCGTGTAATAATTGTTTTAAGAGCAATTGTGTTCCGGATAGGAAGGTGTGGAGCCGGTTACACTTTTTTAGAGGCGACCATCTCAGTCCGTCCGTCAGTCCGTCAGTCTGTGGCCGAATTAGAACGAGACTCGTTGGGTCTATCTGGGTGGGTCACAGTTGTCATGAGCGGCAGCGGAAGGTGGTGCTGCATGCTCGTTTGCTGTAAGAGGAGGAGAGGAGAGGGACACATTGGGTTTAGTCGGTTATCGGTAAACTTGTTTCGATCGGTTACGTGTTGTAAATTTGTAGTGGTTCGGAAGAGCTTCGTGTGGTTTATACCAGATTCACTTTGAAAGGTACATAGTACTTCAGATAATTTTAACATGCTTAAAGGCTAAAGAAGTGGAGGGGTCAGTGGCCGTCCTAACGTCCTGACAATGCTCAACTTACTTTACCGTTCAAAACAATTTCTAGAACACATACTGATTTCAAATGACAGTAACGCATTGATTAATATTTCCATGTATAATTTGAGTTCCTCATTGCAGAATCTGGAGAACGACATGATGGCTCGTGAGCGAGAAAAAGAAGAAACACTGAGCCAGGCGCTCAATGAGAACGCCGCCTTGCGCACGAAGCTGGAGGAACAGGTACCACACCGGTTTTATGATTTTTAAAATGTTCGTACGCAAGTCTGACTAGGTCTAGATTGGTTTATAACGTTTTTAACCGAGTCGGAAAAGTTAAAATGTAATTTGAATTTATTTTTGTACAGACTTCCAAAATGAAGTCGTTCTCATTTTGACGTTTTTATGTTATCTCAGTACTTTGTACTGGGTGAACCGATTTTATGATTCTTTTATATTCAAAAACTGGTAGATAACTGTCTCGAGTTCCCATTTAAGTTAAAACTAGAACTGATGATTTGTTTTTGCGTTATCCCCAATAATGCGTATTTAAAAACTTGGATTAAATTGTGGTTGACATTTTTTTTGCTAAATCATTTTTGTATCACCAGGCGAGCAAGATTAGCGAGTTAGCGGGCGAACTGCGGGCGGTGAAAGAGAGATTGCAGGCGAGAGACGCCCAGTTAGAGGAGGCGGCCGCGTCTGCTGCCGCGCTGCGGACGGAGCTGGAGCGGCGGGACGCTGTGAGTGTGGGCTGTGGGGAGTCTCGCTATGGGACTGAGTAGGGTATACCACGTGGTGGAATATATGTAAATAACGCCGCAAGCTCATAGCCTCACACGAGAGTCCATGTGTCGTGGGCGGCATGGACCACACGAGACAACACACATGACAGGCAGACCGAGAATGGAAATTTAAACTCATCATTCAAATTTCCGCCTCGCTAGGAATCGGAACCAGGAATTTGAAAGGCGAACCGTTAAACATTTAATATAAATATTATTTACGGTAACTAAAGGTGTAAAAACATTAATTAAAATGATATTTTTTGGTTATTTATAACCCTTATTGTTAATTTTAAACACTTGGATTTAAATTTTAGAAAATTATCTTAGTCCGATTGTGTGTACTGTGTACACCGAATTTGAGTGTGTGGTGTATAGTCTAGTAATCAATCTCTCACAATATCGGACACAATAGATCAGAAATGCTCGCAGTATCCTCATGGGACCTAGTTTCCGATCCTAGGAAACCCGAATAATAACTCCATCTTTCCATTGGCATTGTTACAGATAATACGGCACCTGTGGAGCGGATGCACAAAGCGAGTGCTGGCCACGGTTGGCGAGCTTGTGCTCAAGCCGGCTGCCAGATAGCGACACGGTATGTCACAGTCCTCCTTGGGAGCTCCTTGCCGCTTCCCCTTCCGAGACCACAGACCACAGATACTACACCGGTACAGATGGAAAGTTCCAAACATTGCGCATTAGACAAGCACGTAGGTACGAATACACACATACAAACCTAAATGCATGAAGGCACGCACGTATGTAAGAGTGTAGTAAGATTCTTCTAAATCAGTCGCAGACGTGTTGCTTGCTATCGTAGTCGCGTCTACAGAAAAGTGTAACCGGCTCCTTGCCTTTCTAAATGAAATGAAATTGCTGTTAAAACAATCATTATTACACAATACAACTTTGTAGACTAATAACTATAGTCAGCTATTTACATAAAGCTTAGTTTCAACGCGGCCGTTCGCACAAGACGATTATTTCGAAGGGTTTTGCGCCCCCTACGGGTAATTGCACTATTATCCTGTCGCAAGCGTCGGCCCGCGTATACAAGAGTAATTTTGTAGGTCAAAGCAAGAATACTTGAGTTATTCCGGTCTTGTAGTGTATTTAGTATCAGCATTGCACCCGTGCGAAGCCGGGGCGGGTCGCTAGTTACCTATACGATCAAGTGCGATCTAGACAATTCGAAGACGAACTCCGGCCTATCTATAGGTATAATTCTTTAAATATTGATATATAATAGGCAATAGTATAATGCTTTGTTGCAATAAATATGAAACTCGGATCAGACATCCACTTCCGCAGTAGGATTTCCTTTTTTAACCGACTTCAAAAAGAACGAGGTTCTCAATTCGACCGTATAACTATATGCTTTTTTTATGTTTGTTCAGCGATTTTTTCGTCGTGTATGGGTCGATTTTGATAATTCTTTTTTTGTTGTAAAGTAGACATGCGCAGTGGGGTCCTTTTATCACCAGGATCACCAGGATCTGATGATGTCATCTCGGAGAAATCGAGGGCAACTTTCAAAAATTGTAGGGACGACTAGTGTGTTTGTTAATGTTTTCATAAGTACATGAAAGCGCTATAAATTCATGAAGGTCTGGAGTCGATCTGATGAAGCCGAAAGACAGTCAAGGGAACTCCTCAACGAGCTTTGGGCTTGATTAATTTGTAGTGACGAGAACTTTACACCTACATGTTGAATTAAGCGCCATCTGGCGAGTAGTTTTTGAGTTATTTCTGCTTATCGAGGTTGAAGTCGGTTATTTTTTTTGTAAAAAGCAATAATCATCTAATCTTTATTGTATTTATAGCGGCTGTCCTGCGCACGCGGCGGCCGCCTTGCTGTAGTAGTTGCGGCCTGCGCAACTACTACAGCAAAAACATCCGAAAGACGGCCCGCAAGCCCTTCGTGTACCACTACGTCGGCGATCCAAGAAATGTGCCCTAGGCCACGGGGAATCCTGGTGTTATTTATTTATTTATACTAAGTAAGCGAAACTAACATTGTTTTTTAAGTTGTACGTCATTCAACCTTAGCCTGGCAAACCATTTTTTTAGGGCCCAGCGTGTCCAACAAGCTTACTCAAACGAGTAATACGTGGATATTGTTACACTTTTTAGAGGCGACCATCTCAGTCCTCAGGGGTAGCAACGCATCTGTGACCGAATTAGAACGAGACTCATAGGGATGGTTAGTCCAGTTAGTAGATGGTGTTAGAATATTAGTTGGTTAGTTTGTTAATAAGTGTGAGGACAGGGACTGTTAGTGATAATTGGTCCTGTTAGTTAATGTTAGTAAAAGTCCAGTTAGTTAGTCCAGTTAGTTATTGTGAGTCTCGTTCTAATTCGGTCACAGATGCGTTGCTACCCCTGAGGACTGAGATGGTCGCCTCTAAAAAGTGTAACATAATATCCACGTATTAAGGACTGCGCACATTATAACAACGCCACACCCACTCCACGCCAACTCCACTCCGTTCCCACTCCGACCGTTTTGTTCACCGTCGACGAGTCGACCACGCGTGGTCAACTCGTCGACGGTGATCGACCCACTCGTTGGTTTTTACTTAACGAATGCTCACAGTCGAGTCTTGTAACGTTAGCTTAGTAACTTCATTATCGAATTTTAAGCGGTATAGTGATAAGTAGGTACCTTAAAGTGTTTAAATGTCTCCGATTACATTATATTCAAAATCGTGAGTTCCCGTTTGCATTTAAAATGTTTTCTGTCCTCGATGATATAAGTTTAAAATCATATATTATGAACCAGTACGGGCTGGAATTAGTTAAAAGGATAAAACAGTTGAAAATCGTAAGTACCGTCGTAAATCGTAGTTTAAAATGTTTAATATCCGCGATAATATACCTAAGCTTAAAATCATATTATGTTGCGAACAGGGGCGCGCCGGCATTCGTAAATAGAGAAAACAATAGAAAATTGTGAGTACCCCGTTTGCATATAGAATATTTAGTGTCCGCGATGGCATAAGAATAAAATCATATTGAAGAACCAGTAAATTAACGTTCCTTCCAAGGACGCGCGCCTCGTGCTGGCCAGCGACCTTGATTTCGCGCCAATCAATGTGTGAGCGCGAATAAAATAAAAATAATTTTTCATCCCACCTATTCGAAAAAGACGACTTGGTTCGGTCTTAAGGGGATCCAAAGTTGGTGTTTTCTATTTAGCGGGCGGGAATGAATTTTCATATAACTTTTCCTGCCCGTTATTTAAATAATAGTCGGGTTAGTCGGGTGACTGTGACAGTATTATTCCTGAATTTGAGGCATTTTTGAATTTATATAATAGGAAATAGTAATAATGCTTTGTTGCAATAAATATGAAACTCGGATCAGACATCCACTTCCGCAGTAGGATTTCCTTTTTAAACCGACTTCAAAAAAGAAGGAGGTTCTCAATTCGACCGTATAATTATATGCTTTTTTATGTTTGTTCAGCGATTTTTTCGTCGTGTATGGGCCGATTTTGATAATTCTTTTTTTGTTGTAAAGTAGACATGCGCAGTGGGGTCCTTTTATCACCAGGATCACCAGGATCTGATGATGTCATCTCGGAGAAATCGAGGGCAACTTTCAAAAATTGTAGGGACGACTAGTATGTTTGTTAATGTTTACATACATAAGTACTTACATGAAAGCAATTTCATGAAGGTCTAGAGTCGATCTGATGAAGGCGATGAAGCCGAAAGACAGTCAAGTTAACTGCTCAACGAGCTTTGGGCTTGATTAATTTGTAGTGACGAGAACTTTACACCTACATTATGAATTAAGCGCCATCTGGCGAGTAGTTTTTGAGTTATTTCTGCTTATCGAGGTTGAAGTCGGTTATTTTTTTGTAAAAAGCAATAATCATCTAATCTTTATTGTATTTATAGCGGCTGCCCTGCGCACGCGGCGGCCGCCCTGCTGCTGTCGGCGGCTGCCCTGCGCACGCGGCGGCCATCCTGCTGCTGTCGGCGGCTGCCCTGCGCACGCGGCGGCCATCCTGCTGCTGTCGGCGGCTGCCCTGCGCACGCGGCGGCCATCCTGCTGCTGTCGGCGGCCGCGCCGACCGACCGACCCGAGGTATTGTTATAGGACGATTCCACCAAAACCGTAACATACGATTCCACCAAAACAGTGTGCAGCACACTTGTTCACAAACATTGCAAGCGGAAGCAAGAATGAGTTCGCGAACAACGCGTGTACGCATCCACGCGAGTCCACTGCACCTTCCTATCCGGAACACAATTATTGTTGTTAATACACGGTAGGAATGGTACTAAGTACCGTGGCGGGCGATGGTACCTACTTCCCCGAGTGTGCTCTAGGCCCTACCACCTATAGTTTGTGTTTTAGTTATCTCTATTATTATTGACTTGGACTCCATTGTTGTTCTCATATTATTACTTGCCAATTGTTTGTTAAATGTATTATGTTGTATGAACAGGCGAGTGACAACTGCGAGTTGGCCGGCGGCGTGCAGATCAAGGCCGAAGAGCAACATAAGTTGCATACACCCAGAATGGGCAACATTCCCACATAACACATAACATAAGCATTGTAAATTGTAAATAAATTGCCTTTTGATTGACGTTTGACTTTCAATACCTATGCGTAGAATATTCCTAGAGATAGAGATAGGAATATACTTAGATAGAGACGCCCTAAACCCGCGTCGGCTTAGTATCACAGATTTATCGATATATAATTTTTCCTGCCTTATGCATAAGGCTACAGTGGGTGCACGGGGAAATATAAATTCCACGTGCACCCACTGGTGGGTGAAGCTAGCTGTTGCCCGCGGCTCCGCCCGCGTGGAACTCAGTGTGTCACAAAGTTATTCTTGCGTTAATCCCGACCCCACACATATTAAGACACACTCCCCACATCTTAAGAACAGTAGATTTATGAACGATCTCTTAAGATAAAATTAAACTATTTAGAAGTGTTGTATGACTCCAGTACTATTAGTCCAAGATCCCAGGGCCACCAGACGTCACGTATTTTCTGACGAAGGAAATGTTGACGATTGAGTAGTGAGTATGTACTAAGAACGCATGCCTACCTGCTAGCTTGCTCAGACGGCCAATTTTCAGGTATCAGGTAATCAAGGTACATAAAAACATTACTTACCTCACGTAAATTCTCCAAGCTGATTTTTACGTATATTTTAGACAATATCCTTAAAAATAAGTCGCCAATACTCCCAGACACTTTCCGTCGGCCGTATTGCTTTGCAGACGCTTTAAAGCTCCCAAATTTATTAGAGTCTCCAACGCCTGACGCATTTTAATTGCACCAATTTGCTTTACGCATCTCACGCAATGCGTACAAGTACCTACCGTATGTATGTTACTGTCTTTTGGGCTCTCTTTGAGGGCATGAGAGCATGAATAGGGACGAAACTGAAAACGTAATTCAATGCGTGATATTCAAACGGAAACGTTACTAAAGGGTATATTTTGTTTTTTAATTTGTAGTAGAATATCTACTTTTGTAAATGGCACCACCAAACGAAAATGAAGTTAGCAACAAATGGTCATAATTACGCATTGAAGACAGGTATTCAAACAGTGGCGGTTTTTTGGTCTCAAAACTTGTACGATATTTCAAAAAAATTCAGTGTTTACGTGATAAAAGTTTATTAAATACATAAAGTAACTCATATTAGACGTGGTAATTACAAAGGTAAGTCAAAATACTTAGCAATTTTTAAAAACAATAAACTTTTCCGAGTCGAAGTATTTTGTATTATCTTTTGGGGTTAAAAGGAACGGATTGTGGGCGAATAGGAAAGTCCTAGGTATGAATAAAAACTCCGACCGTTTCAATAGGTGTAGCCGCTGTTGTCCAGGTATTAAAGTAAAACTTGGTACAAGGCAATGAAATTAAACAACCACACAGTTCACGGTAAAGAGTTGTAATGAATAATAAAAGACAGTAACATACATACGGTAGGTACTTGTACGCATTGCGTGAGATGCGTAAAGCAAATTGGTGCAATTAAAATGCGTCAGGCGTTGGAGACTCTAATAAATTTGGGAGCTTTAAAGCGTCTGCAAAGCAATACGGCCGACGGAAAGTGTCTGGGAGTATTGGCGACTTATTTTTAAGGATATTGCCTAAAATATACGTAAAAATCAGCTTGGAGAATTTACGTGAGGTAAGTAATGTTTTTATGTACCTTGATTACCTGATACCTGAAAATTGGCCGTCTGAGCAAGCTAGCAGGTAGGCATGCGTTCTTAGTACATACTAACACTACTCAATCGTCCACATTTCCTTCGTCAGAAAATACGTGACGTCTGGTGGCCCTGGGATCTTGCTCTATATATTTGAACGTTACTTTATGACCTTTATGTATTTCTAATTTAATGTAAGTACCATGTGACTAAGACGAAAATAAATTCATTTTGTAACCATCTTGTCTTTATTTTTTACTCTCTTAAACCGATGTTTAGTAAAGAGCATGGATTGAGTAAATCAAACACAAAAGTCATAGAAAAAAATAATTTTATTTACAATAATCATAATAAAGCCTCTCCAGCGCTCGGTTCGTCTGATTCATGAGCGCGGTGACTTCTTGAAGTTGGCGGCGGCCCTCCGCCGCCGCCTCCTCCATTTCCCGTATAGTCTGTAACAATGGAGAGATGGAGTTATTATTCGGGTTTCCTGGGATCGGAAACTATCTGATCTATTGTGTCCGATATTGTGAGAGATTGATTACTAGACTATACACCACACACTCAAATTCGGTGTACACAGTACACACAATCGGACTAAGATAATTTTCTAAAATTTAAATTTTAAATCTAAGTGTTTAAAATTAACAATAAGGGTATGATAAGGGTTATAAATAACCAAAAAATATCATTTTAATTAATGTTTTTACACCTTTAGTTACCGTAAATAATGTTTATATTAAATGTTTAACGGTTCGCCTTTCAAATTCCTGGTTCCGATTCCTAGCGAGGCGGAAATTTGAATGATGAGTTTAAATTTCCATTCTCGGTCTGCCTGTCATGTGTGTTGTCTCGTGTGGTCCATGCCGCCCACGACACATGGACTCTCGTGTGAGGCTATGAGCTTGCGGCATTATTTATTTATATTACCTACTTATACTAGGAGCATGCGGCATTATTTACATATATTCCACCACGTGGTATACCCTACTCAGTCCCATAGCGAGACTCCCCACAGCCCACACTTACAGTGGCGCAGTCGCCCAGCCGCTTCAGTTTTTTCCGCAGCGAGGCCACCAAGTCTAAGTCCAACTCCTCGTCGGGTCGCCTGTGGAAGGAGATTGGTTGGTAAGTGTCATTTTCTGCCTGGATTTTTCGAAAAAAATCCCAATCTGCGTTCACTTGTGTCACTTAAAGAACCTGTATACAAAGTGTCAAGGGATTAGATAAAAAATAAAAGTCCCCCGGTTATCCCGCTTTTTATTTCCCTAGGCAGAGGGAATTTTAAAAAAAAGTGTGTGTCAGCTACGACGCACGATTGGAGTTTACTCCTTACGAACGATAATTATGATATATATCGAATAGAAAAAAAGGGTAAATGAACGCATCTGCTAAAATGATAAGAGAAACAAACATATATCTGTAATTATTCGGATTATTTATATTACTTCAATAAAGCGTATTACATAAGTATGTTACAAAATAATATAAATAAAACTTTATTTAAAATTTCGAACTTGGCGAGGTGCACTGCCGTGCACCAAGTATTATAAGAAATAGGAAACGAAAAAATAATTTTAATGAATAATGAACAAAACAAAAGGGGTATTTTTTGTGGAACTTGGCTTAGACACTACCGTGTCTCTAATGAAGCTAATATTCGAATTTGAAATATGTATATTTTTTTTATCAATTGTATTTCATATAAACTTGGCTTGAACACTGCCGTGCACCCTATTAATCAACGACCAAATAAATAATAAACGAAATAAAACTTTATTTAAAATTTCGAACTTGGCGAGGTGCACTGCCGTGCACCAAGTATTATAAGAAATAGGAAATAAATAATTTTAATGAACAAAACAAAAGGGGTATTTTTTGTGGAACTTGGCTTAGACACTACCGTGTCTCTAATGAAGCTAATATTCGAATTTGAAATATGTATATTTTTTTTTATCAATTGTATTTCATATAAACTTGGCTTGAACACTGCCGTGCACCCTATTAACCAACGACCAATTATAAATAATAATAATAAATGCTACTATATGCATTTATTATACAGCATGCATACCCTGTACTCGGCAGCAGTAAACAAGTTGTGGCAGAACTTCGTAATACGCAGGCGCGCAACACACACGTACAAACATACGCACAGTACAACTATACAGTGAGACTTCTTTTTCCGAGGGGGAAATCTTCTAAAGATACCCATGGTGGGTTATGTAGGATTTCTACCTACTAAAACCCCCTCGTCTGCCATCCGCCGCATATTTGGTGAGGATCCGGGATCTCACAAGAACGCACCGGTGCCTCCCCTGCGTGTAGTTTCCTCCTTTGAGATCCGCTACACGTATGGCAGTTATCGCCGACGCCTTCTACGAGCAGGATCGGCCCTCTCCCGATCCCGCTCGGCGGACTCCTTCCTAACCATGACAGTTTCGCAGAAGGAGACCACAGCTTTCCAGGCTGCTTTCTTCGCCAGCATAGCTGCTACTACTGCTGACAGAGAGAGATCTTCCCCGATCTGCTCGACCAAGGAGCACCGCTCATTTGCCCACGCTGGACAAATCTCAAGCGTGTGCTGAGCGTCATCCCGGTGGTCTCCACAGTGGAACTTGGCTCAGACACTACCGTGTCTCCGATGAAGCTAATATTCGAATATGAAATATATAAACTATACAGTGAGACTACGAAGTATCGCGCAAAGACGAGACCCCGAGAATGAGATACGCTGTGTAATGTATTCCATCTCATTCTTTTACACGTTCAATCCTACAGATTTATATGTTTGTCTCTTTCTACATAACGCCTCAACTTTCGTGTTTCACTTGATTTTACTCCTCATAAAATTCCCGTACCGGGCCTTATAACTCAAATCGTTTCTTAAGGAGTAAACTCCAAAAATCTCTGTCAGTGCTTGTCTACACTCTCCAATGCAAATACTCGGTATATTTCATCTTTTTGCGTTCAGTAGTTTCGACTGTGAGTTGTCTGACAGTCAGTCACGCAGTACCTAACAGAAGAGTTTTACGTGTAACAGAATAAACGCACTTCCTGAGACTACTTTGTTCAGAATCGGTAACTGAATCGATTCCACGCATTTTTAGTTTTGTTTTATAGCTTATTATTTTTTTATTTAAGAAACAGGGTTCGAAGGATATATATCAATGATATATATCTGATATATATCCGATATATAATATATATCAAGCGATTTTTTATGATATATATCAAAACAAAATTGGTTTAAAATATTTATAATTATTATTAAGTAAATCTTTCGTGTTTGTTGCTGTATTTTTACTTCTCAAATGTAGAGACATGGTAGTACAGTTAAAACATACTCCGCAATAGTAATAATGGAGTGCCGTAAGCTTTATACTTCGAAATCCAGGTTAAGTCGACGAATCTTTATACCTTACCTACATATAAACTTTGAAATTTATTTGTAACAGTAAACATAAATAAAGTTTTAGTTAAAATCTGCTGCTTTTCGTGTGGTACTATTTAAATTTGAGCGACATAGACCTAGTTTTCATGTATCACAAATCACAAGATTTACTTGACGAAGCTAAAGAACTTTTAATAATGACCAGTAATGAATAGATTGGTATTTGCAACTTTTTTATTATGTTAATAGTTATAAAGCTTCTTATATGACAAATGTAAATTAAATTATATGACTAATATAAATACAATATTAATTTATGAATAATATAATGACTTCAAGAATTCTTATTTCCTTTTTATGTAGAAAAATAAATGATACGATTTGACATGCTTTTACGAAATAAATATTATTTTTAAAATATTGGCGGTTCTTTATTATAATAGTATATACATATATTCAAGAATATGTGTACAAAATTTCAATTGAAAAGGCCAAGAAACAAAAAAGTTATTGATTTTCGACATGGATCGTACCGTTTGCTCCCTCGACGGCGCCCTCCTGCGCGGCCGCGAGCGGCGCGCGGCACCGAGTCGGAGGTGGAGGGCAGGGCTGGGGAGAGTCGGTGCACCGTTAAGGAATCATCGCAAATGCTTTAGAAACGTAGAATTAGTGGTAACGTATTAATGCTCGTGACTGTACGCTAAAAAACGAATACAAAGAAAGCGTGCAGGTTAATGCCGTGTGAACTCAGCCCTAATGTTCGTTGCACATTTTGCGATTTGTACATTTTGCGCATTGTGTACATTTTGCGATTTGCACATTTTTGGAGTTGTGTACATTTTGCGTTTTGTACATTTTGCGCCGAAGCGTTAAATATTATACCACAAATTAGATAATACAGATGTTAAGTTTCATACAAAGTGCCGAAAACCAACGCACACATAGACACGGTTCACATACACCAAAAATCGGAACATATCGGACCACTCGGACCGCGGTTGTTATTTCCAGCAATATGAAATTTATAATTCACAAATTAGATACTTTTCCTAAGAAATGGGGTTATTATAATTATTATCTTAGTGGTTGTTTTTATTCGACGAAAAATTGTGCATTATAATTTTTTTGACATTCAGTTGCTACAGAAAGGTACAATAAGTCCTTACTTGCTTGTAATTCAATGATTTATTACTAAACTTGTGTTTAACACCAAACCACCCAAATCGTGCAAAGAATGCACGAAACAATCAAATGCAAGTGAAAATAATTCGTGCGTCTCAATATTGAGCATGACCAACAGTCTGTTCACCGACCATTTTTTTGTTCGTAAAAATATTGCGGGTAATTGCGCATGGTGCATGGTGCTATACATTTATTGCGTTTTTAACATTGAGATACTATGTACTAAAGTACTAGAGAAGCAATCCTCATACTAATGCGTTCTAAAAAGTGTAGCCACTTTTCAACCGCAATGACGTAGCTTTTGAATATGGAATCGCGGAATGGGGTTGCCTACCCATGTGAAATTTTGGTTAATTTTCCCCACAGAAAACGCTGAATACTTCATATAAATAAAATAAAGTTTAAAATAATCGATTTATGTATTTATTGGAAATATTTAAGGAATTAAATAAATAAGACACTATTTTTATATTTTTTTATTTGTACGTAGTTCTGAAGAAATTACAATGTAGGTATTTATTGTAACTTACTAACAAAAATATAGTGTAAAATTTTAAAATATACCATACTAGTTTTTACCCGACTGCGCCAGGAGGGTAATGTTTTTCGAGTGTATGTATGTATGGATGTTTATTTCTTTGTCAAACTCTACCAGCTGGACAGATTTTGACATATAGTCGTACAAGGATCTTTTGGCGCGTGGATGACAAAAGATCCATGTAAGACTGTATGAGGTGTTGTTGAAATGTTCAGAATTGTGGAAGTGTCATCGACTATATATATTCTCAAAATGACGCCCGCAGATAAAGCAGTCGGGTTTTTTTTATTTTTATACATGAGTGAGTTATCATAACTTTTATTACTTTAAATCGCTGACAAAAAGAGACACACAGAGGTTACATTTAGCCATATCTATGCAGTTGATATTGATTTATGTAGACTAATGTAGAGTAACATTTTCATTATAAAGAAAAAGTATACAGGATTAATGCATTTAATTCTAAAGAATTGTGATTTTCATAATCATATACAAATATAAATAGAGACTTAAATTAACAATTCTCCTCGTCTCCCAGCAGATACATTTTTAATCGGCAAATTATTTTCCTCATTTTTTGTTTTCGTGGCGATTCAGTGATTTTTATTTCTTCGTCGGTTTCCTCAGAATCGACATCCATATTTTGTTCCCTTTTGCGTTCCATCTGCTCCTCAGAATAATGGTCCTAAAAATATACAATTTATTACAGCTGAAACAGCAGTTTAATTTTTTATTTTATTTCTACATACTTATTGCGGCGTTCAGGATCTTTAGGCACCCTGCTGCAGCGTTGTTATTGTTAAAGCTTTATTAAAATAATTTACTTTATAATTTACAATTTTTCCCATAAATATGGGGAACTCAAACAAAGTTCTATATGGTAACACTCAACCTAATGAAAAATAAATCTAAATATTGTATTTATTTTATTGCGTTTTTTCGTAGATAAATAACAAAGAAATAATAAACTTACTTGTGAAACGTGATTCCGGTTGCCTTATTAACCGTTTGTGACGGTGAATCTCATTCTTTCACGGTGCATTTAACCAAAAATTTAAAGAATTTGAAAATTTTTCGTTCCGACGTTATTTGTCAAGCGTCACACGGAACACTAAACTGACGTTAGCTTCACATATGTCCCTGGACATATGTGAAGTGGCGACGCTTTGGCGCGAAGATTACTCATCTATACATATACATCAATGGTTTTTAAGGGTTCCTTACCGCTCTAATTATACGATATAACATGTAAAAATAGAAAAGAAAACAGAAACATAAACATAAAGAAAACATCCTATTGGTATAACAAATACTGAACTTACTTGCATCGGTTGCCGCATCTCCGTTCTGCATCTTATCTATTATTTTACTCACTAAACTGACAGACAGAACAGTCACACAAAACAGAACAAGAATAAAAACAAATGCAACCAAGTTCGCGATCATAGAAAAAGTTTAATTTAATTCTATCTCCTATCGGAGTTCGCGATGTAGTGGCCAGTTGTATCACAAAATAAGGATAGTACAGAAGTTAAGCTCATGTATGTACCTCGATTTAGGTTATGCATATGTGCGTAAGCCTTAGGATTAACGACTCCGCAATGGTCTTGGATTGGATCTAGTTGTTTAATTTATTGATATGGATTAAACGGGAAAATAAAAATAAAAGTGTATGATTAGAATCATTAAAATTTAAGGTAATTTAGTAACCATTATTCATATTTGTATTAACATTGTAAACTAAGATCACGGGAGTCCTTAAATGACAAATTCAATAACACAGGTAATTAATTATTCAGGTTATCTGTAGTAATATAATTTTTACACGAAATGATAGTAGGTAGGTACCTATAGTAAACCCAACTTAAGATTGAAACGAAAGAGGCGCTGTCGGACGCATTTGACATTCATTTGACCAATCATTGTACACTAGTAACTGACAGACGAATGACCACAACGTACTTATGAATGAGTTTTCGTTAGTTCCAATTTTTGCCATTTCAGAGATAAGTTGGGCGCACTGTACGTTAGTTACTATTCGTAATTAAATTGTTAAGGTCGGAGCGGTCCCCCAACGCGACGTTGAGTTTCTTGAGTTTCTTTAATTATTTTGTACTTTTTAAATGTAATTTTTGTGTCAGGGTTTTTTTTAATTTTTTAATATAATTTTTTATTTTATACTTTTTATAGGTAAGAACATTCTCGATTAAGTCATAAATATTCTCTTACTGTGCGCTTTCATTTGAGACTCCACACGAGTATATTAGCATACATACGGCTATTCTTCCCCGCTTTCACTCCCCATAACTTTTAAATGGCTCAACCGATTTTCATCAAACATATCTAAAAACACGCGCCCGTAAGTCCCCTTTAATACAAAAAAATCGCTTCATCAGTTCGGGAGCTATGATGCCACAGACAGACAGACACACAGACACGTCAAACTTATAACACCCCTCTTTTTGCGTCGGGGGTTAATAAATAAAGTAAATATATTACATATTTTACAATCTTTATCTTTAGTCAAGCAACGCCATCTCTTGGACCGAAAGGTAACTAATTTATCGCTGAAGCGTCGAAGCCATATTTCGACTTAAATATTTATTTTATTCAGTGTTTTAGTATTTGTTGTTGTAGCGGCAACAGAAATACATCATCTGTGAAAATTTCAACTGTGTAACTAGTATGGCCCATAGAAAATTTACCCAGGCCCGACAGTAATGAAAAGTACCTCAGTTTTTTTGTTATATTACATATAACAAAAACATAATAACAGTATTTTAAATTACAGTGGCTAACATTTATTTATAGCTATGTGAATTTTGTGAATTTATTCAGGTGAAATATTTGAAAACCATTTATTTTTCACTTAATAGCAATTGTATCCATTTAGAATGACCCAAAGTTGATAAAAATAGGAAATATAGACAGTCACCAAACTTTTATCTCCACTAGTGCAATCAATATTATATTCCACTATCAAGCTCCCATAATTTTAATGGTACCTTTATTCTTTACATTCGAAGATTAAATGAACCTTAACTCGATTGATATAACTTACTTGAAGTTTAAAAATAAAATTATAAAATAAACGCAAACTAAAAAGTCACGACGCGTTTTAGCTTCGCGACGTGCGCCGTAGCGCAATTCCGTTTCCGCGGCGGACGCGGAAAAACTCCGCATCGTGAGTTCTTACCGCAATAGTTACGTATTATTATTTACTAGAACTTTAGGTCATCTGGATAATCCAATCATTATTTAACAAGTTTTTTGTGCAAATAAATATCAAACATTTATTTTTAGTATGAAAAATTCAAAAGTTTAAAGTGAAATATTTTGTTATTAGCCACTTATTTCGAATACAACAATAATGGATATTTGTTATACTCAACATAACAAAAAAACTGGGATATGTTTCTTTTATGTCGGGTCTGGGTCAAAAATGGCAGTTCTCCTTTCAACTGTGTAACTATCAGGCGCTTTGCCCACGGTGCAACTGTTGCAGCAACTGGCAATTTGCAATTAACTTGCAACTAGCTGTTTACATACATTTCAATTGGACTGCGCACACACACACTCACACAATGTGTGTAAACAGCTAGTTGCAAGTTAATTGCAAATTGCCAGTTGCTGCAACAGTTGCACCGTGGGCAAAGCGCCTTACGGTTCATGAGATACAGCCTGGTGACAGACGGACGGACGGACGGACGGACGGACAGCAATGTCTCAGTAATAGGGTCCCGTTTTATCCTTTGGCTACGGAACCCTAAAAAGGTAACATTTAAAATTTATAAATAGTCCCAGAAGTCAATAACAAAGTAATAATAATTGGATACATTAACAAAATATCTACCTCCAAAGTCCAAAGTAATCAACATAATCTTAAATAAACATGGCGCGTAACAGAAAAATGTGACGTAAAATTTTTTTCCAACACCGATAAAGACGTTTCACTTCAATAAATCCTATCACTTGGATACCAGTATCCTACAATGATCATTTTTTCTTCGTATGATACTGGTTACCAAACTCTGGTATCATACACGGCCGAAGGCGAATTGAGAACCTCCTTCTTTTTTGAAGTCGGTTAATAATATTGATAAGTCTTGGGTAAAAGACTAAGTAGGTAGGTAGGCACGTGATACTTAGGTATGAAAAAAGTCGTAGGTAATGAATAGTTAGGAGCGGTCCCCCAACGCGACGTATTATTTTTAGAGATATTATTTTTAGGGTTCCGTACCCAAAGGGTAAAACGGGACCCTATTGCTGAGATTTCGCTGTCCGTCCGTCCGTCCATCCGTCTGTCACCAGGCTGTATCTCATGAACCGTATAGTTACACAGTTGAAATTTTCACAGATGATGTATTTCTGTTGCCGCTACAACAACAAATACTAAAACACTGAATAAAATAAATGTTAAAGTCGAAATATGGCTTCGACGCTTTAGCGATAAATTAGTTACCTTTCGCTCCAAGAGATGGCGTTGCAACAAATCGCAGGTGGTAGAGCCTAGAGTTCACCCGGGGTAGGACCACCGCCCGCCAAGGTACTCAGTACCATTCCTACCGTCATAATAATTGTTTTTAAGAGCAATTGTGTTCCGGATAGGAAGGTTTGTGGAGCCGGTTTCACTTTTTTAGAGGCGACCATCTCAGACCTCAGGGGTAGCAACGCATCTGTGACCGAATTGGAACAAGACTCATACTAACAATAACTAATTGGACTATTACTAAAATTAACTAACAGGACTAATTATCACTAACATACCCTGTCCTCGCACTTATTAACAAACTAACCAACTAATATTCTAACACCATCTACTAACTGGACTAACCATCCTAGTCCCTTTGAGTCTAGTTCTAGGTCGGTCACAGTTGTTATGGGCGGCAGGGGAAGGGTGGTACTGCATGCTCGTTTGCTATCTTAATTCCATAAAAAAAAAAAAAAACAAATCGCATTGTATAAAGGCAGTTGACGACCCTGTAGCCTAGTTGGTAGCGACCCTGCCTGCAATGCGAGGGGTCCCGGGTTCGATTCCCGGCCGGGGCAGATATTTATGTGGCAGATAAATACTTGTACTCGAGTCGTGGGTGTAATTGTGATGTGTTATATGTGTAGTCCATGCCACCCGCGACACAGGTACCTGGTAACCTACTGCGGGGGTATGAGTGTGTTAGCGTTTATTATTCATTATTATTATTATTCATTATTATTATTAGTTAGACCTGTTAGACAGTAACTAGAGCAGCGTAATGTATGAAAACACTAGTTAGTGCACTGAGTTAGCGCTCTGCAAATTGTATAATGTAAAGCCCCCTTTAAGCAATGACCTTAATACTTATGGAACACTTTTTGAGATATTTTGAGCGTTATGATCAGCTCATGGAACGCGGCCCCAGTGTATACCTCGCTTGTCTATGGTGTCAGACTGCCAGGTGTCAGTCAGGACAGTCACAGTCAGTGTCAGTGTCACCCTGTCATAATAAAGTATTGTGTTTATTTTTTCAATCGGTTATTTACCTATTTCATTGTTCTATAATTGGTACCTAACAAATTAAAATGAATATGATAATAAGGTGCACAAAATTGCAATAATTTTAAGTACGATTTAATTAATAGTGTGTTTGCAATCTATCATAATGCAAAACTTACTTGTGTGCAAAATGTGTTTATCGATGGATGCGAAATTGTATAAGATAAACGGTTCACCTTTACAACAAATGTATGAAAAACTGACTGATATACTGGTAAGTTATAGGCAATGATGTTTTAAATATCTAGATTGAGCGTCGCCCTACAATGAAAACAAAAAAAACAAGGCAACATTATCAAGCATGTGTGCGTGTAGAAGCGCTCAGAGCCCGGCGGCTTGTGTCGATCCTAAGTCCTAAGCGATCGACAAAGTTAAGCAACAGCGGGCGCGGTCGGTAGTCGGATGGGTGACCGCTAGTGGCAAAAATTTCTTGAGCGCTTCCGTGCTTCGGAGGGCACGTAAAGCCGTCGGTCCCAGTTGTTATCGATTGATAGCAGTCGTTAAGCCATGTCGGAGGCCTTCGGGTGGCTTGAAAACTTTCGACACTGGGTTGGCCACTAACCCCTCCACCAATCCGCATTGGAGCAGCGTGGTGGAGTATGCTCTAGGCCTCCTCAGTAATGAGGAGAGACCCGTGCTCAGTAGTGAGCCATTAGTGGGTTGTAGCTAAGTGCGTGTAGGCGATGTTTTTCCCGTTCATTTATTGTCTATGTGTGCGTGATCTGTGCGTAATGATATAAAAGTTGTGGCCAACAGTTGGTTACTTTGGTTATAGGTAATCCTGTTTTCAACTATCCTATCGTGCTAATCATGGTATGTTTTCCTCGTTTGTCCCCAGTGGCAACTGTGCAAGTGGTGACCGTGGGAACAAGCGATCCTACTTTCTACTTTCCTATTATTAATTTTTAGTTATTTTAATTCTTTAATTTAATTATTAATTTAATTTTTATTTATTAATTTTCATTATCCTACTAATATTATAAACTAGCAACCCGCACCGGCTTCGCACAGGTGCAATGCTGATACTAAATACACTACAGGAAAACATGTGAATGTTGTATATAAAAACATAGCGGCCCGCTCTGGCTTCGCACGGGTATAACATATATAATAGCCTATGTCACTCATTGAAACAATGATTAAAATCGATCCAGTAGTTTGGATTTACTCATTACTGCCTGTGGCCCGCACGCGTTAAATTTTAAATCTGTAATATCTTCGAAAATATTCATTTAAATCTTGTGCTGTAAAGGACCATATAGATCTATATTAAATCAACAATGTATTTAAGCTATTTAATTGGATAAGGATTAATGCGGTATTGGTTAAAATCGTAATTTGTCGTAAAAAGTAAATGACAAAAAATGTTATTGTGGGATATCCATAAGAGATAGACTTATACCATCGCGGAGTTTTCTGTAGACCTTTTCAATGTGTACAAATAATTAGTTCATTATTTTGATAAATCTCGTAGGGTTCAGCCTGCGTTTGCAATGTAAGTGGAAAAAAATTGACAATTAACAACATCACATTAGAAACCTCAAAAATATCAGTATTTCTCCACTATTTAATGGATGTTTTTATACATATAAACCTTTCTCTTGAATCACTCTAGCTATAAAAAAAACGCATCAAAATCTGTTGCGTAGTTTAAAAGATTTAAGGACACAAAGGGACATAGGGACAGAGAAAGCGACTTTGTTTTATACTATACTCGGAATTTTAATTAGATTCCAGATTTGACAATTTCAGTGTTGCAACGTTATGACAACTACTAAATAGTGACATTGCCGAAATTATTCGATACGGAAATGGAATATTTCCGACTCGATTCCTCTCGTTTAGGTATAATAGTATCTAAACAACTACTACTTTAATAGAAACTAAATATATCACGAAATTAAATATTTCTGAACGCATAATTTAGTTATGACGATTAATTGAGAATATGAGAGTTTTTTAAATAATTGTGTGTGAAATTAAAAAATATGTGATCATGAGGGAACATGAGAAATAAAGCAAATTGGTGTATTATGGTTATAGGCGCATGGGTTGCCAATACAGAAATCTATCTCGGCTCTTTTATTATAAATTTTATTTTTAATATAAAAATAAAAAAAAACTTTTTATATTACTAATTATGAAATAATTATTTTGAATAAATGTATTTGTTTCAATAAAAAAAAACTCACTAAATGATTTTAATAATTGGCACACGAATATTACAATATTACAAGTAAGTAATGATTATTTTACCTTTCGGTAGCAACTGGATGACTAAAAAATTATAATGTGCAATTTAACGTCGAATAAAAACAACCACTAAGATATTAATTATAATTTCTTATCCATTTTTAGGAAAACTATCTTATTTGTGTATTATAAATGTCATATTGCTGCCAATAACAACTGCGTTCCGAGTTGTCCGATATGTTCCGACATTTCATGTATGTGAATGGTGTCTATGTGTGCGTTGCTTTTGCGCACTTTGTATGAAGCTTAACATCTGTATTATCTAGTTTGTAGTTCATATAACCTAATAGCAGGTTATATGACGTGGTATCATCTAAACTAATATTATAAAGAGGTAATATTTTTTTTTTTTATTTATTTATTTCAATCAGGTAACAAAGACCCATAAAATATATACCTTAAAGACTAACATACATACATCAAATATAAAACTTAAAACTAAAACTTAAAAACTAATTCACTTAGACGTGAAGTGAGACGCGCTTTCGGTGACTCCCGGTGGTCGTCGACGTCCACGGAACTTCCTGAAGACGACCCCCTTCGGCCACAGCTGCTCCTTCAGGAACATCTGCAGGTGCTCAGTTGGAACACGCACAACAAACGAGCTGAAGTTAACTGCGTTGCGCGAGTCCAACTTTTCAACCAGCAACCGGTACTTCGTCTTCTTCTGCAGATACTCCACTACATCAGATACTTTTGTGTTGTAGTGGAGACGGGAGACATACACGAAGGACGCTGGAACGGCAGGACGCAGAAGATGATTGTCTGCTGTCGGTGCCGTGCCACATTGGTTACGACAAAGAGGCTTTTTCTTCTTCTTTTTCTCCACCTTAATAAAGCCATCTTTGTCTATCCGGCCAATGTGCACTGCACTGCGAGGGGGTACGTTGTGGTTGGCTCCACTATCCCTCTCTATCCTCTTCTTATCCCGGCTTATGGGTTGCTGGCGGGAAACAGCTTCGGCATAGTCACGCTGAGGCGTAGACGTGACGACACAAGGCGACACCTTCGCGGGGGGAGGTGCGGGACGGGTAGCACACACGTCACTGCTGACACATGCAATCGGAGCAGTAGCAGCGGCCGGCGAGTCGAGTTTCGCAGATTCGAAACTCGATGACGAAGCAATGCATGCCCCACGACGTGTGTTAATGTTAATGGCCTCCAGTGACCTACATTCTGCCAAAGCGTTACGTAATGTCGCCACTTCAGTCCGCAGCTCACTGATGGTATTTTGGGAGGCTTCCTGTTTCAATTCCACTTGCGCCAGGCTTGTCTTCAGATTTGTGATGTCCTTGAGAAGCCTGGTGACATCGACGTGGTCGAACGTGACTGGCGGTAACCTGTTCAGGTTCTTAGCCACGAAAGACGGCACGTCGTCGGGATCGGTCGTCTTCAGGAGATTAATAATGTCCTGTACACTTTTTTCTCCCTTCTCGTCATTCCTTCGGGATGGCATCCGGTCGCTCTTGCCTAGCGACTGAAACAGAAGCTTCTTAGCTTCCACAATCTCTTCACATGTGAAGTTGGACTTGGAGATCTGGATGATGCTGATCTCGTCCATGGTGTCAATGGCGTGTTGAAGGAACGCCAAAACTTCATTGGCTATGAGCTGTTCGGAACTCATAGCCATTTTACCGTGCAGCGGCGTACGCCGCGCGAAATCGCGAATGATAATAATAATTTTTTGTTTGTTTGTTTGTTTGTATTGAATAGGCTCAATAACTACTGGACCGATTTCAAAAATTCTTTCACCATTATGAATGTACATCTTTTTGACGTAACATAGGCTATATTTTATTTTGAAAAAAATTAGGGATCCTTGCGAAAACTTCAATAACTCGATAAAAATCACTATTGAAATACCTTAAATCGCGTGCGCTGCAATAACTATTGATGATGGAGCAATATAATGTACTACGATTTTGTAGACCACATTATTATCTACAGAAAAGTCCGCGGTAGGGTATATCTAAGTATTATAGTTGCGCCAATATAAAGACTTTTATAGTTTAACAAACTATTTAAATCGGCAACGAAAATAAGATGTCGATATTCATACCATGGTATTTATACTTATCTAAATAACTTACATTTTATTTATCAGTAGTTCAATACCTTTACATTGCTGTTTAAATTATTTTAATCGGACACTCCATTCAAAAGATATAGCGAGTTTAAAAATTTGGGTAAATTTGCTTAAAAATAACTAAGCGCTTCGCCGCATCGCGTCGCGATGTTGATTGAGCGTAGCTGAAGAGCGCATGTGCATGCAATATTATATATAATATAGTGAAAATACATTGTATCTAAATATCGGAGATACCTATAGACAGTAAGCTTTAAAAATAATCTTAGATCTAAAACTACCATATTTCGGATGTAGCCCCTTAAGTCATAGGGAAATGTTATAGCTTAAGTTCCAGTATAACATAATAATATAGGCTAATTTTTATCTCGAGAATCCTACGGGAGCGGGACCTACGCGGCTGTTACCTACGGGTCCCGAAGCGAAGCGAGGGCGGTTCTCTAGTTATTTTACAAAATGACAGTAGCTAATGTCAAATGAGGAATCAAATTATAATTCAGAGTATAAAAGCATATATTATGTGCCGGTGTTTAATATTTTTCGTTTACTATATAATTTTGAATAAATAACCTTTCCGTATTGTTCTCTGATTTTTAACCCCCGACGCAAAAAGAGGGGTGTTATAAGTTTGACGTGTCTGTGTGTGTGTGTGTGTGTGTGTGTGTGTGTGTGTGTGTGTGTGTGTGTGTGTGTGTGTGTGTGTGTGTGTGTCTGTCTGTCTGTCTGTGGCATCATAGCTCCCGAACGGATGAAGCGATTTCAATTTAGTTTTCTTTGTATTAAAGGGGACTTACGGGCGCGTGTTTTTAGATATGTTTGATGAAAATCGGTTGAGCCGTTTAAAAGTTGTTGGGGTTGAAAGCGGGGAAGAATTTTCACTCTGTCTCTTTGTGGCATCATACCTCCCGAACGGATGAAGCGATTTCAATTTAGTTTTTTTTTGTATTAAAGGGAACTTACGGGCGCATATTTTAAAATATGTTTGATGAAAATCGGTTGAGCCGTTTCATAGTTGTGGGGGGTGAAAGCGGGGAAGAATAACCGTATGTATGCAAATATATTCGTGTGGGGTCTCAAATGAAAGCGTACAGTAAGAGAATATTTATAACTTAATCCAAAATATTTTTACCTATAAAAAGTATGAAATAAAAAATTAAATTAAAAATTAAAAAAAACCCCGACACAAACATTTAAAAAGTAAAAAATAATATCTTTAAAAATAATACGTCGCGTTGGGGGACCGCTCCATTTACTTCTAACTTTAACACAAAAAAATATTGATAAATGATAAGTCTTGGGTAAAAGACCTAAGTAGGTAAGCAAGTGATACTTATGAATAAAATCGTACTTAGATAATGAATAGTTAGAAGCGGTCCCCCAACGCGACGTATTATTTTTAAAGATATTATTATTATATTTTATTAAAACACATTATAATAGACATATCGAGTAAAGAAAAATCGAATAATCAAAACATCGTTCGTAATCGTGTGAGTAATCACTATTATTGAAAAGCTGGCAACATAATTTTGAAAAGTGACATTAGCTTATGTCAATTTAGGAATCGAATTAAAATTCGGAGTATATGTAGCATGGAGCAAATATAGAGAGGAGACGCCCTAAGCAACTGTGCACTGCAACTCAACTAGGTCCTGACGTCATCACAGAGGGCGTGGCCTTAAGTCAGTCTACCGACGGTGCTCACCAAATAAATTTCTACTTGACGTTAGATGGCGACACTTTGTATCAAGGGAAATAAAAGTGTATAGGTTCATAGAGCTAACAATTACTATATCTTGATAATCATACGTACTGAAATTCCATTAATTCCTAAAGAATTTTTTACCACCAAAATATTATTTTTCTAGTTTTTTTAATCATTTTGTAAACAGCGCCATCTATCGACAACTACTTACAACAACAAAAACACAAGGCCGTATTTAGAATCCATCTAGTGTGAGATAGTTGAACTACGTAGTAAAGTCGATATCCCGCCCATTTCTTTATCCCTCTCGCCCCACAAAGCGTCACGCGATCTTTCATAGAAAAATATACATACAACGTCTCCTCTCTATATTTGCTCCATGATATGTAGTGATGCGAAAGTTTGTAAGGATG
This sequence comes from Hesperia comma, assembly GCA_905404135.1. Lineage (NCBI taxonomy): Eukaryota > Metazoa > Arthropoda > Insecta > Lepidoptera > Hesperiidae > Hesperia > Hesperia comma. The sequence goes on from FR990039.1 coordinate 2,081,195, forward strand.
AGTAAGTTTGTTTCTAACTCTTTCACGAAAAAACTACTGCACGGATTTTCATGAAACTGCAGTAATAGGTTAGATACCGGAATAACATATTAATTTGTTAAAATTTATAGAGATTTTTGATGGGAATGGTTCTCTGAAGGGAAACGAGGGCGGGTTTACTAGTATATCAATGTATGAAGTGCTTGTTTAAAAGTATTAGATCTATGTATGTTTCAGTTTGACGCAAGCAATGGAAAACCAAATACAGTGTGCTATGTATGTGTGGCCCGCCTGGACAACTGCTGCAAGCTGCAGGCTCTGGCAACACGGGCGGATAAATTACTAACTCAACTGTTGGATAGCAACATGTTTGTGAGTAACTTAGTATTTACACTACTTTATAACCTTTAACAAAATAGAACCGACTTTAACGCCAAAAAGTAAAAATCGGTTCAGTTAAATGCGGTTAATATTCCTAAATCCTTCTCCTAAGTCTGTTAACATGATGCTGAAAATCTCATCAAAATCGTTTCAGCCAAACAATATGCCTATAACCTTCACCTTAGTCTGCCAAATACTATGCTGAAAATCACATCAAAATCGGTTCAACCAAACGCGAGATAATCGCGCTCAAATATACATACATACAATACATACAGGTCAAACTGAGAACCTCCTTTTTTGAAGTCTGTTAAAAATATCAAATCTTTCATCGTTATCATAATATTACTGCCTTATGAACCTGCTGCCTACTGCCTTATGTACCTCAAAATACAATGCGGTTTACTGCAAAAAGAGGGGTGTTTTAAGTTAGATCTGAGTGGCTGTCACATTGTCACAGCTCTCAAACGGATTGACCGATTTCACTGTGGTTTTTATTTATTAGCATGCACAAAGATACAGACAAAATTAAAAAACATTGTTTTAGGTTCTCTTGCGCACATAAAGGCTACCCATTATAATCCATACTAATAAATGCGAAAGTCTGTCTATCTGTCTGTGACGTTTTCACGGCTAAACTACCGGTCCAATTTGGATGAAATTCGGAATGAAAATAGTTGAAGACACAGAGTCAAACATAGGCTACTTTTTTTCAAAAATCAATCCCCAAAGGCTTGAAATAGGGGATGAAAGTTTATATGAAAAATCTAAATCACTTGCCCGCATTCAATAAATTTTCTGAGGAAGATAGTTGATGACGCAAGGTCAAACATGGGCTACTTATTTTTTAAAATAAAATAATTGCTTTTTACAAAAAAAATAACCGACTTCAACCTTGATAAGCAGAGATAACTCAAAATTCTCAAAAACTACTCGCCAGATGGCGCTCAATTCAACATGGAAGTGTATAGTTCTCGTCACTACAAATTAATCAAGCCCAAACACTAGATAACTGCAGTAAATCGTTGAGGAGTTCCCTCAACTGTCTTTCGGCTTCATCAGATCGACTCCAGACCTTCATGAAATGGTAGCGCTTTAATGTACTTATGATAACATGAACAAACACACTAGTCGTCCTTACAATTTTCGAAAGTTCCCCTCGATTTATCTGAGATGCCAATCAGATCCTGGTGTCCTTATCAGGGGACCCCACTGCGCATATCTACTTTACAACAAAAACAGAATTATCAAAATTGGCCCATAAACAACGAAAAAATCGCTGAACGTACATAAAAAAAAGCATATATACGGTTGAATTGAGAACCTCCTTCTTTTTTGAAGTCGGTTAAAAACCAACAACTAAGGGGCTCAAACAGGGGATGAAAATAAAAAATCTATGAGTACCAATAAACCGATTGTAATGAATTTTGACATAAATATTGTGGATGACCCAGGATAAACATAGGCTACTTTTTTTTCATAAATTAACCCACTTAGGTTTGCAGTAGGGGATGAAAATTTGTATTACCTATTTAAAACAACGCTCAGCTGGAACTACTGAACGCAAGAAGCTGAAATTTGGCATGTATGTTATTTGGGAATTGTAGGAGAACACCCTGCCCCTTTCCGTTTCGCGATATAAATGAATTCAACGCAGGCGAAACCGCGGGCAGAAGCTAGTATACTTTTGCCATGTACAGACAATTTTATTATAAGAATAGATATAGATCACCGTAATGTTTATGGTGGGAAAACACTTACCTATCACAACATAAATATAATATAAATAAATAAACGCTAACACACTCATACCCCCGCAGTAGGTTACTGGGTACTTGTGTCGCGGGTGCCATGGACTACACTATAACACATTACAATTACACCCATGACCCGAGTACAAATATTTATCTGCCACATAAATATCTGCCTCGGCCGGGAATCGAACCCGGGACCCCTCGCATCGCAGGCAGGGTCGCTACCAACTAGGCTACAGGGTCGTCAATCTAATATATAAATATCTATTACAGATGGATGAAAGCACATTAAATTTGCTAAGAGCTAATGCAGCCCCGAGTCTGTCTGCGGTGGCATTGGATGGTATCGATATCACTGTGGATGACGCAGCGGGAGGTGTCAAATATGATCAGCCGGATATTAAAGATGCGCTGCTGAAACAGGAGGAACAGGAAGAAGAATCGAATGGTAAGTGTTTAACCAACTTCAAACAACGACCCGAATGGCGCAATGGTTAACACGCCGGATCGCTGTTCCGAGGGTCCTGGGTTCGATTCCCAGCGAGGCAGCAATTTGAATGATGAGTTTAAATTTCCGTTCTCGGTCTGGGTGTGTGTCCTTGTCTTGTGTGTTGCCCAAGGCACCCACGACACAGGGAATCCCAATGTGGGGCTTTGAGTGTGAAGCGTTATAAAAAAAAAACTCTTTTCCCTTCTCTTTAATAGATAGTCCTTCACTGCTCATAACAGTATGTATTTGTGTTAAGTTTATGTTCTCTCTTTTGCTGTGTATACCTCTACCCATTCTACTTCTCCTTGTACTACTTTCCTAAAACCTTGGGTTGCCTGGAAGAGATCGCTATGTAGCGATAAGGCCTTTTGTATTGTGTATCCTTTGTCGTATTGTTTTAAACATTTATATTTTGGTATCCGTCCGTCCGTCTGTCACCAGGCTGTATCTCATGAACGGCTTAAAGCCAATGAGTTTATAATAATATCTTTTAACGTCATTTTCAGACGTGCCACAATATTCAGATACAGACAACGAGACAGCTCTTTCAGAAGACGACTTGCCGCTAAAAACCATCAAATTGACCAAAAGCGACGGAGAGAAACAGAAGGTGCCGAAGCGCAAACATAAAACAGGTAAATATAACTAAACGCAGTTAATATTCCTAAATCCTTCTCCTAAGTCTGATAAACACGATGCTGAAAACCGTATCAAAATCGGTTCAGCCAAAAAATATGCCTAAAACCTTCTCCTAAGTCTGAAGAATACTATGCTGAAAACCGCATCAAAATCGGTTCAACCAAACGCGAGATAATCGCGCACAAATATACATACATACATGTACCTCCTTTTTTGAAGTACGTTAAAAATGGACTATTAAATTGTTCACTGCACGAAATCTAGATGGCGCTGAAATGCCAAATACTAACATTCAAAAAAGACCGACGATCGAAGACATGCCGACTTCAAAAAAGGAGGTTCTCAGTTTGACCTGTATGTATGTATTGATTTAGTTGAACCGATTTTGATGCGGTTTTCAGCATAGTATTTGTCAGACTTAGGAGAAGGATTTAGGAATATTAACCGCGTTTAACTGAACCGATTTTTACTTTTCGGCGTTAAAGTCGGTTCTATTTTGCTAAAAGTTAATTATGGAATAGTACATTATGATACAAGTGCGCGAAGTTGGTCATTACAGTCGAGGCGGAATTGAGGCTGTAATAGAGCCAAGACTGTAATGAACAAAGCACACGCGTATCATACGACGTTTTTCAACACACTTGCGAGGAAAAAAACAATTAGGTATCGACATTTTTCAGTCACAAATCAGCAAATTATAAACGAACAAATGTTTGCACAAAACACAAAATGGCGCGGTTTATTTTTTCGCGCGCCGTATCTTTGGTTGAATAACTATGCGCGCGCAGGTTAAGTCCAGAGACACCGAACATTCAGCCACAATATATTAAACTAAATAATTATGTATTTCTAATAAGAATTTACGGTAATTAATGATTTAAAATATTGTATTTTTTAAATGCTTTAATAGATAATTAGATGAAGTATAATCTTATCTTATCTTATCAGATTTTGACTAAGTACAACAAGTTTATTTATTTACAAAATAACAAATCTTTTGGTAACAACCTCTTTACGGATATTAAAAAAAAAGTGGAATAAGAAAAACACTAGTGCGGTAATGAAAAGTAAAACGCACTAGTGTGTAATAAACCGCATTCCGGGCGTAAGACTAAAGAAAAAATAGCAACTTTACGAGCAAATGTGTTGAAAAAGAAATTTTTCAAATTGCTGCACTAATTTCTACCAAACATAGGTGAGAACCGTCGCAAGAAAACTGACTTTCAAATGAAATAAACCGCAGTGAAATCTGTCAATGAGGGTAACCGCGTGTGGATTCGCCGCTAGAGGCCGCTAGTGTAGAGGGTGGTCTGCCTGTCACTTCTCTCTTGTCTATTCACTGAATAGTATTCAGACAAGTGTCACTTGTCAATGTTTATGTATGGGCGGGCTTTGACAGCATGACCGCCGTCTGCAGTGGCGCCAACTGGTGAGCACAAAAACGGTTACCCTCATTGGTTTGAGAACTATGGTGCTATGCATGAAGCAAATATAGAGAGGAGACGGCCTAAGCAACTGTGCACTGTAACTCAACTAGGTCCTGACGTCATCACAGTGGGCGTGGCCTTAAGTCAGTCTACTGACGGCGCTCACCAAATAAATTTCTACTCGACGTTAGATGGCGACACTTTGTATTAGGGGAAATAAAAATGCATAGGTGCGTAGAGCTAACAATTACTATATCTTGATAATCATACGTACTGAAATTCGTGCTACATTAATTCCTAAAGAATTTTTTACCACCAAATATTATTTTTCTAGTTTTTATAATCATTTTGTAAACAGCGCCATCTACAACTACTTACAACAACAAAAACACAGGGCCGTATTTAGAATCCATATAGTGTGAGATAGTTGAACTACGTAGTAAAGTCGATATAGAAAGAAGCGAGTAGTTTAGATCCCGCCCATTTCTTTATCCCCCTCGCCCCGCAAATGGTAACCCGATCTCTCATTGAGAAATATACATACAACGTCTCCTCTCTATATTAGCTTCATGGTGCTATGAGACAGACACACAGACAAATAGACTTAAAAACTTACAAAATCCTTCATTTTGCGTCGGGGGTGTCACTGAATCCATCGAAGCGAGTACAAATTGCAATAGGGAATGTAACGCAAAGCTCGGTGTAGATGGCGCCATCAGCACATACAGTAAACAAATCATAAGCCGCGTTCCGTAAATTCACCAAAACGTTCAAATTTCTATGAATTATTGCTTTTTTTTTAAATAACCGACTTCAACCTTGATAAGCGATAACTCAAAAACTACTCGCCAGATGGCGCTCAATTCAACATGTACAACAAGAAGGAGACGTTCTCAATTATGCTTTTTTTGTGTGTTCAGCTATTATTTCGTCGTTTATTGTAAGTGTGTGTTGTAAAGTAGATATGCGCAGTGGGGTCCCCTGATGAAGGACACCAGGATCTGATGATGGCAACACGGAGAAATTGAGGGCAACTTTCGAAAATTGTATGGACGACTAGTGTGTTTGTTCATGTTATCATAAGTACATTAAAGCGCTACCATTTCATGAAGATCTGGAGTCGATTTGATGAAGCCGAAAGACAGTCAAGGGAACTCCTCTACGGTTTACTGCAGTTATCTAGTGTTTGGGCTTGATTGATTTGTAGTGACGAGAACTTTACACGTACACGTTGAATTGAGCGCCATCTTGCGAGTAGTTTTTGAGTTATCTCTACTTATCAAGGTTGAAGTCGGTTATTTTTTTTGTAAAAAGAAATTATATATGTTAAAGATTGATGATGGATTGTTCCAGAATCGCTGGTGAACTCCGTGGAGATAGTTCTGACGCACCAACAGCAGGTGTGCGAGCTGGCGGAGCGCGCCAAGTCGCTCAACTACCTCAACTCGCCGTACAAATGCGATTTGTGCTACAAAGGATTCGTGCACGCGCAGGCCTACCACAATCACAAGGAGAAGCATAGCGAGGTACGTGACAAACGGTCGTTTAACGTACATCGCTCGTTCGGTACTGCAATGGTGCGTACAGAGTACAGACTATGTAACAAAACATGTTATAAAACATAGTTAAATAACATGTTTTACAAATGTGGACGCTATATGTTACAAAAACAAGTTATACAACATGTTATTAGTTTGTGCAACAATATTATATAAATTTTGCGCACGAGTTACCTACTCGTGCCTTGTTATATAACATTGTTATACAACAATGTTGTTTTAATGTGTACGGTCTTGTAACATGTTTCATTGTTAGACAACAATGTTAGATATTGTGGACGTGTTATAAAACAGAAGTTATTTAACATGTTGCATAATCTGTACGCACCATAAGGAATTTGTAGTATTATAGTGTATGTAGTACAAATTTGTAGTGAGTAAAAAAATTGTTACGTTCGTGAATTAGGTCATGTAATTCGACTTTGATTGATTGACGTATGTCCAATGTCCATGTATTGTACAGTGCGCCCAACTTATCTCTGAAATGGCAAAAATTGGAACTAGCGAAAAGTCATTCATAAGTACGTTGTGGTCGTCATTCATCTGTCAGTTACTAGTGTGCAATGATTGGTCAAATGAATGTCAAATGCGTCCGACAGCGCCTCTTTCGTTTCAATCTTAAGTTGGGTTTACTATCCTATACTTGTCGATCAATACAGTTTTTAATTGAGGTGACGTCACAATGACGTATGCTATCCATGTGTCTTATGTATTTGTCGTGTTATGCTGCATTCATACGAGTATCTACATTAAAACCAACTTAACCTTGAAATGAAGAGAGGCGCTGTCGGACGCATTTGACCAATCATTGCACACTAGTAGCTGACAGATGAATGACCACAACGTACTTACGAATGACTTTTTAACATGGCGGCGTTAGTTCCAATTTTTGCCATTTCAGAGATAAGTTGATGCGCAGACACGGCAGCATTTTCAACGAGAATATTTTGTCTGCTACGCGACGTGTTTGCGCTGTCTGTGGATAATAATATGAATGCTGCATTACTCTGCGGTATGTCTTCAAGTCTGACGCGTTACCCTGCGATAGCGGCTAGTGACGTCACAGTGATCAATGTGTTTTCAAGTCTGTCTCGTAACTCGTTACTATACGATGGGGGCTAGTGACGTCACAGTTATTTATGCGATCAATGTGCCTTCAAGTCAGTCGCGTTAGGCACTTCTCACACTACGCTATTTATTAGCTACGCGACTGCAACGCAATCCAAAATTCGCTGTATCTGACACTTCTCACTGACAGCAGACGCATCGTAGACGCGTCGCTTTCATACATTGACAAGATCCGAGTCGCTTGCAAATAGCGTTGTGTGAGAAGTGCCTTATTGTACGATGGCGGCTAGTGACGTTACAGTGACTGCGACCAAGTGTCACATCGCTGGCGGCTAGTGGCGTCACAGTGGCGCATGCGATCAAGTCTAGCGTCGCCGATAGCTAGTGACGTCTCAGTGACTGCGACCGAGTGTCACACCGCGGGCGGCTAGTATCGTCACAGTGGCGCATGCGATCAAGTCTCGCGTCGCCGATAGCTAGTGGCGTCACAGTGGCGCATGCGATCAAGTCTCGCGTCGCCGATAGCTAGTGGCGTCACAGTGGCGCATGCGATCAAGTTTAGCTTCGCCGATAGCTAGTGACGTCTCAGTGACTGCGACCGAGTGTCACACCGCGGGCGGCTAGTGGCGTCACAGTGGCGCATGCGATCAAGTCTAGCGTCGCCGATAGCTAGTGGCGTCACAGTGGCGCATGCGATCAAGTCTAGCGTCGCCGATAGCTAGTGGCGTCACAGTGGCGCATGCGATCAAGTCTCGCGTCGCCGATAGCTAGTGACGTCACGCTGACGCATGCGATCAAGTCTATCGTCGCCGATAGCTAGTGGCGTTACAGTGGCGCATGCGATCAAGTCTCGCGTCGCCGATAGCTAGTGGCGTCACAGTGGCGCATGCGATCAAGTCTCGCATCGCCGATAGCTAGTGACGTCACGCTGACGCATGCGATCGAGTGTCACACCGCTGGCGGCTAGTGACATCTCAGTGAGTGCGACCAAGTGTCATACCGCTGGCGGGCAGTGACGCGATGGTGTTGCAGGCGATCAATTTATTGTCACACCGCTGGCGGGCAGTGACGCGATGGTGTTGCAGGCGATCGACAAATGGTATATGTCCGTTTGTACTTTGTCGAATTTTAAATAAGTAGTGCAGATGTCTTTTTGTACGTTGAAAAATTGGTGTAAAAAACGACATTTTTCGAGAAAAAAAAATATCACAAGATAAAACAAAGAATTCTGTGTTGAATTATGCAAAAAAACGATTTTGGCAAAATTGCAGATGTCTTTATGTTCTTTGCTGCCGTCGAATTGTCACACCGCTGGCGGGCAGTGACGCGATGGTGTTGCAGGCGATCAATTGTCACACCGCTGGCGGCTAGTGATGTCACAGTGAGTGCGACCAAGTGTCATACCGCTGGCGGCCAGTGACGTAATGGTGTTGCAGGCGATCAATTGTCACACTGCTGGCGGGCAGTGACGCGATGGTGTTGCAGGCGATCAATTGTCACACCGCTGGCGGGCAGTGACGTCATACTGACGCATGCGATCGAGTGTCACACCGCTGGCGGGCAGTGACGCGATGGTGTCGCAGGCGATCAATTGTCACACCGCTGGCGGGCAGTGACGCGATGGTGTCGCAGGCGATCAATTGTCACACTGCTGGCGGGCAGTGACGCGATGGTGTTGCAGGCGATCAATTGTCACACCGCTGGCGGGCAGTGACGTCATACTGACGCATGCGATCGAGTGTCACACCGCTGGCGGGCAGTGACGCGATGGTGTCGCAGGCGATCAATTGTCACACCGCTGGCGGGCAGTGACGCGATGGTGTCGCAGGCGATCAATTGTCACACCGCTGGCGGGCAGTGACGTCATACTGACGCATGCGATCGAGTGTCACACCGCTGGCGGGCAGTGACGCGATGGTGTCGCAGGCGATCAATTGTCACACCGCTGGCGGGCAGTGACGCGATGGTGTCGCAGGCGATCAATTGTCACACCGCTGGCGGGCAGTGACGTCATACTGACGCATGCGATCGAGTGTCACACCGCTGGCGGGCAGTGACGCGATGGTGTTGCAGGCGATCAATTGTCACACCGCTGGCGGGCAGTGACGCGATGGTGTTGCAGGCGAGCGGCGCGCTGGAGTGCGCGGTGTGCCGGCTGCGGTACGGCAGCGCGCGGCAGCTGCGCGCGCACGCGGCGAGCGCGCACGAGCGCCGGTACGTGTGCAACGCGTGCCAGCACCGGTCGCATACCAAGTGAGTGCTGGTGGTGGATATTTGATAACTTGTTGGTGGGTTGGGCGATGATTTTTTGGAATGAAGCGTTGAAAAAATAAAAAAAAACCGGCCAAGTGCGAGTCCGACTCGCGCACTAAGTGTTCCGTACCATTATGTATGAAAACGCCAAAAAAAATCCGGTCTGTTGTACGAAAGCCTCACTTAAATCACTTTAACAGCCAATCACGTCCTGAGTGCGTCACGCGTTGATTAACTCAGGACGCTGATCACGTCTTCAGTACGTGTCTGACTTTCATAATTTTTATTTTAAAATGACGTCCTTGGTCCATGTTCCGCGTGTATCCCCGAAGGAGTGTAATGCTTTAGCTACGCACACATGCTCGATTCACCGAGGTGGGTCACTTGGTGTGAGTGAAACAAGCGATCGAGTGGCGCGCTGCATATTCGGTGCTCCCACGCCGCTATCGCGAGAGCACGTCTACGATTTTTGGCGCGATTCATTTAAGCACCTTTTTTAAACTTCATTTTATATTAAAAAAAAACTAATTTACATATGTTTTTTATTTTTATCCTAAAAATAGACAAGTAAAAATAAATAGTATAAATAAAAAAGAATTATAGATTCATCACAGACAGTTTTCATTTTATACATTTTGCAATATCGGCGAAAATCGCCGGCGTACCAGGCAAGGCGAGTTTTAAAACGCTCGGCTGTTAAAGTGTTAATTGTTTTATTGTAGCCACATATTACCCACAACGCCATCTCTTGGACCGAAAGGTAACTAAACTATTGCTGAGGCGTCGAAAGTATGGGCGCCCACTTAAATATTTATTTTATTCTGTTTTTTAGGGTTCCGTACCCAAAGGGTAAAACGGGACCCTATTGCTGAGACTTCGCTGTCCGTCCATCCGTCCGTCCGTCCGTCTGTCACCAGGCTGTATCTCATGAACCGTAATAGTTACACAGTTGAAATTTTCACAGATGATGTATTTCTGTTTAAAATAACTAACGTCAAAATCGGTAAGAAGGGATAACTCAAAAATTAACCATCACATGTCACTGAAATGCATTAATATGAGCTTTCGAATGTTAAAGAAACATCGAAATCGGTCCACTTCGTAAGAAATTAAAGTCGGTTAGGAAGGACGCCTATTAATTACTTGTAGAAATAATATGAACTAGTTTTGAAGTCAGTTTAAGTCATAAATTACTGGTTCATTTTCCAGAAATCAAGCATTGGTACACGAGCGGTGGCATAACGGTCACACCTACCCCTGCAAGCTGTGTGGACAGGTGTTCAGGTAAGTCGGCCTGTACTGAGCATGGGTTTCTCCTCACTGCTGAGGAGGTATAGAGTATTTGACGACCCTGTAGCCTAGTTGGTAACGACCCTGCCTGCGACGCGAGGGGTTCCGGGTTCGATTCCCGGCCGGGGCAGATATTTATGTGGCAGATAAATATTTGTACTCGGGTCATGGGTGTAATTGTGATGTGTTATATGTAGTCCATGCCACCCGCGACACAGGTACCTAGTAACCTACTGCGGGGGTATGAGTGTGTTAGCGTTTATTATTTATTTTATACTCTATTCTCCCTTCAGTGGAGATCGGAAGGATTAGTGGCTAACCCAAGTCTTTTAAGTTTGAAGTGTGAACTTCTTATGGGAGGGAAAACCGCTTCGTTACGTAACGCGTTACGGCGCCAGTCTGTCTGGGTTCCTTTTGACACTCATACTGTAGCAGAAGGCAGAATGCTCTCTCTCTCTAACCCACAGCGCTAGCCGTGTTCCATACAGACACATTTAAATAATAACCTAAGCTTTTTTATATAGTTCTACGTATCACTTCTGTCGGGTGCGTCTCGAAACGCTGTGTGCGTAAAATAAGTGTTTTTTTACGTAAAACAGTGGTCTATGACTGTGTGTGTGTGTGTGCCAGCCGGTTGACGACGTACCCAACACACGCGCACAAAGCGCACATACTTATACAAAAGATAGAAGATAGACGCTACAAATGGAAACATTAATTTGATCAAATTCGTCCATTCGCTAGCGTGCGTGCTGCTCATGTGTATTGATGTGTGTGTGTGTGTGTGTGTGTGTGTGTGTGTGTGTGTGTGTGTGTGTGTGTGTGGTATATAACCGTGTGTGTGTGTGGCAGCCGGCCGACGACGTACCTGACGCACGCGCGCAAGGCGCACGCCAGCGAGCACGTGTGCGCGCGCTGCGGCCGCAGCTTCGTGGGCCGCCACGGGCTGCTCATGCACGCCAGCAAGGCGCACCGGGACCACCAGGTAGGCTTACAGCAAACATGTATTAAATATCTAGATGGAACATCGAATCCGCGAAAACGTGTCAAAAAGTTGTGGCCAACTGTTGGCCACAACTTTTATATCATTACGCACAGATTACGCACACATAGACAATAATTAATGAACGCGAAAAACATCGCCTACACGCACACATGCTTGATAATGTTGCCTTGTTTTTCTTGTTTTCATTGTAGGGCGACGCTCAATCTAGATATTTAAAACATCATTGGCTTACAGTAACTTCATTATAACTCGGCTGATGTGAACTTCGTTTTCCGAGATGTTTGCGCAGGTACAGTAACCGACCAATCGAAACACGGCGGCCATGACAGTGTTTTGTGATGCGCTACTTCGTATTTACGTTGACAGACGATGATACAATGATACAATGGTTGCCTGTAGAATCGGTTTATGACGACAATTGTACGTGATAGCGTCATAAGAAGACATTGATGAAAAATTGAATTCTTTTATGAATTTAATTGAATTATTATCACTATCCTACTAATCCTATCCTACTAATATTATAAATGTGAAAGTTTGTAAGGATGTTACTCTTTAACGCAAAAACTACTAAACGTTTTTCATGAAACTGCAGTAATATAGCTTAGATATCGGAATAACATAATTTGTTAAAATTTATAGAGATTTTTGAAGGGTCTGGTTCTTCGAAGCGAAGCAAGGGCGGATTTACTAGTGTAATATAAAGGCGTCTCAAGCCGAACCCTCATGCCTCAGGGCGAACGTACCCTTATCGCTGGGCCCGCGCTCTCGCTTGCGCTCTCCGTTCAGGCGGAACGTGACAATGAGCCATGCTTTTTAGGGTTCCGTACCCAAATGGTAAAACGGGACCTTATTACTATTAAACACTAAATATTGTATTTGTAATAATGGCTTTATTTTATACAACTTTACAATCTTTACATTGACAACAGCGCGGGAAGTCTAGCCATCGCGTCGACTAGTGATGTCCACCATCTCGGTATATCCATAGTGTTGCGCATTATCGGCTATTATGATATTCCATCTAACAGTTCGGCCATCCTGGCAATCCTTCGGCCTCGAAGGATACTCTCATTGATGTAAGCAACAACATTGTAGAATCTTATTATGCTTCATGACCGCAACTTCAATTTAGTAACTTCGGCTTCTTGCAATAACCATTCAATTTGCATTATATCATAATTATGTTACTTCATCATCATCATCTCAACCCATCATGGCCCACTATTGAGCACGAATCTATTGTCAGAATGAGAAGGCTATAAATACCATAGCGTAGATATAATTCACATATAGCATAATATGTGTTACTTAGCTCCACGTGGCTTCATTGTACACATACTCCATGCGATAGTTAATTAGAACCCTTTTCACGGCCAATTGTAGTTACTCTCTTTTTTTGTTTGTGTCTTTGTTTCTTCCTTTTATTAGTTGTAGGCATTCAAGCCATAGCTTTTTGCAGTTACTGTAAGCATGAGCCCCTTCACGGCATTTCTGCGCATCCTCTCTTAATGGCACTGTAATGAAGAGGTTCTCCTGAACAATATAATGTGCATCTGTAATGGCATTTAATGTCCCATCTCTGTCTGACGTATAAACATGCGTCTCTATCAGCATTTGATACCAAAGTGCCTCTCTAGGCTATTTCAGTGTGTATCCTTAACAATATTTGAAGCCTTGTTCCTCTCTCGGCAACATAATCGTACACTCAAATCAGCAATTGAAACAAAACCATCTATCGGCTGTATAAGTAATGCGCCCCAACCGGCCTTTCAAATCTGATGCCCCTCTCGGCATTTCGGACCAGCAATATCTAGAGCATGGTTCCTCCAATGGCAATATCAGCTATTTGATTCTCATGACATTTGGAATATGGCGACCCTAACGGCATTCCGGATATTCATCCTTAACGGTTACTGAAATAACAATTCAGGTATTCGCCCCTCACGGCTTTTCGTATATTCATCTTTAGTGGTTGATGAAATATCAATTCAGATATTCGGCCTTCAAGGCATTTCAGACAATCGTCCTTGACGGTAACTAAAATACCACTTCAGGTATTCGCCCCTTACGGCATTTCGGATATTCGTCTTTAGCGGTTGATGAAATATCAATTCAGATATTCGGCCTTCAAGGCATTTCGGACAATCGTCCTTAACGGTAACTAAAATATTACTTCAGGTATTCGCCCCTTACGGCATTTCAGATATTCGTCTTTAGCGGTTGATGAAATATCAATTCAGATATTCGCCTATCATGGCATTTCAGATATCCATCCTTAATGGTTAATAAAATACGGTGCCCTCTCGGCATTTCAGACTTACGCCCCTAACGGCAATTCAGATATCTCGCCCCTCACGGCATCTGAAATATGGTGCCCCTCAATGCATTTTCAGACATTCGCCCCTTACGGCATCTGACATATGGTGCCCCTCAATGCATTTCAGACATTCGCCCCTTACGGCATCTGAAATACGCAGCCCCTCACGGCAGTTCAGATATCTCGCCCCTCACGGCATCTGACATATGCAGCCCCTCACGGCAGTTCAGATATCTCGCCCCTCACGGCATCTGACATATGGTGCCCCTCAATGCATTTCAGACATTCGCCCCTCACGGCATCTGAAATACACAGCCCCTCACGGCAATTTTCAGACTTTCGCCCCTCACGGCATCTGAAATACACAGCCCCTTACGGCACTCTTCAGACGTTCGCCCCTCACGGCATCTGAAATACACAGCCCCTCACGGCACTCTTCAGACGTTCGCCCCTCACGGCATCTGAAATACACAGCCCCGGATCCGGTTATTCGCCCCTCACGGCAGTACAGATTTCAGCCCCTCACGGCATCTGAATATATTTTAGCCTTTTCGGCAATTGAGGGTTAAGATGCACCATTTATAAGCCCCTTACGGCACCTCAGATTTCAGCCCCTGACGGCATCTGAGACATGTGGCCCCCTTACGGCAACTCAGATTTCGGCCCCTGACGGCATCTGTTATATGTAGCCTTTCACGGCAATTCAGATTTTAGCCCCTCGCGGCATCTGAATATATTTTAGCCTTTTTCGGCAATTGAGGGTTAAAATGCACCATTTATAAGCCCCTTACGGCAACTCAGATTTCAGCCCCTGACGGCATCTGAGACATGTGGCCCCTTACGGCAAATCATCGTTTTTCTCGTTTTGTATTTTGTACTTGTTTATATATTTCAACATATTCAATCGACTTGATCGACTATTTTGTCCTTGTCATTTTCTCGTTTTATATTTTGTACTTGTTTATTTATTTCGACATATTCAATCGACTTGATCGACTATTTTGTCTTTGTCATTTTTCTCGTTTTATATTTTGTACTTGTTTATTTATTTCGACATATTCAATCGACTTGATCGACTATTTTGTCTTTGTCTGGTGTGGCCCCACACCCTTCATCCATAATTAATCAGATCACCTTTCTGAAACACAGTTGAACAACATGTATAAGTAAACATTACACACACCAAGTGGCCTTAAGCCACACCGTAATTGTAAAAATGGATATGGAAGTCCCATTGATTCATTTTAAATGCAACTCGTAGAATCAACTAAAGCTTAAAATGATGTGATCTATCCACACATGTTGCGTTCCATAAATGCTTCATAAGCAGTGTTGTTTTAATTATTAATTCTTTAAAATTGTGAGCTTAGCACTTTTTATATTCATCAGTCATCTAAATACTCGCTGAAAATAAGAACTTTGAGGACACATCAATAATTTCAAGTCAATAATGCTATTGCTTTTTTTTTTAACCTTGATGATCCACCATAGTGTGTAGTGGATGATAACCCTTATGTTTTAGTTATACTTTAACAATCTACATTTTTTTTTCTGAATGATTTTACTTTTGCCATCAATAGGTACTCTATTTTCATAGCTGCTATGAAGATTTAGTTCCCAAATAAACACAACAACTTCAACTCGACACATTCAACTACAACAATTTGAGCACACATCATAAAACTAAGATGCTGAATACTACAGTGTGTACTTTTCAAAATGATAACATTAATTTGGTTTCTGTCACTAAAACTTGCATTGCCCTCACCATTTTATTTACATAATTTCCTATTTATTTATATATTTTCATATATATATTTTTTTATCAATGATATCATTGTTACTTTCTACAGGTAGACCCCGTATGATAACACAATCCAAACATTCATTAATAAGAGAAACTAGAACTTCATTCATGGCTCTTCAAACATTGTATAGACTTTAGAAACTAGACTTTAGAAATTAATTTCAACTCAATTTTAAATTAATATCAACTCAATGTCATTTCTAAATAACAATTATACTATCAACCAATCGTATAAATTGCACATATCAAAATAACCAATGGGGATATCATTACTTCTCCATTATCTTATTAAACGCTCTATAGTGTAAGCATATAGCATATACAATGATTTCCTGTATTAAAAGCATAGGACTTGTACGTGAGAAATAGATTTTCCAAATATCCCTTTATATAAATCATTTTAACAAAATTATGAAATTTTAAAATAAATTTATCTCTTTGTTATTATCTTATTATTTTGTAACATTATTGTTTTGTTTCTCTACGGCTTGTAATATATGTATTACCTTATATTAAATGTTAATTAGCCATATTTGCATTTAAATTCTAAAATCTCCTGCTCTATATTTCACCAAAGAAAATATAACAAAAGGCAAGGACAATAAGTCCACCATTCAATATGACTTAAGCACTATACCAATAACTATCACCACCATAAACCTGTTATACATTTTATATAATGTTTTATATTATGTTATATCATGAACTGTTATAAAATATAATTAGACCCAGTGACCAAATGAAAGCACTACATTTCATATAATTGCCTCTGCTAACTCAACCTATGTCAACAACAATAATAATATAACAATAATAATACATTAATAATATTATAGCTCATTAATTAAGTGCCCCTTTCTTTTACAAAATCATTAATATTTGTCTTAATTTAAATTTTAACAAGTTGTTCGCAGTAATTTTGTTTTACAAAATCTCCTTATCCTCTCTCTCAAGCCTACCTTTAAAACTCACTACCAGTATCCATTAGGCATACTCAGCCCCTACATTAAGGCATACCATGTCAACCATTCCAGTCCATTCATCCTTAATATCCTTAAAATTGATGAACATTATACTCTATAAATTTATAGCTTAGTTAAACTTCTACATCTCAAGCCCCTTTATTTATCAACTTATATTTGCTACCCTGAGTTACCTAGAGCTAGAACAGATTACTTTAGTGATAAGATCCCCCGTTGTTAATACTAGGTGTATTTTTTTTAGTTCAAGTTTTACTAAATGTACTGGTAAAATGGTATGCAACAAAGAGTAATTGTATTGCCCATGACTAAGTTTATCACAAAATGAACATTTCCTAAGACTTTCCCTGTCTTTCCTTGCACACACAACCAACAAAAGCTTATGTCCATCGCTCCTGTGTTCAAAACATTTAATAGCTATATTTACCCTGGTCTTTATTGCCCCAGTGTGCCAATGATACATTAAGCTAAGTTTATTATAATAGAACCCTATAGGATTTTCACTTGTGTAACTTTTTGCTATTCAAAGGATATAAGAAAAGCCCAACTTATCTTATATGATGATTGCTGCACATATCAAACCTTGCCAACACTCCATAACTTAGGAGTGTAGTTGTATTCTAATATTATACTTGTCCCATCCATGAATTTTAGATATGCCTTCCCAATTTGAATCCAATGCTCTATAGAGCTAAATTCTATATCCAATATGCTATATGTAGATCAGACTTTCTGTGTCAATTTTCTTATAATGCAGTTAGTTCGAACTATTTTCTATAATAATTGTTTTCCTTATTTGATTCTTTTCCAATCCTTGGACTCTAGTTGTAGATAAATTCAATCAACATAATTGTTGCAAGAATCTTCTTTCCTCAGATTCATTTACATTAACTCAATAGTGTAAGATTACTAGAACCCACGAAAGTAAGTGGTCTCAGTGTTTCTTTTCACCATTAATATAATATATATTATGCACTCTCAACTCATTATTTAAAAGGTCTTTTTAACATGCATTTTGCATCACACCAATTCACAACAAG
This sequence comes from Hesperia comma, assembly GCA_905404135.1. Classification (NCBI taxonomy): domain Eukaryota; kingdom Metazoa; phylum Arthropoda; class Insecta; order Lepidoptera; family Hesperiidae; genus Hesperia; species Hesperia comma. Next base: position 2,099,188 of record FR990039.1, read on the forward strand.
AAACACGTCACAACTTGACTTATGCATCTAGGGTCTAGATATCACGAGTAGTATAGGTAATACTCCATCCAAAGTAACATGTTAGTTACACAAGCACTGAATAATGTTAATATGAGCATATTTAAGCACTCTTAACTTATCTTTTAAACTTTAAGGCCAGTCATTATGCACTTTGTAACTTTTCAAGCGTCTTTTCCTCAGTTGAATTTAGGTTATCAACACAAGTCACGAATTTTATATTATACATCTCGCCAAGCTTTACACTACATATAGGCACGTAAGTTCTATGTCACTTCTGAATTATTAAACACTAAATATTGTATTTGTAATAATGGCTTTATTTTATACAACTTTACAATCTTTACATTGACAACAGCGCGGGAAGTCTAGCCATCGCGTCGACTAGTGATGTCCACCATCTCGGTATATCCATAGTGTTGCGCATTATCGGCTATTATGATATTCCATCTAACATTACTGAGACTTCGCTGTCCGTCCGTCCGTCCGTCCGTCCGTCTGTAACCAGGCTGTATCTCATGAACCGTAATAGTTACGCAGTTGAAATTTTCACAGATGATGTATTTCTGTTGCCGCTACAACAACAAATACTAAAACACTGAATAAAATAAATATTTAAGTCGAAATATGGCTTCGACGCTTTAGCGATAAATTAGTTACCTTTCGCTCCAAGAGATGGCGTTGCTTGTGGCTAATATGTAGTCCGATGCTTTTAGTTACCTGTCGGTCCAAGAGATGGAATTGCTTGTGGCTAATATGGGGCTACAAAAAACTGAAGTAAATATTTAAGTGAGGCTTTCATACAAAAGACCAGTTTTTTTGGCGTTTTTATACATAATGGTACGGAACGTTTCGTGCGCGAGTCCGACTCGCACTTGGCCGATTTTTTCATGCATGCAGCCGGTTTCATGACAAAAGTGTGTCGTGTGTGGTTTCAGAAGGAAGAGGAATCGAGCGAGCCGTCGGAGCGCCGCTGCGAACAGTGCGCCATACAGTTCAGTTCGCGGGACGCGCTGGCCAGGCACCTGCTGTCCTCCGTCAAACACGCGCCCTGGGACGACGACAGGTAGCGCCGCCGCTAGTCTGCTGCCTGCTAGTCCGCTGCCTGCGACGCGAGGGGTCCCGGGTTCGATTCCCGGCCGGGGCAGATATTTATGTGACAGATAAATATTTGTACTCGGGTCATGGGTGTAACTGTAATGTGTTATATGTGTAGTCCATGCCACCCGCGACACAGGTACCTAGTAACCTACTGCGGGGGTATGAGTGTGTTAGCGTTTATTTATTTATTTATTTATAGTCGCATGAGCGGCCGCGTGCACAACCATTTAGGACCAGGAGGACGAAGGGTTTCGTACCCAAAGGGTAAAACGGATAGCTGAGACTTCGCTGTCCGTCCGTCCGTCCGTCCGTCCGTCCGTCCGTCTGTCACCAGGCTGCATCTCATGAACCGTAATAGTTACACAGTTGAAATTTTCACAGATGATGTATTTCTGTTGCCGCTACAACAACAAATACTGAAAAACAGAATAAAATAGATAAATATTTAACTGGGCGACTATACAAACTTTCGACGCCTCAGCGATAGTTCAGTTACGGTCCAAGAGATGGTGTTGTGGCCAATATGTGGCTACAATAAAACAGTGGTCACAGTGGCCTTTGGGAAAGCGACCATACAGACCAGATTTTTATGGCGTTTTATAGATAATGGTACAGAACCCTTTAGAACCCTTTGTGCGCGAGTCCGACTCGCGCTTGGCCGGTTTTTTGTTACTAGTGAACGTCTCGCTTCGCTTTGTGAAACTCGAGTATTTTCCTATTTTTACGACACGTTTCATCGTGATGTTGTATATGTATAGCCTAAACTGGCCTAAAGCCTTCCTAAATCTAAATTTATATAACTGAAAGGTGATTGACTGAGTAACATTGTGATCTATCAACGCACAGCCCAAATAACTGGACGGATCGGACTGAAATTTGGCATGCAGGTAGATGAAATTATTCAAAATTCATCCCCTAAAGGGGTGACATAGGGGGAGTGAAGTATAAACAAATTCCACGCGGGCGAAGTAAATAAATGGCTTATCCAACACAAATATTTTGTCAATTCGCACCAGTATTTCCTTAGATTAGCCCATGGAGGATAGAACTAAGGAGGGTCATCTGTGTATATGAAAAGTGTCCAGTTGTATGCGCTAAATAACAGTTCCAAAATCCTCCACTGGTGGCGCTGGTGGATTCACAGGGTATGGTATGAATCATGGAGGATTATCCTCCATGCCTCCATGCTACTTTAGTCGATAATGACATTAAATTTTTTAACTCGGCATACTTCAATTCAATCAATTCATCTACGATTGCTACATTCATACCATACCCTGTGAATCCACCAGCGCCACCAGTGGAGGATTTTGGAACTGTTATTTAGCGCATACAACTGGACACTTTTTCAACTTTTCTCCCATATAAGATGACTCTCCTTAGTTCTATCCTCCATGGATTAGCCCATTCAAATAAACACTTCAGCTTTATATTATTAGTACAGATTTCCGTTCTACATACAAAGCGCTGTGTCAGATAGGCATCAAAGGCATATCCACAGGGTGAACCCTGAAATACATGGACCCTAGATCTAAACAGTAAAGGCCGCCGCTAACTACGTGAGCGCCCGCGTACTTACCGCTTTGCAAGTCGGCTATGAGTGGATATATTTAATTGGGTTAAACTCTTGACGGCGAAAGCCTAGTTGGTTAAGAATTCGGCCTCCTATTCGGCGGGTCCGGGTTCAAATCCCAGGGCACGCACCTCTGAATTTTCGGAGTTATACCTATGCGTTTTAAGCATTTAAAATGTCACTTACTATAAACGGTGAAGGAAAACATCGTGAGGAAACCTGCATGCCGGAGAGTTCGCAAAACTCAAAGGTGTGTGAAGTCCGCCAATCCGCACTTGGCCAGCGTGGTGGACTATGGCCTTGACCTTCTCATTCTGAGAAGAGACCCGTGCTCAACAGTGGGCCGTGATGGGTTGAGATGATGATGATAGAACTGTTGACGTCCGTACATAGAGATACGAGTATTAGGGTGCGTTTCCACCAGAGATGTGCGATGGAAATGTGTCGTGCGAGGATGTCTAGCTGTGCTGTGAAAATGTGTGGGGGTTTCCACCAAAGCTGTGCGATGAAAATGTGCCTACGAGGATGTGTAGCGGAGCTGTGAAAATGCGCATTAATGTGTGGTGCGAGGATGCGTTACGAAGCTGTGAAATGTGTCGACGGGGGTGCGGTGTAGTGGTCCGTCTATGATGGTGGCGGCTGATATGAACATAGCTACCAGTGGCTGCGCAGATGTCGATTTTAAGGCCAAAATGGTGGTAAGAGGCGGGGAGTGCGGGCGGTAGGAGAGTTAGCCAATACATCCATGGCCAAAGTAGTGCATCAGAAAACACTGTCATGGCCGCCGTGTTTTGATTGGTCAGTTACTGTATCTGCGCAAACATCTCGGAAAATGAAGTTCACATCAGCCGATTATAAATGACCTTACTGTACAGTATGCGCCAACCTCGCAACACATCCTTCTCAACACACACATTCCTCGCAACACATCTCTCGTACACATCCCTCGCACACATCTCTCGCTTGTTTTGTTTGCGCAAAAATCTAGCTCCGCTGAGTAGTTTCCACCAGAGCTGTGCTGACCGAGGCGAGGTAAATGAAGCGATTCTATTGGTTCCCCACAAACACATCCCTCGCTACGCATCCTCGCACATCTCTGGTGGAAACGCAGCCTTACACTAGAGGGCAGAAGCCAGGCTTCAGAGCGTACTTCGGATAAAAAGAGACGAAATCTTTAGTAATCACCTTTCTCTTTCTGGCTCATCAGGATCGGAGAGAGATAGGTAATTACCGTTATCGTTGTTTCTCTTTCTAACCGGGGGCGATTGCAATGTATGGGCAGCCGTGTGGCTCACCCACTCTATTGTAATATCTGTATGCGTCCGTAGCCCGGAGTGTCGGATATGCGGAGCGCGCGTGCAGCCGGAACTGCGGCGGGAGCACCTGCGGGCGCACGCCCGGGCGCTGCGCCCCGCGCCCGACGCGCCGCGCAGCGCGCCGCTCGCCTTGCTGCCCTGCGAACAGGTTAGTGCGTTGCATGTCGACGGGACCCCCTTACTGGGGCTTCCTTGTTAAAACTTGTAATTTTGTAAGGTTTTTAGACTTTTTATTTTTAGCAGAGATGGTTTAAGTGTTATCATGGTTAGGGATTACGATTACATCTAATGCGCGTTCTAGTAAGCAACCAAAATGCTCAATATGACACTTTTTGTACAGAAAATCGTGCGTTTTGAGTGTTTTGATCGCTCGAAGAATCGCACCGCTAGAGGTTTAATAGTGAACGTATGAAAATGTAGTTCGAGCTTTTTTAGCGCAGGCTTTTAGGTTATAAATGTGATCCCTAATCGTGATTTTGTGTGTCTGTCTGTCAGTGCGGCGCGGCGTTCCCGTCGCGCGCGCGGCTCGCGGCGCACGTGCGCGCGACGCACCTCGGCCTCAAGTACGACCGGAACGTCATCTGCGAGACCTGCGGGAAGAAGTGCACCGTGAGTACGCGCGCGCACACACACACACACACACACACACACACACACACACACACACACACATAAACTACCAATCGAGGCCGCCGTAAGCGGGCGCGCAAGGTACGTGTGTACTGCACGCACGCACGCGCGCACACACACAAACACACACACATTGCTATCATCGGCTGCGATTAAACTATAAGATCCTGCTCTCTCTCTCACTCTCACACACTTAACACCACCCTTATGTAACGCCTACATAATGACACTCACAGTCTCACACACAGTCGCACGCGTGGCTGTGCTACCACTAGCGTGTTATTAGTTGTCGAATAAAGGACTGCGCACATTACAACGACTCCACGCCAACGCGGTTACGGAGCAACTCAAATGTAAGCATTGAATTATGATCCTTATATCTTAGGCGTTACGGTTGAATTTCGAGTGTGAACGGCGTCGGTGAGCAGAGGGTGGGGAGTAGTCCACGTTTTTCAAGTGTACACTCGAAATTCAACCGTAATGTCCAAGATATAAGGATCTTTATTGAATACTTACATTTGAGTTGCTCCGTAACCGCGTTGGCGTGGAGTCGTTGTAATGTGCGCAGTCCTTAAGGGTCCGTTCACAAAGACCAGCTCGGAGAGCATCGGCCCGCATTTATCTTTTCACATAGACCGGATTGGAGCGGAGCCGCCAACTATTTGAAAAGATCTTAAAGCCAAGCGAGCGAGAAAGAGCACGCAATCGGAGCCGGTCGGCTCCTCTTATTATTTCACACTAAACGCGTTCGAGCATTCCACGAGCATCCTGACGACAAAATAGTTGCACATACAAAAATAAACCTTAATACAATTACTCAAAACTCTATTTCCATCGTGGTAAAAATCTGCTCTGCTCTCCGAGCCGGTATGTCTGAACGGACCCTAAAGCGTCACGTTGCCGTCCTTATCACGAGCTGCGATTATACCATAACCTCTTCTTCTCTCTTTCTTTCTGTCTCTCGTACTCCTACAAGAACTTTACCACACTGACCTGGCGCTGATACTCCGATCGTACGCGCGGCTGTGTACCGTTAAGCGGACTGCACACAGTCGCGACTGTCGTATATAGCGTCCGGCTGTGATTAAATCACGGCCTTCTGTTGTCTCTCTCTTCTACCCTCTCTTTCTCTCTATTTCTCCCTTTCTCTCTCGTTATCTCTTTCTCTCTATTTGTCCCTTTTTCTCTGTGTTCTCCCGTTCTCTCTCTTTCTCTCTCGTTATCTCTCTTTTTCTCTTTACTTCTCCCTTTTTCTCTGATTTGTCCCTTTCTCTCTCTTTATCTCCCTAGTCGCACGCGCGCCTGCGCTACCACCAGCGGCGGCACACGGGCGCGCGGCCGCACGGCTGCGGCGCGTGCGGCGCGCGGTTCGCGGAGCGCGCGCAGCTGCGGCTGCACGCGCGCCGCCACTCCGGCGAGCGGCCGTACGGCTGCGGCGCGTGCGGCAAGCGGTTCACCCAGAAGCCGGCGTTGAACCGCCACTATCGGGTGAGTTGGGGCCGGTGGCGGATTTTTTTTTTTTTTTATGGAATTAAGGTAGCAAACGAGCATGCAGCACCACCCTTCCGCTGCCGCCCATGGCAATGAGGGTAACCGTTTTTGTGCTCACCAGTTGGCGCCACTGCAGACGGCGGTCATGCTGTCAAAGCCCGCCCATACATAAACATTGACAAGTGACACTTGTCTGAATACTATTCAGTGAATAGACAAGAGAGAAGTGACAGGCAGACCACCCTCTACACTAGCGGCCTCTAGCGGCGAATCCACACGCGGTTACCCTCATTGTGACCGACTTAGAACAAGACCCAATTTAGGGACAAGGGTGGTTAGTCCAGTTAGTAGATGGTGTTAGAATGTTAGTTGGTTAGTTTGTTAATAAGTGTGAGGACAGGGACTGTTAGGGATAGGTTAGTCCTGTTAGTTAATATTAGTATTGTCCAGTTAGTAATGATTAGTGTGAGTCTTGTTCCAATTCGATCACAGATGCGTTGCTACCCCTGAGGACAGATGGTCGCCTCTAAAAAAGTGAACCGGCTCCACACCTTCACCTTTCGGATTATCCCTAAGGCAAACTAGCCACGTGCCTAGGGGCGCGAGGTTAAGGGTGCGGTTCGACTGAGGCGGAGCGGAGCGGAGCTGTGCGCGATTCACCAATCACATGGCCTGAAATCCACGCGAGGCACAATAAGCTGGGATTTCAAGTCATGTGATTGGTGAATCGCGCACAGCTCCGCTCCGCTCCGCCTCAGTGGAACCGCACCCTAAGGGTCGATTCAGACATATCAGTGAAGTCACCGTTCCGTCACAGTTCCGGTAAATCTTTCATACATTTTCGGCATTGTCAGCACTGACACTGAGAAGTGTCAGTGCTATTAGTATGAAAGATTTGCCGGTACTGTGACGGAACGGTGACTTCACTGATATGTCTGAATCGAGCCTAAAAGGGAGAGCGCGCGGATATTTTGCCACTGATAAGAAACAAAAGAATAGGTTACCAATGACTCATAGGTTCGACCAGGATTCCCGGTATCCTAGGTGCCAAGTACAAGTCATACACCCAGACCGAGAACGAAAAAAAAGGTCTTTGCCTAGAGCGCTCTCCACCCTAATTCGCCTCTCGTTGGGGCTAATGTAAACTAGAAAACGTCTCGTCAGATGCAGGTAGCTCATGACTTTTTATATGTATTTAGTGTTCCGTAAGAAAAAGATGAACTAACTTCGACATGTACTGATAACTCAGAAACGTCTCGTCAGATGTTGCTAACTCACGATTTTTACGAAGTTGAAGTCTTATTTTTTGTAATGGAAAAAATAACAGATTTCAACTTGGAAGGGCAGATAACTCGAAAACTGTTCGCCAAATGTTGCTACCTCGTAATTTTTTACTGAATATTAAATTTTTTTGTTATTCTTTTCTCTATTTGAATGCTAGTGCCATATAAATTTGAGCGACATCTGACGAGCAGTTTTTGAGTTAGTGACTTATACGGTGTCGTGCAGGTGCACACGGGCGCCAAGCCGTACTCGTGCCAGCTGTGCTCGAAGACCTTCAGCCAGTCCAACTCGGTGAAGCTGCACGTCAACTCGGTGCACCTCAAGCTGACGTCACACCGGAAGCGGAAGCCCACGCCCGACTCCTAGTTGCCCACTGCTGGGCTTATCATAATTATATTGGTAACAAAGTATAGCTGGGACTCGATTCTAGTAGCAAGGACAATTTTTCTGAACCATGATGGAAGAAAGAAAGAAATAACGAAATGTTTATTCGAAGTAGGTTTTTACACTTTTCCAAAGCCACACTACGCCATCGCTTCAACAAATCCCTATGGTGTGTGGTCTTGAAAGAAGCGGCAAGAGACTCCCAAGGAGCTTCTTTGGCTAAGATTAACCATAAAAAATTAAATTTCTTGTTTACCGGAACTTCTTCATAGGGACATTCTCGTGTAAATCCGCCGGGAATTCCAGGATACAAAGTAGGCTATATTTTGCCCCATAACTTTTACTATGAATGTTATTGAAAACAGTTATTTTGAAATCACAGACAGACTTAAATATTTATGTGTAACGACCCGCCCGCGGTTTCACCCGCGTGGATCCCGTTCTCGTGGGAATATATGCATGTATTATACATAAAAACCTTCCTCTTGAATCACTCTACCTATTACAAAAAACCGCATCAAAATCCGTTGCGTAATTTTAAAGATTTAAGCATACAGACAAACAGACAAACAAACAAACAGACGGACAAAAATAGCGACTTTGTTTTATACTATGTAGTGAAGTATAATGAAGTTCTGAAGGTAGCCAGAAATGGCGCCTCTCCAACAAATTAATAACAATAGATATTAAGATAATATATGAACGATCTCTTAAGATAAAATTAAACTATTTAGAAGTGTTGTGATTTGTATGACTCCAGTACTATATTTGAACGTTACTTTATGTATTTCTAATTTAATGTAAGTACCATGTGACTAAGACGAAAATAAATTCATTTTGTAACCATCTAGTCTTTATTTTTTACTCTCTTAAACCGATGTTTAGTAAAAAGCATGGATTCAGTAAATCAAACACAAAAGTCATAGAAAAAAATAATTTTATTTACAATAATGTTCATTAAACATTAACTTACGAATAACATTACAATATTATTGTTCGGCGCACAAGTACCCAGTCTATAGTTCTATATATAACATCCTAATGCCGGTACACACGACTTATGCCCGAGATACACGAGGCTAGTTTTTCAAGCTAGGATAGCAAGCTAGTGTCAGTAAGCTAGCAAGCTAGTACTTCTGGCTTCGTGTAGACAAAACTAGCTTCATTTATAAGCTAGTAAGCTAGTTGACAAGCCAGGATAGTTTTAAATAGGATGGAGTTCTATTTTCTAGGCTAGTAGCGCCCCCCATCACTGATTTTACTATCCTGGCTTGTGTACTAGCTTCATGTAGCCGGCGAAGCTAGTGTTCAGTTGACTAGTAAAGCAGTAACCACGCGTTTTGTTTGTTTTTCTCCGCGACGTGTTTTGAGATTTAAGATGCCCAAACTAAGTACGGAGATTAATTTAAAGTTCGTACAACTATACCGTGAACATGAATGTTTGTGGAACTCTACCCTTCCTATTTATGATGATCCACTTTCATCTCTTCTTAAAATCCAGGGTCTTGTCCACACCCGTTTCTGTAATTCTTCTAGTTCGTCTAGTGCGAATTGACACAGTTTTTGAAGTAACTGTTTCAGTCGAATAGTATTTTTTTTTCGCATGCAGTTCATTTTGGACGTGTGGTCACCTCAGTCACAGCAATAATACTAGCTTAAAATAATATAGCCTCATGTAAACAGAACTAGCGTATTCCAAGCCAGGTCAGCTAGCCAAGACAGTTTCGAAGAGAACTAGCTTGCTATCCTAGCTTGAAAAACTAGCCTCGTGTAACCCGGGCATTAGTTCTTCAAGCTAGCAAGCTAGCAATCCTAACTTATGAAGTTGCTTACTTTCTCTCTAGTGTAACGGATTTTTATGCCTGTGCTATACCAACTGTGAGGAGCAATGACTGCAGGAGGTGCTGAAGCGAGGGCAGTTTTGGCATACTGGTGATGCCAGATGTGGAGTTGAGAGGAGCGGTGCTTTTGAGGAGTGTGGTGTTTTACTGGAGAGGAGAGGAGGCACATTTCTTTCTTTTCAGGTTTTCTATTAAAATGTTACTGGCCAGCGACCTGGCCGGTACCTATTTGAAAATGGAACGACGACAGCAAAGGAAGATTTGTTGTTGTCAATACTTTGATAATTCAATAAATTAAATTGTAACTGAAGTTGTAACAAGAGTCGTACTTATTTTGGCCTTTTATAATAGTTCTGTGCCTCTATTATGAGTTGTTGTAGTAAACGTAAAGGACGTTACTATTGCAGTTGACGTTTAGAATTTGTATGAGAATTTTAGTTCAGTATCGTAACCGCTAGAGGCGCTGTACGGACTCTCATACAAATTCTAAACGATAGTCGCTAGCGTGTATAGTAAACTATAGTATTAAAAACTCATAATAGAGGCACTGTACACACAAAACCAGAGTTCCTAGCTTGTTAGCATTCTGTTCCTAGCTTGTTAGCATTCAAACTTTTTTGCTATCCTAGCTCGAATAATTATCCTCGTGTGTCTCGAGCATTATGGATAGACAGAGAAAACTATACACGTCTCTCTCGCACTTAACCTACGACAGTATGTATACAATTGTTACCATTGAGGCCATACGAACTATTATAGTCGCTATAGTAAAGGTTATTTTGCGTCCCATACGGCACTTTCTTTACATATAAGATCTGTTTTTCGCTGTAATATTCTATTTACATGTGTCCTTATCCACTCTAATCTCAAAATGGCTTAACCGATTTGAGTGCGGCTTCCACTAACATATTGTGATAAGCTTAATTTAACATTTAAATTACATTCAATCAGTTCATAAATAAAAGAGTTATGTCCGTTTAAATACATACTTCTGCCCAGTTTAAAATTAACATTCATTGTAAATTGACCGCGGAATTTAAGCTGCTTTAAGTTTTTGCCTCTTATTAAATTGAACTGAGAGCAAAATAAAATTAAGTTATTTTAAGCGAGAATGGCAATTCCATAAACTAAGTTTTCCCGCAAGGCGCTCGCGAATGCTTACCGTGCCTCTAGATGTAATTGTAATCTCCTTTTTAACCGACTTCAAAAAAGAAGGAGGTTCTCAATTCGACCGTATATATGCTTTTTTTATGTTTGTTCAGCGATTTTTTCGTCGTTTATGGGCCGATTTTGATAATTCTTTTTTTGTTGTTGCGCAGTGGGGTCCTTTTAAGAGGATCACCAGGATCTGATGATGGCATCTCGGAGAAATCGAGGGCAACTTTCGAAAATTGTAGGGACGACTAGTGTGTTTGTTAATGTTTTCATAAGTACATGAAAGCGCTACAATTTCATGAAGGTCTGGAGTCGATCTGATGAAGCCGAAGGAGTCAAGGGAACCTCAACGATTTACTGCAGTTATCTAGTGTTTGGGCTTGATTAATTTGTAGTGACGAGAACTTTACACCTACATGTTGAATTAAGCGCCATCTGGCGAGTAGTTTTTAAATTATCTCTGCTTATCGAGGTTGAAGTTGGTTAAGCAATAATTAGCGGTTATGTAGCGGTGATAGCCTAGTGGTTGAGAATTCCGCCTCCTATTCGGAGGGTCCGGGTTCGAATCCCAGGGCGCGCACCTCTGACTTTTCGGAGTTTGTGCGTTTTAAGCATTTAAATGTCGCTTGCCACAAACAGTGAAGGAAAACATCGTGAGGAAACCTGCATGCCGGAGAGTTCGCGAAACTCAAAGGTGTGTGAAGTCCGCCAATCCGCACTTGGCCAGCGTGGTGGACTATGGCCTTGACCTTCTCATTCTGAGAAGAGACCCGTGCTCAATACTGGGCCATGATGGGTTGAGATGATGATGATGAATTTCCTTTTTTTCCACGAAAGTTCTCACAAAGACACGTACGCATAGTATTCATACCTTTGCACCGTTATTCAAAGATATAATACTATTGTTAACATTCTGTACAACGCAACTTATATTATAACAAATGTTTACAAATCAAAACAAATTCTCGGGCTTAAATACTCTCGTGTATATGTGTACTGTATACTATAATACATAATACAATATTGTAAATAATTAAATATTACCACAGAATACCGTATAGGCTCCCGTGCTCTAGAGGGCACGTTAAGCCGACTGCCCCGACAAGGTCTTATATACTTGGTAATTCGGCCTAGATCCTTGATAATTTCATGGTATACATCATATGGGACAAAATTGCCTTATGGAAAATCTCCAAAATCTACCAGTTTTGTCATGATGACGTCACATTCTGCCTGAGCCGAGCGCGCACGCGAGAGCGCTGGACAAGCGACAGAGAGAACTTCACAGACAACCAATTTTTTTAAGTTTTAAGGATTTTTTGAAACTTTTTGACATTTGGTCTTTACAAAAATAACGATTTCGCACGATGTATACTACAACCTCTTCAAGAATCTAATTCAACTTTACCTCCTTAGAATAATTATAGTATAGAAACCAAGTCAGCGCGGCCATTTTGTACCACCTACATACATACATACATACATTGCACACTGGTAGCTTACAGATGAATGACCACAACGTACTTATGAATGACTTTTTAACATGGCGGCGTTAGTTCCAATTTTTGCCATTTCAGAGATAAGCTGGGCGCACTGTAGACGACACGTGACGTGACGTGACGTGACGTGACGTGGCTATATGTAGACGCGTCGCAGGTGAGCGGCGGTGGTGATGGCGTTGCACTGCGGACATATCTTCTTGGCGCGCAGCGACTGGAGCCAACACACCTGGAATAACACACACGTACTTTATGTTAGAAACATTAAATTGCTATAACTTGTTATCTGTTGATCTGTTAAATAACTTGTCTTCTATTATCTGTGTACTACTTCAATGTCTATGCATTTATTGTCTATGCTGTTGCAATAAAATCTCCGACCCGACCGCAAGCGTTCTTTTATTTTAACGCACAAAATAAGGACTTTTTCACTTTATATTCATCGAAAATAACAGACAAAGATACACGGTTCCATAGATATTTTTATCTCAAACGTGTCTTCAGGTGTGATTATGTAAAATAATAACTGTAAATTGACAATTCAATGGAGTTTTGTACAGCACCATCTAGCATATTGCGAGTCGACTATACTAAAACTAGTAAATCCGCCCTCGCTTCGCTTCGGGAAACCAGTCCCTTCAAAAATCCCTATAAATTTTAACAAATTATGTTATTCCGATGTCTAAGCTATATTACTGCAAAGTTTCATGAAAATCCGTTCAGTAGTTTTTGCGTGAAAGAGTAACAAACACACACACACACACACACATCCTTACAAACTTTCGCATTTATAATATTAGTAGGAAGTAGGATATTACATCTCCATTCATGTCAATTGGCTTTCGTCCATCAATAATTATTCGAAAAAAAAAACTGATCTTCTTCAAACGGCTGGACCAATTTCTACCAAACATAGCCAAAACCACCGCTAGGAAACTAGCTTTCGAATGAAAAATAACCCATTTAAATCGGTGAATCCGTTTGAGAGCTACGATGCCGCGAGACAGATACAGACACAGACAAACAGACAGGCAGGTCAAATTATAAAAACCGGCCAAGTGCGAGTCGGACTCACGCACGAAGGGTTCCGTACCATTATGTATAAAAACGCCAAAAAAATCTGGTCTGTTGTATGAAAGCCTCATTTAAATATTTAATTATTCTGTTTTTTAGTATTTGTTGTTGTAGCGGCAACAGAAATACATCATCTGTGAAAATTTCAACTGTGTAACTATTACGGTTCATGATGATACAGCCTGGTGACAGACGGACGGACGGACGGACGGACGGATGGACGGACGGACGGACGGACAGCGAAGTCTCATTAATAGGGTCCCGTTTTACCCTTTGGGTACGGAACCCTGAAAACCGTTTTTTAGCGTTGAGGGTAGTAGAAATATGCTTACCTCACAGTAGACGTGCCAGCACTGTATAGAGACCACCGGAGATACGTACGGTCCCAGGCATATCAGACACTTTGCCTGCAACATACATACATACATTATTTTATCTACAACTCAGCGATGAACAAAATGTAATCACAATAAGAGATTACAATTACATGTGCAACGAAAGCCATCGCCATCGCCTTTCGAAAGATCTACGGCGACTGTTGGAATTATTTGTTGCCAGCGCCATCTAGGTGCCTCACAGTAAACCTCGTATTGAGTTAAATCGAAGATCGATTCCTTACACAGAACGCAGTTCAGACGTGGTATAATAGATGGCGCTGATCCATTTGTGAATCACGCTTACAAGATTCTGTTCAGAATCTATTAGTGCCCAAGGTATTGTTGCAATAAATGCCTTGTATCGTGGAAGGAGTTTTTTTAATTGCCATATTTGTGTTGAACCGATACAACAACCTACTCTGTACACCACACCAATCGTTCGACTTTTTACAGCGACATGGCATGTCGCACGAATACGTCACGAAGCCTGAATCGCGCTAGCGAAGATTTGTAGCCTCTCTTGAAGACCTCGCTTTAGCAAAAAGCGAGGGATATTTCCATGTCTCGAGTTGTAATCCATAAACATGATTACATTTTGCGCATAATACTACAGATGAAATTGTATTGGATGGGTGGATGCCACAAAAGTAATGATTTTTAGAATTAATGTTGTAATATAATTCCTTTATTCTTACCTCAAGCGCAGAGTTCTGTTTTCTCTCCAGCTCATTTATTTTTGCCTTCAGAGCTTGAATTCTGGTCTAGAAAATACAGTTTAAATATTAACCAAATATAACAATGTACAAACAACTAGTAAACCCACCCTCGCTTCGCTTCGGGGAACCAGCCCCTTCAAAAATCTCTATAAATTTTAACAAATTATGTTATTCCGATGTCTAAGCTACATAACTGCAAAATTTCATGAAAATCCGCTCAGTAATTTTTGCGTGAAAGAGCAACAAACACACTCGCATCCATACAAACTTTCGCGTTTATAATATTAGTAGGAGTAGGATATTAGTAGGATTGAAGAGTCGGGATTAGAAATGGGTATTGAGAAAGTATAGATACGTACTGTTTAAATTTTGCGTATCACAAGGAAGTTTATTTATTTTTATTTTTTTATTACACTTTATTGTACACCATAGTTACAAATAAAGAAATTATGCTACAATTCACGTAAGTTGTGCACAGAAGGCGATCTTATCGCTCAATAGCGATTTCTTCCAGATAACCTTTGGGGAAATGACAAAGGGAAAGATCAAGAAATGTTGGTAGGGTGTACAGTGCAATAATTGAAGATATCAATATTTATATATTTACTAACTGATATAAGAGTGTTACCTCAGCACTAGCTTCCACCATTCCGTTGCTGGTCAATTCTTTCCTCGGAGAGCTCTTGTCAGTCTCGTGCTGGTCAGCGGAGCCCTGGCTGTCCGTGGACTCCCGGTCTACCTCCTGACTGGAAATTTCTGCCTGAAATTTAATACGTATTAATTCCTTATGAAATTCAACCATAATATTTAGTTAAGTAGATTATAAATAAGCAAACGTGTAGTATTTTAGAAATGCTTTAAATGTATAAATTTAGTATAGTTTTAATTAAAACACTTAAATTGAATTAACTTAGTTAATAGTTGATGATTGGGGAGTCTTCAACTGTCGCGTCTCCCGCGTAACACCTCAGGGAGAAGGGGTCGACTGAAAAACAGTGTTGCATGTACCCCTGTGTGCATGTCAACATTAGCTGAGGCGAACCCTATTGCCACACTAGAAAAACCTACTTGTGTAATTTTAATGTATGTATATTTTATATCTGTAACTGGCAATAAATATATTTTTACCCGACTGCGTCAGAAGGAGGGTTATGTTTTTCGAGTGTATGTATGTATGTATGTATGTTTGTATGTATGTCCATTTATTTGGACCGCCCCACAGCCCAAACGGTTGAACGGATTTCGACATATGAGGTATCGTTGAATTCGTCAGAAAGATCGTGAAAACACCTTTTCAAAAATATATATCATATAACGTCGTTTTAACACAAATTGTCAAAAACCATCCCAAAAAGTAGAATTTTTCGGTGAAAACACTAAAAAGTCTGAAATAAAAATATTATTATAAAAACAAAAAACCAGATTGCTTACAAAAGAACTCAAAAGAAAAAAACAAGTGTCACAATATCAACATAAAATACTTCATGGTGCTGCAGGCGGGGACAAACTATACTGCTACCTACGGGTAAAAAAAGATTTATCACAAGTACTACGTTATGTTGATATTGTGACACTTGTTTTTTTCTTTTGAGTTCTTTTGTAAGCAATCGGGTTTTTTGTTTTTATAATAATATTCGATTTGATTTGATTTGATATCCAAAACTTTGAAGCATTGAAGACTTAAGTGCTCATAGCCCCATGGCTTGGGCCGATCCTAAGTGATCGACAAAGTTAAGGAATTGCGGGCGCGGTTGGCAATTTATTTGACAGATAGGCTAGTGGCAGAATTTTTTGAGTGCTTCCATGCTTCGAAGGGCACATAAAACCGTCGGTTCCGGTTGTTATCGATAGATAGCAATTGTTAAGCTGTATCGGATACCTTCGGGCGACATGATAAATTCCGATACTGAGTTGGCCACTAAACTATCCACCAATCTGCACTGGAGCAGCGTGGTGAAGTATGCTCTAGGCCTCCTCAACAATAAGGAATAACCCGTGTTATTGCATACCGGGCCGTAAATATGTTGCAGCCAACCATCACACAGATCATAATTGAATGCTTCGTTTTAGTTGGCCAGTTGCCGGGTCGTTGAAATGTGCGCTTAGGGCGCATTCAAATAGAACGCTGGTTACCGGCGCCGATCTGCCAGCGCTTATCGGTACTGGTCCGTTGACATAATCTCGGTCGTGTGACAGGTCGGAACTTGTCGGCGTTTATCGGCGCTAGTTCGGCACAAAGTATAGACTATCTGCGCCGACTACCTGCGCGGATAAGCGCCGATAAGCGCTGGTAGATCGGCGCCGGTAACCAGCGTTCTACTTGAATGTTCCAGGACATAGTTATGCAAACAAGAACCATCCATTATAGAAATTACCATGACACATGGTTCTTTTTAACTCTATAAATTGCTTAATTTTTGGTTGGTATCACCGATATCTGTATATTTCAAAAGGAAAAATATTCAAGATGCACGGGACATGTTAAAAATATTTTTTGTTTATACGAAAGTTGATGTGGAGATGCCATTTGTGACAGTAAGTAAAAAATCGATTTTTGTGGGTTGGTTCTATTTTGCATAACTACGTCCCATTAGTCTCTACTTACATCAGGCGCTATCCTCGACGGGGAGAACTGCGGCGGCCCGTACAGCTCCGTGTCTTCGTCTCCGTCCACCACCTCAACACACATATTTTTCATTACAATTATTACTTTCATTGTTTCTATAATGTGTATATGTATAACTCTCTCTCTCTAATACTCTCTATCTCACAGTCACACATATACACTCTCTAACTCACTATCTATCTCTATCTCTCTCTCTGTATAATATTATCTCTCTCTGTCTCTCTGTATAATAGACACATTATGTGTAATACTTTAAGATATATTTGTTGATTACGTTTAAGTCCTTGAGCTAAAGAGTTGGTGCCAGAAATACAGGCTCTGTTCCTTCTTCAGGCATCAGACAGGTTGTTAAAACTATTGTATCAACATTATGTAAAGAAACTGTCAATAAACGATTATTATTATTATTATTATCTCTCTCCCTACCTCTCCCCTTTATTTCCCCTCCCTCTTTAAGACTCTCCCTCTCTCTCCATCTATCTCTCATTCTCTCCCCATCTCTCTCTCTCTCCCTCCGCCCCGCTCACCAGCGCCTGGTCGTTGGAGGCGCGGCGCGGCGCGGCGGCCGCGGGCGCCCCGCCCTCGGCGTGCTGCAGCGCGGACGCGCGCACGCGCCACTGCCCGCACCACCGGTACTCCGCGCCGAACCCGCTCGGCTGCGGCTCGTCGTTCTGGTGGGGTCAATGTTTATATAAATGCTTACTTTATTAATATTATAAATGTGAAAGTGTGTTTGTTTGTTTGTTTGTGACTCTTTCACGTCGCAGCATGGCTATTATATGGTATGGTTTATGTGTGTGGGGATAGTTAGGAGGGTGGAGAGTGACGTAGGCTACTTTTTACCGCGGAAAAACATCTCATTCTCATGGGAAGATCGATGTTTTGTTAGTTGCTAGATATTTAGTTCCGGAGTTGTTAATAGATGGCGTTAGTAAAATTCATTTGCAAGTTCTGAATCACGCTATTGAATACTACATGAAATTTACTTAAGTCATAGCTACTTTTTAGCCGAAACTCCTACGGGAGCGGGACCTACGCGGCTGTTACCTACGGGTCCTGAAGCGAAGCGCAGGCGGTTCTCTAGTAAATAAATAAACCGGCCAAGTGCGAGTCGGACTCGCGCACGCAGGGTTCCGTTCCATTATGTATAAAAACGCCAAAAATAATCTGGTCTGTTGTATGAAAGACTCACTTAAATATTTTATTGTTTTATTGTAGCCACATATTAACCACAATGCCATCTCTTGGACCGAAAGATAACTAAACTCGCTGAGGCTTCAAAAGTATGAACGCCCACTTAAATATTTATTTTATTCTGTTTTTTAGTATTTGTTGTTGTAGCGGCAACAGATATACATCATGTGTGAAAATTTCAACTGTGTAACTATTACGGTTCATGAGATACAGCCTGGTGACAGACGGACGGACGGACAGCGAAGTCTCAGTAATAGGGTCCCGTTTTACCCTTTGGGTACGGAACGCTCATAAATAACGCTACACACTCATAGCCCCACACTAGGATTCCCTGTGTCGTGGGTGCCATGGACAACACACAAGACAAGGACACACACCCAGACCGAGAACGGACATTCAAACTCATCATTCAAATTTCCGCCTCGCTGGGAATCGAACCCAGGACCCTCGGAACAGCGATCCGGCGTGTTAACCACTGCGCCGTCCAGGTCGTCAATGTGGGTGAATACAAGTGATAATTTAGATTTAGACTAATGTAAGTTCAACTATTTATATGTATTGAAATTGCTTAACTTGACAAAAACTCAGGTTATTACGCATGCGTGAGAGAAAGGAAAGTTGGACATTTCAAGTTATCACTTCAATAATTTAAAGTTTTTTGCAAAAAAATTACCAATCTCAACATGAACCAGTAACGATAACTCAAAAACTACTCGCCAGATGTCGCTGAAATTATGCGATCAGACAACAAGCACCAGCTTTCGAATTTAAAAAGAATTATCAAAATCAAAGTCTCAATCAAACACTAATTTTGAAGTCTGTTAAAAATACAGTCAAATCGACAACAAATACAGTCAAACCGACAACCTCCTTCCAAAGCCCACAAACACCAACTCCTCACCTCAACATCAATGCTCCCTTCCGAGCTGGTATCGGGCACGTCTTCATCCATCTCAGCACCGGTCCGCTTGAGGCAGCGCAGCGCGTGTCTCTGTATCTTCGACACCGGGACTCTAGTGTTGCATACTGGACACTCGCCGTGCTGCGGCAGCGGCGGGGAGCGGCGGCGCGCGCGCAGACGACGGATGCGGTTCTCGTGTACCCTCTGGGGAGTAAGTTTTAATGGGTGTTAATGTTAATAAAATAATAAAAACTTTATTGGGAAAAACAGTACACGTTATAAACTTTGCAAGTTGTTGAGTCCTTCTTTTAAGTATAAAGATACCTGTGCCAGAAGGACTCACTCTTCCATATCTTAATGCAACACTAAAATTGCCTGTATAAACTAAATGACACATTATTACAAAATTATACGGATGCAAATAAAACAAAGAAAAGTAGTTACATAAATTGAACTAAAAAATAAACTGTTATCTAGATGGAAATGGGTGTTCTGTGGGTGGAAATGGGTGTTATGTGGGTGGAAATGGGTGTTGTGTGGGTGGAAATATATATATATATATATATATATATATATATAATTTAATTGTCAGTCAGTCAGTTAATATAGGAAAACTAGCTGAGTCCATGGCACCCAGAACACAGGGGAGGAAGTGTGGGGCTATGAGTGTATAGAGTTATTTTAAAAAAAGTTTGTGAAAACCCTAGAAAAGAATTTTTATGGTATGTTTTGGTTTTATCCAATCTCAATTTGAATGGAGTATAGTAGTCATGATTGCTTCTCTTCAGGAAACTTGTTGTTCCACGCCTATTGGTCATAGTATGTTTGTCTGTGATGTTTTCACAGCTAAACCACCGATCCACTTTGGATGAAAGGAGAATGCGCAATTTTCATAGAAAATTACCCCAGCTCCGGCGCAAACGTAACCTATCTCAGAATTTTATACATTGGATGTGTACAAAAAATAAATGTATTTGATCTCCATAATCAGTGGCTAACATAGAAAAAAATTGCTTTGATAATTCATTCAGGCACGATTTTATACTAAACTATCGTTACAAAAAAAACAAATCTCAAGTAAAAATGCAAAGTAATATCTAAAATAATCACTTTTATTTTAATTCTTTCATAACATATACATATATATTGTATAATTCTGAGACGCAGGGTCGGAGCGCAATAAAAGAGTATGTACGTGCATTCACGGGCGTCGTACACTGGAAGTTGCGCCCATGTCATTAGTATTTTATATTACCTTGGCTGGGTCCGAAACAATGTTCAAGAATTTGAACATCCTGCTGCTTACTTAGATACCGTTTTGATAGACTTAGAATTATAAGAGAATATAGACATTACTTTATGATACTGTGTTTATTAATATTACCCTCACCACCCACCCAAATGTATATATTACAGAAAGTAATAATATGTGCCATTTGTAGGCACACATTCTTGTCTAAATAAAATATGAATAATAATATACTTACACATACAAAATATATAAATATAATAATATTTTCTATTTGTGTGGTTTACTAAAATTCGTGCCTGAAACAATAATGTTTAGCCACAGATTAGGGAGATCACAAGTATTTATTTTAAGTACCCATTAAATATACAAAATTATGAGATAGTTACTTTTTGCGCCGGAGCTGGGGCAATTTTGCGCATTCTCCTTTGGAATGAAAATAGTAGAAGACCCAGAGTCACACATAGGCTACTTTTTTTCAAAAATCAACCTCTAAAGCAGCGGTTCTTAACCTTTTTGGCTGGCGACCCAAAATGTAAAAATATTTGAAGCCCGCGACCCTGACATTTTATTGATTTTCCAGTGATAATAATATAATAGGAGTATTATTGCTTTTTACAAAGAAAATAACCGACGTCAACCTCGATAAGCGGAGATAACTCAAAAACTAATCGCCAGATGGCGCTTAATTCAACATGGGTGTAAAGTTCTCGTCACTACAAATTAATCAAGCCCAAACACTAGATAACTACAGTAAATCGTTGAGGAGTTCCCTTGACTGTCTTCATCAGATCGACTCCAGACCTTCATGAAATTGTAGCGCTTTTATGTACTTATGAATACATTAACAAACACACTAGTCGTCCCTACAATTTTCGAAAGTTGCCCTCGATTTCTCCGAGATGCCATCATCAGATCCTGGTGATCCTTTTAAAAGGACCCCACTGCGCATATCTACTTTACAACAAAAAAAAGAATTATCCAAATCGGCCCGTAAACGACGAAACAATTGCTGAACAAACATAATAAAAAGCATAATATAATTATACGGTCGAATTGAGAACCTCCTTCTTTTTTGAAGTCGGTTAAAAAGTCCGTAGTTTATTCTAATTGATGTCATTAGGTTGAGTAGTTTAGTGGCGGAATGGTAAGCGCGCTCAACTGGCGATTACGTTTGCTAAGCAACTTTTGCAGAGGATGGTCGCTGGATGAGTGACTGAAATCCTTAATATTTATCCCGTTAGGTAAGTTAAGCCGTTGGTCCCGGTGGCATTTGCAGTTGTTAACACCCACCAATCCGCACTGGGCCCGCTTGGTGGGTTATGGCCCATTCTCGAGCGACATATAAAGGTCGTAGTCGACGGTTGTTGCATAGATTTGAAACCCATAAACGCTGGTGATCCCCAAGGATCTGTGCTGTCTCCTACCCTGTTCATTCTGCATATCATTGACATGCTGGAGCGTGCAAACGGCATTCATTGCTGTGCAGATGAGAGCACGGGAGATGCCTATTTATACAGGCTCTACAAATGCCTCTCGGTCACAAGTGGAGGATAGCAGAATAAAAGTTGTGTCTGAAGTAGAGAACTCTCTGGAGCAAGTCTCAGAATGGGGTCGACTCAATTTAGTTGAGTTCAACCCCACGAAGACACAAGTTTGCGCGTTTTCCGCTAAGAAAGTCCCATTTGTCATGGCGATGGCGCTTCAATTCCAGGGTACCGCGCTCACCGTTGGTAAGTGTTGAGATTCTGGGCGTTGTCATTTCGAGCGACGTGCATTATCGGAGTCATCTGGAAGCTAAGGCCAAATTGGCCTCCAAAAAGCTTGGTGTTCTAAACCGGGCGAAGCAGTACTTCACTGCGAGGGACCTACTGATGCTTTATAAAGCACAGGTACATACATGGAGTACTGCTCTCATCTCTGGGCAGGGGCGCCACAATACCAGCATTTCCATTCCAGTCCATTTAACGCCGTACAAAAGCGCGCGGTTCGAATTGTCAACAACCCACGAGTCACTAGCAGGTTAGAACACCTTGAGGAGAGACATGGGATGCCTCTGCGTGTTCTACCGGCTTTGCAACGGTGAGTGCTCCGAGGAACTGTTCGATTTGGTGCCAACTTCGCCCTTCCATCATCACACCACTCACCGAAGATTGAAGTTTCATCCACATCGCTTGGACTTGTGGCGAACGACTACGGTCCGTTTTTCACGTGCAAGATGTGGAATGAGCTTCCTTCTGAGGTATTCCCGGAGCGCTATGACATGGGGTTCTTCAAAAAAGGTGTATAAATAGATCTCCTTCAGGGCCGGCGTTGCACTAGTGACTCCCCTGGCTGGTCTGACTAGGGGCTCGAGTCCATAGGCGACGATGACTACTTACCATCAGGTGACTCGTCTGCTTTTACGTCAGCCCTTCAGGCTGTAAAAAAAGGCCGCTAATGTGTTTTCAAAATTCCGGCGACCCATTCCAATACCGCCCGCGACCCAGATTTGGGTCGCGACCCGAGGTTAAGAAACGATGCTCTAAAGGCTTGAAATAGGGGATGAAAGTTTGTATGAGAAATCTCACTTTGGGATATAAATTAATTCAACACAGGCGAAGCCGCAGGCAGAAGCTAGTGATGTTATAAATACCCTCAAGCCTTCCTCGATAAATCCAACACAAAATCCAAACAAAAAAATAATTATCAAATGGAATCATGAGTTCCTGAGGTTACCCTGTTAAAACAAACAATATCTTCAATTTTTAGATTAATTTAGGATGATATTGTATTACAGGGAATCTTAATTAAATGCAATAGAAAGACCAATACTCAGTCTGATGTTTTGTTTGCACTAATCTCAGAAACGGCTTGCCCTATTTGGGTGCGATTTTCACTACTGTATTATTATAAGCGTTACTAAATAAACAACTTTCGTTATATTTCCATTGGTTTATTAATAAAAAGTTACGTTTTAAAGTACACACCTAACAATTTCCTAATGTGGCTATTAAAGGACTGTATTCCCGAAGCGAGAGCGGTTTTACTAGTACTACTAGTAACCGAAATACACTGAGTCACATCTAATGTTTACCTGAAAAACTTCACTGCCTGTAAACCCAGAGAGGTCTATTTCTTCGTCAGGATCGGTACTGGGCCCGGGTACCGCTAAGCTAGGGCTAGGGCTCTGCCCATTCGAGCTCAGCTTCCTTTTAGACGGCCCCGAGGATATCTTCTGCAATCTCTCCACCTCCAATGCAAGATGTGACTCCAACTCGCCATGACGAATTGTACAACTACACACAGGACAATTCGGTAACTCCGTAACTTTCTTACGATTCCTAACACAATTCAAAATAACACTATCATCGTACTGGAAACTAGTACTCCCGTTCAATGAATTAATCTCATCCATTTTAAACAATAACATAGGAGACGGTAACATTTCTCCCGATTGTTTACGATTTTAAATCTAGATACATCCCGGCTACTACTTAACTAAAACCATTTTTGAATGTTTAACATAATTTATGGAACTCCGAAGCGCGTAATCTAACTCGTCTTGTTGACATTGTGAGTTCGGTAATTGTTTAAAATCACCGTAAATATAGTAATTAATTGCTGAACGCTAACACAACAAACAATAATAACATTTTTTTTATCTGTACTATCAAATATATGCAAGTGTCAAATTTTAAATATGATAGATTGTCAGTGTTGCCAGACGGTGATTGTTGCTAGGTAATATTGTTGACATAATGACATTTACTATAGCAGATAAGGGTGTAAGCACAAATAATACAAGTTCATGTACCTGTTTCATTTACATAGGATTTATTATATAAGGTGATTTGTAATGCGATGCGACGTATTCCTTTTAGGATGTGATAATACAACTAATTTCCAACAAAATTTACCATAATGTCCCTAATGCCAAGGAAGTACGTACGTACGTAAATAAAGATTCCAAAATTTAGAGGTGTTCGCGTCAGAATTTAGGCACATCTAATTAGAAAGTATTATGATGATTATGATCTACCTCGTCTACGTGATGATGAATACCTAGCTATAGAGTCACAAATATTTTAATATCTTTACTCCATGGAGCAAACAGTTGCTTAGGGCGTCTCCTCTCTATATTTGCTCCATGCTTTACTCCATGCTTTACTCTTATCACTAGGTATCACTAATCAAAATTAGAGCTGACATTATATCAAGTGGGTCCGTAGATTAAGCATAAACTGACGTAAAATGTATGAGTGAAACCTTATTAACTGACATCAAAAAAGGAGGTTCTCAGTTTGACCTGTATGTATGTATGTATGTATGTATCTATGTATGTATATTTGTGCGCGATTATCTCGCGTTTGGTTGAGCCGAGATCTACTTGATATTGTTGATCGACGGTTGTACCTACATCGGTGATTACGGATAATATAATTATACCAGTTTATCAATAGGTTATTTACATTCTCTCAGTTCTGTATAGTAACTATACATGACTTTATAACAGTAAAATGTATATTCTTCTTCCATTTGTATCAATCTAGATTTAAACAAATATTGACTCCATTCACGACTATCTCAATAAATGACGATTATACTTTGAGAAGCGATCAGCTCATTCATCAAAGGTAGTAAATTTCACTCACACACTCATACTATACGTCTATGTTTACACTTAAAATTGTAAGAATAAAAGCTCCACAAATTCCAATTTATTTTAATATTCTCTATTCCATTTCTGATGGAATAAAATAAAAATGCAAGCCATATTTTATAATTTATATTTATAATTTTGTGGCTAACAAATATATTTCATTGCGTAATTATTTAATCGTTGGTTTCAGCACTAACTAAAGTTTCGACAGCGTCCCCACCGTCCGGCTGTAAAGAAAATTACAATAAATCAATCATAACTCAAACTTGCAACAGGCATGTAATATGTAATCATGTCTCAAATAATCTTGCATGTTTTAATATATCCATTTCATATTTGAACGACGACTAAAGTAGATACGTGTGCGTGGTGCGTAAGACGACTATATTTCATTATTTCCATCATTTTCCGCAGAAACGGAATGTGCACAATGTTGTAACCATATCCTTGATCTAAAAAGCGATGTCTCATGCATGTTCATATTCTAGGCCCAAGGTCCTTAAGAAAGTTGCTGGTCTCCTTTGATAAATTCATTGAGATACTATGTACTAAAGTACGATACTATGGATAAATTGGTCAATCCAGTACATAATGACGATAGATATTTGATAATCATTTACGCGCGGCATATTTAAAAAATATGTAGGTATATGGTAACACACACTATATCAGGAAAAAAAAGATTTGATACTTTTTAAAATTTATAAAAAATATTATAATTTGAAGCTGTAATTAATTAATTAGGGTGATATTGGCGATGAGAAAAGGCGCTGAAAATCATTTCAGTAAGACGCCATGTTGATTGTTGACATTTGTCACAGTGTGGCCGATACAAAAAACTCTGGGTTCAGCTTTCGTTAGCCAAACTATATTACGTTAGGAAGGATGATTATAGCAACTATATTTATTTTCTTTTTTTGCTTCACATATTGAATATAAGTAACACTTAAATTTTCACTTCATTATATACACAGTGGTTATTTAACTTTTTAATGGCTTATATGTATTTATTTTTTCGAAACTGCCGTACTTAGTTATTTTAAAACTTAAATATTAATGTTGCTATAAACTCTTCATACTTTATGTTGACACATCGTTTTCTTGTGTTGTCAACCACCTAAGCATAGATCTTTGTTAGTAACCCACCTGCATATCAGCAACTGTTAAAGGTGGTTCATCCTCCCGGAGGACTGTTTCTCCATCTAACTTCTTTAAATTAGGTAACCGCCTTGCAGCTTCAGATCGCCATTGCTCTAATTCACATGCATCATAGAGAGGATTACCAACAAAAAGTAAATCTTCTAAACAGGGCAGTTCCTTAAAAGAATGAATAGTAGGAGTTTTGAGAGTATTTTTAGTTTGTAGAACTCATTTGTCGCCTGTGACAAGTAATACAAGAATATATCTCTAGAAAAATAATTTATTATTGTTTTACCTGTAGCTTATTAAACTCACTCCACTCTTTAACTAAGTTATTGCTCATGTATAACACCTTCAGATGTCTGAGTACATTAATACCTTTTAATTTTTCAATCAAATTATAGGATATCCATAACTCTTCCAACGTGTCACCAAGACATTCCTATTTGATGGAAAAATATGTTTGTGTTAATAATTATTACAAATATTAATAATAACCCTAGATTTTTAAGTATTTGCAAGTAAGTTGGGAACATACTCTGCTCAATTAACTGTTATGCAATAATTTACATTCGTTAGTAGCAATAACATTTTTTTTTCTTTTTTTTATAGCCTGAAGGGCTGACGTAAAAGCAGACGAGCCACCTGATGGTAAGTGTTCATCGTCGCCTATAGACACGAGCAACACCAGGGGAGTCACCAGTGTAACGCCGGCCCTGAAGAAGAGGATTTTTTGATAAAAATATTCATAGGTTCGTCATCATTCGTTCCCCCAACGCGACGTATTTTTTTAGAATTATTAAATGTAATTTCTTGTGTTTTTTTAATTTTTAATTTATTTTTTTATGTATACGCATGTATTTCGACTTCTTTCCGTTCTACGATTACTATCTACGAGCTACTTGGCATATCTTACCATTCCAGCAAATGATTTTATATAATTTCTACCCAAAGACAGTATTCGTAATTTCTTTAAACTGTTCAAACCAGTCACTTTTTCTATCATATTCGTAGACAAACTTAACTTTCTGAAAAGTTATACAATAAACATTGTTTATATCTTAAATCCGCTTTTCATTTCTCAATTAAGTTGTTATTTTTTTTACTAAAGGACTTACTCGCAGTTAGTAAGACATGAGAGAGAATTGTCCATTTTCTCTATTGGAGGCCACTGAAATATTAAGCTTACTTCTGTTGCAGTTGCTGCTTGTTGACCTGTTTTCTCTTCCCATCTTTTTATGGCTTCTTTTATTGTTGTTGCTTTAGCCATTATTTTCAATATTCAATTAAACTTTTTTTCAATTAAAAACATTTTAACATAGCAACTAACTTTATTGATGTAACTTTCAACTCATGGCCTCATGGCCTTCATAGAGTACTATATTTACTAAGTGGGATAACAGCACACAAAATTAACTGAAGTATGGCAATGTATTGTTGAAAGTCAAAGTTGAAAGTGTGCGTTTGACCTTAGTTTAAGGACATCAACGCATGAACATAATAAATTATTTTATACTGTTTTATACTTTACAGTTTAGGTCAACATAGTTTAATGCAATAATTTAAGGTTTATTTTCTTTTGTTCATGAATAAAACAATTATTTTCCCAATATTGATACGAAATTTTAAGAAAATAAGCTAAAGCTTGCCATTCGCAAAAGTCGCCGGCGTCATATCCATAGAAAATACAGTCATATCGGCCTTTGCAAGTGGCGCCACTAACTTACAGTACCTATGCAAACTAAAATACGAATCTTTTCATCACTCAATCCACCACAAAATGGCGACTTGTATTTAACGAGAAAAATTAGATAAGTCATAGTGATAAAAAGCATACCTATTCCTTCCTGCTCTATCGACATTGTTGTGCAAAATTAAAAATATAACGCATCCCTATTGAAACGTCATGTCAATTTGACATTTTTTCAATAATCCATAAATTTTTAACTTTTTCTTCTTTGGTTTATTTTTTTAATTAAAAAACAAACGCCTATCTATTCTCAATTTTTGACATAACGAAAGGAAAAATTGTTTTGAAGGTATCAAAAGTGTTTATTTATGTACCTAGTTAAAAATATAAAATATATTTAAAAGTAATATAAATGCTCATTTTAAATGCTTACAGTTTTTATAATTAGGATTAGGAAGTGTAAACTAATACGTGACGATAGGTACTTTGACCTGATCATTCATTGTTAAGTTTTAAAAAAACATTTTGTCAATTTTGTGTTCCCGCTTTTATTACGAATCTTAAAAGTGTAAACATTGCATCGTTTTGGTTCCGATAAAAAATATTGCGAACTTTAGGGGAGACGACGAAATCGAAAACTCCACGTTCAACCGCAGAAAAGCCTTTGGAATAAAAGATAGTGCTAAACTCAGATAAATGTGAAGTAAGGCCTAAGCTACTAAAACTCAACCACCAATTATTTCATTATAGACGCGGTGATTTCCAGCACAATGTCTTCTAACAAAATCCAATTTTTTAATATGATCAAGAATGTCAAGATTAAAGTGAGTATATGTATTTAAACATCGTAAAACAGTAAAATTTTGTTCATCTCACATTGTTTATTCATGTTACTAGATGATTGAGAAAAAAGATACTTTCTTTTATGTTTTTTTCTCCTCTCAGTAGAAATTGTTTTTTAACCAACATGAAAATGGAGAAGGTTCTTTTTTCCCTTCAATTGCAATTTTTTGTTTGTTACCTCAGAACTTTCAACACAGTGAACAGTTGATTCTTATTTTATTCAAAAGCTGGTACTTGTCATGTGGTCCCATTTAAATTTTAGAGCCACAACTGGCATGTAGTTTTATAGTTATCTCTTTGTCGATGTTGAAATCTTTTGATGTTGATGTTTTTTTTACTTATAGCAAGAGCAATTAGACGACGATGATGTGGTGCAATGCCGGCTGTGTTCCAAAGGCTTCGCCAATACCACAGCGCTCACGAACCATGCACGGGTGGAGCATATTGAGGAGTATGTGGCTGGTGAGGACCTGTGTATGGAGCCGGAAAGGAATAGGGTGGTGAGTTTGTATTATCCGACTTCTAAAAAAGAGGTTATTAGTTTGACCTGTATAATCTTACGTATAAAACATACAGGTTTCCTCTGGTTTCATACCCCTAGTGATAAGGGTTGTTCACTCTTAACATTTTTTTTTAAATTCTTGGACAAAATTTTTTATGTTTATTTTTCTATAATGTGGCGTTAAAAAATACATACAACCCTAAATTTTCACCCTTTATCACCAACCCCTATTTTATAATAGTCATTTTCCTAGAAATAATTTATACTAGTAAATCCGCCCTCGCTTCGCTTCGGGAAACCAGTCCCTCCAAAAATCTCTATAAATTTTAACAAATTATGTTATTCTGATGTCTAAGCTATATTACTGCAAAGTTTCATGAAAATCCGTTCAGTAGTTTTTGTGTGAAAGAGCAACAAACACACACACATACATCCTTACAAAGTTTCGCATTTATAATATTAGTAGGAATATAATATTAGTAGGATAGGATGGCATAACAACGTTTGCGGGGTCAGCTAGTTATGTATATAATGGTGTTGGAATTGGACAGTATTGGAACGTAAATTGAAGGAAATTGATGGCGTAAATTGACATTGAAAAGTGTTTGTAAAAACCTACTTCGAAGAAATAAATATTTGTATTTGTACAATAGCAAAGCTGCCCTCGCTTTGCTTCAGAAAATGACTCCCGAAGTCGATTAGTGGAGTTAAATTTCCTGGCTACTAGCCACATTCGGAAATTGTTTTTGTGTGCGGCATGATTCTTTACACTGATACACAACTTGATTTATTTACAAATTGATTGAAATAAAACAAAACTTGCCATCAAAACAGAGAAAGGGACAACAACTTTAAATCGTTGTTTTTGGGCTCTTCTTTCATAAAGTCTCTGTTATAGTTTTTCTCGTATTATTCCATGTACGGAAACCAATCAGCTATAATTTTATTACCACACTAGTGGACCCGGCAGACATCGACCTGCGTCATTATTAAGTAGACGCTTTTTGGTCGTAGCGTGATGTTATATAGCCTATAGCCTTCCTCAACAAATGGACTATTCAAAGCAAAAATAATTTTTCAAATCAGACCAGTAGTTCCTGAGATTAGCGCATTCAAACGAACAAACAAACAATATTTTCCACTTTATTAGTGGTAGTATAGATGATGAGAGTTTTAAAGCAAAAGTCTTTTTGTAGACAAAACAAACAAAGGCCCAACAGCGGGAGGTGGTGAAACAACAGATCAAACTGAAGACCGAGGAGCTGATATCCTCGATGTCCCCCACCAACCTGATGAGCTTCGCGTCTCCGGACGTCGGCTACATCATCATCAAGACAGAAGGTAATGATGCCGAACTATCGATAGTTTCGCTATCGATTGTTGACCTTGAAAATCAGTTAGGATAGGACTATCGATAGTATTGAAAAAATCAATACTATCGATAGTATTGTATTGTACTATTGACATATAATAGTATCGATAGTCGATAGTCGATCCGTCGATACTATTACAGAATAAATAACTATCGAAAGTCCAAAACTATCGATAGTATCGATACTATTGCAGATAACCAATAGTATTACCATAATTTACCAATAGTATTACCATAATTTACCAATAGTATTACCATAATAACGACCCTGTAGCCTAGTTGGTAGCGACCCTGCCTGCGACGCGAGGGTTCCCGGGTTCGATTCCCGGCCGGGGCAGATATTTATGTGGCAGATAAATATTTTGTACTCGGGTCATGGGTGTAATTGTGATGTGTTATATGTGTAGTCCATGCCACCCGCGACACAGGTACCTAGTAACCTACTGCGGGGGTATGAGTGTGTTAGCGTTTATTATTTTATTATTATTACTATTAAATTTATACTATCGATAGTATCGATAGTATTGATTTTTTCAATAGTATCGATAGTACTATCGATAGTCTCACTATTGCCACACTATCGATAGACTATCGATAGTGTATCGATAGTAGCCTATCGAGCGGCATCATTAACAGAAGGAGACACGGAGGAGCCGGAGCCCAAGAGACGGAAAGAGAGACCAGCGAAGAAGAAAGAGAAACCGGAAGGAAATGAGAAGATTGTGGTGAAGAAAGAAAGAGAGGTCTTGCCTATATCGTAAGTGGTCTTTTGTGGGTTTCATACGCAAGGGTGATAATGGGAGCAAATTTTGGGGCCCCGACCAGTTTAAATATGATAGTGGTGACAGCCTAGCGGTTAAAAATTCGACGTCCTATTCGGTGGGTCCTGGTTCGAATCTCAGGGCACGCTCTGACTTTTCGGAGTTATGTGGGTTTTAAGCAATTAAATGTCACTTGCTACAAACGGTGAAGGAAAATATCGTGAGGAAACCTGCATGCCGGAGAGTTCGCAAAACTCAAAGGTGTGTGAAGTCCGCCAATCCGCACTTGGCCAGCGTGGTGGACTATGGCCTTAACCTTCTCGATCTGAGAAGAGACCCGTGCTCAATAGTGGGCCATGATGGGTTGAGATGATGATGATGATAATGATCTAGATGTCGCATTTAGGTTTTATGAATATCACAAGAGCACTGTTAAATGTCAGCAAATCATATAATGCTTCTTAAGTAGAGACAGATACAAATTGGTTCTTTTTATGTTTTTTTGTTAAGCTGTTAGTATTTAAACAATTCCGGGCATGCAAAAGTCAATCAACTCAACAACCAACCAACCATCCAACTCACCCAACCATCCAACCCAACCAACTCGACCAATCTTTATTATTTAGGTGTCACCGCATGGGGAACTATCCCCATGATCCATGAGGACATTGCGACCATATCCGATCTATTCTGCCGTGCTTACAGTAAGAGCAGTAAGTCGGAATTTCAGAAACCGAGAAAATCGCGTTTAAAGTTTTCGATTCAATTTTTACTGACTACTCTTTTAGCTTGTAAGTTTTTTAGGTCCGATTTTCTAAGTTATTCTAAGCGGTTTTTCTTAGCAATAATAACAAAGATTTCGGAGGTACACTAATTATCATGAGGTAAGTATATTTTCTGCTTATAAGCTAAGGAAAAGACATCATTTTATAGTCTTAATGCTGTTAGGCGATATGATATTTTTAGGTTCCAGTGAAGATAGAAAAACGGGAGTAAGACCAGTTAGGTAATAGAGCATTACGTGGCGATTCAGGATATGTACTTAACTCATTTTTGAAAAAAATGACTTACTGCTCTTATTGTTAGCAGTGTTATGGTGCGTACAGACTATGTAACAAAACATGTTATAAAACATAGTTAAATAACATGTTTTACAAATGTGGACGCTATGTGTTACAAAACAAAGTTATACAACATGTTATTAGTTTTTGCAACAATGTTATATGCTATATTTTAAGAAATGACACGCATTGAATTGTTATAAAACACTGTTATACAACAATGTTGTTTTAATGTGTACGGTCTTGTAACATGTTTCATTGTTAGATAACAATGTTATAGTGTGGACGTGTTATAAAACAGAAGTTATATATCGCGTGTCACTGTGACGTTTGGCAGATATGTCAAAAATGACAAGGTGGCATTGGTGATGCAGTGACATGACACACAGACTGGAACTACTGACTCAATGAATAGGCTGAATCGATAACAGATGGCGTCAAGTCCATTATTTATTTTACTTCTCCGACATATAACATGTTGCATAATCTGTACGCACCATTAGTTATTGTGGTCTGTGCCTCTATTATGAGTTGTTGTAGTAAACGTAAAGGACGTTACTATTGCAGTTGACGTTTAGAATTTGTATGAGAATTGTAGTTCAGTATCGTAACCGCTAGAGGCGCTGTACGGATTCTCATACAAATTCTAAACGATAGTCGCTAGCGAGTATAGTAAACTATAGTATTAAAAACTCATAATAGAGGCACTGATGAATAAATGATAGTTTTCATTGGCAGAGGTCCGTTCGAGTGCCGGCAGCCGTCGACGGCGGTGGCGGGCGGCACGTGCCACCAGATCTTCTTCTCGTGCTGCGAGTACTCGGCGCACTACCGCGACGAGCACACGCGCCGCCGCAAGGGGCTCAAGTGCCAGGTGTGTAGGGTTTAGGCTTGCAACGATACATCGGAAAACCGATAATATCGATAATATCTAAGGGGAAACATCGATATTTGCGCTATAACGATATGATAGTATTGATATTGGTGTCCTTGTCTTGTGTATTGTCCATGGCACCCACGACAGGGAATCCTAGTGTGGGGCTATGAGTGTGTATCGTTATCGTTAATATCCAAAGATGTATTAAATATCTAGATGGAACATCGAATCCACGAAAACGTCTCAAAAAGTTGTGGCCAACTGTTGGCCACAAACAACGCTAAAAACATCGCCTACACGCACACATGCTTGATAATGTTGCTTTGTTTTTTTTGTTTTCATTGTAGGGCGACGCTCTATCTAGATATTTAAAACATCATTGTTAATATCATATCCGAAGAAAAAAATCGATAATAATAAGGCTGTATGGGCTTTGAATATTAGTCTTTTCTTACAAATATACAACATCGCCATGAGATATTTCCTTGTTGTGGCCACATCAGTGCCATTCGAGAGACTTTTCTCAAAAGCAGGGGCCACTGTTACCCAAGCACACTACATACTACTGTTTAATAAAACACTTATTCAGTGAACTGCATATTTTTTATTTAAAACTAGCGAACCGCCCTCGCTTCGCTTCGGGACCCGTAAGTATCAACCGCGTAGGTCCCGCTCCCGTAGGAATTTCGGGATGATAATAAACTATCACCAAAATTAATTGAGGTTAAATTAAATTAAACTTAGAAATAAAGCTTACGACAAAATAATAGCAAAGTAGCAAAGGATCACAGCAAGATTAATTCAGATTAAATTTGGAAACGCGGCAAGTTTGGTATGGCAGTGGGTTCGACCAAATTTGATTACCATAAAAACGGTTCTAGTGTGTTAATCTTAAAAGATAGACATATACTGTCGTGGACATTTTTTTAGATCATTTCAAGAGGAATAATTCTTTCATACATACATATATTTTTGGTATCTTGAATCGTTTTCGCAACGCATGCAACGAAAGCCCTCGAGAATGAATAATTTTCCCCGTTTTTTCCACATTTTCCATTATTTCTTCGCTCCTAATTGTTGCAGCGTGATGTTATATAGCCTATAGCCTTCCTCGATAAAAGGTCTATTCAACACAAAAAAAAAATTTCAATTCGAACCAGTAGTTCCTGAGATTAGCGCGTTCAACCAAACAAACAAACAAACTCTTCAGCTTTATAATATTAGTATAGATTAAATAAATTCGATATTATCGATATAATCGACTAAAATCATCGATATTATCAACTATCGATAATTTTATTAGCTCGATATAATTATCGATATTGTATCGATATTACAACAAGCTTGCATCCACAGGTGTGCGAGAAGGTGCTAGGGATTGAGATGGGGGACGCGGCGCATTGTTGTGAGGTGAGTAGATTGTCTTTAAGTAGACAGTAGTGGCTGACAGGTGCCTAAAGGTGCCTTTCCACCAGAGATGTGCTATGCTATGTTGCTAAGGATGCGTTTGCCATCCACCAATCACATTCAGCCCTCAGGCGGCTTCTAGGCGGGCCAATGAATGTGATTGGTAGATCTCAAACGCATCCTTAGCAATGTAGCATAGCACATCTCTGGTGGAAAAGCACCCTAAGGCTCACTCAAGGTAGTACCACCGCCCGCCACGGTACTTAGTACCATTCCTACCGTGTAATAATTGTTATAAGAACAATTGTGTTCCGGATAGGAAGGTGTGGAGCCGGTTACACTTTTTTAGAGGTGACCATCTCAGTCCTCAGGGGTAGCAACGCATCTGTGACCGAATTAGAACGAGACTAATACTAACAATAACTAACTGGACCAACATTAACTAACAGGACTAATTATAACTAACAGTCCCACTTATTAACAAACTATTAACAAACTAACCAACTAATATTCTAACACCATCTACTACCTGGACTCACCATCCTAGTCCCTTTGAGTCTAGTTCTACGTCGGTTACAGTTGTTATGGGCGGCAGCGGAAGGGTGGTGCTGCATGCTCGTTTGCTACCGTTTGGTATCTTAATTCCATAAAAAAATCTTTTGCAATACAAAATGCACTTAACCCTTTCAGAATTGCGGACAAGGCTTCGACACGCTGGCGGAACTGACGGACCACAAGGCCACAGCGCATGTGAAACACAAGCCGTACCAATGTCAGATATGTCAGAAACGATTCACGCAGCAAGGAGGCTTGCACCAACATATGAGGATGCATACCGGAGACAGACCGTATCCTTGTACGATTTGCTCTAAAGCATTCACCCAGAAATCTGGACTAGAACAGCACTTGAGGATACATACTAAAGTACGGCCGTACCGCTGTGTCATATGTTGGAAAAGCTTCTGTCAATCGATACATTTGAAGCAACATATGCGGACTCATACGAATGTGTCTCCGTTCCAATGTGCCCTGTGTCAGAAACGGTTTAAACAGAGCAGTCATCTGAATTATCATTTGAGGTATCATAATCCAGCTAACATGTCTGTGGAGCAGAAGTTGAAATACGAGGAGTTGATGGGACTGATTGGAAAGAATGAAGTGTTGCAAGTGGAGTATGATCCCGGACACTTGGAGTTGTATGAGGTAGTGTATTTTTATCGTGATGTATAAAGAAAGAAAGAAAGAAACATTTATTTTGCCACAATAGTATGGTACACACTTAACAAACAAATATTCTAAATACTAATTTGTAGGAATTCGTACCATACCACGTGACAAAAAAGGGCTACGCTCAGCATGCGCCATGGAACTGGTAGGAACCATCGCTACTGGTTTTCAGCGCAGTCCTCTTTTGTCTCGCATGTATCTAGTTTCTTAGTTAGGTGACGGCGTAAGCGGGCGTGCAAGGCGTGAACCGCGCGCGGGCGGCACGCAGGAGTAGCAAATGGACTGTAGTCTGTAGTCGATGTCATTGAAGTAACCCTGATAAGGTTATAAATGGTCCGGGGTTCAATTCGCGATAGGGTTTTTTTTATGATTAGGTTAAAATATAACACTATTATTTAGTAAAACTTATCACAATATATTAGTGAAAATCCAAAGGTTCAGCCGTTTCTGAATTAGCGCGCATAAAATTACAAACACCAAAAAATGTCTAAAAATCATTGTTTTAGGTTCACTTGCATTAGCAGACGCAAAAAAATTCTCATACTCACATCCACAGAGAGAATAACTGATGTTCTCGTTTTCTAGATCGTTCAAGAGGGGGAAGAAGCGGTGGAGAATAATGGAGAAGATGCCGGAGAAGAAATTGGTCAGCCAGAATACATTCTGAGCGACTGTGTGGTGCATGTTGAGTAATATCATCCACTAGACTTGAGTAGTTGGGCATATGCCAAAACTAAACTTATTACCTCTGCTTACAGTTCAATTTGGCTTGTCAAAAAATATTACTAAGGACATTTTTAGATGACGCCGTCAATCTTAAATGTACCTTAATGGCGTAGGCGAAAAGCTGGCATTTGCATAACGAATTCTAGATCGAATTCGAACGGATTATAACGGAATATAGCTACAGTCGCGACTCAAATTTTATTTTCTAGTACATACTAGTACATAATATGTAATTAATACACTTCGCGCTCGAGCAACACACACAGACACCGTTCGTAGACACAAACATTGTTCAATAGTGGTTCAAAGTGGTTCTATATTTGGTGTCCGTGAACAGTGTCTGTGTGCGTTGATCGACCGAATATTTGTCTGTAACTTTATGTAATATGTAACTGTCACACTGTAAATACTTTTGGCATATGGAGGCATATATCTCCCTGTAGGCAAGACATGCCTGGGGCGGCCGAGATCCCAAGTAAATGCTCTCAGGGCGTTGTATATATGCGGGCGATGTAAAATTCTTCGATAGCGTGATTCAGGACTCTTTGTAACTACAATAATGTCATTTATACTCGGCTGATCTGAACTTTTCCGAGATGTTTGCGCAGGTACAGGAACTGACCAATCAAAACACGGCGGCCATGACAGTGTTTTGTGATGCGCTACTTCGTATTGGCCATGGATGTATTTACGTCCATGCTATTGGCTAACTATCCTACCGCCCGCACTCCCCGCCTCCTACCACCATTTTGGCCTTAGGATCGACATCTGCGCAGCCACTCGTAGCTATGTTCATATCAGCCGAGTTAAAATGACCTTACTGTACCAATCGTAACTTAGTATAGTAAGGTTGGCGGAACTGTTAAGAAATTAAGAATTGTATTAACACGATAAAGCTCATGTTTCAACGTCTTCCTATAAGTTGAATACAAAAGAAAGAGTCGGTTTGATGTGATGCTAAGAAGTAGTTCTAATTCAGCAGCACATACAGTAAACAAATCATAAGCCGCGTTCTGTAACTTCACCAAAACTTTCAAATTTCCATGAAAAAGTAAAAAAATCGTTTTGGGCGTTTTCGTCCAGTTACGGAACGCGGCGGTGTATGTGCCAGTGCTGCACTCTGGCGTCAAAAGTTGGCAGTAATATCTCCTATTCATCTTTTTTGGAAGTAACAAACAAAAGCGACGAAATTACCCGAATTTACGTACATACATACAATCGTAATCAGAAGTAATAAGTAGAAAATAATTTTGAAATAATTTTATTTTAATAACATAATAGTTTCAAGATAGGTATAGTGTTTGCAGACAATATAGTATTTTTAGCTTTTTTCCGAGCTCTGTATATCCGCGAGCGTTCCGATGCTGTCTTGGCTCTTGGCACGTCGGTTTGTGCCCTCTGGGGCACGGAGTGGGCGAGCCATACGGCTGCCCATACATTGCAATCGCTCCCGGTTAGAAAGAGAAACAACGATAACGGTAATTACCTATCTCTCTCCGATCCCGATGAGCCAGAAAGTGAAAGGTGATTACTAAAGATTTCGTCTCTTTTTATCCGGGGCACGCTCTGCAGCCTGGCTTCTGCCCTCTAGTGTATTATCTCTATGTCTTCCTTGCCCGCAACTCTCTGCTCCGATCAGTACTCGTTTTGGCGCGTCTCACTGAGTGCTGCCTGTACAGTTTGCATGAGTTTTATTATCATGTTTTGATAGCAAATCTGTAAGAAAGAAAGTAAGAAAAGTATAACTTCGACTATCGATGAGAAAATTTTTAATAGTGGATGAAAAAAATTAGTACAATTTTTTGTAGAGGTAACGCCGGGAAGTTTTGTACGTATTATGTACGTTTTGGTGTCGATCAATTATTGGTTACCATGGCAACGGTTACTATAGCAACGTTGATTATAATTAAAACTAAATTGTCTCTTTCTGGCAAAAGGTATAATTACAACTTTTCTGAGCTTGTTATTGAACTTTAGATTTGCAATTTTCAACCAAGTACCTAATAGTAATTATTCACTAATTAGATCCTCTGGTAAGAATTCTTTATATCGAAATAACTGTATACTTAGTCATCTTGTAAATAATATTATGTACCCCTAACTTTGCATGAACTAATAATTGTAGGTACTGTCTTATTAAAACCTTATACTTGGGAGTTAAAACACTGTGTTTAAATAATAAGTTGTAGTGATATTTACTTGTAAATATGTAGTGCAATTTTATATTATGTATTCAGTTTGATAAGAACTGTTTATTATTTATAATTTTCATGTGTATTAAAATGCTGTAGCATGTTAGCAAAATATATATTAACTATGGAACTTCGTTCCGAAACTATCGTTTTTTTGGGTCGCAATAATATCAAAGATGAAAATAAACACACATGGTGATACATTTATATATTCAAATTTAGCTGACCGTCCTGCAACGTAATAAATTAAGTCCACGCCCTCGCTTCACTTTGAAAAACTTGTTGCTCCGCTCCTTTTGGCGGTAGCGTGATGTTATATAGCTTATGGCTCCTGGTTGTACTATTAATTTAATAAATGGACTATTCAACACAAAAAGAATTTCTCAATTCGAACCAGTAGTTCCTGAGATTAGCGCGTACAAACAAACATACCGCTTTGTATTATGAAAGTATAAATTAAATATTTTTCACGCCTATAATAGCTTGCCTATCGAAAAAGGTTGTTAGGGTTCCGTACCCAAAGGGTAAAACGGGACCCTATTACTGAGACTTCGCTGTCCGTCTGTAACCAGGCTGTATCTCATGAACCGTAATAGTTACACAGTTGAAATTTTCGCAGATGATGTATTTCTGTTGCCGCTACAACAACAAATAATAAAACACTGAATAAAATAAATATTTAAGTCGAAATATGGCTTCGACGCTTCAGCGATAAATTTGTTACCTTTCGGTCCAAGAGACGGCGTTGCTTGTGGCTACAAAAAACTAAAGTAAATATTTAAGTGAGGCTTTCATAAAACAGACCAGATTTTTTTGGCGTTTTTATACATAATGGTATGGAACCCTTCGTGCGCGAGTCCAACTCGCACTTGGCCGATTTTTATTTTTAATTAAATGAATAAAACTGGTTTTCGATTAAAACAAAACCGCACTGTAATCGGTTCATCTATTCTGGAGCTACAGTGCAACAGACAGACAGATTAAAATTATAACAGCCTTCTTGCGTCGGCGGTTAAAATAATTTAGGGCTAGTCCCTACTAGTACTACTAGGGACTCGACTAGACTACTAACTATTATCTCTTAATAGTTCTCTCAATTGTCTTATAATT
The DNA here is from genome assembly GCA_905404135.1 of Hesperia comma. Lineage (NCBI taxonomy): Eukaryota > Metazoa > Arthropoda > Insecta > Lepidoptera > Hesperiidae > Hesperia > Hesperia comma. Next base: position 2,139,167 of record FR990039.1, read on the forward strand.
TTTAAGAATTTATATCTTAGTGTTCGTGTTACATTTAAAAATCGCTTTAAACTACAGCTACTGGATACATAAATAAATAGTCAGTGTATTGAGATCAAATGAATTCTTTATTACATTAAAACAAATATACACAGATGCACACAATTAAAAGTAAATACAAAAGTAAAGTATGGACTCACTAATGAGATAATTCTTTTATAAATAATACTACACACTCATAGCCCCACACTAGGATTCCCTGTGTCGGGGGTGCCGTGGACATTACTAGACAAGGACATGCGCAGACCAAGAACGGTTTCTGCCTCGCCGAGAATCAAACCCAGGACCCACCGTACAGCAATCCGATTAACCATTGCGCCATTCGGATCATCAAGATTAGTATAAATCACGACCTCCATGTCCTTAACACGAAATGGAGCACAGCTCCGTAAAATACAGATACAAAAATTTACCAATTACAATCGTTTAAGTAAAAGGGTTACTGTGATAACGTCTTATATATATTATATATTTTTTATTTCTTATAAGGTAGTTACATATCGTTGAAGCCGGCTGCGTGCACGAAAAAGCATGACTTATTGTCACGTTCCGCCTAAGCCGAGCGCGCAAGGGAGAGCGCCGAACAAGCAGAGAGGCACAATCGGAATAGCGTCCGGCTTGTGACGCCTCTATATCACATAATGATAACAATTAAATTCACACACGCACACGGCTACAATTCATATACAATACACATGCATTTTTACCGGGCCGGCACCGAGTGGGAAGCTTGCTACCCCGGCACCGGCGCCGGCGGGACTCAATGCCGGGCCGGCGCCGGCGCCGGTAAGTGAAAAAGCGAGCCATACATTTTCATACAGTTTTGCTTCTCCGGCACCGGACGACCGGCTAATGGAAAAACGCCCATTTTCTTTGGTTACAACAATACAATACTACAATTTTACCTTAATTTAAATGCATTTTGACAGTGGTATATGTGGTCATAAGTCAAGAGTTCAAGGCACCATTCCGCGTGCATCCCCCAAGATTCGGCCTTCATAACCGCGAGGTTGGTAAGGCCATGGGAGGTGGTGGGTTGGTCTAACTACTCGACTCGGTCGTCGGATCTCGTGCGGAGCGGACGGCGGAGTTGTGTTATTTGTCTTTTTACTGTTATTTTATTTCTATTCGTTTTATCTCTGGTTGTTGGTGCTTAATTATATACTTGAAGCGTTTTGTGCAGTGACACTTTAAGCGGAAAGGACGCAGGGATTGTGAGAGGGACACGTTAGTAGGTTAAGGTTATTTTATTATTGTATTTGACTATTTTTAGTGCTAGTTGTGTTAGTGTTAAGAACTGGTGCTTATCCCTGTGCAGTCGAATACTCCATCTCTTGGATCCCCAAGGTTGGAGTATGACACGAACTCACTGGCGCACACAGCATTCGACCATACAGCGTGGTCGACACTATTAGGTTAGGCACGTGCTCGCCACGAGGCGGCAGGTAACAGACATTGACAACGTCACTTTGTTACTGGCGTTGACGTGGAGTGACAGGTGTCAACTGTCATTGACAACTGTCGGTGTCACAGTGATTCAGAACTTTGCCACCGGGGGCGCCATCTGTAGGCCGGTTCCGGAATTTGCCACTGGGGGCGCTACAGTATGACAACTGTATAGGGGGCGCTACCATAGCACAAGGACTGCTCTGATTGTCAGGGAACCCACTAGGGGGCACCACCTGTAGGTGGACTCCAAAATGGACTCGGGCCCGGAGTCCGGTATGGACAGACGCAAGGAGCTGTACCTCCTGCGGAAAAAGAAGAGCGAGGAGAAGATCGAGGAAGAATTGGAGAACCTACGCTTGCTAGAGGAGGAGATGAACCCCTTCAGGCGTAGATCAGGTCTGCAGAGGACCCCACCGGAGTCAGCGGCAACAACCACTGCGAGCAGGGTTCGGTCAACCTCTGACAGCGCGGGAGCCAAGAGGGGTCTTACGTCTCCGGATACCCACTGCCTGTAAGAAGGAGAATGCTGCGGAGCTCAAACAGGGACGAGCAGGCGACCACAACCGATGACGACGAGGACCGCACTAGGGTAGCCATGGCGGAGAAGCAGGTGCTGCCCCATAATACCGAGAGCGAACCGGAGAAGAAAAGCGCTGGCACCCTAAACAAAGAGCAGGCGATAGAGAAGGTGCACAGCGCGCTCAAGCAAATCATGGGTGTGGCCACTGGAGCTAACAGTCGGCTCAATAAGAGTGACGTGAACACAATCAACAGCTGTGGCCAGGAGATCCTTGCGCTAATGGCAATATTGGAGCTCCAGCTGGCCCAGAAAGAGCTGGACCTCGAGAGGGCCACCAATACGATCCGCGAGGTGGTGAGCCGGGAACGGACCTCGCTGGAGGAAGCTGCAATTGTGGGCCAACATCCCCCAGGGCCCAACTACGCGTCGGCCCTGCGGACGGGGAAGACTGGCCCAACAGTGCCACTGCCCCAGACCAGTGGACCGGTCCTGGCATTCTATCCGGCCGATGACCAGACAGAGACATTAAAAACAGCAGATGACACCAAAAAAGCACTGAAAGCGGCAATTAAGCCAGAGCAGGTCGGAGCGCAGGTCTGTAAGCTTAAAAAAGTGGGAAACGCCGGAGTGGTGGTGCAGACGACCAACAAGGAGGGCGCTGAGAAGCTGAAGACCTCGGCACCCCCCACCCTGAGAGTCACCGAGCCCCACCAGCGCCGCCCACGTGGCATTCACGGATATGGAGGGAAACCCGAACTTGGAGGATATCCTTCCAGCCCTCCACGCGCAGAACTTCCCGGAAACGAGCTTGGACCAGCTCCGGGGCAATAAAAGCCTGCCTTTAAGCGGAGCCGACGTGGCGGCAGATGCACCACCTTGGTTGCTGAATGCAGCCCAGACCTGCGCCGAACCCTAGTCGAGAAAGGCAAGGTATTTATAGGATGGGAATCGGTGCAGGTCTGCGACTACGTAGGTGTGACGTGCTGCCTGAAGTGTCAACAGTACGAAAAGTTTTGCCGGACAGAAGAGCCGACGTGTGGAAGGTGTGGGGTCCTGGGACACAGGGCCGACGCCTGCAAGGAAGAAAAAAGATGTTGTGCCACGTGCAAGAAGTTCGGGAAGCCAGACAGTGGCTCCCATCTGACGGCATCAAAGGAGTGCCCTGCAATGCAACACGCTGAGCGTCTGTTCGTGGAACAGACGTGCTGGCGGTAAGGGCAGCCCCCAGATAAAGATAGGACAGATTAACTTGGGTGGCGCCGGGATGGCTTACAAAAAACTCAGTGCCATTGTAAAGGATATGAGCCTGGACCTCGTCATCGGGAAGGAGCAGCCACACGTTGCAAGCTGCGACTTGCTGCAGAAGAATCCAGGCTCCAAGGCCGGAATCCTTGTGGCAACCAAAGTCATCCCGTGCATATACCTGGACCATCTAAGCACGGAACACTGCGCGGTGGGCTGCCTTCACCTCAGCGACGGACCTTTATATATTCTGTCAGCGTACTTCCAGTACAGCCAGCCAATTGACCCCCATCTGGCACAGATGGAGAAGGTGCTGGATGCAATTAAGGGTGCGAGATGTATCGCAGGGGTAGACAGTAACACCCACTCTCCCCTGTGGTACAGCCAGCCACACCACTATACTGGCCGAGGACGGGAGGCGGAGCACCGGAGAGAGAGAGCCTGGAGGGCTTTCTACTTGCTCGCGACCTTGTATTGGCAAACGCGCCAAACCAGCTGGCTACGTTCAGCGGACCAAACGGAGAATCCAATATTGACCTAACCATAACTAGCAGAAGAAGTGGTTGTTTGTCCAGCCCCTTCGGGGGAGAGTCGGGCGCATAGGGACAAGGAACAGACAAAAAAGAACTTGTAGGGAATCATAGGGAGGGAACGCGGCACCATTCCGCGTGCATCTCCCAAGATTCGGCCTTCATAACCGCGAGGTTGGTAAGGCCATGGGAAGTGATGGTCTAGCTACGTATAAGGATACTGTACAATTACACATTGCACAATTTAAGTGCAGTATTTTTAACACACTGAACATTTAAGCTTATACCCGTACTCACAATTTTTAATTATTTACACAGATATTTCAAGCCAATTACATAGATCTTGTTGTCGAAACAAAGGGGGGGGGGGCGTTATTCTTGCCATGTGACACACGAGAATGACAGATAAGCCTGTCAAACTTCACGATCAGAATGTTTCACATGCCATAAAAATTCACAACAAAGTCGGAAATGTTGTTCGGGAATAAATGTTGTTTTAAAGAAAATGTTATTTAAACTAGAACATAGAAAACTACTTTTCTTTCACGACTATGAAGTATGAATAGTTTTTGGCATTTTAGCACAAAATAAGCACTCAAAGTAACAAAACAAGCGTTGCCCATAAATTAATTCCATGATCTTAACCGCACTATGGCGAGGTTTTCTATATTCTTAGTTAACCTATACTATCGATTCTACTACACTACTGTTACAATCAACACAATTAGTTTTACAAAGAATTATCTGTCGGTTCTTTTTTGATGACGGTACGCGTATATGGCTTTTCAACAGAATGTCTTCCCAAATGTATAATAAAATTACCGCGTCTACTAAAAGATCTTTCACAAATATTGCACGTATATGGCTTTTCTCCCGTATGTATTCGCAAGTGCCCCGTCAAAACCGATTTCTCTGTGAACGATTTGTTACAAACGTCACAAGAATAGGGTCTCATTCCAGTGTGTTTTTTGACATGTTTTTGTAAATTGCTCTTCTCCCCGAAACTTTTCTTACAGACTGTGCATGAAAATGGTTTATCACTCGAATGTGTCTTCATATGTCTCATCAATTTGTTTTTAATTACGAACGATTTATTACAAATTTCACACGAAAAGGGTTTCAAATTTGAATGCTTTTTGACATGTTTACGTAAATCTCGCTTGTCTTTGTATGCGGCATTACATAAATCACACGAATAGGGTTTCTCACCTGAATGTATTCTCAAATGTGTCAACAAATTACTTTCACTCCGACAAGTTCGAGTACACAAATTACAATGAAAACGTTTCTTATGATAATGTGTCAACGCATGCCTCTGCAATTTACTTCTGATCACAAACGATTTATTACATATATTGCACGAAAAGGGCTTAACAGTCGAGTGTATTCTCATATGTTTTCGTATACTACCCTTGTACTCAAAAGTTTTCTTACATATATCACAAGAATATGACTTTTCACCAGATTGTAATTTGGCACGTTTATTCCTTTTAGGAAGCGGTACTAGATGGCAGATTTTTCGTATATCAATAGTCTTGAGTCTCGGTTGTGTATCAACTTGACCGCTTCTCGAAGTAAGCTGTTCGTCTTTTAGACAGCTCCGTCTTGTTTCTTTTTTGACAGCGTTTAGTCGACCAGCACTTGGAGTGTCTTCGCCTGTATGAAAGTACACCTTATTTACACATATATAATTATAATAAATCTGTTACAAATCGTTGTTTGTACGTGTAGATAATATTTATAAGAACTATTGATAATTATAATTAGGTATTAAGAAAATAAATATTTAACTTTCTACAAAAAAACTTCTACTTAAGACAGGTGTCCCACCGCGGGCGAGTCGGCGAGTGCATCCCGTCTATTTACTCGTACAGTCATATCTTCCGTCGCTGTCTTGAGCGAGTAAAGCGAGAAAACAGCCTAGCTTTACTCGCTGCTCGTTGCTAGTGGGACACCTGCCTTATGCAAGTGCAAATGACTCAAAATGACAATCACAACCCATCTGGGTGTAAAGTTCTTATCTATAAAAATTAATCAAGTCCAAACACTATACAACTGCAGTAAACCGTTGAGGAGTTCCCTCGACTGTCTTTCTACTTCATCAGATCGACTCCAGACCTTCATGAAATTGTAGAGCTTTAATATACTTATGACAACATTAACAAACACACTAGTCGCCCCTACGATTTTTGATCTCATCTTAAATGTACCTTGATCGCATTGGCGGAATGCTGTTATTCGTGTGCCATGCAATTGTAACGAACTAGTAAATCCGCCCTCGATTCGCTTCGGGTAACCAGTCCCTTCAAAAATTTCTATAAATTTTAACAAATTATGTTATTCCGATGTCTAAGCTATATTACTGCAAAGTTTCATGAAAATCCGTTCAGTAGTTTTTGCCAGAAAGTGCAACAAACACACACACACTCACTCACTCACATACATCCTTACAAACTTTCGCATTTATAATATTAGTAGGAGTCCAGATCGAATTCAAACGGAGTATAAGTACTATAACCTGTGCTATAACTTAATGATGGAATTCCAGTGAAATGGAGGGAACATAATATAGCCAAATCTTTCATAATATACTAGCTTCCGCCCGCAGGCTTCACCTGCGTGGAATTCGTTTAAACTTCACTCAATCAATTTAAAAATAAATTAACTAAATGGCTTCTAAATAAATGTATTTATGACTTTGAGTTTTTAAATATAAAATTGAATGAAATGGATAATTATGTCTTAGATTTTGATTTTAATAATTCTGACATAAATTGCGGAAATTTTATTTATATTATATTTTAAGGCTTTATTATTATTTATTAAGAATGATGTTACTTTATTCAATGATTTTAGCATGCAATATTATAATTATGATTATATTAAGTATTGGCTGAATGAATTTCATGTTTTAGATTTTAATTATTGTGACATATATAGCGGGAATTTTATTTTTTATTGTATTTTAAATATGTATTACTATTTAAGAATTATTATTTATTGTTTATTTGAATATTTTGACTTGTTTTCGTGTAGACACAGAATTATGAAAAAAATGTATTTTCTTTTCTTTATGACGTTGATAAAATTGGATGATTGGTGTATGGTTGAATTGAACTAAGTAGAATGAATATGATATTTTAAATTCTAATTGTGATATACCTACATAGATTGCGGAATTTGTTACGTTAAAATGTATTTATTCTAAACTGTTATTTATTTAAAAAAAGAGGAGGTGCGTGTACTTATGTACGCGCGTAAGAAGTTATACTTCTTTGGCATTATTAAATAAACTGTTCCGGAGAATTGGAATGAATGGCTTGTCCGTCTGGTGGAGGTGATTCCTTATCCATAATCGTGTCTTGATCGCGTACAATGTCTTGAGTGGATAAAGTATGTACATTCGGGGCATCCGTTAATTGCTGAATAGTTTCTTGAGCTTCAAGTAGTAGGTTTTGCTCCATGTCTGCTAATGGTGTATTTTCTAATGTACTGTGATTATACAGCACAGGAGAATTAGCGATATGCACCTCAGCTTGTACAATTATAGAGTTGCGATTGTCTATGTTTAAGTAGATAAAAATGAATCGTGTAAATTATCACCATCATGATCAGCAATGCCAGTACTGGACACCGTTGAGATATCTGGTCGATTTGTACTAGCACTGGTGGCAGCTAATTGAAATGATGGTTCAAAAGTCGTTATTCGTGAATTTGAAGTTGACGGGATAGATGAAATCTCAGTCACAGATGACTCGTTTATCTGTGAAAGCATTTTTTTTCGCAGCCTATAAGCACGACAACGTTCTGCTCCTGTTTTTTTTATTGGCTTTTTAACTGACAAGCCTTGTCGAATTTTTTCAGCTTCCTTGGCAGCTTTTTTTCGATTGTAATAGTTTTTACAGTATTCCGCATTTTTTGTTTTACCCATCTTAAAAACTGGAACAGAAATTGAATCGTACCATTAATAGTCATCAAATCACATATATGATATATGATTATACATATATGATTGAACGTAACGTTGTCACGTCAATAATAATATTTTAATTAATTAATACAATATTTAATACAATATTAATTAATCAATACAATATTCAATTTAAATCACTACTGAATATAATTTATTATATAGCACATATATAATTCGTACTTGAATGAAACTAAGACACGTGTTGTGAATGTACAATCTAAAAACATGTGGATGAATATTATAAATAAATATGAAAATAGTGAAGTGATCAGAGACGACGAGCGTGCCAACATACGCGACTAATAGAGGTTCTATTTCTCTTTTGTTGGTAGCATTTCTTTTGAGGCTCAATGAGTGGTTTAGCCGGCAACTTCATACTGTTAATTTTTGTGTCACAGATGCGCGCGCATCGTAAAATTTCACTCTCATGATTTTTCCATAACGCGCCTAAAGAAGTATAACTTCAAAAAGTTTAATATTAATTTAATTAAGTTTAATTTTATATAATGTTACCGTCATATTATTTTAAAACAACCTAATATTTGTACGCCAACACTGGCAAAGCACAATGGGTTGTGTAAATTTTATATAATAATTATGTCATCTTTGTACCTGTGCTTATACAAATAAATGAATTGAATTGAATTCACTACCAAATTTCCAAAAATCCTCCCTTAGTGCTCCCCTACAATCACCAAGGAACATACATGCCAAATTTCAGCTTCTTCCGTTCAGTAGTTTCGGCTGTGCATTGTCTGTCAGTCAATCACTCAGTAACAGAAGAGTTTTATATCTATAGATAATCTCCGACCTAAAAAGGGCGATGTTATAAGTCTGATCTATATATATGTATGGCACTGTAACTCCTGAATGAATGGCCTGATTTGAGTACGGCTTTTTAAATCGAAAGCTAGTTTACTAACGATAGTTTTAAGCTATGATTGATAGAAATTGGTCTAGTAATTTGTAGAGTATCAGCTTTTTTCCAAAATAATATAAGGCGTTTGGCATTAAATTGAATTACGCTGATTTTCCACCAGAGATGTGCTATGCTACGTTGCTAAGGATGCGTTTGCCATCCACCAATCATATTCATTCGTAATACGGTTGCTATGAGGGCCAATGTACGTGATTGGTGGATGTCAAACGCATCCTTAGCAATGTAGCATAGCACATTTCTGGTGAAAAGGCACCCTTATAGACGTAAAATAGCCTTCTTGGCTATATACAATGAAGTATGTTCAGGCTACACTGTTACACTTTTTAGAGGCGACCATCTCAGTCCTCAGGGATAGCAACGCATCTGTGACCGAATTAGAACGAGACTCATTGAGTGTAGTTCTAGGTCGGTCACAGTTGCTATGGGCGGCAGCGGAAGGTGGTGCTGCATGCTCGTTTGCTACCTTAATTCAATAAAAAAAGCTCTGATCATCAGCTCATAAGAGAATTTTTGTTGTAAGGTTTTAGATTTTTTGTTAAAATTTTCAAAAACCAAAAGTAATCATTTAAATTTTAAAAACTTACCTTTTGTCTCATCAGTGCGTCTCTCATCACCATTATTCGGATATTCATCACCATTGATCTTAGAATTGGATGTATTTGCTAAGTGATCATCATCATCACTATACTCCTTCTTCAGCGGTTCTGCCTTTATGTAAATGACAACTGGATGGATACATGTTTGTGTCATTTCATCATTTTCATCATCTTTTTCATCATCAATTCCTTCATCGCCATCATTTTCAATTTTTATTTTCACATCATCCAAAACGGTTTCTTCGTGAAACGTTTCTATATCTTTCATTTCATCATTTTCATTTTCATCATCTTTTTCATCATCAATTCCTTCATCGCCATCATTTTCAATTTTTATTCTCACATCATCCAAAACGGTTTCTTCGTGTAACGATTCTATATCTTTGTTATGAACTTTTGGCTGGTCCTTAGATATGTCTAGTACAAGCATATTATTTGGTACTTCATCATTGACCGATTCAGTGTTCTGACATTCGTGTGTGTCATTTTTTTTCTGTACATGGACTATGTCTAGATCGTAGTGATCCGTTTTGTTTACTACGCTAAGGTTATTATAATTACTTTGGTTGTTGACTGATCTTATTGCGTCTAGTGTTACCTGAAACAAGTTAAAAAATAAAAATTGGTCCAGCCAAACAATATGCCTAAAACCTCCTAAGTCTGAGAAATACTATGCTGAAAACCGCATCAAAATCGGTTCAAGCAAACGCGAGATAATCGCGCAGTCATATACATACATACATACATACAGGTCAAACTGAGAACCTCCTATTTTGAAGTTGGTTAACGAACTGAAGCGCTCATAGCCCGGCGGCTTGCGTCGATCCTAAGCGATCGACAAAGTTAAGCAACAGCGGGCGGTCGGTAGTCGGATGGGTGACCGCTAGTGGCAAAATATCTTGAGCGCTTCCGTGCTTCGGAGGGCACGTTAAGCCGTCGGTCCCGGTTGTTATCGATAGATAGCAGTCGTTAAGCCCTGTCGGAGGCCTTCGGGCAGGTTGAAAACTTTCGACACTGGGTTGGCAACTAACCCCTCCACCGACCCGCATTGAAGCAGCGTGGTGGAGTATGCTCTAAGCCTCCTCAGTAATGAGGAGAGTTAGTGCTCAGTAGTGGGCCATTAGTGGGTTGTAGCTTAGCTTTTTTAATGAACTCAATAATGTAAACGCTTACACAATAATTTTTGCTGATGATATCCAACATGAGGAGCTGAGCCTTCAAAGTCCTCGTTCTAAACCGAGCGCAGTTCATAACTCGGTGCGCGCATATTGTGCACAGGTATTGAGGTAACTTGGGCTCGCTGTCCGTCTGAAAACAATCATATTATATTATACTAGCTGCCCGCCCGCGGTTTCACCCGCGTGGATCCCGTTCTCGTGGGAATATATGCATGTATTATACATAAAAACCTTCCTCTTTAATCACTCTACCTATTACAAAAAACCGCATCAAAATCCGTTGCGTAATTTTAAAGATTTAAGCATACAGACAAACAGACGGACAAAAATAGCGACTTTGTTTTATACTATGTAGTGATTAATAATAAATAAATAACGCTACACACTCATAGCCCCACACTAGGATTCCCTGTGTCGTGGGTGCCATGGACAACACACAAGACAAGGACACACACCCAGACCGAGAACGGAAATTTAAACTTATCATTTAAATTTCCGCCTCGCTGGGAATCGAACCCGGGACCCTCGGAACAGCGATCCGGCGTGTTAACCATTGCGCCATCCGGATTGTCAATATTGTATGTTTGTTATTTGATTATACTTCGCTTTTTATATACATCATGTACGCCTATATTATTTTACTTCTAGTGCTATTCTAATCTTCTTTTGTTTGTCTGTTGTCTGTGAAGAAATCGCTTTAAAGCGATAAGGCCGCCCATTGTTTGTGTTACTTTCTTGTGCTTGTACTTTTGTATGTGTATTTTGCTTTTTGGTGTGCAAACAAAAGTGTTAAAATAAATAAATAAATAAAATCTGTTAATTTAAAATTTAAAAACTCTCAGACAGCCACAGATTAGAAAATAACAAGTCATCGGGGAGAGAGAGACGAGAGCCTCTTTTGGCGCGTGAGTGACAGATACAGCGCCTTACAGTGTGCCTTACCTGTGAGGCGCTGTCTCTGTCACCTATACGCCATAAGATCCTTGTACGACTTTAGCTAATTATTGTGCACAAAAAAAAACAAGTAAATTGAGTGACAGAGGCCTGTTACAGCCTCATCTTCATTACCTATTCCAAGTAATCCCGCCCTCGCTTCGCTTCGGGAAACCAGTCCCTTCAAAAATCTCTATAAATTTTAACAAATTATGTTATTCCGATGTCTAAGCTATATTACTGCAAAGTTTCACGAAAATCCGTTCAGTAGTTTTTGCGTGAAAGAGCAACAAACACACACACACACACACTCACTCACATACATCCTTACAAACTTTCGCATTTATAATATTAGTAGGAAGTAGGAAGGATTGATGTCAATTAGCTTAAACTTTCCTCTGTTATAATTGTTCACTGTGCAACATCTAGATGGCGTTGAAATGCCTTAAATAATTTTAGAAAAGAGTTGATAGTCTTCACATTACTATCTTCAAACTACCAACAGATCTTAAGACCCCCACAAGAAAAGTGGTTTTCAATTTCAAATGAAAAAAAAACACATTGAAAACGGTCAATCCATTTGAGAGCTGTGGTGCAAACTATATAGAGAGACAGGTTAAGCTTATAACACCCCTCTTTTTTGCGTTGGGTATTCATAAAAATTATCATCTCTATCCATCATGGCCCACTATTGAGCACAGGTGTCCCCTCACAATGAGAAGGTCAAGGCCATAGTCCACCACGCTGGCCAAGTGCTGATTGGCGGACTTCACACACCTTTGAGTTTTGCGAACTCTCCGGCATGCAGGTTTCCTCACGATGTTTTCCTTCACCGTTTGTAGGAAGTGACATTTAAATGCTTAAAACGCACATAACTCCGAAAAGTAAGAGGTGCGTGCTCTGGGATTCGAACCCGGACCCTCCGAATAGGAGGTGGAATTCACTCACCACAAATCCAACCAACGTCTGGTAAGCCTGGCTCAATTTCTTGTCACCTGCAATGATGTACAGTTTGCAGTCCATCGCGAAGCAAATACGGCATATCTGAAACACGTAGTTAAACTATGGAGATACACATACCGCACACACACACACAGACCTACTTTTAGTGTGATGGTATCTGGTCTTTTCAAGAATAAAAAACCCCCGAAAAATACTGCAAGAGAACTAAAATAAAATCATAATTATTAACCGACTTCAAAAAAGGAGGTTCTCAGTTTGACCTGTATGTATGTATGTAATTATGTATATTTGTGCGCAATATAATATTAGTATGGATTGTTACTACCACAGTATTGATCCGTCATAGCAAATCTAAACTACATATATATTGTAACTAGCTTCCGCCCGCAGGCTTCGCTTGCGTGGAATTCGTTTAAACTTCACCCCCCTATTTCACCCCCTTCGGGGTGGAATTTCCAAAAATCCTCTCTTAGTGCTCCCCTACACTCCCCAAGGAACGTACATGCCAAATTTCAGTTTATTCAGTTGAGTAGTTTCGGCTGTGCATTGTCAGTCAGTCAATCACCAGTAATGCAAGAGTTTTATTATAAAGACAATCACATACCTTCACATCACATGATGGTGGCAGTATTCCATTACTGGACAGCGTCTGGAAGACAAAAACAAAGTAAAAAAATAAGCTTTTATTAAATAACTAAATTTAATTGGGATAGTTAGATTAGTTAGTCCAGTAAACAGTTGGTGTTAAATTAGTTGCTTAGTTTGTTAAGTGTGCAAACAGAGCCTGATATAGATAATTATTTGTGTTATTTTTATGTTATTAATAGTCCTCTTAGTAGTTTTTAGTATGAGTAGCAGTGATAACGTAGTGGTTAAGAACTCCGCCTTCAATTCGGAGGGTCCGGGTTCAAATCCCAGGGCACGCACCTCTGACTTTTCGGGGTTATGTGCGTTTTAAGCATTTAAGTGTCACTTGCTACAAACGGTGAAGGAAAACATTGTGAGGAAACCTGCATGCCAGCATGGTGGACTATGGCCTTAACCTTCTCATTCTGGGTAGAGACCCATGCTCAATAGTGGGTCATGATGGGTTGAGATGATGAGATGATGAGTATGACTTGTATGTCTTGTTTTAAATCGGTCAGACGCATTGCTACTTAAAGTTTAACTGGCTTAGAAGGTATATATACCAGGGTTCGAAAATATCCGATATTTATAGTAAATATCAAAATATCGGATATTTTTGATATATATCCGATATATATCAAAATGTTGATATATATCCGGTATTTTGTATTAAAGCCATATTAAAATTTACTTTTACTTTTTACTGAGTATTCAGATTTTGATGATTCTTCTTTTATTCGCAAAATAAAACTTGTTGTGTAATGCAGTTTCAATTTGAGCAACATTTGACGAGTAGTTTTTAGTAATCTTTATTCGTCGATTTTGATTTATGAGGTAACAACCATAATTCAATAAACATTAAGTATTACGGATAATATCGTCATCAAATCAGAACATTCAGTAACATTTTACGAGGTAGCAACCATAAATAAACTTTATTATGGATAACTCAGAAACTACTCCTCAGATTTCGCTCAAATTTATATGAGACCAACCAAAAAGTACCAAATAAAAAATAAAAAAAATTTAAACAATCATTAAAAGATTACGAGGTAACAACCATTAGACATCCCTACACATTATTAAAGATAATTTAAAAACCACTTGCTGTGACTTGCTAGATGTCGCTTCAATTTATAAGGTACCACATGACAAGCACTACCTTTCAGACAAGAAAAGAATCATCAAAATCGGAACACCCAGTCAAATGCAGTGTTCGAAAATATTCGATATAGCTTCTGCCAGCGGTTTCACCCGCGTCCCGTGAGCTACTTCGCGTACTTCAGGTAAAAAGCAGTCTGCCTCGATATAGTCTTCCTCGATAAATGAGCTATCTAACACTGAAAGAATTTTTCAAATTGGAAAAGTAGTTCCTGAGATTAGCACGAGTGTATGAGTGTAGCTTTCCAACAGTGACATAATTTTTCAAATCGGTTTAGTAGTTCGGAACAAACAATCTAATCTTTTCTCTGTATACTATTAGTATAGAAGTATAGATACATATAAATATATAAATATCAAAATATCGGATATTTTTGATATGACATTATATAATATTCGATATCATTTCAAAATTGTGTTATAGAGTTATGAATACATTTCAAAACTTTATAGTCGACGGATGATTGGATTGACGGACTTACTGGATTCCGAGGTATCAAGCTTACTGCACTTCACTATTAGGTACTAAAGGATTATAGGACTTCACTATTACCTACTATGGGAGTATGTTTCAACTCTACTACAATCTGCAACGCCATGCACATTTGAGAAGTAGAAATACAGTAACAAAAGCCAAAAATTACATAACATTATAAAAATTTGTAAACCAATTTTGTATTGATATATATCACAAAAAATCACTTGATATATATCGGATATATATCAGATATATATCGTGATATATATCATTGATATATATCCTTCGAACCCTGATATATACCTTGTAGAATATAGGTATACATCAAAATCACTTACATGTCCAGGTTCTGTCTCCGAGTCTTCATCAAGGAAGTGGTCCGAGTGCACCGCACTGTTGACATCATTGCTTGAAGACAAATCCTCTCTGTTCAGCGTCTTCAGCCAACTCTCACGTAATAAAGGTTCCATCATTGGTGATCTAGAAGTATATCAATCTATATATTAATATTATTAATACATAAAACAAGACCAATTCGTTTGTTTGCATTTTTAACCTCTCGACGCAAAAAAAGGTGTTTTGTTTGACTTTGTGTTTATCTTGAGTTATGCAAATGAATTGACGGATTTAATTACGATTATTTTTCATTCGAAGCCAGTGTCGAGGTGTCCTAGCAATGGTTCTTAGCTATGTATGTAATGTACGGTAGTATGTATTCGATTTAGCAGTTTGAAGATTATCAGCTCTTTTCCAAAATTATGTACGGCATTTGGCTTCAATATTATGCAATAAATTGTAATATGATTTTATTTTAGATCCGGCTGTAACATACTAAACGGCGTCAAAGGAGTTTATAAACTTTTTTTTTATGGATTATTTATTTTATGGATATATTTTATTTTATGGATTATAATTAAGTTGTATTATTGTTCATATTATGTAGATGGAACTGCACAAAACATGAAGGAGACTTTTAAATTTACAGTTATAAAATTGTGTAAATAACTACACTGATGCACTTGAAAAATACAGGTAGTTTGAAGTCATAAGTAGGCAGTCACTGAGGTTTTTAACCGACTTCAAATAAGGAGGTTCCCAGTTTGACCTGTATGTATGTATATATGTATATTTGTGCGCGATTATCTCGCGTTTACTTGAAACGATTTTGATGAGATTTTCAGCATCATGTTAACAGACTTAGGAGAAGGATTTAGGAATATTAACCGCATTTAACTGAATCGATTTTTACTTTGCGGCGTTAAAGTCGGTTCCATTTTGTTTAAAGTTATCGCTTACATGTAGAGATGAGATAAAAACATACTTAACAAACTGATTCCAACGAGGCGTTGTGTCATCAAACAGACCATTTCGTTTGGCCTTCTGCCGTGCACGGTACTCTCTCTGATATTCCGCTGGTGTCTTCTTCTTTTTCACTTTTAATCCAATGTTTTTAGGAGTATTCATAGTTGCTACCGTCGGATTGTTGATCATTGAATTGAGTAACTCTCTCTCCTGCTCTCTTCGTTTCTTTGCCCTGTATTCTCGGTAATATTCTGCAGTTTTTCCTTTTCCCCATTTTAAAGTGGAAGAGCTTGAAGTTGTTTCGCTGTCTTGGATATCCCCTGGAAAATTTATTTCAAACAATTTTTTCTACTAGATATAATTCAGAGATTTCAAGCAATCAAAAGTTTTTCCTAAAGTATTTCAATGCTTTTAGCTCACAATCAGAAGCGCTCATAACCCAGTGGCTCGAGTTGATGCTGATTGCGGGCGCGCTTTTTAAGAATGAGGAGAGACTCATGCACAGTAGTGGACCATTAATTTTGTTTGGGTTTTAGTTTTAGCCCCCATGGACAGTAGTTTAGCCATCTTTAAATCCTTGTCGAATATCTTTGTAAAACAATTTGAGTCATGTCAAGTGAAATTGAATCCATACATACCTTCCCATAAACCTGAATCCACAGTATCTTCCATCAGATTATTGTCACTCATCTTGTTTTCAATAGTAAAGATTAGCTGACGCAGCAGACATTGTCCAGCAATATATTAATACTCGTAATATCTCAGGTTCTCTGTTTATCATATATTTCAGGTTCTCAACTATGTATCAAGATGGAACATGCACCAGTTTTTAAGTCAGTATTTCTGGATTACAATGACACAATGCCGAAACGAACATACAAGCAGAGGTTAAGCATCACCTATAGGTAGTGTTCTTGCTGCTTTCATTAAAATAGCGCTTTAAAAACTTTTAATATGGGAGACCAAAGTGAGACTGGGGAAAGAAGCCCCATGCCATTAAAAAAGGCATGTACAATTCAACTGGAGGATAGAATGTAGGTACCCCGCGATGTGGGGTTCCGCCGACATCCGCGTGGTCCTTGAGCACCACAGACGAGGTAGAGGTGAGCAGTGAGCACAGGAACACTATACTCCTGATCCGTGACACTGACAGACAGTGTTATTAGGTTATTATGTTGGTTATATTAAGTCATAGATAAAAGAAGTAAAAGGATATGCCTTAGGGCGGCCACATACATGCGGAATTCCGAAACGGAATCCCGAATAGGGTTGTAACGATATATCGGAAAACCGATAATATCGAAGAGGACACATCGATATTTTTATCGATATTTGCGTTATAACGATATGATAATATCGATATCATATCTGTCGCCGCGGATATAGATATGTCGCCGCGGATATAGATAGATACCAAGGTGTAAAAACTTACATACATCCAGGCGCAGACAAATTAGCACATAAGTCTTGATTCTTTCACATTACAACATTGTTTTTCAAACACTACTTCTTAATAACTTTGCTTTGTAAACCTTTTATTATCAACCATAATAACAAATAAAAACTCTAGGTTAAGATACTGTCGTAACGTTTTAGACTTAAATAATTTTAGTCACTACTAACACAAACTACCCACAATAATATTTATGAATTGTTAATGGATGACATTTTGACGCAGGAAGTAAGTTTTAAATCTTACATTTTTATTCAATATCATTTTGAACTATTTTAGACGTTCGTAAAATCATTTCATATTTTGAAATGAATTATTACATTGTAATTTAAATTATTAAGCTACTTAGAAAACATTGGTAAAATAAATAACGAATTTTGTTTCCGCCCCTTCTTTGCGAGAGTGGGGATTTGTAACACGTGCACTTGCTTATTTAAGACCGAACGCGAGAGAGCTCGGGCACTTTTGCATCGAGCGCTCGAACGGTGAGGTCTTTTCTATTGTATTCCTAATTGTTTATTTCAATTTAAAATTAAAATTAAAATTGTTTCAGATTATTTTTGTTTAAAAATTAAAAATTATTTTGGTTAATTTAAATTTATTATTTGAATTGATTTTTGTTTAAAAATTATTTTGGTTAATTTAAATTTATTATTTGAATTGAATTATCATTTTTGAATTTTATTATTTTTGTTTAAAAAAATTATTTTGATCAATTTATTATTTGAATTCTATTATTATTATTACTTGATGAATTTAATTGTTATTTTATTATTATTAGTAAATTAGTAAAATTCTAAATAAACAAATTTATTAATTTCTATGCTTTTATTTTTACGCTTTTATTATTAATTGGAAATGGATAAAGATAACATGACCGAGGGCTCTCGAGGAGTCAACGGTCATGATCTTTTTAAAAATTATAATGTTGACCAAAATCCGACATCAGAAGTGGGATCGCTTCCGCGATCCCTTTCTGCCGGTCATGATGTTACAGACCCTGACTCCATCCCGGGACCTTCTAGTGCGGAGGTTCCTGCAGCAACTGCGCCTCAACAAAACAGTTTGTTGACTTCACCTACGGATACCGTAACTTTGCCATTGGCTAATAACGTTATACCTCCCCAGTTCTTTCTGCAGATGATGACTATGATGCAGAGCATGAGCGATCGTCTTCTACAGAAGCCAACCGAGAGAGTAAGGATTAACGACCTATTTTTACCTTCCTTTGATCCAGATGGCAGCGTTGGTGTTCGTGAATGGTGTAATCACATCTCCACAGCTGTAAGTACCTACCAACTTTCTGACTACGACGTTCGTATGAAAGTAAGTAGCTTACTCAAAGGACGTGCTCGAGCATGGGCTGACAATTGGTTAGTTACCACCTCCACATGGGAAGAACTCCGTGAGACCATAATAACTACCTTTGAACCAGAAAACAGATATTCCCGCGATATCCTTAAATTTAGAGAGCATATTTATAGCCCCAATAAGAATATTTCAGAATTCTTGTCTGAAGGTTGGTTACTGTGGAGGAGAGTTACCAAAGATAAATTGGATAATACCGATGCAGTGGAGGCTGTCATTGGAATGATAAGTGACGAACGTTTGAGAATAGAATTAATGAATGTTAGAGCTAAGACCGTACCCGAAGTGATTTCAGTGGCATCAGCCATCAGAACTAAACGCCCCAACGTGCCTCCGCTACATCCAAATATGCCCCCACAGAAACGACCTAGATTCTCCCAAGACCATAGAAACGTTCCTCAATGCAGTTTTTGTAATAAATTAGGTCATGTCTGGCAAAACTGCCGTAACAGAAATGAATCTAGCCACCAAATAAGATCGAGTACTCCAGCTAGCAGCACAACCCCAACCACCGTCACCAACGCAAGTAAGTATTGCTCATTTTGTGCTAAACCTGGTCACACTTTTGATACTTGCTTTCGTCGTGAAAAGCAAGTTGCATCTAACATAAACTCCATATGCAAAGATAATAAAGGTAAGTTAAACACTATGCGTATGTATGTAGGGAAATTGGAAATTGACACAGTTTTTGACAGCGGTGCAGAGTGTTCGGTGATGCGAGAGACTATTGCTAATAAAATTCCAGGGCGTAGGCAGCAGGTAGTTAGTTATTTACGTGGACTCGGTCCAGTACCAGTTATATCTACAAGTACTCTAAAAACGGTATGTATTATCAATGACATTAATGTAGAAATACTTTTCCATGTACTGCCTGACTTTGAAATGACAACTAATGTATTAATTGGATCAGACTTACTTCGAAATACCGGTTTAAGCGTTATTATAACTCCCAAAACCGCGACATTAGTATCTCAGCCCCAGATCATGCATGTTCGTTCTGATCGTCCCATTTTTAGTAACATTAACCACGATTTAACCGACCAAACTGAAATTGATCAATTACTGTCATTACTTAACCGATATTCGTACCTATTTACTAAAGGTTTTGCAAAGACTCGCGTTAATACTGGACAGCTTGAAATTCGTTTGAAAAATCCGGATAAATACGTAGAACGTAAGCCTTACCGATTAACCCCCATTGAGCGCCAAAAAGTTAAGTCTATTGTTTCCGAATTGATCGAAAACAACATAGTTAGAGAAAGCAAATCCCCTTACTCAAGTCCGATCATTCTTGTAAAGAAGAAGAACGGTGACGACCGAATGTGTGTTGATTACCGAGAGTTAAACTCGAACACCATTCGTGACCACTATCCACTCCCTCTTATAGGAGATCAAATAGACCAATTAGCAGGTGGTAAATACTTCCATACACTCGATATGGCATCTGGTTTTCACCAAATCCCAATTTCCCCTGAGTCCATAGAAAAAACAGCTTTCATTACACCCGACGGATTATACGAATATTTAACTATGCCATTTGGCCTCTGTAATGCGCCCTCGGTGTATCAAAGATGCATTAATCGTGCTTTAGGACCTCTTCTCAACCCCGGTAGTGCTGACAATGGTATAGATAGCGTCGCACAAGTCTACATTGATGATGTCATTAGTAAAAGCTGTGACTTTCTCTCTGGTCTTTCATATCTTGAAAGAATTTTTATTGCTTTACGAGACTCGGGATTTTCAATAAATGTTGAGAAATGTTCATTTTTTAAGCGATCCATCGAATACCTTGGCAATGTAATAGAAGACGGTAAGGTTCATCCAAGTCCCAAAAAGGTCGAGGCCCTTCTTAAAGCCCCCATTCCAAACTCTGTAAAGCAAGTTCGGCAGTTTAATGGTCTCGCGGGTTATTTCCGCCGATTTATCCCAGATTTCGCACGCATAATGGTTCCCTTATACAACTTAACTAAGCAAGGAGTTAAGTGGTCCTGGACAAATGAACATGAAGAGGTACGTCAAAAAGTCATCCATCATTTAACTTCTAGTCCTGTACTAACAATATTTAGGGAAGGCGAACCAATTGAACTTCACACCGATGCCAGCTGTCTTGGATTTGGAGCGGTTCTCGTGCAAGTAATCAACGGTCGACAACACGTAGTGGCCTATTTCAGCATGCGGACAACTGACATTGAAAGCAGATATCACTCCTACGAACTGGAGACACTAGCAGTTGTGCGAGCAATCAAGCACTTTCGACACTACCTTTACGGGCGTAAGTTCAAAGTCATTACAGATTGTAATGCCTTAAAAGCTTCAGAGCACAAAAAGGATCTCCTACCAAGGATTCATAGATGGTGGGCTTACTTACAGAATTTCGAGTTCGAAATAGAGTACAGGAAAGGCGAGCGAATGCAGCATGCTGATTTTTTCAGCCGAAATCCAAATTCACTTATAGTCAACGTGATGACAAAGAATTTGGAATGGCTTGTCGTGGAACAGCATCGAGACCCTCAGCTTAGACCAATCATAGATGCCCTGCACAATGGTGAAGCGGTACCCGGATATGTTCTCGAAGATAATACTCTCAAGTATAAATGGACGGACGAGGTATTTGGTGCACAGAAACTTATTATGGTACCTAAATCTTTTCAATGGAGCTTGATAAACACCTTTCATACGGCTCTCAAGCATACAGGCTGGGAGAAAACTCTTGGCAAGATAAGAGAAACATATTACTTTGACAGGATGAACACCATTATTCGACAATTCGTCGATAATTGCGTGGTATGCAGGACATCTAAGCAGTCTTCTGGGGCTACGCAGGTACAATTACACCCTATACCAAAGCCAACAGTTCCATTCGAGATGATCCACATGGACATCACGGGTAAGCTTGGAACTCCACAGGATCAAGAATATGTCGTGGTCACCATCGATGCCTACACTAAATACGTATTGCTTCGTTACACCAATGACAAAAGTCAGCATAGCGCTCTTGGAGCTCTGAAACAGGTGATACACTTATTTGGAGCACCAAAGCAGATAGTGGTGGATGGTGTTCGTGAGTTCCTTGGTGAGTACAAGAACTACTGCGATAAGTATGGCATAGAAATACATTCTATTGCACCCGGTACCAGTCGAGCTAACGGCCAGGTAGAACGAATGATGGCTACACTAAAAAATGGTCTAATAATGATTAAGAACTATGAAGTAGCAGAGTGGCATACTGCTCTGGAAAGTCTACAGTTAGCATTTAATTGTACGGTACACA
Source organism: Hesperia comma (assembly GCA_905404135.1). Taxonomy (NCBI): domain Eukaryota; kingdom Metazoa; phylum Arthropoda; class Insecta; order Lepidoptera; family Hesperiidae; genus Hesperia; species Hesperia comma. The sequence goes on from FR990039.1 coordinate 2,161,190, forward strand.
AAACAACTGGTATCGCTCCACTCACACTGCTAACCCGACGCCAGAATTGCGTACCACCAGAATTATTGAATCTTGTAGATTTTGACAACCAGACAATTGATTTTGAAACAATTCAGAGGCATATTCAGCAAAGGATGGTCGAAGCGGCTGGCAAAGATAAAGAAAGGTTTGAAAGGGGACGAGCAAGGATACAGAGGTTCCAGAGAGGGGATTTCGTGCTAATCAAGAATAACCCAAGGAATCAAACTTCACTGGATCCAAAGTTCAGCATGCCTTATGAAATCCATCGAGTACTTGATAATGACCGCTACCTTGTAAAGAAAGTTATTGGTCATCACGGACGTTCTCGAAAAGTAGCTCATGACCAACTACGTCGAGCCCCACAGCCGGGATGCAGTAGCGAAAGGTTAATGACTGTGTCGCCGTCTAACGAACTCGAATCTTTACAGGAAGAAGCCCAACCAAACGAACAGGTCGCTGGACCATCAGGTCTCTGCGCTGGACCATCGACTCGCCCAGCGGACGATAACGATTCTTCTCAAGATGACTAGTTGTCTCTGCGTGGTCAAACCATTTTGATCTGGTGAGCCCTATTCACATTATTTGCTTTTTAAACTACTTGTAACATTGCATTGTTTTAATAATAATAAATAATTTGCTAATTTATCATACTATTAATAACACACGGTGTTGCTTAAATAGTTCTATTCAAAAAATGCATTTGGCGTGCGGATCCGACTGACAACCACAAAAATGTTGATGACGATGTGGAGGCGTCATACAACCTCTAAAAGAACAACCCTACTGTTGGGCACATACGATTAAAAAGAACAACCCTACTGTTGGGCGCATACACTTAAAAAGAACAACCCTACTGTTGGGCAAATACTATTAAAAGAACAACCCTACTGTTGGGCAACTATTATTAAGATTATATTGTGGAACGGGTGGAGACGTTCTATGATAAATTTAAAGTGTTGTATGTTCGAGTGATGCCCCAAAGCCATATTAAATAGATGTACTGATTTTTGAAATACTGAGATACTAAATAACCCATTTCGGATGTACCGAGCTAGACTGAAAAAAAAAAAAAATGTTTTATTGCAGATATACGGCGCAGAGCACGCACCGCACATCAGTATGGCCGTGTCGCCGCGGATATAGATATGTCGCCGCGGATATAGATAGATACCAAGGTGTAAAAACTTACATACATCCAGGCGCAGACAAATTAGCACATAAGTCTTGATTCTTTCACATTACAACATTGTTTTTCAAACACTACTTCTTAATAACTTTGCTTTGTAAACCTTTTATTATCAACCATAATAACAAATAAAAACTCTAGGTTAAGATACTGTCGTAACGTTTTAGACTTAAATAATTTTAGTCACTACTAACACAAACTACCCACAATAATATTTATGAATTGTTAATGGATGACATTTTGACGCAGGAAGTAAGTTTTAAATCTTACATTTTTATTCAATATCATTTTGAACTATTTTAGACGTTCGTAAAATCATTTCATATTTTGAAATGAATTATTACATTGTAATTTAAATTATTAAGCTACTTAGAAAACATTGGTAAAATAAATAACGAATTTTGTTTCCGCCCCTTCTTTGCGAGAGTGGGGATTTGTAACACGTGCACTTGCTTATTTAAGACCGAACGCGAGAGAGCTCGGGCACTTTTGCATCGAGCGCTCGAACGGTGAGGTCTTTTCTATTGTATTCCTAATTGTTTATTTCAATTTAAAATTAAAATTGTTTCAGATTATTTTTGTTTAAAAATTAAAAATTATTTTGGTTAATTTAAATTTATTATTTGAATTGATTTTTGTTTAAAAATTATTTTGGTTAATTTAAATTTATTATTTGAATTGAATTATCATTTTTGAATTTTATTATTTTTGTTTAAAAAAATTATTTTGATCAATTTATTATTTGAATTCTATTATTATTATTACTTGATGAATTTAATTGTTATTTTATTATTATTAGTAAATTAGTAAAATTCTAAATAAACAAATTTATTAATTTCTATGCTTTTATTTTTACGCTTTTATTATTAATTGGAAATGGATAAAGATAACATGACCGAGGGCTCTCGAGGAGTCAACGGTCATGATCTTTTTAAAAATTATAATGTTGACCAAAATCCGACATATCCGAAGAAAAAAATCGATAATTCACGACCTTAGATAAGGCTGTATGGGCTTTGAACATTAGCTTTTTCTTACAATATAATATTATCGGTTTTCTTATAATATTATCGGTTTTCCGATATATCGTTGCAACACATACCTACATGCGGAATTCCGAAACGGAATCCCGAATAGGGTTGTAACGATTTATTTATTTATTTATCTAGTCAATTAGAACGGTACATAACCACTTACACTAATTAACATGTCATATTTTAGCATTATGTCAAAGTTAAATTAAATTATAAAATTACATAAAAAACATTAACAAATTACAAATTAATAAATAATAATATAACAAATAAGTATCAAATTATTATATAAGTACTTGATTAATATACAGTTTAACAATCCTCTGAGAACCTCTGGCATACTCTCAGAACTTGAGTCCAGTTATCGGTAAAAAGATCAAAGTTAGGATACGTTTCCAGAAGTTTGTTGAGAGTCGAAACGATATATCGGAAAGCCGATAATATCGAAGAGGGCACATCGATATTTTTATCGATATTTGCGTTATAACGATATGATAATATCGATATCATATCCGAAGAAAAAAATCGATAATTCACGACCTTAGATAAGGCTGTATGGGCTTTGAACATTAGCTTTTTCTTACAATATAATATTATCGGTTTTCTTATAATATTATCGGTTTTCCGATATATCGTTGCAAGGTTGCAACCCTATTCGGGATTCCGTTTCGGAATTTCGGAAATCCGGAAACGGAATCCCGAAACGGAATTTCGATTCGGGATTCCTGACGCAGTGAAATCTATACAAATGTATGGCGCTGCCACACACAAACGGTAGTTTTTCCTGACGGAATTGTCTATGATTCGGAATTCCGAATCATAGACATACCGTTCGGAATTCCGGACGCAACTGCTTCATACATTAAGGGCCGCCACATACAGTCGGAATTCCGAAACGGAATCCCGAAACGAAATTTCGATTTGGAACTGCGTAAATGCACCACACACATACGTGGTTTTTCCGTTCGGAATGACATAGACAACGGCGCATGTAGACCACAGAGTAAGTACATTTTTATTTTTACTGTCGACCATAGACTTGGTATGTAACTATAGATTAGCAACTGAGTCACTTGAACCACAAAATAAAGATATTAGTACAGAATTTAAACTCATGTATGTACCTCGATTTAGGTTATGTACGTGTGCGTTAGCGTTTGGGTTAAAGCACTCAAAACGTTAAATTTTGTATAGAAAAAGTCAAATGACACTTTGAGCGTTTTTGGCGCTCACTGAAACGCGCTCTAAGTGTAATCACAAAATAAGGATATTACAGAAGTTAAGCTCATGTATGTACCTCGATTTAGGTTACGCATGTATGCGTTAGCTTTAGGGTTAACGACTCCGCAATAATATATAAAAATTATTAACACTCAGTAAATAATAATCCTTTCATTTAATATATTTATTACAATTTGAAGGTATACACTTTAAACGTACAAAGAACTTCCTACATTCTACGTTGACTTGTAATAAGTAACGAATCATTGAATTACAAGCACGTAAGGACTTATTGTACCTCTCTATAGCAACAGGATGTCAAAAAAATTATAATGTGCAATTTAACGTCGAATAAAAAAACTCTAAGATAATAATTATAATAACTCCGTTTCTTATCCATTTTTTAGGAAAAGTATCTTATTTGTGTATTGTAAATGTCATATTGCTGGAAATAACAACCGCGGTCCGAGTGGTCCGATGTGTTCCGATTTTTGGTGTATTTGAACCTTGTCTCTATGTGTGCGTTGTTTTTGGACACTTTGTATGAAGCTTGACATCTGTATTATCTAATTTGTGGTGTCATTATATTATTATAAGCATCCCATCCTAGTCTTTTCAGTTCATGTATGATCTTAAAAATTCTGACACTGAGGAAACTGAAATAATATAATAAATAAGAGTATTATTAAATATTACTGCACATTACGTAATATATATAAATTTTGTTAAATGTAATTTTTAGGGAGATTTCTAAATATTTGAGGCAATTTTAAGGAGTTTTGACATTGGTTTAGGCATAAATATTTTATAGAGTTGGTAACACTGGTCCTAGACTGTCATTCCGTACGGAAATTTCCGAATGTGTGTGGCGTCTCGTGCTAAATGTATGGAGCCGTTGCGTCCGGAATTCCGAACGGAATGTCTATGATTCGGAATTCCGAATCATAGACAATTCCGTCAGGAAAAACTACCGTTTGTGTGTGACAGCGCCATACATTTGTATAGATTTCACTGCGTCAGGAATCCCGAATCGAAATTCCTTTTCGGGATTCCGTTTCGGAATTCCGCATGTATGTGGCCGGCCTAATTTAGTACGAGTCGCCACACACATTCGGAAATTTCCGTACGGAATGACAGTCAAGGACCAGTGTTACCAACTCTATAAAATATTTATGCCTAAACCAATGTCAAAACTTCTTAAAATTGCCACAAATATTTAGAAATCTCCCTAAAAATTACATTTAACAAAATTTATATATATTAAGTAATGTGCAGTAATATTTAATAATGCTCTTATTTATTATATTATTTCAGTTTCATACATGAAATGAAAAGACTAGGATGGGATGCTTATAATAATATAATGACACCACAAATTAGATAACACAGATGTTAAGCTTCAAACAAAGTGTCCAAAAACAACGCACACATAGAGACACGGTTCAAATACACCAAAAATCGGAACATATCGGACCACTCGGACCCCGGTTGTTATTTCCAGCAATATGACATTTACAATACACAAACATACTACATACATGGCACAGTAGTGTTTTAGTAGAATGGAGAGGAGAGGAGAGAGTTCTGTATTTTCAGGTTTTATATTAAAATGTTACTGGCCAGCGACCTGGTCGGTACCTATTAAATAATTGATTATCAAAGTCAAAACTGCTACAATCGGAAATGTCGATGTCGATATGTCGATAGGTAGGTAGCTAATTAAGACTTTTTGATATAAATGTAAATGGATAAAATTGACGTATTATGACATGAGATTGAGAATAATTGTGAAATGGACAGAAGTTATAAAACATACTAAGGTAGATGCAAAGTTGAAGAAATAACGGGTAAACAAAAGTGAATACAGTTGAACAACTCGGAAGAATGGATACTACCCTACTACAAACCAGGCCATCAAAAAACAACCTTATTATTATTAACGTTTTGCCGCCCTTCTTGATGCAGTTGGTTTGGTTGCTTGCTCCTCCTTCAACAATGGTTTTGTTTTTTGGGTGATGAAGATCCTTGATTCACCTCTTCTTGCTCCGTAACAGACGGGAATTGCGAACAAAGCGAATGTAGCTCAGCCATGCATTCTATTTTCCTCCTAGATTTATCAGGAAGGATTATGACTATCTTGTCATCAGCAGACCAACACTGCTTAATACCAAAGTGGTCGCGTGCAGACATGAAGACCCTGTGCCTTTCCTTAGTCTGAAATTCCGTAATAGTAAATCCGGAGCGCTTTAAAGCGGTTTTACGGTCCCAAATAAGATGCCTATGCTCAGCAACACATAATCTGACAAGAACTGGCCGTGTCTTACCACGTTCAGAACCCAGGCGGTGGCAAACTTGCAGGTTATCCATCTTTATATCAGGAAGCCCAAGTCGGTTGGTTACAACTTTATGAACCACTTGTTTAATATTTTCATTTGGGCTTTCAGGAATTCCGTGAAATAGAAGCACTTTCCTTCTCATGGCAGTTTCATGTCTGTCAAGCCCGAGTGAGAGAACTTGAATCTGACTTTTTAATGCGGAGAAGGCCTCCCAAACGAGAGACTGGAAATCTGAGAAATCTCGAGCCAATGATGTTGATTCAGGGATGGCTACACTGGGACCAGCTGTGACTTTTTTAATCTTCTCGTCGTATTCCAGCAAACGGGAACCAATCCAGTCTTCAAGTTTCTTCATGCTCTGAACAAGTTGTGTGTCCATGTTGAAGTGCAGAATTTAAGTGATTGTATGTGTGAATTGTAAGAGAATTGGATTTCAGTGAGTGCAAGGTGGGTTTAGCAAAAGTTTAACACATAAATAGGTGTCAAAAACGTAAATAAACAAAATAAAAACACAAAAAAACTAGGAGCGCGAGAATATACGTGTATACAATCAGACTACCCACATAGGATTTTATGTTTGTTATCTCATAGCTTTGTACTGGGTATTCCTGTTAAGACTTATATTGTTAAGTCTTTTAGTGGGGTCGTGATTAATACGCAAAATACAGACGGAATTTTATAACGCCTATTTATTTTTCACTTCAACAACATAATATCAAGAATGTACTGTCATCTTTTTAAACTAGACCTAAATACTTATAAAATAAAACCTGCCAGTACAAAGAGTATAGAAGAAGGTGACATATCACTTCTTAAAATCCCCTCTCGTTTTTCTAGGCTATGCCTATAAGAGAGCTCAACTCTTTGATTCTCGGCTTGAACAGCGGCTTGGTCAGGAAGTCGGCTAACTGCTTTGCTGCTTCCACTTTGAGGACCTTCAGTATCCCATTAGACACACACTCTCGCACAAAGAAATGTCTTAAATGTATGTGCTTTGTTCTCTGGTGTCGTTCGTAAGGCGGGTCATGAGCTAGGCGTATTGCTGATTCACTATCCAGATACAGCTCTGCATGTACTTCTCCAGACACCATGAACTCAAAGACTTTCTTCAGCCATATGATCTCTCTTGCCGTTTCACTAGCAGACATTATTTCGGCTTCTGTGGAGGAAATTGCAACTGACTTTTGCCTTTTGCTCTGCCAGGCAATTGCCCTGTTTGCATACAGACAGACCATTCCGGAGGTAGAGTGACCTGTCGTCTCATCTCCCCCATGATCTGCATCACTATAGTGTTACGTGTCAGGAGTATTGGGTTCGAGAAAATGCCAAAATGTACCACAAAGACTTTATTGTACTCGTAGATACACAATTACACACTGTACACAGTACACACCACAACACTATGCACGTAGGTACTCGTAAACACACTCGTTGAACACTGTATCACCCGTAGAAATCACTTCACTGGTATCGCTCGTAGGTATCGCTGGTATCGTCCTGGTTTCGCTCCCGAAACTAGAATGTCCGCACTTGACCGATCGCCCCTTTTTATACCACTCACGCACCATTCATGGCAATCGAGAACATTCCCGCTAAGTCCGGACCCGCGTCGAAATAAAGTTCTAGAACGTTCCTTGCAACCGACTTTCGCCCGTATGACTATTGCCGTAATGGTCGAAGCGTCGTGCGTACTTTTGAGATGGGCAAGCGCGCTATTGTTCTATTGTTGACTCGACATGTTTATGGCCCCTATTGTTTATTGTTTCCGAAGTAGCTGCGCTAGGGTTGTCACATTGCCCCCCTCTTAGTCATGCTCGTCCCGAGCATTATTCGATCCATGAAATGGTGCCAATCTGTCCACATGCACGATCTTCGGCTTTCTTCTGTCCCCCTGTCTGATCCGGTAGGTCACGTCGTTAATCCTCGTGACAACTGTGTAGGGGCCTTCCCATCGTGCTTGTAGCTTCGGAGACTTCCCTTTCTTCCGCAGTGGATTGTGCAACCATACAGAATCTCCCTCCTTGAAACCATGTTTCCGAGCATCGCGATCGTACAGGGTTTTCATCTTTACGCTGGTCTTCAAACATTGCTCCCTTACAAGATCATGTGTCTCGTCCAATTGTTTCCGTAAATCCGCGATGTATTCAACTGTTGGTTTCGGGGCATCTGGCGGTGTTCCGGTAAGCAAATCCAATGGCAGACGCATTTCTCTTCCGAAGTTAACTTTAGCCGGTGTAAATCCCGTAGACTCGTGTATGGCAGACCGATATGACATCAGGAACAGAGGAATGTACCGATCCCAGTCTCGCTGATGTTCCTCGACGACCTTGGCCAAGTGATTTTCCAACGTTTGGTTGAATCTCTCCACCATGCCGTCAGATTGAGGATGCGCCGGTGTGGTACGTGTCTTATTTATTCCCAAAAGATCACACATCTCCTGGAATAACGTCGACTCGAAGTTCCTGCCTTGGTCGCTGTGTAACTCCAATGGTACACCAAAGCGGCATACTACCTCCTCGACAAGTTTCTTGGCCACGGTCTTCGCCTCTTGGTTCGGAGTTGCAAACGCTTCCGGCCATTTGCTGAAGTAGTCTTGAACCACGATGATGAATCTATTCCCGTCTTCAGACTGAGGGAATGGGCCAGCAACGTCTATGGCGATTCTTTCCCAAGGGGCTCCGACGTTATACAGCTGTAGTTTTCCCTTGGTTTTAGTGCGGGGCCCTTTCACTGAAGCGCACACGGTACACTTCCTGCACCAATCTTCAACGTCCTCTCGACACCGCACCCAATAAAAGCGTTCTCGTATCTTGGGTCTTCTTGATGCCGAGATGCCCACCAGAAGTGCCATCATGTACGAGCTTCAGCAAATCAGCCACTTTACTCCTGGGAATAACCATTTGCAGGGTTTTTTCCTTTCCGTTGAGTGATTCCCAGCTCCGGTAAAGCACGCCATTCTCCAATATAAGGCTGTCCCACTGAGCCCAATATGCCTTAGTCGTCGCGCTTGATGCTGACACATCACTCCACAGTGGCCTCTGTCCTTTGGCTTTCCACTCCATGATCAGGCTGAGGTCTTTGTCTTCCTTCTGAGCTTGGCTTACTTGCTCCCTTCCCCAAGACTCGTCTAGTTCCTGCATCCTTATCACCCTGACCTCTTCTTTGGCCTCATGCTTGAAGCAACGTCGACCTTCTTCGGAGCATGGGCGTTGTGACAGGGCGTCGGCATTCTTCGGCTTAGGCGCCTTCAGGATCTTCGTAGGGGGCTTGGCGGTCTTCTTTGTGGCGGGAGCGGCGGCGGCGGCTATTAGCTCCTGGGTGTCGACTTGGGTAGCCAACGAGATCTTCGTAGGAGGCTTCGCGGTCTTCTTAGCGGTGGCAGCGGCGGCAGCGGCGGCGGCGGCTTCTAGCTCCTGGGTGTCGACTTGGGTAGCTGTCGAGGTCTTCGTAGGAGACTTGGCAGTCTTCTTAGCGGCGGCGGCGGCTTCTAGCTCCTGCACTTGCGTAGCCCTCCACACCGATTTCGGTTGTTTCCGTGCCCGGCAGCTAAGCTTAATATGACCTCGTTCACCGCATCCGTAGCAGATAGGCCCAGTATGAGGTTGAATAGTCGCTACGACTTCGCGCACCTTATAACCTTTACAGTCGCTTCGTACCGCTTCTACTTCAAGGGCATGCGCTAAAGCTGCTTCCAATGTGGCGTGATGTCCCAAGCGCACCGTTGCTCTCACTTCGGGGTCCCGTATACCGCTGACAAACGCCTCTAATACTTTGTCTTCAACCGGTGTGGAACTCGAAGCATAGGCTCGACGTACGAGGCGCTCGATCTCCGTAGCCCATTGTTGCAGTCCTTCGCTCGACTTCTGCACTCGGTCTTTAAGTTGTGCGCGGTACACGTGCTCGAGGTGCTTTTCCCCGTATCGAGCTTCCAAGGCCTTAAATAACGACTCCAAGGTGCGTCGTTCGGCGGGCAGGTTCTCAAGCACCAGCAGTGCCTCTCCTCGTAGGGCTAGGGTGAGTGCCGCCAACGAGTGCTCGTCTCCCCAGCCATTCCCACTAGCAACTACCTCGAACTGGTGCCTGAACGCCGTCCACGAGGTCGTGCCGTCGAAACTTGGGACCTTAAATTTCGGAGCCACAGGACTTGAACTGGTTGCTGCCGTACCCAAAACCCTTATTTTCTGCAACTTGTTGTCCAAATCTCCGAGCCTAGTTTCGTAGGAGTTCATTGACGCACTGAGGCTGTTGATTGACGCGTCATGGCTTTTGAGGGCTTGGTCGTGCTCGGATGTACGCACTTTTACCAATTCCAGGTCCTCCTTCACGACGTTCAAATCTCCCTGGAAACCATCCAGCTTTGCGTCGATTGCCTCCATGGTTTTGCGCTGGCTCTTCATGTCTTCGCGCTGGCTCTTCATGTCTTCGCGCAGGCTCTGTAAGACGGTTAACAAGGAGGCCATATCGAATGCACTCGGTGTCGGGGCTGATGCAGCTGATGTAGTCGGTGGTCCAGCGGTGGTCTCAGTTTCCATGCGGTCACGACCCGGCCACTCCATCCGCGCGGCATCCAATGCCGTCTGCCGTCGCGTACGAATCCCTTCTTCACTCTGCGGTACTACAGGCATTCCGCTTCTGTCACCAATTGTTACGTGTCAGGAGTATTGGGTTCGAGAAAATGCCAAAATGTACCACAAAGACTTTATTGTACTCGTAGATACACAATTACACACTGTACACAGTACACACCACAACACTATGCACGTAGGTACTCGTAAACACACTCGTTGAACACTGTATCACCCGTAGAAATCACTTCACTGGTATCGCTCGTAGGTATCGCTGGTATCTTCCTGGTTTCGCTCCCGAAACTAGAATGTCTGCACTTGACCGATCGCCCCTTTTTATACCACTCACGCACCATTCATGGCAATCGAGAACATTCCCGCTAAGTCCGGACCCGCGTCGAAATAAAGTTCTAGAACGTTCCTTGCAACCGACTTTCGCCCGTATGACTATTGCCGTAATGGTCGAAGCGTCGTGCGTACTTTTGAGATGGGCAAGCGCGCTATTGTTCTATTGTTGACTCGACATGTTTATGGCCCCTATTGTTTATTGTTTCCGAAGTAGCTGCGCTAGGGTTGTCACAATAGCATATTAAACAGTTTGTTGCAGTGGTCGATTTTCTCATGCTATATGTGATACCATGATCTATTGTGCCTTTTATGTAACGCAAAATCCTCTTTACTCGCGCCACATCCTCATGTTTGGGGTTGTCTAAGGTTCTTGAGACCACACTAACACTGTATGCTATGTCAGGTCTCGTCCCAACAGCCAGGTAAGATAGTCCATCAACCGCTTGTCGATACGGAAATGGAGTATCTTCCTTATTTTCAGATAGATTAGCATCTTTGACTATCGGTGTAACCGCAGACTTGCACTCTCCCATATTAAATTTATCTAAAAGATGCTTTGCATAGCTCTTTTGATCTATTTTTATTGATCCATCGCTCTTTCTCTCAATCTCTATCCCCAAAAAATAAGAGCCAGACTTTGACGAGATTTTGAATTTCTGTCTCAACTCATTCAAAAATCTTTCAGTCTCTTTGGGATCTGATGAAGCGATTAATCCGTCGTCGACGTACAAAGCCAATACCAGCTTCTTAGATTTGTCGTCCTTATTTCTGACGAACAGACACGGATCGCTCTCACATTGCTTAAATCCTATACTTTGGATGTATTCTGTTATGCAATTATTCCAACATCTAGGAGCTTGCTTTAATCCGTATAGACTCTTTCTTAGTTTGCATACTTTTCCTGTATGATCACTATAGCCTTCAGGTGGCTTCATGTAAATTTCTTCATTTAAATTTCCATAAAGGAAAGCTGTCGAAACATCAAATTGAGACAAAGTCAGATTCTCTTGTGCAGCAATACTCATAACTGCCCTTATCGTGCTCATCTTCGCAACAGGACTAAATGTCTCATAATAATCCACATCTTTCTTCTGCGAGTAGCCTTTGATAACTAAACGAGCCTTAAATTTATCAACTGATCCGTCAGGATTGGTTTTGATTTTATAAATCCACTTGCAAGGGATTGCCTTTCTACCTTTAGGTAAACCTACCATATCCCACGTTTGATTCTCTTTAAACTGTTGGATTCCAACGACATCTATGCATGTCGAGAATGCATAGTACCGCTTATATACCTGGAATCCAAAGGGTAAGAGAATTGATTTCACTATCCATTGCTTTGCGCCATTTAACGTTATCAGCACTCTCAATAGCTTGCTTGTATGTGATTGGCTCTAATAACTACTGGTCCGATGCCGCTCAAATTCATATGAGACTACAATGATACTTGCATTGAACCACTTGCACTGTACCAGCTTTCAAATAAAAAGAGAATCATAAAAATCTAAACACTCAGTAAAAAGTTATCAGGAAAAAAACATAAGTACACAGTACAAAACATCCTTACACATTATTCAAGTTAATTCGAAACTACTCGTCAGATATCGCTTAAATTTATATGGGACCATACCACAAGCACCATCTTTCAAGGATATAAAGAATCATCAAAATCGGTTTACCCAACACGAAGTTATGGGGTCACAAACTTACCAACAAAGATAAAAAATAAAATAAAAAAAGGATCGGTGAATAAGTTTTTTTTAACTTTTCTATTTGTTTGTAGTATGTTTGTGCTTGCTGATCTCAGAAACGGCTGAACGGTTCGTTATGGAATTTTCACTAGATTCTTTTTTGTTCGAAGGTAAAGTAAAAGTAGTGCTTGTCATAATTATGGTACCTTGTACATCGGAGCGACATCTGGCCGATGGTTGTTGAGTTATCTTGACTTTGAAGTCGGTTATTTTTTTTGTAAAAAGTTAGTTCTGAATCATATTAATATACTAGCTGTGCCCGAGGTTTCGCCCGCGTGAAACTCAGTATGTCACAAAATTCCGGATAAAGAGTAACCTCCATGTTGCTCCACAACCTCCTCCATCTCCCAGTGAAAGTCCGCAACTTCATTCGATAACAGTATTTTTTCCCGCATGAATCCCGATACCGCGGGTATTCCGAATAAAGAGTAGCCTACTTATGTGTTGCTCCACAACCTTCTCTATTCTCCAACGAAAGTCCCATAAAAATCTGAAACCGCGACTTCGTTTGAGAATAATAGTTTTTCCTGCGGGAATCGCGAATTCCGGGATAAAGAGTAGCTAATATGATTCTCCACAACCTCATCTATCTCCAAGTGAAAGTTCCATAAAAATCTGTTCAGCCGTTTCTGAGATTAGCGTGCACAAACATAAGTTATTACGGACATATAGATAAATTTGTTAGAGTTTTTAATTTTTGTTTGTGCCAGAGTGGTCTATGTGCAAGAATTTTTAAATTTTTGTTTGTGCCAGAGTGGTCTGTGTGCATTTTTTTGTGAAAAACCATCAATTTGTTATACTAAATACAAATGATTGTGATTATACATATCTTATTACTTTAATCTAACTTGTTAGCTGTAATTTCAATAAAGAATTACAAGTTAAAAGTTATTAGTTTCGCTACAATAAGTACAAACGCGTTTCCCTCGTTTTCTCGAAAAGTTAAAATTGTCACTTGGACCACTCTGGTTCTACCTTACCTATTAATATGCTTTTTTAAACGACGCTTAACACTAAATCCTGTTTTACATGTATCACAAACATATGGTTTCTCGCCAGTGTGTGTTCTCAAATGATCTTGTAGATGTCTGTTTCGTGTAAACGCTTTATGACAGAGAGTACAGGGGTATGGTTTCTCGCCAGTGTGTGTTCTCAAATGTCTTTGTAGATTAATTTTGTCGCCAAACGCTTTATTACAGACAGGACAGGGGTATGGTTTCTCGCCAGTGTGTGTTCTCAAATGTCTTTGTAGATTATTTTTGTGGCTAAACGCTTTATGACAGAGAGTACAGGAGTATGGTTTCTCGCCAGTGTGTGTTCTCAAATGTTCTTGTAGATGTCTGTTTCGTGTAAACGCTTTATGACAGAGAGTACAGGGGTATGGTTTCTCGCCAGTGTGTGTTCTCAAATGTCTTTGTAGATTAATTTTGTCGCCAAACGCTTTATTACAGACAGGACAGGGGTATGGTTTCTCGCCAGTGTGTGTTCTCAAATGTTCTTGTAGATGTAGATGTCTGTTTCGTGTAAACGCTTTATGACAGAGAGTACAGGGTTCTCGCCAGTGTGTGTTCTCAAATGATCTTGTAGATGTCTGTTTCGTGTAAACGCTTTATGACAGAGAGTACAGGGTTCTCGCCAGTGTGTGTTCTCAAATGATCTTGTAGATGTCTGTTTCGTGTAAACGCTTTATTACAGACAGTACAGGGTTCTCGCCAGTGTGTGTTCTCAAATGATCTTGTAGATGTCTGTTTCGTGTAAACGCTTTATGACAGAGAGTACAGGGTTCTCGCCAGTGTGTGTTCTCAAATGATCTTGTAGATGTCTGTTTCGTGTAAACGCTTTATGACAGAGAGTACAGGAGTATGGTTTCTCGCCAGTGTGTGTTCTCAAATGATCTTGTAGATGTCTGTTTCGTGTAAACGCTTTATGACAGAGAGTACAGGAGTATGGTTTCTCGCCAGTGTGTGTTCTCAAATGTTCTTGTAGATGTCTGTTTCGTGTAAACGCTTTATGACAGAGAGTACAGGGTTCTCGCCAGTGTGTGTTCTCAAATGATCTTGTAGATGTCTGTTTCGTGTAAACGCTTTATGACAGAGAGTACAGGGTTCTCGCCAGTGTGTGTTCTCAAATGATCTTGTAGATGTCTGTTTCGTGTAAACGCTTTATGACAGAGAGTACAGGGTTCTCGCCAGTGTGTGTTCTCAAATGATCTTGTAGATGTCTGTTTCGTGTAAACGCTTTATGACAGAGAGTACAGGAGTATGGTTTCTCGCCAGTGTGTGTTCTCAAATGATCTTGTAGATGTCTGTTTCGTGTAAACGCTTTATGACAGAGAGTACAGGGTTCTCGCCAGTGTGTGTTCTCAAATGATCTTGTAGATGTCTGTTTCGTGTAAACGCTTTATGACAGAGAGTACAGGGTTCTCGCCAGTGTGTGTTCTCAAATGATCTTGTAGATGTCTGTTTCGTGTAAACGCTTTATGACAGAGAGTACAGGGTTCTCGCCAGTGTGTGTTCTCAAATGATCTTGTAGATGTCTGTTTCGTGTAAACGCTTTATGACAGAGAGTACAGGAGTATGGTTTCTCGCCAGTGTGTGTTCTCAAATGTTCTTGTAGATGTCTGTTTCGTGTAAACGCTTTATGACAGAGAGTACAGGGTTCTCGCCAGTGTGTGTTCTCAAATGATCTTGTAGATGTCTGTTTCGTGTAAACGCTTTATGACAGAGAGTACAGGGTTCTCGCCAGTGTGTGTTCTCAAATGTTCTTGTAGATGTCTGTTTCGTGTAAACGCTTTATGACAGAGAGTACAGGGTTCTCGCCAGTGTGTGTTCTCAAATGATCTTGTAGATGTCTGTTTCGTGTAAACGCTTTATGACAGAGAGTACAGGAGTATGGTTTCTCGCCAGTGTGTGTTCTCAAATGTTCTTGTAGATGTCTGTTTCGTGTAAACGCTTTATGACAGAGAGTACAGGGTTCTCGCCAGTGTGTGTTCTCAAATGATCTTGTAGATGTCTGTTTCGTGTAAACGCTTTATGACAGAGAGTACAGGAGTATGGTTTCTCGCCAGTGTGTGTTCTCAAATGTTCTTGTAGATGTCTGTTTCGTGTAAACGCTTTATGACAGAGAGTACAGGGTTCTCGCCAGTGTGTGTTCTCAAATGTTCTTGTAGATGTCTGTTTCGTGTAAACGCTTTATGACAGAGAGTACAGGGTTCTCGCCAGTGTGTGTTCTCAAATGATCTTGTAGATGTCTGTTTCGTGTAAACGCTTTATGACAGAGAGTACAGGGTTCTCGCCAGTGTGTGTTCTCAAATGATCTTGTAGATGTCTGTTTCGTGTAAACGCTTTATGACAGAGAGTACAGGGTTCTCGCCAGTGTGTGTTCTCAAATGATCTTGTAGATGTCTGTTTCGTGTAAACGCTTTATGACAGAGAGTACAGGAGTATGGTTTCTCGCCAGTGTGTGTTCTCAAATGTTCTTGTAGATGTCTGTTTCGTGTAAACGCTTTATGACAGAGAGTACAGGGTTCTCGCCAGTGTGTGTTCTCAAATGTTCTTGTAGATGTCTGTTTCGTGTAAACGCTTTATGACAGAGAGTACAGGGTTCTCGCCAGTGTGTGTTCTCAAATGATCTTGTAGATGTCTGTTTCGTGTAAACGCTTTATGACAGAGAGTACAGGGTTCTCGCCAGTGTGTGTTCTCAAATGATCTTGTAGATGTCTGTTTCGTGTAAACGCTTTATGACAGAGAGTACAGGGTTCTCGCCAGTGTGTGTTCTCAAATGATCTTGTAGATGTCTGTTTCGTGTAAACGCTTTATGACAGAGAGTACAGGGTTCTCGCCAGTGTGTGTTCTCAAATGATCTTGTAGATGTCTGTTTCGTGTAAACGCTTTATGACAGAGAGTACAGGGTTCTCGCCAGTGTGTGTTCTCAAATGTTCTTGTAGATGTCTGTTTCGTGTAAACGCTTTATGACAGAGAGTACAGGGTTCTCGCCAGTGTGTGTTCTCAAATGATCTTGTAGATGTCTGTTTCGTGTAAACGCTTTATGACAGAGAGTACAGGGTTCTCGCCAGTGTGTGTTCTCAAATGTTCTTGTAGATGTCTGTTTCGTGTAAACGCTTTATGACAGAGAGTACAGGGTTCTCGCCAGTGTGTGTTCTCAAATGATCTTGTAGATGTCTGTTTCGTGTAAACGCTTTATGACAGAGAGTACAGGGTTCTCGCCAGTGTGTGTTCTCAAATGTTCTTGTAGATGTCTGTTTCGTGTAAACGCTTTATGACAGAGAGTACAGGGTTCTCGCCAGTGTGTGTTCTCAAATGATCTTGTAGATGTCTGTTTCGTGTAAACGCTTTATGACAGAGAGTACAGGGTTCTCGCCAGTGTGTGTTCTCAAATGATCTTGTAGATGTCTGTTTCGTGTAAACGCTTTATGACAGAGAGTACAGGGTTCTCGCCAGTGTGTGTTCTCAAATGATCTTGTAGATGTCTGTTTCGTGTAAACGCTTTATGACAGAGAGTACAGGGTTCTCGCCAGTGTGTGTTCTCAAATGATCTTGTAGATGTCTGTTTCGTGTAAACGCTTTATGACAGAGAGTACAGGGTTCTCGCCAGTGTGTGTTCTCAAATGATCTTGTAGATGTCTGTTTCGTGTAAACGCTTTATGACAGAGAGTACAGGGTTCTCGCCAGTGTGTGTTCTCAAATGATCTTGTAGATGTCTGTTTCGTGTAAACGCTTTATGACAGAGAGTACAGGGTTCTCGCCAGTGTGTGTTCTCAAATGTTCTTGTAGATGTCTGTTTCGTGTAAACGCTTTATGACAGAGAGTACAGGGTTCTCGCCAGTGTGTGTTCTCAAATGATCTTGTAGATGTCTGTTTCGTGTAAACGCTTTATTACAGACAGTACAGGGGTATGGTTTCTCGCCAGTGGGTGTTCTCAAATGTACTTGTAGAATACTGTTTTTGGTAAACGTTTTATTACAGACAGTACAGGGGTATGGTTTCTCGCCAGTGTGTATTTTGTCATGTGAATTAAGTTTATCTAAATCAACAGTTTTGTAATAACACTTATCACAATCAAACGATTTTTTCGCCGCATGAGCTTTTAAGTGGTTGTTCAAATATTTTTCACTATTGGTTTTAAAAGGACATATTTCACAATAGAGGATGTTGCTTATAACATATTTGTGAGTTTTATTTATGTCGGGTTTTAGAGGTACTAAATCGTTATTAATTTTAGTATCACTGTCTGATGTTATAGTTTCATGAGTTTTATTAAATGTAGAGTCTATAAAAGATGTCACAGTATTAGTATTTGATTTCAATTCATCAAATGATAATACAGGTTGGGAAGTATTGTTTAGAGCCGAATCTTTGATAGATATCAAATCAAAAATTACGAAATTCAACAGATTTAACAGTGTCTAAATCCTTTTCCACTGTCGAATTTTCAATGGATTTCACTTTATTATTTATTTTAATACAATTTTCTGACTCAATAGCGCATGTAACAGTTTTTTTAGTCATTTTTAATTGTTGGTTTTTTTGTTGCATTTTTGTGATTAATTCACATCGTGAATTCACAATTTATGTTGATAAGGTGACACTTGTTTTTTTTCTTTTGAGTTATTTTGTAAGCAGTCGGGTTTTTTGTTTTTATAATAATATTTTTATTTCAGACTATTTAGTGGGTTCGCCGAAAAATTCTACGTTTTGGGATGGTTTTTGACAATTTCTGTTAAAACGTGTGCCTAAACGTTACCTACATGACATATATATATTTGAAAAGGTCTTTTCACGATGTTTCATTTGATACCCATATTGCTAAGATAAGAAAAAAACTCAAGATTATCCCCTCTTTTTCTTCCACTTTCGGGCGCCATTTTGAAAATTCATATAGCCTGTGACACTTCCACAGTTCTGACGAATTCAACGATACCTCATATGTCGAAATCCGTTCAACCGTTTGGGCTGTGGAGGTTCACAAATAAATGGACATACATATAAACATACATACGTACATACATACACTCGAAAAACATAACCCTCCTTCTGACGCAGTCGGGTAAAACTAAGAAAAAAATCCGTTAATTTTAATATGAACGTATTCTACTAAATTATAAATACTTCAAGTTTCACACATATTGCATGAGAATGTATCAAAAATCGTATTATTCATCTATTTATTACTTACAAACATACTCGTCCAAGTTGGGTTCCTGTAGCTCATACGATATTCGCGGACGCTTTCGTAAGTTGGAGGTGGAACGACTCATTTTTAGCACTGCAAATAAATGAAAAATAGTAAAGTACAACGCACGTACCTAGGAGCCAATACGCATGTACCTAGCCTAGGCCCTAGAGGATATAGCTTCAAAAGATAATTTAAAAAAGAATTAAAAAGCTTTCTCATAAAAAAATGTTATTATTCTGTATCAGACTTCTTCGCTGATCGGGATAAATAAGTTATGACTCATTACCGACAAATTAATAAAATTATTTTCTACAATCCATACTTGACAATTGTAATAATTATAATGATTTTTTTTTTTTTTATTCCAATGAAATGTGTAATGTATTAATAAGATCATGTGTATTAATTAATGTAAAAATTGTAACTTTATATGCATGTTACTTCTAAAATTTATTGACTTATACTAAATTATTTGTTATTTTTCACAATAAAATTTAATGATAATTATGTACTTAGAATTAAATCAATTAAGATTATTGTACACCCGTTAAGGGTTCCTGTTAAGAACTGTTAACTCTGACTGTAGAACATCTTGTGTATCATACCAACAGCAACAATAAAGTATATTTCTATTTCTATTTCTATTTCTAAAAAGGCCGAAGTCGTACACACGCAATGCAACTCAAAGGTCTCCGAGATGACAAAACCATTGCTTATAATTCTCTTTCGACCATCATCAATCCAAACCCGAAATCACTTTATTAATACTTAAGCTATATTATTGTATACTTAATATTATGAAATACCTGAACTGAAATACCTACTTACTTCATGAGCAGTTTTTCTTACGATTCTCAAATATTCTTTTTACGCCTATTCTTCAGTCTGTAAAGTAAAATCCACTATAGTAATCAATCGCTTAGTTAAAGTAAATTAATTATTAAACAGAACAAATGCAAATGCAGCAAAATAGCAATGATAAGTTAATGAAAATAAATTAATGAAATCAAATTACCTTACCTATCTTTCCTTTCCCGCCAAAACTGAATATTTTAAATATTTTTATTCCAGTTCATAGACAAGAAATAGCGGCAACACCACTGAGTAAAATACAATACAGTTTCAATGGTATCAACACATACTCGCCACGTTCCGGGAGTTGATAATAACGCTCAAAACATATAAAAAAAAGTTCCACAATCATTATGGATAGGTAATTATAGTCGTGTCATTTGTATTCGATTGAGCGGTTACGACGTAATGGGTTACGTCATCATTTTCGATCACATCGACTCGACCTATCTATTGTGAGCGCTGTCAAATTGGACACTGTTTTCAAACGTAAATTTTATTTTTACGTTTGAATTTCAATTAAAAAAAAATTGCATGCCATGACAGCTGTAGATGGCTGATTGTGTAGATCTAATATACTTTGATCTGAGACCCATGTTATGACCACAATTAATACACATAAATGTTCATTTATTCATTCATAAAATGGCGCCGGGAATATATTTTACTATGAATCCGAAAAAGAGGTCATAGATTAAATTGTTTGTGAAACGTTATAGCTGAGAAATTACTACCTATGTAATAATTATAATTTTGAATGCACGTAAAGTAAAACGAGAAATGTTTTGAGCCTAATGATCAACTCCCGGAACGCGGCCTGCCTGAATGTCAAAAGTCAGTCTATCAATGTCAGTGTCTAATAGACCTAATAGTTGACGTTGACAGAACGAAGAGAGAATAATCCATTGGAATAATCTTAAAGTTAGGTTACAGTGGTCTCGAACCTACCGATTTTTCGGTATTTCTACCGAAATACCGAAATGCAACGATTTTTCCACGATTTTAGAGAATACGTGTAAATTCTCCCGATTTTTATACCGATTTTACGAAAATTTTAAGTTGGCACCCCATTTCATTTATGCTTTACGTTAATGGGAATGGGGAATCCCTCAACCATAGATTTAGAACCAGTGATTCACCCAAACATTTGAAAGAGCGAGATTGCCAGTTACAAAATCTACGTGAAAGACAAAAATATTAATTTTTGTCCAAGTCACCGTGCCTGCCTAAAAATTTGCATTGTACTTTAAGAGGTTTCCCAGTTGGGAATTTACTCACTTACACTTGTTCATATAAATATGAACAGAAATTCTGATTTCATTTCATTAAATATTATATAGCATCAAAAAATTGTATTGTGTTTATCTAGCCTGTATAGTGTATATGTGTTTAGTAATTTTACGTAGAATTTAAATTATTTAAATAGCTTTTAATCTTTATTTTTTTGGTTAATTAGGTGTATTTGATGTATATTAATTAGTCTATAAGTTTATCTTTTGTAATCAAGACGAATTTAATTGAATCCTACTATCCTACTAATATTATAAATGCGAAAGTTTGTAAGGATGTATGTGTGTGTGTGTGTGTGTTTGTTGCTCTTTCACGCAAAAACTACTGAATGGATTTTCATGAAACTTTGCAGTAATATAGCGTAGACATCGGAATAACATAATTTGTTAAAAGAAGGATGGGCACAAATGTATGGAATCTGGTACCGGCACCAATCGGAGTAAGTGATACATCATTGAAAAGGTATTTTTGTGTAGATTGTGAATAACCATGGCGCTAGTCCCGGTTCCTTGTCCGATCGTGGTAATCTTATTTGAAAATATTTTTAATTATCAGTATAAATAAAGCCATTTGAAATAAGTTTTATCGTTTATTCTATATAATACTCGTAAATATTAGTGTAAAAGCCCGAACCACGGTGAATCCTAAGATTTACCAGTCAATCGTAAGATTCACCAACACGAGTTGGTAATTGTCCGAAATAACAATAAAGTGTCAATATTTTCGGGCTTTTACCACTATTGATTTGATGAATCTTAGGATTTACATTTAGGCATTGTAAATATTGTCGAATTATATGCGTTTTAAGCATTTAAATATCACTTGCTACAAACGGTGAAGGAAAACATCATGAGGAAACCTGCATATCGGAGAGTTCGCCAAACTCAGAGGTGTGTGAAAGTCTGCCAATCCGCACTTGGCCAGCGTGGTGGACTATGGCCTTTACCTTATTCTGAGAGGAGATCCGTGCTCAATAGTGGACCATGATGTGGATATATGGTGATGATGATGATGATTTTTATTTGTTAATTGAATAAGCTCAAAATCTGTGCAAACATCATCAAAATCAGTCGAACTATGCCAAAGATATGATTTATTAAATTCTAATTCGAACTAAATATTTCGTATCTTCTAAAGGCTATATTTCAAAACGGACTATTTGTACGGGTTTGTCGCCATAGTATATTTTTATACTCTTGAAAAGACCTATCAAACGACAGTAAAGTCATTTTGATTGGACATGGGTACCAAAACGCCCATCCTCCTTTATAGAGATTTTTGGAGGGACTGGTTCCCCGAAGCGAAGCGAGGGCGGGTTTACTAGTATTGTATATTTTTTGACATCTACCGATTTTTGGTACAAATATACTTACCGATTTTAGTGGGCAATTCTACCGATTTCGCTTCGCACTTTACGTTCGAGTTCGAGCGAGACCACTGTTAGTTAGGTATTCGACATAAAACAAAACTTGTAATCTTGTAAAACATGTCTTATGAATAGTAAATACGGATTATTCACTTAAATGAACATTAGAATAATCTGATAAATTGTTTCAAATATTCAAAATCAATTTTGTCTAGCAGTCTATATGTCATAACACCAATTATTTCATTTTATGGAACATTATCAAACTGTATAAATGGCAGAAAAAATGGGATATCTTTCATCGAAATCGGTTAGTTGTTCATTTTCGAATAATATATGTATACGTATACCATCTCATCACTGTACACCAGCTCCTTACTGTATATACCAATTCTACCTTATATACTTAGTGAAAAACAGAAATTGTGTGAGTCCTACTTCCTTCCTACTTCCTACTAATCCTATCCTTCCTACTTCCTACTAATATTATAAATGCGAAAGTTTGTAAGGATATATGTGAGTGTGTGTGTGTGTTTGTTGCTCTTTCACGCAAAAACTACTGAATGGATTTTCATGAAACTTTGCAGACATCAGAATAACATAATTTGTTAAAATTTATAGAGATTTTTGAAGTGACTGGTTACCCAAAGCGAAGCCTGGGCGGGTTTACTAGTTGTCAATAAAAGAGATAATAGTCTTAATAAGTTAGAACACTCGATAAGTTACTGCTGGAATGAGTCGGTACATTACACTAAGCCAAATCTAACTAGACTACAATTAACTCTTAAGAAGCCATTCAAATCTGAGCTTTATACCATGTTCTTTATGGCTAAATGTTCAACTTAAACTTTCAGGTATGCAGGATATGTTTAGCAACAAATGTCAAGATGTACAGCATACACTATGATGGTATCCAAAGACTTTACGAAGAGGTTACTGGAGTAAATGTAAGTTTTATATCTGGCTTTCACTCACTATTGAGTGCAGGTCTCCTCATCTCTGAGGAGATGTAAAGGATACTCCACTAGGCAGCTCCTGTGACAATATGCATGTTGAAAGATTTTGAAATCTTCTATAATGGGGGTACAATTGTACTATTTATGAAAAACACTTTATTTCAGTAATAAACTAGAGTTTTACCAAGTTTAAAGCCATTTTCCTAATATGTTTAGAAAGACCGTGAAAAAAGTTTTCAGGTGTGATGGTCTCAACTCTGTCATCTTGTTAGACATCACAAAAAATAACTTTTAACAAAATAGAAGCTATTTTAACGGTTATATTTAATCGGTTCAGTTAAATGCAGTTAGTATTCCTAAATCCTCCCAAGTCTGATAAACATGATGCTGAAAACCGTATCAAAATCGGTTCAGCCAAACAATATTCCTAAAAGCTTCTCGTAAGTCTGACAAACACTATGCTAAAAACCGCATCAAAATCGATTCAGCCAAATGCGAGGTAATCGCGCACAAATATACATACATACGTACAGGTCAAGCTGAGAACCTCCTTTTTTGAAGTTGGTTAAAAATGTTTATCACTTTGTTATCCTGTACGACAACCCTGTAGCCTAGTTGGTAGCGACCCTGCCTGCGATGCGAGGGGTCCCGGGTTCGATTCCCGGCCGGGGCAGATATTTATGTGGCAGATAAATATTTGTACTCGGGTCATGGGTGTAATTGTGATGTGTTATATGTGTAGTCCATGCCACCCACGACACAGGTACCTGATAACTAAATATTTATTATTATTATTATCCTGTTGTAACAGGTCTCCATTGTGGATGGTCTACCGCAAGCCGTGTGCTGGGAGTGCTCATACCGGCTGTTGAAATGCTACAGGTTCAGAAATCAAGCACTTCTGACGCACTCCTTATTGAAGACGCTGATGGAAACTGAAGGATCTGTAAGTTTGATTTGTTAATAATTCAACTCAGCGATGGGCAAAATTTAATGTAGTCAAATTATAGATTACTAGTAAATCCGCCCTCGCTTCGCTTCGGGAAACCAGTCCCTTCAAAAATCTCTATAAATTTTAACAAATTATGTTATTCCGATGTCTAAGCTATATTACTGCAAAGTTTCATGAAAATCCGTTCAGTAGTTTTTGCGTGAAAGAGCAACAAACACACACACACACATACATCCTTACAAACTTTCGCATTTATAATATTAGTAGGATAGGATAGTAGGATGGAACCAGATAGCACCAATTTTCATTTGCCTTGCTTTCATACTTTAGATTTTACCAGCTGACCTGGCAGACATTATCTTAACTATGTGATTTTTACCTCAGATTTTAGGTAGCGTATCAAGATGAACACACGCCATTTTTTAACTTAGACCTTAAACTATATGATTTCGAAAACAGTATTAGATTTAATTAAATACTTTGTGCATGATGCCCGGATTAACATACAGACAGACAATTTCTTTATTATACACTAGCGACCCGCCCCGGCTGCGCACAGGTGCAATAACTATTTAATGGATGTTATTATACATATAAACCTTCCTCTTGAATCACTCTATCTATTAAAAAAACCGCATCAAAATCCGTTGCGTAGTTTTAAAGATTTAAGGACACAAAGGGACATAGGGACAGAGAAAGCGACTTTGTTTTATACTATGTAGGTTACCATGAGGTAAGATTAAGATCAGATGCAATCACACTACAAACTTTATTCTAAGTACATAGATGTATATTTTAGTATACAACTGCATGCATATTTATCAACTTACAGGTAACAGAAAAAAACATAAGGAAAATAGACAGGTTTAAACATGGACTACAATCTAAATTAAAGAGTGTAACAACAGCAAATTACTTTGAGGTAAAGGTATGCGACGAAGAGGTCAGTGTAGATAACAAAAATCAAAATGGCACTATAATGCTATCTGTAGAGCATGCAGATATAAAAGAAGAATTTGACGATCATCATGCAGAGACAGAAAAGGAAATTATAAAGGGTTTTAGTGATAATTCAGATATAGAAAAAGAAAACAGTGACGCTATAGACAAGGAATCTGATAGCCATGATTCGAATTTTGAAATTGAAGAAGATAAACCTGTGAAAAAGAAATCAGAAAAGTCTGTAAAGCCAAAAGTAAAGACAACAATTAACAAGTTTATGTTCACGATAACTAGTTTAACTTTAGAGGAGCAAATACGTGAAATAGAGAAGAGAAAGTTGACTGACAACTACATACAATCAGAGTTTAAATGTGATAAATGTTACAAGGGGTTTTTGTATGAATCGGCGTTCAAGTTTCACATGACAAGACATACAAATGTATGTATGATTTTGTTGTTATTGTATTCACTTACACACTCTTTTAATTTCTAGACGACCCTGTAGCCTAGTTGGTAGCGACCCTGCCTGCGACGCGAGGGGTCCCGGGTTCGATTCCCGGCCGGGGCAGATATTTATGTGGCAGATAAATATTTTGTACTCGGGTCATGGGTGTAAATGTAATGTGTTATATGTGTAGTCCATGCCACCCGCGACACAGGTACCTGGTAACCTACTGCGGGGGTATAAGTGTTAGCGTTTATTTATTTATTTATTTCTGACGCAAAAAGAAGGGTGTCGTAAGTTTAGCCATTTTGTTTGTGTTGTGTACCTGTTTCGTGGCTTCATAGCTCTCAAACGAAATAAATCAATTTAGTTTTTTCAGTCGAAAGCCGATGTTTGGCATAAATCGGCCCAACGGCATGAAGGAATTCAGCCCTGTTCGTAAATTATGTAAGGCACTTTTGACATAAAAATCATTCCTTGTCAGCGCCATGTAGTGTACAGTGAAAATAATTCATTTGATGGGGTAAAAATTTAGTACAGGAGATAATTTGCTCAAAGCTGCTGACTGTCATTGTGACAGACAGACGTCACGCCCTTGCTTCGCTGAGCGTTAAATGAGGAATATACAAAGCAACTTACATAACAATGTACATAAACTTTACATAACCTTCCTTGAGATTGAGAAACACTAGCTATTGATGAAAACCGCATCAAAATCCGTTGTGTTGTTTAGAAGAAGACATAGAATTGCACAGACAGACAGAGGTGGAGAGCGACTTTGTTTTATACTATGTACCAGCGACACGCCCCGGCTTCGCACGGGTGCAATAACTATTTAATGGATGTTATTATACATAAAAACCTTCCTCTTGAATCACTCTATCTATTAAAAAAACCGCATCAAAATCCGTTGCGTAGTTTTAAAGATTTAAGGACACAAAGGGACATAGGGACAGAGAAAGCGACTTTGTTTTATACTATGTAGTGATAAGGTGGTATGTATTTCAGAAAAGCGGCAAGCACTCGTGCGAGGTGTGTAAAGTCCATTTCAAGACGGTCGGTGCAGTGAAACACCACGCGCTGTGCCATTGCCAGAAGTTCGCGTGCAACCTCTGCCCCTACGTCACTAGCCGCCTGTGAGTAGCTTAAATTACTTTATAACTAACTTTTACAAAAATCGGCCAAGTGCGAGTTGGACTCGCGCACGAAGAGTTCCGTACCATTGTGTTTAAAAACGCCAAAAAAATCTGGTCTGTCGTATGAAAGCCTCACTTAAATATTTACTTTAGTTTAGTTGGACCGAAAGGTAACTAATTTATCGCTGAAGCGTCGAAGCCATATTTCGACTTAAATATTTATTTTAATCAGTGTTTTAGTATTTGCTGTTGTAGCGGCAACAAAAATACATCATCTGTGAAAATTTCAACTGTGTAACTATTATGGTTTATTAGATACAGCCTGGTGACAGACGGACGGACGGACAGCGAAGTCTCAGTAATAGGGTCCCGTTTTACCCTTTGGGTACGGAACCCTAAAAAATAACGGACTTCGAAGTCGATATAACTCAAAAACCACTCGCTAGATGTCTACACTACCTTTGGAACAAAGAAAGAATCATCGAAAGTTCACTCAGTAAAGAGTTACGAGGTACCCATAAGACAAAAAAATATACAGACCAATTTATTGAGAGCCTCCTCCTTTTTTGAAGTCAGTTAAAAAAATTACCGACTTCAACTTAAAAATACAGTTAAACTGAGCAGAAAGTTCTTTCTGCTTTTTTTGAAGTCGGTTAAAAACTGTTTGGTCCTGAATGATCTTGAGCGACATCTGGTGAGTAGTTTTTGAGTTATCTGCATTTGATGATTGAATTTGGTTATTTTTTTAGTAAAAGGTTTATAGTGTTTGCTAAAAACATAATATATTTGCAGGCACACCGCCAAGCTACACGAAGCCTTCCACAACGGAGCGCAGTACACGTGTGAACACTGCGAAGAAGTATTCACGTGAGTTCTGTGTCTCTATTATGAGTTGTTGTAGTAAACGTAAAGGACGTTACTATTGCAGTTGACGTTTAGAATTTGTATGAGAATTGTAGTTCAGTATCGTAACCGCTAGAGGCGCTGTACGGATTCTCATACAAATTCTAAACGATAGTCGCTAGCGTGTATAGTAAACTATAGTATTAAAAACTCATAATAGAGGCACTGTTATGAACACATTTATCCACCAACCTACCTTCTAATGTTATAAATGCGAAAGTGTGTTTGTTTGTCCTGCTTTTACGTCGCAATGATAATTATAGTACAATTTTTGCGACTGCGTCAGAACCAGGTAATAGTTTTCGAATATGTGTATGTTTATATGTAAGTCAATTTTTTGGCACGCCCTACAGCACAAACGGCTGGACAGATTATGACATATTAGGTGTCGTAATATAGGCTATATATAAAATTTATATTGTTCTCGGTCTGGGTGTGTGTTCTTGTCTTATGTCTAATTCTAGTGTGGGGCGTTATTTATTTATTTATGTTTCAGCAAACAGACAACATATATGAGCCATCTTCGTGTGAAGCATCCGTCAGACTTCGTATGTGAATTGTGTGGCAATTCCTTCATCAGTCAGAAAGGACTCTTCCTGCATAAGAAGCTGAAACACCGCTTCGATGAAGCTATAGTGAGTATTGTACACTGTAGGGCACATTTTTTGACACTATATGGCACAGATATTTTTATTTTGACATGATAACGTTTTATAAATCGATGAAGATCGGCTGCATGCATGAAAAAGTCATGCTACGCCTGAACCGAGCGCGCGAATGAGAGCGCGGAACAAAATCACATAGTACTCACTATAACTTATAAGTCTATTCAATCTCCTCTTGAAGAGTACCACATCATACACGGGCGCGCACACCGACGCAGGCAAGCTAAGAAATAACTTGAGATAACTCGAAAACCAGATGTCACCTCAAGTTATAAGGGACCATACGACAAGCACTATCATTGAGAATAACTCAAAAACTGACCGTCAGATGTCGCTCAAATTTAAATGGGACTAGACGGCAGTCAAAAATTATAATCTTTTTTTTTATTATTGAATTAAGGTAGCAAACGAGCATGCAGCACCACCCTTCCGCTGCCGCCCATGGCAATTGTGACCGACTTAGAACAAGACCCAATTTAGGGACTAGGGTGGTTAGTCCAGTTAGCAGATGGTGTTAGAATATTAGTTGGTTAGTTTGTTAATAAGTGTGAGGACAGGGACTGTTAGTGATAGTTAGTCCTGTTAGTTAATATTAGTATTGTCCAGTTAGTAATGATTAGTATGAGTCTTGTTCCAATTCGGTCACAGATGTGTTGTTTCAGACTCCTCAAGAAAAGCACCGGTGCGAGCAATGTGACTTGAGCTTTGTGAAGAAGGAAGCGCTGCAAACACACTTGAGAGCGAAACACAATATTGGGTAATGTATTTTATTTTTATTTAGTTCTTAGCACCTACTCAATATAAACTCCAGTCAACAATAAATATCGTGATCGTGAGTACCTGTTACAGTTAAAATGTTGGGTATGATTGATCGAAGAGTGCGTCTGTCTGTCGTGTGTAGTTCTGCAATATTTTGCAAGCGGTGCGTCTTACAGTACCCGGCAAGAATTCGAAAGAAAAATGACAAGTCAGGTCAGCGGTAAGGTCTGTGTAGTAAGGACAACGCTCTACAAAGCCGAAACTAACCGATTATCTCTTTCTGAATACTGATGTGCATTATTTCTTGACAGGTACTGTACATTATTCGTTAAGTCTCTTCTTACTGCAACTTAGATTTTAATACATTTACTAATAGACGTTTGAATATATATTTCAGTTTGTCCGCACACTCACCGTAGGGATTTGTGGAAGCGATGGCATAGTTTGACTTTCGAAAGGTGTTTGTAAAAACCAATTTCGAATATAATATATTTTTCATTTTTAACCGACTTCAAAAAAGAGGTTCTCAATTCGACTGTCTATGTGCTTGTTTTTAGGGTTCCGTACCCAATGGGTAAAATGGGACTATTACTATTACTGAGACTTCGCTGTCCGTCCGTCCGTCCGTCCGTCCGTCCGTCCGTCCGTCTGTCATCAGTTTAACTTGAAGCGTGCCTTGGCGGAAGCTGTAAACGCTCAAGTATTTGAAATAAAAATAAATAAATAAATAAATAAATAAATCAGGCTGTATCTCATGAACCGTAATAGTTACACAGTTGAAATTTTCACAGATGATGTATTTCTGTTGCCGCTACAACAACAAATACTAAAACACCGAATAAAACACATATTTAAGTCGAAATATGGCTTCGACGCTTCAGCGATAAATTAGTTACCTTTCGGTCCAAGAGATGGCGTTGTTTGTGGCTACAAAAAACTAAAGTAAATATTTAAGTGAGGCTTTCATATAGCAGACCAGATTTTTTTGGCGTTTTTATACATAATGGTACGGAACCCTTCGTGCGCGAGTCCAACTCGCACTTGGCCGATTTTTTTTATATTAGTTATAATTCCCAGAGTCCGTGAAGCGGGCGTGATCGCTCGTCGCCGCAAGGGCTCGGACCCGGACACGGCGCGCCGCAACAAGATACTGTCCCGGCGGTACGCGCGCGGCCGCCCGCCCGCGCAGCCCGTGCGCTGCGAACAGGTGATGGTGGGCTGGGTTATAGTGGGGTGGGGTGGGGTTGGTAGCCGCAACAAGATACTGTCCCGGCGGTACGCGCGCGGCCGCCCGCCCGCGCAGCCCGTGCGCTGCGAACAGGTGATGGTGGGCTGGGTTATAGTGGGGTGGGGTGGGGTTGGTAGCCGCAACAAGATACTGTCCCGGCGGTACGCGCGCGGCCGCCCGCCCGCGCAGCCCGTGCGCTGCGAACAGGTGATGGTGGGCTGGGTTATAGTGGGTGGGGTTGGTAGCCGCAACAAGATACTGTCCCGGCGGTACGCGCGCGGCCGCCCGCCCGCGCAGCCCGTGCGCTGCGAACAGGTGATGGTGGGCTGGGTTATAGTGGGGTGGGGTGGGGTTGGTAGCCGCAACAAGATACTGTCCCGGCGGTACGCGCGCGGCCGCCCGCCCGCGCAGCCCGTGCGCTGCGAACAGGTGATGGTGGGCTGGGTTATAGTGGGGTGGGGTGGGGTTGGTAGCCGCAACAAGATACTGTCCCGGCGGTACGCGCGCGGCCGCCCGCCCGCGCAGCCCGTGCGCTGCGAACAGGTGATGGTGGGCTGGGTTATAGTGGGTGGGGTTGGTAGCCGCAACAAGATACTGTCCCGGCGGTACGCGCGCGGCCGCCCGCCCGCGCAGCCCGTGCGCTGCGAACAGGTGATGGTGGGCTGGGTTATAGTGGGGTGGGGTGGGGTTGGTAGCCGCAACAAGATACTGTCCCGGCGGTACGCGCGCGGCCGCCCGCCCGCGCAGCCCGTGCGCTGCGAACAGGTGATGGTGGGCTGGGTTATAGTGGGTGGGGTGGGGTTGGTAGCCGCAACAAGATACTGTCCCGGCGGTACGCGCGCGGCCGCCCGCCCGCGCAGCCCGTGCGCTGCGAACAGGTGATGGTGGGCTGGGTTATAGTGGGGTGGGGTGGGTAATAGTGGGTGGGGTTGGTAGCCGCAACAAGATACTGTCCCGGCGGTACGCGCGCGGCCGCCCGCCCGCGCAGCCCGTGCGCTGCGAACAGGTGATGGTGGGCTGGGTTATAGTGTGGTGGGGTGGGGTATAGTGGGTGGGTAATAAATAGTGGATTGGTAAGGTAATACTGAGTGGGTTGGATAATAGTGAGCGAGGTGGGTAATAGTGAGCGAGGTGGGTAATAGCGAGTGGTGTCGGTAATAGTGGGCGGGGTCGGTAATAGTGGGTGGGATGTGTGTGTGTGTGATGTGAGTGGGGTGGGTGATAGTGAGTTGGTGGATAATAATGGGCGGAGTGGGTAATAGTGAGTGGGGTGGGTGATAGTGGACAGGGTGGGTTATAGTGAGTTGGGTAGGCAATACAGAGCTGTGTAAGTTAGAGATGGTACGATGACTTAATATTAATGTGTATATGAGTTTAAAATGCCTCAAGTAAAATATGGTTACAAGCTAATTGAACTGTAAGCACACGTAATAAAGTCGTTTTTAGCGGCAAGACATTCCATATAACGATTCAAGTTCATATAAGGCTGCCTGTCTACCGGAGCGGAGAAACGGAGAAAATCCTACTAATATTATAAATGCGAAAGTTTATAAGGATGTATGTGAGTGAGTGAGTGTGTGTGTGTTTGTTGCTCTTTCACGCAAAAACTACTGAACGAATTTTCATGAAACTTTGCAGTAATATGGCTTAGACATCGGAATAACATAATTTGTTAAAATTTATAGAGATTTTTGAAGGGACTGGTTACCCGAAGCGAAGCGAGGGCGGATTTACTAGTAACCAATAAGATTGCATAAAATCTCCGCTCAGCGCCAGTGGCCAGGGATTGCGTGCTGGCTAGTGGTTGATATTTGTCCGTTTCTCCGCTCCGCTCCGGTGGACAGGCAGCCTAACCTAACGGTTGTGTGCAGTGCGACGCGACGCTGGCGGATCCATGCGGGTACTACGCTCACTTTGAGTTTAAAATGCTTCAAGTAAATTTCTCTCACATGCTAAATTGAACTGTGTGCACACGCCATAATAGTACATTATGATACAAGTGCGCGAAGTTGGTCATTACAGTCGAGGCGGTATTGAGCCCGAGCCGCAAGGCGAGGGCTGTAATAGAGCCAAGACTGTAATGAACAAAGCACACGCGTATCATACGACGTTTTTCAACACACTTGCGAGGAAAAAAACAATTAGGTATCGACAGTTTTCAGTCACAAATCAGCAAATTATAAACGAACAAATGTTTGCACAAAATGGCGCGGTTTATTTTTTCGCGCGCCGTATCTTTGATTGAATAACTATGCGCGCGCAGGTTAAGTCCAGAGGCACCGAACATTCAGCCACAATATATTAAACTAAATAATTATGTATTTCTAATAAGAATTTACGGTAATTAATGATTTAAAATATTGTATTTTTTAAATGCTTTAATAGATAATTAGACTTATCTTATCAGATTTTGACTAAGTACAACAAGTTTATTTATTTACAAAATAATAAATCTTTTGGTAACAACCTCTTTACGGATATTAAAAAAAAAGTGGAATAAGAAAAACACTAGTGCGGTAATGAAAAGTAAAACGCACTAGTGTGTAATAAACCGCATTCCGGGCGTAATACTAAAGAAAAAATAGCAACTTTACGAGCAAGTGTGTTGAAAAAGTGTTTTTAGCGGGGTGGCAATTCCATAAAACGACTTTGTGTGCAGTGCGACGCGACGTTAGCGGACCCGCGCGCGTACTACGCTCACTTCCGCCGCGAGCACCCGGACAAGAACCGCACCCAGTACCCCGCCATGAAGCGCCACCACCCCTGCATGTGCGAGGTGTGCGGCCGGATATTTAAGGTAAGGTGATGCATAGGGTAGCTAGGTCACCAAATCTAAAACCCGGACAAATCAACCAGTTCGCCCGGACATCGCCCGGACATTTGGGTAAAAAATCTGGACACCCTAAAACACATTAATGCCAGCTTGGTAGCTGCTGACTTGATAGCTTTATGCATATTAAATCATCGGCCTCATCGGTCATCGATTATTGTTATACAATAGCCGGGCAGGCAGGACACCATTTATTTTTGCCGGATATGTATTCAAAAAGCCTAATACTGTCCGGCTTTATCCGAACGTCTGAAAACACTAGGAAAGGGAGTAGGAGAAGGTATTGGCCTGGATAAGAGACTTCAAAATACCTAAGTAACTTTTGAGTACGTATACATTTGAGCGCCATCTTACGCTCAAAATACGACAAGACGTGAAGAATTGATTTGGCGAGTATTTTATTAAATTATTCCTATTCCTACTATCCTACTAATATTATAAATGCGAAAGTTTGTAAGGATGTATGTGTGTTTGTTGCTCTTTCACGCAAAAACTACTGAACGGATTTTCATGAAACTTTGCAGTAATATAGCTTAGACATCGGAATAACATAATTTATTAAAATTTATAGAGATTTTTTAAGTTACTGGTTTCCCGAAGCAAAGCGAGGGCGGATTTACTAGTTATTCATATCGATATTGACGACTTAAATTTTTTTGCTTAAACTTATTGTTTTTAAACACCCTATTTCTTTGTCGTTAAACACAATTTGTTACCTAATATGGTTGATTCCAGTGTCGCTCGCTACTGGACGACCACAGCAACACGCACGCGGCGGACGTGCAATTCAAGTGTCCCCACTGCGACAAAGTGTTCCGGACTAGATACAGCCTGGCCCGTGAGTTGATGCTCTGTTATAATAGCCGCACATACATCCTATCCTACTAATATTATAAATGCGAAAGTTCGTAAGGATGTATGTGAGTGAGTGAGTGTGTGAGTGTGTTTGTTGCTCTTTCACGCAAAAACTACTGAACAACATGGTTTCCCGAAGCGAAGCGAGGGCGGATTTACTAGTACATACATACACTAACATACACACACAGATAGACACACACACACACACACACAACCTATGGATGACGCACACGCACGTATACGCACACACACACGCAGCTACGCACGCACACACACAATCTATTAAAAAAGCGAAAGGTCACTCATCACGAAATATCGAAAACCGCCTGACGGATAGCGATGAAATTTGACAGGAAAATAGATAGTTTATAGTTAGTAGTTTATTATCGTCCCCTAATAAATAATCGTCAGTAATACTTATATGACGTCTAAGGATGCGTACAGATTATATAACATGTTATATAACACGTCCACATTATCTAACATTGTTGTATCACAATGAAACATATAACAAGACACAATGAATTTTTGTAAGACATATCGTCCACATTGATAAAACATGTTATATAACTATGTTTTATAACATGTTTTGTTATATAGTCTGTACGCACCCTAAGATGGGCAAAGGGAGACCTCCCGAGGGGTGACCAACCCCTTTCTGACTCATGGATCATGGATCGTACATCTATGGGTGGTTGCACAGTCAAGCTTACCGCCAGCGCGGTTGACACGCGCCGATGAATCGCGCTACAAACGTACGTCATGTGACGTACGGCGCGGGTCTCTTTTCACTATAAAACGGTACAAGAGACTTGTATGCTCGTATCCCGCGCGCCGGTCAACCGCGCTGGCGGTAAGCTTGACTATGCAACCACCCCGAGCGGTATAGAAATCTTCGATAGCGTGATTCAGGACTCGTGATGTGTATGCGTTGCCGCTACATAAGTGCGAGTCCAATCGTATCAGATTGAAGAATAATATCCATACTAATATTATAAATGCGAAAGTCAGTCTGTCTGTGACGTTTTCACGGCTAAACCACCGGTCCGATTTGAAGGAAATTCGGAATGAAAATAGTTAAAGACCCAGAGTCACACATAGGCTTCTTTTTTTCAAAAATCAACCCCTAAAGGCTTGAAATAGGAGATGGAAGTTTGTATGAAATTTCCCGTTTCGCGATATAAATGAACTCCACGCGGGCGAAGCTGCGGGCAGAAGCTAGTAGTCAACATTGTATTGACAAAGTGAAAATTCTATAAAAATAGAGATATAAATGTGGTTCTGAACGTCGGTGTATGTGCCCCGCAGTGCACAGTCGCGCGCACAGCGGCCGCCGCGCCGTGTTCACCTGCAGTGTCTGTGAGAAGAACTTCTCCACGAGAAGCAATCTGGTGCGGCACGAGTTTGTGAGTTACCCGCAGTTTGTGTGTTGTTGTACTCAGGTGTCCCACCGGCAACGAGCAGCGAGTAAAGCTCGGCTGTTTTCTCGCTTTACTCGCCCAAGACAGTGACAGAAGATATGACATTTAGTGTAAACAAAAGAGATGCATAATATATGTTAGCAAGTACTTGCCCGCGCTGTGAACACTCAGTGAGTACTCGCTGGCATAATTATGCGTCTCTTTTGTTTACACGGAATGTCATAATTATATCTTCTGTACGTGTCTTGAGCGAGTAAATAGCCGGGATGCACTCGCCGACGCGCCCACGGTGGGACACCTGCCTAAACTCTGACGCTTATCTGGTGCCATTCTTATTAACCTCAGAGCTTAATAAGACTACGAGGGGTGTTTTAAGACGACCAATGTGTCTGTGGCTCTCAACTCCCGACGCATAAAGAGGACAGTTAAGCTTTGGTTTCCTAGGAAAGCGGTGCCGTCATGTAGCGGCCGTAATATTACGGACGCAAGTAGACGGCCGTCTTGACGGTGATGACATGTGGAAAGTTCCACGGCCGTTTTAACACCGTCAGTCATTTTAATAATTAATAATTCATCAGAATTTAATATTTCTCCACTTTCACGCCACCAATTCTGTTTTAGTTGACTTTTTTCTTTACTTTTTATTTTTTTTACGTTGTTCCGAAAAAAAAACAAATACATATTAAAAATAGCTTCACCGCTATCAATAAAACGTTGACCAAACCATCGGTGTCGACAAGACGGCCGTCATGCAAATGGCGGTACCGCTTTTTGACGTTACGGTGTCAGTTACCGCTCTCCAGGAAACCGCGCCATTTCGTTTACATAGACAACGTTCTAGTGACGTCATTCACCGCTGTATTACGGCCGCTACATGACGGCACCGCTTTCCTAGGAAACCAAAGCTTTAGCCAATACGTATTTACGTCCATGGCCAATACGAAGTAGCGCATCACAAAACCCTGTCATGGCCGCCGTATTTCGATTGGTCAGTTACTGTACCTGCGCAAGCATCTCGGAAAACGAAGTTCACATCAGCCGAGTATAAATGAACTTACTGTATTTAAATTTAAATTGTTCCTGCACAGAGCCACACGGGCCTGAAGCCGTACAAGTGCGAGATGTGCGGCAAGTCGTTCAAGTACGCGGACGAGCGGCGCGCGCACGTGCAGTACGTGCACCTCAAGAAGCCGTATCCGAAACGCGTGCGCGCGCGACGATCCACTAAACAGGTATGCTAATGAATATGCTTGACTTTTATTATTATATCGAGCCTTAATAACTAGCTTTTGACAAAAATGGCAGATTTAAAAAACGATAGGTGACTCAAAAACTACTCGTTTGATGTCGCTCAATTTTAAGGGGTTCCGTACCCAAAGGGACCCTGTTACTGAGACTTCGCTGTCCTTCCGTCCGTCCATCCGTCCGTCCGTCTGTCACCAGGCTGTATCTCATGAACCGTAATAGTTACACAGTTGAAATTTTCACAGATGATGTATTTCTGTTGCCGCTACAACAACAAATACTAAAACACTGAATAAAATAAATATTTAAGTCGAAATATGGCTTCGACGCTTCAGCGATAAATTTGTTACCTTTCGGTCCAAGAGATGGCGTTGCTTTTGGCTACAAAAAACTATAAAATATTTAAGTGAGGCTTTCATACAACAGACCAGATTTTTTTGGCGTTTTTATATATAATCGTACGGAACCCTTCGTGCGCGAGTCCAACTCGAACTTGGCCGATTTTTTTTAATGAAAGCTTGTTAAAAAGCTCAGTAGTTAAATACAACCCTCCTTTATCTTACAGAGTCGACTGTAATATAAATTAATTTCACAGGATGCTTCCAAACCGCTAGTAGATAACGACCGGTGGCAAGACGACGGTGAGAAGAATGACTAATATCGAACGAATCAACGAACAAAATGAATCGGTTTAAAAGTCAGATTTCTCTGTAAACAAGCAGCGGCCACGCTCCGCCTGTTTACAGTCGGAACTTGCATAAGCGAACGGTATAGAAAACTTCGCTAGCATGATACAGGATCGATGTGACGTCATTGACGTATGTGGGATGCATGAGATAGTTGTGATAGATAAATGTATGTTCTTCGCGTATATGAGTATGAAGATCTTTATTTATTTGTTAATTGTAATATGTATATTGTATACCCAATAGGTTATGTTAATAATATATAAATATGAGAAATATCTTAATGCATTTTATTCAACTACTAATACTACAAATGGTTTAGTGATAGTGCAGTGGTTTCATATTACTTAATGTTTAATTTTGTCAAAGACATGTAGTGTTCGTTTTGAGGATTACCGACACAGAACAAGTCACATCGGGACTAGGATGCTCAGTCAGTTAGTAGACGGTGTTAGAACGGTAGTTGGTCCTGTGGTCTCGGTATGATTTGGTCACAGATGTGTTGCTACCAATTAATAGTTACCATAATTATAATAGCTACAACCCACTAATGGCCCACTACTGAGCACGGGTATCTCCTTATTACTGAGGAGGCCTAGAGCATAGGTACTCCACCACGCTGCTCCAATGCGGGTTGGTGGAGGGGTTAGTGGCCAACCCAGTGTCGAGAGTTTTCAAGCCGCCCGAAGGCCTCCGACATGGCTTAACGACTGCTATCAATCGATAACAACCGGGACCGACGGCTTTATATGCCCTCCGAAGCACGGAAGCGCTCAAGAAATTTTTGCCACTAGCGGTCACCCATCCGACTACCGACCGCGCCCGCTGTTGCTTAACTTTGTCGATCGCTTAGGATCGACGCAAGCCGCCGGGCTATGAGCGCTTCCATAATACCATAATTATAATGGTTGTAAGGAAACTGTTCTGTCAGCCTTTTTGAAACTCGATCACACAAGGTGGGTCGTACATTATTAATACAATCAAAAATACAAAATATTCAAATAATTTTAATTTACGAACACAACTTAAAGCCTATTACAACTACATACATCAAAATATATTATATAAATACCTTACTATTAAATAATTATAAGTATGTACTATATTTATTTATTATTATGATTTAAGAGTATTATTTAACTTTTTAATTTTGTATAAAAAAACATCAATAAAATGTGCAAATTGCATTATTTTAATTCATTAAGCAAAAAAATTCTTTGTATCAATCGATTTTAGGACACAATAAGATAAAATAAAAACTTTGTAAATATATTTTTATAGTCATACCAGCTTTGTGGTATTTATTTCGTGAATATATCTCTGGCAAAAAAATATTACGAGCTCACACTTCAATTTAGCTTGTAAACAAAATTACTGAAGATAATAATTCATCTCGTAATTGTATATTGACGCTTCATTCTCACAGCTGATAGTATATCATACATATTGTATTGCTCATAGAGATAGCAATGTATTGCTTGACCAGAAAAATAGAAAACCTGTCATGAGGGCGCTAAAGTTTCCTTTTTTATGGCAACAGCACAGACAAGAGTAACTATAGTAACGGTCATGTTATTATTGTCATTTTGACAACTATGTCGGAAATTTAATGTTATGCAGGCTCCCAGATAGAACGCGGATTTTTTTAAAGTTTCCGCTGTCTTTTGTTTTCATAGTCTTCACCAGGAAGGACTTCCTGCAACGTATCGTGTTTTCCTTTTCGGCACATAATATCGGTTTTATTAGGAAATAAATGTTATTTTATACGAAATGTTATTTTAGCACATAGAAAACCACTTTTCTTTCACGAATATGAACAGTTAATGTCATTTTAGCACAAAATAGACACTCAAAGTAAAAAGACAAATATGAGACATACTATGACATTCAAACTCACTGACAAGCAATTCACGATTGACGTTAGAAACTAAGCGTTGCCATTATAACAAATTAGTTCCATGAGTTTACCGCAATATGGCGAGGTTATTTATATTCCTGGTCAACCTATATAATTATTCACAAACACACAAAATAGAAGACTCGTTATTTATATCGAAGCGAGATAGATATACAGTGACATCTCTACGTCAGTCGCCAGAAACTAGTTTACAGTAAAACCAATTTAACCTTGAAACGAAGAGGCGCTGTCGGACGCATTTGACCAATCATTGCACACTAGTAACTGACACATGAATGACCACAAAGTACTTATGAATGACTTTTTAACATGGCGGTATTAGTTCCAATTTTTCCCATTTCAGAGATAAGTTGGGCGCACTATAGTACACTAGCCGTGACGTCACAGTACATCACATCACTCCCCACACTTGTCTACCGCGACTCGACAAGCCAGTGACGTCACCGTCCGCTATCCTCTACACACACTTGAGCCACGGCTTCTTCATGTGCACGTGGTCGACGTGGTCCGTACACTAGTAGCGCGGTGACGTCACCGTCCGCTAGTCCTCGCGCTCGCAGCGGTGCCAGTCGGCGGGGCGCGGGCGCGCGCGCTTCGGCCACGGCTTCTTCATGTGCACGTGGTCGACGTGCGCGCGCAGCTCGCCCCCGGTGGTGAAGCTCTTGCCGCACGTGTCGCACTTGTGCGGCTTCAGGCCCGTGTGGATCTGCCGAGTACATACATACAGTGATTAGGGTTGTCGAAAACTCGAAATGTACTTACGGCTCGCAAATTAACCCTGTGTTTCGTGAATTAACCGATACACTGAATAATTACAATATCAGTAGGGAGTATGCATGTAGCGGCGGGGGGAGGGAATAGACCTCTTACAAATCTCCTTCGTAATTCGAATTTAAGAAACTAGCAAGACAGGACCTGTGCTTCTTCTCCCTGAATCAGGAGCTGCACTCCCATGAATAAAATGCTACTTTATTGCCATCCATATAGTAAAAGTTAGAACAGTGCAGCAATAGAAACTGAACAAATACACTCAAACCTAAGCGTGCAACGACCAACGTTCCATATCTGGAACACTACCGTCCCACATCTGGAACACCCGTTCCACATCTGGAACACGGCCCACATATGTCCCACCGACCGTTCCACATCTGGAACGCGACTCACAAACATGTGCCGGCGGCGGTTGTTGAAGAAGGCGAAGTGTTTCCCGCACAGCGGACACTCGTACGTGGGCCGCGTGGCGCTGTGCGTCCGCATGTGGAACATCAGGTTCGTCCGCTGCGTGAAGCTCTTGTCGCAGCGCTCGCACTTGAACCGCTTCACGCCCGTGTGCACCCACATGTGGTCTTTCAGGAGCGCCATGCTCTGAAAATATAAAGGGTTATAGATTTTTTTGACGTGACAACGTTACGTTTAATAAATCGATATACGGCTGCACGCACAAAAAACATGACGTCTATGCGTCGTTATCTGACGTCATGCGTCGTTACCGTGTGAGCGAGAACGCGGAACGAGCGACAAAGAAGCACAATCGGCCTTTGTCAATGTAACTCTGACGTTTTGCTTTTGCTTTTTATCGAAATTATTTATAACCAGCCAGGTTTGTTTTGACTTGTTTGTGGCACATTGACATGACATAATATACACAGACTAACTAAAGATTAATGTTTCGTTATACGGTATGCAACGACTAGTCTTTTTGGTAAAATATTTAATAAAGGTTTTTAACTGTGTGATGTAGGTAGTACGTATTTAATTAATTAGTCTTTTGAGGGTAAGATAAATCTTTTGTAAGCCAGTCTCCCATTAAAGCTGTGAACTGATACATGTCGTTTTCTTGTGCAAAGCTCCCGTGGGATTTCCCAGTAGTCCCGAGATTCTCCAGTGGCGACGATTATAGCGATTATCACGCGTGCACATTAAATACCTCGGTGTTGGACTGTAATAAGTGTAAAAGTGCCGGAACTGTGCGGTGTTAACTATTGCGTTGCGAACAGTGAGTACAAAATGGCGGTTGGAAAGATCGGTGCGTTTGACGTGGCTAAGGACAATTGGAACACATATGTGGATCGTCTAGATCAATATTTTATTGCCAATAATGTAAAAAGTGAGTTGAAAGTCGCAACTTTAATTACGGTCATTGGTAATAGTGCGTATGAGTTGATGGTTAACCTTTGTACCCCGGACAAACCGTCTTCAAAAACCTATACGGAGCTTGTGGCAGTAATGAAAGGACACTTAAACCCCAAGCCGAGTATGCTGGCTGAACGGTTTAAATTTCGGCAACGGACCCAGAAACCAGATGAAAGTATCGCGACATACTTCTCAGAACTAAAAAGACTGAGCAAGGATTGTTCGTTTACGGCAGACAGTTTAAAAGAAAATATGAGAGACCAATTCGTGTGCGGCTTGGTAAACGATGGCATACGGCAGAAGTTGTTTACCGAAGACGACAGCATCACTATCGACAAAGCGTATAAGCTGGCCTTGTCAATGGAGGCGGCAGAGACCAACGCAGCATTAGTTGAGGATGGTACGCGGGGCAGGAACGGCAGCAGCACACAGGAAACCGCGACCGTACCCGTGCATAAGTTTGCACAGGGTGGCAGCGGGCGGCGCGGGGCGGTCGGCGGCGGCAACCGGCCGGCGGCGAGGCGAAACACGCGCATGGCGCGTGAGCCAGTGCAAGCTAGCGGCGGCGGTCCAAGTACCACGAGCGGAGCGGGCCAAGATAAATGCAGAGTTTGCGGTGGCAAACATAATTCAAATACGTGCAAATTTAAGCTATACGTATGTCGAGTTTGCACTCAAGAGGGGCATTTAAAGAGAATGTGTCCGAAGTTAGCGAAAAATAATTCTTTGCATAATATGCAAGAAAACAGACAGAGCAGCGACGGCGACGGCATCGGTGGCGCTTACTCAGCGGACAGCGACAGTGACGAGGTAATGGTACCTATTAATCGCTTATCAATTGGACAGTGTAAGCCTATTACGATTTCTTTATGTGTGCAAGGCTATGACTTAAAAATGGAATGTGACACAGGGAGTGCAATCTCTTGTATTAATTACCAGTTATATCAGAAAATGTTTTCAAACGTACAAATTAAACCCACTAAGTTAGTTTTAAGATATTATACGGGTGAACTAGTGTACCCGGTGGGTGTAATTAGGCCACTTGTAAAATATAAGAATACGGGAAAGATATTGGATTTGTACATTATTGAAAATGGAAATACAGTTTTATTAGGTAGACAATGGATGGCGGAGTTAAACATATTGGTGTCAACTTTACAGTACAATGCAATTAATAATAATAGTTGTGAAACCGGTTTTAACTTCTCGGAATTTCATTCCAGATATTGTGAAGTGTTCGCGGACGGCCTGGGACGGTTCACGGGAGGACAAGTGAGCATTCATGTGCGCGAGGGAGCGCGGCCGGTGTTTATGCGCGCGCGGCCGCTGGCGTATGCGCTGCGGGAGCCGGTGGAGCGCGCGCTCGAGCAGCTGGTGCGTGACGACATCCTCACCCCCGTCGACCACTCGGACTGGGCAACACCGATCGTGCCCGTTGTGAAGAAAGACGGTACGATCCGAATCTGCGCCGATTTTAAGTTGACCTTGAATAAGGTTTTGGAGGTCGACCGTTATCCTTTACCTAAAGTAGAAGATCTTTTGACTCGCTTGCATGGGGGCGAAAGATTTAGTAAAATAGATTTGTCACAAGCGTATGCTCAGCTGGAACTGGATGATACTAGGAAATACGCGGTAATTAACACACATAAAGGGCTTTTCATGTATAAACGTTTAGTATATGGGTTGTCGTCGAGCCCAGGGATTTTTCAACGGCGATTAGAGCAATTGTTCGCAGATTTGCCTCACGTGGGAGTATTTTTAGACGACATTATCATAACGGGGAGGGACACGTCTCAACACTTAGATAATTTACATAAAGTTTTCGAACGCCTGCAATCCAGTGGTCTAAAAGTAAAAAAAGAAAAGTGTTCTTTCTTAGTGGAATCTCTTGATTATTTAGGGCATGTCATAAGTAAGGAAGGAGTACATACGTCCAAAGATAAAGTAGAAGCTATCGTTAGAACCCCGATTCCAAGAAACGTATCAGAGTTAAGGGCTTTCATTGGGATGGTCATGTATTACGGAAAGTTTATAAAAAATGTAAGTTCAATCCTTACACCCCTGTATAATTTGTTGCGTGTCGGTGTGAGATACGATTGGAGTGAAGCGTGCGATGCGGCGTTTTCGCAAGTGAAGCGGGCGCTGAGCTCGAGTGAGGTGCTGGTGCACTACTCGCGGGAGCTGCCGTTGGTGCTGACGGCGGACGCCAGCGCCGCGGGGATCGGCGCCGTCATCTCACACATCACACCCGGGGGCGAGCGGCCCATCGCGTACGCTTCGCGGACACTTAACTCGGCTGAACGTTCGTACGCCCAAATAGACAGGGAAGCATTAGCCATTATATATGGTATCAAGAAATTTCACCAGTATTTGTACGGTAGGAAATTTATTTTGCGGACAGACCACAAACCTTTAACATACATTTTTGGTAGTAAAGTAGGTATACCAGTTATGGCGGCGTCTAGGTTACAAAGGTGGGCTATTATCCTGTCAGGTTATTCGTACGATATTGAGTATGTTGCGTCGGCCAAAAACTGCGCCGACGCACTGTCACGACTGCCGCAGCCAACAAATAAAAATAAAACCGTAAACGAATATACGTATTTAAATTTTGTGGAAAGTTTTTTGCCAATGACAAATGATAACGTGCGCGTAGCAACGGCTCGGGATCAGGTACTTAGCAGAGCGATGGTTTACATACAGTCGGGGTGGCCGTCACAGTGTGTAGACGATGTGTTGAAGCCGTATTTTAACAGACGACATGAGCTATATATTGAACGGGGTTGTATTATGTGGGGCTACAGAATTGTAATACCATCGTCATTACGAAACATAATTTTAAAAGAATTACATGTTAGTCATATGGGCATAGTAAAGACGAAATCTATGGCTCGTAGTTATGTGTGGTGGCCTAATATAGACGCAGACATAGAAGCGACGTGCCGCGCGTGCGAGACTTGTGCGATGGAAGCGACCGCACCGCCGCACGCCGCACCTCGCAGTTGGCCGTATTTAGCCCAGCCGTGGAGTAGGTTGCATGTAGATTTTTTAGGCCCGTATCTGGGGAAAACTTTCTTTATAATTATTGATTCCAGCTCAAAGTGGATTGAGATATTTGAAATGATTAAAACTAACGCTACAGCTGTAATAAAGGTAATGCGGTCGCTATTTGCGCGTTTTGGTCTACCATTAGAGGTAGTATCAGACCAGGGCCCGCCGTTTACTAGTACGGAGTTAAAGGAATTTTTAGCTTTAAATGGTATTAAACAGTCGTTTTCTCCAGTGTATCATCCAGCTTCAAACGGGGCAGCAGAGAATGCCGTCAAACTATGCAAGCGAGCTATAAAGAAAGCCATCCGAGATGCCGTAGATATTGACACAGCTTTACAAA
The DNA here is from genome assembly GCA_905404135.1 of Hesperia comma. Taxonomy (NCBI): domain Eukaryota; kingdom Metazoa; phylum Arthropoda; class Insecta; order Lepidoptera; family Hesperiidae; genus Hesperia; species Hesperia comma. Next base: position 2,205,823 of record FR990039.1, read on the forward strand.
CATACTTACTAGCTTATAGAAATAGTATTCAAAGTACAACGGGGGAAAGCCCTGCCATGCTGTTGCAGCGCAGGCCGTTGCGGTCGCGTTTAGACCTCTTGCGGGGAGATCACGCGCGCCAAAACCAGGTGGAGGAGGCACAGCGCCGGCAAATGACGAGCTCCGGCGCTGAACCGCCCCAACAACTCGCGGCGGGCGAGGCGGTGTGGGCTAGGAATTACAGAAGTCAGGACAAATGGTTAAAGGGAACAGTTATAAGTCAAGAAGGTTCGCGTAGGTATGTAATAAATAGTGATGACGGTCGACTTCTAACGAGACATAACGATCAGATTAGGCGCAGACTTCGACGTTCTAGTGTAATGTACCCAAATGCAACGCCCGAAGAGGGCAGGGAGGGTGTCGTCGAGCAACAGCAGCCACCGACAGTAGCGACACCGAGAAATAGGGAGGGGACGGGTAGTGGTGAAGTAGGAGGTCAGGAACCACCGCTGGTGACTGATGTATCTGTAACAAAGGATTCGCCAACCCGTAACGTGAGCGCGCCACACTCGCCGGTTATTAATAAGGAAGCACCGACCGCACCTACCGCGAGCCCCGTGAAGCGTCCCACCCGTATTCGTAAGGAGCCGGTTAGATATGGTTTTGAGTTTGATTAGGTTAGTTATTCGAGAATACTAAATCATACAGTAAACATACTTGAATCATGTTTAATATTGAGTCATAGTATTTAAGTAGATAGTGTGGATGTAATAGATATAAGTTAGATACATAGTTTCTTAATAAGTATTGTTATATTGGAAAATGTCGTAGTTTAAGTGTGCAGTAGTTTAAGTGTGGAGGTGTGATGTAGGTAGTACGTATTTAATTAATTAGTCTTTTGAGGGTAAGATAAATCTTTTGTAAGCCAGTCTCCCATTAAAGCTGTGAACTGATACATGTCGTTTTCTTGTGCAAAGCTCCCGTGGGATTTCCCAGTAGTCCCGAGATTCTCCAAACTGCAATATAACAGTAAACAAATTATAACTAAGTATTCAAAGATAGTTTAGGATGACCATTAGTGATTATGCTACCATTCCATCAGTATTTTCTTAAGACGTTGTCACGTTCAACTATCGTCAGTAAACCGACTTTACAGACAACCAGTTTTTTTTATGGAATTAAGATAGCAAACGAGCATGCAGCACCACCCTTCCGCTGCCGCCCATGACAACTGTGACCGACCCAGAACTAGACTCAAAGGGACTAGGTTAGTCCAGTTAGTAGATGGTGTTAGAATACACCAACTCGATACCACCCGGCAAATACTAACGAATGACTGTTTTCACTGCGGTTTTCTTCTGGGGTTCGTAGCTGTGTTTGGTAAAAATCAGGCCAGCAGTCTTTTAAAAAATTATATAAGGCATTTGACACTTCAGCGCCATCTAGATGTCGTGCAGTGAACAGTTATCGATAGAGGAAAGCTTACTTTAATGAAATTTTAATATGTTATTATAGTTCACTCGCAGTATATTATAGATAGAAAGATGAGATTGTCCAAAACGTCCGGGGTTTTTAACAGACTTCAAAAAAGGAGGTTCTCAGTTTGACCTGGTTGTATGTATATTTGTGCGCGATTATCTCGCGTTTGGTTGAATCGATTTTGATACGGTTTTCAGCATCGTATTTTTCAGACTTGAGAGAAGGTTTTAAGCATATTGTTTGGCTGAACCGATTTCGATACGGTTTTCAGCATCGTGTTTATCAGACTTACGTGAATGATTTAGGAATACCAACCGCGTTTAACTGAACCGATTTTAAATTTTCGGCGTTAAAGTCGGTTCTACTTTGTTAGGAGTTAATTAATAGAATCGTTCCGTCTCACTCTCACCTGAAAGATGCGGCCGCACTGCTCGCACATGCAGGGCGTCTTCATGGCGGGGTACTTGGTGCGGTTCTTGTCGGGGTGCGCGCGCCGGAAGTGCTGCGCGTACAGTCGCAAATCGCGTAGTTGCACGCCGCACTGCCAACGATTTAAACGTTTTTAGGGTTCCGTACCCAAAGGGTAAAACGGGACCCTATTACTGAGACTTCGCTGTCCGTCCGTCCGTCTGTCACCAGGCTGTATCTCATGAATCGTAATAGTTACACAGTTGAAATTTTCACAGATGATGATTTCTGTTGCCACTACAACAACAAATACTCAAAAATAGAATAAAATAAATATTAAAGTGGGCGCCCATACTTTTGATGCATCAGAGATAGTTACATTTCGGTCCAAGAGATGGCGTTGTGCGTAATATGTGGCTACAAAAAACTAAAGTAAATATTTAAGTGACGGTTTCATACAACAGACCAGATTTTTTTTGGCGTTTTTATACATAATGGTACGGAACCCTTCGTGCGCGAGTTCGACTCGCACTTGGCCAGTTTTTTTTTTGTAAAATATAGCACTTTAGTGTTGTTTGTCACAAATAGTGAATATTGCCTAATTGGTGCGTCACTTTACAGCAGAACTGTTTTTGTGGGATAAATAAATAACGCTACGCACTCACAGCCCCACACTAGGAGTCCCTGTGTAGGGGGCACCGTAGACATTCCGTGGAAACTCTTGCTAACAATTAATAACTGAAATATTAACTTTTACTAATAAAACTGTCACGAAGTTGAAGCCAGATCTGATTAATATAAGTAGTTCGGGGTGTTCTGATGTATTTTTTTATGGAATTAAGGTAGCAAACGAGAATGCAGCACCACCTTCCGCTGCCGCCCATGGCAATTGTGACCGACTTAGAACAAGACCCAATTTAGGGACAAGGGTGGTTAGTCCAGTTAGTAGATGGTGTTAGAATGTTAGTTGGTTAGTTTGTTAATAAGTGTGAGGACAGGGACTGTTAGTGATAGTTAGTCCTGTTAGTTAATATTAGTATTGTCCAGTTAGTAATGATTAGTGTGAGTCTTGTTCCAATTCGGTCACAGGTGCGTTGCTACCCCTGAGGACTGAGATGGTCGCCTCTAAAAAAGTGAACCGGTTCCACACCTTCCTATCCGGAACACCATTGCTCTTAAAAACAATTATTATGACGGTAGGAATGGTACTGAGTACCGTGGCGGGCGGTGGTACTACCCCGGGTGAGCTCTAGGCACTACCACCACTTGATGTATGTGTCTTGGCAGTTTTCTACATAAGTGAAGAGTCCCCTGGCCCCACTGACTATATTAAACGAAGATGTTAATAGGTAATGGAAGCTTGTGGGGCACCTGTTCACAGGTGACGGGTCCCTCAGGGCCCACATGCACCCCCGGGCCCCACTCACTTAATTGAACTCGGATGTTAATAAGTTATATAAATATGTCAGGCACCTGCTCGCAAGTGACGGGTCCCCCGGGGCCCATGTGCGCCCCCGGCCCCGCTCACTAAATTGAACTCAGATTTTAGTAGGTAATATAAACATGAAGGTCACCTGTTCGCAAGTGACGGGTCCCCCGGGGCCCACGCGCGTGTCCCCCGGGGCCCGCGGGTGGATCACGGGCCGCCGCTCGACCCTCCTCATCAGCCCTCCGTTGCCTGACCTGTAGGTCGCGTTCTGCGAGTCGTTCCGGATTCGATTCCTGTTGATGTAATATTTCTTTTATATATTGTCGATATCAATAAGGATAACTTAAAAAAGTACCCATCAGATGTTGTTCAAAGCGCAAACTTTGTACAAGTGGTTTTGCTTATCCATACTAATATTATAAATGCGAAAGTCTGTCTGTCTGTCGGAAAATTTCGAATTCGGAATGAAAATAGTTGAAGACCCAGAGTCACATATAGGCTACTTTTTTTTCAAAAATCAACCCTTTAGGGGCTTGAAATAGGGGATGAAAGTTTGTATGAAAAATCTAAACCGCCTGACCGATTTCGATGAATTTTCCCAGGAAGATAGTTGATGACGTACCTTCTTCCCCACTTCCCCGATTCGCGATAGTAATAATAATAATATTCGAATTTAAACTATATCTGGGTCATAGTTTTTTCAGTTATTTGTACTTGTCGCAATTGAAGTCGGTTATTTTTTGTAAAAAGTTATCTAATGTAAGAGAGGTACGACGAAGATTCAATTTGCACCGCACCGGGCAATCTTAGATCTATTGGGAAATCTTGTAAGTTTCTATGGTACACTAAGAAAAAACATTTTTAATCGACTTCAAAAAAGGAAGTTCTCAGTTTGACCTGTATGTATGTATGTATATTTGTGCTCGATTATCTCGCGTTTGGCTGAACCGATTTTGATATGGTTTTCAGCATAGTGTTTGTCAGACTTAGGAGAAGGTTTCAGGCACATTGTTTGGCTGAACCGATTTTGATAGGGTTTTCAGCATAGTGTTTGTCAGACTTAGGAGAAGGTTTCAGGCACATTGTTTGGCTGAACCGATTTTGATAGGGTTTTCAGCATCGTGTTTATTAGACTTAGGAGAAGGATAAAGGAATATTAACCGCGTTTAACTGAACCGATTTTTACTTTTCGGCGTTTAAAGTCGGTTCTATTGTGTTTAAAGTTATTATGTAATGCTACAATGCAGTCTGTACTCACGGGTCGTCGTCGCTGCTGTGTTTGGAGGACAACTTGAGGTGTCTATCGTACGCCTCCTCCGATATGAAGCGCACGTCGCAGGTCGCACAGTACGGGCCGTCTATTGTCTGCAATATACATTTAATGTAAATCTATATATTATAAAACTCTTGGTTTACTGAGTGATTGACTGACAGACAACCAGACAACGCACTGGCGAAACTACTGAACGGAAGAAGCTGAAAGGCATGTATGTTCCTTGGGGAACGTAGGGGAGCTCTAAGAGAGGATTTTTGGAAATTCCACCCCGAAGGGGGTGAAATAGGGGGTCGAAGTTTAAACGAATTCCACGCGGGCGGAGCCTGCGGGCGGAAGCTAGTTTAAAATAAAATATAAACTCCCGATATTTTGTACAGCATGGACCCCTCTCAGGTACAGGCCTCCTCCAAGGATTTCCATTTTTCTCTATCTTTTGCTGTTTGTAACCAATTTGTTCCTGCGATCTTCTTTATGTCATCCTCCCATCTCATGTAGGGTCTTCCTACCCGGCGTTTGCCTGGCGGGGCCCTTCCATGTGGTTACATTTATGGTCCACCTGTTATCCAGGTATCGGGCTATATGACCGGCCCACCTAAATTTTTGTATTTGGGCATAGGCCAGCGCGTCTATCACTTTGGTGCTTTTTGCCCCGTAAATATAAATATAATCATTATATGAATAATATAATATAATTGAAATTAAATCTAATCGATGTGAATGTCTTGATGCAAATAATGTAGATTGATATATTGTGTGCATGGAATAAAAGGCTTTTTTATTTTATTTTATTTATTTATTTATTTTGTACAGCTCCATCTAGTATTGCGAGTGAACTATAAAATCAAATCATATTACACTTGCATTTATGTCAATTAGCTTTTCTCCATCGATAAATTGTTCACTGCGTAATATCTAGATGACGCTGAAATGCTATATTTTTTTAAACAGGCTTGTTACGGTTTACAGACAGGTTGTTATAATGATAATGATAATGATATTTATTTGCTAAAATGTGGTTACATTATAAGGTCTTACATAATTCTCTTGTGCTCACATTTGCCAAATTAAAGGCATGCAAATATTACAATTGAACAGAACAATAAGTACAATATCTATTAACACATTAACATAAAATTATTTTACACTAGTAAATCCGCCCTCGCTTCGCTTCGGTAAACCAGTCCCTTCAAAAATCTCTATAAATTTTAACAAACTATGTTATTCCGATGTCTAAGCTATATTACTGCAAAGTTTCATGAAAATCCGTTCAGTAGTTTTTGCGTGAAAGAGCAACAAACACACACACACACTCACTCACTCACATACATCCTTACAAACTTTCGCATTTATAATATTAAGTAGGAGGATAGGATAATATGCTTTAATTATTTTAATTACCTATATTATTCTATCAATTATGTCTTATTATTTATATATATTTTGTCAGATATTCAATATTTTCATGTATTTTTATATTATTAATTATTCAATTAAATTATTATTACTATGTCAATGTTTGTTATGTTCGTTAATTATTATGTTAATTATGTTTATATGGCCAACTATTGGCCATATAAACCAATAGTTGGCCATATAAACCAATATTGGATAATGTTCATGTCTGTGAACGGTATCTATGTGTGCGTTACTTGAAGTGTATCATCTGTACTATATGCGAATTGCAGAGAATAAGGAATTACCGCAAAAAAAAATTATCTGCGCTCACAGTTCAATTTAGCTTGTAAATAAAATTTACTTACGACATTTTATACACTCACCGACAATCTACAATGTACCTTAATTACAGGGACGGAAAGCTGACATTTGTACAATAAGTTCATTTTATCTCGGCTGATATGAACGGCTTATTCCACAAATCCCCTTCGAAGGGGAATTGTGGAAATTTTGTCCACGAATCCCCTTCGCAAAAGGGCAGGGGATTTCTGGACTAGAAGTCTACAAATCCCCTTACAAATATTATAGCTACGAGTGGCTGCGCAGATGTCGATTTTAAGGCCAAAACGGTGGTAGGAGGCGGGGAGTGCGGGCGGTAGGATAGTTAGCTAATACCATGGCCGTAAATACGTCTATGGCCAATACGAAGTAGCGCATCACAAAACACTGTCATGGCCGCCGTGTTTTGATCGGTCAGTTACTGTACCTGCGCAAACATCTCGGAAAACGAAGTTCACATCAGCTGAGTATGAACTTACTGTATGTAACACTACGCTACTTTTGTACGCTATTTGTGATATACTGACCAATTTATCGACCATCCGATGTTTCTTCTTCTTGTGGACATCGATGCCCTTCTTGCTGACGAATGTGAAGCCGCACAGCTCGCACACGAAGTCCGACACGTGCTTTATACGCACGTGGCCCAGATACGTCGTCACCTTGCTGGGGACACCGTACGCTATACTATAGTGTCTTATTTCTATTGAGTTAAGGTAGCAAATTATATTATGCTTTTTAAATCACTTCAAGAGAGATCTTCTAATCAACTTGAAAATAAATAACTGACTGCAAAATTTACAACTAGAGATAACTCAAAAACTACCCGCCAGATGTAAAAAATATAGTCGAATTGAGAACCTCTTCCTATTTCACCGACTTCAAAAAGGAGGGGGAATCTCAATTCAACTGTGTTTTTTACTTGTGTTACTTACAATTTGAAACTTAATGTCCCTATTTTATGATTTTTTTATTTGAAAGTTACTTATTTAGACAATAGATAGACTATAGGATAATTTTAGACACCAGTACTTACTCAAACTCACTGGGACAGTGTGGACACTGGTACTTCGTGCCCGCGTGCCACTTCTCGTGGTCCCTAGCGACGCCTCTGGAAACAATATCTCATTTATTATTAACTATGTCTTCGTCTTTCTCATTATTCGAAGTATTTTGAGGTACTTTTCATAAATACGTCACAACAACACAACTGTCCCACATTCCCACTGCTTTAAGAAGAATGATATCTTATTGGCAGATGTTTCAAACACATTTAGTAATATTATGGAGAATAAAATTGCCATACACACACTAACACGTAACTACGCAAGTGTGTATGCGTGCATGCACACATTCACACTCGTACGCGTGTACGCACACATTCTCAGCAGAAAGAAACCGTTCTAATTCTATCCATTTGACTATAATTGCCATACATAACTCACAAAAAGACACATTATATCCATGCACGAATGCACATGTTTACACACGAACGCACGCATTTCCCTTCTCCATTTCACAATGATTACCACACACTATGCACACAAAGTGGTATATATTATATCCATTCACACACGCACACATTCTTACACGTATACCCATACGCACGCACACATTCACACGAACGCACATACACACACATCCCCCACCAGCGCTCTCGCCCGCGCGCCCGGCCACCCGACAGACAGTGCGCTCACTTGTTCCGCGTGACGAACGCGCAGCCCTTGCAGCTGTACTGCAGCGTGTGCTGCGTCGTGAGGTGCTTGCGGAGCGCGCGCGCCGTCTTCAGCCGCGTTCGACATAATGACCCACACATTTACACACGTACAGTGTACACCAACGCACACGCACACATCTCCCACCAGCGCTCTCGCCCGCGCGCCCGGCCACCCGACAGACAGTGCGCTCACTTGTTCCGCGTGACGAACGCGCAGCCCTTGCAGCTGTACTGCAGCGTGTGCTGCGTCGTGAGGTGCTTGCGGAGCGCGCGCGCCGTCTTCAGCCGCGTTCGACATAATGACCCACACATTTACACACGTACAGTGTACACCAACGCACACGCACACATCTCCCACCAGCGCTCTCGCCCGCGCGCCCGGCCACCCGACAGACAGTGCGCTCACTTGTTCCGCGTGATGAACGCGCAGCCCTTGCAGCTGTACTGCAGCGTGTGCTGCGTCGTGAGGTGCTTGCGGAGCGCGCGCGCCGTCTTCAGCCGCGTTCGACATAATGACCCACACATTTACACACGTACAGTGTACACCAACGCACACGCACACATCTCCCACCAGCGCTCTCGCCCGCGCGCCCGGCCACCCGACAGACAGTGCGCTCACTTGTTCCGCGTGATGAACGCGCAGCCCTTGCAGCTGTACTGCAGCGTGTGCTGCGTCGTGAGGTGCTTGCGGAGCGCGCGCGCCGTCTTCAGCCGCGTTCGACATAATGACCCACACATTTACACACGTACAGTGTACACCAACGCACACGCACACATCTCCCACCAGCGCTCTCGCCCGCGCGCCCGGCCACCCGACAGACAGTGCGCTCACTTGTTCCGCGTGACGAACGCGCAGCCCTTGCAGCTGTACTGCAGCGTGTGCTGCGTCGTGAGGTGCTTGCGGAGCGCGCGCGCCGTCTTCAGCCGCGTTCGACATAATGACCCACACATTTACACACGTACAGTGTACACCAACGCACACGCACACATCTCCCACCAGCGCTCTCGCCCGCGCGCCCGGCCACCCGACAGACAGTGCGCTCACTTGTTCCGCGTGACGAACGCGCAGCCCTTGCAGCTGTACTGCAGCGTGTGCTGCGTCGTGAGGTGCTTGCGGAGCGCGCGCGCCGTCTTCAGCCGCGTTCGACATAATGACCCACACATTTACACACGTACAGTGTACACCACCGCACACGCACACATCTCCCACCAGCGCTCTCGCCCGCGCGCCCGGCCACCCGACAGACAGTGCGCTCACTTGTTCCGCGTGATGAACGCGCAGCCCTTGCAGCTGTACTGCAGCGTGTGCTGCGTCGTGAGGTGCTTGCGGAGCGCGCGCGCCGTCTTCAGCCGCGTTCGACATAATGACCCACACATTTACACACGTACAGTGTACACCAATGCACACGCACACATCTCCCACCAGCGCTCTCGCCCGCGCGCCCGGCCACCCGACAGACAGTGCGCTCACTTGTTCCGCGTGACGAACGCGCAGCCCTTGCAGCTGTACTGCAGCGTGTGCTGCGTCGTGAGGTGCTTGCGGAGCGCGCGCGCCGTCTTCAGCCGCGTTCGACATAATGACCCACACATTTACACACGTACAGTGTACACCAACGCACACGCACACATCTCCCACCAGCGCTCTCGCCCGCGCGCCCGGCCACCCGACAGACAGTGCGCTCACTTGTTCCGCGTGACGAACGCGCAGCCCTTGCAGCTGTACTGCAGCGTGTGCTGCGTCGTGAGGTGCTTGCGGAGCGCGCGCGCCGTCTTCAGCCGCGTTCGACATAATGACCCACACATTTACACACGTACAGTGTACACCAACGCACACGCACACATCTCCCACCAGCGCTCTCGCCCGCGCGCCCGGCCACCCGACAGACAGTGCGCTCACTTGTTCCGCGTGATGAACGCGCAGCCCTTGCAGCTGTACTGCAGCGTGTGCTGCGTCGTGAGGTGCTTGCGGAGCGCGCGCGCCGTCTTCAGCCGCGTTCGACATAATGACCCACACATTTACACACGTACAGTGTACACCAACGCACACGCACACATCTCCCACCAGCGCTCTCGCCCGCGCGCCCGGCCACCCGACAGACAGTGCGCTCACTTGTTCCGCGTGACGAACGCGCAGCCCTTGCAGCTGTACTGCAGCGTGTGCTGCGTCGTGAGGTGCTTGCGGAGCGCGCGCGCCGTCTTCAGCCGCGTTCGACATAATGACCCACACATTTACACACGTACAGTGTACACCAACGCACACGCACACATCTCCCACCAGCGCTCTCGCCCGCGCGCCCGGCCACCCGACAGACAGTGCGCTCACTTGTTCCGCGTGACGAACGCGCAGCCCTTGCAGCTGTACTGCAGCGTGTGCTGCGTCGTGAGGTGCTTGCGGAGCGCGCGCGCCGTCTTCAGCCGCGTTCGACATAATGACCCACACATTTACACACGTACAGTGTACACCAACGCACACGCACACATCTCCCACCAGCGCTCTCGCCCGCGCGCCCGGCCACCCGACAGACAGTGCGCTCACTTGTTCCGCGTGACGAACGCGCAGCCCTTGCAGCTGTACTGCAGCGTGTGCTGCGTCGTGAGGTGCTTGCGGAGCGCGCGCGCCGTCTTCAGCCGCGTTCGACATAATGACCCACACATTTACACACGTACAGTGTACACCAACGCACACGCACACATCTCCCACCAGCGCTCTCGCCCGCGCGCCCGGCCACCCGACAGACAGTGCGCTCACTTGTTCCGCGTGACGAACGCGCAGCCCTTGCAGCTGTACTGCAGCGTGTGCTGCGCCGTGAGGTGCTTGCGGAGCGCGCGCGCCGTCTTCAGCCGCGTTCGACATAATGACCCACACATTTACACACGTACAGTGTACACCAACGCACACGCACACATCTCCCACCAGCGCTCTCGCCCGCGCGCCCGGCCACCCGACAGACAGTGCGCTCACTTGTTCCGCGTGACGAACGCGCAGCCCTTGCAGCTGTACTGCAGCGTGTGCTGCGTCGTGAGGTGCTTGCGGAGCGCGCGCGCCGTCTTCAGCCGCGTTCGACATAATGACCCACACATTTACACACGTACAGTGTACACCAACGCACACGCACACATCTCCCACCAGCGCTCTCGCCCGCGCGCCCGGCCACCCGACAGACAGTGCGCTCACTTGTTCCGTGTGACGAACGCGCAGCCCTTGCAGCTGTACTGCAGCGTGTGCTGCGTCGTGAGGTGCTTGCGGAGCGCGCGCGCCGTCTTCAGCCGCGTTCGACATAATGACCCACACATTTACACACGTACAGTGTACACCAACGCACACGCACACATCTCCCACCAGCGCTCTCGCCCGCGCGCCCGGCCACCCGACAGACAGTACGCTCACTTGTTCCGCGTGACGAACGCGCAGCCCTTGCAGCTGTACTGCAGCGTGTGCTGCGTCGTGAGGTGCTTGCGGAGCGCGCGCGCCGTCTTCAGGCGCGTTCGACATAATGACCCACACATTTACACACGTACAGTGTACACCAACGCACACGCACACATCTCCCACCAGCGCTCTCGCCCGCGCGCCCGGCCACCCGACAGACAGTGCGCTCACTTGTTCCGCGTGACGAACGCGCAGCCCTTGCAGCTGTACTGCAGCGTGTGCTGCGCCGTGAGGTGCTTGCGGAGCGCGCGCGCCGTCTTCAGCCGCGTTCGACATAATGACCCACACATTTACACACGTACAGTGTACACCAACGCACACGCACACATCTCCCACCAGCGCTCTCGCCCGCGCGCCCGGCCACCCGACAGACAGTGCGCTCACTTGTTCCGCGTGACGAACGCGCAGCCCTTGCAGCTGTACTGCAGCGTGTGCTGCGTCGTGAGGTGCTTGCGGAGCGCGCGCGCCGTCTTCAGCCGCGTTCGACATAATGACCCACACATTTACACACGTACAGTGTACACCAACGCACACGCACACATCTCCCACCAGCGCTCTCGCCCGCGCGCCCGGCCACCCGACAGACAGTGCGCTCACTTGTTCCGCGTGACGAACGCGCAGCCCTTGCAGCTGTACTGCAGCGTGTGCTGCGTCGTGAGGTGCTTGCGGAGCGCGCGCGCCGTCTTCAGCCGCGTTCGACATAATGACCCACACATTTACACACGTACAGTGTACACCAACGCACACGCACACATCTCCCACCAGCGCTCTCGCCCGCGCGCCCGGCCACCCGACAGACAGTACGCTCACTTGTTCCGCGTGACGAACGCGCAGCCCTTGCAGCTGTACTGCAGCGTGTGCTGCGCCGTGAGGTGCTTGCGGAGCGCGCGCGCCGTCTTCAGCCGCGTTCGACATAATGACCCACACATTTACACACGTACAGTGTACACCAACGCACACGCACTCATCTCCCACCAGCGCTCTCGCCCGCGCGCGGCCACCCGACAGACAGTGCGCTCACTTGTTCCGCGTGACGAACGCGCAGCCCTTGCAGCTGTACTGCAGCGTGTGCTGCGTCGTGAGGTGCTTGCGGAGCGCGCGCGCCGTCTTCAGCCGCGTTCGACATAATGACCCACACATTTACACACGTACAGTGTACACCAACGCACACGCACACATCTCCCACCAGCGCTCTCGCCCGCGCGCCCGGCCACCCGACAGACAGTGCGCTCACTTGTTCCGCGTGACGAACGCGCAGCCCTTGCAGCTGTACTGCAGCGTGTGCTGCGTCGTGAGGTGCTTGCGGAGCGCGCGCGCCGTCTTCAGCCGCGTTCGACATAATGACCCACACATTTACACACGTACAGTGTACACCAACGCACACGCACACATCTCCCACCAGCGCTCTCGCCCGCGCGCCCGGCCACCCGACAGACAGTGCGCTCACTTGTTCCGCGTGACGAACGCGCAGCCCTTGCAGCTGTACTGCAGCGTGTGCTGCGCCGTGAGGTGCTTGCGGAGCGCGCGCGCCGTCTTCAGCCGCGTACGACATATGAAGCACTCGTAGGCGCCGCTTTGCTGTAACAAGACGATTTATTTTTTATTTACCAATATTATTAATGACTAAATGATATTTGGCACTTAGAAATTTAAGACAACGTTATTCTCGACCAATAAAATAGACTGGCTTGATTATTGAATAATGAGATTTTTGACCGTTTAGAATTACATAATGATGAGACCAATCATACATTTTTGAACAATCAGGTAACTATTGGCTAATCACATATTATGTACCAATAAATCACACACCTTCAACCAATGACAAACTCGCTACTACGTCAGCTGGGTGACCAATGTTTGACCAAACCAAACCAAACACACGGCCAACTAACCAACTAACCTCGCTGTGGCGCACGCTGTGCGCGTCGAAGCGGTCCTTGCGCAGGAAGCCGCGGTAGCACGCGTCGCAGCGGTACGGCGCGCCGGTGTACGACGCCAGGTGCTGCCGCCGCGCCACCTCCTCCATCTGCTGCTCGTACGTCAGCTGGGTGACCAATGTTTGACCAAACCAAACCAAACCAAACACACGGCCAACTAACCAACTAACCTCGCTGTGGCGCACGCTGTGCGCGTCGAAGCGGTCCTTGCGCAGGAAGCCGCGGTAGCACGCGTCGCAGCGGTACGGCGCGCCGGTGTACGACGCCAGGTGCTGCCGCCGCGCCACCTCCTCCATCTGCTGCTCGTACGTCAGCTGGGTGACCAATGTTTGACCAAACCAAACCAAACCAAACACACGGCCAACTAACCAACTAACCTCGCTGTGGCGCACGCTGTGCGCGTCGAAGCGGTCCTTGCGCAGGAAGCCGCGGTAGCACGCGTCGCAGCGGTACGGCGCGCCGGTGTACGACGCCAGGTGCTGCCGCCGCGCCACCTCCTCCATCTGCTGCTCGTACGTCAGTTGGGTGACCAATGTTTGACCAAACCAAACCAAACCAAACACACGGCCAACTAACCTCGCTGTGGCGCACGCTGTGCGCGTCGAAGCGGTCCTTGCGCAGGAAGCCGCGGTAGCACGCGTCGCAGCGGTACGGCGCGCCGGTGTACGACGCCAGGTGCTGCCGCCGCGCCACCTCCTCCATCTGCTGCTCGTACGTCAGTTGGGTGACCAATGTTTGACCAAACCAAACCAAACCAAACACACGGCCAACTAACCAACTAACCTCGCTGTGGCGCACGCTGTGCGCGTCGAAGCGGTCCTTGCGCAGGAAGCCGCGGTAGCACGCGTCGCAGCGGTACGGCGCGCCGGTGTACGACGCCAGGTGCTGCCGCCGCGCCACCTCCTCCATCTGCTGCTCGTACGTCAGCTGGGTGACCGTGAACAGCGACTCGTCGATCCCTTCGTTCGTGCGCCGGCGCTTCACGTCTGATGTTTTGAATCTGTGACAGATTGTGTAAGGTTTTATAAAAGTAAATTTTAAATGAATCATGGAGGATGTTTTGAAAGATTAGTCCATCGATCTATTATAAAACTAGATGTACAATCAGCTTGAGGAAACTACAAAATTGTATTCGGAGCCAATTCAAAAAGTGACTTTATTGTCGTTTACTTAAAGCTTCTACAACAAGGTTACGTTACCGTGATTCAGTTAGTTGTTGTATCGCCATCTATTGGTGGCTTAAGGAACTATTAGCATAAGGGTACACAAAACACGTCAAAATTTGTATGACATTGTGAATCTAGTATTATAAGGTCGATGGGTTAGCACCATAGATGTAGCATACACTGACGTTTAGATAGATTGGAAATGCGAAAGAGCAAAACATATGATACACGTATGGCAGAGCGAGATAGATAGACGAAACCAATTTTTAGACGGCATAGCGGGCTTAGCAGGCACTTGTCAAAAATTGTTCCTCAATTTTCTCAATATACTTAATTTAGTTTTTACATTTCTGTGTGGAATAACGTCCTTTGTAGTGTTAATTAGTGATGGTTACTTGTGCGGTACCTGGATGTGACTCCTCTAGATATAAAAACCACCAGGAAGGCGTCGCGCTCGGCGGTGACATTGACAGAGGGCGATTCATTTTTGGTTTCGTCCAAGTGATACAATTGCCGATCTTTAGTTATATAATAAATCTATGGTTAGCCCCTAAACCCTTCACCAATGCGAGCTGGAGTATTTTCTATGCCTTTTTAACTATGGGCCGATAATGGGTAACAGTTTTGGTCAAAGGGAGATCTCCCTGTAGACGACACGTTATGCCTGTGAGCGGCCGCGAGCCCAAGTGAATGTTCTCGGGCAGTTGTATATATGCGGGCCATGTACAAATCATCGATAGCGTGATTCAGGCGTCAGTGACGTCACCGTCAATAATAACTTAACCCACCCTCGGTTCGCTTCGAGAAACCACCCCTTAGTAGCATTCGAAAATATTAGGCGTGGCGCTTTAAACTGACATAACTTTCATTTATTTCTGAACCGATGTGAAAACTTCACCAAAATCGGCTACGCCGTTTCTGAGAATAACGTGAGCAAAACCAGATACAAATAGACGAAAATTAAAAAAAAACAATATGTATAGCGACTTTACAAAAGTCACTTACTTATCCATAGTACTGGTCGGACTCTCATCCATATCTCTCTTCTTGGATTCTCTCTTCCCTTTCTCCTTCTTTTCCTTAATTTTCTTCTTCTTTTTCGGATCATTCTTCTTGGAGACGTCAGCGTACACTTCACTGAGGGCCATGTCATCGGAATCATCAAAATCCACGTATTCCTCAAAGTATATCTGATTGGCAGTTTCATCTTGTATGTCATTTGACACTACTTCTTCTTTTACATTCTCTTCACTTCTGTTTTCTGCGCAGAAAAGAATAGAAAAACTTAGAAAATTTTAAAGGTGGTTTGATAAAGGGAGATATCCCACCAGATGAGACGACATTAAGGTGCGGCCGAGTGTGACCTCACCATCGGAACTTTATTATGTGCAAGCGGTATAAAAATGTTCGATAGTGTGACGTCATAATGTTATTTAAGAAAATATTGATGAAAAATTGTATACTATTATGAATTAACTAGTAAATCCGCCCTCGCTTCGCTTCGGAGAACCAGTCCCTTCAAAAATCTCTATAAATTTTAACAAATCATGTTACTCCGATTTCTAAGCTATATTACTGCAAAGTTTCATGAAAATCCGTGCAGTAGTTTTTGCGTGAAAGAGTAACAAATCCACGCACAAACTCACTCACTCACATACATCCTTACAAACTTTCACATTTATAATAATAGTAGTAGGGCAAATCGGCCGATGGAGGCAGAACGGTTAGGCCAATCGTACATCTCTATTGCTTGTTGCGCTCTCGCTTGCGCACTCGGTTTCGCGGAACATGACACTTTTTCGTGCATACAGCGGGTGTTCATCGATTTATAAGACTTTCTTCTTTAAAAATTACAATGTACATAAATTATACCTGCAATATTAATTTTATCTTCTTCTTCCAAATATTCCACTGCTTCTTCGTTCTCTCCCTCTCCACTGATCTCCTGTTTGACGACTACGTTCGTATCCTCCACGTGAAAGAAGTCTCTGGTATCAATGTGTTTGAACACCAGTGTCGACTTCAGTCTGTGGTGCGAGCGGTCTATTGATTCGATGTCCCTTAATGTTATCTGTGGCGAGGAAATATGAGCTTTAAGGCGCTTTGCCCACGGAGCAACTATTGCAGCAACTGGCAACTAGCTGTTTACATACATTTCAATTGGACTGCGCACACACAGCAACTCGAGTTTCGAGTTCCGGCAATCGTCAACAGTTTTCAGTTGCCGTAATCGTTGACTAGGTCAGTTCCTAATTGCCGCAACTAGCAACT
Organism: Hesperia comma; assembly: GCA_905404135.1. Classification (NCBI taxonomy): domain Eukaryota; kingdom Metazoa; phylum Arthropoda; class Insecta; order Lepidoptera; family Hesperiidae; genus Hesperia; species Hesperia comma. Next base: position 2,222,652 of record FR990039.1, read on the forward strand.
GTTAAATATTATACCGGTTCTTAAAGTTGCCGGTTTCCGCAACTGTCAATCGCAAATCAATCAATCAAGTTGCTCACAAATTGCTATAAAATTGCGGCAACCGTAAACGTTGTGGCAAATAACAACTTTTTACAGGTCAAAAAGTTGATAGTTGCCTCAACTTGAGTTGCTCCGTGGGCAAAGCGCCTAACACAACAGATTAGGAAGGGTTTTCGTTGTATTATCAAAGGAGTGTGCAGTATGCCAATTCGCACTTGGCTAGTGGATCTGCTCATATGGTGGCATTTTCAACACATAACACATCGCTTACGCACATAACTCCGAAAAGTCATAAGTGCAGGGTCACCGCAAGAGGGCGTGCATGGCATGCACTAAACGTAGGCGGCACGTCCGGGGGACGGCAAATAGTCCACGGATAGAGGGAAGGGACGGAATATCCATACTAATATTATAAATGCGAAAGTCTGTCTGACTGTCTGTTTGTCTGTGATGTTTTCACGGCTAAACCACCGGACCGATTTGGATGAAATTCGAAATGAAAATAATTGAAGACGCAGAGTCACACATAGGCTACTTTTTAAAAAAAATCAACCCCTAAAGGCTTGAAATAGGGAATGAAAGTTTGTATGAACTTCCCGTTTCGCGATATAAATGAATTCCACGCGGGCGTAGCCGCGGGCAGAAGCTAGTTATTGCAATAGAAGTAAACTGATAACAGCTTGGTAGTTGACACATCGACAAAACGATAGTAGGTATAGCATGCGGGCGTTCATGAAGCTAGCAGCGGCTCTGAGTGCGTGTCAACAAGAACCTCAAAGAGGGAACGTACCGGATCCATAACTTACAATTTTAACCCAAAGATGTATTACATATCTAGATGGAACATCGAATCCGCGAAAACGTGTCAAAAAGTTGTGGCCAACTGTTGGCCACAACTTTTATATCATTACGCACAGTTTACGCACACATAGACAATAAATGAACGCGAAAAAAATCGCCTACACGCACACATGGTTGATAATGTTGCCTTGTTTTTTTTGTTTTCATTGTAGGGCGACGCTCCATCTAGATATTTAAAACATCATTGTTTTAACCCCTCCCCTCCGCATGACCAAGCGTGGTATATTCGAAGACCCCCTACCCTCTCTGGATGAGTCAGGTAGCATGGATATAACACAGACTTATAAAAAATAAGCAGACCTAACATATGGGAGAAAAAAGCGTGCCAGTTACAACTACATAGACATGCTGCACACATTGACAACTCCCATACAAAACATTCAAATTCAAATTCAAATCAAATTCAAATCTTTATTTCTTCGAAGTAGGTTTTTACAAACTCATTTCGAAAGTCAAGTTACGCCATCGCTTCAACAAATCCCTACGGTGAGTGGTCTTGGGAGAAGAAGCGGCAAGAAACTCCCAAGGAGTCTCTTTTTTCTCTTTCACCACTCACAGTACAGGTAGCACTTACTACTAATTATGGCTAAACACAAAAAAAAAACTAATTCTAGTCTAAGTGGAACTGGTCGCGGCATTATCACACCCAGGCACCCTTATCATTAACATATTCATCTATAGTATAATATCCTTTACTAACAAGTTGTGATTTTACACGTCGCTTGAACATTTCAATAGGTAAATTACGTATCATTTTGGGTATCTTATTGTAAAATTTAACACCAAGCCCCACAAAAGATCGCTGCACCTTACGCAGACGAAATGAAGACGTAACCAAATTGTGTCTCTTTCTCGTTAGATGATTATGCGTATCACTGTTGACTTTATATATGCCTAAATTTTCTCTTACGTATAACAAGTTACTATAAATATACTGTGAGGCTACAGTTAATATGCCAATTTCTTTAAACTTTTCCCGCAGAGAAACGCGCGTTTTCAACCTATAAATAGCCCTAACTGCTCGTTTTTGCAGTACAAATATGGAGTCTATGTCAGCTGCTTTGCCCCACATTACAATGCCGTAAGACAAAAGACTATGAAAATAGGCAAAATAGACAAGTCTAGCAGTTTCCACGTCAGTAAACTGTCTTATCTTTCTAATTGCATATACCGCTCTACTTAGTTTAGCTGATAGTGCTGATATATGAGAGCCCCACTGAAGCTTAAAGTCCAAAGTGACACCCAGGAAAACTGTGGACTGTTCCATTATTAAATTTTCATTATTTAATTTAAGAGTTTTCTCAATTTTTTGGACATTTGGGAGGATAAATTCTACACATTTTGTTTTTTTAGTATTTAAAAGTAAGTTATTTGTAGTAAACCAATGAGATAAGCGTGACAGAGCACTGTTTACGTCGTCAAAGTTTGTCTTATTTCTATTTGTCTTAAATATAAGTGATGTGTCATCAGCAAACAGTACGATGTCCGCATGGTTTTTAATGTAATATGGCAAATCATTTATGTATACAAGAAAAAGGAAGGGACCTAGAATTGAGCCTTGAGGAACACCCAGAATACACTTTGATCCCGTCGATTTGACATCATTAATGCTAACACATTGAGTCCTATCCTTTAAGTAAGATGCGATCAAATTAAGCGAAGTATTCTTGATGCCATAGTGATTAAGCTTAATTAATAGGGTTTCATACTCTACACAATCAAACGCTTTAGATAAATCACAAAAGACACCTATAGCGTTTTGAGAAGTCTCCCAGGCTTCAAAGATGTGTTTCAGAAGCCTGGTACCTGCCTCAGTAGTACTACGGCCCTTAGTGAAACCATATTGTTCTGGGTGAAGTATGTTATGGGCGTTAAAATGGTTGAGCATTTGATTTAATAAAATCTTTTCAAAGACCTTACTAAGAGTTGGCAAAATAGACACAGGTCTGTAATTATTCAGGTCTGTTTTATTACCAGATTTAAAAATGGGTATGATTTTGCTAAATTTCATTAGATCTGGAAATACGCCCACATCCACACAATTGTTAAAGATAGTAGCTAAATAGGGGGCTATAATTTGTATTATTTCATTTACAATTTTAACCGACATCCCCCATAAGTCAACTGTATTTTTCATGTTCAAAGATCGAAAAGTTTTAATTATTTCAAATGTTGTTGTATATTTAAATTCAAACAAAATACTACATTCACCAACAGATTCCCTTAATAAAGACTGTGCCGCTGTCGGTGAAGAAGCAAGGGAATGAGTAAGCGCAATCGGAATATTTTTAAAGAAGGATTCAAATGCATTTGCTACGCTTATATCTGAGGTGATTTTATTGTTATCAACTAGAAGTTCAAATTTACTATCGCGGGGCTTATTTCTACCAGTCTCACTATTGATAATACCCCAGGTGGTTTGTATTTTGTTATTTGATTTTAATATTTTATCCTTAATATACATTGACTTTGCCTGAATGCACACAGCTTTAAAAGTTTTTGAATAAAGTTTAACATGCTGGAGGAACGCCGGAGACTTATTAAATTGTTTTTCTTCGTATAATTCATATAATCTATTCCTACTTTTAAAAATACCTACTGTGGCCCAATCACTAAACTTAAATTTTTTATTGGAATCTATGTATTTATATTTAAATATTTTCTCGAATTCGGAGTTTATAGTATTAAATAAAGTTTTAAATTGACTATCGGGATCAGGCTGTTCCAGAGTTTTAGGCTCTACAATTTTTGATGAGACACCAGCTTTAAATAGTTTAATTTTATTTTGCGTTATAGGCCTATATTTTATTAATTGTTTTTTTGACATAAAACCGCTAGTTAACGATATACACTGACCGCAATGATCCGAACTAAGTTTATTAATTAATTCCTTGTGTAAAATTTCACAATTACAATATATATTATCAATACAAGTAGCTGATGTTCCCGATATCCTAGTTGGTTCTGTAAATAACGGATTTAAATTGAAACATCTTCGTGGTCTACAAATGTTGTCTATGGTCCTCATACTAAAATTGAGCTTCTTGTAGCTTAACAAAATGGCGGGAGAGTGCTTCAACCGCATTTTATCTATGCGTGCGTGAGTGTTGCAACAACAAAAATAAAACGAGATAAACTTTGTACGGTTTTGCGAGAGAAAGGGATGAAACTATTGCTTACATACTATATCTTAGTACTGGTGAAAATTATGTTAGGTCTGGTTGTTTTATAAATCTGTGGGATATGTTCCGTTATTGGCACAGACAGCACAGATAGCGGTGATAGCCTAGTGGTTAAGAACTCCGCCTCCTATTCGGAGGTTCCGGGTTCAAATCCCAGGGCACGCACCTCTGACTTTTCGGAGTTATTTCGGAGTTAAGCATTTAAATGTCACTTGCTACAAACGGTGAAGGAAAACATCGTGAGGAAACCTGCATGCCGGAGAGTTCGCGAAACTCAAAGGTGTGTGAAGTCCGCCAATCCGCACTTGGCCAGCGTGGTGGACTATGGCCTTGACCTTCTCAATCTGAGAAGAGACCCGTGTTCAATAGTGGGCCACGATGGATTGAGATAACGCTTCACACTCAAACGCTTCACACTCAAAGGCCCACACTAGGATTCCCTGTGTCGTGGGTGCCTTGGACAACACACAAGACAAGGACACACACCCAGACCGAGAACGGAAATTTAAATTCATCATTCAAATTTTCCGCCTCGCTGGGAATCGAACCCAGGACCCTCGGAACAGCGATCGGCATGTTAACCATTGCGCCATTCGGGTCGTCAATGATGAGATGATGATGATGATTGGCACAGATACTCACATAATTGACCGGATTGATCAGCCCGCGCAGTAGGGCGTGGCAACGCAGCGCTTTGCTTCTGAATTCGTGCGCCGATACCAGTCTGTGCGAACACTCCCAGCATAACATCCTAGGTAACTTGTCGTCCTCGGACATCTGAAATACCAAGTTTATTTTTAACTAGCGACCCGCCCCGGCTTCGCACGAGTGCAATAACTATTTAATGCACGTTATTATACATATAAACCTTCCTCTTGAATCACTATCTATTTAAAAAAACCGCATCAAAATCCGTTGCGTAGTTTTAAAGATTTAAGGACACAAAGGGACAGAGAAAGCGACTTTGTTTTATACTATGTAGTGATCGACTTCCAAAAAGGAGGTCATCAGTTTGTCTTGTCAAAATCATAATCATTTATTAACCGACTTCAAAAAAGAAGGTTCTCAGTTTGACCTGTATGTATGTATGTATATTATCTCGCGTTTGGTTGAACCGATTTTGATGCGGTTTTCAGTATAGTATGTGTCAGACTTAGGAGAAGGTTTTAGGCATATTTTTTGGCTGAACCGATTTTGATACGGTTTTCAGCATCGTGTTTATCAGACTTAGGAGAAGGATTTAGGTATAATTACCGCATTTAACTGAACCGATTTTTACTTTTCGGCGTTAAAGTTCTATTTTATTACATTTCCTTGTTTTACTTACATTCACTCCAAGGACCTGCTCATAAAATGTATCCAATTTGTATGCTTTGAAGTGGTACATTTTTGCGTCCTTCGTGAGACAGATTCGGCACACCTGTAATTATATCACATGCATTAACTAATACTTTAGTTTCAATACAAACTAGTGTTTGTAGCTCTGTCATGCAAAAACTACTGCACGGATTTTCATAAAACTTTGCAGTAAAATAGTTAAAATATTGGAATAACATAATAAGTTAAAATTCTTAGAGATATTTTTAAATTTGGTCATAATACAATGATAACAAATCTAAGCTACAACCCACTAATGGCCCACTACTGAGCATGGGTCTCTCCTCATTACTGAGGGGGCCTAGAGCATACTCCACCACGCTGCTCCAGTGCGGGTTGGTGGAGTATACAATGATAACTATCAAGTGAGTAGGAAAAATATCAGTCTTCTGAGAGCTGTCTTCTACAAAGGTGGTGGTTCCCCGAAGCAAAGCAAGAGCGGGTTTACTAGTATGACTATAAATATTAATATTATACATTTAATATCTAGCTCTTTTCAAGTCTGTCACTTATTTCTGTTTTTGCTAAAATTTGCTATTACACCCCTTAATCTTTATCTTTACCTTTTCCTTACCCTAAGGTTGTCTGGAAGAAATCGCTCTTTAGCGATAAGACCGCCTATTGTATTTCATTTTGTTATATTATGTCTCTTTTATGTTTCTCTATATGGTGTACAATAAAGAGTATTATTATTATTATTACATTTATTATCTTACCCTTAGTGCGGCCGGCGCATCTAAGTCCTCTGTTAAATCCTGAAAGCCAAAATGCAATTTTATGAATCCCAATCTATGTACATATACTAATAATAATAAAACCGGCCAAGTGCGAGTCGGACTCGCGCACGAAGGGTTCCGTACCATTATGTATAAAAATGCCAAAAAAATCTGGTCTGTTGTATGAAAGCCTCTATTTCAATGTTTTATTGTAGCCACAACGCCATCTCTTGGGCCGAAAGGTAACTAAATTTGTTGTAACGGCAACAGAAATACATCATCTGTGAAAATTTCAACTGTGTAACTATTACGGTTCATGAGATACAGCCTGGTGACAGACGGACGGACGGACGGATAGCGAAGTCTCAGTAATAGGGTCCCGTTTTACCCTTTGGGTACGGAACCCTAAAAAACCAGGTTGGAAAGTAATGTAATGGTAAATTCTATGCTTCATTTCACACAATCGTAATGGCGGACAAGCAGTTTCACACTGAAGTTTACTACACCAATCGCATAAATATAACTTCTGACCATCAAGTGTTCCGCGCATTTACTCCCTGATGAGATATTATTTCTCAGTTTGCTAAAAGGCCGCAAGCTGTGGCATGAATAATGATAACAATAATTTTTTAGAGGCGACCATCTCAGTCCTCAGGGGTAGCAACGCATCTGTGACCGAATTAGAACGAGACTCATACTAACAATAACTAACTGGACTATTACTAACATTAACTAACAGGACTAATTATCATTAACAATCCCTGTCCTCACACTTATTAACCAATTAACCAACTAATATTCTAACACCATCTACTAACTGGACTAACCATCCTAGTCTCTTTGAGTCTAGTTCTAGGTCGGTCACAGTTGTTATGGGCGGCAGCGGAAGGGTGGTGCTGCATGCTCATTTGCTATCTTAATTTAGTTGGCAACCCTAGTGTGCAGTGTCGCCACAGAAAAAAGACAGAAGTAACTATGAACTTACAAGCACAGGAGTAGGTACTGCACCGTTCTTAATCTTCCGTAATCCAGACCTTGTGACAAAGATGTCGGTGTCTTCGAAATGCTCCGAACACACCGCGCTCCTGTCTTTGGGCTCCCATTGCGATAGACCCAGCGCTTCTATCCAGGCTGTCCGTAGACTCGGATCTTTTGGGAACCTGGAATTAATTATATGTAATACAGAAATGAGTACATATAAAGATTATGACATTGCCTAATATTAAAGTTGTCATATGTCATGTCTACCCTCTCTGTATCTCTTCTATCTTTTCAACAAGACTGGGTGGCCTGAGAGAGATCAAGAGATTGACACCAGTAGGCGTTTTGGTAGGTGTCTCGCTTTAACATGAAAGGTCAGTTTGTGCCACAGACTTATAAAAAAAGAAAATAAGCAGACCTAACATAATTTTCACCACTACAAAGACGTATGTAAGCAATAGTTTCATCTCTTTCTCTTCCATCACATGTACAAAGTCTAACTCGTTTTATTTTCTTGCAACACTCACGCACACATAGACAAAATCGGGTTGAAGCACTCCCGCCATTTTGTTAAGCTACAAGGAGCTCACTTCTTGTATGAGAGCCATAGACAATATTTGTAGACCACAAATGTTTTGTATAGGAATTGTCAATGTGTGCAGCATGTCTATATAGTTGTAACTGGCACGCTTTTTTCTCCCATATGTTAGGTCTGCTTAATTTTTTATAAGTCTGAGGTTTGTGCACACCTCAAAACGTAAGTAGCAGTCCAAGAATGAGACAGTTATAGGTTCTGTTTATGATGATGATGGTTTATATCATAAAAAAAACAAAGCACAATAATGTTAGCTTCAGCCGGCAATACTAGGTAAGTACATAAACTGTTTTGTAATAGCCTATAACTATATGATAGTAATAAGTCGTACATTTAATGTAAGAGAATGGACTCTCCATTACTTAGTGTTAGCTAGCTCCCTAATGAAAATTTCTGAATTAACTCACTTATGAAATGTTATCCCAAGGGTTTTAGTAGTCCTTCTGGTGTCATTCTTACAATTTCGAACGCTGCACCGCATTTTAACACGATATTTTATCACAAAATGCGACTACGCAAAATAGATACACATTCTTAAGAGTATGAACTTGGCTTTGATTTAAAAGTCTTGGCGATGAGTACAAGAAACTATAGTAGTTGAAAATTGTAAATGGAATATTTGTTTACTATTTTTTGCATTATTTATTTATTTTATAAATCACAAACAGCTATAGAACGCCAATGCAAACTTAATTGTCGCTATTGCTATTTGTCAGCAGAAGCACTGAAGCAGACGACTTGACATTTGATTAGGTATTGACATTTATACAGCTTGGTTACAGACTAATAAGAAAATTGTACTGCGTTAATGTTGCCAATGCCAAAAATATTGTGATACCCGACAGAAAAGAAGATAAATAAGGGCGCTTTCATTTCAATTTAGTCACTTCGTTTCGTATGGTCGCCTCGTGTTTCTTGTTACGGTTGTCGTTCGACGCGCGGGCGATCATTTGTTTTCATATAAAGTCCACGGTGCGGCAGCAGTGCGGTTGTCGTACGTTCGCGGTACGGACCCCGCACTGCTGCCGCGCGCTTGAATTCAAATCTTTATTTCTTCGATTGCTTTTCGATTTGATTTCTTCGCTTGGTCTACGGAAGTACCAGTTCTATTTTGATGATCCTGAGTCAGTCAGTTTCACTATCTTTTCCTTTAAACAATTTGGCCGCTGACCTTGAGCTCAATGTGTGAATGTGGAATGAATAAGAGTAGGTTAGGTTGGGCTGCCAGAATAATGATAATATCTCAATGTTTAAAGGAAACATAACGCTTCAGAAAAAAACTTTAATAAAATTGTCTTTATACAAATTTTGAATTATACTAAATACACAACTATTTGCAAATTGAGGTGATCTATTTATTTATTGTTAATTAGAACGGGTTAGTGTTACGTGTTACCCCAGTTCTACTAATTAACACAATCTAACTAACCTATAAAATTCAAAATTAAATACACCATAACAATTAAATAAAATTAAACATAAAAAGAGTAAATGAAAGAAAAAAAAGTACTAATAAAATCAACTTATATCACAAATTTTAAATAATCAGAAACAATAAAATATGATAATTATAAAAAAAATTGCCAAAAAATTTTTAATTTGCCTGATAATTTTATTATTAGTGTTCACTAATAATAAAAGTGTTTACTAATAATAAAATTAACTCTGATTTCATTTCAAGGGAAAATTCACTAAATTTTTTACAATTCTCAGAAGAAAGTAGCTCAATAAACTTTAAATATTTAATGTTTTTATAGCGATTTCTTAATTCACTGACTATATCATCATTTATGCAAATTGTATAATGTAAAGCCCCCATAAGGTCTGCTTATTTTTTTTATAAGTCTGTGGTTGAAAAATAATAATTATTGTGTTAAATTAAACGCAAATAAAATAATTATCATGTATTGTTTTATTATTGTTACCCTTCGGCTCCACCTGCGCCTTAACGCGTTAATTAGTGTTTTAAATTTGAAATTACGCAGATGTAGCCAAGGGCTTAGCGCGCTAATTGTATTGTATACTATACGGCATTACAAATAGCATTAACAATGGCGCTAAATCGGGTGTCGGTTTTTTCGACACATCAAATGCTAAATCATTTAAAACACCAATCTTATAATACACCAGCGACATATTCTCACGTTTAGAATAATATTATAATAAATATTTAAAATTACTCGCTTAACTTATTACCTTTACCTACTCACTTTATCAGATAATACGGATAGGATACTGAAAATAATCGCTCATACCGGCGGCTTGCGTCGATCCCAAGTGATCGACAAAGTTAAGCAACTGCGGGCGGTCGGTAGTCGGATGGGTGACCGCTAGTGGCTTAATATCTTGAGCGCTTCCGTGCTTCGGAGGGCACGTACAGCCGTCGGTCCCGGTTGTTATCGATAGATAGCAGTCGAGCGATGTCGGAGGTCTTTGGGCGACTTGACAACTTACGATACTGGGTTGACATCTTACACCTACACCAATCCGCACTGGAGCAGCGTGGTGGAGTATGCTCTAGGCCTCCTCAGTAATGAAGACCCATTCTCAGTAGTGGGCTATAATGGGTCGAAACCAAAGAGAATAATAGTATGTAGATAAGCGGAAACTATATGAGTAATACATAGCTATATTATATACAAAGTGGACATAATGAGATCACATTTACTTTACAAGAGGCAGATCTATAAACAAAATATAATATGTATTTTTAAGACTGCCATTATGTCTTTTAATAAAAATATTACGTAAAGAATATACTGTAGGAAAACAATTTTTTTGCTAATTCGTCATTTACACATTTTCAAATTAATATTGACATCCAGACAAATGATTGTACACATTTTATTATGATCGGGGTACTCACGATTTATGTATTTTGTACGTGACCATGCAACTGAGTCGAAATATCGGCGAACAAAATACGTACAAATTAAATATAATAAAAAACTCATTAAAAATTAGGGGTTATCCTAGCCTCTGAATGAAAATACAGATACATAGCTTATTATGATAATGTACGTAAAATTATTTGCAATATAATATTATCTTAATAGTAGAAACTTAGAATAATTATAGTATAGAATGACAGTAAGTAGTCATACAAGCGCTCGGTCTAAAATGAAGCACTAACCGATATTTTTTAATTTTAAGATTCTATGAAATATTGGAAGCTACTTAACCTGTGAAAAGTGATGTTATTACATTTCTTTTGCTTTCTGGAAGTTGTGTGACAAAATTTTAAAGGAATAAATCGTCATAATTATTTTTTTCGCGAGACTATAATACATAATACGAGAATACTACGTAGCGGAACGGTGTTTGGAGCCTGGCTCCAATGAAGGTGCTACAAAATGGCCGCGCTAACTTGGTTCCTATTCTAAGAGTAGAAAATATAAATAGTATATTCGATATTGTTTTAGTTTATAAAAAGTATAAAATAAATTAAAGCTAAAAGCATCATTGACGAATAAAATTATTTATATTATACTTATTTATTTCGACAATTTCTAATGTTTATTACTTCATCGTACTTCAGATATCACAAGAATTCATTACTCGGCCATCTTGTAAAAAAATATATAATAAAAAGTGACATTATCAAAATGGCCACAAAATGTGTGTTGTTGAAATATCAGTAAGTATGACGACTCGTGAACGATAAATAAATACATAGTTGAAATTATATAACCTTATTTTCACCTTCACTCATACAATTACGAAAATCCTTGCATAATATATTATAATACTGATATACTTTTGTAAATTAAAACTTAATGATTGTCCACTATAACATGGCAAGTGCTAGTAAATAGTAAGTGACACAACACCGACGCGCGCAATTTGTTCCAGTCTTCACTCGTGACGAAGAAAAGCGCGTGTCTGAAATAGTTTAATACTAATACTATATCTTCAAGTTGTAGTAGACAGGTTTGTCGATCATGCCGCTCATGTCCGCCATTTTGGGGTCGCAGGGCGGCCACACCGGCTGCGCTATGTCCATCTCGCTCGCACCCCCCACCACGCCCTCCGGTTGTAACTGGCCCTGAAAAACAAATCGATGTGAAAACTGATAATTGTAAAACACTGCGATATGATAATTGGTCTTGGAGATGGTGAGAATAAACTTTAGACCTAAAAGTGGTAAAATTGTAAAAAAAACTACTAATTGAATTGAATCCCATTCTAAAGCGTTACAAATAATGGAAACACGTCAGCAAAATGCACTGAACAATATAAGGAAACATACACACTTAATAACATAAAGGTGCATATCCATTTAACACACTTTTGCATGCGTGTATTGAAAGTGTACACGTGTGCACGTGTGCACGCACACACTTAGTATAAACATGTGTACGCATATATGTAAATACATGAAGATACGCACGTACACAAACGCACGCGCGTACCTACATGAACACATGCACGTCGCACACAGTAGAAACGTACGTACTGTTACGAGTCTCGGAGTCAGAGGTTTTTTAAAAAAAAGTTTATTCGATTTTGGAGGCAACCGTCTGGCATGGAAGATGGAATGAGACTGAGGGGGGAATGGATGCACTATGGGAATAAGCCGGACGGCAGATGCTGAGCCAGCACTTAGCCAGCAGAAAGGAGTGCAGGGGTCCACCGTAACAGCCCCCCGGGGAAGACTAAACATCGGGGTTAAAATACGATGTTTAGGAAGGTCAACAACAAAGATGATGAGGGAATTTAGACATTAACTCTAATGCTGGGACTCGGAACATCTTCTGGTTCAGAACTACGCTTTAAAGGTTTAAGAGGAATAACCGGATTGGGATCTGGAGTCTGGTTTGGATGTGGACTTCCAGGATCTGGTCGAGTTAAAACAGGGAAGTTGAAGGAGAGACGGCTGCTCGATTTAATTAAACAAAATAATTTCACAATACAAAAAATGGAAATTACAATAATTAATAAAACTATTACAATGGAATAATGAGTCTCATATTTGATAATAGGGTGTTGGTTTATTATATTATCTGTTTCATCTGCTATAGATTTTAATTTTGATTTATTTTCTAATGTAAAAAGGTCTAAGTCGATATTTTGAAGGTTGAGATGAGGCTCATTATTAACTACACTTCTAAACTTATCTAAGTTACAACAAGAATCGTTAATGATATTAAAATCGGATTTAAAAATAGTGACGTTAATTTTGAAGTTATTAAATTTTGGTATTAATTTAGTACTTTTACAATAAGCAATACAATTTTTCGGGATAGTTAAAATTCCAGTACCGATTATGTTTAAATCAATAATTTTTAAGTTAGGACATTCAATATAAAGTTTGTTGCCTTGTGATTGTACATATATCCAGTTATTGTTATTAAGGGGTTTCCATAAATCTATATGTCCATGAAGGAAATCCGTTTTACACTGCACTGGTAACGCACTTATTACACTTGATAATATTACACTTTCACAACTCGGATTTGCGCTGGTCGGGAACACGGTCATGACGTCACATATGTATTCGCGGGAATTTATCGCTGTGCATTCCTTAAGTGATTCTAAGTTACAATATTCTGTCTTATCGTTGGTCATTGCTATATATCTAGTGCTAGGTACAATAAAACTAAAAGAGAGCGGTTTAACGCTGTTATGTGGAGTAGGTAACGCTATATTATGAAACAAATTATATGTCTTTGCGGAAACTAAAGGTATTCTCAAAACAAAAACAATCTTGTTGTCTAAACTATAACATACTATCCTAGAAACATTCATCAGAGAGTGAATATTACTTAACGCTAAACTTATAGGTAGCTTAAAATCTACAGGCAAGTATCTGTAGTTATCGACAATTTCTTGGTACAATTGTGCAGGGGATAACACGGCCGGGTGCAGAATGTTTTGATTAGTTAGCATAACAGCATTCGTTATGTCTTCTAATTGAAATGATAAAGTGAGTATAGCTGCTTCTAAACTATTTAAGATTGAATTAATGTTAGCTTTTATAATTAATTCATTAGATATTATTGTAAGGTTTTTTAATTTCAGGGAGAAACTGTCGATAGCATAGTTAAGGCTGGCTTCATTAATCATAATCTGGTGTAAGGTATTATTAAATTTTGACAAAATAGTAGAGGTTACTAATATATTTTCTTTCATTAATGAACCCAATCTTATCTCATTATTTTGAATATTCTGGATGGCGTTGTCGTATTTGACAGCGTCATCTTCGTCAAGAGTTCCGAATATAATTTTGGAAAGAGCGCCTACGCCACCTATCCAGGCTCCTCGTTTCAAACGTTTATCTACTAGGTGAGATACAGCAGAATACTGAGAAACCATATCGTGGTATCTTACCGTCAATGGTTGTAATATATTTTGACATTCTAAGTTATCCGATGATTTAATTTGGATATTATTGCATAACACTCTAATTGTGCCCAATATCGAGTTAATGTTTTGCATATGTGGTTCAATATACGAGATATCGATTGGTATAACTACATCTAAATTACTTGTACGGATCTTAAGTTCGCCTATTGGGTCAAAGTATATACCGGTGCTCGTGTTGATCTGATGAACAAATTCTGGACGAACTTGGGCCAGTATGCTGTAAGAAAAGAGTAACTAATTGTGATACTAAGTGGAAGATAACCTCGTATAAGGTAGGACAAGGTAAGTTATTCTAAGTTAAGGTAAGTAATTCTAAGTTAAGGTATGTCACTCTAGGCTAAAGGTAAGTAACTCTAGGTTAAGGTAAGTAATTCTATGTTAAGGTTAGTAATTCTAAGTTAAGGTAGGTCACTCTAGGCTAAAGGTAAGTGACTCTAGGTTAAGGTAAGTTAGTCTAGGTTAAGGTGAGTTATGCTAAAGAAAGGTAAGTTATTCTAAACTAAGGTAAGTTAGTCTAAGGTAAGTTTATTTAAGGTAAAGTAAGTTTGTCTTAGGAAAGGTAAGTTGCTCTAAAGCAAGGTAAGTTTATAAAAGATAAGGTAATGTTATTTTTTATAATAAGATATTTGTTTTAATTTGTGTTCGCCACTTCTTGAGTGTCTACACGTTTGACCTCGTCAAAATGGTGTTTTACGTGGCGTCTATTTATAAGTAACGAAAGTGTATGATTTCCGTGTACTTTTACGACCTTGTAAGGTCCTTTCCAAACAGGAGACAAGGCTTTACGTAACCTTAAATGGTTTCTTAACATGACGTAATCGCCAACCTTATATTTGACTGAGCGACTACGTGAGTCGTAGTAGTTTTTAGAATTAGTTTTAGATTTTTGGATAAATTCTCTTGCTTTCTCACGAGTATGTTTCAACCTATGTTGTAACATTTTGACATACTCGGGATAAGTAGCAGTAACATTATCATTATAGACCGAGTCTGGGATATGCGGCTTGTGTCCGAATAGGAGTTCGTAAGGGGAATAATGTGTAGTCGAATGGACGGCGGTATTATATGCCAACATTGCCGTATACACGTAACGGGGCCAATTATCTTGGTTCTCATTAATATAAGGTCTGAGGTATTCTTTTAAGGTAGAGTGCGATCTTTCAAGAGCGCCCTGAGTTTGTGGATGATAGGGAGTAGACCATAATTGTTTAATTTTTAGAAAATGACAAGTTTTCTTAAATAATTCCGATGTGAAATTGGTACCTTGATCGGTAAGTATTTGTTTAGGAATTCCGAAAAGTGAAATGAAATGTAGGAGGCACTCACAGGATTCTTCCGCGGTGGTGCTGCGAAGAGGATACGCCAATGAATATTTAGTGAGGTCATCCTGCATCGTCAGGATGAACCTAAGTTTGGCTGTCCCTGACTCTGGTAGTGGACCTACGATGTCCAGAGAAATTCTTTCAAATGGAGAGGTCGAAGTCGTAGTTATTATCATCGGGGCTCTGTTTGTTTGGCGCAAAGCTTTATTGGCTTGGCATGAAGAGCATTTTTTAATATAATTCTCGATGTCACTACGCATACTCTTCCAATAATACTTTTCTTTAATGCGGCTTAACATTCTGTTATTTCCTAAGTGACCCGCGATAGGAATATCATGGTTTTCTTTCAGGATTTTCGGGATTTCACTCAACGAGGGATAAATAACGTTATTATGGTATATATGTATTTTTATGTTAGTTCCATCGAATAAATAACTAAACATGTTATAAATTTTTACGAAAGAGTGTTTGTCAAAAGGATTTTTAAAATCTGATGTACTCACTTCATTTATAGTAGGATAGGACATTATAATTTCATCGCGAGCATACTTTAGGGATTTAAAAATATCTTGATAAGAATAATCATCGAAATAATGAACTTTCGTAAACAAGAAAAGATATATTTTGTCTTGAATAGTAAGAGGTAAGAAAGTGTGTTGAGATCTTTCTTGTTTCAGGAATTCATCGCGGAGAGGCTCTGGGCAGTTATTAAGGACATCTTGGACATATGGCATAGACTCGTCCAAGTCTATTGAGGTAGGTATAATAATTAATTTTTCTCCTCCTTTGAGCAGATTTTCGTTGTGTTCCGTAATAGAAGTGTCATGTGATCTTGCAGGAGATCTAAGAAATGTCCGGTATGATTCATCACGAACAGGTAGGTTTTCAGGTGACAAAGGAGTGTCTGGACTAGGATGATTAGATATAGGTATTGTTTCAGGGTTCGGCTCATCGTGAACAGGTAAGTTTTCAGGGACTCCAGGATTCATCTCGTCGCGTGAAGGTAAGTTATCGAGCATAGTAGAAGGTTCAGGATTAGTTTGATTTGGTAAAATTATCGTTTCAGGATTTTGTCTACTAGTCGAAGGTTGAGGTTCATCATCTAAGGAATTCAGGAAATCCATCACATCATTTTCAATTTCAGGGTTCAAGAGATCTACTTCTAAACTGGATGGCGGAGATGTCATAACATTTTGAAGATCATTAAGTGCTTCATCAAATGGACTCATCTCTTGCGCAGGTTGTCGTAGGTGTTCATTATTAGAATTAGGGTTAGGATTAGGATTAGAGTTAGGATTTTCAGGATTCTCTTTTTCAGGATATATAGGATTCACCGGATATCTGGAGAGAGCATCAGCAGCTGAATTTAGGGTACCTTTACGGTACATTATTTCGTAGTCGTATTCCTCTAGTTTTAATCTCCATCTCTGGAGTTTGCTGCTGGGATCTTTATGATTAAATAGCCATTTCAAGGGCCTGTGATCGGTGATGATGATGAACTTATGTCCATAAAGATAAGGACGAAACGTTTTACAACCGTATAAGATAGCTAGCAGCTCCTTCTCAGTGGTGCTATAATTGCATTCGCTTTTGTTAAGTGTACGCGATGCGAAGGCTACAGGTTGATCTTTACCGACAGATCCTTGTGAAAGGACAGCGCCTACTGCGTAATTCGAGGCGTCACAGGTAAGTATAAAGGATTTAGAGAAATCAGGATAAATAAGGAGAGGAGCAGTTGTTAGTTTATGTTTCAGCGTATCAAAAGATAGCTGTTGTTGGTTCTCCCATTTGAAGGGGACATCTTTTTTCAGGAGATTAGTAAGAGCTTTTGCAGTTTTGGAAAAATCAGGGATAAAACGACGATAATAGGAAACAAGTCCTAGGAAGGATTTTATATCTTTGGGCGTTTTAGGAATTGGAAATTCAGTAACAGCTTTTACTTTTTCAGGATTTGGTTTAACGCCTTGTTCCGTTATGATATGACCGAGATAGCAGACCTCACGCCGAAGGAACTCGCATTTGTCCGGCTGGAGTTTCAAATTGAAATCTCGAATTCTTTGGAAAATTGCCGTTAAATTACAAATGCTAGTTTGTAGGTCGTGGCCATAACAAACGACATCGTCGAGATAGACGAAGCAACGAATGCCTTGAAGACCTGATAGCACAGAGTTCATTAGCCTCTGGAAAGTAGAAGGGGCATTTTTAAGCCCGAAAGGCATTCTTGAAAATTGGAAATGTCCTTCTGGAACAGTGAAAGCAGTTTTGGGTTTATCTGCTTCGTTTAATTCGATCTGATGGAAACCAGATGCGAGATCTAGTGTTGAGAAATATTTGCTGTTTCCAAGCTGATCAAGGATCTCTGTTATTTGAGGAATAGGATAAGTGTCACCGATTGTGACATCATTCAGCTTGCGATAGTCGATGACTACTCGCCACTTTTGGATATTGGACGCATCGAGTTTTTTAGGAACAACCCAAATAGGTGATGACCAAGGAGAATCCGAGGGCTCTATGATATTTTGTTCCAGCATTTTATCAATCTGTTTTCGAACTTCAGCTTTATGAATTTCAGGAAACCTGTACGATTTGGTATGTATTGGGATATCTGTTGTAGTTTTAATTTCGTGTTTTAGGGCGTTAGTATGAGTGAGGTGTTCTCCAGGGAGATGGAATATATCAGAGAAATCGGAGCAGAGTTGTAAGAGAGCATCTCTTTCTTCTCTATTCAAATGAGAGATACGAAGTTGGTTTAATACCTCCTCAGTGCGCCTAAAACTATCTTTTGTGACGTTAATGTTATTTATCGCATTAGAACGTTGTGAATTAAATTGAAATGGCTCTAAACTTTCGAGTTTAAGATTTAGATTAGATTTTAGAGTAATAGGTTTTTCAGAAGTATTTACCACGGATATATTTATTCTATTATTATTTTTAACACGAACAATACTGTTTGCGACTAATAAGGTTTCTGAAAGTTTTTGATCAAGGATTAGTCCTTCTTTAATTTCAGGATTAGAGACAGAACATTCGATTACAGTTTCAGTTCGAGCTGGAATTAAATAGGCAGGATCGTGGAAATATAATTTTAGAGCTGATTTTCCGATATGTAAAAGGTTATCATTATAATTTATGTTACAATTATGAGCATTAAGCATATCGGATCCTATGATACCATCATAAGGTAAGTGTATTGAATCAACAACATGAAATTGATGTGATATTTTAGATTTAGGAATTTGTATTATTAATTTTAAATGACCTCGAGTACTAATAGGTTCTGTAGAATCAATACCTTTTAGTTGAATAGTCTCTTTTACTAGTTTAGGATACTTATCGAAACAAGAATATTTTAAAAGACTGACAGAAGATCCTGAATCGACTAACAAGGACAACGGAGTGTCGGATATCGAGGATTCTACAAGGACGTGTGGTAATAAGGTTTTAGAAGGATCATTGGTTATTTCGTAAACGTTGGATTTAGAAGGACTTGGTATTTTAGGCAGTTCAACATTGTTACGTTGCTGCACGGATATAGTAGATTTTGGCAGATCAACATCCTTGTGTTGCTGCACGGATATAGTAGATTTTGGCAGATCAACATCCTTGTGTTGCTGCACGGATACAGTGGATTGCGGCAGTTCAGCATTGTTACGTTGCTGTTGCCTGGATATAGAATTAGTATTAGAGTAACGTCCATGTAGCGGAGTTGCTCTGGATATAGAAGTTGTTTTAGAGTAACGTCCATGTAGCGGAGTTGCTCTGGATATAGAAGTTGTTTTAGAGTAACTTCCATGTAGCGGAGTTGCTCTGGATATAGTAGTAGTATTAGAGTAACGTCCATGTAGCGGAGTTGCTCTGGATATAGAAGTAGGATTCGTGGTGCCGATTTTCAATTGCCGAGGTCCCGTACGACACCGGGACGAGACTCTTACTCGTTTTTTGAATCGTCATCGACGGTGTCGTAACCCTCTGCAGGGTTCTCCGGATATTCATCATTTTCGGCTTCTACCTCGTTGGATAGGAAATTGACACGCTGGGGCACGTGTTGATTTGGATTCAAATTATTTTGACGATTATTGAATTGCCGTTTGCGGCACTGCTCCAGGGTGTGTCCTGGGTTTTTACAATAGCGACAAAATAGATTAGCAGGACTTGTGCGATTATCCCCATTGAATCTAGTAGGATAGGAATTAGGTTTTTGGGGAAATGACTTTGAATTAAAGAATTGTGTGTTTTGATTACGACGCGCAGGTTGCGAATTAGACGAGCGAGGAGTTTGCTTATATAAAGATTGTTGGATTTTCTCTTCTGAAATTGCCAGATTGATTGCCTCATTAAGTGTTTTTACCGACTTGCACCTAACAAAATTCGAAATACGGGGTGTCAACCCCATTTGGAAGTGATGGAGGGCTAATTCCTCCATGGCGGCTGTTCGCCCTATCATTTCACGGCTTTTGTGTCCGTGTGAAATGGAAATCTCTGTTAGTAGCTGGGATAGACAGGTTTCTATTCTTAAAGCATACTGACTGACGTTTTCATTCACTTGCTGCTTACAATCTTGAAGTTCCATCAGGAGGTGAGCATAATGCTTCCTCTCACTAAATTGTGTCTTTAGGAAGTCTTTAAGCTGCGGGAAATTAGTGAATTCTTTAATAGAGCAGGCGATTTCCGCCTTGCCCTCTAATTGGCAAAGAATATATTTAAAAAGGATATCTTTTTGCGAATCTGAGGCTAACTCATAAGCATTGGTGCAATTTACCAGAAAAGAATTAAGTTTTTCTCTGGAACCGTCATATGGTTTAATAAATTTAAGTAACGTTGAAAGTTCGACTTCTAATTTAGGAGCAACCGACATTGTGGTCTTCTTTTTCGTTATAGACCTGGTCGAGGGACCTTGATAGGTAGGACATAGACCTTCTTCCTCAGTATCAGTGACGGCAATTTCGGGTTTTTCGAATTTTGTCGGGCTATGAGTCATTGTAACAGATTAATAATTCACAATTTAGAAAATAGTACAAAATCACGACCTAGAATAAAACGCAACACAGAAAATAGAAATGCACAATAGGTCATAAAATGTAAAAATGCTGTAGGAAAAAACACGACACACAAAATACAACAAAAAACAATACACAATACAATATAAGATATAAAAATGCTGTAAAATAAAAACACAGTACACAAAATTTTAAGACGCAAATAATGGTGAATCACAATTGATCAAAATGTGCAATAGAATATTAAACGTAACTTTTATTAATTACACATAACTTTTATTAACCAGATATTACTTTTATTAATGAGATATAACTTTTATTAATGAGGTATAACTTTTATTAATGAGATATAACTTTTATTAATGAGATATAACTTTTATTAATGAGATATAACTTTTATTAATGAGATATAACTTTTATTAATGAGATATTACTTTTATTAATGAAATATAACTTTTTATTAATGAAATATAACTTTTTATTAATGAAATATAACTTTTATTAATGAAATATAACTTTTTATTAATAAGATGTAACTTTTATAAATTAGATTAAATTTTATTTATTAGATTAAATTTTATGCATTAGATTAGATTTATTAGATTAAATTTTTATTTATTAGATTAAATTTTTTATTTATTAGATTAAATTTTTATTTATTAGACTGGATTTTTATTTATTAGACTGGATTTTTATTTATTAGACTGGATTTTTATTTATTAGACTGGATTTTATTTATTAGACTGGATTTTTATTTATTAGATTAATTAATTATTTTATTAAATAGTGTATTAGTTGTAAATTAATTTATTAATGACTTAAGTTTCATGTAATTTTATGTATTAAGACAAGTAAGTACAATTTAGAATAGTGGACAATGGAAATAGTTACAATAGTTTTAAATTAATTAACGATATAGGAACGATTTAGAATAGACAATAATGGAAATAGTTACAATTTACGAATGGAAAACACAATAGTTTTAAAATTATTTAGCAATGACCAAATAATTATATTATAAAGACACTTACAGGAATGCAGACAGCACGATAAGAATGTTCATGGTTTCTCGGGCGTTCCTGCGGATTCAGCGTTATAGACGTGATGATAAGCCACGGGTCGTCGCGTCGTCGGAGAGATGTATACCGGTCACAGCACGAAGTGATGCGTGACAGTGGGCATAACTTATCTGCTTCTGGATGAAGATCGGCTACAGCACGAGCAGTACGCAGCAGTGGACCTTTCAGCAGCTCTTCCGGGATCACGGACGTCCAGGAGCAGGCCAACTCGGTGCGACAATGAAGAGAGCACAGTGGAGTTAGCGGTTACACACAAACACGTACTTTTAGGAGTTTTTATGAGATTTTTGGAGATTTTGACTTTTAGGATTTAGCGATTCGCGTCGATTTTGAGTTAGAATTTAAGACACACTTGCGTCGATTTTGAATTAGAACTTTAGACACACACACGCGTCGATTTTGAACTTGAATTTTTGACACACACACACGCGTCGATTTTGACTTTAGGATTCAGAGACGTTACCGGGGACTCTTTTTGAATCCCTTTACGCTGCCACCAAATGTTACGAGTCTCGGAGTCAGAGGTTTTTTAAAAAAAAGTTTATTCGATTTTGGAGGCAACCGTCTGGCATGGAAGATGGAATGAGACTGAGGGGGGAATGGATGCACTATGGGAATAAGCCGGACGGCAGATGCTGAGCCAGCACTTAGCCAGCAGAAAGGAGTGCAGGGGTCCACCGTAACAGTACGCACATTTATAAATGCAAAACACATACGTATACTCACACACGCATCCACGTACACACGTCTGCAGTCACGTACACACACGCACGTACCCACGTACAGTAAGTTCATTATAACTCGGCCGATGTGAACTTCATTTTCCGAGATGTTTGCGCAGGTACCGTAACTGACCAATCAAAACACGGCGGCCATGACAGTGTTTTGTGATGCGCTACTTCGTATTGGCTATCCTACCGTCCGCACTCACCGCCTCCTACCACAATTTTGGCCTTAAAATCGACATCTGCGCAGCCACTCGTAGCTATGTTCACATCAGCCGAGTTATAATGAGCTCACTGTACACACGCACGTACCCACGTACACACACACACCGCACTCACCGGCGTCCATGGTATTGGCTAACTATCCTACCGCCCGCACTCCCCGCCTCCTACCACCATTTTGGCCTTAAAATCGACATCTGCACAGCCACTCGTAGCTACGTTCACATCAGCCGAGTTATAATGAACTCACTGTACACACGCACGTACCCACGTACACACACACACACACACACGCACACACACACACACACGCACACACACACACACACACACACACACACACACACACACCGCACTCACCGGTCGGTCGCGCCGCTTGCCGCGCGCGCGCTTCGGCCACGGCTTCTTGAGGTGCACGTACTGCACGTGCGCGCGCTTCTCGCTCGCGTGCTTGAACGACTTGCCGCACATCTCGCACTTGAACGGCTTAAGGCCCGTGTGGATCTGTCGGGGAAAAACGACTCTATTACGTGGGTTTAAGGTTCAATTTAGCTTGTAAGAAAATTTTACATAAGACATTTTGAATTGACGCAGTCAATTTTAAACTAACCTTAATCACAAGGGGAGAAAATAGAGCTGGAAGAGGTTTTTTGAAAATTCCCCTAAACTAAAACAAAAAATACACCCGGGTGTGGCCAGGAGAGAACAGTTAGTATCGATATAATATCGAAAAGCGAGAATATCGATATAAATAACAGCTCGACACGCCGGCATCATCTGTATAACTAAAACATCGATACATCGATATAACGAGACATCGATACCTCGGTCGATACTCACGAACATGTGCCGCTGGCGGTTGCTGTGCGTGGAGAAGTGCTTCCCGCAGAGCGCGCAGCCGTACGTGTTCCGCAGCAGCGCGTGCACGCGGCGGTGCGCGACATCGATACATCGGTATGACGAGACATCGATACCTCGGTCGATACTCACGAACATGTGCCGCTGGCGGTTGCTGTGCGTGGAGAAGTGCTTCCCGCAGAGCGCGCAGCCGTACGTGTTCCGCAGCAGCGCGTGCACGCGGCGGTGCGCCACCAGCCGCTGTCTCATTCGGAAGCTCTTGCCGCACGCGTCGCACGCGAACGGACGCTCGCCCGTGTGCGTCCACCGGTGGTCTTTGAGGAGCGCGTAGCTCTACACAGCGAAAACACTTAAATAAATTAAAAATATTGTTGAACGATTTCAAAAAATGTACTAATACACTAGAGCGCAGAAGCCGAGCTTCAGAGCGCAGGTACCTCGGATAAAAAGAGACGAAATCTTTAGTAATCACCTTTCTCTTTCTGGCTCATCGGGATCTGAGAGAGATAGGTAATAGACTACAGGCCCATGTCGAAAATGGATGGGTCATATGAACCACCAGGTGATGTATATAGGACAATATATGAGCACAAAATAATAAGATTCAGCACTAGACGCCACTTGTAAGCTGTCCAACTGAGTGCTGGTGGGAATTCAAAAGTTTAACCCTCGATTTTTTTCCCTTGTCTTGATTTTTCTCCCTGTAGTCTATAATTACCGTTATCGTTGTTTCTCTTTCTAACCGGGGGCGATTGCAATGTATGGACAGCCGTATGGCTCGCCCACTCTAGTGTATTATCTCTATGGTTAGCAACGCGTGACGTCACCTGGAACATCCGGCCGCACACCTCGCACATGCACGGCGACTTCATCGACGGGTAGTTGGTTCGATTCTTGTCCGGGTGCATCCGTCTGAAGTGGCCGTGGTACGCGCGCGAGTCCTCCAATTGTAGACCGCACTGGAATTAAAATGAATTCATGTCAATTAAATAAATGAAATTAATAAAAAATAATGACTTAATGACATGACAATTTTATTAATGACATTTTGAATGGAATTTAATGACATTCGGACTTCGAACAACTGTCAAAAACTCAGACGTGTCAGTTAACTTTTCTGATTAATTGTATAGGTGTAAATCGCCCATTGTAACCCACATACCTATGACCCACTAGTCCCTCATGACAGTCCAACCTGACCCACACACCTATGACCCATAAGTAACTCACTATGTTCCACACCAACCCACACACCCACAAATCACAAGTTGTCCACTATAATCCACATTGATTCACTTTGACCCACACACCAATGACACACATTGATCCAAGAGTCACCCACTATGAGCCATAAGTTAGTCATAAGTCTCTAGTGATCCACCACGTTCCACAATCGGCCTCCAGGCCCCACAATCGACCCCCCACGTCCCACAATCGACCCTCCAAACCCCACAATCGACCCACCACGTTCCAAAATCGCCCCCCCCCCCCCCCCGCCCCACAATCGGCCCGCCACGCCACAATCGGCCCACCTGCTCGCACGGTATCGGCCCGGGCAGCAGCGCCGGGAACATCTTGTTGTTGCTGTCGCAGCATTGACCCATACACCCATAGCTTACAAGTAACCCTTTATGACCCACACTGAACTACGACCACAAGCGACCCCCCACACCCCACAAACAGCCCCCACGCCCTACAATCGACCCCCCACGCATCCAAGTCGGCCCCCACGTCACAATCGACCTCCCACGCCCAACAGTGGCCCTCCTCCCACGCCCCATAAGGGACCCCCCACTTCCCACAATCGCCTCCCCACGCCCCACAATCGGCCCGCCACGCCACAATCGGCCCACCTGCTCGCACGGTATCGGGCCGGGCAGCAGCGCCGGGAACATCTTGCTGTTGCTGTCGCAGCATTGACCCATACACCCATAGCTTACAAGTAACCCTTTATGACCCACACTGAACTACGACCACAAGCGACCCCCCACACCCCACAAACAGCCCCCACGCCCTACAATCGACCCCCCACGCATCCAAGTCGGCCCCCACGTCACAATCGACCTCCCACGCCCAACAGTGGCCCTCCTCCCACGCCCCATAAGGGACCCCCCACTTCCCACAATCGCCTCCCCACGCCCCACAATCGGCCCGCCACGCCACAATCGGCCCACCTGCTCGCACGGTATCGGGCCGGGCAGCAGCGCCGGGAACATCTTGCTGTTGCTGTCGCAGCTCGACGTGCGCGTGCGGCGCGGCGCGCGCGTCTTACGCAGCTTTATCTGTTTTGGCTCTTTCTGTCTGGGGGTGAGAGAGAGAGAGAGGGCTGTTATAACTCTGGTTGTGCTGGCAAGGCGTTAGGATCTCTAAGACATTGAGATTGTGCAATGCAAAAAAATAACCGACTTCAAAATCGATATCTTAAAAATTACCCGTCAGGTGTACGATACAGATAACGTAAGTAAAGCTGCCCTCGCTTCGCTTCGGGAAACCAGCCCCTTAGTAGAATATACCTCTCAGAAGGCTGATTTCTTCCGACTTGACAGTCGTCTTTATATTATGACCAAATTATAAAAATATCTCTATAAATTTTAACTTATTAAGTTATTCCGATATCAAAGCTATATTACTCCAAAGTTTCATGATACGACACACATCCATACAAACTTTCGCATTTATAATATTATATAGTAGGATAGTAGGATTCCATTGTAATCGCTTACTTGTCCCCAGTATTGTGTTTTGCGGAGACGCTGAGGTGCCGCTTGTGTGCCTCCGGGGACACGAAGCGGACGTTGCACAGCTCGCAGAACGGCCCGTCCTCTGGTATCTGTGGAAATTATGTAACTTTTAAACAATAACCGGCCAAGTGCAGGTCGGACTCGCGCACAAATGGTTCCGCACCATTATGTATAAAAACGCCAAAAAAATCTGGTCTGTTGTATAAAAGCCTCACTTAAATATTTAATTGTTTTATTGTAGCCACATATTACGCACAACGCCATCTCTTGGACCGAAAGGTAACTAAACTATCGCTGAGGCGTCGAAAGTATGGGTGTCCACTTAAATATTTATTTCATTCTGTTTTTAGTATTTGTTGTTGTAGCGGCAAGAGAAATACATCATCTGTGAAAATTTCAACTGTGTAACTATTACGGTTCATGAGATACAGCCTGGTGACAGACGGACGGACCGACAGACGGACTGCGAAGTCTCAGTAATAGGGTCCCGTTTTACCTTTTGGGTACGGAACCCTAATAACCAACTTAATGACATATTGATGTATGACGCAGTCGGGTAAAAATTGCTTACCTTTATGAAACAAATTGAATTGAATTTATTATTGCATCGGCCAATGGACTGGAAGAGAGATATAGTAGTCACAAGCCGAACTATTGCCTCTCTATCGCTTGTTCCGCGCTCTCTTTTGCGCGCTCGGTTCAGGCGTAACGTGACACCTTTCCGTGCATGCAGCCGGTGTTTATTGATTCATTAATGTCACCACATCAAAAAAAATCGACAAATAATAAATGAGAACATCATAAACCTACTTGTAATCATTCAATTTATCATTAAGGATAACTCAAAAATCACAGTGGGTGTCATGGGAAGATAGACATACCTGCGTGTTCTCCAATCGATGTTTAAGTTTCTTGTGCAGTTCAATCCCTTTTTCGCTTACAAACGAGTATCCACACAACTGACACACGAAGTCTGATGGATGCTTGATGCGGACGTGGCCCATGTACGTCGTGAACTTGCTGCGGGATAAGGGTACCAGTTAGTGCTGAGTTACGTGATAAAAGCGACTTTATTACCTGTACTTAAAGTTTTTTTTGGGTTGTCAGCAAAAGTTACTCACAGAATTTTAAATTTTAAAATGTTTGCGAGTCGTGAACTTGCTTAATACGAATACCTTATGGCCTATGTACGCCGTGAACTTGCTGCGGAATAAGGGTACTAGTTAGTGCTGAGTTACGTGACAAAAGCGACTTTATTACCTGTAGTTAAAGTTTAATTTCCGTTGTCAGCAAAAGTTACTCACAGAATTTTAAATTTGAAAATGATTGCATATCTCACTAACGGTTCAATTGATTTGGGTGCGTTTTTCACTAATATATTGTGACAAGTTCCACTTGTTTGTTTTATGTAAATCGCTTCATAAATAAAAAAGTTAGGTCAGTTTATAGAATCACGCCCAGTAATCTTCGAATGTTACTAAGGGACTTCCCGAAGCGAAGCGACGGCGGATTTACTAATGTAAATCGTCTGTCTGTCTGTCTTGTCGGCCTTAGTTGTCATGGGTGGCAACGGAGGGTACTGCATGCTCGTTTGTTATCTTAATCTAAATATATATTATATAATTCAAAGGTGACAGACTGACTGACATAGTGATCTATCGGATCGGGCTGAAATTTGGCATGCAGATAGCCACTATGATGTAGACATCCGCTAAGAAAGGAATTTTCAAAATTCATCCCCTATGGGAGTGAAATAGGGGGGTGAAGTTAAAACGATTTGCACGCGGGCGGAAGCTAGGTCTATAAAAAAGGCTAAACAAATAGTACTCACAGAAACTCCTCTTGACAATGCGGACACCGGTATTTTGTTCCCTTGTGCCATCGCTCGTGCAGTCTCGCCGTCTGTCTGCAAGCGAATATTTAATACATGTATGTCAATGTAACAATTTAACGAGAGGAAAGGGGAAGGGAGAGGAAGGGAAAGAAACGAGGGGAGGGAGAAGCGGGAGAGAAGAGAGGAGATATAGAGGGAAGAGGGAGGTGGAGTTAAAAATAAATTCTTATTACAATATCTTGTTCAAAGACTGAATAACTTGCTAACATTCTGTGTCACTAAGATATCCAGCGTGTCACTAAGATATCCAGCGTGTCATTAAGATATCCAGCGTGTCACTAAGATATCCAGCGTGTCATTAAGATATCCAGCGTGACACTAAGATATCCAGCGTGTCAGATATCCAGCGTGTCACTACGATATCCAGCGTGTCACTAAGATATCCAGCGTGTCAGATATCCAGCGTGTCACTAAGATATCCAGCGTGTCATTAAGATATCCAGCGTGACACTAAGATATCCAGCGTGTCAGATATCCAGCGTGTCACTACGATATCCAGCGTGTCACTAAGATATCCAGCGTGTCAGATATCCAGCGTGTCACTAAGATATTCAGCGTGTCAATAGGATATTTGACTACCTGGATGGCGCAATGGTTAACATCGCTGTTCCGAGGGTCCTGGGTTCATTTCCAGCGAGGCGGAGATTTCTGTGATGAGTTTAAATTTCCGTTCTGGGTCTGGGTGTGTCCCCTTGTCTATTGATGTCCATGGCATCCAGGACACAGGGAATCCTAGTGTGGGGCTGTGAGTGTGTAGCGTTATTTATTTATTACTAGCTGACCCGGCAGACGTCGTTCTGCAACATATTGTTTGACGTGTGTTTGACGGCAGACGGACAGACGGACAGACGGACAGACGGACAGACGGACAGACGGACAGACGGACAGACGGGCGTACCTGTGCGTGGTGACGTAGGGGCACTGGTTGCAGCTGAAGCGCTGCGTGTGGTGCGCGGTGACGTGCTTGCGCAGCGCGTGCGGGTGTTTGACGGCAGACGGACAGACGGACAGACGGGCGTACCTGTGCGTGGTGACGTAGGGGCACTGGTTGCAGCTGAAGCGCTGCGTGTGGTGCGCGGTGACGTGCTTGCGCAGCGCGTGCGGGTGTTTGACGGCAGACGGACAGACGGACAGACGGGCGTACCTGTGCGTGGTGACGTAGGGGCACTGGTTGCAGCTGAAGCGCTGCGTGTGGTGCGCGGTGACGTGCTTGCGCAGCGCGTGCGGGTGTTTGACGGCAGACGGACAGACGGACAGACGGGCGTACCTGTGCGTGGTGACGTAGGGGCACTGGTTGCAGCTGAAGCGCTGCGTGTGGTGCGCGGTGACGTGCTTGCGCAGCGCGTGCGGGTGTTTGACGGCAGACGGACAGACGGACAGACGGGCGTACCTGTGCGTGGTGACGTAGGGGCACTGGTTGCAGCTGAAGCGCTGCGTGTGGTGCGCGGTGACGTGCTTGCGCAGCGCGTGCGGGTGTTTGACGGCAGACGGACAGACGGGCGTACCTGTGCGTGGTGACGTAGGGGCACTGGTTGCAGCTGAAGCGCTGCGTGTGGTGCGCGGTCACGTGCTTGCGCAGCGCGTGCGGGTGTTTGACGGCAGACGGACAGACGGACAGACGGGCGTACCTGTGCGTGGTGACGTAGGGGCACTGGTTGCAGCTGAAGCGCTGCGTGTGGTGCGCGGTGACGTGCTTGCGCAGCGCGTGCGGGTGTTTGACGGCAGACGGACAGACGGACAGACGGGCGTACCTGTGCGTGGTGACGTAGGGGCACTGGTTGCAGCTGAAGCGCTGCGTGTGGTGCGCGGTGACGTGCTTGCGCAGCGCGTGCGGGTGTTTGACGGCAGACGGACAGACGGACAGACGGACAGACGGGCGTACCTGTGCGTGGTGACGTAGGGGCACTGGTTGCAGCTGAAGCGCTGCGTGTGGTGCGCGGTGACGTGCTTGCGCAGCGCGTGCGGGTGTTTGACGGCAGACGGACAGACGGACAGACGGGCGTACCTGTGCGTGGTGACGTAGGGGCACTGGTTGCAGCTGAAGCGCTGCGTGTGGTGCGCGGTGACGTGCTTGCGCAGCGCGTGCGGGTGTTTGACGGCAGACGGACAGACGGACAGACGGGCGTACCTGTGCGTGGTGACGTAGGGGCACTGGTTGCAGCTGAAGCGCTGCGTGTGGTGCGCGGTGACGTGCTTGCGCAGCGCGTGCGGGTGTTTGACGGCAGACGGACAGACGGACAGACGGGCGTACCTGTGCGTGGTGACGTAGGGGCACTGGTTGCAGCTGAAGCGCTGCGTGTGGTGCGCGGTGACGTGCTTGCGCAGCGCGTGCGGGTGTTTGACGGCAGACGGACAGACGGACAGACGGGCGTACCTGTGCGTGGTGACGTAGGGGCACTGGTTGCAGCTGAAGCGCTGCGTGTGGTGCGCGGTGACGTGCTTGCGCAGCGCGTGCGGGTGTTTGACGGCAGACGGACAGACGGGCGTACCTGTGCGTGGTGACGTAGGGGCACTGGTTGCAGCTGAAGCGCTGCGTGTGGTGCGCGGTGACGTGCTTGCGCAGCGCGTGCGGGTGTTTGACGGCAGACGGACAGACGGACAGACGGGCGTACCTGTGCGTGGTGACGTAGGGGCACTGGTTGCAGCTGAAGCGCTGCGTGTGGTGCGCGGTGACGTGCTTGCGCAGCGCGTGCGGGTGTTTGACGGCAGACGGACAGACGGACAGACGGGCGTACCTGTGCGTGGTGACGTAGGGGCACTGGTTGCAGCTGAAGCGCTGCGTGTGGTGCGCGGTGACGTGCTTGCGCAGCGCGTGCGGGTGTTTGACGGCAGACGGACAGACGGGCGTACCTGTGCGTGGTGACGTAGGGGCACTGGTTGCAGCTGAAGCGCTGCGTGTGGTGCGCGGTCACGTGCTTGCGCAGCGCGTGCGGGTGTTTGACGGCAGACGGACAGACGGACAGACGGGCGTACCTGTGCGTGGTGACGTAGGGGCACTGGTTGCAGCTGAAGCGCTGCGTGTGGTGCGCGGTGACGTGCTTGCGCAGCGCGTGCGGGTGTTTGACGGCAGACGGACAGACGGACAGACGGGCGTACCTGTGCGTGGTGACGTAGGGGCACTGGTTGCAGCTGAAGCGCTGCGTGTGGTGCGCGGTGACGTGCTTGCGCAGCGCGTGCGGGTGTTTGACGGCAGACGGACAGACGGACAGACGGACAGACGGGCGTACCTGTGCGTGGTGACGTAGGGGCACTGGTTGCAGCTGAAGCGCTGCGTGTGGTGCGCGGTGACGTGCTTGCGCAGCGCGTGCGGGTGTTTGACGGCAGACGGACAGACGGACAGACGGGCGTACCTGTGCGTGGTGACGTAGGGGCACTGGTTGCAGCTGAAGCGCTGCGTGTGGTGCGCGGTGACGTGCTTGCGCAGCGCGTGCGGGTGTTTGACGACAGACGGACAGACGGACAGACGGGCGTACCTGTGCGTGGTGACGTAGGGGCACTGGTTGCAGCTGAAGCGCTGCGTGTGGTGCGCGGTGACGTGCTTGCGCAGCGCGTGCGGGTGTTTGACGGCAGACGGACAGACGGACAGACGGGCGTACCTGTGCGTGGTGACGTAGGGGCACTGGTTGCAGCTGAAGCGCTGCGTGTGGTGCGCGGTGACGTGCTTGCGCAGCGCGTGCGGGTGTTTGACGGCAGACGGACAGACGGGCGTACCTGTGCGTGGTGACGTAGGGGCACTGGTTGCAGCTGAAGCGCTGCGTGTGGTGCGCGGTGACGTGCTTGCGCAGCGCGTGCGGGTGTTTGACGGCAGACGGACAGACGGACAGACGGGCGTACCTGTGCGTGGTGACGTAGGGGCACTGGTTGCAGCTGAAGCGCTGCGTGTGGTGCGCGGTGACGTGCTTGCGCAGCGCGTGCGGGTGTTTGACGGCAGACGGACAGACGGACAGACGGGCGTACCTGTGCGTGGTGACGTAGGGGCACTGGTTGCAGCTGAAGCGCTGCGTGTGGTGCGCGGTGACGTGCTTGCGCAGCGCGTGCGGGTGTTTGACGGCAGACGGACAGACGGACAGACGGACAGACGGGCGTACCTGTGCGTGGTGACGTAGGGGCACTGGTTGCAGCTGAAACGCTGCGTGTGGTGCGCGGTGACGTGCTTGCGCAGCGCGTGCGGGTGCTTGAAGTGCGTCTTGCAGATGCTGCACTCGTGCTCGCCGCACTCCTATGATAGGAAAAAGGTATATTTGTATGTATTTGTAGTATATGGATACAGAGAAAATGTTATAACTGTAAATTAAACATTTGTACCCCTTACGTTATGTATAGTATAATTATGTAGTAGCAAGTGCACAGTAATAAAATTATATTAAACGTATTTAATGTCAATTAGTTTTCCTTTATCAAATGGACAACGTGGATAACGTATTATCAAACACGTTAAATTAATTATTACTGTAAATTGAAAAATATGAATAACCTCTGACGTTTTGTATAGCCCCATCGAGTAGTGAGTGAACTTTAGTGAAATCATATTACAATTTCATTAATTTCAATTAGTTTTCCTTTATCAAATAGATCATTATAATTGTTCATGCACGATATTTAAATGGCGTTGAAATGCCAAATGCCTTATATCATTTGGGAAAAAAAGCGATATTCTTCAAACCGGATGACCAATTTCTAACAAACACAAGCAGTGTCCAATATTTCGTGATGAAAGAGTGAATTTTCACTTTTATACATATAATATTTCACGATAAACTAACAGCCATGTTCCCAACGCAGCATACACCAACAACTCACATTGGAATGCCTCATCATGTGCCCGCTGAAGGCGTCGGCGTCCAGAAATCCTTTGTAACAGACGGTACACTTGAACGCCGAGTTCTTATAGTTGGACGTCTCGCGTCTCTTCTCTATCTCTGCTATCTGAAACAATATAAATAGACTTCAACATCAACTAATAGAGATAACTCTAAAAATACTCGACAGATGTCACTGTATGCAACTAATAGAGATAACTCTAAAAATACTCGACAGATGTCACTGTATCAACATCGATCAGTAGAGATAACTCAAGAAATACTCGCCAGGTGTCGCGTGTCAACACCGACCAGTAGACACAACAGATACAGTGTATATGTATATAGAACCATGACAAGCACCAGGATTCAAATAAAAATAAAATTGACTCATAAATCACTCGGCACAAAGTTATGAGGTAACTTCCAGGTGTGCAGGTACGTTATGTTTGATTAATGAAGCAAGTTATTACTAATTTTAATTCTACTCGTAATCTTCTTAATATATAAAACTTTTGTATTACCGAGTGATTGACTGACAGCCAACGCACAGCCGAAATTACTGAACGGAAGAAGCTGAAATTTGGCATGCATGTTCTTTGGGGAGTGTAGGGGAGCACTAAGATAGGATTCTTGGAAATTCCACCCCGAAGGGGATGAAATAGGGGGGTGAAGTTTAAACGAATTCCACGCGGGCGAAGCCTGCGGGTGGAAGCTACATACCTGTTCCTCCACAGTCAAGTCAGAGATAGTGAACAGCGTCTCGTTGAGGTCATCGTTGAGGAAAGGTTTCCTTCTCCTGTCGACCTTCGGAGTGACTTCCTTCGCCGGCTTCACCTTCTTCACCTTGCGACCCTTGCGCTTGGCCCTCTGCAGCGGCAGGCTGTCGTCTGACGAGTAGTCCTTGCCTGGGAACGAAGTGCGAGTTGCATTTGCGCATGTGGCTCTAGTATCGAGCAAAATTAACTCGACTTTTGGTTGCAAACAAAAAACACAAGTCGTGACACAAGTTTCGACCAATACATGACCACGACCGCAAGAAGAGTGCACGAGTAACTAACAAAATGGAATTTAGAAAAACCAATTTTTTTAGGGGTAAGTGCTTTGATTTTAATTTGAAAATTACAGTTATACCAATCAAAACTTACCAACAAAAGTATCCTCGTACACAGAGCCCAGATCACCATTGGTCTCCTCAGGTTTGAGGGTATCGGTGAACTCTTCCTGATTATCATTAAAGTCATCCTTCTCACACTTGATCCCGTCCAACACTGTGACTTCGTGTAACGAGAACTCGTTTATATCTGCCTGAAATTTGAAAATGAAATCTTATTCAAACTGCGCCTCATACATTTTTAATGTAATACCCACATACTTTAACTCTAGAGTCTATAGTCCCACTGTTACCGTTTTATAGGGTTCCGTAGTTAATGAATAGAAAGATAAAAATTTAAATTCGAAATTTAACATTCCAAAGTTGACATTCAATAGGGAGAAGTCGTTTAAAATGCAATTAAAACACACCCCCAAAATAGTACTTCCGGCCCTGTTATTAAAGTTAATTGTAGACTACCGACGAGAATTTAAAATGACGCAAGCGCAGGTAAACTTCGCCTACAAGCTAAATTGAACCGTGAGCACACCTAATAAGGTTTATTCAGCGGGGAGTGACAACTCCATAATTATTATGCTCTTTGTATACCGTGTTCATATCAAAATGCCGTAAGTGACCTTCGCTTACAAGCTAAATCAAACCGTGAGCACACGTAATAAGGTCTGTTCATGAATTACCGGTTCCTCAGACAACTCCTGATCCTCGTGCACGAGCTCCAAGTCGTACTTGTCCGGCGGGAGACGCGTCACGCCCAGACCCGAACAAAGCTGGTTTTGCTCGCGGTTTATCGACTTCACCGTCTCTAACGTTATCTGGAAATGGGGACACTTAGTTAAGTAAAGCTTGTTTTAATTTCGAACTTTTAATACATTTCAAATAATTTAATTTACAAAAACATAAGCGACTTCAATATCTACGAGTACAGATAACTCAAAAACTACCTGTCAGATGTGGCTCAAATTTATATGGGATCAGATGACTAGTTTTAGATTTCGATATAAAAAATATCAATATTGGTGCACCCAGTGCAAAGTTATGAGGTAACTCCTTTGAAGTTAATTAAGAAATATACTCACATAGTCATGCTTCTTATCAATCTCCACCAGGATCGTATGAGCACGAAGACTTCTCGTCCGGAACCGGATACAGTTGAGCAGGCGATGCGCGCACTCGCCGCATAGATACGGCGGGAGATGGTCTTCGTTCTCTATCTGAAATGTTTACAGACAGACAATTAATATTACTGTAAATCGAAATTTGAAAACACTCCCACGTTTTGTACAGCCCCATCTAGTTTACTAAGAGTGAACTATAATAAATCCTTATTACAATTTCATTAATATCAAAATTAGCCTTTCTCCATCGATAATTGATCACTGCACGCCGTCTAGATGGCGCTAAAATGCGAAATGCTTTACATAATTTTAGAAAAGAGCCGATTTTCGGTGTATAATGTAGTTCGTCTTACCGAAAACCCGGTGAGGATCTCGTAAGCCTGCTCCAAATTCTTGTAAACTGTCATGGGGTAGAGCCGGCAGTCCGTCACAAAGCATATTCTGCAGACCTGGAAATTAAAATATCTATGTATGTTGATATAAATTATGTTAAAGCAAAATTATATTCAATATCTTCTGGTACAAAACTTAGAACATCATCAAATTAATTGAAGTCAATAAAACACCCAATGGTACACCCAATAAAAACATACCAGTTAAAACCAATAAAAAAATTAAAAAACAAAGCAGTACCTATTGATCAATAATAAATGACAGTTTCTCACCTTGACATCACCAGGAGTAATCAAATAATCGCATCTTGGAATGTTCTGAAAAAATAACATTGTAATATTAAAGAACTACATTTCACATCTACATTCCTGTCCACTTTTTAATCTTGAGTCTTGAATAGAGAAAGGGCAAATGTCTCAAGTAGCTAGCCAGACAATATTCAACCCTCCCTTATCAGCTTAAAGTCACAAATCCTTCGCAAACTACCTTCATAACGACCAGCACAGCACCGGCCCGCACCTTCCATAGCCCACTAGATTCCTGCCTTTACTTTTCACTCTTAAGTAGAGAAAGGGCAGATGTCTCAAGTAGATAGCTAGCCAGGCAATATTCAACTCACCGACATAACTTTAAAGTCACAAATTACGACCTACCTGCATAACGATTGGCACGGCACCGGCTCGGACCTTCCGCAGCCCGCTCCGGGTCACATACAGGTCGTCGGAGAGGAAGTGGTTGGAGCAGACGGCGCTGCGCTCGCGCGGCTGCCAGCCCTCCTTGTCCAGGGCTTTGAGCCAGGCTTGACGGAGGGACGGCTCCGTGGGGAATCTGGGTGACGGTTACATACTAAAATTGTAAAGCATGTAAAACCATACTAAGTTTGCGTTGTAATGGAATCCTATTAATATTATAAACGCAAAAGTTTGTAAGTATGTTTGTTACTCTTGCACATAAAAACTACTGAATGGAATTTAATGAAAAGGAGACAGACAACTTTATTTCATGATTCACATCATTTTCCGTAAAAATGGAATACTTATGCACAATGTGGTAACAATATCCTCGATCTAAAAAGCGATGTCTCATGCATGTTCATATTCCAGGCCCAAGGTCCTAAAGAAAGTTGCTGGTCTCCTTTACAATAATATAGCTCATACATAAGAATGGGCTAAATTTTATCCCAAGATTCCTTTGGCAGCGAGACCTACACGGCTGATACCAACAGGTCCCGAAGCGAAGGCGGTTTACAAATTCGATATAATTGAATCTCGTTAAAATACCAACTTTCCAGCCCTGTGATTTAGGCACAGTAGATTGATGGCGAGAATTAAAATGTCGTAAGTAAATTTAGCTTACAAACTAAATTGAGCATTGAGCAGAGGTAATAACTTTGATTTATAAGGGAATGACAGTTCCATATCCTCAGCTATTCAAGTATAGACTGCAGATTTAATAGAGGTCAACAAACAATCTCATTCTAAGTGGTCACAGTAGCCTATGGATATCAACAACACCAAAAACAGCAGGAAAGGACTGGACTTGGCTTTTGGCAGCTAACTGTGCAATTGAAGTCGCTAGCCAGCCAGCCTTATAAAAATATCAGTTATATTGTAGTAAACATGACTGATTACTTCCAAAACTACCATACATGTTTTACTCACATATGAAAGGTAATGCCCTGAGACTTGGACGTTCGTCGGGAGTCATGTTTGCAAGAAGGTACGATACACCGCATCGCATAATAAACTATGTTATATTATTGAAGAGGCCCTCATTCGGTCTCCAGTGGATAAAGTATGCAACATATCATTTACAATAACTTCAAAAACCTTTAAACTGCCATTATTTCTTGTAAAAACAAACAATAGTTTGAGAATCAATTTGTGAAGTTTGTGGGTAATTGACAGATTGATTGAGTTTGAGTCAAACTGTTTGACAATAAACTGACATTAGTGACCGCTTACATTTGTGACAGTGTTGCCATAGACATCTTCATCGTTTTCCATTGTAAACGGCGAAAAACATGCAGATGCAGCACAAACATTCTTAAAATAAAGGTAATTTTACGTCGAAATAAATTAAGAAAATAGTTATTTTCATAAATGCAGGTGACTTTGTAGACTAGAGTCGTCCATACTTCCCAAAAGCGGATATTGTTAGCAGTTGGAATGCTAATAATAATAAGAATGCTAATGGCAAAAATATCTTGACTTGAGCTTTTCCAAGCTTCGGTCTGGTTTTAATGATTGGATAGCAGTAACATCACGCGACATTGTATACCCACTAATTACTAAACTTCATCAATCCGCCCTGGAAAAGTGTGGTGGGGAATGCTTTAGACCTCACCGTGAAGGAGAAAGATCTGCTCAGCATCGGGCCACTAATAGGTTGAGAAACCAAGACATTAAAAACTATTTTGTTCAAAATCATTTATTATAAAACATAACTAACTGTAATACCAGTAACAAATAATAAAATACTGTTAACAAAATGCGATAGATGCATGCAATCTTACACAGATTTACAAAAGGAGCTGGAACTTAAGTCATAGAGATACAGATAGAGATGGAAAGCCCGCGTTTAAACTGATTTTCGAGTAGAAAGAGAGAGAAGACTGCGGTTCCAAGTCATTGTGTAACTTGACAATCTTTTCTCTCTTTCCTACCGTTGACAGTTTCCACTTATAAGTACCAAGTTTTCACAGTACAAACTTGCGAACTACAACAGATGAAGAATCAATATGTCTCTTTCTCTCAAACAAGTAGTCAATCAGGGTAACTTTGATACATCACCGCTGTATTTTCTTTAAAAACTCTTACTATTTCGCTTATAAGATAAAAGTTATGAGTTAATCAGTGCTCTCGGGCTGGTTTTCATATTGCCGAATTATAAAATGTCTTTAAAAATGACAAAATATATAAAGAAATTGCAATTTTGTTGTGTGTCAAAGTTACCACCCCTATATGGGTAACTTTGACACCGAAGCTTTCTACCTTCCTAATACCTTACTTATGGTTTTGATTTAACATTTATTATGAAGGTGATATCCTGTATTATGACAAGACAACAAAAAAAGTAGTTTATTATAAAGGGTTAGAACAGTACAGGCGCCCGAGCTTCGAGGTTGAAAAAACAAAATGGCTGCCATTTTATCATGGACGGGGCATCACCCTTGTCTCCGACACTGGTGACCACATTGTATACTACGAGATTCCATCCATTTAATTTTTGGGAAAATACAGAAGTCCCGAGGCCCTTGGATGTTTGACTAACACTAAAATTGGTAAAACGCATACAAAGTCAGGGTTAATAATTGACACCGTCAAAGTTACCCAGAATTTGTTCAAAATCTGACTTACCGGTATTATTTGTAATTTTAACGAAGATGCAATTGAAAATTAATAAAAATTGTTTACGTATCGAAAGTAGACATATGAAAGATTGTATTATATTATAACACACCTTGATAGCATTAAAGTTTTGAGAGATATCTAAAAAGTTTTACGTCGGAAAAAAACACGAAAAGTTTCGCACGTTTTTGAAAGAAAGTTTTTATACTTTGTTTGAAAACCACTTTTTATTTAAGATTACGTTAACGACGTTCATTAAGTACATAAAATGTAATAAATAAATTTTATGCGCCAAATGCTTTTCACGTAAAAAATAAAAAAACTATTTTGGGAGCAGACTGTCAAAGTTACCCTAAAGAGTCAAAGTTACCCCGATTGACTGTATTTGATTTTGTTCGGCGACTCTTTTACTCAGTTTTTCAAGTGCATTCACCCAAAAATTATACTTAAAATATGACTGTCAACTTATGATTAAAATATCTTATATTAATTAAATCTACAGCGCCTGTATCGGCTCCAACCCTTGTTCCTCTGCTTCCTCGTCAAACTCCACTTCTTCATCCAACACATCAGCTTCCTGAAATCGGAGAAACAAATATTAAGTGGTTTTGTCCAGTTTTAACCAGTCGTAACTAGTTTTGCTGTGTTTCAGGGGGTTTAAACATTTAAGTATCGTATTTAAAGACTTAGGTACCGTAGATAGAAACTAAATAATAATCAAATAGTTCATGTTTTGTGTCTGTCAGTCACTATTAGGACCACCACGACCCGAATGGCGCAATGGTTAACACGCCGGATCGCTATTCCGAGGATCCTGGGTTCGATTCCCAGTGAGGCGGAAATTTGAATGAGTTTAAATTTCCGATCTCGGTCTGGGTATAATTATGTCTTTGCCTTGTGTGTTGTCCATGGCACCCACGACACAGGGAATCCTAGTGTAGGGCTATGAGTGTGTAGCGTTATTTATCATTTATTTATTTATTTATTAGGCGTTTTAAATATATAGATCAGAGGTGCCCATACTTTTTGCTGTGAAGATCGACTTGAGAAAAAATTAAGGGTTTAAGATCGACTGCTTTATTTTTATGTATTTTTTTTGTCATTTATTTTTATGTTGTAATAATAAGTACCTAATTATTAATGATTAGATTTATAATATGTTTACAATCAAACAGTTTTACATAGTTTCTTACTCTTTACACACATTTGTACATAAAAAATATTATTAAAAAAAGAAAGCACTCTCTTACGCTATCGTAACTTTAGGCACTACGCACGCGGTCATAGCGTCGCCGCGTCGCCTGTCGACATCGTCCGTCAGTCCGTCACAGAAATAAATGAATTGAAACAAAAACAATCGGAATGCTCAGTAGGTAATTTATAAATTTGCGAAAATAAAATCTTGTACTTGCTTAATCCTCTAAGATCGACCGTGAAACCTCTTGCGATCGACCGTTTGGGCACCACTGATATAGATGCTATTGATACCTGATACTGCTGGTACTCGGAGATAAGGTCAGCCATGTTGCTGGCAGCCTCCGTGAATTCCATTTCGTCCATACCCTCGCCAGTGTACCAGTGGAGGAAAGCCTGGAAGGTTTTTTCAATAATAAATTACCCTGTAGCCTAGTTGGTAGCGACCCTGCCTGCGACGCGAGGGGTCCCGGGTTCGATTCCCGGCCGGGGCAGATATTTATGTGGCAGATAAATATTTGTACTCGGGTCATGGGTGTAATTGTGATGTGTTATATGTGTAGTCCATGCCACCCGCGACACAGGTACCTAGTAACCTACTGCGGGGGTATGAGTGTGTTAGCGTTTATTTATTTATTTATTTAATTTATATCCTTCAGTGACTACATTATCCATACGTCTTTTTTGACCCAACAATGCCTAATGCAGTTAAGTGTTACTGTTGTCTATGGTCGGGGATGACCACTTGTATGAGTTAATCTGTGTGTATGTTGTTTTGTAGTTTACAAGCGAAAATGTTTTCAAAGATGCGAGTCTCGTAAAGAGATGAGAGAGATACAGATAATAGATAAAAATAAAATAGTGGCCGATCGTGTCTCTCGCTTGCACACTCGGCTCACGAGAAACATAAGTATGAGTCATACTTTTTCGTGCATGCAGCCGACATTCATCAATTAATAAGCCATTAAGTACCACGTCAAAAAGAGTATTCTTTTATATATAAAGCTTCGGGACCCGTAGGTAAAAGCCGCGTAGGTCCCGCTCCGGTAGGAATCTCAGCTAAAAAGTAAATTACATGTAGTATTTAATAGCGTGATTCAGAACTTGCAAATGAATTTTACTAACGCCATCTATTAACAACTCCGGAACTAAATATCTAGCAACTAACAAAACATCGATCTTCCCATGGGAATGAGATGTTTTTCCGCGGTAAAAAGTAGCCTACGTCATTCTACACCCTCCTAACTATCCCCACACACATAAACCATGTCATATAATAGCCATTTTGCGACGTGAAAGAGTCACAAACAAACAAACAAACGCACTTTCACATTTATAATATTAGTAAGGATAAGGATTTCATGTTTCGCTTACCCGTCGTCTAAACATAGCAGTGAACTGCTCAGAGATCCGTTTGAAGATCTCCTGGATGGCGGTGGAGTTGCCGACGAACGTGGCGGACATCTTGAGACCGCGCGGAGGTATATCGCACACAGACACCTTCAGGTTGTTCGGGATCCATTCCACGAAGTAGCTGGAATGGAGTTTTTTTTTATTTACAGGCCTTACAGGTCTACCTGGGGGCGCCAGCTCATAGCCCGGCGGCTTGCGTCGATTCTAAGCGATCGACAAAGTTAAGCAACAGCGGGCGCGGTCGGTAGTCGGATGGGTGACCGCTAGTGGCTAAATATCTTGAGCGCTTCCGTGCTTCGGAGGGCACGTTAAGCCGTCGGTCCCGGTTGTTATCGATTGATAGCAGTCGTTAAGCCATATCGGAGGCCTTCGGGCGGCTTGAAAACTTTCGACACTGGGTTGGCCACTAACCCCTCCACCAACCCGCATTGGAGCAGCGTGGCTCCACCACTCCTCCTCAGTAACGAGGAGAGACCCGTGCTCAGTAGTGGGCCATTAGTGGGTTGTAGCTTAGCTTTTTAGCTCTTAGCAGGTCTTATTATAGGCTTTACTTACAGGCCTTATTTCTGTTAAGAGATCTGTAAACATTGGTTCCAGGAATATTTTTTAAGAGTGAGAGCGCGTTTTAGAATGAAAAGAGCAGAAATTACTTATGTGTAGAGAAAAAGGCGAAATGAGACCGACGACTAGAGGATTAAAAATGATGAGCCTATACAGTTAATGGGATAAGGTAACACGCTTTTGGTTAAAAAGGTAAACTCTTTTCATGATTAATGGGGGCTTTACATTATACAATTTGCAGAGCGCTAACTGAGCTAGCGTGCTAAAATCGCATAGTGTATAGGCAGTTAGACAGTAACTGCTGCAGCATAATGTATGAAAACACTAGTTAGTGCACTGAGTTAGCGCTCCGCAAATTGTATAATGTAAAGCCCCCATTACATATGTTTAAGGTATAATTTGCATGAGTGAGACAGCGCTATACAGAGGAAAAGGGAAGAGAAACTATTTGAGTGTATAAAAAATCATCAGCGACCGCAGGACTTAAAGTGTGGATACAGATTATATAGTTTTGGGAAAAAAGTAACCTTATACCACCTTACGTAGTGTTCTGAATAGGGAATATAACGCAAAGCTCGGCGTAGATGGCATAGAGATATTACACTAGAGGGCAGAAGCCAGGCTTCAGAGCGTACCTCGGATAAAAAGAGACGAAATCTTTAGTAATCACCTTTCTCTTTCTGGCTCAGCGGGAATGGAGAGAGATAGGTAATTACCGTTATCGTTGTTTCTCTTTCTAACCGGGGGCGATTGCAATGTATGGACAGCCGTATGGCTCACCCACTCTAGTGTAATATCTCTATGATGCTAATGCTGCACTCTGTCGTGAAAATTTGCAGTAACATCTCCTATCTAAAATGATGCATACAGATAATAACATCTGTGACCAAAAACCCCAATATTACCTGGAGTTCTTGTTCTGTATGTTGAGGACCTGGTCGTCCACCTCGCGCATGGACATGTGGCCGCGGAACATGGTGGCCACGGTGAGGTACCGCCCGTGGCGCGGGTCCGCCGCCGTCATCATGTTCGCCGGGTTGAACATCTAGTAGAATGTACCAATTGATTAGTGTGCTAGGTCTCCGCTACATGGCGCTTTTAGTTTCTGCTACTGACCGACAGATGGCGCTAGTAGTAGTTCGGTTGGTTTTGATCATTGATAAATTAAAATTTAATTGTGGTACTTTGAATTTTAATGTAATGAAGTTTTGAAAGGTTTTCACTTAAACTTTTAAAAGTCAAACTACGAAGCGTTGCAAGAATTTTCCGAGGAGTTACCTTCCGCCAATTAAGACAAGAGACGCCTTTTTGTTCTTTACTTTTATCTACCCGATGTTAATTTTAGAATATTCTGCCAAGTGGAAGCCTACTCATGGAATTATTAATCCACTAGTCATCGTTAAAGCAAATACTGTACTAGCTTACTAACCTGGCTCATGAGCTCCGCGACTGTTTGAGGGCGGTAGTTGAAAGAATTCCTGGCTGTGAGCGGTGCGAATCCTGCAATGTGTTACGTGTTATTAACCTTTATTAGTATAATGACCCTGCTAATATTTAATCGTCTAGAGGCTCTTTGGCAAAGGGAGATCTCCCGCCAGGCGAGACGACGTGCCTGGGGGGCAGCCGGGCCCCGAGTGAATGTACTCGAGGCGTGGTATATATGCCAGCGATGTAGAAATCTTCGATAGCGCGTTTCAGGCTTCGGTGACGTCAGTCACCGTGTGACGTGTGAGCGGTGTCGCCACAGCTCCATCCATATTTTATATCTACGGTTAAGTCGCCGTATTGCCACACTCCGCCAAACCAAACTTTTGCTCTTAGTTCAGTTTAATTTGTAGGCAAAATTTAATAAAGTTGGCATTTGTGTGCCGTGCAATGAGGGTCGCCGTTTTTGCACTCACCAGTTGGCGTCACCGGCGAGTGAGGTCCTGCTGTCAAAGCCCACCCATACATAAACAGTGACAAGTGATATTCAGACAAGTGAGAAGTGACAGTGCCACAAACTTATCTGATCCGGTGGCCAAAATTGGAACTAATGCGAATGTTATACTGTTGTCAGACAAAGACAAAGACAGTAGCGCCCTTCTTACCGGGTCAGATAAGTTTGTGGCACTGACAGCCAGACCTCACTCTACACTAGCGCCTCTAACGGCGAATTCTCACGCCTTTACCCTCATTATAACGAATTCTAGATCGAATTCAATTGGAGTATAATCCCAAGACGTTCTCACTCTCTCACCTCTGCTCGGAGTGTTGAACAAAGAACTAGGTTACAGGTGTCTTTTGTCAGAAGTCAAAGGGCCATCCAGTTTAATCCAGAGGATGCTATAGGCTTGGTGGTAGGACTGAAGCCTTGCTAGCTATCAGACTACTGCTCTTGTCAGCCATAAAATGACTCGACGTGTAGCTGATGTCTTAAGAGCAAGAGTAGATACCCTCTTTCTTTCTTCATTATATTTATTTATTTATTTAACCTTTATTGACCACTATTTACAATATAACGGTACAAAAGGCGGGCTTAATGCTAATTGCATTCTCTACCAGCCAACCTTTAGGCCAAACAGAGAAACACAATGAGCGGTACTGGATGAAAAGAAAAAAAATATATGTATACATAACATGTCCACATACCATACCTAAATACATATACACATATTTACTTATATTAATACATACATATTATATATACATATATATATATTATATATACGTACATACATATATACAGCTATATTATAATCCTGCATGATGACGTATCAAAGCCATCTTAGTATTACTGATGACCTTAAGCGATGATGATCGCTTGCTATCAGGTGGATCGTCTGTTTATTTAGGGGTCAGAGCAGTGAATTTAAGGGATCTTGTTAAGATGGAAATAGATGTCACTCACCAGGCATGAAGAAGTGTAGCCTGGGGAAGGGCACCATATTGACGGCCAGCTTACGGAGATCCGCGTTCAGCTGACCAGGGAACCGAAGGCAAGTGGT
The DNA here is from genome assembly GCA_905404135.1 of Hesperia comma. NCBI lineage: Eukaryota > Metazoa > Arthropoda > Insecta > Lepidoptera > Hesperiidae > Hesperia > Hesperia comma. The sequence continues at coordinate 2,267,533 of FR990039.1, forward strand.
GACGCCTGACATTGTGAGCTGTAATCAAATTGGTTCATTCATTCCGGGGATACGGTGTCACACACAGACACACAGACAGACAGGTTAACCTTATAACACCCCTTTTTGCGTCGGGGGTTAAAAATACGAAACGTAAATCAACTTCCGTTCGTCTCACCCGATCACACTTTTCGTAACGCCTTCTTCTCTCACCAACTCCCCAAGTTAATCGTAACTACGTAACGAAGTTTTACTTCAAAAGCTTGTAAACTCACAGATGTCAAATGGTTCAAATCGCTATAGCTAGTGCTGCTAAGCCGCAGCGTCCGGAAGCAAATATTGTAGAGCGCCTCGTTGTCGATGCAGAAGTCTTTTTGTATCTATATCTGTATTCTCCACCAGTTGGTGCACTGACACAAGACAAGGACACACACCCAGACCGAAAACGGAAATTTAAACTCATCATTCAAATTGCCGCCTCGCTGGGAATCGAACCCAGGACCCTCGGAACAGCGATCGGCGTGTTAACCATTGCGCCATTCGGGTCGTCAAATATGTTGCAGGACGACGTCTGCCGGGTCAGCTAGTGTATATAGAAGGAGGGAACTCACCGACACCAAGTGGTTGAGATCGCCGTAGCTAGGGCTGGTGAGCCGCAGCGTCCGGAAGCAGATGTTGTAGAGCGCCTCGTTGTCGATACAGAACGTCATGTCCGTGTTCTCCACTAACTGGTGGACGGACAGCGTCGCGTTGTACGGCTCTAGCACCACCTCGCTCACCTGTGGACACAGGGTATAAGTAACAACCAATGATTTAAATATCTAGATTGAGCGTCGCCCTACAATGAAAACAAAAAACAAGGCAACATTATCAAGCATGTGTGCGTGTAGGCGATGTTTTTCGCGTTCATTTATTGTCTATGTGTGCGTAATCTGTGCGTTAAGATATAAAATTGGCTGCCAACTGTTGGCGGCAAATTTTTGACACGTTTTCGGGGATCGATGTTCCATCTAGATATTTAATACATCTTTGGTAACAACTGACTTCGACATTGATAAGTGGAGACAACTCAAAAAATTGGCATCGGATGTCGCTCAAATGTATTTGGAACTATTGTAACTAAACCATACATTGTGGCTATAAGTAACTCGTTATCGACTTTGACATGGATAGCTACAGATAACTCAAAAATTTTCCATTAGATTTCACTCAAATTAATGTGAGATCAGACGTTTAGCACTACCTTTCGAATCCATGAAGAATTATTAGAATCGGTTCATCCAGTCGAAAGCTCTGAGTTAACAAACGTAAAATAAATACAGCTGAATTAAGAAACTCCTTCTTTTCTGATGTCGGTTAAAAAATAACCAGCTTCAAAATCAATAAAACCACCTCGCTTAAATTAATCATAAATCAGATTTCGCGACATCTGTTACCGAGTAGCTGTAAACTTTAATGTTGACATTTAAAGCTTAGCGTAAATTGGTTGCCACAGCAATGAGGGTAACCGCGTGTGAATTTGGCGCTAGAGGCGCTAGTGCAGAGTGCGGTCTGGCTGTCAGTGCCACAAATTTATCTGACCCGGTAAGAAGGGCGCCACTGTCTTTGTCTGACAACAGTATAACAGCATTAGTTCCAATTTTGGCCACCGGGTCAGATAAGTTTGTGGCACTGTCGCTTCTCACTTGTCTGAATATCACTTGTCACTGTTTATGTATGGGTCGGCTTTGACAGCAAGATTTCACTCGCCGGTGACGCCAATTGGTGAGTACAAAAACGGCGACCCTCATTACTTTAATCTGTTACCTTCGGCGACGGGAAAACACTGAAGGTGGTCATGATGCGATCAGGGAACTCCTCGCGGATCTTGCTGAGCATCAGCGTACCCAGCCCGGAGCCGGTCCCGCCGCCCAGGGAATGGGTCAGTTGGAATCCTGGATGTTTGGAAAATGTTTAAAATTCAGTACAAAATATACAGGTCACTGTATTAAATTTTCTTAGACAGAACTCACAAAATTATATCTATCTACTAGCGACCTGCCCCGGCTTCGCACGGGTGCAATAATTATTTAATGGATGTTATTATACATATAAACCTTCCTCTTGAATCACTCTATCTATTAAAAAAACCGCATCAAAATCCGTTGCGTAGTTTTAAAGATTTAAGGACACAAAGGGACAGAGAAAGCGACTTTGTTTTAGTGTAGTTATGTAGTAGTGTAGTGATGTAGTGAGTAGTGATGATCTTACCCTGAAGACAGTCGCAGGACTCCGCTTCCTTCCTGATGACGTCCAGCACGGAGTCTACTAGCTCAGCGCCCTCTGTGTAGTGACCTTTGGCCCAGTTGTTACCTAAATCAAATGTTATAGGAAGTTTAATAAGGATATAGGTTTAGCGAGATTTAAAATTATGGAATTTGAACTACTGAACTATAATAATAGATCGGGTAAAAATGACAACAACTAGAAGATTATCTTGGTGGCTGAATGCTGAATTCAGCAAAATAGTGGTACATAGCTAATTGGGCTTCCCGGTAAGTAAATATTTAATACAAGCGGCATGCTTATTTATGCTAGCTTAAATACAAAAAAAATCTTCCATTTAGAGTCCTAAAACAAACACCCTAGCATAATCTTTCTATGTTTCCGCTACTGCCCAACAGATGGCACCACTAGTCGGTACTCACCAGCGCCGCTCTGTCCGAACACGAAGTTGTCTGGTCTGAACAGCTGCCCGTAGGGCCCGGAGCGTACCGAGTCCATGGTCCCTGGCTCCAGGTCCACCAGGACCGCGCGAGGGACGTATTTACCTGAAATCAGAGTAGGTAAATATTAGCGTACAAATGGTTTTAATCCATTAATTGGCAACTCGAAAAGTTTGTTGAACCCCATTTGTCATGGCGCCTCAATTCCAGGGTACCGCACTCACCGTTAATAAAAGTGTTGGGATTCTGGGTGTTGACATTTCGAGCGACGTGCAGTATCGGTGTCATCTGGAAGCTAAGGCCAAATTGGCCCCCAAAAAGCTTGCCGTCCTGAACCGGGCGAAGCAGTACCTCAATGCGAGGGATCTACTGACGCTTTATAAAGCTCAGGTCAGGCCTCATATGGAGTACTGTTCTTACCTTTGGGCAGGGGCGCCACAATACCAGCTTAATCCATTTGACGCCGTACAAAAGCGCACTGTTCGAGTTGTCAACGACCCACGAGTCATTAACAGGTTAGAACACCTAAGTCTAAGGAGAGATATAGGATGTCTCTGTGTGTTCTACCGACTTTACAACGGTGAGTGCTCAACGGTTGCACACTCGAGCTCATGCAGCTAGCGGCGAGCTTGGACAAGCATAATCTTAAATCAGAGGCCTTTGGATAGCATACGGCCTTGTGGTGGATTCATCACTGACTCCCCTAGACTTATTAGGTACAAAACATCCTCGAAAATCTTTTTTGAACAAACTCTCCATACTCTTACCTCCAGAAGCTTCGCTGTAGTACACATTGATGCGCTCCAGTTGCAGCGGGGAATCCCCCTTGTACATGCCGTTCTGGTCCACGCCATGTTCGTCCGATATCACCTCCCAAAACTAAATCAAGGAATTCTTTGATTAACGTACGCGAAGGACTGGGACAATTTGCCTGTGTCGGTGTTTCCATTAGATTATGTAGGTGTCTTTAAGTCAAAAGCGAACAGGTTTTTTCTAAGTTAGCAAGCTATAACAAGTAGGACTATACAAAATAAGTAGGACTGCGGTAATGAAAGATCTGGGTGTCACTTTTGATCGCAGACTTAATTTCAATGAGCACGTCACTACCATTGCAAAAGAATCGTTCCAGCGTTTATGATTTGTACTGAGGAATGCCCGTAGCTTTAGTGGTTATTGCGTATTACGGCTTTTATACAACGCGCTAGTCCATAGCAAACTGGAGGCTAGTTCATGCGTGTGGAGCCCACATCACTCCACCCACGAACTCCTACTAGAAAAAGTACAAAAGGCATTTCTTAGGCACCTTTACAATCATAAGTTTGGATATTACCCGCTCATGTACCCCACGGCCTTCCTCCTGGGGTGCCTCAATTACAACTCGCTGAAGACCAGGAGAGCCAAAAATCAATTAGTCATTATGTTTAAAATCCTTCGTGGTTTGATTGATGCTCTGTCCCTGCACAATGAGTTGGCTTGCTGGTACGTCCCGCCCGTTCAGGAGAAATACCTGTGTGCCAGGAAGCATAAACTCCTCGCTGTGCCATCTACTCGGACAGTTGCACACGCTAACTCCTTTATTCCGCGCGCGCTCTCTGCTCTCTGTGCTCTTTTGGAGGCCTTTCCCGACTTCGACTTGTTTGCGGATGGATGGAAGGCTGTTATGAGTGTGTGTTTGTAGTTCAGTGAAACCCTCTGAACAATACAATTTCTAGTTTTAATGCACTTACCAATAACTGATCTCATTGTTGTTTTAATATAATTATTATTGATTGGATTTTATTTATTTTTGTTATTATTGATTTAATTTTATAATTATTTTTATGTCTATGATGTTTTTAATTTAATTTTGTGTAATTTTTGTGGTGATTTTTCTGTTTGTGTTATCTTTTGAGTTGTTAGTGTAATTGGACTTGATGTCCGTTCTAGCTAACTATAAATAAATAAATTAAAAAAAGAAATGTGGTGTCGTGGGACACCAGGTAGGAACGAAATTCCTTCGGCTAATGTAGAATTGACACAATTTGCAAAAAAAATCGTTAATAGGAAATTCAGTATTTTAGGAAATAATAAATTACGTAAAATAAATTAAATTATCAACTAAAATAACAAAAACACAATAACAAAATAACGAAAAGAAAGAGGGAGAAAGAGAAAGGTATTATACACTACTCGCTTGTGTATACGACTGTCGCACCTGCGCACGTCTCATAACGGTTTTATTCCACGCATTTTTTATTTCTTACGGGTTTACTATCACATTTTTTTCAGTTCGGTCGCGCAGCAAAATCCCTATCTCCTCCAAGCCTGCCGTAAGGAACTTCGTTCCAATAAAAAATTATAAATGTGGTGTCGTGGGACACCAGGTAGGAACGAAGTTCCTTCGGCTAATGTAGAGTCGACACAATTTGCAAAAAAAAATCGTGCTCAATTTTATGTAGGTTTTCTTGATTTTCCTCTTAAATTTTGCTGATTAGTTTTTATTTAACAAAATAACGAAAAGAAAGAGGGAGAAAGAGAAAGGTATTATACACTATTCGCTTGTGTATACGATTGTCGCGCCTGCGCACGTCTCATTTAACGGTTTTATTCCACGCATTTTTTCTTACGGTTTTACTATCACATATTTTTCAGTTCGGTCGCGCAGCAAAATCCCTATCTCCTCCAAGCCTGCCGTAAGGAACTTCGTTCCAATAAATAAATCATAATTTATGACTACTTTGCCACTTAACATCGGTGGCTACGATCCAACGCTCGCAAGGCTAACTTATACAAGACAAAATAGACATCGGATTGAGCTAAAACAGCTTTGTCTAAGTCAAGAGCTAAAATTAAAAAGTTTATGTTTCCGTCTATTTAAAAACCGGCCAAGTGCGAGTTGGACTCGCGCACGAAGGGTTCCGTACCATTATGTATAAAACGCCAAAAAAATCTGGCCGGTTGTATGAAAGGTGAAAGCCTCACTTAAATATTTACTTTAGTTTTTGTAGCCACATATTAGCCGCAAGCAACGCCATCTCTTGGACCGACAGGTAACTAAAACGCCAAGCAACGCCATCTCTTGGAGCGGAAGGTATCGCTGAAGCGTCGAAGCCATATTTCGACTTAAATATTTATTTTATTCAGTGTTTTAGTATTTGTTGTTGTAGCGGCAACAGAAATACATCATCTGTGAAAATTTCAACTGTGTAACTATTACGGTTCATGAGATACAGTCTGGTGACAGACGGACGGACGGACGGACGGACGGACGGACAGCGAAGTCTCAGCAATAGGGTCCCGTTTTACCCTTTGGGTACGGAACCCTAATAAAATGGCGTCGTCGCACACGCCAAATAAACCAAAAATAAATTATACAAGGCTGTGAAAAACGTCAATAGGCCGGTAAAATTATCAATAAGTAGGTGCGTTAAATAGCGATAAGGTAAAGAGGAAATGTAGAGTGTATCTCGGCAGGATACATTTACTTTTAATATTTTTTCTCTATTTTACAATTTTTGATCATAAGCCACCTCTCCACTACCTCCTTACCTACCTACTTAATTTTATCTAGATAGTTTTCGAGATTTCGTGTTCACTGTGTGAGTTATATTTATCATTTAAGTACGTTTAACATGCGTCTTCTATGAACAAATGCTAATTTATGTACCGTTATAATTTTAATTTTCTATAATTAAGTACCTACGTCTATATAAATAAAGGACTTAGGGAGATAGGTACTTTAAAATGACTGCTGATTTTTACATTTTCATTGATTTTATTTAGTCTTAAGAATTGCTGACAAATTGTTCATAACACTATATGTAGGTACAGGAAATCCCAATTCTATCGTATAAGTTAACCTAACATTAATTTAATTATAAGTAAAACTAACCTTTGATCCAATTTGGTTGCCGCACTGGCCGACTTGAACATGAACTATTTCACGCATTTTATAAAAAATAAGAATAAATTTATTCACTCCAAATTCAAAAACAAAATACTGACGTGACGAAACCACCAATATTCCTAATTCAAACCACTCGATAGAAATGCTAAAGAATTATGAAACGACGAAACCTTACATTCGTTATCGTCTGTTCTGATATCTTTATCGGATTCCTCGAACACACGAATATAGTCGTAATGCAGTTTGATAAGCTAGTACATTATTGGTCAGCGTTAGTTGGCCTTCGAAAACTTAGAATAGGTGGAAAGTCAATTAAACAATGTTTTCATTTACGTAAGTTGCTAAATAGTCCTAGTAGGTCATTGGATGTGTTCTAATCTAATACAAATTTAATAAAAGGAGGTCAAAGCACTAAGGAGATATATGAATTGTCAATCCTCCTTTAATTTACCCGCAATTATTATTGTAAAAATAGCCCTGAAATCGGAGGCCAACTTATATTGGTCGAAATAATCAGTCATTGGTGGTCATAATCAAATTAATCACGATCAGGGCGTGGTTGCACGATTACGTGTAATATTGATTATACCTACCTCGTTAAAATACTTGTAATTATACTCTGGGGACTACAATTATATTTTTATTTTCATAAGATTTCACTATTCATTACTATTGTGTGTATGATATTGACACGATCATTAAAAGTAAACAGAACTCACAGACCACTATACTATATATACTACCTGACCACAATAATTAGGCGCATGACAGACATATGACAGATAAGCAGTTACGCGGGCCCCCACCACCCGCTCTAGCCCCGCGCGGCCCCTAGTGAGGCGCAGTCGTACATTAAAATCATTTTGACTAGGCTGATGTGAACTTCGTTCACGCGGGCTCACAATCAGACGTTACGTACGTCCCATTCTGATTTTGACGCCATGTCAGGGATCGAAGAGTTTGACATTGATTCTGAGTAAAATACCTACTCGTTAAAATAGAAAATAAAAATAGCAAGCTAAATAAGACAATTATTTTTCAAGAGGATCGGGAAGTAAAACTGTTATATTTTTTTTAAAGAATCATAGTAGTCAAGTAATATATTGTAATACTATCTTAATATATTATATTACTGTCTTAATATCTAATAAAGGGTATTCCTTTTCTGTTAATATACTATAATTATACTACAAGTACTACGTAATATAACTACGTAAGTAAGTATAAGAACTACGTAATATAGTACTAATTATATTACATAATATATAATATAATTAGTACTATATTCCGTAGCATTGTGCCTCCATTAAACATTCACCATGGTACTTTTGGTACTACTGCAGAATGTACTACGTATTCCCATCCCTAGTTCCAATGACGTCTTAACTGTCATGCGCCCAATTATATTTTGGTCGGCTAGGTAGTATCTAGTACTACCTGACCACAATAATTAGGCGCATGTCAGATAGCAGTCACGCGGGCCCCCCACCCCGCTCTAGCCCCGCGCGCCCCCTAGTGAGGCGCAGTCGTGTACAATTGTACATTAAGGTCATTTAGACTAGGCTGATGTGAACTTCGTTTTCCGAGATGTTTGCGCAGGTACAGTAACTGACCAAGTACAGGTGGTAGGGCCTAGAGCTCACCCGGGGAAGTACCACCGCCCGCCACGGTACTTTGTACCATTCCTACCGTGTAATAATTGTTTTAAGAACAATTGTGTTCCGGATAGGAAGGTGTGGTGCCGGTTACACTTTTTAGAGGCGACCATCTCAGTCCTCAGGGGTAGCAACGCATGTGTAACCGAATTAGAACGAGACTCATTGAGTCTAGTTCTGGGTCGGTCACAGTTGTTATGGGCGGCAGCGGAAGGTGGTGCTGCATGCTCGTTTACTATCTTAATTCCATAAAAAAAATTGTACCTCCATTAAACATTCACCATGGTACTTTTGGTACTACTGCAGAATGTACTACGTATTCCCATCCCTATTTCCAATAACGTCTTAACTGACATGCGCCTAATTATCGTGGTCGGCTAGTATCTCTATGACTATTATTACTCCTAGGGCGGAGGGCTCATTGTAGCAGTTCCTAAAATGTTGGTTGCATATTGTATACTTGCTGTACAATAAAATTCTTATGCATTAGGTAGTGTTGAAGAAACTTCTCAAAAACATTAAAACAAATTAAAATTATCATTATGACATTTAAATATTAAAACATAAAATAACTTTGTTTTAATTGAACAGAATACGCTTGTTGGAATAGGCCGAAATGATAGTGTCCAAATCATAGAGATAATACACTAGAGCGCAGAAGCCTAGAGGGCAGAACTAAGCCAGGCTTCAGAGCGTACCTACCTACCAAAGAGGATAATAAGTAGGTATAGGGGGATACCTACCTCGAATAAAAAGAGACGAAATCTTTAGTAATTCCTAAATTTATCTCTATGTTAGTAATCACCTTTCTCTTTCTGGCGAGGCTTCAGAGCGTACCTAGGATAAAAAGAGACGAAATCTTTAGTAATCACCTTTCTCTTTCTGGCTCATCGGGATCGGAGAGAGATATATAATTATCGTTATCGTCTCCGTTGTTTCTCTTTCTAACCAGGGGCAATTGCAATGTATGGACAGTCGTATGGCTCGCCCACTCTAGTGTAATATTATCTCTATGGTCCAAATTCTTATAATGTCAGTTGACGTTTTTTTGTTGACATCATCAATGTCAACGTCAGCTGGTTGTGACAGTTGTGTGTGAGTGAAGTGACTGTCATATCAAGGTTATCAGGACAGGATAATGTTTACCTATTTATCCTGAAAGTTTGTATTTTCATTTCAGCAATTTTGCTTTATCTTTAAAGTAAATGAGTGTTATTAGAAATGACTAAATTACTATGGTGACCAAATGCAATAACTCATACAAAATGCTATTCTGACAATAACCAAATTAATAATAATTAAATACGACTCACCGGTTACCAGTGAAAATGAACCAAAAGTTAATATTTTCACTTACAATATGCTGCACATCACTGGTTGGAGACTATGTGGTATTTAAATCAAAAATGGCGGAGTCCTTCGCATTTCGCGCGGTTTCCGATAGTTTTGTGCACGCCAGTTTGGGTTTACTTTCGTCTATACTATTTTTTAAATGTGACATATCTATAAACAGCGAGGCAAAGCTTTACAACGTTATATTTTGTACAATAATTTCTTCATTAATTGATATAGATCATGTGTTTGTAGCGAAATCCTTTTCAATAAAGGTGAGAAATGTTTTTTTTAATCTCCTCACTAGTGCTCTTTCCAGCCAAATAAATTCAGTTAAAAAATTTTAATTGTCGACCAACTGCCTCGGCACAATTTTTTTTAAATATAGCCAGTTCTACAGTCGGTATGTAGCAATATAATTTAAAATGCAGTCCAGTAGTTTTTGGTTTTATTTATTACAAACATTCATATTATTTTTTTAGTACTTGTGTATAATAAATGATTAAGTGTAAATAGCTAGCTGCAATAATTTACTTACTACCCAACGGCTTTGTAGTCAACACAAACTGATATAAAAAACTGCAGCTGAAAATTATACTTAAGATAGTTCCGTTATTATTGTCACTACATTTCAAAGTTGTTATAATTTATAGTAATAATCTTAAAATGGTTATCTTTTCAGGACTACACTCATCTAAAACAACGAGGAATTTTTCACTGCACAACATTCTGGATAATCGTTACTGGTACTTTAATGGTGTACAGCATTGTAACGAGAAAACTGAATATATATGTTTTAACTTGGATGTTGATTCTGGCTTTTTTGAGCCATCATATAAGGGATGCAAACCGACGTGGGCTTTGGATGTACCCATTCGGGCACACTCCACCAATACCTAAGTATGTTTATGTTGGTACTGTGTCAGTTGTACCAATCATTCTTGCCTACATATATCCGTTGTTACAACCACCAGTGAAACACACTATACTCCATTATTAAGTGACTTCCGTTAAGTAGTTGAAATTTAAATGTTATTGATTTAATCAAAGGTTTATTTACAATAATAGTGGCAAATGTTGTATTATTTCTAATAAATTATTTATAACACTTATTAAGTTCTTTATGTAAACTTAAAATAATCCAAATTTCACAGTTCTACATCCAAATATTAATATTAAAATTACATAAGGTTTTAAAACAAACAATGGATTTGGATATCACTGATTGGTTTTATTATTATACTTGGTTATTTAAAATATGAAAGTTTATGAAAATGATACTTCAGTTCTGTATTTTTACTTTTTTTTTATTTTACTAAGATTCAGACAAATCAAATAGTTTAAGGTATTCAAAAGTTACAAAACACAGTCAGAAGGACAGAACTAAGGACGAAATATAAATATGCACTTAAGGCAGATGTCCCACCGCGGGCGAGTCGGCGAGTGCATCCCGGCTATTTACTCGCTCAAGACAAGTACAAAAGACTTGACATTCCGTGTAAACAAAAGAGACGCATATATCAGCGAGTACGTTGACTATTTATACTGCGGGCGAGCACTCTCTCGGATAATGCATCTATTTTGTTAACACGGAATGTCATATTTAAGTCCCTTTCTTGGGTGGTAAAATAGCCCATAGCTACTCGCAGCTCGCCAGCGGTCGGACACCTGTCTAAGTTTAAGAACTGCTACTGTATCTAATTAACTAATTATAAAGCTCAGCTGTAGCGTTACTGCGAATAATTCTTCTTTTTTCTTTCCTGCTATTCTTCTTTTTTCTTTCCTTCTTTCAAAACATTCGTTGTTCCCCTGGCCAGACGATGTCTTCGATCCAGTCCAGGTGACTGGACACGCGGGTGAACACTGAAGGTCTCTCCAGGGAGCAGGGCGGTCCGATTGACATGATGCCTACCACGTAGATTACGGAGTGGTTCTCGTCTGATGACAGTTGGAGGGGAAATATGAATTTCTGGAAAGAGAATGAGAATTTAGGTGTTTTATTATTTAGTAAACCTGTCGTAGCGAACTGCAATCTTCAAATCAGTCCCTAAGGCAGGTGTCCCAGCGCCGGCGAGTTGGCGAGGGTTCGGCTATTTTCTCGTTCAATACAAGTACTAAGATATGACATTCCGTGTAAACAAAAGAAAGGCCGGCGTGTTCTCGTTCGCATATTCATCTCTGTTTTTTGTGGAACACCTGCGTTAGTAGGCACAATCAAAAATTTTTCGGCGTTATTCTTTAAACCGGAAGATCTTTTGAACCCTCGACGCAAAAAGAGCCAAGAGGGGTGTTATAAACAAACACACACTTAAGAACAAAAACGTCTTATTGGCATTAAATGTCTGAATAGTCATTTGAAATCGGTTTAAAAATATACGTACATGACAACGCTCTCCGAGTTCAGTAGCGCACATTTGTTCGTCCTTCAAGGTGATATCGAAGTCCTTATAAAAGGGTGCACAGGCATCGTTCTCTATTACGGAGAGAGAGAATTTCTGCAGCTCTTTAATGTATATTGTATCATCTGGAAATAGAATAGAATATAATGGAATGGAACATAACAGAGCAGAACGGAATAGAACAGTATAGAAATAGGTACTACCACTACCATACGCTCTCCAAATAACATAAATAATGTGCCAAAAATAAAGTAGGATCTATATTATAATTTATATTATAAACTAGCCGCCCTCGCTTCGCTTCGGGAAACCAGTCACTTCAAAAATCTCTATAAATTTTAACAAATTATGTTATTCCGATGTCTAAGCTATATTACTGCAAAGTTTCATGAAAATCCGTTCAGTAGTTTTTGCGTGAAAGAGTAACAAACCCACACACACACACATACATCCTTACAAACTTTCGCATTTATAATATTACGATATAGGTGAATCAGTAGTTTCGGCTGTGCGTTGTTTTTAACCCTCAACGTAAAAAGAGGGGTGTTATAAATTTCACCTGATAAGTTTTTAAACTTACTTGTTCCCCAGCTAGTAACTATGGCATGACCACGGTCGAGGTTCCACAGGCAGGCTGGGTGGATGTAGGCGTTGAAGACCACGTCCCTCTCCAGTTCTAGTAACGCAATGTTTCCGTACCGCTTGGTTACAGAGTTCTTTTGGTAGTTCGGATGTTTGTGAATTCTTTTGATCTTTATCTGTTGGATTTATTACTCGGTCAGTCGAGAACATAGGAACTATTTGCGTGCGTGCGTGCGTGTGTGGTGTGTCTGTGTTTGTGTGTATGATCATGTCACTACGCAAGTCGAGTGTGTGTGTGTGTGAGTGAGTATGTGACTGCGCGAGTACGTGTATGTGTTAGTTAATCAGTGAGTTTGGGTGAGCGTATCTATTTTTAACCCCCGACGCAAAAAGAGGGGTGTTATAAGTTTGACGTGTCTGTGTGTGTGTGTGTCTGTGTGTCTGTCTGTCTGTCTGTGGCATCATAGCTCCCGAACGGATGAAGCGATTTCAATTTAGTTTTCTTTGTATTAAAGGGGACTTACGGGCGCGTGTTTTTAGATATGTTTGATGAAAATCGGTTGAGCCGTTTAAAAGTTATTGGGGCTGAAAGGGGAGAAGAATTTTCATTCTGTCTCTTTGTGGCATCATAGCTCCCGAACGGATGAAGCGATTTCAATTTAGTTTTCTTTGTATTAAAGGGGACTTACGGGCGCGTATTTTTAGATATGTTTGATGAGAATCGGTTGAGCCGTTTAAAAGTTATTGGGGCTGAAAGGGGGGAAGAATTTTCATTCTGTCTCTTTGTGGCATCATAGCTCCCAAACGGATGAAGCGATTTCAATTTAGTTTTTTTTGTATTAAAGGGAACTTACGGGCGCATATTTTAAAATATGTTTTATGAAAATCGGTTGAGCCGTTTAAAAGTTATGGGGGGTAAAAGCGGGGAAGAATAGCCGAATGTATGCAAATATACTCGTGTGGGGTCTCAAATGAAAGGGCACAGTAAGAGAATATTTATGACTTAATCGAGAATATTCTTACCTATAAAAAGTATAAAATAAAAATTAAATTAAAAATTAAAAAAACCCCCGACACAAACATTTAAAAAGTAAAAAATAATATCTCTAAAAATAATACGTTGCGTTGGGGGACCGCTCCATTTACTTCTAACTTTAACACAAAAAAATATTGATAAAATATGATAAGTCTTGGGTAAATAGGCATGTGATACTTATGAAAAAAATCGTAGATAATGAGTAGTTAGGAGCGGTCCCCCAACGCGACGTATTATTTTTAGAGATATTATTTTTTACTTTTTAAATGTTTGTGTCGGGGGTTTTTTTAATTTTTAATTTAATTTTTTTGTATGTGTGCGACCGTGTGTGAGACTGTACAAGTGCGTGTATTTATCAATGTGCTTTTATAAATGTGTGCGTGTGATTGATAGGATGAGTGTGTATCACTGATCTTCTTAAATTTTAATAACATTTTGATCTATAAGACAAAAAGTACAGCATATTATTCTAGTCGTGGTATAGTACTTACATCTAACGGTTCCACAGCGTCCTTGTGTTCCCCGAGTCTGACTTGGGTGGGCGTGAAGTAGCCTACAGCGCAGTGGGCGGCCGTGACCACGAAGCGAGGGCTGATCAAAGTACCCACGCAGGAGAAGGATCCACTGACGCCCCAGGCAGCCTGAGGGTAAAATTTACCCGCCGAGGATGAAGGGTCGTTTTTACCGGTAACAGTTGACAAAATATGTAAAATGGATTACATTACAAAATTATGGTTATGAATTACTATTACAACAGATACGTTTTGCCCAAAGAGTAATCATGCTAAAAGGGTGTATCTATGACTGTTCAGCCAGTAGCATACGTTCCTTTTTCCGTCATGCAAAAATCTTACACTTTTCATTTTTCAGCTTCTTTACGTACCGTGCGATAAGGAACTTTGTTCCAACACTTACCATATGAGAAAGCTCTCCCCAGGGCGCATTCTCTCCTGCTCCCGCTTGGCTGTACTCCTCACACTCTGAGTAAATAATTATAAATCATTACATGTAATAAATCTGTAACTGAATACTGTTTGTAGAATTTGTAGATGGATGGAATGAAGGCGCGAATCTAAAATGCCTTAAGTAAATTTTACTTAAAAGCTACATTGTGGGCATACGTAAAGTTTTTTTTGCTGTAAGTCGCAATTCCCTATTCTCGGCGACTTAGTCCAGAGTTAGAAAGTAAGTCCAGTTAATAAATTATGTCAGTAAATTCAATTGGTCAGTTTTAAGTGAGGACTGGGGAATGAGACTAAGAATGATTTATTCTTGTAAGTGTATGGTAAGGTCATTTTAACTCGGCTGATATGAACAAAGCTACGAGTGGTAAAGCTACGAGTGGCTGCGCAGATGTCGATTTTAAGGCCAAAATGGTGGTAGGAGGCGGGGAGTGCGGATGGTAGGATAGTTAGCCAATACCATGGGCATAAATACGTCCATGGCCAATACGAAGCAGCGCATCACACAACACTGTCATGGCCGCCGTGTTTTGATTGGACAGTTACTGTAACTGCGCAAACATCTCGGAAAACGAAGTTCACATCAGCCGAGTATAAATGACCTTACTATAATGTGTCCTTTGAAGACAGTAGGCTGTAGGCTATACCAGGGCCGCCGTAAGCGGGCGAATGAGATATTATTTCAGTAAAGTAAACCAATATAGCTTGGTAGTTGAACGACGAGTTGTAAAACGCTTATTCTAGCGAGCGCTCATGCAGCTCACGGCGGCCCATTCATGGGTTTACAAAACTTACTTCTTTCGCTGACTCGCTGTCTCTGGTCACTACCAAGTTTACTGTAAGGAAAACAAGAAGTGTGCATTGGTTAAGCAGTAATATAACGAATAACAATGGGCAAATGTACTGATCGTTATAGATTACAATTTCATCTGGTGTTGATATTGACATTACTGACCTTGATTGGTTATTTAAGTATACCTTCTTTGGTGTAGGTTTCCTAACAGAAGCAAGAATTTTCATAAATAGAAGCTAAGTATGTGTATTTACCCTAAGCCATGGTTGACGGAGGCGCCCTGATTATCTGGATCTGGAATCAAAAGGAAATCAGAGTCAGCGGCGGCGGCGTGGCGTGATTCTCTCTATTTCACTCGGAGATGAACAAACCACATATAAAATCGTAATTGGTAACCATTACCACATTTTTTAGGGTTCCGTACCCAAAGGGTAAAACGGGACCCTATTACTGAGACTTCGCTGTCCGTCCGTCCGTCCGTCCGTCTGTCACCAGGCTGTATCTCATGAATCGTAATAGTTACACCGTTGAAATTTTCACAGATGATGTATTTCTGTTGCCGCTACAACAACAAATACTAAAAAACAGAATAAAATAAATATTTAAGTGGATGCCCATACATTCGACGTAAGTTTAGTTACCATTCGGTCCAAGAGATGGCGTTGGGCGTAATATGTGGCTACAATAAAACAATTTTAAATATTTAAGTGAGGCTTTTATAAAACAGACCAGATTTTTTTGGCGTTTTTATACATAATGGTACGGAACTCTTCGTACGCGAGTCCGACTCGCATTTGGCCGGTTTTTTGTTATTTTCCAAAGCTAGTGCTTGTCGTCTTATCCCAGAGCGACATCTGACGATTGATTTTTGAGTTATCTCTGCTTGGATGATGTTATATTCGGTTTTTTTTTTGGTTAAAAAATATTTCCATTACCTTCCTGTTGAGCATATACGGCGAAAACTAGCAGCAACGTTAAAAACCTGAAGATCATCTTGGTTTGTATAAGTACTTGGAGTATTGAATTACCATCAACTGAAGATATAAGTC
The DNA here is from genome assembly GCA_905404135.1 of Hesperia comma. NCBI lineage: Eukaryota > Metazoa > Arthropoda > Insecta > Lepidoptera > Hesperiidae > Hesperia > Hesperia comma. The sequence goes on from FR990039.1 coordinate 2,283,911, forward strand.
ACTGGAAGAACAAATTGGTTGTCCGTAAACTTGGTTTATGAACGATAATGAAATTATTGATAGCTTCGACTCCATAGATAATAATGTATTACATTCAAATCTGTAGCAACTGTAGATTCACCGTTTCAAACACTTAAATACAGGCTTTATTTAGGAAATATTAATAAAGTTTAAAGTTACAACACAATACATGACATGCTGCTGGATCTGAGAACGGGCATTAGTAAGCAATATATAGTCCATCTGCCTTTTAATTTGATACAGTAAATTAATATTTACTGTGATAATGTTTTTATTAATTAATTTGTTATCTTTTTACGTATATCACAATTCACACGGCTTACCTCACGTTACTATTTTGTCGGATTCGCCCGACTAGTTTCGAAGCGGCACGAACTCAACCGACGAGTAGGCTTGGGCAAAAAATATCGATATATCAAAATATCGATATTTTTTCGGAAAAATATCGATATAAATCAGCGATATTTTTTCCCGCGATATATCGATTTTCGATATTTATTTTCAGATATCAAAATCGATATATTTTTAAACCTCTGCTGTCTGCTCATATGTCACATCATGTATTTGACCAATCCAATTTCTTAAATTTAGAAAATGAGTAGGTATACAGTAGGTTGTATGGGTTTAGTTTCTTTGCTTCAAACACAAACAAAAATTACAGTCTATGAACTGCTTGTTTATGGCAATCACACTGGTTATTGGTTTGGTTGGTATGTTGATTTTTTCTTGGCTACAGGTACATAAACCTGTTTATTTAATAATAAAACTGATGTCAAAAAAGCCAGATGTGTATTTGCCTTAAAATTTCGATTATTTTGGCAATTTTTATAAATAATTGCATATTGGTAAAAAATATCGATATATCGAAATATCGATATTTCTTGTGTGATATATATCGATACATTTGAAAAATATCGATACGATAAATATCGATATTTTTTTCCCATTTGCCCATCCCTACCGACGAGACCGGCCGACCATCTATGACGAAGCGCGCACGCCGCGCCCTTGACCGCAGTCACAAGCGAGCTCTCGTCGCCGGTGGCTCCTGATGACGAACCTCGGAATTGGTTCGAAACTAGTCGGGCGAATCCGACAAAATAGTAACGTGAGGTAAGCCGTGTGATATACGTAAAATGTATTCAAACACTCACGAATCATTCAGTACTAAAATTTGTTATCTGTTGCAAATAAGAAATGGCCCCATCACGAACGGGTAAGCGAATATCGGCTGATTGCAAGCTCATTAGAGGTACAATAGATATAGATACATTCCATGTAGACAAAAGAGATGCATAAATACTCCGTTCGCGTTTGATAGTTTTACTATCTTAGCTTGAAGCCTTCGTGAATAAATAAATAAATAACGCTACACACTCAAAACCCCACACTAGGATTCCCTGTGTCGTGGGTGCCTTGGACAACACACAAGACAAGGACACACACCCAGACCGAGAACGGAAATTCAAATTCATCATTCAAATCACCGCCTCGCTGGGAATCGAACCCAGGACTCTCGGCAGAGCGATCCGGTGTGTTAACCATTGCGCAATTCGGGTCTTCAATGTGAATCGTCTATGTGTAACTAGTCGCTAACCAGTTTGTAGTCGCTCCCTCTACTCGTTACTCGCGCGCTCTGGGACACTTGTCTAGTGATTCCATTTGAAATATGAATCATATTATTATCAACTAACGACGTTTAGCTAATTGTTTAAACACTTAATGATATTTGAGTTAAAACTAAACCGAGTCAATATCAATAAGTAATAAAAAAAAATCTACGAAACAGCCAGTATGTGCTTGTAAAATCCAAGGGCTTTTCCTCGATTCCCTCGGGACTCCCATCATCAGATCTGGTCTTGGTGCCAATAGGACTATCTTGGAAGTATGTATGCTATTTGAAATACAGAAAATATTTCAGCAAATTGGCTGTCTGTAAAGTTGGTTTACGTACGATAATTTTACGTTTAATAGACAAAGACTGTTGATTCTCCTTGTCTCTTTTCTCCATGACCAACACCCGCGAAAAATGTCACCACAGAGCATATAAAAAGGAGGTGTAATAAAACAGCTTTTGATTTATAAACGTTTATTTAATTCTCTCCAGGCCAAACTACACTCTCAATCCAGTCCAGGTAGTGATACACTCGGGTGTAGATAGCCGGTCGTCCAGTGGCGCAGCGCTGTCCAAAAGACACGATGCCTACCACGTGGAAGATGCACTGGTTGTCGTTGGACGCCACTTGGAGCGGAGAGCCGGAGTCGCCCTGAAATCATTTTTCAATTCCGCGATTAGAATTACACGCCGCTCGCGTTAGAACTGTTAATACGTTTTCATTGCATCTCACACAAATGCTAGTCTAGTTCCGTCTCTGTGTTTAAGGTACATTGCAAATTGACGACGAGCAGTTAAAATGTCGTAAGTACATTTTGCTTACAAGCTAAAATGAACTGTTTGCACGGGTAATAAATTTGTTTTTAGCGGGGAGTACCAATTCCGTATTCCCCATTACTCAGGTATAAGTATCATACTCTTGCTTGAATCACCTACTTGTGTTCTGTGGATAACTTGCTGGCCCAGAGACTTATTAGTAGACTTCACACATCTATGAGAAAATTATGGAAAACTCAATTTTGCAGGGTTCATCACGTAAGATCTCCGAAAAAAACGATAATGTGTGTTTATTATGCACATAATAATATATGTCTGTGAAAATGTTTCAGGATGCTGTACCTGGCAAGTATCCTTGTTCCCTCGGAGCTCTCCAGCGCACATCTGTGAATCCCTAAACCCTTGCCAGTTGCGGTTCCGTGTATCCCGCAGCAACATGTCGCAATTCTCGTTGGTCAAGAGGGAGAGTGAGACCTTCTGCAGCTCTTTCACCACTGTCTGAGTATCTGGAAGAAAGAAAGTAGTCAGCGTTTCTTTCTCATAGCGTGCTTTATTTCAAACGCTCATAGCACTGTTTGCGTAGACCCTAAGTGATAGACAAAGTTAGCAACAGCGGGGATTGGTAGTTTTAACGTAACGCCTTCGGTCGCGGTTGTTAATATCGATTGATAGCCGTCGCTAAGTCATGTCGAAGGCTTTGGATGGCAGGACCTGACAGCTGGCACCTTAAACGCTGTCTTACAACTGATTGACCAATCAGTGCGCAACCAATATCATTTCGATACAAGTTTAAAATCTTACACTTTTCATTTTCTAGCTTCCGTTAGAGCAAACACGAGAACTTACTTGTGTCATTGACGCCCCAGCCCGAAGCTATTGCCTTGGTGTGTTCACCGAAGTCGAACTGGTGCCACAGACAGGCGGGCCGGAGGTAGGTGTCGAAATCCACCTCGCTGACGAACTCTAGCAACGCGATGTCGTTGTACCGCTTCGGGGGCTTGTACTCCGGGTGCTTGTGGATCTTCTTGATCGCTACCTGGAAGGGAGACGGTATCAGGGCTGTAAGCGGGTGTACAAGGCCGCAAGGTAGGGGGCGACAAATGGATCATGGCGGGATGGCATAAAAGTAAAACTGTGTGAGGTTGGTATTGATTGAACCGAGGGGGGTGAGGAACAAATGGTTTTTCACGCGGGCGCTTGTAAAGAAAGCTGTGGCCTTGATGGTGTCTATAGTATAGGTATAAAAGGACCTAATGCGACACTTGACTTGAAAAGTGTGGCCTTGTGTGGCCTCCTGTCAGAAGAGTATGCCTTTCTGCGACCCCCCTGTTATAAAAGTGAGCCATAGTACGGCCCCCTGCCCCTGTCAAAAAAGTATGTCCGTGTTTGACCAACTGTCAGAAAAGTGTTTCCTTGTTCAGTCCTTGACCATAAGTGTGGCCTTGTTATGCCCCTGCCTGAAAAGTGTACCCTTATACACCCCCTTCCAGAAAAACTCTTCAAATACTCACATCAATAGGACTCGCCCCATCATTGATCTTCGGATCAATGTTATGGTCTCCAAGCCGCACAATGGAAGGCGCGGGCTCCTTGGCCCGAGGGTCCCAGGTACAGTGGCCGGCGGTCAGCACGAAGCGGGCGCTGATGAGGCTGCCGCCGCAGTTGAACGCGTAGCCGCCGTCGAAGTCCACCCAGCCGACTGCCGCCTGGAGTTATAAGGGGTTTGGTGATAGGGATGCATGGATTAACTAACTAGGTAAATAAGTAGCTGAGTAACAGTGTAATTAAGTAGCTGAGTAACAGTGTAATTAAGTAACTAACCAAGTAAGTGATAAGTAACTAAGTATCTAACTAACTATGTAGCTAACTAACTAGGTAAGTAAAAAGTATCTAACTGTCTTGTTAACTAGCTAAGAAAGTAAATAATTATCTTACTAACTAACCAATCAACTAACCAACTAAGTAATCGACTGACTGACTCATTGAGTGACTGACTGACTACTATACGTCTTAGTATCGAATGCTTTCAAACAGTGAGTGGAACGTATGTACGAGTATCTTGATGTAGTCCACGGTAACCAACTAACTAATAATAAACACTAAAAATATTGAATTTATAATAATGGCTTTATTCTTTACACAACTTTCTCATTCACCACAGCGCGGGAAGTCTAGCTGTCACCTCCAGCTAGTGATGTCCCCATCTCGGTATAACCATAGTGTTGCGCATTATCGGCTATTACGATATTCCGTCTAACACTAACAACCAACTAACTAACAGTGTACACACCATGTGCGGGAACTCGCCGCGCGTGGCCGCCTCGCCGCCCACGATGAGCTCGATGCCGGTGTAGTTGCAGTTGGCGGCCGAGATGCTGAAGATCTCCGGGTCGGGCAGCAGCGATATGTAGTCCACCGTCTGGGTCACTGCGCTGGAGTACTCCGCGCATTCTGCGACCAGGTTGATATGGTTACTTTTGACAAAAAAATAACTAAGTCAGTTATTTTTTTTGTTAGGCAAGATAACTCAAAAACCACTCGCCAGTTGTCGCTCCAATTTAAAGCACCACATGACATGCACTTTTCGAAGAAAAATCAAAATCGAAACGACCAGTCAAAAGTTAGCATAAATTTAATTCACATTATTGAGAATTACTCAGAAACTGACCATCAGATGTCACTCAAATTAAATGGGACCAGACGACAGTAAAGAATTATTGAGATCGGTTCACCCAGTACGAAGTTATGAGGTAACACACATAAGACAAAGAAACATACAGACGAATTGAGAACCTCCTACTTTTTTGAATAAACTTTTATAAAAAAAATTAGCTCAATCCGTTGACGAAAATCTCTTACTTGAATTGCCAATTCTAGAACTCACTGATTGAAATTAAATAAAACCTTTAAAATAATTAAATAAACTTACTTCGTTCGCTCAGCCGTCGTTTATCTTTGTTTTTATTTGTATTCTGGACTGGTTTCCTGAAAAAAATATATACCATGGTTAGCCCAAAGAAACTAAAAATGTGTGCATGAAGTACTTAACCCATAATAACGAAGACTTAAAGATCATAATTGAATGCTCTCGTTTTAGTTGATCAGTTGCCGCGTGGTTGTAATGTGCACAATGTGTTTTTTTTGTCTGTCGCATTCTGCGGAACACCACCTTAGCAGGTGCCCGACCGCCGGCGAGCAGCGAGTAGCTACGGGAAATTTCCTCGTCCAAGAAAGGGACTTCAATATGACGGTCCCTGTAAACAAAAGAGATGCATATGCGAGCGAGTACTCGCTGACATAATTATGCATCTCTTTTCTTTACACGGAATGTCATAATCTTTTGCACGTGTCTTGAGCGAGTAAGGCCGTTCACACGCAACGCTATTTTCAAGAGACTAGGATCTTGTCCAAGTAATCCAAGTATGCAGGCGACGCGTCTACGACGTGTGTCCTGTCAGTGACCAGTGTCAATTCGCGAAATGCGGATGGAGTCGCGTAGTTAATAAAAAGCGTAGTGTGAGAAGGGCCTAAATAGCCGAGATTCACTCGCCGACTCGCTCGCGGTGGGACAGCTGCCTAAATCCTGAAGTTCCTAATAGCTAATAGAAGCCTTACTTGTCCATCCCAGAAGCAGTGCTATAGCTATTGGTTTAACCCTTACTTGACCATCCCAGAAGCAGTGCTATAGCTATTGGTTTACCCTTACTTGTCCATCGCAGCAGCAGTGCTATATAGCTATTGGTTTAACCCTTACTTGACCATCCCAGAAGCAGTGCTATAGCTATTGGTTTACCCTTACTTGTCCATCGCAGCAGCAGTGCTATAGCTATTGGTTTAACCCTTACTTGTCCATCCCAGAAGCAGTGCTATAGCTATTGGTTTAACCCTTACTTGACCATCCCAGAAGCAGTGCTATAGCTATTGGTTTACCCTTACTTGTCCATCGCAGCAGCAGTGCTATATAGCTATTGGTTTAACCCTTACTTGACCATCCCAGAAGCAGTGCTATAGCTATTGGTTTACCCTTACTTGTCCATCGCAGCAGCAGTGCTATATAGCTATTGGTTTAACCCTTACTTGACCATCCCAGAAGCAGTGCTATAGCTATTGGTTTACCCTTACTTGTCCATCGCAGCAGCAGTGCTATAGCTATTGGTTTAACCCTTACTTGTCCATCCCAGAAGCAGTGCTATAGCTATTGGTTTAACCCTTACTTGTCCATCCCAGAAGCAGTGCTATAGCTATTGGTTTAACCCTTACTTGATCATCCCAGAAGCAGTGCTATAGCCAATAGTTTAACTCTCACTTGTCCATGGCAGCAGCAGTCTGCAGGATGGTCTTCCCGTCGCGGCAGCACAGGATCGGGTTGTCGTTGGAGAAGTTGCAGAACGTCGGTGTTATCCCGTTTTGTCTGTTGAGTTAGTGAAGTTATTAGATTAGTGATCTTACTGAAATTTCGCGTTTTTCATTTCAGCGACATCTGACGAGTAGTTTTTGAGTAAATTCTTTTTGCCAATGTTGATAGTGGATCCTTTTTGGAAATAGTTAATCATAAAGTCAGTAAAATTGTATAAAGTTATATATTATAATAATTGATCATCTCTTACTGATAGTCATTTTTCGCCGACACACACAGGTGAGCCGCGACGCACACGCCCACCACATTCGTGTGTCGATCGATGCACGAATCGCCAACTGAAAATATATTTATAAATAAACTAGCTGACCCCGCAAACGTTGTTATGCCATATAAATTATTTCTAGGAAAATGCCTGTGCTATACCAACTGTGAGGAGCAATGACTGCAGGAGGTGGTGATATGAGATATGCTGAAGCGAGGGCAGTTTTGGCATACTGGTGATGCCAGATGTGGAGTTGGGAGGTGCTATTGAGAGGAGCGGTGCTTTTGAGCAGAGTAGTGTTTTAGTGGACTTGAGAGGAGAGGAGAGGAGTCAGATTTCGTTTTCAGGTTTTCTATTAAAAATGTTACTGGCCAGCGACCTGGCCGGTACCTATTTGAAAATGGAACGACGACAGCAAAGGAAGATTTGTTGTTGTCAATACTTTCATCATTCAATAAATTGTAACTGAAGTTGTAACACAAGTCGTATTATTTTGCCCTTTTATAAATACGAGAATGTGCACCAACAAACGCCTATTCGTAATTAAAACTATATCCCACCAAAACATTTAATGTAAAATGTTGCTAAGACGAGGCAACGTTCCTAGCACTATCAAAAAGTTATCATAGAGCCAAGCATCTAAACGCGGGAGCGTGTCAAGCCAAGTTCTAGCTACGAGTAACTTGCATGCTAGTTAGTTAGTTTGCATGCAGCACCGTGTTAGCTACAGCTGTTAGCAGTTACCCAAACCATTTAGAGCCACTATTGACCCCATCATAACTCAAAAACTATTTGACATTAACGTGTTAAACATGGTATAATTCTACCCAAACTCATTAAGCATAAACTTTACATAATCAGCACCTTATTTGTTATTAAATAAATTGAACTTACTTTTGGTTTGTGGATGAACAGCACTAACCAATGCTAGAAGTAATGCTGTACTCCTGATCAGCATCTTGGTAGCGGGTTATCTTCGAATGTTGGACACGAATTGAAACCTGGAATTTAATAATTAATAATTAATAATTAAATAATTTAGTTTAGTAACCGACTTCAAAACAAAACTTAAAATTACGATGTAATATGCAATTGCCACTCCCCGCTAAAACAAAGGAGGATGGGCACAAATGTATTACCGATGTTCACATTTCAATTTAGCTTGTGAGCAAAGTTTACTTACGACCTTTTTACGACCATTTGAACTTCTTGACTTCTTCATTTGAACTTCTTTTCAAATTGAAATTTTGACTTTCGCTATCAATCTACAATAAACCTTAACTTCAGAGATGGAAGTATCATTTGCATTGGATGCAATTATAACGAAATCTATATCGAACGCGAACGGAGTACTTATTAAAGATACGAAACTGCGAAGTTCAATAAGGTTAGTTATACAACGTTATTTTGAACGGTTATCTCGGAGTATGTATCCAATACTACAGATTGTTCATCGCTTACGAAATTTAAATTATAAACGTTGTGAGTTCGATATATATCAATATATCCATACTAATATTATAAATGCGAAGGTCTGTCTGTCTGTCTGTGACGTTTTCACGGCTAATCCATCGATCCGATTTGGATGAAATTCGGAATGAAAATAGTTGAAGACCCAGAGTCACACATAGGCTACTTTTTTTTCAAAAATCAACCCCTTAAGGCTTGAAATAGGGGATGAAAGTTTGTATGAAAACAATGATTTTGATGAATTTTCCCAGGAAGATAGTTGATGACGTAACCCCTCCCCTCCTTCCCCGGTTCGCGATATAAACGAATTCTACGAGGGCGAAGCCGCGGGCAAAAGCTAGTATTAGATAGATATATACGAAGGATTACAAAAATCAGAAATCATGATCAGACAGAAATCACTATTGACGGGACTAAATTACTTTAAGTAAGTACATTTTATTGCTGTAATTATAATAATTATAGTGTTTACTACATAGTGTCTAGTCCATCAGTACATTACTTTAGCAAAAATTATAATAATAAATCGATGAACGATGAAAACAAGACAACAAGTTACATTGCAGTCACGATCTACGAGATGTTTTCTATAATTTTATTACGGTATGAATCATCATCGCAACCCATCATGGCCCACTATTAATTGTGCACGGGTCTTTTTTCAGAATGAGAAGGTAAGGGCAAAGTCTACCACGCTGGCCAAGTAGGGGGCTCTACTACTACTAAAACTGAAAGGCGGAGTCAGCCAATCTGCCCCCCCCGTATTGTGAACTCTTAATTCCAGACAGTTCACGTTAACAACGTGTGGGTGACAGAGACAGGGTATAGGTAATAAGGCGCTGTCTCTGTCACCCACAGGTTGTGAACGTGAACTGTCTGGAATTAAGAGCTCATAATATGGGGGCAGATATTGGCTGAATCCGCCTTTGAGTTTTTCGAACACATCAATGCAGGTTTCTGCGCGATATTTTCCTTCACCGTTATAAAGTTCGTGCCCTGGGATTCGAACCCGGTCCCCCGAGTAGGAGACCGCATTCTGAACCACTAGGCTACCGCTTCAGATAAGATCATCAGGCTTATAATTATGAGTCTAAATAACTTTTAACAAAATAGAACCGACTTTAACGCCGAAAAGTAAAAATCGGTTCAGTTAAACGCGGTTTATATTCCTAAATCCATCTCCTAAGACTGATAAACACGATGCTGAAACCCGTATCAAAATCGGTTCAACCACACGCGAGATAATCGCGCACAAATATGTATACATACTGGTCAAACTGAGAACCTCCTTTTTTGAAGTCGGTTAAAAAATTAGTATGAATGCTTGCAAAAGGTGACCATACGTCTGGCGTTTAGCGGGATTGTCCAGTTTTCAGGTTTTCGGTGCCGCTTTCTGCTAGGATAACGGGATACGATATAAATAGAGTGAATAACTCATGGCAGTAGCGGATTATGCCGAGAGCAAAATAGGCAATTTGTGGGAAAATAGCGCCAGAGAGCTAGAGATGGAATAATAATAAAAAACTTAACTGACTTTAAAATCGAAAAGTACTTACCTACTTTATATCTCAAAAACTACTCGCCAGATTTTGCTTTTTACGGAATTTAGTCCAGACGGAAAGTGCCAACTTTTGAGTAAAAAAATATATCAAAATCGGTACATCCAGCACAAAGTTATATTAAAAAAATTGCTTTATACCACGGTGTTTTCAATTTTTCATGCTAATTATCTAATATCTTTAAACGAGCAATTCTTGTATATTTATTTATTTATTTATTTATATATATATAATCACGATCTCGGAAACGGCTGCAAAGATTTTCATGAAAGTTACAGATTAGGGGGTTTTCGGCTCAAGGAATCGATTTATCAAGGTCCCAGGTTCGAGAAAAGCTCGGTTCCCGAGATAAAGAGATTTTAAAAACATCATACTGACGTCATCTATGAAACATTAGGATAACTTCTATGAGGTACTGTTTGTAACGTGTTGAACTGACGCCATCTATGAAACATTAGGATAACTTCTATGAGATACGGTTTGTTTGTTTCAGTAGTATGAAACTAGATGGCGCTCGAATATATTTTTGTTCGGCTAATACTAGGTAAATATTAATATTCATTCTTACGTTGAAGCGCTATTTTTGCGTTATACCTACCTATTTTCTGTTTGAATAAAATTAAAAATCAGTGCGATTATCTCGCTTGACCTCGCAGGACGCGTAGTGATAGTTTAACGTGCGTTTGTGATATTTACGAGAATATTTGTAAATAAATGTTAGTTTTGTTATTATCGATTTAATAATATATTTTAATAAAGTTTTAAATAAATAATGGTCAGATCGATGAAATTACTATTGTTGTAAATAGAATCAATAAAATTTTAAGTACGCCTAACAACTTGCTCATTAAACTAAAAGTATATTTATTTATGTTGTTTAATTATCATAAACATTCAATACATTTTATCGCAAATAAAAATTTCAGTCGGGGACTGCCTAAGCCTGCGAAAAGTACGAAGGAAAGTTCAATGAATTTATCTAATTAAGTATCTAATATCTTTAAACGAGCAATTCTTGTATATTTATTTATTTATTTATATATATATAATCACGATCTCGGAAACGGCTGCAAAGATTTTCATGAAAGTTACAGATGGGTTTTCGGCTCAAGGAATCGATTTATCAAGGTCCCAGGTTCGAGAAAAGCTCGGTTCCCGAGATAAAGAGATTTTAAAAACATCATACTGACGTCATCTATGAAACATTAGGATAACTTCTATGAGGTACTGTTTGTAACGTGTTGAACTGACGCCATCTATGAAACATTAGGATAACTTCTATGAGATACGGTTTGTTTGTTTCAGTAGTATGAAACTAGATGGCGCTCGAATATATTTTTGTTCGGCTAATTCATTCTTACGTTGAAGCGCTATTTTTGCGTTATACCTACCTATTTTCTGTTTGAATAAAATTAAAAATCAGTGCGATTATCTCGCTTGACCTCGCAGGACGCGTAGTGATAGTTTAACGTGCGTTTGTGATATTTACGAGAATATTTGTAAATAAATGTTAGTTTTGTTATTATCGATTTAATAATGTATTTTAATAAAGTTTTAAATAAATAATGGTCAGATCGATGAAATTACTATTGTTGTAAATAGAGTCAATAAAATTTTAAGTACGCCTAACAACTTGCTCATTAAACTAAAAGTATATTTATTTATGTTGTTTAATTATCATAAACATTCAATACATTTTATCGCAAATAAAAATTTCAGTCGGGGACTGCCTAAGCCTGCGAAAAGTACGAAGGAAAGTTCAATGAATTTATCTAATTAAGTATGTACCTATTTAAAATGCAATTAATTCGCTCACACAGTTAACTTCTATGAGGTACTGTTTGTAACGTGTTGAAATTTCAGTAGTATGAAACTAGATGGCGCTGTACAACTTTGTGAAACACGCTGTTGAGATCCTTTGGCCGTAACATAAGTAAAATGAATTTTGTGCTCAGTGAACAGTTGTATGATTTGACTCCTGAATAGATGGCGGAATTCCTCGTATTTCTTGCGATTCATACTAAATATAATTTTCAACCGAGCAAAGCTCGGTCAACCAGGTACTTTATTTTATTCTATCATCGTAGTTTTATTTTTTTATTCCTTACAAACATTAAAAAATACGCATCTTTCTCCTTTGTAAATAGTGTAGACACCCTACCATACCCATCATACAGGTTTAAATGTAATAGGAGCAAAAATAACTTAGAACCAGTTTCACCACGTGCATTTCCATTAGTCTTGCGCGTAATAGTTCGCAATCGCGATCGAACGACATAGTTCGCTGCTCCGAAACGAACTAGTTCGCTCTTTTAGTTCGTGTTTTGTATTTCGTTCCCAGCTTTTGGCAACAGGAGCTGTTTTCAAAACGGGCGAACTATCTGCCTTGAACTGAATGTAGTTCGTTCGCTCGTTCGTTTTGATATTGCTCCTGCTGCCACGTGATTATTGAACATTGTACAAAATCGCTACAATCAATGGACAAAAATCATATTAATCTATGAATAATAATATTCATAATATTAGCCTATTTAATTTTATCTATCTTTAAATTAATACGTGAAGCAAAAATTTTGAACCCCTTTTTACGAAAATTGCGAGGACGGAGGAGAGGATGCACACTTATAGTTTATTAGATGTAGGAAAAGTGCAAACGGCTAATATTATTCAATAATAATGATTCTATAGTAGGATTCCGTTCCGTACGTAAGCGAGATGGCATTAGTTCGGTTAACGTCACCTCACTCATTCGTCTCATTTTGTCACGAACGAGTGAACTGTTCAGCGGGAAATGTGGGGAACTAGTTCGCGTAGTTCGCCTGTGGGAGTCGTTCTTGCGAACTAGTTCGTTCGCGAACTACGCAAGACTAATTTCCATACAGATTTTAAGTTTTTTTTAATGAGGTTATTACCCGACCGACGTAAACAAAAGATTCTTTGCGATCAATATTACCAAAGTCATTCACAAATATTATTTATTTATTTTGTAACAACTTATAAAAGGGTGTACAAGGGCAAATTTAATGCCTAAAAGCATTCTGTGCCAGTCAGCCCTGGGTGGATGTGGAAAAGAGAGATGTCAGGTATTAAAAATAGCAGAGTAAAAATTAAAAATATAAAATTATGTATAGTTTAACACACTAGTAGATTTGTGATATTACTAATATTAGTCTGGCAGAATAAGAACGAGACTTATTAACAACAGTTGGATTAATCTACATAATATTTATAGTACATACTGTCTATTAAAATATAATAGTATATTGATAACTTCTATGAAACGACCAAGCTGCACGTATTTTTTAGCAGCTACCTTGCTTATACTGCCCTTGACCTTCAGACATCTTATCTTGATAAAGCTTTAGCATTTCCGAAGCAGAAGAGGTATCAAAATGCCACGTAACGAGAAATAAGTTTATTTTTGGGAAAAATATAGCACAAAGTTGGTTAACACCAAAATTTACAACAGCATTGAATAGGTTATTTGGTCATAATACCAAAAAATGGGATTCCTGATAAATTTGCGATGAATTATCCGGCTTTTTATAAGTACTAAGTACATACAACATTTAAAATAGAGTACAATAGACTTAAAATTAATATACGGTATGATATTATAATATAATAAGTCATTGTCAAGGTCAATACCGAGCCCCCAGATAAACCGTTTATCATTATCACACATTTCGATAGAGTTGCACAGCTTAGGTACCGGTTTATTTTGTGCCAGTATTTTTAATGTTGTTGAACTTGAATTCGCATCCACAGATTATAAAGAGGATTAATAGTTTTTTATTGAAGTATGTAAACAATACAATTAAAATCTGACAAAAACCGCGGGAAATTATCATAATGCGGTTTTCGTTCAGAAATTGGTAATTTTATTACAGTAATTTCTGTAGATTATTATAAAAACAAAGCTAAAGAGATTTTTGTTTAACTTTAAACGCATTAATATTTACTAGTAAACCTATGTTGATTTTCAAAGCGAAGGCAATTATATTCTAGCTAGAACAATAACCTTGTAATATTTCGCAGACATGAGACAACTTACCAATTAAGTTATCGCCTGGGGCACTTTATTTGATTGATAACACACAATAAAAAATAATTGAGTATAAATATCTCGTTTGAATCCTTATGAATGCATATTTTTAAACACACAACACGTCTTGCTTGTTTCTTGACATATCCGGCACTGATGAGAGAAAAAGAACCTCTAAGTTCTCAAAGCTGACTTAATACCATGTTTAATACGTATCATCTTCATCATTCGAACGGATATTATAATTTTATGTCCGGACTTGTGTCCAAAAAGGAGGAGGTTATAAAATTGACTACCTATGTATTTTGTGTGAATTTTACTTCGTTACTTTTTACTGGGTGAACCGATTTCGATAATACTTTTTATATTCGAAAGCTGGTGCTCGTGCTTTTGAATGTGGGAATTGATGTGTTTTGAACAGTTAGTGCGATTTCTGATTACTGACAACTATTTTGTAACGTCCTTATATTGGACGAACTCAACAACCGAATAAAAAATTACTTAAAAATGAAACAAGTAGGTAATAGGCATAATGTTACACCTTTCAATAATCAAGCTTAATTTTCATTTTCATCGTAATATTATTTTTTTTTTCAATCTCAAGATCAAAAGCACATACCTACTTACTCAATCAATGCTGCTCCACAATCCAAATCCTCTTCTTTCTTCCAGAGTGGAAGTCCCATAAAAATCGGTTTAACCGTTTTGGAGATTAGCCTAGACAAAGAGATAAAAATTTTGATTGTGTATCGTGTAAATAATTAGGCATTAGGTACTCATTGCTGCATTGGTCAGTCACTGTTATTATTTTGTAATCACAAACAGAAACTACAACTTTATTTATATGTACGAACCTACCTAATACCTTTAAACCTTTGATGGTATAATCAAAGCTTTAAACATAGAAAGGAAAACTTATACCTCCGTAATCTTCAAGACCCCTTTACAGCACGCGACGTGAATGCTGATAGAGTAAGTATTAACACAAGAGGTAAATCGATGTCTTCCTAGCAGACGCTGTCCTGCAATATAAATTAAAGTAGACGCCCTCTCTTCTCTTCGGGAAACTTTTTGCTCCGCTCAAACAACTCAAAAATATTTTTTCTATTCGAACAGTAGTTCACGCAGGTGTGAGATGAGTTATAGTGTGGGGAAGTGAGTTTTGGTGAGCTGGCGAGGCGAGGCGTGGAATGAAGAGGTACTATAGAGAGAAGCGGTGCGGAGAAGACAGGAGAGACGTGACGAGGATGAAGGTTTTAAGTTTGAGTTTTTGTACCAGAATGTTACTGGCCTGCAAGTAAGCTATTTGTGGAAATCGTCAGATGAGTAATAAAAGCAGTGTATTTAAAAAAATTACTCGCAGATAAATAAGTAAATCGGTAAAAGCATTGTGATTCCGGCCAGGATCGAACTGGCGGCCTTCTGCGTGTAAAGCAGATGTGATAACCACTACACCACGGAACCAGTTGACAATAGAGATGAAATAGTCGAAAAGAAGTTCTATTCTATTTAAACCTTATTTTATAATGCACACATTGAGGCTTATTCATTCTATTCCATCGCAAGGTTTCGTAAGTAGAGAAAATCTACGAATCGAATCTTCAATAAAATTAAATTGAAATTAATATTATTTGTAATATATAACCTACCTATGCCATCTTGGATTTTATTGTAGAACTAAGTGCTGTGATTAAAGTCTACGCAGCAATATAATTTACCAATAAAAATATAGATGACGCCACATGTATACATAGATCTGCAAGAACACACTGCGCCATCTAGCATTATATTTAAAAACTAAATTTGATAACGTATGAAAGTTTAATAAACGAAGTATAGATGTCACTGCCGGTGAACTTTTTTAGCAGGTATACTATAGCTATAGCTGTTGGTTTTCATGTTATAAACAAACTAGTAAATCCGCCCTCGCTTCGCTTCGGGAAACCAGTCCCTTCAAAAATCTCTATAAATTTTAACAAATTATGTTATTCCGATGTCTAAGCTATATTACTGCAAAGCTTCATGAAAATCCGTTCAGTAGTTTTTGCGTGAAAGAGCAACAAACACACACACATAGATTCAGAGATTCAAACTCTATCCATCTTTATGTCTCTCTAACCCTATTCTGAATAATTATAATTATGATATAATAGTATAAAACTCAATGATTCCATTTATTTAAACCTACTTAATACGATTGTGATAAAATATTTCGACGCCTGAATTTTTTAATTTTATAATCTCGTGTCATTGGCTTTGGTTAAAGCCTCGGACTAATCTATCTTTCCTTCGAGGTTAAAGCAATCTTAGACCACCTGCATTTTATCATGTTTTACAACGTCTCAGCAGTCACCAGTCACTCTCTTGCTTTGTCAGACAGATTAAAAATATTTACGGTCAGAGGTACTCAAAGTGTTGTCCGCGAATTCCTTGAGGCTCGCCAATAAAATCGTATGGATTTTCCACAAACGTTCTCGTTATAGGTGGGACATTGGACAGTAATTAGTATGTATACAATAAACTAGCACACTCGCCCAGTTTCTTAATTTCTTGAAGTCACAATAAAAGATTGATAGGCGGATGAACAAAATAATTGTTAGTTGTAGTCTCGTTTTTAGTTAGATACTAATTAATTTGGTGTCTGATGTGTTGCTACCCTTGAAACTAGCATGGAACACGCTTACACATTAGAAATAATAGTATAGAAATAGTGAGTACAGTGGTAGGCGATGGTTCTAATCTGGGTGAACTCTACGTTCCACCACCAGTTGAAATAGACTCCCACGCTTTTAAATCACCCGAGATCCACCACAAAGAAGCCAATAAACGCAGGGGGAGGGCAGCTGATTCTTGCCTCGGATAATTCGAAAAATCAGATTTGCCCCTTTGCCCCCTGCATTAGGAGCTACCTACGCCCATAGTTACGACCTATGAACGCTTCAAAACTTTGAGTATCTGCATACACTCCTTATCTAACCCATTTACTCATTGAACACCTGCACTGATTATCCAAATTATAGATTTGTTATCAATCCGATAAATTAACACACAATTATTTCGTTACAATGTCTCTCTGACCAGCCCTGCGAAGATACAATAGGAGTTTAATTAATAATTAGTAAATAATGTTTGACTATAAAGTGTTTTTTATACTTGGTGAGTTTTTGATTAATTTAATATACTTTCTTATTTATTCATCTTTTTGTTGTTATTAACATAAACCTCGAGGTTCAGAATGCGTACTCCAATTGAAATAGCTTTCCCGCGTCGGCATTTCCACCCGCTTTTGTTTCAAGAAAAAGTGAATCACCTATTAGTAATATAAAAGAGCATAATAAAATACTCGTGTTACGTCTTCCGATCCATTTTATACAGCAAACCCTCTTCCTTTGCTTTTATTAATCATCTGTCTATTCTCAAATGGCCTTCACCCTCCCTCCAGTGCGGATTGCTGGACTATTATTATTATATCTTCTACATAATTACAACACAGTCCTCTCTTCATCTACTAATTCAGTCTCCAATCCCAGGCGTGGGGCTGGTCTGCAAGCCGGTGTGTGCGGTGTGGTCGTGTGCGTCCGACCAGGAGTGCAGCAGCCTGGCCGGCAGTGTGTGTGTGAGCGGCGCCTGTGTGTGTCCGACCGGGACACAGGCGGTGGCCAGCGGTACTCTATGTGCTCCTGGTAATGTATGATTAATTAACGTATTTTTGTGGGATTAAGGTTCCTTCCGCTGCTGCCAACAACTTTGAGCAACCCAGAATAAGACTCAAGAGTTCCGTTAAGTATTTGGTTATAGATGCGTTGCTATTCTTAAGGACTCAGATGATTGCCGATCGCCTTTAAATATAATAATGGTCGCCTCAATAATGAGGAGAGACCCGTGCCTCAGTAGTGGGCTATCAAATAGTAGCCAGAGTATTTCATTTACTCATTTTATTGGGTATCAACAAGAGAGTTCATAATGTTACAGTGTACAATTGATGAAAGTCCAGAGTTAAAAATCTCAACTATTGTATATGTATATAAAATTCTCGTGTCACAATGTTAGTTACCTTACTGCTCCGAAACGGCTTTACCGATTTTTACCAAATTTTATATGCATATTCAGTAGGTCTGAGAATCGGCTACTGTCTATTTATTAATTGTTGTTCACCTTTAACATTTTTGTGGCAAAACATCGTTTGCCAGGTCGCCTAGTAATTTAGTAAAATTAATTGTCCTCAACCTGCAGTGGCAGCGTTTGTATGTTAACAATAATCTTCAGTCTTTCAAAAAGGCGCCGTGGTTTTCAAGTTTTGGTAAACTAAAATTTTGAAAAATACTGGACTTTCAAAACGGGTTAATGACAACAGTTTGAGAACCGCTGACCTACAGCACTAGTAATGAGATGTTATTTTGTTTATAATTTCAGTGGCTCCGTACCACACGTCCCCGTGTTTCGACGACCACCAGTGCAAACGACTGTTCACGGCGTTCCACTGTCGCAGGGATCAAGGAAATTCTACAGGTAGGTACCTACCTATTAAAAGGACAACTTTGACTAATCCATGCCAATAAATCTGTAGCAAATTTATATGTGAACTCTTGCGTTACTGAGTGATTGACTGACAGACAACGCACAGCCGAAACTACTGAACGGAAGAAGCTGAAATTTAATTTGGCATGTATGTTCCTTGGGGAGTGTAGGAGAGCACTAAGAGAGCATTTTTGGAAATTCCACTCCGAAGGGGGTGATAGGGAGGTGAAGTTTAAACGGATTCCACGCGGGCGAGGCCTGCGGGCGGAAGCTAGTTTCATTTTAATCAGTCGAGGGGGTTAGGCGTAAAAGCCTAACAGACAGACAGATTGACAGACAGAGAGTTACTTTCGCATTCATAATATTATAGTAGAAATAATGCGTTCATGATGTTCTCACTTAAGAATAGTTTTTTTTTTCAAAGTTATTACAAAAAATTTATCAAAGATAAATTACCTACTAGGTACATTGTTTTTCAAAGTAAAATTACAAATTTAAAGTAATAAAAGTTTACTTATTTTAAAACAAAAATCATTAAAATATTACCAACTTGATCTATATCTGTAAAGTTTATGACTGTGTAAGTGTTTTAATATGCAAGACTGGTGTGGTAAATTAATCATTTCTAAAAACAAAATAAAATTTTGATTACCAGAGTCAAGGACGGGAAGGGGTTAAAACTCCAATATGACGTAACTTATAGTTTATCTTATAATTTACTAGTAAATCCGCCCTCGCTTCGCTTCGGGAAACCAGTCCCTTCAAAAATGTCTAAAAATTTTAACAAATTATGTTATTCCGATGTCTAAGCTATATTACTGCAAAGTTTCATGAAAATCCGTTCAGTAGTTTTTGCGTGAAAGAGCAACAAACACACACACACACATACATCCTTACAAACTTTCGCATTTATAATATTAGTAGGACTAGTGGACCCGGTAGACGTGCTGTAACTTATACTTATTACCTATTAAGTAGACGCCCTCGCTTCGCTTTCGGAGATTTGTTGCTCCGCTCCTTTGGGTCGTAGCGTGATATTTTATTATAGCCTATATCCTTCCTCAATAAATGGACTATTCAAAACAAAATGAATTTTTCACATCGGACCAGTAGTTCCTAACATTAGCGCGTTCAAACGAACAAACAAACAAACTCTTCCGCTTTATATTATTAATAATAATAATAAAAAATATAATAATTTATTTTTATTATTTTATATTTTGCCAATCTCTAAATAAAAATATCTCATAAAGTTTTATCTAAAGTTCCAGGCACGTGTCAATGCCTCCCCGGTCACCACTTCTTCAGAGGGCGCTGCTGGGAGACCCGGGGGTATGGAGCGACGTGCTCGCGAGATGAGGAGTGTCTTGGGGTCATCCGGGACCCCAATAGCATGGCCTGTAATGGGGTGTGTGGATGTGCCGAGGGCTTCTTTGAACGACAGCGTGGGGAGTGCCGAAGAGCTGGTTTAGGTAAGTGTAAATATTTTAAAGTACTCGCTAAGATATACGACGATTTTTAAAATTATGGCGGTTTTCGGTTTATCACGATTTTGGGACATCGATTTTTCGTCTGTTTTCACTTTTTTTGGCCCTAGGACACTGTTCTTCTATTTCCGCATCGGTAAATTTTGTGAAATTCAGTTAAGTATCTATGTACTTACTCTATGGTTGACACATTGAAAACCTGCTTTCGTTCCAGCCGTTGGTGATGGGTGTGTCCTGGACCAAGACTGTCTTTTCAAGAATGGAGCCTGTAATATTACCACCTTCACATGCTTTGACACTACTGGTAAGTTCCACAAACATCGCAACACAACAAATATACACATACATGCACACACACACACACACACACATATAAACATCTATAATGCATATTGCATACGCATTTAACATGCACGCTCACAAATTTATAAATATTTGGAAAATGGAAATCTCTCTCATACCTGGATAGCCGCTGCCCTCGGACACGCGCGCGCACACACACGCACACACTCACAGAGTGACAGAGCGTCACATACACGACACATTGACACACTAACTCAGTGACCTATACCATCCCTTTTATATTACAGCACCAGAGATAGAACCCGAAGAACCGGAAACAAAAGCAATAATGGAAGAAAAGGAAGAATATAACCACGACAAGATGGCGGACACGGACGTAATGGCGGCCGGGCACGGCGCGGCGTGTGACGTCACCAGCCCGTGCGCGAGTCCGCTTGTGTGCGCGCCGTTCGGGACGTGCGTCTGTCCTGTCGGTTATTATGCGAATGAAAACGGCAGTCTGTGTTTAGCGGGTAAGTACGGGCATAATGACTTACAAAAAATAACCAAATTCAAAATCGATTAGTCGAGATAACTCAAAAACTACCCCTCAGTTGTCTTTATATGGAATCAGACGATAATCACTAGCTTTCATCGAATTGAGAACTTCCTCCTTTTTTGAAGACGGTTAAATACGTATTATCGAGTCAAAGATTATCATTTACGTCTTTTCCAGTGCCACAAAGTTCCGTTATAACATTCGTCTACTCTATTTCAGAACTGGAGTCTCCATCGACCCCGGAGCAATGCGTGGGGTTGTTCGTGACGCTGGTCGATGGGGTCTGCACCTGCCCAGCCAACTTCTTCTTCCAGGAGAGCATGAGGGACTGCGTCAAAGGTAAGCTAAGCTGAGGAGTAACTGGCCACCGTTTAGTAAATCGCCACTAACTTGAATTTTTTATGCTTTAATGATGTTGAAATGCCTTACATCATTTAGGAAAGGAACTGATTTTCTTCTTTCACTTTCTTCTTTCTTTCACTGTTGGATTTCTACCAAATAGCTTAAATTACTGGCAGGCAACGGATTTTCGAATGAAAAAACCGCATTGAAATCGGCGAATCCGTTTGAGACTTACCTACGATGCCACGAGACAGAACAAAGTTATAATTCATACATGTACATATATAAACTATCTTCGGTGGTTAAAAATAACCGACTTCAAAATCAAAAGCTTGCGAGCTCTCGTCGCCGGTGGCTCCTG
This sequence comes from Hesperia comma, assembly GCA_905404135.1. NCBI lineage: Eukaryota > Metazoa > Arthropoda > Insecta > Lepidoptera > Hesperiidae > Hesperia > Hesperia comma. The sequence goes on from FR990039.1 coordinate 2,305,569, forward strand.
ATGACGAACCTCGGAATCGGTTCGAAATTAGTCGGGCACAACACAGTACGACAAACAGTACGTGAGGTAAGCCGCGTTATACATACGTAAAATGACTTCAAAATCGATAATATCGCTATAACTCAAAAATTACCCGTCAGATGTCGCTCAAATTCCTAAGGGGCCAGACTGGAAGCACGGTTTACCCAGTAGGTACAAATTAGAGCGACCTCTGTCAAGTAGTCTTTACGTTACCTGTAGGTACTTTTAGATTTTAAGTTGATTATTTTTAGATTTTGAAGTCGGTTATTTTTTGTAAAAAGCTATTTATTTTGTAAAAAGTTATTTATTTTGTAAAAAGTTATTTATTTTGTAAAAAGTTATTAATTTTGTAAAAAGTTATTGTTATATAACCTGATGTCACCTTCCAGTGGCCCGCTTCATGACGGACGCGTGTTTATCCGACGAGTCGTGCCATACCTTCGGGGCGCAGGCCCGCTGCGGAGCGCCCCAGCCGCCGTGGGGCATGCGGGCCTGCGAGTGCGTCCCTGAGCTGGCTGTGTGGGACAGCAACCGGAATATGTGTCGGTTGTTCGCTGGTAAGTGTTTGGTTTGTGGCCACACCGCACACACGTCACACGGTGACGTCACCGAAGTCTGGAACGCGCTATCGAAGATTTGTCGATCGCCCGCATATATACCACGCCTCGAGTACATTCACTCGGGGCCTCGGCCGCCCCCCAGGCACGTCGTCTCGCCTGGCGGGAGATCTCCCCTTTGCCAAAGGTTGTTAATGGTTGTTAAGGGCCTGGTGAGATGACTGTGTAAGTTGCTCGATTTGGAGAACGATGAATGCCGGCTGCATGCAAAAGTGTCGCGTTCCGCCTGAGCTGGTATTTCAACACCAGCTATTTGACATTATAAGATCTAATAGTATAAGTTCATTAAGAAACTGCAGAATTAGTGCCGATATCAATAGATAGGTGGCAGTAGGAGCCGTTTTGAGAAAAAGAGAAACTGAGAAATTGAGTATTGACAGAGAGGTGGACGTACACCAGAGTAATCAATGAGTATAGTTTTTTCTTTTTGACGAAAAATTGAATAGATTCAGACTGGATGAATGTTTTTGTCTTCAGGTATCGGTGAAGAGTGTGAAGTGGACAGCGACTGTCTGGCGGGAGAGCTGGAGATCCAGTGCCGGAAGGATGACCAGGGGTACGGCGTCTGTGCGTGCCCCGACGGGCTCGTAGAGTTCGAGGGGCTCTGCATCACGAGTGGATTAGGTAAGGATGATGATTAACGAAAAAAAAATTGGTCCTTCGAGCCGCTTTCCATAGATCTGATTCTTGGTTAGAATATGATTCACTAACTTTGAATGAGGAAAAACTCAGAAATTCCATTGAATTAATAATTTTGAAAAAAAAATATTCCATGCTTTCACAGGCTTCTTTATGCTAGTCTCTTTTAATCGTCGCTTTTTCGTTTCATCTCTTCCATGAGGGGATTTTAACTTTAATGATGACGTCACACTTTAGGTTTATCTCTTTTCTGAAGAAGTTTTAACTCTAATGGTGTTACATTTCAGGACTTGGAGAGATCTGCCAAGTGGATGAGGAATGCACCGGCACACCCAACGCTGTGTGCGCGGACGGACGATGCTCCTGTGACAACGGTTACCAGCAGGTGGACGATATCTGCGCGCCTGGTAGGTTGTTCACATCATCTGCATATTATAATGTATTGCTTCGAAAAGTATGGCAAGGGTATGGCGAAGTTATGGCAAAGGTGTAGCAAAGGTATGACAAAGGTGTAGCAAAGGTATGGTAGAGTTCTTGCAAAGATGTAGAAAAGTAGCAAACGTATAGCAAAAGTACAGCAAAAAGGTACAAAGGTGTAAAAAAATATGGCAAAGCTATGACAAAAAGTATGGGTAATATATGGCGAAGTTATGGCAAAGTACAGCAAAGCAAAACAAACAAATGCCGCTTTTAGAGTTGCCTTTTCTCCAGTAGGTATTTTCATCTTCGGTTTTCATTTAGATTTTGCTTTGGTTCCGAAGAATATGCAGTTGCTATACTCCTCAACGGTAAACAGCACAGTGAAATTACTTTGCATTTATTCAAATAACTCACTTCGCATGACAAAAACGTGTGTTTAATCTTTAAAACTATTTTATTCTATTGCTTTCAGTGATTGGTGGCAGATGCTACGAAGACTCGGATTGTGTGATTGAGAATACGGTCTGCAGAAACGACAGCAATGTGCTCACCTGTCAGTGCGGAGGGAGCTTTGTGGAGGAGAATGATATCTGCTGGCCTGGTGAGTAACATAACGTTCGGTATAGATACTTCTCCATAAATCCTTGGCTTCAATTATTGAGCAGGGGCCTCCTCACCATTCAGGAGGCCTAGAAGACTATGTCGATCTTTTAGATTCTACACTATCTCCCTGAAACCCTCGAAGAAATGCCTCTGGCAAAAACTTTTCAGCAGGGGCCTCCTCACCACTGAGGAGGCCTAGAGGACTTTGTCGATCTTTTACATTCGACGCAAGCCCCCGGAAACCCACGAAGCAATGCCTACTTTTTCTTAGAAGGCCCTAGCGGGGGCATTTCTAGTCCTCCAGGTGTACTTGTAATCTGTAATCATGATGATCTTTTACAAATCAATAAGATCAATTTGGCACAGTTGCGGTCACGGTTACGTTCCCATATTCAATAGGCTTAAGGACTGCGTCTGCGCATATTTATATGTGCCCGGTTTGTCGTTTGTTTGTTTGTTGAAGTTTATACATATCGACGAACTTAAATAAAAGGATTCGATTATGATCTTTATGTCTTGGTAATTACGGTTAAACAGGTACTTGAAAGACGTACTACTCACCCAGTGCCACCCACTCCTGAACTCCGAACCGACACAAAGGATAGAATCGAAATACCACCGTAACAACTAAGACACAAAGATCATAATCTAATCCTTTCTAAGTTTGTCGGTTACAGAGTTGTTATACATGTATGTGCCTAGTCCTTTAGTCAACCAATTAATCCGCAAGACCGCAAGCTATAGGAGGTCCAATAATGAGAATGTACTTCCCAGTGGTCTCCGGTCACGAGAAGCCGTGTAACAGATCAGTGCAGTGTGTCCCGACCCTGGGTACTGCCAGCCAGTGTTCGGACGGCCGGTGTGTCTGCGCGCCCGACCACCACTACCGCGGGGGGCGCTGCTGGCCCAAGACAGGTAAGAATTGTTTTGTACCATGACTTACGGTATTCACAAACAGTACTATGAAGTCTCATTTGAATTGACTATTGGACCAATGACAGAGCTTTATTCAACGCTATGAGCTATGAGACCTCATGGGCTTGTAATGCATAAGTTTTGTTGTATACGGCCGTATTACTTGTCACATGATAAATTATACCATGGCTGTACTGAGGACGCGGTTTACATACACGGTGTACATAAATGTTTTTAAATTTTTTACAAGAAAATGAAAATGGCTTCAAAATCGATAAGTAGATAGCTCAAAAATTACCTGCCAGATGTCGTTCAACTATGGCAGTAGATGTGAAGCACTAGCTTTCGAATACAAAAAAAATATCTACTCATCGGCTCTACTTATCGGCTTTTAGGGCTACAATAGACGCCCGATTTTTCTCTCCGATAGTCGGATCCGATAATAGTCTGATCAGACAAATTCAGACAATAGAATCGGACAACGGACGACACTCGAATCGGACGTGTATTGTGTATTTAAACAAAATGTATGGCACTCGTGCCATCCGATTGTCTGATCAGACTATCGGATCCGACTATCGGAGAGAAAAATCGGACGTCTATTGTAGCCCTTAAAGACAGTTATTTTGTTAAAAGTTATTTATTTGTTTTCAAACATTCTATATTTGAATTATTTATTTAATCTGTGCCAGGCCTGCTGCAGAGTTGCTCCCGCCACAGCCAGTGCTACTTGGCCGAGCTGACGGACCGCGTGGTGTGCCGGAACAGCCTGTGCCAGTGCGACTTCCGGTACCCGTACTCCGAGCGGCTCAATACTTGCGGTACGTTTGTCATACAAATGTCGACTTTATGATGTTGTGTTAAGGTTCATTGTTGATTGACGGTGACAGTTTAAAGACCGCGTGGTGTGCCGGAACAGCCTGTGCCAGTGCGACTTCCGGTACCCGTACTCCGAGCGGCTCAATACTTGCGGTACGTTTGTCATACAAATGTCGACTTTATGATGTTGTGTTAAGGTTCATTGTTGATTGACGGTGACAGTTTAAAGACCGCGTGGTGTGCCGGAACAGCCTGTGCCAGTGCGACTTCCGGTACCCGTACTCCGAGCGGCTCAATACTTGCGGTACGTTTGTCATACAAATGTCGACTTTATGATGTTGTGTTAAGGTTCATTGGTTGACACGGTGGGAGTTTGAAAGGTCGTAAGTAAACTTTACGTGCAAGGTAAATTGCACTGTGAGGGCAGGTAATAAAGTTGGTTTTAGCGGGGAATGGAAATTAAATTTCCTTGGTGACTTAGGAACAACTTGTGCCAGTGCGATTTCCGGTACCCGTACTCCGAGCGGCTCAATACTTGCGGTACGTTTGTCATGTAAATGTCGACTTTGTGTCGTTGTGTTAAGGTTTATTGTTGGTTGACGGCGGGAGTTTGAAAGGTCGTAAGTAAACTTTACGTGCAAGGTAAATTGCACTGTGAGGGCAGGTAATAAAGTTGGTTTTAGCGGGAAGTGGCAATTCCATATCGTAAGCGACTTAAATTTTGTGTAGTACCTAAAGTACGGTTACCATTTTAATGACAATTCGTTTTGAAGAGTGTTGACATCGTACACGTCACTGTTCACGCAAGTTTCTGTACAACTTCAAATACAAACAATAGCTTCCATGGCCAATCCTCAACCTAATTCCTTTTCTCTCACAAGCGCTTCAGTTGAGGATATTCGCAAATCACTCTCCTCTATTAAGTCCCAAGCCGTGGGCTGTGATGATGTGAGTCGTTCCATGATTCTTCTTGTTCTTGAACACTTTTTACCCGTTATCACTCACATCATCAATTTCTCTATCTTGTCCGGGGTCTTTCCTTCTTTGTGGCGTAAAGCCTTTGTAATCCCTCTCCCTAAAACCACTAATCCTACAACTTTGAACGATTTCAGACCAATCTCCATTCTGCCCTTCATGTCAAAACTGTTAGAATGCACCGTCCATCAGCAAATGACCACGTTTGTTCACGATGTTAATTTCCTCTCAGATTTTCAATCTGGTTTTAGAAACGGACACAGTACGACAACTGCTCTAATTAAAGTTTCAGATGACATCCGGGGTGGAATGGAGAACAAAATGGTCACGGTACTTGTTCTGGTCGACTTCACGAACGCCTTCAACATGGTGGATCATGACATTCTTCTCGCCATGCTACGGCACTTAAACTTCTCCCCTAGCACTTTAGATTGGTTTTCTTCCTACCTCTGTGACCGTCAGCAGGCTTTACGATACAATAGCAATACGTCTGGCTGGAAAGCTGTAGTAGCTGGCGTGCCACAGGGAGGAATATTGTCTCCTCTTTTATTTTCTATTTTTATAAATTTTTTGTCCACTCAACTTAGCTGCCTTTATCATTTCTATGCCGATGATCTCCAAATTTATGCTCAAGCGGATGTTGAGTCTATTAATACCGCTGTGAGTAATATAAACAAAGATTTATATAATTTACAGCAGTGGTCTGTCCGATATGGAATAAAAGTTAATCCTACCAAATGCCAAGCCATTATTTTTGGGAGTAGTCGACAGTTGGCGAAACTGGATGTCAGCTCTGTTACACCTGTCACGTATGATGGTACACGCATTCCTTTTTCTTCCAGCGTCAAAAACCTAGGACTGCATTTAGACTCTACATTGGGCTGGGGTACTCAAGTTAAAAACGTCAGCAGGTCGGTTATTGCGAAACTCAGTACTTTAAATCGCCTTAGAAACTTTCTTCCCATTAAGATTAAGGTAACATTGGTGCAAGCTCTCATCTTTCCAATCATCGATTATGCTGATGTGTGTTACCCTGACCTAAATGAGGATCTCTTGGACAAGCTGGACCGTCTCATAAACAACTGTATCCGTTTTATCTTTTGTCTTCGAAAGTATGACCATGTCTCTTCTTTTCGCGCTCAACTTAAATGGCTTCCAATTCGCCAGCGTAGGCATGTAAGGATACTCTCTACTCTTTTTTCAATTTTATTTGATAAATTCGCTCCCGATTACTTGAAATGCAAATTTCAATTTTTATGTGACACTCATGCCCGGCAGCTACGTTCTTCCGAGACTCTAGATCTCTCTGTCCCATCTCACCGTACTGGTTTCCTACATTATTCGTTTGCTGCTCAGGCTATCCGACTTTGGAACGCTCTACCCCCTGAATTAAGAAAGCCTTCCAGTAAATTCACGTTTAGAGGAAAAGTGTTAACTCACTATCTTTCCTTAGTCAACCCGAAAAAATAGTATTTATAGCTGTTGTCATCATGTTTATAAATTTCTTATTTGTATTATTATATTTATATTATATATTTATTTATAATATATATTCATATTTATGTTATATTAATATATATTTATATACATTCATATATATTATTTGTTTATATCTATATGTACTTAGTAAATCCACATTAGTTATTTATGTATAGCGCTTCTCTTTTTTCTATTTTCTCTTTATTGCTACCGCCTCTTCGTTCTCCCACTGCCCTAAGGTTGACTGGTAGAGAATGCTTTTAGCATTAAGTCCGCCTTTTGTTCCTTTACTTTTGTAAGGTTCAATAAAGAATAAATAAATAAATAAAAACTAGTGTGAGAACAATTATATAATACCTTTTTTTGTAATACTATGATGGTTAACTAATTACAGGCGTGCAGAAATTGATGACCATAGGGTAACAAAGCATTAGAAGTTGATGCATTACACAATGTGTATATAGTCCTACAAGAATATTTTGGGTGACAGAGACAGCGCCTTACAGGTGAAGCAAACTGTAAGGTGCTGTCTCTGTCACCCACAGGTCATTTATTTATTTATTTATTTATTTATTTAATTCAATTAGAACGGCTGAAGCCAATTACACTAATGAATCAATTTCAAGGTCAATTTAAAATTAGAACAAATTACACAATAAATCAGTATTAATAAACAATAATAATAAAAATCAAAAATAATAATAATTATGAAAACATGCCAATTACACTAATGAATTACGATGAATTTAAAATTAGGACAACAAATTACATAAAAAATAATAAAATCAAAAATAATGATAATCATAAAAACATGTCAACATAAAAATATAATTAAATTCCATTTATTATCTTACATACATCACACATTCATTTCACAGTATTGCAAACATTCTTTCAAGATCACCTTCCATTCATCCGCAAAAATGTCACAATGGGGCGAAGCGCACAAGAGAGCATTGAGCGCGGCGAGCGATCGTGGTATTGGAGACATTTCGCGAGCAACTGTTCGACACGGAGGCACTGCAAACAGATTATGTTTCCTATTTCGGCGGATTTTTAGATACTCTTTAGGAGCGAAAATATTAAGCAAATTATCGTGTAGTACAGGAGCATCGACATTACCTCTCAAAATTTTACACATGAATAAAATTTGGTCCCTCCATCTTCTGACCTCTAAGGAGTTGAAGCCGAGGCAGCCTAACAGGAATCTCGTAGGGTACATATAAGGGTAGTAGCCGTACACTCGCTTATATAAGTATCTCAAAAACACTTTTTGTACTTTTTCCAACAGTAGAGCATATGAACTCTCATATGGATGCCAAACACATGCACTGGCCTCCAGTTTGCTTCGAACTAAGGTACAGAAAACTAGTTTTATAACGTCAAAATTATTAAAGTCTTTTGAGTTTCGCATGACGAAACCCAAGCGTCGAAATGATTCCTTAGCTACCACCGTGATATGGTCATGAAATGTAAGCTTTCGGTCGAACGTTACTCCCAAGTCTTTATACGTCAACGACCGGGATATTATTATATTATCGTCAAGCTGGTATTGGTACTCGATTGGTTGACGCAATCGACCGAATGTCATTACCGAGCATTTCGTGGAATTGAATTCCATCTTGTTCTCTTTAGCCCACTTCAATACCGCATCAACGTCACGCTGTAGCAACCCACAGTCCTCTTCTGTTCGAATCTCCATAAAAAGTTTCAGATCATCTGCATATAGAAGGCATTTTGCATGTTTGATGACTGTAGGAAGGTCGTTAATCATCAAGACGAACAGAAGCGGGCCGAGGATCGATCCCTGACTGACTCCGGAACGCGTATGATAGGGTTGAGACTCGTACAGGCCGAGCCGAACAAATTGCTGACGGTCCCGCAAGTAGTCCGCGACAAACGTAAGTAGACCCGGGGTCAGACCTAGGGCACTGAGTTTCTCTAGTAGTACGTCATTGTCAACCCTATCAAAAGCCTTCCGGAAATCAAAATACAAGACGTCCACCTGTCTCCCGAGGTCAAGTCTAGTTGATATATAATCAACAATGGTTAACAGATTGGTGTTGACAAATCTCTTTTGCCTAAACCCATGTTGTTCGTCACATAATATGTATGGTTCAACCTGTTTATAAATTTTAGCATGAAGTATATGCTCAAATATTTTAGCAACTGTAGGTAGCACTGCTATCGGGCGATACTCCTCAACAGTATTTGTCCTTGAGGTTTTTGGTATAGGCGTAACCCTAGACAATTTCCAGAGAGAAGGATAATGCCTTGTTCTTAGCGCAACATTAAACAAATGGCAAAGCGGTTTAGCAAGAAAAGTCATCCCTTCTTTGACAAACCAGGAGGGGACACTATCTGGTCCAACTGAGGTGCTAGTTTTCAAACATCGTATTCCTGCAATAACATCCTTAGTGGTAATCTGACTGATCTCAACATATATATTTAAATGAATTGCATTATGATGTTTAATGTGTGTCACATCGAGTGTTGGTAACTCAGAATGAAACATCTACGCACCAAAAGATCCTTGTACGACTAGACGTCGATGATGATAGATGTAGATGTCGACGGAACCCCGTCTCGCGGTCTTCCGTTTTCTGCGTAAAAAAACAAAACCTTAGCCTATCAAGTTCCTTTCTAATTTATTTTTTTCTTTACAGTATCTTCGGCATCCAGTGTTACAGCCAGCTTCGCATTCTTCACAACATTTTTAATATCGACGCTGTTAGTTAATTTAATATGAATCTTACCCTAAGGAGTTAGGGCGCCTAAGTTAATTATATATTATTTTAAATTAATTATACAATGTAAAACCGACTCCGTTGTTAATAGAAATTAATTTTTATGTAAATATAATTTTATTAAATTTATAATAAAACATGGAAGTTATTAGTTGAAACCTGAAACACAGCTTAGGCAGAGTTAAGGACAGACATACAGTGCCACAAACATAATGTTCCGGTGGCCAAAATTGGAACTAATGCAAATGTTATACTGTTGTCAGACAAAGACAAAGACAGTAGCGCCTCCCTTACCGGGTCAGATAAGTTTGTGGCGCTGTACCTACAAAGACAGACTTTCAATAGCCCCCTTTTTGCGTCGGGGTTAAATATTATAAAAGACAAAATTATACTCCTCTGCTTCGCATTGCGTAACTAACAGTTTATTCTATAAGGTCAAAGAAGTAAGCTTGATATTATTGTTGTGCTTCATACAATCGCAACTTCTCGTGCTATATATCTCAACCTATGTGAAGTTGACAACCAAGAATTATTTTTGACAACCAAGAATTATTTTTGGTTGTCAACTCAAGTTTAGTGGGGAGCAAAATTTGCTACCCCTACATGTATTTCAACCCTTTTGGGTACAAGTGATTTCAAGTACGGTACAATCGGGTACACTTCTGGTACAATCCAATGAAAGTAATTTCATTCAATTATCTTATTCTTGGTTGTCAACTTCCCATAGGTAAGTATTAAACATGCTACCCCTGTATATTTCAACCCCTTAGGGTACAAACGATTTAAAATACGGTACAATCGGGTACAATCCTGGTATAATCGAATGAAAATAATTTCTTTCAATTATCTTATACTTGGTTGTCAACTTCACATAGGTTGTATCTCATGTTGGGCATGCTCAACAGAGGTCTTTGTTTTCTTACATCTATGTCGTACAAGTATCTTTTGGCGTATGGCTGACGTGAGGGTGACAGAGACAGCGCCTTACAGTTTTCTTTCCCTGTAAGGCTCTATCTCTGTCACCCACACGTCATCCACGCGCCAAAAAATTGTTGTAGGACTTTACGTAGTACGAGAGGCTTTAGGAAAAACGGTTCAGTGAAAATCATTTTCATTACACTGTGGCACTATTCATAAAATTTGAATTTAGAAGCCCGAGAACATACCATTAAAAATAAATTAAGTAATCTATGGTCATATTAATAATAGGTTTTAATGGTTTGGGAACAAAAGGTGAGAAATTAGGTACATTTTTGCCATAGAGCGAAGAATAAAACGAGGTGTCGTTATTATTTTTTGATATTATTATATGTATGTATACATAATTAAGGGCTTCTTTCACAATATCCAAGTAAAACGTTGATTAGTTACTTACCAAGTAACGTAAGAAACGTTAAGAAAACCCAAATTGGCAGACATCGTCAAATTCACACATGAACTTACGGACGACTTCAACGTAGTTTACGTGGTTAAAGAGGCCCTAAGAATTTAAAACTACCAACGAGTTAATAGTGGCAAATGTCCAAGAGTGTACGACTGAAGAGAGAGAGAGAGAAATGCGACAGATAGTTACAGTCACAAAACTGTATCCTCGGTTTTTGTTATCATCGATTTTTGAATTGCCTTTCACTTTGGAAGCTAACTTAAAGACGTAGTCACTTCTATATGTCCTCACTCTATGGTCGTCACCAAGCATTCACGACGTACTTTTAAATTCTTGCAAAAAAGCAAATTAAATACCTATTAAGGGTCTCTATTACATGTAATTGTTCATGAATTAAGTATTAGATCAACCTGAATTGACCTTCCGTGTTGCATTGAGTGTATTTTGAGAATGTACACGTCATCACGGCCCTTAATCGTTAGAGGCTTGGCGATTTTATCCCCGACGCGATTCAGAGGGACAGTGGAGAGGAGTGTTGTAACTTTGAACTGTCTGTCTGTCTGTGTATCTATGGTATGGTATTGTGCGGCCCTTTTTAGGGTTCCGTATCCAAAGGGTAAAACGGGACCCTATTACTGAGACTTCGCTGTCCGTCCGTCTGTCCGTCTGTCACCAGGCTGTATCTCAAGAACAGTAATAGTTACACAGTTGAAATTTTCGCAGATGGTCGCTTTTCCAAAGGCCACTGTGACCATTGTTTTATTGTAGCCACATGTTAGCCACAACGCCATCTCTTGAACCGAAAGGTAACTAAACTATCGCTGATGCGTCGAAAGTGTGGGCGCCCACTTAAATATTTATTTTATTCTGTTTTTTAGTATTTGTTGTTGTAGCAGCAACAGAAATACATCATCTGTGAAAATTTCAACTGTGTAACTATTACGGTTCATGAGATATAGCCGGACGGACAGCGAAGTCTCAGTAATAGGGTCCCGTTTTACCCTTTGGTACGATTCAGACCAACCGGCTTGCATCAGCCCGCATCGGATCGGAACGGAGTCGTACGGCTGCCGCGTTCGCTGGAATCCGCACGCACGAACGGAGCCGGTCGGAGCCGGTCGGCCGTCGCGACAGCCGTACGGAGCCGGTCGGCCGTCGCGACGCGTCGCGCGACCGAGAAAACTATGCGTTGCACGCAAATATGAACTGTAATTCTGATACTTACTGTTGATATTACTGAAAATTACTGTTGATAGATTTCAATGTTCTTTACCGCATTGTAAAATGCTGCCCGGCCCGGCCGGTACGGGCCGGTTGGTCTGAATCGTACCTTTGGGTACGGAACCCTAAAAATGACCAAAGATGTACGAGTATAAAGTCAGACAATCCGTACTTATCACATTATTCTATTTGTGTCATCCAGTCAGTTAGCTTAGAAACGGGGACGCCCCGCTTACGTCGCCTTAGACGCCAAATACTGAAAAAAGTTAAACGACCTTTACCATAGACTAAGTACTAAACCTAAGATCTTAATCAAAATCTATGAAATTAAAAAAAATAGTTTGTAGGTAGGTACTTAATTTTTTCCTTTTTCCGAAGCATTGTAACCGAAATTCTTATTCTAATTTTAAATTACAGTCAAAGAGCACGCACGAAAACGACATTTAAAAAGAAAAGTAGTCGCTCTCCATACTAATTGCGACCTTAATAGTATAATGTTAAAGTTTAATACGCATGATTAGAACATTATAAATTAAATCGAGAACTATTGTACGGGCTGTAAGGTAAATTAAACCTTATGTCTTATACAATAAAAATATTATTCGTTTATAGCTTTTATGACATTCAACGCCATATTTATAAAGTCGTAACATCAAACCGATGTCAAACTGAATTAGACTCTAATTACGTCTACATAGAGTTGAAATACGGTTGGAGGTTTATGTACTTTTTTTACTAAACGCAAAGAACCATTCGTGTTATGCCAAAGGTCATTTCAGTAAGTTGCGCTTATATCAAACGATTTATTGGTTACCTGAGTAGTAGTCTACTTACTAAATAATAAGTCTTCCTCGTACCTAGAATAGCTTCAGAAAATTAGATTTTTTATTATTTACACCCAGACGTATGGTGCTTGTTTTATCACGTTAGGTACTCGGTTCTTCAAACCCTTAAATGTAATGATGACCTTAAACTTATATTGAATAGTAAATGCTATGGTGGCATTTCAATGTCATTTGCTTGATAGTTTAACTTTAGCTCATCCCCGTTTCAATCCCAAAAGCAACGACATTTAACCTATACAAAACCATACAAAACTATCCTATATTGCCTAAACTGGAATTACAGTGCCACAATGTCTATTTTCAAAAATCCACCCCTAAAGAGCTTAAATAGGGGATGAATGTTTGTATGAAAAATCTACACCGCATGAACAATTTAGAGGAATTTTCCCACGAAGATAGTTTTTGACGTTCCCTCTCCCCCACTTTCCCGGTTTGCGATATAAACGAATTCCACGCGGGCGAAGCCGCGGGCAAAAGCTAGTAATTGACTAAAAAAGTAACACCGGTTAAATTGTTAATCGCACTTTATAATTAATTAAGTTACTTGTAAATTAAAACTCCTTAAATATGCCGAAAACGAATGCAAATAATAATCTTGAATATCTTGAATTGAAGCCAATATTTTGAAGATTTCGCTTCTACAAAAAAAATTGGTTATAGATTTTTTCGATTTTGAATCGATTTTTTTTAATGTTCGAAATCGCTAGTATAAAATTAGTCGGTACTAGAATAGTTGAGTAATTACTTTGAGGCTTCTAACCGTTTACCTAGCAATATTGCGAATTGCTACGTTGTAGGGGTGACGTCATGCCGACGTCCGCCATGTTGTCTAAGCAAACAAACAAAATGGCGGACGCTTAACGTAATTCCACGATTTCGCTTTCCTATTATTCAAGACAAACATCGTTTTTAGTTCTGCATTTCTCTGATATTATATTGTCTGTGTTATGGAAACGTTTTTAGAGACGCGACGCCATAGCACGATATAATGGGAATGGGACGAGCTTAGAACAAAATCACAATCCCAGATTCCGAAAGCCTTGTTTTTAGTGTACCGCACCCAAAGGGTAAAACGGGACCCTTTTACTGAGATTTCGCTGTCCGTCCGTCCGTCTGTCACCAGGCTGTATCTCATGAACCGTAATAGTTACACAGTTGAAATTTTCACAGATGATGTATTTCTGTTGCCGCTACAACAACAAATACTAAAAAAACAGAATAAAATAAATATTTAAGTGGGTGCCACTGACGTGCCAGACTTTTGAGTTTAGTTACCTTTCGGTACAATAGATGGCGTTGTGGCTAATATGTGGCTACAGTAAAACAAATATTAAAGCGAGGCTCTCATACAACAGACCAGATGTTTTTGGCTTATTTATAAATAATGGTACGGAACCCTTCGTGCGCGAGTCCAACTCGCACTTGGCCGGTTTTTTTAGTTGTTTGTATTTGAACTCGAGTTGATTTCTTTTTTAATAAGCGAATGAATGAGTGGTAGGTGTGAAATTAAAATCAAAATCTTTTATTTTCATATTTATTACCACGACAGAATTGTTCCGGAAATCATAAACATAGATGTGGTAACCCTGGCTGAATCAGAGTCCTAGTTTCGGCACGAAGTATTTTTTAACTGACTTCAAAAAAGGAGGTTCTCAGTTTGACCTGTATGTATGTATGTATATGTATGTATATTTGTGCGCGAATATCTCGTGTTTGGTTGAACAATGTTTAATTTTACTTTATAAGGTCGTGTGTGGGTATATGTGGCCAGATAAACAATTTTTATTCTATTTAATTGTAAGTCCCGATTGAAGGCTTGAAGGCTAACAGGGTTGCACAAACAAAACCCTTTTAAAAACAAAATGGCCGCCTACACCTCTGACCCTTCGTCTTGTTTATTTCCCCAAACACTTCAAGTCGCGTTTCGCTCCTAATTTTGATTTCAGCTTCGGACAGCTTCGCGTGTTGGTAATTGCAATACGAAACTACGAGTATGTGTGTACCTTTGATGATCTAATGTCTAGATGGAACATCGAATCCGCGCAAACGTGTCAATATATCATTGTATATCATAGTATCATTGATCACGCACACATAGACAATAGACGAACGTGTAAAACATCGCCTGCACGCATACATGCTTGATATTGTTGCCTTGTTTTTTTTTGACGTGACAACGTTGCGTTTTATAATTCGATATCGGCTGCACGCACGAAAAACATGACGTTTATGTGCCGTTATCTGACGTCATGCGGCGTTATCGTAACGACGTTCTGAGGCGTCCCATTTAAAGCTTGAAGTGCAAGCGAGATCGCGGAACGAGCGACAAAGAAGCACAATCGGCCTTTGTCAATGTAACTCTGACGTTTTGCTTTTGCTTTTTATCGAAATTATTTATATAGGTTTGTTTTGACTTGTTTGTGGCACATTGACTTGACATAATATGCACAGACTAGCTAAAGATTAATGTTTCGTTATACGGTATGCAACGACTAGTCTTTTTGGTAAAATATTTAATAAAGGTTTTTAACTGCAATATAACAGTAAATAAATTATAACTAAGTAGGTATTCAAAGATAGTTTAGGATGACTATTAGTGATTATGCTACCATTCCATCAGTATTTTCTTAAGACGTTGTCACGTTCAACTATCGTCAGTAAACCGACTTTACAGACAACCAATTTTTGTTTTCATTGTAGGGCGACGCTCAATCTAGACATTAGATCATCAAAGGCGTGTACATATTGTCGACGAGTCAAGGAATTACCGGTCCCCACTAAAACATCTTTATTACATGTCCTTACAGTTCAATTCGGCTTGTAAGCGAAATGTACTTACGACGTTTTAAATGGTTACCGTCAATCTACAATGTACCTTAATCATAGGGGCGGAAAGCTGGAATTTATGAAGATGCAATTAAAATGAATTTCATATCGAACGGAAACGCAATGTTAATAAAGACATGGTGGAATTAGCGCGACTAAACACCGCGTGCACACGTTTCGGCCGAATAGTTCTCAATGACAATTACTGCTTTTTTACTTACCACTCCTCCCCCCCCCCCCTCGATTTGTACAGCTCCATCTAGTATTCTGCGAGTGAACTATAATAAAATCATATTACAATTTCATTAATGTCAATTAGCTTTCTTCGATCAAATGGAGCTAAGAAACACCGTGGGCCCGCAAGGAAAAAATCGCATTAAAATCGGTCAATACGTTTGAGAGCTACAATGCCACGTGACAGATACACAAACACACAGGCGGACCGATCAAAGTTATATCACCACAATTTTTTTGTCGGGGTTAAAAATAAAAATAAGTATCAGTTTGGACGTAGCCTCAGAAAGGCCATATACACAAAGTACCTTAAAGTCAAGTTCTAGAGGTCAGTTAGGACTTCAGCAAAAAGCACAGGTGTCATGTGATCGCTGGTCGTGAAAAAGTTCCTTTCGCAATATGTAAAAAACCGGCCAAGTGCGAGTCTGACTCGCGCACAAAGGGTTCCGTACCATTATGTATAATTAGGTATTATTATTATTACCTAAAAATTGGCTATGGTCGCTTTCCCAAAGGCCACTGTGACCATTGTTTTATTGTAGCCACATATTAGCCACAACGCCATGTTTTGGACCGAAAGGTAACTAAACTATCGCTGAGGCGTAAAAAGTAACTTAAATATTTATTTTATTCTGTTTAAGCATACATTTGTCATAATTTTATAAAATGTAATCTTATTTTCGTAATAATTTTATGAAAGGTAATCTTATTTTTATTAAATGGCAACACTACTCGACCCCGCCACTCTTTTGTGACAACTTCCGGTGAAAGGATTGAGAGTGGTGGGGTTGAAACAGCGTTTGGATTATTGAGTCAGGAGCTCGGCCAGTCGTTCGATAATCGTCGAGGTGATAAGTTGTCTAGTTGTTGAAACTATGCTAGTTGGCTAATAAGGAATTATATAATAATTGTTAAAAAGTGAAATAAAGTATTTACTGTGCTGAGAATTGGATATTTTTTATGATATTTCAGAAGTGAGATGTAACTTCACGTCCCACACATGGCGGGCTAGGTTATTTAAGTTTTTCAGGTTATAATTGTCAGATGATAATATTGTGAGGCGTGGATGGCAAGTGAAGAGATGTGAAGATCATGCCATGGTAAAACTTAATAATTTTGAAGTTAAATGGCAAGTATCGGTATGAAGGATTTTCAAGTAAGACGGCGAGTATTGGTATGGCATAATTTTTATTTCATTACGTCCGAGGTGATATTTCAATGGTCTATAGAAATATGAATATTTCATTGCTTAAATTCTTGTGTAAACTGGATTGTGTGTGTGTGTCAAATAGTTTGTTAAACAATCTTGAGTGATTAATAGTAACATGAATCTCCGGTTATAATGGTTTAAGGCAGCACTGGTAGCGACTTTATTTTCTTTTGTTTTCTTTCGCTGAAAAAAACAAATCATTCAAATACCTTGGTCGAAGCCAAAGTTGCAAGGCTTTGATTTAAGTGTAGTTTAACCAAGTGTCACACAATGAAAGATGGTAATAATTTACGTTCCCTTTTTTAAAATTTTATGAGGGTAAATTTGGGGTTAGATTACTAGGCTGCCTGAGGGTCAAGTACGATTTGAAGTATTGTGTTATAAGAAGTGAATTTGAGTAGAGTATGTACCTAATAGTGACGAATATTAGTTCAGCTGATCGGCTCTTTGTGTTTTTTTTGTGAATTTGAATATGTTTTCGATTTAAAATTGAAAATCTACGTTCACAAAATTGTTAAAGAAAAAGGGGGTAAGGTACTATAAGGTCGTGGTCGTGCCTGAAAAGAAAAATAAACGTTAGATGTGATAGATTTTGTTATTCGATTATATATACATATATTATAGTATATAAATATATTTTCAATTGAAAACATGGTATGGTACCTATACAGTGCAGTAAGTTGCTTTTAATATACGTGTTCTTTCCTTTCGTGACATGTGTTAAATTCTTATCATTATAGCTTGGCAAGAATGAGTATCCTTTTAATGATTTTGGTGTGTGGTGATTTGAAGCGCCGCATATTGCTGAAAAGGGTTATTTTAAATAAAAACTCACAAAATAATTTGCTTTATTGGTGCTCAACTGGACGAAGTATTCGATTTAACGAGTACAAAAATAATTAGCGTACAATTTCAAAAACTGAACGGTTTGGTTTTTCACTGGTAACGTAGTTCGAATTATAATCAAAAAAAAATGTTCAATTACAGTACAGCTTATTTGTTTACGTTGTTTTAAAAGTGAAACACAATAATAATTTTCCAAGTTTTGTTTACTATGTGACGTAATATTTTGAAGCTGTCTTAGTTTTCAGTTCAGCTTTCGAGGATGTACAGGTTATTTCAATGACGATCGGAAACAAGAGCAGCTCGCGCAGGTTACACGCGTGTTATGTGGAACGGCACGAAAGTTGCGTGCGAGGTGGAGTGCATTCGTGTGACATTGGACGACGAGGTTTGGCAACCATTGTTCCGGGAAAAGGGTAACCCATTATGCCTGTCTGGAGTTACTGCTGCGGATCTGACGGAATATAGCAGGTGATCTGTATTGTTTGTTTTCTTAATTAATCAGTCGAGTTCATAAATGAGCTTTGGTTATTGATTGTTGGTTGTCGGAATACTGGTTATAACAGAATATTTAACAGGAAGAATAACTCAATATAACATATCTTCGGGACAACAAATTAATTGAATTAAAGTTTTTTTATAACATAAGGTAAACACCAGAATTACGGACAGTTTAAGAAACTTTTTCTAGTATTCTTGAAATTTTACCAATGTTGTGAAAGTTACAGTACTGAATATTCTTAAAGCGTAAAGTCCGGTCATTTTTTTTAAATAATCAACTGTGTTACGCATGAGATACAGCAAAGCTGGTTGCAATTTATTTGAGAAATAAAAAAAAAATCTAGTTTTTATCCAGTTATGAACATAACCTAGTTGTGGACATCCAATAATGAACATAATAAATCGGACTTTTTCCAGTAATTTTGTTTTGCAAGTTTATTCTAGGCACAATACTTATACAACACATACAATTTATACAATTACATACAGTACAATACTTACGATTTATTTGCTGCTTCGGATAATTTTAACCTTTTTTTTTTTACTGCTTCGATAGCGCCCAGCCCATTTGTTAAGGCGTATAATTTTCTTAGGAGACATTTTTTTTAAACAAAAAAAAAATCTCTATCATTTTATATCACAGTCCATTACAGGATTTCTATAAAATATCCAATAATGGACACATATGTCCATTACTGGTACATATGCGAATTTTTATAAATTGCAAGGAATAATATTTAGTTAAACTAGTTAATAATCAGAATACATGAAAGTAAAATTAAGTTTCGACACTTGTCCATTATTATAACTATTCAATTACAGCACATCAGTTATAAACATCATTAAAATATATATAAAAAAAACCATTTCCCGGAGTAAGAACACTGTGCGTTGCTATCTTAATTTCATGGTTAATAAAAGAAATAAAACAGATTTTGATTAAAATACAACAAAACTAGTATCCAGACGAAACTTTTTTCTCACTACACCAACAAATTCCTTAAGAAAAGCTGCTAGTATCAATTGAGGATCACATGAACACTCACGTTATTTTGTCTATCTAACAAACCGAATTGAATCAAATTTTAAACTTAGAGAGCTCGATATCTATTGTACATATGTCACAGTGTTACGAATTAAAATAAAATATTTCATGTCCTTATTTTAAAGGATTAAGTACTTTATTTTTTGTCCATTACTGGTGCGTTTACGGATGGAATTACAACTAAAAGTACTCCATTAAGTTATTACTAGAGTTACCGTATGGGTTTTAAGGTAAAAAAGTAATCTGTTTACTATTATTTTGTCAATTGAGCTAAACCAAGTAGTCACAATTATTTTTTTTTTGAGTTATCTGAGTTTGAATATTAATGAAGTGAGAATTTTGATACAATGAAACTAAAATTATCAATAATGGGTCTTGAAGTTTATCAATCAGTTGTACCTAAATATTAAGATGAAAAAGTAATTATTTGTTTTGATAATTTTGAAGTAACAAGTTACTAGGTATGTAACATTTGAGGTAGGTACCTACCGATCTGTGATATTGTCTCGAGGGGCATTTCATGACATAATTATATCATGATACTTGGCAGATTTAAGTTATACTTAGTGAGACGTCACAGAATCGATTTCTGAGTGAAGGCATTATATCCTGCAGTTAGTCATGATATGGACTAGTAATTTATTTGGACTATTTTATAATGATTCAGTGAATGGAATTTAATAGAAACTTCTATAAAATGTTCAGTATTAAATACTGATTTTTGAAATTATTACTAAATGATATAACAACGAATTACATGACATTATATTACTTTAATTTTTTTTTAAATTTCACACTTATTATTTATTTATTGAATAAAATTCAATTTATTCATTAATTATAGCGATACAATATAGGTATTATTTATTATTATTATGAGAATTTATTAATACGACAATATTTATACGTCATTACATTTTGTTTTTAATTTACTTGGCAATGGAACAAGTTAAATGCAATTGAATTAATAGCTGATAATAATCTGAAATTGACGCTAAAGCATCCTCCTCTCTTTTAAGTTGCCGTGCCCGACAGGGTCCATGATACTAATGTAAATACCTAATTATATTATACTTACCACCTATTGTACCTATCATGCGGGATCTTAAAATCCAGGCATGTACGCCCTTAGAAAAAAAAAAGGGAGGAAACTGGAGTTAAAATTACATTAAAATGCAAAGTAAGTAAGTATAACGCTTGTTAAAATTTATTTTTATTTATTATGTACGTTCAGCGAATTTTGCGTCGTTTATGGGCCGGTTTTTATAATTCCTTTTTTTTGTTGTAAAGTAGATATACGCAGTGGGGTCCCCTGATAAGGACACCAGGATCTGATGATGGCATCTTAGAGAAATCGAGGGGACCTGTCGAAAATTTGTATGGACGACTAGTGTGTTTGTTCATGTTATCATAAGTACATTATAGCGCTACCATTTCATGAAGGTCTGGAGTCGATCTGATGAAGCCGAAAGACAGTTGAGGGAACTCCTCAACGATTTACTGCAATTATCTAGTGTTTGGGCTTGATTAATTTGTAGTGACGAGAACTTTACACTTCCATGTTGTATTGAGCGCCATCTGGCGAGAAGTTTTTAAGTTATCCCTGCTTATCAAGGTTGAAGTCGGTTATTTTTTTTGGTAAAAAGGAATTATTTCGATACCTACTGTACAAATACGACACTATTAAATTGCATTTGATAGGGGCTACTCTCCGGTAATGCACAAACTGTTACACTGCTATTCTCCATAGATGCAAATCATGCATATACATATGTTACATAAGACTTTTTATTGAGATCATCATTTACATCAATAATAAAAATATTTATTTACTGACTACTGATTTACTTTTAAAGCATTAAATGTGAGTTTAACTCGTAATTGCAATTTAATCTATGTATATTAAATGTATACTACCTATTTTGAGTTTTAGACGTTTTACGTGATATTTGGAAATAGAATATGGGTAATGATAGCATAGTTATACAAGCGAGAACCCCCAATAAAGAAAAACTAAAAGACGCTTCTATTTTATTATTTATGAGACTTTATTTTTGTGCGGGTCTTTTACTTACTTTTTAATTTTTGTATTGTTGTCAGTTGGGATTGAACGCGCTTTGAACGACTAAACAGTGGAGAACAAAGACGATCGCGGGATAATGATTGAGCGAACAATGATGTTCGCTGGATAATGATTGAGCGAGCAATGATGTTCGCTGGATAATGACTGGAGCGAACAATGATGTTCGCTGGATAATGATTGAGCGAGCAATGATGCTCGCTGGACTGGAAGAAATTGGTCTGTATAGTTTTTAAATAATAATACGAGCAAACCACAATATCCATATTTATTACATGGTTTGAAGTTAAAGACAACAATTACATTTAATACAAATTTAGAACATATATGTTCGGAGTTGCACCGAACAGCTCATCGGTCGCGCGTTTTGCATGTTTGCATTTTAACTGCCGCGCGATCACTTGCCCTAGTTTTAAGTTAATCTTATAAGTAAAATAAGAGTTTTGAGTGAGTACGTGACCAGCAGCCACTCAGGCCTCGTATTCCTAACCATTTAACCATTTTACCAATTACCAATTTACCAGTTTAATATTAATGTCTAGTATAGTAACCATTTAACCAGTTGTGATATTTTGTCAATCTAGCTTAGTATACATAGTGTTAATTAAAACCATTCAAACCATTTACATCTTTCCCTATCTCTTCTAATAACACCTATTAGAAACTTTGGTAAAGGGATAGTCGTCCACACCATACCATACCAGAGACGCGCCCTTTACAATATATATTTTAAATACACCACAGAAATGAGTAAACTTTGATGTAAATAAGAGAGACTTAGACATGATTCTAGGGATTTAATGCAATTAGGTAAATGAAGTACTTGAATCGTAACATTTTTGATCTTATCATTATTTTTTTTGTTTTATATCTGTATATAAGAGTTGAATGGATGGAAAGCTAGTCAGAGGAATTTTCAGATTTTCAGATATGACGTCATACGATGACCAAGTTAGAGGTACGCCACCTACGACTCCACCAAGGAAGCGTAAGGACGCAAAACGGAGGAAAGTTAGGAGGAAAAGAACTAAACATGAAGTGGAGAAAAAAGATGTTCACTGGATACTGATTGAGCGAACAATGATGTTCGCTGGATAATGATTGAGCGAGCAATGATGTTCGCTGGATAATGATT
This sequence comes from Hesperia comma, assembly GCA_905404135.1. NCBI lineage: Eukaryota > Metazoa > Arthropoda > Insecta > Lepidoptera > Hesperiidae > Hesperia > Hesperia comma. The sequence goes on from FR990039.1 coordinate 2,328,128, forward strand.
GAGCGAACAATGTTCGCTGGATAATGATTGAGCGAACAATGATGTACGCTGGATAATGATTGAGTGAGCAATGATGCTCGCTGGACTGTAAGAAATGAGTGAACTTTGATGTAAATACGAGAGATTCAGACAATTTGAATAGTAACATTTTTGATCAAACTTTTCATCATTATTTTTTTTTATAAATAGGAGTTGAATGTATGGAAAGTTAGTTAGAGGAATTTTCAAATGATGTATGCATACTTAGTACAAAATCCATACTAATATTATAAATGTGAAAGTTTGTTTGTTTGTGGCTCTTTCACGTCGCAATGTGGCTATTATATTATGATATGGTTTATGTGTGTGGAGATAGTTGGGAGGGTGAAAGGTGCAGTAGGATACTTTTTTTTTTTCCGGGGTAAAACATCTCATTCCCACGGAAAGATCGATGTTTTGTTAGTTGCTAAATATTTTGTTCTGGATGTTGTTAATAGATGGCGTTAGTAGATAGTAAGATTCATTTGCAACAGGTAATTTGCTGAAGTCATAGATACTATAAGTTGACCAGAAATATAAAAAAACCTCGGCATATTGCGGTAAACTCATGGAACTAATTTATTTTACTGGCAACGATTAGTTTTTAAACGTCAATCGTAAATTGCTTGTCAGTGAGTTTGAATGTCACAGTTTGTCTCGTGTTTGTCTTTTTACTGTGTTTGTCTTTTTACTTTGAGTTTCTATTTAGTTCTAAAATGACAAAAACTGTTCATATTCGTAAAAGAAAAGTGGTTTTCTATGCGCTAAAATAACATTTCGTATAAATAACATTTCCGATATAGTTGTCAAAATGACAATAATAACACGAGCGTTACTATAGTTACAGTTGGCTGTGCTGTTGCCATATAAAATTAAACTTTAAAGCCCTCATGACAGGTTTTCTATTTTTCTGGTCAAGCAATAATAATATTCTCAATATTTCAATTTCAATATTTCATAGATACTAATACATCCTAATAAATTCAATTGCATTTTAAATTCGCGCTTGATAATTTGTTGTTTCGATTTTATATTGTTATATTGGAATGTAAAGGAATTAGAGTACTACAATAAGTACCTACGCTTTGATTTTGGTTTTGATTCACTTCGTGAATTGCTTTGGTTGACTGTTGTTGTTTTGGTTTAAAATAGAAATTAGTTTTATGGAAAAGTACTTTAGATATTTTATGAGATTTAATTTGTTAAGATTCAATAGATTTTAATTAGTTGTAGTCACTTATTTATCCACCAGAAAAATGTCATGTATCTTAAACAACTCGTTGTTAATTCTCTTTGACCATGCGAGCGAATAATTGTATGTATAATTTAACAGTCACATGAAATCTTTTAAAATGTATAGAAGCTACCTTAATTATTTAAATTCAGACTAAAATATAGGTACTTCTATGAGATTATACTTGTTTAAATCAAAATTAAATTAAGATTTTATTCTATTCGCTTCAAAATAGTAATGAGTAACTTAAGTTAGTAAGTAATTTATTGGCAGAGTTCCTGATGTTTTTAGTGTGCCGGGAGGCTACACATTTCGTAGGATGGCCGAATGTCATAATTTTATAAAATGTAATCTTATTTTCGTAATAATTTTATGAAAGGTAATCTTATTTTTATTAAATGGCAACACTACTCGACCCCGCCACTCTTTTGTGACAACTTCCGGTGAAAGGATTGAGAGTGGTGGGGTTGAAACAGCGTTTGGATTATTGAGTCAGGAGCTCGGCCAGTCGTTCAATAATCGTCGAGGTGATAAGTTGTCTAGTTGTTGAAACTATGCTAGTTGGCTAATAAGGAATTATATAATAATTGTTAAAAAGTGAAATAAAGTATTTACTGTGCTGAGAATTGGATATTTTTTATGATACATTTAAGTGCTTTAAACGCACATAACTCCTAAGTCAGAAGTGCGTGCCCTGGGGTTTGAACCTGGGCCCCTAAGTAAAACGTCAAATACTTAACCACCAGGCTATCAGCGCTGCTATTATTATTTTATGTAGGTATGTACTTCTAATGTAACTTTGGCAAAAGGAGATCTCCCGCCAGACGAGACGACTCAGGGCTTCTGTAATGGTGCGTACAGACTATGTAACAAAACATGTTATAAAACATAGTTAAATAACATGTTTTACAAATGTGGACGCTATGTGTTACAAAAATAAGTTATACAACATGTTATTAGTTTGTGCAACAATATTATATATAACTTTTGCGCACGAGTTACCTACTTGTGCCTTGTTATATAACATTGTTATACAACAATGTTATTTTAATGTGTACGGTCTTGTAACATGTTTCATTGTTAGACAACAATGTTAGATAGTGTGGACGTGTTATAAAACAAAAGATATATAACATGTTGCATAATGTGTACGCACCATAACGAAACGATGGCTGGTTGTGGCCATCCGCTACCTAATTCCTACGATGGAAATAAAAGGCTCTTGTAATCTGTTGGGCGATGGAGGTGTGGCGAGCGCTGGTATTGAACTGACGTTTTTCGTAATTTGAGAGCAGGAGCAGTAAGATTCTATTTTCAAACGGTGTTTTCTTCTTCATTTCTATTCTATAGGTTCAATACTAGGCCAGCCACAGCTCGTACAGACAAAAAAGACTAAAAACAAGATTTATTTATGACACATAGTAACAGATTATAAAAGACATATTAAAATTTAGTCGTGCACAGCTTCTGTATTATGCGGCGATGTAGATATCTTCGATAATGTGATTCAGGATTTTGTGACGTCACCGTGTGACGTGTGTGCGATCGCCAGATAACATAAAAGTCTTTGAAACCCAGACGACGTCACGGCCTACACTAGTATGTAGAACATGACGTAGAACAACCTACAATATACATGTTTTCTTTCACCCCTTGGCCCGTTGTGATGGGTAGGGTGGCCATATCGCAAGTAAGTGGACGGACAAATCCTTAATATAATTATTAACCCCCGTTATTAACCACCAACACGGACTAGTGCCGAATTGCCCATTAGTTTGCGCAAAGTTTTAGGGGGGCGCGCGCCGAAATTAGAGCCCCTGATTACAACGTAAAAGGTTGTCAATGACGCACAGGTCGGCAATAGGAAGCTTTGTCGAAGATACTATGGACTATACAAAACAGACCGAGAAAACAGACTACCCTTGCGGACAAACCGTAAAAAAGGAATTCTTTACATAATTGAACAATATCAAATTGGATGAACCAATCTGTTGAATACAACGTCACGTAGGAACCTAATTTACAAAATTTTTGAAATTTTTTGACGTGACAACGTCTTATAAATTGGTTTGCCGGGAGGCACTTCAAGAAACTGCGTTAGTAAGCTCCGCTCACGTTCCTTGGTGACAGTGTACAGAAAATGGTACAGCGCCATCTCTGGTTAAGTAGAGTAACTAGTTTGTTACCTCACTTAGTTGTGACTAATGGTTAATGGTCTAACGGTTAGCAGCGCTAGATGGCGGATGGTGTTACAATGTTTTAAATATAATTCTTTGTATACGTTTACCCCATGAAGATACGGGAACGCAGGGTCAACTTCACAAATAATCACAACTGCTTGCAAACCCAAAATAGCAGTTTATTATAAAACCAAAGAAGTCGACACATTGCCCTTTACAAATTTTTCTCTTATATAAACTCCACGTTACACTCGTTAGCGCGTTTCACAAATTGGTACAATGCCATCTTGTTTACAAGTGAGGAACTATTTAACAAAAATAAAACATTAAACTTAAATTGCTTCCGCCTTCACATGACGGTTAGACAGTATAAATAAATGTTTTAAATTGTTACTATTATTTCATCCTTCTTCCTACTATACGAATGAATATTCACATTAAAATTATTTTACCACTTAAAGTCGTTGTCACGTAAAACTTTCGCCCGTATACCGACGTTACAGGCAACCAATTTTTTTAGTTACCTACAAACCTGCTGTGTTCGCTTAAGGTCATGAGTCATAACGAAACTGTGTTATACTTTTAAAAAATGTAATTTCAATTAAAAATTCAATAAAAGTTCCCCAGATATTTAATGGCACATTTACTGCGTTGTAAGGTTGTCTGGAAAGGATCATTATTTAGTGATAAGGCCGCCTGTTGTACTCATCTCTGTGTGATAATATGTTCATGTAATTCATTTAGGTGCACAATAAAGAGGATTTTGTTGTTGCAGGTATATTGTGGTTCAAAAATATTTATTTATTCTTTATTTAGCTCTTTATTGTTTCACACCATAAAAATATTACATACATAAGCTCAATCAAGGAGTGCAAAACAATGGGCGGCCTTATCGCTTTAAAGCGATTTCTTCCAGGCAATCCGGTGTTACAGATAGGAACAGCACAAAAGTAAGTGGAAGTAGGAGTTAAACAACAAACAACACAAAACTGAAAATGAGGTAAAAACAATTATTTTATTTATTTATTTTATAAAATAACACACGAACATTACTACCAATAATACGCAGAGACAGGACGTGAATATACAGAAACAGGAAGAGAGAAGAAAAGTAAGAAGCTGTTTATTTTATTAATTTTTATTATTCATGCAGTTAACTGAATTAACGACTCACGACTTACCTTAGCGGACCAGCCCAGCGTCATATCCTTAAATTAATATGCCCAAAGTTCAATTGCACATTCCAACCTTTGGTCTTACAATTAGGCGCAAAGGCGCCGATCATTAGCCCAATAAAGTTGTCATATCGTTGACATTGTCGACAATACCCTGAATTGGCTTACTTATAGTAGGGCCATTTTAATAGGCCACATTTGACAGTTCGTCATAATTTTACAAAGTAACCTTGTAAGGGAGGCACTCCATATTATTTAATATTCCCTACTAGATATTGTTAAAATTTTTACACTTTTAAGTAAAGAACTGACGTCGTTACAAAGTTACGTCAGTGAACACTTTTTCTTTTTAAACATGAGGGATGGTACCAAAAGAAACAGATCAGTAGAAAAGTTGAATTCGAGAAGTCGAACTAATCGTCAAAAAGTATTTCACGATTACTAAATAAAATATGTTTTAATGGGAACAGAATTAATTTTCTTCCATTTTAGGCCAAAAAATATGTAATCATTCATTTAAATATATAACGTCTGGCTCAAAAGCCAGTATCCAGAAACGTGAAAATGTTACAAAAAAGTCATGATTTCATTTCGCGCCATTATTAGACGCATTATTTTTGACGTTTTTTTAGTCATTGTTTGAACTGTGCGGTCATTAAAATAGTTTTTATAACAATCACATTCAATTTACAGATTTTTGAAGTCCTCATCGATTAATTAAATTAATCGATGTTTTTCAGCAGGTTACCCTCACTATAAAGCAAAGACAAACAGTTGTCAAATGTGGCCTATTAAAATGGCCTTACTTTAAAACGATCCATTCACTATACTTCACAGAGGACCGCCATACGCAACAAATAAATTCACAAATCTATTTACAATTAGTTGTGTCCGCAACTTCATTTGCACAAAGGAGTTTTTAACGTGCGATCCCGATCCCCCGGGAACTCTGGGATAAAAAGTAGCCTTAATATTGCTCCACAATCTCCTCTATCTCCCAGTGAAAGTTTCATAAAAATCCGTTCAGCCGTGTCTGAGATTAGCGTGCACAAACATACGATCAGTTACAGTTCTATCATAATAATAAATAAATAAATAGGTGGATAGATATAGAATAGATGTACATAGAAGATAGATAAGTAACTAACTCCAACTTCGACAGGCACAGATGACTCAATGACAATGACAAGCCCTCTAGGTGCAAAGTCCCAATCAATGCAAATTAATTAATTTATAGCGGTGATAACCTTGTTCTTAAGAATTCGGTATCCTATTCGGAGGGTCAGAGTTCGAATACCAAGACACTTTTGAATTTTCGGTTTTATGAGCGTTTCAAGCATTTAAATGTCACTCGCTACAAACGGTGAAGGAGAACATCGTGAGGATACTTGCATGCCGGAGAGTTTGCCAAACTCAAAGGTGTGTGAAGTCCGCCAATCCGCACTTGGCCAGCGTGGTGGACTAGCCTTCTCATTCTGAGAGACTCCTGCTCAATAGTGGGCCATGACGAGTTGAGATGATGAAGATGATGAATCAAACCCAAACACATGGTAATCGTGATAATTGAATGCTTTCGTTTTAGTTGGTCCGTTGACGCGTCGTAATATAATTGATTTAATCAGTTTCTGCTCGGGACGATTCGACTCAAGCTAGCACTTCATCTGTACTCCGTTCGCATTCAATCTGGAATTTGTTATTATTGCATGCACATGTCAATGCAATGTCAGCTTTCCGCCTATCCGATTAAGGTAGCTTTAAGATTGATGGCGGGATCAAAAACTGGTCTTAGTAAATTTTGCCTACAAGCTGAATTCAACTTTGAGCATGGATAATAAGTTTGGTTTTGGCAGGGAGTGGCAATTAGTTATATATGCTTGGCGACTCCAGTACAGTAAGCTCATGCATACTCGGCTGATGTGAACTTCGTTTTCCGAAATGTTTGCGCAGGTAGGTACAGTAACTGACCAATCAAAACACGGCGGCCATGACAGTGTTTTGTGATGCGCTACTTCGTATTGGCCATGGACGTATTTATGGACTTTTTTATGGCTAACTATCCTACCGCCCGCACTCCCCGCTTTCTACCACCATTTTGGCCTTAAAATCGACATCTGCGCAGCCACTCGTAGCTATGTTCATATCAGCCGAGTTAAAACGACCTTACTGTATAATCGAACACCTTTGTTTGCTTTGTATTTGCAGACTTTACTTACAATTTGACATTTATTTCAGCTTGGTACCTGCATGCATTAACGAGAAAAAATGTCTTGACAAACAGAGAGATAGACAGACTAACGCATCACAAACTGATATAAGGATTCCGTTGTTTATTTTGAAGTAAATTATCCCAAGAATAGAAACAAAAGTGTAGTTGATATATAATTTAGCGGACCATTCTTAATATCATGCCCTACGTCATAATTCTATTTTGGTCAATGTCCTAAATATTTAGCCCCACGCGATGGTCACCGCCAGTGTATAAGGTAACCCCAATTTAATAGCGTTATACAGGTTGTTCTATTATTGGCTTAATTTACGTCACCGTGTTATATATAACACAGCAGTGATATTGTTCATATTTTAATTTAACAAAGCTTTTATTGAAATTGAAAAGCATGTGCGTCTCTACTCACTTACTTACTCACTTACTTACTACTACACTACTTCCTCTTAGTCAATTGGCTTGACTTACTATAAACAAACAATAGTTCTTATCCAAAGAACTGAAAAAATAAAATTTATAATAAATTTTTCAAAAATATCCAACAATGCCATCATTAAATTAACAAACTAAGTAATTAAGAAGCTCTAAGAAAGTAACTTTTTCCAATTTCAAAATTTCATGCCAATAACCACCTCACATCAAAAACCTCAAAGAAGTTCAGTGACCAGCCTGTACTGACATTTCAAATTTCGAATTCAATTACTTAAAAAATAAAAGCGTTTGGAACAGGCTGTATGTGAAGAAACCTCAGCCTTGCTTGAGCCACGCAAGTTTCCTTAGTGCCGCGGAGCCGCCATAGCTGACGACACGCCGACAACAGTAACTAACCCAGTCTTAATCCAGCCACCGTCAAGTCGTGACTTAAAAAAAAACTAAACTAACATTTAAAAAAAACTTTGACAGCTCTAAAAGGAACAGACTAAAAATATCTTTTAAATACGCTCACGCTTCGCACTACGCTGTGTTTTGCCTTTAGTGTTTTTTTTGTACTGTGTTTTTGTATTTTCTTTTAGATTTTGTAATTTTTTGAAATTAGAAACTTATGTTTCAAAATTGATGAATCTCGTGTTTAATTTATATTGATTATCATACGTGTTATACTGTTCTTATTTTATAATTACACCAAATAATTCATCATATTAACATGAAAATTTTTAACTTATTTTAATGACATATTAACGTTAAATTACAATCAAAGTTGTGTCTAAAATGTTGTAAATTAAGGAACTTCATTCCAAAATACTTAATGATATTTTTATACTTAATGATATTGAACCTCTATCTCAGTTTGCGAGATAAATTAAAAATAAAATTATAACGCGTTCACAAAACGCAACAGATATTTTTTTAAGTTGTCTGCTTGTGTTAATTTATTGTATTTTAGTGACGTCACACCGTTTTATTTTCGGCATATTTCACGCGCAAAGCTTTTCACGATTATCATGTCATAAGATCACTTTTCAACGCTTTTATTACATCAAAAAAACCAAGTTATTTAGTTAGAAGCTTTGTCTACCATGCGAATATTTTTACTATGACATAATATTTTTATTGCCTTTTTTGTGTTCTTATATGAACAAAAAGGACACACATAGTTTTACAACTAAGTATGTGAAATCAAAAATTTGAGTTGAATTTTTTGTCCGTCTGTGAATATTTTTAGTAGACAAAAGCTTCTGACTAATTAATAGACTTCTTAATAATTTTGATGTAAAAGGAGTTATCAACAATTTTTATAAATTTTAACTCATTTTATAGGCAAATGTACATCGTGTAAAAATTCCAAGAAAAATCTAAAATGGAATATTTAAAAGGATAAGGTTTAAGAGGATACAATTTAATTTCGGACCAAAGGATATACGATGATTCAATTTTATTATTTGATAAAAAATATGATTAAACACATAAAGTGTAACAATAAATGAAGTTGATAACACTTTTTAAAGGGAGCGTTTATTATAGTTAACATAACCGGTAACTTTTCCATGCCGAAGTTCTGGGTTCACTTCCCGGTTGATGATTTGGTGCAAGGTCAAGGCAGATATTACAGTGACGAAATGGCAACAGTAACCATGACTATTTAAGTAATTATCATTTGCTGCAACAGTGTTTTATCTAAAAAATAGAAAAACACTGACGGACAACGTGACGCATTTTCCAACGCAATAATTCTGTCTCTTTCTTTGATCGAATGAGATAAAAATTACGGATTTCTGCAGCAAATAGATCGCTTTTGGCATGTTTTTTATGTAATTGGTTAAATCGCTACTTTTACGAAATAAAACATTATTGTTCCAATGAACCAATATGATAAATTTTAAAACAGGTAAATTTTTAACAAGGTAACTTTAACTGAAAACGTTAAATATATTTACCTTATTTTGGTAATTTTAATTAAACGCTTAAAAGGTGTTTTATTATAAACGCTCCTGTATAAATAATATATTCGTAAGTGAAATTATTGTGTTTAAAACGCGCTAAAAATGCAATTATCATTACCAAGTGTTTTAAAAATTTAGGTAATAAGTTCAACAATTTTAATGAGTGAGATAATCCGCTATCAAAATGTACTCAGATACTCACCAATCATTCAGTAATAACATTTAGGTAGTAAGTAGATATTAAGAAAAGTCTTACCTCAACAAAGATAAGTAAATAAATCAAATAAACTTTATGTACGATGAAATTGTTCTTTAAATAATAGTAAAAAAACTTTGTTATTTTCAAAAATGTATAACTCAAAATATAGTATAACGACACTTTCGAAACAGACTTAAAAAAATCTTCCTTTCATTCACAAAATCCTAATTAAACAAACACTTTTGTTGGAAATATTACGTAGGTAAATTAAATGAAATGTTTTGATAAGTTACCCAAAATATACCTGAACACACACATTACCTAATGATTGTCATTTTTACGCTATTACGTAACATTTTACCTTCAGTAAGCCAGCTCCTGAAATTCTTACTGAATGTAACGAAAATAGTTAATTATTGAATGTTGTTAGAATGCGAAGACTTTACGGTAACAATATTATTATTTTTAACCCCCGACGCAAAAAGAGGGGTGTTATAAGTTTGACGTGTCTGTGTGTGTGTGTGTGTGTGTGTCTGTCTGTCTGTCTGTCTGTGGCATCATAGCTCCCGAACGGATGAAGCGATTTCAATTTAGTTTTCTTTGTATTAAAGGGGACTTACGGGCGCGTGTTTTTAGATATGTTTGATGAAAATCGGTTGAGCCGTTTAAAAGTTATTGGGGCTGAAAGGGGAGAAGAATTTTCATTCTGTCTCTTTGTGGCATCATAGCTCCCGAACGGATGAAGCGATTTCAATTTAGTTTTCTTTGTATTAAAGGGGACTTACGGGCGCGTATTTTTAGATATGTTTGATGAGAATCGGTTGAGCCGTTTAAAAGTTATTGGGGCTGAAAGGGGGGAAGAATTTTCATTCTGTCTCTTTGTGGCATCATAGCTCCCAAACGGATGAAGCGATTTCAATTTAGTTTTTTTGTATTAAAGGGAACTTACGGGCGCATATTTTAAAATATGTTTTATGAAAATCGGTTGAGCCGTTTAAAAGTTATGGGGGGTAAAAGCGGGGAAGAATAGCCGAATGTATGCAAATATACTCGTGTGGGGTCTCAAATGAAAGGGCACAGTAAGAGAATATTTATGACTTAATCAAGAATATTCTTACCTATAAAAAGTATAAAATAAAAATTAAATTAAAAATTAAAAAAACCCCCGACACAAACATTTAAAAAGTAAAAAATAATATCTCTAAAAATAATACGTTGCGTTGGGGGACCGCTCCATTTACTTCTAACTTTAACACAAAAAAATATTGATAAAATATGATAAGTCTTGGGTAAATAGGCATGTGATACTTATGAAAAAAATCGTAGATAATGAGTAGTTAGGAGCGGTCCCCCAACGCGACGTATTATTTTTAGAGATATTATTTTTTACTTTTTAAATGTTTGTGTCGGGGGTTTTTTTAATTTTTAATTTAATTTTTATTCACTAGGTGTGCCCGCGACTTTGTTCGCGTGGACGTCGGGTAATTGTCGTTAATCAATATAATTAGGTATAAAAAACTCTTCCGTTACTGAGTGGCTGACTGACAGACGCACAGCCGAAACTACTGAACGCAAGAAGCTAAAACTTGGGAAGTGTAGGGTAGCACTAAGAGGGGAATTTTGAAAATTCCCCTCCAAAGATATAAAAGGGGAGGGGGTTGATATATAAGTAGAAAAAATTAACCTATATACATTTAAAGAAAGACCATATTTTAATGATAAATAACAAGGTAACTTGAATTAAAAACGTTAAAAATATTTACCTTTTTTTGGTTATTTAGATTATTAATTATATTGTTTGATTCGATGCAAATTGAAACACAGCGACAAACAGAGATATTTACGAGTCTCTATTAGGGCTTTGGAAATGAAGTAAAGTTAAAATTAACATTACCATTATTCATTTTACATAGGTATTTGATTGCAATTTCTTTAGAAAGCTAAACGTGACATTCATTTCTTTGTATATAAACGCTTGCTCACTGTCCAAATTTAATTCACTAACCTTACGTTTGAATGTCAACGTGTAGGTACAATACAAATACATATAACAATACAAAAATACCTGAATCATTATAATCAGTTGTAATGTGATTACATTTAATGAATTAGTTTTTTGAAAGGTATCACGTAAAAAATATTTATGTTTTGTATTGTCATACTTAAATACATTTAATTAATTTTAAAATGTATAATTATTATTCAGTTTTCTTTTAGTAAGAAAATACTGGATACAACATATTGTTTGTACTAAAATGCAAGTTTGATTAACTTAACTTAAGCAGTTAAAGTTTTTGAAGTTTTATTTGATGCAAACAATTCAATTTAAGTTTATCTTCTCAAATACATTTTAGTACATCTAAATATTTATACCTAACTAGCGAACCGCCCTCGCTTCGCTTCGGGACCCGTAAGTATCAACCGCGTAGGTCCCGCTCCCGTAGGAATTTCGGGAAGATAATAAACTATCACCAAAATTAATTCAGGTTAAATTAAATTAAACTTAGAAATAAAGCTTACGACAAAATAATAGCAAAGTAGCAAAGGATCACGCAAGATTAATTCAGATTAAACTTGGAAACGCGGCAATTTTGATATGGCAGTGGGTTCGACCAAATTTGATTACCATAAAAACGGTTCTAGTGTGTTAATCTTAAAAGATAGACATATACTGTCGTGGACATTTTTTTAGATCATTTCAAGAGGAATAATTCTTTCATACATATATTTTTGGTATCTTGAATCGTTTTCGCAACGCATGCAACGAAAGCCCTCGAGAATGAATAATTTTCCCCGTTTTTTCCACATTTTCCATTATTTCTTCGCTCCTAATTGTTGCAGCGTGATGTTATATAGCCTAAAGCCTTCCTCGATAAAAGGTCTATTCAACACAAAAAAAAAATTCAATTCGAACCAGTAGTTCCTGAGATTAGCGCGTTCAACCAAACAAACAAACAAACAAACAAACAAACTCTTCAGCTTTATAATATTAGTATAGATAAAAATAGTTTGGGGGATTTGGGCCCGAGCAATAGTTTAAGAACTTGTAAGAAGTGTCTCCTAAAGGATTTCTTTGTTTAAATTAAACCAGATTTTGTATTGTTTAAGAAGTAAATTCTAATTTTAACCCTTAATATGTGGAGGTTAGCGTGAAAAAATTAATTCAACTTAGCAGTTCTGTTTATATGGAAAGCAAAAGTAAAGAAATAAAATTTAAAAAAACTTACATGTGGTACCTATTAACCTATTCATTAATTACTTAAGGTACTACTCTATGTGGTACTACTTACTTACTTTTAATCAACAATGTAAATACTACGACTAATATATCTTTGTGTACAGAAATATTTTTGGAACGAAGTTCCTTTGTTATTATTAATTTTGTTAGATCTTAAATTATGCAGCCTGAATTATAAGCATCATATTTGCATACTGTGCGTGCTATAAAAACATAACACTACCTTTAATCAAACTGCGTATAAAACTTTATGAACTCAATTAATTACAGCTTTAACTTATAAAATATCTATTGTTTTTCTTACGTAACGCCATAACGTAGAAAGACTATTTTAGCCATCTATTTTGACATGTAGTAATTTTCATCATTTTAGTTTAAACTCAATCTGTCATGGAGCATGCATCATAACATTGCTTAAATATTTCAGCGAATTTAAATAAAAAAAGCTTAAAACACTTAACCTTTATTTTAACAATGGGTACGAATTTAATAAAGCTTTACCCAGTCCATGATTCGACATATTTGTACAATAACATAAGGTAAGATTTATATTTTCAATGGTAACACGACTACCTACTTCATTCGTGACGCAAAAAATCAAGATGGCGTATTGACCGCCATTTTTTACGCACTACATGACACAGCGAAACAATCAAACTCCTACAGACCTGTACATCAAAATACACAGTTTTTACAATACTAAAACATTAAAATACCTCTACTCAAACAGATTTGGGAGTAATTTATTATAGGCATTGCTTGAGAGATAAACAATCTGGAAAAATTAAAAATCAGTTAGTGAAAAAGAAAAAAAGTGAAAAAGTATTTCGAAAAAAATGCTTTTCAAATCGTTTACGATAATTTTCCTGGCTGTATTGCTGGCTGAATACACCGACGCCTTTGGTATATCTTCGTTCGGAAAAGCGCATACAGACCCGCCAAAACCAAGCACGACAACTCCTCCGCCGGGTAAGATATTTACAAAATCGGTGTTGTTGCTTTCCATTTGAACAAAAAACCCATACACACGCAAAATCCGAAAGCAATGCCTTCATGCTAAACACCCAATACATCGGTAATGGGCTTTGAGAGCTTCCTAGCTCTAAAGTTGATGTCGCTTTATTTTGGCGCCATTTTGTTTCAGAATGTTTTTTTAATCGTGATTGTTGTTAACACAGGTACTTTGTACCTAATTAATTCATAGATAAGGTTAATTTATAATCTACACCACATCTTGATCCAAAGCTAATAAAACAAATACAGATTAAAAATAACAACATTTTAAATATTTTCTAACGACATAATTCATACGAACATAAATAAATAAAATTAAAATTAAAGCCTAAATAAATAAAATTAAAATTAAAACAGTTATGTTTAACTCTTCTGACGTAAAAAATATGTATTCAGCATTTTTAGCGCGTTAGTATTCAAAATTACTGTATTATTACCTACCTTCTTAATATTCCTTACCTTTTCTACAACAATTTGTCTCTTGTTTAATTCAATTTTTTTAATTTTCTCAAAATTGGCACTATACGTAATGAGATTTTTCCAAAAAGTATCACGTAAATTCACTCAAATTTACTAAAGTAGTTTTCGAAATTAATTACTCGGAATTTTCGGTAAGAATAAAATTCCTGTTTTTCATACATACCTATACAACAGTGATTATTTTACTTGAATCATTAGGTTTTTTCTTGACACAGACTAAAAAAGTTTGAGTGAATTTTTTTTTCGAAGAAACAAATTTTGAAAAAATTGAAAAAGAGACAAGTCGAAAATGCGTGTGTTTTCGCGTATCGAGATGTGGTGCAGACAACAGGCCGCGGCAGCCATATTGCCGATGCTGTTGGTCGGATGGCTGACCGGCGAGTCATCCGAAGCGCTGACCACTTTCGGGAAGAGCGACACCCCACCTCCGAAACAGGTTGCCCCGACTACCCCGCCAGGTAAGTGTCGCAGATTAAAAGTGTTAATCCACAGTTTTATATGCATGTAATCCACAGATGTTCAATAATACCTACCTGTTATATTTTTTTTATTGTTTTATATTTAAGGGAGCTTTAAAGACTTATTGACATACACCCTAAATGCAAACTCGATTTGTAACTAAATCGAACGTAACAGCTAATTACGGTGACGGGTTTAAAATCGATACACAAAATGGCCGACGCACGTTAGTCGATTTTCCCGCCATTAATCAATTTATTATTACCGTCGGACTTTGATGGATGGTCGAATGATGCTAATTCCTAACTCCGTTCTAAATAACACGTCTTACATATGATATTTATGAGTTTCTAGAATTGTGATGTAGGTACTTAATCGTCCAAACGTTTATTATAAATTATAACCTTAGGTTAGATTTCAATTGAGTATTTTGACGCCCATCAAAAGCTTAATAATTGAAACCTTGCGGTGACGCGCTTCACTTAAAATTTACTATTGGTTACTATTATTTCAACCCAAAGTTATGTCAGTATACAGAATCACAACTAACAACTTTCATAGTAGTCACTTAGAGACAGATTTCCCGAAAAGCGAGGCCGGGATTAGGTACATAACATAAACCCAAAAACCTCGAACGTTTACGCGTAATATTGCCAGTTATAAATAAAACTGCGAATATATTACCTCTGGATCGATATCTTTGGAGGTGAAGGCCCCAGACGGCGATTATCATAAGATTAAGTCTCATGCGCCATTTAAGCAACTTGAGCCGATGCGTACCATGCTTAGGTCCGAAGCATTGGTGGTTTTCTTATTAACACATTCACTGCCTATACAATGGGTACAAAGTAATAGCCGTATGCCATAACTTTTTATGGTGAATTTTGATTAAGTAAATATGAATGTTTGAAAATATGTATGAATGTATATTATTATTATTATTATTTTTATTAAAAAATACATTTTTCGGATCCGAGTGGTCGGCATGCAGCACGTCGGGTGCCGAACACTCGGATCCGAGTGCTAGGGATGGCAATTGTTTATTAACTAAAATGTCATCATGTGGTGACTTAAAAAAACAGTAAGTACTTAAATAAAACAATTATGCATCTGGAGAATTATTTATTTAGAAATATATATAAATCAATCTATGCAAAGAAGCATTAAAATCTACAATTATAAAAATCAAACAAAAAAAAACATAATACCTAATTAAAATCTACAGTTATAAAAATCAAACAAAAAAACATAATACTTAATTAAGTAAGTTGCCAGAAGTCGTATATTGCCAGAGTGGCCGCGCAAAACAACGTGAGCTCCCTCGAATGCCGGTGCGTTACTAGCCAAAACAAAATGAATGGGACGCTTGCACGGATCCGAGTGGGCGGCACCGTTACTTATGGCGTCCTGTCTATCGTCTATACAAATCACCACAACACTATTAGAATGAAACCAATTATCTTTTTCGTAAGTTGATTATATTGCCAGAGTTGCCGCGCAAAACAACGTGAGCTCACTTCGAATGCCGGTGCGTTACTAGCCAAAACAAAATGAATGGGACGCTTGCACGGATCCGAGTGGGCGGCACAGTTACTATGGCCCCGCCACACTCGGATCCGAGTGAGGAGCACTCAATGTGTTAAGGTTATTACGCACCCGCGCGCTAAGATTCTAACAATGCCCCGTATTGAACTATGTGGCGGCATCGCCAACACAACGATGGCTTGTTATGGCAACATACTATGTAAGCATTTACTAAGGGCATTTTAGATCCCGCCGTCAATCTTAAACGTACTTTAATCCTCAGACCAATTAACAGACTATAGATGGAATGCCGGGAAAAAAAGAGTAAAGCCAGGAAAAAGTCAGCCTAGCCTTGTTATACACACGGCGGCACTTACACCAAAACGACTTTTGTGTTCTAAATAATAAAAAATTAATGAAGCCTTGTGTTCCAAAAAATAATGTATAAATTTGTTCTAGTTCAAACTGTCAACATATGGCATTCTATTGGTTTCGATGTGTGCTTTCGGCTGACCTTTGCCGGCTTCACTCTTTTGTTCACGGCGCTCCGTCTATAGTTTATTGGTCTGAGCCGGCATTTGTGCATTTGGGCATTTGTGCCATAGCTGGCATTTGTGTGCCGTGCAAATAACGAATTTCAGTGAACGGAGCATAGAATGTCATCGCAATCTTCGAGTATTCTGATACTGATCGAATGTCTCCGTACCGACCGTACGCGGTGGTACGCACCGTTTACGGCCGTTCAAGTTTATGTAGCTACTAGCTACCACTAGACTTTGTTTATCTAGAATATCTAGATTCATAAAACAGCGAAGAAATTACGCGAACTATTTTACGAAGTTCATTGTTTTATATGATTTTGTTAAATGTGCAATGTTTTTGTGTTTGGGTTAATTACAAGCCGACTATTTATCCTCTTATGCTACTGCTAGATCTGCGTTTGTGTTAATGTTCGTAATAAAATAATGTCCGACTATGCGTAGCTTATTGCGCTAAAAATACGCGTTAGCTAGATCTCTTTGATTCAATGTGTCAAAAAAACCGACACCCAAGTTATACCTTAGCTTCCACATGGGGTGTCTGTGTGTTGTATCGACTTTACAACGGTGAGTGCTCTGAGGAATTGTTTGATTTGTTGCCAACCTTCCATCGTCGCACCGTCGTGAAGTTTCATCCATATCGCTTGGATTCGTGGCTAACGACTACGGCCCGTTTTTCACGATTGTTTTTGTCAGGAACTTGCAAGATATGGAATGAGCTTCCTCTGAGGTAATCCCGAAGCACTTTGACTTGGGCTTCTTCAAGAAAGGTGTAAAAAGAGCTCTCCTTCAGGGCCGGCGTTGCACTGGTGACTCCCCTGGTAATGCTCGTGTCCATAGGCGACGATGATCACTTACCATCAGATGGCTCATACTTTTCGTCAGCCTGGGAAGCGCTCATTGCTTTGTCGATCCTAAGTGATCGACCAAGTTAGGTAACTATGGGTGCGGACAGTCGTTGGATCAACTAACCCTTCCACCACTGGCTGGCCACTACCACACTACACTGGCCACTAACCCTTCTACCAATGCGCACTGGAGCAACGTGGTGAAGCATGCTCTAGGCCTCCTCAATAACGAGGAGCGACGCGTGCTCAGTAGGCCATTAATGGGTTGTAGCCTAGCCTAATAGAATAATTCATCGTGTTTCAGTTATTATACCGAAATATTTCTATCACGCTTTTATCATCACGGTTTTATTTTTATTTATTTATTAGATACTTGTCAACACCGCAGTCTAAAACAAAATCCTTGGCTGCAGTAAACATTTATTACTAGCTAGTGGATAGCTCGTGTCGGCCGAGACGTTTGATATGTGGAAGGCAGTAGGTAGCAATTATGCTGTATCTGTACGTCCATTGTTCTGTCCATTGTTATATTCCTTTTTCCTAGAAATAAGGCAGCAAACCGCACTTCCACTGCCGCCCATGACAACTGGGAACGACACAGAACAAGGCTCATATCGGGAATAGGATGATCAGTCCATTTAGTAGATGGTGTTAGAACATTAGTTGGTTAGTTTGTTAATAAATGTGAGGACTTGGGCAAAGGCTGTTAGTGGTTGTTTACCCTGTTAGTTATTGTTATAAATCGTCTTTACTCATTTTATTGTAAGCCATACCTACTTAATGTGGTAATGGTTTTGTTCTAATTTGGTCACAAAGCGTTGAAGAATATTCGGCGTATTGTCTCTCTATTCGTCCTATTCGGAGGGTCCGGGTGCGAATCCCAGGGCACGCACCTCTGACTTTTCGGAGTTATGTGCGTTTTAAGGATTTAAATGTCACTTGCTACAAACGGTGAAGGAAAACATCGTCAGGAAACCTGCATGCCGGAGAGTTCGCAAAACTCAAAGGTGTGTGAAGTCCGCCAATCCGCATTTGGCCAGCGTGGTGGACTATGGGCGTAACCTTCTCATTCTGAGAAGAGACCCGTGCTCAATAGGGGGCCGTGATGGGTTGAGATGATGATGATGATGTCTCTCTATTGTGTGTAAGTACGTACGTTTGTGTGGAGTGTGGACACATTGGATACGCAATTCGCGATGAGTTAGTAACGTTTAAAATAGTAAGAAAAATAGTTTTTCCACTAAAGAAATCGCGGCCCCTAGTTTCCTGAATAATACACAAGGTCATTTAAACACGGCTGCTTAAACACAATTCGTTTGCCTCGTATGCACAATTAAAATGGCGGTGTTCATGTCGGAGCATAGCGCGCTAAAAAGCCCGCGAAATGCAATACAGCGATGACATTTGAATATTTTCAAGGGAAAGCTGTATTTATGGTAATACGTATGTAGGGTAAGTTTTGTGCTTTATTTGTAGGTTAAGTGTATGTACTGAATACGAATAATAATGACTTAAGAACGTCCCTTTTTTTAAAGTCGGTTAAAAACAGCTACACAGATTATACCTACTGTTAACATTTAAGAAGTTCCCTTGTTCCAAATCAATCCGAGCGTAGTGTCCTGTAATGTTTGACATAAAATTGCAATTGGATTGCAATTGGAAGTACGTAGTTAGTTCTAATTATGCTTGCCACATAATTACGAATATAATCTTGCATTGCAAGTTTTATAAAAACTTACAATAAAGCATCGAATCTGAGTAGAGACCGCGGCCGTGCGATTTATGAAAGTGTACCTATATGTATTTAATCGCTAAAATTTAATTTGAAAATAGTTTCCAAACAAACAAAATAGCCGCGGTTCCAGCTACTGCGCGTGGTGTTTTGCAGCCCTCAAAAATCTTACTATCTATTTGAGTATTTAATGATTTTAGTTTTAGATATATTTGCAAAATTAATTTCTGATTGTTATAGACACAACCAAGCAGTATTTCTCAATTATTTTAATATATTGTTTAGTGCTAACGCTACTGCTTCATCTGCGTTAGCGTTAACGTCCAACTACACATAGCTTAACGAGCCTAAAAATGCGCGTTGGCTATACATCTGCATCCCATTTACGTAATTCCCGATGTTCCGTGCCTGCCTAAAAACAAAGTATATGCCTACTATATCCTTGTCCTGCTACATCGTCTCGTTTCGCTCTGTCATCTAATGCACTAAATAAAGCGCTAAAACCCTTTGATGTGTCAAAGTAATAACTTATCGTTTACTAATGCCATTAGTAATGCCGCATACAAATTAACGCGTTAACACGTTGACCACATGCTCACATCTGCGTAATGTCTCATTTAGTGCCTTAATTACGGCGTTTAGCCATAGAGTTATAAAATAATGTTTTAATTAGTGAAAATACTAATTTATTCTTTTTCCACAGTTGTAAACTTTACGGTAGGTGTCAGAAACATTTTTATCAGAGACCTATTAGCGCATAGATCTCTTTAGGACATATTTTTAGGTATTTTAAAATGCACGGCACACCCTCGACAAACAGAATTGACTTCGTTCCAATAATTCTACCATTACTGTTTCATTAAGTTCTAAATATGTCTTCAAGAACTTAACGGATTTAGAATTCGTATCTATAAATCTAGCAATCATTCGACGTCTAAAAACAACTCGTGTTTGTTACTCAATTAGGTCGGTTTTCCAATAACGACTTAATAACGTAGATAGCTAATGGAAATTTCAAAATAACGGATAGGAAACGGTGGCCGCGTCCGGCACGCGGCCGGAAGCACGATGGCCAGTGTAAGTTGACCTCTGAACTATTTTATTGCCGCGCCAAGTTATTTTAAATAGAATGAACTATTCAGTGTATATAGATAAATTATTGTTGGTCTATTTGTATGTACTCTTAAATGGCGTGCTACATGTCACGGGTCTCTCCTCACTGATGAAAAGTAAGCATACCCACCACGTAAAAAGTGCCCACAGATAACGTCCAATAAAGGTGGCGCCACTGTAGAAAGCAAATTTTTTTAAATTATTTCATTTTAAATATTAGCGCTGTTGAGGAGGAATTTTCAACGGTTGTTCTCACGTGTTAGAGGGTTCTCCTTGTTTCTATACTCCGTTTGCGGTGGATATGGAATTCGTTCTAATAGAAACCAACACAAATTTTAGCTTTCCACCTCTGTGATTAAGGTTCATTGTAGATTAACGGCGAGAATTTAAAATGCCATAAGTAAAATTTTGCCTACAAACTAATTTGAACCTTGGGCACACGAAATAAGCTATTCCATATTCTCGGCGACTCAAGCGTAGAGCGCTATAAAAGATGCATAGACTGATTAGCACATTACTCTTATCGATGTCCCGCAATCGAGTTAATAGCCGATAAATGCTTGTGTTAGAAGTGTAGAACATTTTCTAGAGAAAGTCGTGGAACACTTCGCAGCCATTTTTTCACAATTTCTTTTCGTCAATTTTATCATTTGGAAGGTTTATGGTATTGTTTAGGGTTTAGTTAAAAGGGTTTTTTCGATTCATATATTCTTACTACGGCAGCACTCTATTAATTTAATTCTTTACGATTTCATTATAAACAGTGCTAACGTATTGTTATATTTTTTAGTTCCCCAAATTACACAGGTCAAGATAAGTTGGTCACATTTCCATTTTACATAGGAACGCATGTAAATTAACTGTCTTGACTACGAGAGGTCAAGTTAAAATGGTAACTGGAGCGCGTAAATCTTTAACTGAGCCTTGCTTCCGAACACTATCTTACACCGCCATCTAGTAGTAAGCTAGTAAGTAGGTTAAGGCGTTTCGTATACAAATAAGGGAACATAGGTACGTGACTATACATTCGATATCTCGAATAAACGAAGCGAAAGCGAGATTTCTCAAAATTATAATGAGTACGTGACATAAACCTAAGACTCTCCTCCTCCTAGTGACCAAGCGTGGTATTTTGGAAGACCCCCTCCCCCATTGGATTACGTAGTGTGGGTATGTTCCCTAAAGGCCTGTTTTCCTAGCGACCGATTTTTTACGCCAAGGTCGACGTGGTATGTTGGGCGTTTTACGTCGAACACTTCTTTCTCAAAATTTAATGGGATTGTTTTCCTAGAGGATGCATCACGTGAGCGTGGAACGTAAGGGTCTATTCACACATAATACGTCGACGCAAAAGACCCGGCTGCTTTCGTAGGCGGATTTGAATTTGAGGAGTATATTCCGTTCTACGCTGCGCGATTTGCTTTGCATGTAGCAAAGCAAATCACGCAGCAGAGTCCTTTGACTCTGTTTTAGGAGGAGGTCGTCAAATCTTCTTCTTCTTCTTCTTCTCACTGTTTTCCTGCTCTTAGGGAATATCGTCAAAATTAATTCTTCATCCAGATCATCATCCGTGACTTCTTTAATAATTAGCATCGCAGACAATTTTCGTTTCCTCCATGCTGCCTCCATTTTGAGAAACTGCAAACGAAAACTGACACTGAAACGTCAAAAACGTCGACGAAAACGCATTTTTAGGAAAACACGCAGCGTAATGCATTTTACGTCTCAGCCAACGTGATAATATGATACTAATTCGGTGCCGCGCTGCGTAAAAAACCTGTCGCTAGGAAAACAGGCCTTAAGGTGTTCAGTTTTGTAAAATGTTTTGCCATGAATACGTCTTCAAAGGTCAAAGATCATTGAAGTATGGTACCATGGGCTAAAATAGCATCAGAATATTTTTAGAACGAAATTCCATCGCACGGTTCGGATGGAGGCTAGAAAATAAAAAATATAAGATTTTTACGTCACGGAAATGGGAATGTATGTTATTGGCTGCAATTACGGTCTGATGACATTACAACATCGAGCATTAATAAAATAGATTTACAATTAGGGCCCGAAAAGCGTTCCTGCTAAAACTCCGTTCAATTCGATAGTTGGGTGGACTCTTCATGTAGTAATTATAACTTTTAACAAAGTAGAACCAACTTTAACGCCGAAAAGTAAAAATCGGTTCAGTTAAACGTGGTTAATATTCCTAAATCCTTCTCCTAAGTCTGATAAACACGATGCTGAAAACCGTATCAAAATCGGTTCAGCCATACATTATGCCTAAAACCTTCTCCTAAGTCTGACAAATACCATGCTGAAAACTGCATCAAAATCGGTTCAACCAAACGCGAGATAACCGCGCACAAATATACATACATACATATACAGGTCAAACTGAGAACCTCCTTTTTTGAAGTCGGTTAATTAAAATTCATGATTTAGTAGCTACAATGGTGCCGATAAGGTCTTAGCCTAAATGTCTTTCAACCTTTAACTCAACGACCAAGCCGCTAGGCTATCACCGACTGACATTAAGTAATCTGTCACACTGAAATTCGTCCATTCCCTGCCAGGACAGGAGTTCAAGACCCTATATAATTTGTACAAAATTCATTTCCTCTTATGATTCAAACGTCGTATTAACCTTTGCCCTACGGCTATTAATTATTTCGCTCACGTACCCCGAAATTAGCATAGCGGAGCACGCGACCATCCACCTTCCACCATCGACCGACGAACGACGACCGTTCAGTTATGTTAGAGCTCAGAACGGAACTCTATAGACGGAGAGCCGGGAACAAAAGAGTGAAGCCGGCAAAAGTCAGCCGAAAGCACACATCGAAAGCAATAGAGTGTCCTATATTGACAGTTCGAACTGTCTTCCGTACGCAACGAATTTAAAAATATAAACTTTATTTTTTGGAACACAAACCTTTATTCATTTTTGAATATTTAGAACACAAACTTCGTATTGGTGTGAGTGCCACCGTGTGTATACAAGGCTAGGCTTAGTTTTTGCTGGCTTCACTCTTTTGTTCTCAGCGCTCCGTCTATAGTTTATTGGTCTGAGTGTTAGAGTAGAAAGGTGACGTGGTTTCACTTTTTTAGGTGACCATCTCAGTTTTGAGGCGTAGCAACGCATCTGTGTCCGAATTAGAACAGCCCCCGATTCTGCTAATTTATACATGGATAAGTTGGATCTCAATTGAATTGTTTGACACATTTTGTATGGGGTATGTGTCAAAAATGTGTCAAAATATTCAATTGAGCTGCAATAGAAGCATATAAATTAGCAGAATAAGGGCCCAGGGACTATTACTAAAATTAACTAACAGGACTAATATGAGTAACAATTCCTGTCCTTACACTTAATAACAAACTAACCAACTAATATTCTAATACCACCTGATAACTGAACTATCCCTGCCCCTAAATGAAGTCTTGTTCTGTCGGTCCGCATTCAAAAACCGTTTACAAAATTTTGCTCAGAGTACTTATTTTTGCTTTATATCCCTTAATATCTTAGAAGTAAGGTTGAGTTAGACAGCAGCATTTTCGGTCACAAAAATTTCATTGTTATGAATTTAAGAATGAAATTGCATTTTATAGCCTTATCCAAAAACGTTTTTGAGGTAATAATTTCCATCGGACCGTGCATCTTGTCTAAATTATCCGTCGATGATTTGAACTTATTAATTAATACGACGACCCGAATGGCGCAAAGGTTGACATACCGAAGTGTTGTTCTAAGGATCCTGGGTTCGATTCCCAAGAGTTTAAAAAGCCGTTCTCGGTCTGGGTGAGGGTCCTTGTCTTGTGTGTTGTCCATGGCACCCACGACGCAGGGAATCCTATTGTGGGGGCTACGAGTGTGTGGCGTAATTTATTATTGTTATTATTTAAGGACTTTCTTTCTTCGGCTGTATATTGGTGATGCCTTTGGTAAGAATACTTAATTGACAATTTTGACACGCCATTTTTTTTCTTAATTGACGACATTAGCGCATTAATTAACGCGTTAAGACGCAGGTGTAGCCGTAGCATTATCGGCAGCCGTATGGCTCACGTACTACTTGAGCATGGAAATGACATCCGCGCCAAAACCAAATTTATTACCTGTGCGCATTTAATTTAACTTAGCAAACTAAAGGAATAATTTTAGATACCACCGTCAATCTTAAATGTACCTTAATCGCATAGGCGGAAAGCCGGCATTTGTGTGCCATTATAACGAAGTATAGTGTACGTGTATGATTGCAGCACGCCCGTGTTCCCGCCAGTCGGATTGCGCGGGAATCAGCAGCTCTTCGTGCGTCAGAACGCACTATGATCCCACTACGCGGTGCCTGTGCGGAGACAACCTGCCTCCTGTCAACGGACAGTGTGAAGCTGTCACTAAAGGTAAGTTAAAACGATAGGTGCTTCAATCAATGAGGGTAACCGCGTGTGAATTCGCCGCTAGAGGCGCTAGTGCAGAGTGCGGTCTGGCTGTCAGTGCCACAAACTTATCTGACCCGGTAAGAAGGGCGCCACTGTCTTTGTCTGACAACAGTATAACAGCATTAGTTCCAATTTTGGCCACCGGGTCAGATAAGTTTGTGGCACTGTCGCTTCTCACTTGTCTGAATATCACTTGTCACTGTTTATGTATGGGTCGGCTTTGACAGCAAGACCTCACTCGCCGGTGACACCAACTGGTGAGTACAAAAACGGCGACCCTCATTACAATAAATTGATTGAATTGACAGTTGACAGACATACTTATATTTAAGTGCAGGACCACAGCGAGCTGCATGAGCGGCCGCATGCAAAATTGTTTTTAACCTCCCCTCCCCCCGCCCTCTGTCGCAACTACCAAGATTATATTCATCCGGTCCATTACCATTTACCATTAAACATAAAATCCTAATACAAGTGATAATTATAGTGATAATTTTGACAAGTTAATTTATTTCACCACATCAGCGCTTGAATTAAAACCCAGATGTAGCGGTAGAATAATATGCAACTGCTCTTAGTGTTGCTTTCGTAGTAGGTTTTCATCACTACGTAGTAAAATCTATGCTTAGATCTTTTAAACGACGCAAATTTTTTTTCGTCGTTGAGCTTTGTGGGTGACATCGATGTAACTGGGATTCATCCTCCCCCATCCCTCACACCATACTCCTAAATTCAACGGTCCACATACTAAACTTTAACCGGCGGATTTACTAGTAAGCAATACGCATGTGTGTCAGTAGCTTTACTGCGTGACTGACTGACGGACAACTGAAATAACGCTGAAACTACGATATGTAATGGTGCGTACAGACTATATAACAAAACATGTTATAAAACATAGTTATATAACATGTTTTTTAAATGTGGACGATATGTCTTACAAAAACACATAGTGTCTTGTTATATGTTTCATTGTGATACAACAATGTTAGATAATGTGGACGTGTTATATAACAGAAGTTATAAAACATGTTACATAATCTGTACGCACTCTAACAAAACTAAGAGTTGAAACTTGATTATCGGCTGTAACTAGCCATCGAATATTGGAATAATTAAAAGAGTTTTCACATTAAGAACCTGCGTGACACCCCGACATTTTCCGACCTCGCAAAGTGACCTTAAATACGTCTGTTGTTAAACTACTCTCATTTATAACCCTGCAACATTTATTATGTAGTAAACTCTGTGGAAACTTTAACTTAAGTACTTTAAATTGTATTTTCTTTGGAGTTTTATTTTACATGGGCGCACAGATTTATATAAAAAAACTGAAGTGAATAAAGAGGGTAAGGATAATTAAAAAAATATTTGTCAGATATCGCTCAATTTTAATGAGATCGAAATACTTAGGTAGGTACATAATAGCTTGTTTACGTTAAAAATTATTGCTTTTTACAAAAAAAATAACCGACTTCAACCTCGATAAACAGAGATAACTCAAAAACTACTCGCCAGATGGCGCTTAATTCGACATGTAGGTGTAAAGTTCTCGTCACTACAAATTAATCAAGCCCAAACACTAGATAACTACAGTAAATCGTTGCGGAGTTCCCTCGACTGACTTTCGGCTTCATCAGATCGACTCCAGGCCTTCATGAAATTGTAGCGCTTTCATGTACTTATGAAAACATTAACAAATACACTAGTCGTCCCTACAATTTTCGAAAGTTGCCCTCGATTTCTCCGAGATGCCATCATCAGATCCTGGTGATTCTTTTAAAAGGACCCCACTGCGCATATCTACTTTACAACAAAATAAGAATTATTAAATCGGCCCATAAACGACGAAAAAATCGCTGAACAAACATAAAAAAAAGCATATATAGATATACGGTCGAATTGAGAACCTCCTTCTTTTTTGAAGTCGGTTAAAAATATCAAAATCGGTTCACCCAGTAAAAATTTGAGGTTACACATATAAAAATAATCAGTCGAATAGAAATCCCCTTCCTGTTTTTTAAATCAGTTAAAAATACATTAACTTCTGTATTTAAAAAAATAAAACCGAATTTATTTTAATTTAAATACAAAAACTAAAGTTGAGGGTACCGACATTTGACGAAAATATTATATCCCTTTCACCGCGTTAAGGGATAATAACCGGAGGAAAAATATCCTCTCCTTTCCCATAACATTCCAAAATTTCAATTCAATTCAATTACAAAAAAATCAGTGGTTTACGCGTGAAAGAATAAATAGACATACAGACCGAGTTGTCTGTATGTCTATTTATTCTTTCACGTTTATCATACCCATTAGCAGGGATTTTATGGACGGCTTCATATTATGTGGTATTGACAACATAACTACCACATCATAAACGCCATGAGGCCCTGACCCGAAAAGGCATGATGACAGATTTTCAAAACCTGTTGTATGATATTTGGAAATGTATTGTAACTGTAACGAATTTTATGTCTCAGAAAAAATCAATTGTTTGTGAAAAAAAAAAACACATTTTTAAGTTTAAGTTTCCAACAAAACACTTCAAAGTGTCATGGCGTCGAATGTGACGTCACGCTAGAGTATACGAAGTGTCAAACGAGAACAAAACAATATGCTTAAAGTGCTACCAGCATGTCTGAAATGGCAAAAATTGGAACTAACACCGCCAACGCCATGTTAAAAAGTCATTCATAAGTACGTTGTGGTCATTCATCAGTCAGTTACTACCTTTCGATGATTGGTCCAATGCGTCCGACAGCGCCTCTCTTCATTTCGAGGTTAATTTGGTTTTACTGTAGATCACGTTTTTAGTGTTTTTTATTCACAGACATCAAGTCTATTAAACGGGCAAAGATTAAACGGGTTACAAGATTTTTTTTTCTTATGACATTTTTAATTACATGTGCTACAAACTTATCTGTTCCGGTGGCCAAAATTGGAACTAATGCAAATGTTATAGTGTTGTCATTGTCAGACAAAGACAAAGACAGTAGCGCTCTTCTTACCGGGTCAGATAAGTTTGTGGCACTGTACCTTATTCACCAAATTAAATTAAAATTATTAATAAGTATTCTGTATAATCCTGGCTTATATGTATAGGTACATAGAGGTTTACACTAGAGTAAGTAAGCCATACTACAGCTGCTTGTAAGTGGTAATTTGGTGGTAATGATGAACGATTAGAAAGAAAGGTCAAATTGTCAAGTAATACGTACAGTAAAATAATTCGACTTGGTACTTACCTCAATCATCTCTCTCTTTCGATTAGAGTATCAGTTTAAAGCCTGGCTTCTCCGCTCTATTCTGTAATAATTTCTTTAAATGACGACTCTTTTTGATAAAAACATGCAAATGCAAAATTAAGTTAAGTAAAGTAAAAATATGTATCTACCTATTAGTTACCTTTAATTACAACGAAATAAGCATTGCTGTTTCTTCAGAACAAAACAGCTATACAGGAACCTTTAACTAAATATACTTAACAAAATTAGGAACGACATTACAACAATGGCCGCGACATTTTCCCGCGCAAACCACTTCTAATAATTTTTTAATCTGTGCTCTAACAAGCTAAAGGTTATCGCCCATACGATCGGTACACGAAACCGCGGCCTTGTAGAGGTAATTAATGCCTTAACTTCCAAATCTAAGTGGAAATCTTTCTCTAACACGAAGCCTTCTGAAGTAACGTGATTGGGAACTATATTCTAAGAGATTTTTGTATATGATTAAGTTTTCAGTGACCATAGCCATATTTAATTGGTAAATAACCAAGTTAAGCTAATACACGTAACCTTTGTTTAACTTAAGTTTAATGTTATAAAAATATTGATTACTATGTAGTTACTAGCTAAGGCTGCATGCCCACTGAAGCGGTGCGATGCTGCGGAGCGGAGGAACGGAGAAATATTATATCATCTACTATGATGGCGTCTACTATATTATAATATATTGCAGCACAGCGTCTCTCTCTCTCTCTTTCTCTCTCATATAAATTTGAAGAACACCTGACGAGTATTTTTTGATGATTCCAGCTCTATACCACGTGTGCAGCAGTAACGGCGAGTGCAACGACGGCCTGATCTGCGGCGTGACGAACATCACGGCCACCTCGCCGCACCTGCGCGTGCTGTCGTCCACCGACAAGATCTGCCTGTGCGACACCGAGAACGGGTACACGGAGCGGGAGCATACTTGTAGCGGTGGGTTACGCCTCTCTCTCTCGTAGTACATTGTTTTAAGTTACGCCTCTCTCTCCACGAGCGCCTCGCCGCACCTGCGCGTGCTGTCGTCCACCGACTAGATCTGCCTGTGCGACACCGAGAACGGGTACACGGAGCGGGAGCATACTTGTAGCGGTGGGTTACGCCTCTCTCTCTCGTAGTACATTGTTTTAAGTTACGCCTCTCTCTCCACGAGCGCCTCGCCGCACCTGCGCGTGCTGTCGTCCACCGACTAGATCTGCCTCTGCGACACCGAGAACGGGTACACGGAGCGGGAGCATACTTGTAGCGGTGGGTTACGCCTCTCTCTCTCGTAGTACATTGTTTTAAGTTACGCCTCTCTCTCCACGAGCGCCTCGCCGCATCTGCGCGTGCTGTCGTCCACCGACTAGATCTGCCTGTGCGACACCGAGAACGGGTACACGGAGCGGGAGCATACTTGTAGCGGTGGGTTACGCCTCTCTCTCTCTTAGTACATTGTTTAAGTTACGCCTCTCTCTCCACGAGCGCCTCGCCGCACCTGCGCGTGCTGTCGTCCACCGACTAGATCTGCCTCTGCGACACCGAGAACGGGTACACGGAGCGGGAGCATACTTGTAGCGGTGGGTTACGCCTCTCTTTCTCTCTCATGGATTGTATATAATAGAAATTATACGCGCAAGAATACTTGCAGCAGTAGGTTCTTTCTCAATATTAGAGTTTTGAAACAGGTAGGTATGATGCGCGCGATGAACGTGATGCGCGTGATGAACGCGTTACGGGCTTCCCTTTCTCTCACACATACGGTAAATAAGGATGAAGCGCGTGCGAATATTTACGGCGGTACATTACGTCTCTCTTTCTGCCTCATAGATTTTTTTTAAGCAAGAAGATATTTTATTACTAAACCTACGCCCGAAGCGGAAAGCGAATTCGCTTTGAGCGTTATACTCATATCTCATGGCCCCCGAGTAATGCGAGTAGGTACAATTAAGAAACACTCAAATCTTATTAACAACTCAATTTTTTCCAGATGCTGATATCCTGAAGACGTCACTATTCGCAGTAATAATAGTGTCGATGATTCGGAAAATAATTGCTAATTAGTTCCGTTTTGTTTGTGATAGCAACATTTTTACTACCATGTGTTTCGATGTATAATTTATTTTCAAATTAATAATGACATCTCTACAGTACACGATAACCTCATAGAGGTTACACGAGTACACGATACACGATAACCTCATAGAGGTTATCGTGTATCGTGTACTGATTAAAGATAGAGCAAGAAAGCCTAGCTTCCAACTTTTCATGGTTAGAAAGAGAGAGAAGATTGTGGATTCAACCCATAGTAGTCTTCTACTGGGCATCGGTCTCTTTTCATAATTGATAATATCTAGAGCTTATTAATCTACCATGCTGATCCAGTACGAATTAGTAGAGAAAATTGTGGGTTCTGCTATAATTATATTTTATTATTTGAAAATCTTTTCTCTCTTTCTAACCACATACCTTAGAATACCTCTATGGCTGACTTGTCTGTTAACTTTCTTTAAACACCGCCAACACGTGAGCTGCGCGTTGATTTTTTTTTCAATTAATGTAATTTTTAATCTGTGTTTTTCACGTGTTTACTCAATGTAGGATTTTTTTACTAATATTTCTAAGTTAGCAGCAGCCAATTGTACCTATATCCGTTCACTGAACTTGCATGTTGTATACCAATGTCTGATTATATTTCACTAAACAAATAATTTTATAGTTTAAAGAAATAATGGCATGTGTTCGTCTTATTTGCTTTTATTTTCAAATGCACCATATTAAATTAATCAACACGTCTACTCTGTACTTAAGTCAAAAATTATTTCTAATAAATAATATTTAATAATTTATCAGTATAATAATTACGATTCCATAATTATAATAGTATTATGATAATTATATTCCCGAGTACGAATCGATTTTTTGTTCCATACATTCGAGTGGTTTAGTGATACATCGATTAAAGTTCTGTTCCATGCCGAGGAATATAATTATTTTGATCTGTAGCTTATAGTATATTTTCTTCATTTATGATAAATACAAATTATAAATGAAATATGAATAATTATAACTAGTGCCTCCGATTAAATACGTACTAAATTTAGTGTAAATAAGTACATATTTTAAGAGAAATATTTTTTCACATTAGTGCCTTCTTCTAGCACGAGGTGGCGTCAAATGCACTTTTTCACTATATTTTAGATCATTTGAATATAGTTGACTGTTGTGTATATCTCAATATTGTAGCTTTATAGTTAACGGGTCGATCTGAAATTTTATAAATATTAATTTTATCTCGTATTTATAATATATACTTTTAATGATTCTTAAATAATATCATTCTATTCTGTTAAGTTAAAGTAGGCAGCTAATGCCAATTCATTTAATTAATTTAGAAAAAAACTGATTAGTTCAACAATTGATTCCGATTACGACCCTGATGCACTTTAAGAATTTAGTTTGTAGATTAAGAAAATAAAAAGTAAGAATGCAAAATAACAATTATCTGTTTATTGAATAAAAAGTTTCTTATTTGTGTAAAATAATTTAAGTAATACCCATTTTCTTATACTCTGTGGAAATTAATTTAAAAAATTTAAGCTTTTATCGCTGTAATTTTTGTATTGCAATGCTAAGTGCTATTCGTATCGGTACATACCTAGGGATAGCGATTCGTTCCAAAAAAGATCGATTCTTATATCGATTACTATCGAAATATGACAAATTCAGAAAAAATTGAGGTCAAAAGAAACTTCTATTTTTTTTACTCACTATTTCAATTTTTTTTGCCGCGCCGTAAATCAAACCCTATACACAGCCCATAAATAAAGTGCCATAGTTTACCCATCTTGGCTCAAGATTACTCGATTACGTTCTCTATTAATCCTCCAAAATAAAATAACCGACATTAAATCGAAATTCTTATGCCACCTGTTGAACTGCTTTCTAATCATAAAAATAAACTAATTAAAAATTAATAATAATTGTATTGTGATAGTATTAACTAATTATAAGCTTATTACGAGTGTGTTGCAAAAATTAATTAACTATTCTTAATATTACGATATAAATTTAACTAATTGTGCATTAGACCTATAATAGTTGATTAATAGTTGCATTTATAACTGTGTAATTTTATAGTTTTAAATAAATTTTATCTTACAGCACGCGTATTTTCGTTTTATTTCTTGAAAAAATTAAGTTCCTATTCAAAATCCAAATCCACATGACACTAAAAGCGCCCTAAATGCAAAAATCATTATTCTAAAATGCAACGTCAATAAAAATTATTATGATGGCGCATAAAAAGAGAAATGCAAAATTAAAGCTGTCTTTCCCTCCTTCCCGTCAAAATGGAGCAACAGTTTTGATGTAAATTTTTTAGCATGAAATAAAGATAGATAAAACAGCGTTAGATGGGTTGCACTGTGTCGCACACACATTTTCACGGAATAAATACTTTAAATGCTACGGCTCTATCTGTGTATGCGACAAAGTTAGTGTTAACGCACTAAGGACGTTTGGCTACATCTGCGTATTCAATCATTCAATTTTCGAATTTCGCGCCATCCCGTTCCCGCCTAAAACATAGTAGGCGTACACCCTAGTTCCACCATATCGTGTCATCTCGCTCTATCTTTAGTGCACTAAATTCGGCGCTAAAAACTCTTTGATGTGTCGAAAAAACCAACACCCGATTTAGCGCCTAACGATTAAATGCCATTAGTAATGCCGCATACAATTAGCACGCTAACGCCTTGGCTACATCTGCATAATTTCAAAATTAGAACACTAATTAACGCTTTAAGGCACAGGTGGAGCCAAAGGGTAAGAGAGAACACTTTTTATCAAATATCCAATTTAAAAATAAAAACTTAACGACATAACCCGTTAGTCACATTAGCATTTAGGAGCAGTAACCAGCTCCACACCTTTTTATCCGGAACACAATTGCTAATAAAGCAATTATTATGGCGCATGGCGGAAGAAATGGCATTAAGTACTCAGTACTGTGGCGCGCGGGCCGTGGTACTTCCCCGGGTGATCTCTAGGCTCTTACCACCTACTAATTAATTACTTAATTTGGTTGTGTTATTTGAAGTTATTTGACAGTCTTTTCTCTCTTTCCAACTGTTGACCGTTTTCACTTCAGGCTTTTAGGGCGCATTCATGTAGAACGCTGGTTACCGGCGCTGATCTGCCAGCGCTTATCGGTATAGTCTAAGATCCGAATCTAAATCGACATTCATCGGGTTGATAAGAGAATCAAACACACTAATAGAAACTTTTTTTGATAGTTAAAAATATTTGTTAATATTTAACAAATAATTTATTAGAGACCACTTTTTAGTGCTTAATAAATATTTCTTAGTATTTAAAATGATTTATTAATATGTGATAAATGAATATCAGATTTATTAAACACAAAAAAATCATTTTAAATACTAAGAAATATTTGTTTAATACTAAAGAGTGGTATAAACTAATACTTAATATTCTGTCCAGGATTTTTGTTGTCTACCCATTTTTAATATATTTTCTAATATATACGAAATTTATTATTTTATAATTTTGATTCTCTTATCAACCCGATGAATGTCGATTTAGATTCGGATCTTAGACTATACCGATACTTGCTGACAGATAGGGACAGGGGTGGGCAAATGGGAAAAACATATCGACATTTATCGTATCGATATTTTCCAAATGTATCGATATATACCACCCAAGAATATTTAATATTGATATTTCGATGTTTTGCCCAATGTGCAATTATTTATAAAAATTGCCAAAATATTCGAAATTTTAAAGTACCTAAATACACATCTGGCTGTTATGACATCAGTTTTATTATTAAAAAACATGTTTATGTACCTGTAGCCAAGAAAAAATCAACATACAGTGCCACAAACTTATCTGGTCCGGTTGCCAAAATTGCAACTAATGCAAATGTTATACTGTTGTCAGACAAAGACCAAGACAGTAGCGCCCTTCTTACCGGGTCAGATTAGTTTATTTTTATTTTATATATATTTTTATTTTATAGATATTTTTCTGAAAAAATATCGATATTTTGATATATCGATATTTTTTACCCAAACCTACTGGCAGATCGGCGCCGGTAACCAGCGTTCTTTTCGAATGCGCCCTTACGTAGGTACTTTTACTCTAACTAATGTATACCTCTATGGTTGTCAGCCGACATTGATCTAGATTCCTATCTCTATGGACCGTCATCCGTCTTGGTTAACATTATAGGTAGGTACCTACCTACAATAGGTATAGTAGAAACACGCTAGGTATGCGTTCCTGAAGTCTGTCATTCGACTGGGCGATGTAACTTTGAACTGGCGTACAATTAATTGTCAATTTTTTAATATCTTTTAATTGCCTTATTAACGAGTGATAACATTAAAATCAAACATTAAATCGAATAATTATGCCAACTTACAATAGTTGTATTAATCTTGGGCTAAAAGTATTACAATTACTTAAATAACAAATATAAAAACAATACCTTTTAAAAGAAAACCACGTCAAACGGCGCTCGTTCAAGGTTATATCCATGTCATATCAACTTTTTGTTTTTGTAGTGATGTACCTAATGAGGCTTTGGGCAAAACGTCCCACTCGGAATACGTCCCACGGGACGTTTTTGTTTTTTGATTTAATTTAATTTTTTTCTTTGGGCTAAACGGACCACTTATAAGTATATGCAGAAATTCTATTGTTCGCTGCAAAATATTGTACAGTCTGCAAGAAAACAACTAAATACATAGTATAAAATTAAACAGAATATTCTTGAATAGAAAAAATATCTATTATTACTTAATATAGACATATATGTATATATTTATAGTATTTATTTTATTTACCGTATACATATTATATCAACATTTGATTTAAAAAAAAATCACAACATAGAATAATTATATTTCCTCAAGATCAAAGATTGCTTGGATAACTTACCTAATGCTCAATGCTCTGTACTAAACTTGTCTTATATGTATTGTGTGTATAATATATACAGGGTGACCCGTAAGTTGTACGACAAACTGAAATGGTCGATAGCTTGGAGAGAGACCTACCAGATGTCAAAAAATCGTTTTAGTAAAAGTGTCACCGTTTTCGAGATTTTGACCTTTGTTTGATTTTTCAGAAATCAAGCTCTCTTACCCTACTTTTACTTGCTGGCTACACAAATGAGCACATGTTTTAATTTTTTTTTCACGTACTCTCAGATAGTTGGTCTACAATCCCAAGCTATGACTGAGTTCAAATTATTACGTGATTCCTAGAAATTCGTGTCTATTTAGGACTTTTTATGTTTTCGATTGTTTCTTTGATTCAAGTTTGACGGTGGCTGGTGGAAAAAAATATCCAGTTAACCAATAGTGCAAATAATTTCAAAATGTTGCTTGGTAAATGGAGATTTTAAAACCATAAAACACTGACTACTTTAAGAGGAAATTTACAAGTTATTGGCATTTTACGAGGGATGTTAATTTGAAGCTAAAGTGGTACTATGTATTAATGTGTTTGTAAGCATAAAAATGACCAAAATCATTTATTACGTCATATTTAAAAGGTGTTCAAGTATTGCCAATCTACTTGAATACACAAATTATATATTAAAAAAAGGATTTTAAAGATATTATGTTCATTTCCTTAGATTGCCTGTGTTAATTATGGCATTCGCTTTAATCACAGGTAGTTTAAGTCATGGTGCCAGGTTATAATTTTTGTATTATTAACGAATATTAAATAAAAAATAAAGATTTAAGGCTTGTATCATCATTTTTACATAAAGCTAAATTCTAATTAAAAACAGATATTATGGCATTTGTATTAGTCATTGTATAATTATTTAAAAATAATTTATATTAAGTACTGTATTTCAATTTCTTTTTATTATCAAATAGAAGCTAACCTTAATATTTATAGTGAAAATATCTCACACACGTATGTAGATTTTTCTGCCGACTATATAATTTCATTTTGGATTTCTGGGACCAATCGACCCAGTCAAAAAATGACGGGGGCGAAACGTCCCATGGGACGTTTTCCGAGTGTGACGTTTTGCCCAAAGCCTCTTTATTGTACATCACTAGTCATGACGAATTGACATGTGTCAGGAACGCATACCTAGCGTGTTTCTACTTATAAGTTATACCTACAACTTTGGATTTCACTACCGATGACAATTAATGAAATGACACTGACAGTTGAATTCATGTCAATGTCAATCTTCTTCGCATGTAAATGTAAATAAAATAAAGTTTGTGCACCTGCCTGCAGTCCTGCACATGTTTAAGTGAAAATTGTAAATTTTGTAAATAAAAATCATGGCTAAAGACCCGCTTGACGAACTGGTACAATTTATAAAACCTGAGTCAAGGATAGACTTAAAACATATAGCCTTGGACCACTTAGTTGGCGTATCCGGAACAGAGGAAGGAATAAAAGTTGCCCTTAGTAAAGATATTTTGATTACGAGTGTTATTGATTTGTGTGACGATAAAGTAGACGAAATTGCTAAGAACGCGTTACTCTTTCTCGTCAACATATCTGCATACCGACAAGGAGCTATTGAACTTATTCATTACCGGCCGAGTAACGCTAAATCCTTCATAGACTTACTCATAGGTTATGTTCTAAATCCAAATAAAAAAGACGCTGATGCAGCGTGCATGATACTTTCAAATTTAACCAGAGCCGAAGAAAACCTTGAAAAATGTGTGGACGCATTCTTACCTCGCCTGAAAGACATATTAAATGCATTTGTAAATACAGAATTTAACCAGAAGGGTTCAAATTTAAATTATTTAGCTCCTACGTTCAGCAACTTAAGCTGTAGCCCACAGATAAGAAAATGGTTAACTGAAGAAAATCCTTACATTCCATTGTTAAAGTTTTTACCATTCTGTAGTTATGCACAGTCAAATATTCGTCGAGGAGGTGCAATTGGTACCATTCGTAATCTGTCTTTTGATACAGAATACCATAGTTTCCTGCTCAGCCCTGATTTGGACTTGCTTACATATCTTATAATGCCAATAATGGGTAACGAAGAATATTCAGATGACGAGATGGATTCATTACCGATTGCTCTACAATATTTACCAAAAGAAAAAGTCCGTGATCCGGATATTGATATAAGAAAAATGATTATAGAAACATTGAATAAATTATGTTCAAAAAGACATGGGAGGGAGTTTTTAAGAGAAAATGGAGTGTACTATGTGCTGAGGGAGTATCATAAATGGGAGAAAGATGCCTCAGTCCGTTTAGCCTGTGAAAATGTTGTTGATATCCTCATACAGAAAGAGAACGAGGTTGGTGCTGAAGATCTTTCTACTGTCAACGTTCCCGAGGAAATGATTAACAAATTTCAGGAAATGGACGACGAATACACCAGTAACGATAATGAATAAAAATACATAATATTTTTACGCATTTTATTACCTTCATATTTTTTGTTACTCATAGTTTTGCTTATAACTTTGTTTTGGGGATAATCAACTCAATTATATTTATCTTACACAATCCCCAATACTTTTTACTAAGAAAATACACTCATACCCAGTGATGAATTTCCTGGCATTATGCTATACTCAATACAAATGGGTCCCTAACCGCGGCTACTAAATGCGCGTGAACATGTGTGCATTTTACGAATGTGGGGAAGACTACTTTGATTTGATTCGCGACTTGATGTGTGGCCAAAAACCGTCACAGCGTTGAAAGCTTACTAGGACCACATATTTGTCAAAAACTTCGTATACCTTGTGGGTTAACGTATTCGAATATGAGTGAGCCCCATTAGGTTACAGTCATTGATTTAATAGATGTCAAAGCATGTACAAAGGTTCGCGCGCATGTGAGTGATCGCGGTTAGAGTAAACTTGCTGTTTCAATGAATAATAAAAAGAGATATCGCTTTGGCGTAAAAAAATTATCATTTATACTTCGCTACTCTATGCACCTTTTAAATCTACATGCAGATTTAAAAGTTTGTTTTTGAGAATCTATTTAATAAATTCTCAAAAACTAACAAAATATTAACCAGTAGAAACAGTGCCACAAACTTATCTGACCTGGTGGCGAAAATTGGAACTCATGCAAATGTAATGCTGTTGTCAGTAACGCACCTTTTACCGGATCAGATAAGTTTGTGGCACTGTACCATACTTTGGATGGGATTAATTGAATAGCTTAAGGGCTTATTAAGGCCTGGTAACTAATACCAGTAAATTCTTAAGTTTATTAAGACTCATTTAACTTACGCTAAAATAAGACTTAAATGAGTGTAGAGTTGTAAAAACTATAATAATTCTTGAAACAAAATTGTATATAAGAAACTGAAAATTGTGCTCTTACTGCAATTAAAATCTTATGCCTCAGTATATAAAACCTTACAATGCAGGAACAAAACATAAAATTGATTTCAAACCATAAATTACATAATGTTTGCTTTATTCAATTTTATTTTTATGTAATTATTAATTTAGCAATAGCAATGAACGATTGACATATTACTCCGAAAAGTCAGAAGAGCGTGCCTTGGGATTCAAACCCGCACCCATCAACTAGGCTATCAGTGCTATCACCATTAAAGAACGAGAAATAATATAGAAAAATGACAAACAAAAAATATTTATAAAGATTACAATAACGAAAACAAATTTATTATTTTTCGCAGACAGCATTAAAGTTTTAAAATAATTTGAATCAAATTTTGCCAAAATTTAAGGGAGATATAGCATTGGAACGAAAAGAGAAATGTATGCATTGGAACAGATAGGAGAAGTACACATTGGAACGGATGGGCAATGAGGTTATCTGTAAATGGCAGTACATCAAGGAAAAATAATATAGTATTATACAAAATATTATTCTGTCACAAAACAGCAAGTTCGAGTGAGATTACAATATGCCATACAAGTTTCGTCAATCACATTCTTATTCAGTATAGGCCGTTGGTTTGTAATTTTTAACACAATTCATCCTGTGTTGCCGACGTTCGGACGGAGTAGCACCTTTTATCTTGGTGATGATGTGAGGAGCTTTCTTCTCCAAATCTGGTACGTATGATGTTGGAGCATCCTGGAACAGAGACCAGAATTGAAAGAGTTGAATTTTTAAATGACTTCAAACAAGGAGGTTATCAATTTGATATGTATGTACCTACGTAATATTGTTGGCATTGAATAATATTTGAGTATAATGATCCATTTAGGCTTAATTTGGTATACATTTACCAAGCTTGTAAGTACTCGTACGTCCACGAATTTCTCAAGTTTTCGAAAATTAAAAGTCATATAGAAATGATTATTTTTAATTTAAGTTAGGTATACTTCAACTTAGGGAATACAAGTTTCATTAAAATCGCTTCAATGTTTTTAAGATAGAGGACATCTGAGTGGTAATTTTTGAGTTATCTATTCCAATTTGAAGTCTGTTATATATTTTTTTTAAAGTTAATATGGCTGTATTAAGGTAATTTAAATCAAGTCATGCTGCAAGACCAGGGTAAAAGAAAACAGAAACTTTTCTGTTTTGTGTAAAGATTATAATATCAGTATTATAATTATTTACACTGAATCACATTCAATACTAGCAGGTTATGAGCGCATCAAGTCATTTTTAAGCATCAACGCAAAAAGAGGTGTTATGAGTATGACATCAATGTCTGTATGTAGCTCTCAAATGGATGGACCGATTTCAATGCACTTTTCATTTCCTTGCAGTGGTTCTTAGCTGTATTTGATGGAAATCGGTCCAGCTATTGAGATTTCCAAAAACTTCTTGTTAATGTGTTTCATACTCACATCATCCCAGTTTTCATCGCATTGTATGGCAGAGGGCATCGGCTGGACTTCCACTGGCGGGCGTCTCTCGTCGTCCAAGGCGTAAAGCTTTGTGTCCAACATGTCCCTTTTAGGGCACACTGTCACATGGTACTGAAATTAAAAATAATTGTTTTTTTTTATGGAATTATGGTACGAATATGCAGTGTCGTCTGCTGTTGCCCGTGACAACTGTGACCGATACAAAATAAGACTCATATTGGGACTATCAAAATAGCTGCAAGGGTAGCAACACATCACTACATAGTATAAAACAAAGTCGCTTTCTCTGTCTCTTTGTGTCCTTAAATCTTTAAAACTACGCAACGGATTTTGATGCGGTTTTTTTTAATAGATAGAGTGATTCAAGAGGAAGGTTTATAAGTATAATAACATCCATTTAATAGTTATTGCACCCGTGCGAAGCCGCTAAGTCGCTAGTCTGTTGCTAAATTAAAAAAAAAAGACACCTACTTGGCATCATTCTTATTACCTTCTACGCCATTACCACATTATTGATGTATTATTTGACATATTGCACCTGACAACTAACACCTGATATACCAGACGTACCTAACCTTACAGCTGACCCAACCATGAATGCTAGTTACAGTAAAAATCTTACAATTTTTTTCCTAGCCTCCAAACCGTGCGATAAGGAACTTCGATCAATAGATATAAATAATCAATAATAAAACATTGTCAATTGTTTTTTGCTTACTTAATTTGTTGTTTTACCATATTATAGTTAATTTTGTTGTCATAGTTCATATATATACACCTTCACCCACTCCTTCCTATTGAGATTGCTACTTGAGCAATAAGACTGCCTTTTGTACATTTTCATATTTTTTTCTTGTTGTAATGTTTTGTCATGTGGTGAACAATAAAGAATATATAATTATAATAATAATAACCAAACTCACTTCAATCTCAACATCATTAACAACATGCGTAGCATCGAACGGACAGGACACTTTGTTGCAGTTCTGGTGCTGTTTCCGGCACTTCTGGAGATGGATGTGCATCCGGTACTGTTCCACCTGGTGCGCCTTGTTGTACGGACAGGTCATCATCTGGTTCGGGAGTGGGTCTGCCATTGTTCTATAATAATAATAATAATAATAAAATCCACCGGCTAAAAACCGAGCAAACGGGAACCATTTACCCCTACAATAATAATAATAATAATAACACTTCACACTCAAAGCCCCACACAAGGATTCCCTGTGTCGTGGGTACCTTGGACAACACACAAGACAA
This sequence comes from Hesperia comma, assembly GCA_905404135.1. Classification (NCBI taxonomy): domain Eukaryota; kingdom Metazoa; phylum Arthropoda; class Insecta; order Lepidoptera; family Hesperiidae; genus Hesperia; species Hesperia comma. The sequence continues at coordinate 2,369,286 of FR990039.1, forward strand.
GGACACACACCCAGACCGAGAACGGAAATTTAAACTCATCATTCAAATTGCCGCCTCGCTGGGAATCGAACCCAGGACCCTCGGAACAGCGATCGGCGTGTTAACCATTGCGCCATTCGGGTCGTCAATTAATAATAATTAATGTTAGCATTGTTGTTGATAACACTGTATGTAATAATAGTAGAACCCACAGACATCGTCCTACAAGATTATTTTATTGAGTAGACACCCACGATTGGCTTTTGGAGACTTGTTGCTCCGCTCCTTGTGATCTTATTGTGATGGTTTATAGCCTATAGCCTTCCTCAGTAAATGGACTGTTCAAAATAAAAAGAATTTTTCAAATCGGACCAATAGTTCCCTGAGATAGCGCATTCAAACGAACAAGCAAACAAACTCTTCTGCTTTATACTATTAGTATAGAAATATAGATAATAATGCTACACACTCATAGGCCCATAGGATCCCCTGTGTCGTGTGTACTCTGGACAACACACAAGACAAAGACACACACCCAGAAGAAGAACGGAAATTTAAACTCATCAGGACCCTAGGAGCAACAAGCCAACATGTTAATGTCATTAAATGTATGTATTAGCATAGGAATGTATGTAGTAGCATTGGTGTTCATTATGTATGTACAATAATATACTTGTACATGATTGTTGTCTGAACATCGAAGATAAATAATAAATAGCTAACTTTTTACAAAATAATAAGACTTCAAATTCAATAGGCAGAAATAACATGTGTAAAGGTCATTACCTTGTGAATAAAAAAAATCTATTAAGCAGCTGCACCGATTTTTATGGGTCTTTCTCTGGAAGATAGAGGAGGCTGTGGAGCATCATAAAGGCTACTTTATATCCAGGAGTTCCCGCAGGACCGGGATTCAAACGGGAAAAACTCCTATGTACTAACGTTAACGTAAGTTAACGTAAGTTGCGAGCAACAGCTACATTAACATAAAAAACACCTCCTACCGTTTAGGTCGCCATTGAAGTAACCTTAATTATTGTTTTTTTATTCGTCTGATGAACCATTCAGACACTTAAAAGTTTGCCTCATTACAGCGTGATATTTTATTTCTTTTACATTGCACTCAGGCAATATCTATCGAATTATTTTGTTTGTGGGTACTTTGATACTAAAAATAGGAACAATGACCACTAGACATTCACAATAACAACCTTAAAGTAAATAAAATTGCTTTATCAACTACGATTTTCCTGCAACAAAAAGTAACAATATATTCAATAAGTTCGATAAAATACAAAGATTCCATACCTTGTTTCTACTTACCTAACTAGTCAATGATCAAATCAATGCACAAGTTATAACTTTCTCTTAAAACTTCTTTCTCTAAAGTATTCAAGCACCAAGACTTTTCAACCTGTGTTTTCAACTTTCAAATTTCTTGAACTTGATAACCTGGAGCCATGGAGCCTTTATTTTGTATGTACACTGCACAGAACAATATACCTACTCCTTCCTTCCTTGTACGAAATTCGTATTCGTACTACGAATACGACATATAGAATAGAACAATAGAAGTGAGGAATGAGGAAGTGACGTGACTGAAATGCAATGAAAACTGAAAATGGAAATAAGGGATGCAACGATCAACGATACATCGACATCGGTAAACCGCTTGTTCTTGCCGCTTCTTCTTCCAAGACCACTCACCGTAGGGATTTGTTGAAGCGATGGCGTAACTTGACTTTCGAAATGAGTTTGTAAAAACCTACTTCGAAGAAATAAAGATTTGAATTTGAATTTGATAAATATCGATATATTGTTATAAAAATATCGATATTTATCGATGTCGACGATACACTGATATCGATTTATCAATATTGAAAAAATTCAATATATCGTGTCGTAAATCTCGCCAAAATTAAAAAAATCCACGAAATCGGGTAAGTTTATAAATATGTAGTAATGAAGTATATTTTTATATTAAAAATACCTAAAATTACAGTGGATTTGTATAAGCTTTGAAAAACGAATAAGTGTCGGTGTATTGGCCTTTGAGAACGATCGATATCGATATTTATAAAAAACTTGCATCCCTATTTGATATGAAAAAGAAAATATTTATTTGAGTCAAGGACAAACGAGGTAGGAACAATCATGGAACAATAGACGAGCAAGGAGTATGGCAAGGAGTTCCCCGAGCGAGATATAGATAATAATTATGCAGATCAAATTCAAATTCAAAACAAAATCAAAAAGATGCCGCGTTCCAGTCGTCAATGACAACACTCAAAACATATCATTAACCGTTCCACAAGTTATTAGATCTTCGTTAAACCGGATATAACGTAATGGAAGACATTATATCATTATCGATCACATTGACCCATCAGTGGGGCGTTGTGGGCGCTGTCAAATTTGGCGAGCTTTTTAAAGATGTAAGATGGCGACGGAAAATATGTTTTATTATGAATTTCGAGGTTTGTCGTTAGATATTACTTATGGTAACCTCTTTAAAGTTCCCGCCTTATTGATTTTGATATCAAGACTAAATTCCGTTCTTCTAGCTAGGGTGTAAAATTGTGAATTGTAACGTAACAGCACAAAATATGGATAGTAGTAACAGCTAGTGGAACTCAAACTGCAAGAGGCTTACTACGAAAAACGAACGTAATGAGGGTAAAGGCGTGTGAATTCACCGCTAGAGGCGCTAGTGTAGAGTGAGGTCTGGCTGTCAGTGCCACAAACTTATCTGACCCGGTAAGAAGGGCGCTACCTAGGTACTGTCTAACTTTGTCTTTGTCTGACAACAGTATAACATTTGCATTAGTTCCAATTTTGGCCACCGGGTCAGATAAGTTTGTGGCACTGTCGCTTCTCACTTGTCTGAATATCACTTGTCTTGTCACTGTTTATGTATGGGTGGGCTTTGACAGCAGGATCTCACTCGCCGGTTACGCCAACTGGTGAGTACAAAAACGGCGACCCTCATTGACGGATGAATGATCGCACGGTTGTCAATACTCAATACGTCTTTTAAGGAAATATTGCTCACGTAGACGCACTCGACACCTACCTACTTTGCTCACATCAGCAGCATTCACATCGTTTTTCGTAATAGGCCTCCAGACGTTGAGAGTTTCTACGTTTCTACCGGAACATAGCTCTAGAATGTATACAGATGACAGATTGACAACAGACAGAAGAAAGAACGGAAAATAGGGTTATATATTCTTATGTTAGTTACCTATAGTCCGTTTTTTTTCGCTACGGACTAAATTGACACATGCAAATGTCAATTTTCGAAATAATGATACCAGCTTTTTAATAGCAGTGTTGTACTACGATACCGGTTTTATGAATCGTAACTTTTTACTTTTATCAGATAATTTTATTTTTATTTGATAATAGACGAAATCTTTTAAAAATCATGGTAACTATGGAGTATCACAGATAAAAAATATATTTATTAATTTTAATTACGTATTACACTAAGTAAATACGACAATTATTGACTTGTTGTTGAAGAATACGCAATAACAAGGTACAAGTACATTATATAGTTGGGCGTTTTCGTAAAAATATGTCCACACAAGTTTTGACCTTGTCCTATCACTTCTAACATATTTTTTTAACAAATGGAACGTAGTATAAAAGAAAATTGACTTTTTTTAGATAGTTTTTCATAATATCTATTAAAAACATGCATAAATAGCTCGAATAAATGAACAAGTATTAAAATATTTAATAAAATTTAATTTTGAACCCCCTTACTTTCGTATGTCCCACAGGGACCTGTCTGAGTTTGCATCAGTTTATTTACAAGTATTACTCAAGATAAAGCTAGAGAGGGTTTAAGATACATTAAAATGGGTGAGTTCTACCAAAATAAAACAGAAACTATGGGTATTGCTATATATTTTTGTGTAATTATTACCATTTCAATTGTGTCCTACGATTTAGACATGTGCGGAAATTCTACTTTGTAACCGAGATATTATAAAAAGTTGAAAGAAAAAGCTACTAAGCTAAGCATTTATTCGTTTTGTGGCAACATTTTCAACAGTTCTACCATATTGAAGTAGTTATCAAGAGCCGCGCGTTTATGTAAATCGTGTCGTAATTTGCATAGCGTTACCATTCAATTTTTTTCCTCCACTTTGTAACTGTGAATTTAGCGGGTAAGTTTGGGTTTTTATTTATTAAAATGTTAAAATTAATAACTTAAATCATTAACGAAGTGATGAAAGTAGTTTATTTTAATAAATGATAACAATAACTTAAAATATAGGCAATTTTGCTTTGGCGATCAGTGAAATGTTACTTCCATTTTGTTTGGTTACGTATATGTGGAACGTCAAAGTTACAAAATAAAAATGTAAGGGTAAATTCCTCTTGAGTATCTGAATTAATCACGTGGTTATTGAATGTTAATAACAAATTAATTTTTATCATTCACAAATCTATACTTCTGTACTAATAACATAAAGTGGAAGAGTTTGTTCGTTTGTTTGTTCGTTTGAACGCGCTTATCTCAGAAACTACTGGTCCAATTTTAAAAATATTTTTGTTTTGAATAGTCCATTTATTAAGGAAGGCTATATAACATCATGCTGGGACCAAAAGGAGCGGAGCAACAAATTTCCAAAAGTGAAGCGTGGGCGTCTACTTAATAAATATGTTGCAAGACGACGTCTGCCGGGTCAGCTAGTGAATGCGATGAAATGTGGAAAGTGATATACTTTCTGAGATATTTGTGTTTATTAATAATTATTTTTAAACTTAAACATCTCAGAAAGCATATCACTTTCTTTTGATTTTAATAATTTACTTCGTGTATTGGCGCATGTTTCATTACTGGCCGCCGAACCGAGGATATTCCAAAAATGGCGAACTTGTAGGTTCCACACAAAAATGTTCAAACCCCTTTTCGTAAGCAGAGTTAATTCATAAAATGTATGATTAACGTTTTTTTATAATTTGTCATTTTGATCTCAATTTTATAGTAAGTCTAAGTACTTGTGAACTTAGCTTTATTATTCCCATTGCGTTACCTTTCTATTTTGTAACTGTCCCATGTTTTTTGTGTTGAATATTATCATGTTTTAATTATTTTGTAGGGTACCAGCTTAGATTATTAAGTAATTCGTAAAACATTTTGGTTAAGGATTTTTATGTAACTTACATGTGAGCTTTCGAATAGTTTTACCACTATTTTATGTAAAAAAATCAAGGCTGTTTTACTTAAAAGTTACAAAGTGGATTAAAATTTAAGATTAAAAGTTTAATTAATTAGTGTTAGACACATAAATTTATGTAAAACGATAAACGTAATGTTCTTGATATCATAAATAAGGAAACTCGTGTAATAAAACACCTATGTTTATTGTTAAATTTCGTTTAAAAAAGTAACAATGTGGAACATTAAACCCCTCTCCCCTGTTAAAAATAAACAATTATTCCCAGAAATGTTAATTTTTATTTATTCATTTTACATATTTATTAAACTTTAAGTTATGCTGCATCCATAAAAAAATATATCTTTAATATATTCTAAGGTATATATTTTTTTCTCCATTTTGTAACCGGGACATATTTTTACGAAAACGCCCAGGTATGCCTGTCGGTCATATTATTTTAAAGACACATTTTTTATTATTACCGAAAAACGATACTAGATTGTAAATTACGTAAAGTAACGGTAGAGGCACATCACTATTAATGATTCGTAAAAAAGTGGCAACACAGCTAATGTCAATTTAGTCCGTAGCGAAAAAAAACGGACTATAGGAAGTGCAATTTAGTGCAAGTCCAGCAAATAAATTAATAATTAAAAGGGGAAGCTGAAATTGAATTGAATTGAAAGTGAATATAACTTTACCAGTAAACAATTATCACACAGACCTGTAGTTTACGTACCTTAAACTACTTTATAACAATTATAACTGACAGTAGTAACGAACGACGACTATCAACTGCAACAACAACAACAACAACAACAGAAAACAGTAGGCAGTGCCGGACTGCCGGAATTATAATCGTTTTCATTTAGCCTCTAACCACCTAAATAATGGAAGAAGTATTTAACGATCCTGTGCCGTTAGCTAAAGGAATAAACATGAGGTATGTTGTAAAACTTCGTGTATTTTATAATTTATAGTAAACCCGACCTCACTTCGCTTCGGGGAACCAGTTACTCGACAGTTTTCATTATATATATATATTTTTTTTTATAGAATTAAGATAGCAAACGAGCATGCAGCACTACCTTCTGCTGCCGCCCATGACAACTGTGACCGACCCAGAACTAGACTCAATGAGTCTCGTTCTAACTCGGTCACAGATGCGTTGCTACCCCTGAGGACTGAGATGGTCGCCTCTAAAAAAGTGTAACCGGCTCCACACCTTCCTATCCGGAACACAATTGTTCTTAAAACAATTATTACACGGTAGGAATGGTAGTGTCGTAAGGCAGCGCTATTAAGCAAGCTATTATTCTCTGTCATGTGTGCCATGGACAGCATACACGTACACACACCCTGACTAAGAACATCATATTTTAACTTAATTTATCACTTAAATTTTTTTTGGAATGTTTTCAGGGAGCTCTTAACTTCAAATACAGAGTTTCATATAGACATGGACTTCAAAAAGAAGAAACAGGACTCCATGTTCAATTGTGATGAAGATCTGTTTCCGGATTTAGGTGATGAAGATAGGTTTGTTCACCTTACGTTATCAATAGAAAAGTTAGCTTTGAGAAACCAATGACTTATATCTGATTTGCCGTGAAGGAGTTGCCATTCCTTGGAAGAAAAATTTACTTAAGGCATTTTAAATTCTCGTCGTCAATCAATAATGAGCCTTAATCATAGGGACAGAAAGCAGGTATTTGTGTGGGGTGCCCTTAAAACACATTCCATATCAAATGCAAATAGAGTATAATATGTATTCTGGTGGATTATCCCATATGAACTTAACTAACTACTAACCTGTTATAAAATATCACCTATTAAAAAAAAAAGCTTGCAAAAAATTATTCTCTTGAATTTGATGTTTCAGTGACACAGAGGATGTATTGAAAACGTTGGAAGATTCAGCCAAGAAAATGATGTTAGAATCTCCGGAGTACCACACATTTTCTGAGCTGTCTGCACGTATGATAGACTGTGTTGCTAGTGGAGATGTGAAGATGCTTATCTTGGAGGAAGGTAACTTTTTCATGTTCTTTTTAGGGAATCAAAACAGTAAAATAACACTGGCAAAGTATGACTAACAAACTTCACACACCATTTGAACCCAGATCCTCTGAATAAGAGGCCCAATTCTTAACCCTTAGACTATCACAGTTTGTAGACTAATTGCATTAAAATGTAATGTAACCCCCAGGAACGGGGCCAATTGTGCCAGTGGATGCCGAGGTGACCATACATTATGCCGCATATTGGGAGAAGGCTAGCATACCCTTTGACTCCACCCTCACCATGAATTGTGGTGAACCCATTGTAAGTATTTCTAACTTAATATTTAAAAGTTAATAAAATCATTTTTTAACTGCTGTTTCATTTAACTGTACTTCATAACCTAATATCACTGTCGTCCACCTTTGTTTCTCACCCTCTTTTTTCAATACACATTCCCTCTCACTCTAGCAATCTGTTCCTACATTATTTTTACTTTTTCAGCGAATTCGCCTCGGCAAAGGCAGAATCCTGCCAGGTTTGGAGATAGGACTGACTAGCGTGAGAGGACCGAAGGCCCGGTTGCTGTTGCTGCTGCAACCAGCGGCCGCATGGGGCCCGAGGGGTGCTCCACCCCGGGTTAAACCGGAGCCCGCGCTGTTTAATATCGCACTTTATGACGTCAGAGATGTTCAGGCTGCAGCTAGGTAAGCTTAGAGAGTTTTGATTTCTAACATGTTAATTTTTTTTCATTGGCTTAAAAAGCAAAACATAACGTAATAATATAATTGGTGCTCATGTTGTTGTTATTTTTCATATCATTTTCATAAGTTGTTCCTTTACTTGAGTGTGGGCAACAGACAACACCTATGGGTCTATATTTTTCTTTGTCTATGTTATCTTCCCTACAGCCCCTGTGTACAGCAAATCGAAATGAAAGAGGTTTCATGGCAATAAGAAGTATAATCTACAATCAATTAAAATTAGATGGACTGATAGCCAAGTTTTTAATAGACGGAGTAGATATTTATTTCACAAATAAAATATGTATGTTTTTGGGATTGTGCTTGTTGGTGAAGTGTTTGTTATTTATGTTGTCTATGATACCTAGTGTGGGGCTATGATTATCTATTAATATAACCTACATCAAAATTTTCTATTACAGATTCAATGATCTACCAAAAGAAGAACAAAAGAAGTTTGAAGTCACTATGAAAACCGTAAAATCTCTTCACACTGAAGCCAAAGACTTATTCGCTAAAAGAAAGTACTATAAAGCGATCAAAAATTATCAACAATCAATGTCAGTTCTAAGAGTTTCAAAGCCAGAATGTCAATCGGAAGAACAAGAAGTTAAAAAACTAAGGATAACTGCGTACTTAAATTTAGCTGTGTGTTATTATAAAATTAACAAACCTAAGTATATTATACGTATGTGCGAAAATCTTGACACTATTACAGATATTGATAATAATTGCAAAGCATTGTTTTACTATGGCAGAGGGCATGAATTATTAGGCAGGCACGAAGAAGCGGCTAAATACTACAAAAAGGCGTTAAAATTGGAGCCAAAAAATAAAGATATAGGCAACGCGCTCGCTAATTTAGATAACTACAGTAGACAAGCGGTGTTAAACGAGAAAGCGATGTGGCAGACTGCGTTTAATAATGTGCCGGAAAAAAAGACTGTTGTCTATGATGTAGATGAAGATTTTCAAAATGGCGTCCGTGAAATGTGTCAAAGTTTGGCGGGAATGGACGAGTATTCGAAGTTTGATTTGCCGTTAGGGTTGACGAGCGATGAAGTAGATTGCATAAAGGATTTGTGTGGGGAATTCAAAGATTTAATTGTTTTAGAAGATGGCGAGGGGGTTAGAAAAAAAGTTTCTATTATTAAAAAAGTTTAAACTGTCCTTTTTAAATCTGTGTACAGAATCGATTCCTTGTCGGATCAAGATATCACGGTGCTTTTTTTAAATGTTGAAGTTGACTTAAAGAAATTATTTGTAAAAGGGTTTAGAACCCGCAAATTTTATATTTTTATAAAACATAGGATTTATATTTGGTTAATTTTGTATTCTAAAAGTTGTTCCTTCACGTCTGGTCCCATATCAATTTGAGCGACATCTAACGGGTATTTGAGTTATCTATACTAATGTCTTTTAGCTGAAGAGTTTGGTTGAACCACAGACATAACCAGACCAAAACATAATTTTCACCACTACAAAGACGTACTATGTAAGAAATAGTTACAACCCTTTCTCTCCCATGACATGACACAAAGTCTATCTCGTTTTATTTTTGTTGTTGCAACACTCACGCACACCTAGACAAAATGGGGTTGAAGCACTCACGCCATTTTCATAAGCAGTAAGAAGCTCACGTTTAGTATAAAGACTATAGACAACGTTTGTAAACCACTAATGTTTTGTATGGGGATTGTCAATGTGTGCAGTATGTCTGGCACGCTTTTTTCTCCCATATGTTAGGTCTGCTTATTTTTTATAATTTTTATAAGTCTGTGGTTTGAACGCGCTAAGCTCAGAAACATGGTTGGATGGTTCGAATTGAAAAAAAATATTGAAGTCTATAGACTATAACATCACGCTACGACCAATAGGAGCGAAGCAACAACTTTCCCGATGCGAAACGATCGCATCTACTAGTTCTTAAATATTATAGCGTTTGAATCGATGCGTTTGAATCAATGGTCTTTACATTATAACTTTTGAGTGGGTATTTCCATTTGTATTCTGGCATTATTTTCTTAATCAAAAGCTGTCAAGTCTGATTCCATATAAATTTGCGCGACATCTGGCGGGTGATTTTTGAGTTATCTCTACTTATCGACTTTGAAGTCTATTACTTTTTTTTAAATTAGTTATTAATTGCCTACTATATAAGCAAAAAGGCTGTAATCTCAACATAAATATCATCAGTCCCCTTTTATCATGCCTTTACATGTAGTTTAACTGTTGAAAATTTTGATTTTAGGTATTAAGTTTGATTATGTTATATATAAAAGACTGTTTATGTGTTCAGTTAATAAAACCTATGACTATTTTAAAACATTTTATTACGAGATCCTACCTAACCTTTGTTGAAGAGTGGTTAGAACATTTGCTTCATGGTTAGAACAAGAATCTGTGAGCCATTTGACAAAACATACACATTTGGTAGGTTTCACACAGTTCTTGATGCAAATTGACCATGTATGTAACTACAGCAACTTTATATTAATTTCGGAATATATAATAATAATAATAATAAAATCTAATTTCTATTAACGAATGTCTACAAGCAACAATGAGGTAACTGCTCGTCGACAATATGAATATCTGCAACGAAGGAATTAATATGATTAATATGACTACTGAAGACCTTTTGAAGAAGTTTTGTGGTATACACACATAACATACACTACAAAATCAATGGAAAGCTCCATTTTTAGGGTTCCGTAGCCAAATGGCAAAAAACAAAACCCTCAGTATGTCACAGCTGCAGCTTTTCTCCGAAACTATAAGAACTATATTTATAATTGTTGAAACTTGGTAAGTAGACTGTAGATGTATGGTGATATGGTGTGAACCGCTTAACGATTTTCATACAAAAATAGAAAAAAAAATTTGGTGATTCCCCATACATAGAACTGACACTCAAATTTTATTTTCATTAAACCCATACGTGTGGGGTATCTATGACTATGAATAGGTTTTCAAAAATGATATTGAGTTTTCTAATATCATTTTTTAACCCCCGACGCAAAAAGAGGGGTGTTATAAGTTTGACGTGTCTGTGTGTGTGTGTGTGTGTGTGTGTCTGTGTGTCTGTCTGTCTGTCTGTGGCATCATAGCTCCCGAACGGATGAAGCGATTTCAATTTAGTTTTCTTTGTATTAAAGGGGACTTACGGGCGCGTGTTTTTAGATATGTTTGATGAAAATCGGTTGAGCCGTTTAAAAGTTATTGGGGCTGAAAGGGGGGAAGAATTTTCATTCTGTCTCTTTGTGGCATCATAGCTCCCGAACGGATGAAGCGATTTCAATTTAGTTTTCTTTGTATTAAAGGGGACTTACGGGCGCGTATTTTTATGTTTGATGAAAATCGGTTGCGCCGTTTAAAAGTTATGGGGGGTAAAAGCGGGGAAGAATAGCCGAATGTATGCAAATATACTCGTGTGGGGTCTCAAATGAAAGGGCACAGTAAGAGAATATTTATGACTTAATCGAGAATATTCTTACCTATAAAAAGTATAAAATAAAAATTAAATTAAAAATTAAAAAAACCCCCGACACAAACATTTAAAAAGTAAAAAATAATATCTCTAAAAATAATACGTCGCGTTGGGGGACCGCTCCATTTACTTCTAACTTTAACACAAAAAAATATTGATAAAATATGATAAGTCTTGGGTCAAGGACTAAGTAGGTAGGCATGTGATACTTATGAAAAAAATCGTAGATAATGAGTAGTTAGGAGAGGTCCCCCAACGCGACGTATTATTTTTAGAGATATTATTTCTAAACTGAATACTCCCAAAGTGGTAAAATGTGTCCCCCCTCCCCCCCCTGTAACTTCTAAAATAAGAGTAGAGAGAATGTTATTTTATCAGAGAATAAATTTAACCGTGAAACGGAACGTATTTTGTTTTATGTCAAATGTGTGTGTGTCAAATCATATGCGTTCACACCTGACGTGTCGCGTGTCGAAGTTTTGCTTTGATTTCGAAACGTCGGCAAATAAGTTCTTTCTACAAAATTGTACGTTTTATCAACATTAGTGATTCGATAAGCTGTTTTATCGGAATTCTGAAGTACACGTAGTGCTTACGCCAGGTAAATTTGTTCGTACCACGTATTTAAACTCGTTATTATACAAAAGTTCACGGAAATTTGTGTTAAAAGTTCATTAAATGTTAATTTCTCTCATTTGTAAACGTGTTCTGAGTTAAGCGTGATTACGTACGTGTTTAAGTGTACACTGAAGTTTTTTTTAGGTGAAAAATGCATCGATTATTAATTTTCGCGGCGGTTCTTCAAATATATTCTTGCCAACAATATCAACAGAAAGTTGCGCCAGGGGTCCCACCACAGAACTATCAGGTAAGATCTTTTTTTATCGAACTAGAATTGCAAACGAGTTTCGGCAACCAGTCCTCATTATTAAAAAAAAAAAGTACCATATGTCTAGTAGGTACACAACACCTTAGGTACCTTTCACTATCATTTAATAGAATAGGATGTCTACTTTCAAACTCATAATAATTCCATCATATTTCCTTCACATTAATGACAAGTTGCAACACCCAAGAGGTGATGATTTGAGTGTTAAACTGTTGTTTAAAGTTGACAAGGTTATTGCATTTACAAAATGTAAACATTCGAATAGTGCACAGGAAAAGTAATAAAATATTATCTAGAGACCTAGTCTGTGCTTGAAATGGAGCCATGATTCATGCTATTGAAGGTGACTTTAGATTGACACTATGAATGTAAACATTTCAAATGTGTGCATAGAGTATAATAATAATAATGTACGTACACTCAACTATTGAAGGTGACTTTAGATTGACACTTTGAATGTAAATATTTCAAATGTGTGCATAGAGTTATAATAATGTACGTACACGCAAGTAACAGTGAAAGCCTAGTTTTTAAGAATTCCGCCTCCTATTCAGAGGGTCTGGGTTCCAATCTCAGGGCACACACCACTGACTTTTCGGAATAATGTTTGTTTAAAGCATTTAAATGTCACTTGATACAAACAACACAGGAGAAGGAGAGTTCACAAAAACTCAAAGGTGTGTGAAGTCCGCCAATCAGCACTTGGCCAGGGTGGTGGACTACGGTTTAACCTTCTCATTGTGAGAAGAGACCCTTGCACAATAGTGGGCCATGATGGTTTGAGATGTTCATACACTCATAACCCCATACTATTATTCAAAATATTGTAGGTAGCTTTAAAAAACTAACTGTTTGGCTATACCAGCATCTATTGTGTTGAATTACGTTTTTTTTTTTAAGTTTTTTTTTTTTTAAGTTTTTTTTTTATGTTGCCATCTTACTAACCCCTAGGTACTAAGTCTTACTAACATAATATGGGCCTGCTTTTTGCTTTTTGTTGCCTCAATAAATAAATAAATAAATAAAAATAAATAAATAAGAAGAAATTAGACTGGTCAAAATTGTCAATTACTCTTTCATGTTTATGGAATTTATTTAGAATATTTTTTTTTTATAATAGAAACTTCTTAACTTTGTCTTTATTTTATATAAATTTTGGTAATTTCTGTATTCAAATCACGTTTCATCACATCACATCTGATGGGTAGATTTTGAGTTAGTCTTCAATTTGAGTGGGTATTTGGATTTGTGTATTACGAAAGCGAAAGCTGATAGGAAAATTTTCAAAGTTATCTTTACTTATCGATTTTGAAGTTGGTTATTTTTTTATTGTAAAAAGTACATATGTATTTCTATTACATTTTAATTGTAATTAATTTCCATTTCAGAACTACCAACAACCACCCCCGCCACCGCCACCCCAACAAGTAAGAATCATTAATCTAATTAAATGATTTATTTATTTTAATGTTTTATCTGATACTAGTAAATCCGCCCTCGCTTCGCTTCGGGAAACCAAACCCTTCAAAAATCTCTATAAATTTTAACAAATTATGTTATTCCGATGTCTAAGCTATATTACTGCAAAGTTTCATGAAAATCCGTTCAGTAGTTTTTGCGTGAAAGAGCAACAAACACACACACACACACACACACATACATCCTTACAAACTTTCGCATTTATAATATTAGTAGGAAGGATATTTTTATCAAACTTTGAAAAAAGAAATCAGTTGAATTGAGTTGAGTTGACTTCTTTGAAGTTTAAAACTTTGACTGGTTCCATCTTCTCTCTTCTTCTATCTATACAACATGGTTACCACCATTCAACAATAAATTTAATCTTACTATCCTACTTCCTATCCTACTAATATTATAAATGCGAAAGTTTGTAAGGATGTATGTGAGTGTGTGTGTGGGTTTGTTACTCTTTCACGCAAAAACTACTGAACGGATTTTCATGAAACTTTGCAGAAATATAGCTTAGACATCGGAATAACATAATTTGTTAAAATTTATAGAGATTTTTGAATTGACTGGTTCCCCGAAGCGAAGCGAGGGCGGATTTACTAGTATGTATATAAAACGCAAAGGTATGTATATAAAACTGGACCGATCGGGGTGATTTTTGGCATGCAGATAGCCACTATGATTTAGGCATTTGCTAAGAAAAGATTTTTCGAAATTCATCCCCTTAGGGGGTGAAATAGGAAGGTGAAGATTAAGCGAATACCACGCCAGCGAAGCCGAGGGCGGAAGCGCGTTTGTTTATATTATTGATGTTGTCCACAGCAGCAATACCAACCCCCACCACCACAGCAGCAGCAATACCAACCCCCGCCCCCACAACAGCAGCAATACCAGCCGCCGCCGCAGCAGCCGCCGCAGCAATACCAGCAACCGATGGGACAGGACTCGCATGGACATCATGGTAACTATGTATATATATTTTACACTTTACTCTGTTTGAATACCAACCCCCACCACCACAGAAGCAGCAATACTAACCCCCACCACCCTAGCAGCAGCAGTACCAGCCGCCGCAATACCACCAACCGATGGGACAGGACTCGCATGGATATCATGGTAACATTCATATATTATAGAGACTAGATGCACTGTTCAGTACTAGTTATTACCTGAAGTTGATTATGGTATATTATGGTAGATTATGGTTAGCTAAAGTAAAAATATGTATGTTAATGGAATTTCAATCGTAAATTCATTGTTTAAAGTTGTTTTTGCACAACCATACACAAAATGGTCAACACTAATGGCCAACATTAAAGTGTTTGGCTTGTAATTAACCTTATTTAGCATGTGTAAATTGCCAAAAATTTGTTGATGTGGTAAAAACTTATGCGTGTGTGTGTCTGTGTATGTGTGTGTTTTGATGCAATTTGTGTTAAATAATTTCTTTTTATTACAGATCCACAACTGCTGAATCCAGCTAACATTGCACAAGAAAGGGAGTAAGTATTAAAATTCTACATACTGACTTGTTATCAGTGTTTATTGGAACGAAGTTCCTTATTGAACGGTGCGGATGGAGGCTAAAACAAAAATTTTATAAGGGTTTTATCGTCACTCGCATGCCCAGTTAGGTCTGTTGCCAGTTTAGGTATGTCAGATAATAAACATATACAATGCTCTGTCGTAGGGGCATTAAATATTATTATCTTAAATGTCGCCGTATACGTGTCAAAGTGCAGCAATATAACTTAGTTCCAACCAAGTTCCAACACGTAATTTTTTTACAATTGCAGAAAAGCTGTCAACCGTTTGACATTTTGGCAGTTGACAGTTGACACATGACATTTTGACAGTAACCTTTCATTTCAGCCACATTCAGGAACACATCGAGGTGCCAATAGATACATCTAAGATGTCTGAACAAGAGCTCCAGTTCCATTATTTCAAAATGCACGACGCAGATAATAATAATAAGTTGGATGGCTGCGAATTGATCAAATCTCTGATACACTGGCATGGTGAGTTGTTTTTTTAAACCATAGATAATTAAGGGGTGTTTTCTTCAACAATACCAAGGTAGATGTGGGCTCTGTGCTAGAAAACCGTCTACAAAAATAAGATCCCACTTCATATGTCAGTTATTTTATTTAGTGACAAATGATCATAAGTATTAATGTTTAAATATGTGTGACTTTATTGCTAGGTAACATGGTTGTCATTGAAAGTAAAACTTTTGTCTTAGTGAACAGATAAAACTGTGGAGACGGGATCTTATTTACACAGACCTTTTTGAGCTTTGATTTTGTAGATGAGCCGTTATCTAATTGGTACTGTTGATTGAAGGGTCTTGGACACGATGTGATTGGTGGAATAGTTTCATCATTATCGCAACCTAAACCTGTCCCACTTCCCACTACTGGGACTCAAAATGTGGAGTACACACCATAGTCCACTTCGCGGCCAAGTGTGAATGGCTTAACGACTGCTATCTATTGATAACAACCGGGACCGACGGCTTTACGTGCTCTCCGAAGCACGGAAGCGCTCAAGAAATTTAGCCACTAGCGGTCACCCATCCGACTACCGACCGCCCGCAGTAGCTTAACTTTGTCGATCATCAGATATTTTGATTATATTATTTGTGATTGTTATAACAATCATTTTATTACTTATTAATTGCTATTTTAATTTATAATGTTAACGATCTTAATCAAATATGTATTGTTGATTATAACAAGAAATGGTATATCTTAATAATACATCTACAAAATTTCCTGCTTTGATAAGATTACTTTTATGTTAAGACCATAAATAATACAAGATAGTTAAGATAAGTTAAAAACTAGTGTGTGAGGTCCTCATTGCTTGATGATATTGAGAAAATCAAACCAAATAATTAGATTGTTGGTTTTGAAAGTTGGTACCTACAGCTACTTATTCCTTGAGAACAATAAGAAATAAATATGTACTCATTATACTATCTCATCAAACTCATTGTACTATCTTTGCAAGTTTTCAACATTACTTATCTTCTTTGTAATAATATGTAATTTTCCAAATTATGTGCGTATTAGTATTTAATTATTACTTTGGTTACCAAACATCGTGAAGGAACCTACACATCTGAGATGTGTTCATAATGTTCGCAAAGGTGTGTGTAGTGACAATCCGCACTTGGCCAGCGTTTTTTTTATGGAATTAAGATAGCAAACGAGCATGCAGCACCACCCTTCCGCTGCCGCCTATGACAACTGTGACCGACCCAGAACTAGACTCAATGAGTCCCGTTTTAATTCGGTCACAGATGCGTTGCTACCCCTTAGGACTGAGATGATCGCCTTTAAAAATAATAGTTTAAAAAAACTAAAAAACATCATCAACAACAACGCCATCTAGTAAAACGTAATGTACGCAGTCAAACTGAATACGGAGTTACAGCTAGTTGCCCGTAAATATGGGTAGATGGCAGTAGTGTGAGAGTAAAAAAAATTAAAATCTTATTTTGCAAATTGAAAATTGGAATAATTTTATCAAAATAGTGTAATGTCATCGGAACTCGATAAATCTACAAAGTTTGAACGAAATCTGGCCGTTTAAAGTGGGTCAAAATCGCGCCCAAAGAAGTCGGTTACAAACAAACATACAAACATACAAGTGAAGCTAATATAAAGCGTGTAAAAAGTGTAACCGGCTCCACACTTAAAACAATTATTACACGGTAGGAATGGTAATAAGTACCGTGGCGGGCGGTAGTACTTCCCGGGTGAGCTCTGGGCCCTACCACCTAAAAGCGTGGTGAACTAATCTATGGCCTATACTCCACATTGTGTGACAAATAGAGGTTGCGATGATGATAATGAGGCAACTAATTGATGATGTATAGTTAGAATATTGAGAATTTTATAATATCGAGTCATAATTACGATACAGTGTGTGTGTCCATGTGTATGGATTTTTGTGAGGATTCATGATTTTTCTGATGTTTTTATTTCTTTAAACTTCTTACTTCTTTATATTATTTTTTACTTCTCTTATATTGTTTTTGTGTACTTCAATCTTATCTTGTATCTTTTTATTCTTTTTTAACACTTACAATCTTTGAGGGAATTTAGGGAAAATCTTGATAAAAATAAAGCGGGTCAAATCTGCAGTTTGGTTCGGTTTTTCCTAGGATGAGATGTGTGGAGGTTTTGTAAAGACATTATTAAAGAATAATGTTTTTGTAATTGTTGCAATAAATTGATATACATATTTTCAATTTACCTATAGATAACACAAATTTACCTCAATTTTCAAATGCGGGTAAAAAGTAATAAAAACACTGGCCAAAGTATAAAAAAAAAAATTATTTCTCCACAACTTTTCTTTATTTAATTTTTGCTTTTTATGTCATATTTGTCTTTGTGGTATATCTGTTTTTATGTGTGTGTTGATGTTAATTATTTTAATATATTTTAAAGCCGTACTACAAAATATCAGTACGTCTATTATGAGTTTTTAATACTATACTCGCAAGCGACTATCGTTTAGAATTTGTATGTGAATCCGTACAGCGCCTCTAGCGGTTACGATGTTGAACTACAATTCTCATACAAATTCTAAACGATAGTCGCTAGCGAGTATAGTATTAAAAACTCATAATAGACGTACAGAACGCTATATTATCCTTGAGTAACTATATTTATTATTGTATTTACTTACATTATCCATGCGAATTCGAGCGGCTTGCTAGTTATTATAAAAACTGTACAATTGCATAGCTACTCTGTGACAATTCATTGGTCTGTATTTATTGAGACTAGAGACAAGGAGAAAGGAGAGTGTTGAAAAAGTGTCCAGCTATAAGCATTAAATAATTGTTCAAAAACCCACCACAACAGCGCTAGAGTCGCTAGAGGGTATTAAATGAACTTCGCTGTTGTCGACGGTGTGAAGTGTGCTAAATTGAGGAATTTTTTATTTGTAACGATTAGAGTAGTTGATGAATTTCAGTATTTAAAACCTTAATAATAACTGATTGATTATTGTGCTAAGAGTATACGGTCTTTACGAACGCAATAGAACCAAAAACAATGATTTTCAAAATTTTTTGATTATGGCTAGCTAGGGGACTAGATTCCCAAAGCGCATTGAGTACTAGCTTAAACAGTTTAGTAATGAAATTACCCTCTAGCTACAGTGATGCCAGCCACGCTTTATTAACGCTTTCCCGAAGTGAAGTGAAGGCGGAATTTATAGTCTTAAAAAAAGCAAAAAAATCACCCTCTAGCTACACAAGCGCCGCCTATTTACCGCTTTTTTACGGACATTTCAATACACAGTATCGGCTCTCCTTGTTTCTAGTCTCTACTTTTCGATACACAGTCGGTTCTTCTTGTCTCTATGTTTGTATTGTGTGTAATGTCTGTCTGTCTTTCCGTTGGGTTTAGCGGAACAAGGGGAAAAGCATGAACAACCTCCAGCGGGATCCCCACCAGTTGGTGATAAGATATTCCAGGACGAGGAACTAGTGAACCTCATAGATCCTATCCTGAATATGGACGATCACAACCGGGATGGATACATCGACTATCCAGAGTTTATTCGCGCTCAACAGAAACAGCAAAACCAGAAAAAGGATGGATAGGTTACGGTTGGGTTGGATGGTGAAAGGGGTTAAGTGCGTTTTTGTGGATTTTTATTGTTATTCAATATTCAAAGGACCGAATCTTGCAATGTAAATTTTGAATTAAAAAAAAATTGTTGTGGTTGACTATAACTTGTTGTTTTACATGATGACGTTCATCGATTTAGAAGACGTTATCACTTCACCAAATAGTTGTCGTAAAAGTCACAAAAATGTACTTGGGCCCTTTTACTAAATCCACTATTATAGTGTGTCGATTAAATGAGTTTAAAATGAATATTTTAATTGCATCTAGTACTCACGATTTTCTTTCGTTTTGACATTTTATCTGCTAACGTCGTGGATAAGTTAAGAGTTGTTAACAAGTCAGGAACGATCGGTTTTTTAAGAAATCCAATCGTGAGAACCCGTTATACCGAACAAGCTGAATATACTTTGTAGTTGTATTATTTTACAGTGGGGAAAAAAATTTAATCGACATACTATGATAGTATAGATATGATCAAATGTGATGTTTTGTCTCTGTTTTTTGTCTATGAACAGAGAGAGAGAGAGAGAGAGAGAGATGCAAATAACTTTCATTACATCTCCTATGATGCAAAGGACTATGATTGTTTAAAAGTATTCCTATCTGTTTTATTTGTCTTGAGATAGAAAAGGACAGGGATATTTTTGTAAAACATAGAGATGCTTTACAAGGTATTGTGACTGGATTATTAAATATATATTTAATTATACAGTCATGTAAAAACATTCTAGTTGTCTGCGTGTTATTTTGCTCTGTTAATAAAAGTTAGTTTATCTGCTGATATAATTAATTTAATTATATTTATGCTTATAACAAAACAATTAGATCTGTAGCATATTTATGTTGATAGGATTCTAGTTTTGTGTATTCATTTTTACAAATTTATTTTTTCTTATTTTTCTCGAATTTTTTTTCGTCAAATGTCTTACGTATGTTAAATTGGTTGTTTTTTGTCTTTTGTTATTATAATTATTAAAAATATTTGAATAGTTACAATGGTAACTGAAATTTAAAAAAGACAACATTACACCATAATGTAAAGATTATTTTTTTAAAGAAATATTTTGAATGCGGTCTTTGAAAGTATTTTAAAACTACTGAAATGGTGTATTTCATTTTCAAATTAGTTTTCGCGCGAATAATTTCAGAGATTTTGTTTATTCGAATAATTAAAATCTTTTGTATGAATAACTTTAGTTCAATATTTCTTAAAATTCAATTTAGTTCTTGATTCGAATAATTTGAATTTCGTTTGAATCGTAAAACTTTTTTGAATTGTGTCACAAGTTTTTTTTTACCATAAATAGATTTTTAACGAAAAATCATTTTTACTTATGTGCCACATTCTTGACTGTATATTTTGAATGCATTTTTGTATATTAGTATGTAAATCAAACCTTGTACTTTCTTTTTTAAACTTTTAAAAGTTACAAACTTAAAATATATTAAGAAAATATTTTTGTACTGAAAAATAAAAGATGTACATAGTTTTGTAAGCTGAAGATGAAATTGGTTTGAATTTTTTAATGTCTTAATTTCATGCACAAAAAAATTGTATGCATATTGTATTTAATTAGGAAATATCTTATGATTTTCATTCCATTGTTTTGAATAAGAAATAAAATTGTTTGTATCTGTATTTACTCGAATATCAGTTATACTCAATAATATAAGAATAGACTCCAAAACTAAAGAGATTCTGTCAAACTGTCAAGCATTTAAACATTTAACTAAAACATTAGTCTTTTGTCTAAATACATAACAATAATTCTTTGGGTAACATTTTATCTTCGTGCAAAACCGTTTGAAATGTTTTTTGTCACACTTATTTTTGAATCAAAATTGTCCAAATGTCACTTAGTAACATGATGAATGATAATTTTTTAATTTAATTGTCTGTATTAAAAAATATGTAGCTGATAATGAGATTAAAATAATCATTCAATTGCCGTTTTGGCTAATGTTACCCAAAGTTATTGATTGAGATTTTCATTTTAGTTTCGCTATTATACTTTGTTTTACTCGATTTAATGTTTATTTTTTTATAATTTTTTCTGTGTATTTATCAGAGTAATGAATGCATTTCATATAAAAAAAAATATTTGTTAAAGGCGTTAAATTATGTAGGGTTGGTAACTATAAACAGGCAGAACTGAAAAATGTTTTTGAATATTTCATAATTAAAACAAACATAATAATAAAATAAATTACAGAATAAAAGCTATTATCTGTTACGACATAATGTTTAAAGGTTGTGTAATTGTGTTGAGAATGGCGTTTGTATTGAATAAAAATGTATTTCAATGATGCTTTATTTTATTTTTGTCTGCTCTGGGAATTGGGAGATAAATTGAAAATGGGTTAAGATAAAAATGGACGGTAAAAAAGCTTTTATCGACGCTGCTATGGGATATTTCATTTTCAGTCTGTGTGTGTGTTTTTATCTGTATTGGGGCTTTCCAGTGGCCGTATCAAATGCGAATCCATGTATGGGTATAGTCAGGTACTTTAGGATTAGCTGTTATTCATCAAAAGACGCTATACATATAAACATATAAACTTGTTACTTGCATGCACTTGCATCACGTTTAGGGTTGTCACATTTATGTTTTCGAGTTTTGAGTCATTCTACTAGTAAGTGGGACCATAATATTACACATAATAATAAAAGAACTTGTATTAATTTCATATTTACCACTCATTCATTCGAAACGAAAGAAGTTGCTAAAGATTCAGAGGTGATGCAATGCCAAATCGTTCCCGAATTGAAAGGTGTGCGCTAACCTTTTAACGTTTTTAAAATAAATTAAAATTTAATATTTTAAAATATTGACAGACTAAAAACAAATTACAGATGATAAAGAAACATATCGCTCTAAAGTTTACACAGATGAAACACTGGAGAGAGTCGTTGATCGCGTCCTTCGCTTAACTGATTTAGACAGAGATGGACAGATTAACTTTGTGGAAATGAAAATAGTGCATAGCGTATCATTAGAAGGTATTCCAGGACTGTGAGAAACTGTTTGTTGGCCAAGAGCTAAAGAGAAAATTGAATTCATGAAGAATCTCAATATTTTGTTATTTTAATAAACTATGCGGATTCTATTGTTCATGTTTTATTCAGTTGAAAACTATAACACTTTTGACTCAACTTTATACCCATTAAAGTTAGCTATTAATGCCGATAAGTAGTTATTTCGCAGCTGTAAATGTCTATAAAAATCTTTACTTAATTTACTAATGATTCTTTATTTCGCTGTTTGTTGTTAGTGAATTAATACAGAGAGCACCATAATCTTAACTCTCTTACCGTCAGAGGGCCTTCGCTTTCTAGCAGCCGTAGGTATGTCGCCTCTACCCTATGTATGAAACTTCTATAATCATAATGAAGAAAATACATTGTTTATTTCAATCAATACGTAGGTAACTGTGAGATTTAGTCAACATTGATTAAACATATTTTAATTTGCTTCAAATACCTAATGTGTGATTGTCAAGTGATATGTGATTTCATTAATACTCCCTATTTTAAAACTGAGGTGAGTTTTCCATTGCTCATTTTTATCAATTTCCTCACTGGTACTTACTTGGCGTTGAAAATGAATAGTTGATTTTGTAACACATACCATTAGTTCTGCTATTGCCACATAGATGGCTCTAAATCCTTAGTCACTTATAAATAATTGTTGTTAAAAACAACTTACCTATCACCTTTAAGCATAGAGATAGTCCTAATAGATAAATGCCTTTAAGTAGGCCTACATCATTTTAAGTAGCCTACATCATTACTACATTTTCATGACATCATCTTGTGACGTAAGAAAAACCCTACTTGAAACTGGGGTTGGTTTGGTAAGTGTTTATAAAATTAATATTATTATTATTTATTGGTTCAGCATAACGTCGTGCAATTTATAATGGTTGTTGGAAACGAAGTAAGGAGGTCGTGATCACTTCAGCCACAAACAAAACTTGCCGGAAATACGTAGATTATTTCATCGAATTTATACCTTCCCCACTTCCATTTAGTAACTAAATAATGCACTAGCGACATCTGTTATTTAACTAGTTAAATTAAAATAATATTATATTAAAAATTGTAAAATTTATGTTATAAAAACATTGAATTATCATTGAATATATAAAAATACAACTCAAATTATATTTTTAAATATTTTTCAGGACAAATTGACAAAGGCCAGACAGATGCAGTATACTCCGATAAGCAGCTGGAAATGCTCACAGATAAGGCGCTTAACTTAACAGACTTCAATAATGATGGCTACGTGGATTATTTAGAGTACAGGCTTAATATGTACAAAGCGCGGGCCAAAGCCAGTGAAGAAAAGATAAAACAAAAAGTAAACGTAGTTAGTTAAAGCAGTCTTTTATTTTCAGCCAGTAACAATTTTATATTACATATTTTCTGGAACATGTTATTAAACTTCATTATATAAAAAAATAATTCACAACACATCATTGTAAGTTCTTCGTTAGTGAATGTTAATAAAAATTGTTCCTTTTTAATTGTTCTTTTAATCAGACGTACCTTATCTAAAATATATCCATGTAGGTACCTATTTATTAATTTACTAATATTGATTATGTACGGAAGGACGCGTGTATGCAAGGAATAACTAATTTGTAACGTGTTTAATGTAATATTCTTGTTTTGAATCTAACTAAAATTACTGATTTTACTTTAGAACTAACTAACATAATAGATAAGTAATTAATCTAGTGATTCATCATGGCTTCCATTACTATGTAGATGTAGTACGAGTAAGGTTCACTTACCAATTTCATCGTTGCTAAGTAATCACTAATGTTCTTTAATGTTCTTATCAATATTTAATAACGCAGACGATATCTTAACAGTGTTTTAATAATAAAAAACGTGCACACTGATGTTCTATTTATGTGAAATAGAGTCAAGATAATTTTATTTAAAGCTATTGCTATTCATCAACAGATGGCGGTGTTTTCATATTCATTGGGATTTTGACGTAATTATTTGTATTTTTATGCTTCGTATGTTATTAACGTCATTTGTTAGATGATTAGGGAACTTACTAACTTTATTAATTTCAGACTCTAACGGAACGTTAATTGAAGCACCTGTCAAGTATAAGGATAAAGATTTTGAGGAGATTGTGAATGGAGCGCTGAAAGATGCTGACAGGAACAACGACGGTTACATAGACTATATAGAATACAGAGCTGTCAACCACTGAGTGTCAACTGTCAAAATATTTAAACTGCAACGGGTACCCACGATTTTTTATATAAGTTAAATTATATATTTACACTCAATATACAAATTCAGCAATGGAGACTGGTGCTTTTAAGTAGAAATAAAACCTCAATTGCGTAAGGCTCAACATAAATTTATTCACTTATACTACTATACTAACTATACTTATACTATACTAATACTTATATTCTTACAGTAAAATCAACTTAAATTTACATTTATATAATATCTTAATATATTCTCCAACAGAAGGACTTTATATTTTTCACATACAATCTGTCAACTAAGAATAGTCATTATTATCAGTTTCAAAAACTTAAAACATATTATAACTTAAAACATAACCTACATAACTAGTATCCATACAATAATTTCACAATATATACAGACAACTAATTCCCCTATATTCTTGTAAAGAAAAATGTCTAAAGGAATTTGTGGAATTTGTTTATGTGATAATCTCTATTCATAGAACAGTTTTGTAACATTTCTGGACTTTTCCTTGTTCGCGCTTATCACAGGAACGTTTGAACCGATTCTAATGAGAGTCACTGGAAGACAAGGGATATAGGGCAACACACAAGCTCTTCTTCCCGGAATTGTCAAATTGGAATTTACTTAGGTAGGAAAAATTCCCACGCAAACAAAGTCGCGGGTACAGAATAATAATAGTAGTTTATGCAACTGTCATATAATGAAGGGTATTAAAACACGAGTGTGAGTTTATGATGCGAGCGCAGCGAGTTTCATAATAGTAACGAGTGTTTTAATACCCGTGTTATATGCAGTTGCATACATTACTTTATCTTCACTAATGCAATTTAATTTGTATTTTAAAAACAAAACACATTGCGAAACATTAAATTCACGCGTACGTGTATTGTCACAGTGAACTTGCCGCCATTAAAATCTAACCAATGAGAGCGCAGCTGCGCGCGCAGGGCCAATCAGGAGCGAGCGCGCGCTGTTCGTTTTTTATTTAATTGGCACAAGATCTTACCAAAGAGTTTTGTGTATGTAAGTTTAGTAGTTTCGACGAAGTTTTCACGTATAACCCAACTGTTTTCAAAAGCCAGCCTAATATCAAAATTTTATACAACTTGTATGAGGAATTTGACATAAGGCTCGCCAGGTTAATTGGTCGCGTTTTATTGATGTTATAATGAGATTTTACGATATCGATGTGGATACCATCATGTGAAATTGCTTAAATTGAGTGTTTTGTTATCTGCGCTATAACAGTAGTAATTATAAGTCAAGTATTGGAAACATAAGTAGAATGTTATAACATTAGTGTAGATAAACATAATTATTGTTTTAAGATTTAGAGCATTATATACCACCTTTACAGAGTGTATCTTAACGAAACATAGCCTAAAAAGTCATTTGCGTGCTACACGACTTATCTAAATATTTATCACAAAAAGCTATTTGACATTGTATTTATATACAGTAAAAAGTCTTATAATTCAGACTCGAGTAGTGCTATTCGACAAAAGGTGGTGTAAGAAGTTAAAAAAATATGGTATTAAATGTGCACCCTATTCAAACACAAAGTAGGCAACTCAAAAGTATTCTGAAATTAAAACAACGATTGTAATAATAAGACACCTAACCTAACACCATCTTCCGTCGAGTAGCAAAACCTATAAATGTTGCCATATTAGCAAGTCGGGATGGGTAAAATATAATCATGGTTACAGATTACAATCTTATCGGCCCCAAAGATGGCTAAAATAAATAATGATAATATATTGCGATTATGTCTGGACACATGAGAATTAAATATTTTGAATTTAGTTGTTTTTTTTTCGGCGGGCGCGCGCGGGTCGTTCCGTGCCTCCAGATTTTTGTAACCTATAATCATAATTACATTCAAGTTAGCCCTTCTCTCTCATAAAGGTATAAAATAGAGCAGGTGAGCCATACGGCCGCCTATAAGTCCAATAGTCAACGTTTGGAAAGAGAGAAAAGATTGTCAAGTAATACAATCAAATGACTTCGAGTTGGAATCGACTTGAAACCACAAAATAAGTTTTATCTAATTTGTGTTGAAACCGCAATCATCGCTCTCTTTCTATTCGAGTATCAGTTTAAACCGTTTAAAGCCTGGCTTCCCCGCTCTATTCTATATCTCTATGGTGTCTCTTAGCATTTTATTACCAATCTAATTTATTCTGTAGCGCCTCCCGCAGTGAAATGCTATGTTCGGAGTAGAACTGAGCGAACCAGGAACGAAAAGCTCTGATGGATTTATCAGTTTTGACGTACGCCGGCGTGTTAACGTACTGCTTGCTATTCCATATTGCAACGTCGCGTTGAAACTGCAATTAAATATATCAACATATAGTAAACCCAACTTAAGACTGAAACGAAAGAGGCGCTGTCGGACGCATTTGACATTCATTTGACCAATCATTGCACACTAGTAACTAACAGATGAATGACCACAACGTACTTATGAATGACTTTTCGTTAGTTCCAATTTTTGCCATTTCAGAGATAAGTTGGGCGCACTGTACATAAAAACTAATTGTTGACACTTGAAAAAAATATATCTTCATCATCAACAAGCAAAGATAACTCAACTACTCGTAAAGTGTCGTGCGAATCAAATTGAGAACGTCGTCTTTTTTTTAATTCGCTATTAAGGAGGCGGTTCTAATTCGACATAATTATTATCTTTTTACTGAGTCAATCGATTTAAATAATGATTTTCGTATTCGAAATCATTACAGGTAGGTACTGTTTATATAATCACAGTTAAATTTGAGCGAGATCTGACGAGTACTTTTTGAGTTATCCCTAACATTGCGTAGTGACTTCGAATACATGTACGATGTTCTCATTTTGCAACTTGTCGATGTTGAAATCTGCTTTCATTAAGTTATTATTAGGACCCCTTTTGACTGAAAAAGTCCTTAATTGTGTTGAAATGAAAATTACACGAAACAGCTGATGAACTAGTTGACGACCTTGTAGCCTAGTTGGTAGCGACCCTGCCTGCGACGCGAGGGGTCCCGGGTTTGATTCCCGGCCGGGGCAGATATTTATGTGACATATAAATATTTGCACTCGGGTCATGGGTGTAATTGTAATCTATACTAATATTATAAAGCTGAAGAGTTTGTTTGTTTGTTTGGTTGAACGCGCTAATCTCAGGAACTACTGGTTCGAATTGAAATTTTTTTTTTGTGTTGAATAGACCTTTTATCGAGGAAGGCTATAGGCTATATAACATCACGCTGCAACAATTAGGAGCGAAGAAATAATGGAAAATGTGGAAAAAACGGTGAAAATTATTCATTCTCGAGGGCTTTCGTTGCATGCGTTGCGAAAACGATTCAAGATACCAAAAATATATGTATGAAAGAATTATTCCTCTTGAAATGATCTAAAAAAATGTCCACGACAGTATATGTCTATCTTTTAAGATTAACACACTAGAACCGTTTTTATGGTAATCAAATTTGGTCGAACCCACTGCCATACCAAACTTGCCGCGTTTCCAAGTTTAATCTGAATTAATCTTGCTGTGATCCTTTGCTACTTTGCTATTATTTTGTCGTAAGCTTTATTTCTAAGTTTAATTTAATTTAACCTGAATTAATTTTGGTGATAGTTTATTATCTTCCCGAAATTCCTACGGGAGCGGGACCTACGCGGTTGATACTTACGGGTCCCGAAGCGAAGCGAGGGCGGTTCGCTAGTGTGTTATATGTGTAGTCCATGCCACCCGCGACACAGGTACCTACACCTAGTAACCTACTGCGGGGGTATGAGTGTGTTAGCGTTTATCCTACTAATATTATAAATGCGAAAGTTTGTAAGGATGTATGTGTGTGTGTGTGTGTGTTTGTTGCTCTTTCACGCAAAAACTACTGAACGGATTTTCATGAAACTTTGCAGTAATATAGCGGAATAACATAATTTGTTAAAATTTATTGAGATTTTTGAAGGGACTGGTTTCCCGAAGCGAAGCGAGGGCGGATTTACTAGTTTAATTTTTCCACGCCTCACCTGATAAGCCTCCCCGACAACAGTATAAGCAGCCAGCGGCGCGTTGTACGCGGGCGAGTAGAGGCGGTGCACCACGCGCTGCAGCAGCGGCGCGAGCGGCGTCACCGACTGCGTGATCAGCATCGGCCCGAGTACCGTTGTGAAGGTCAGCCGGACGTGGGCGGGGCCGATCTGGGGGAGGAGTGGGGTAATAATATGTATATGCATTAAAATTAAATAGTTTTAACCGCAATTATCGGGATCCCGTCACATGTTTTTATAGGCGACCATCTAAATCTTGTGTATCCAATTAAGATCGAGAATCTTACTTACAGGTCTAAATATAAAAAAATGACAGGTAACAGTCCTGCCCTTGTAATTATTCTACTAATATTATAAATGCGAAAGTTTGTAAGGATATGATTGTGTGTGTATGTGTGTGTTTGTTACTCTTTCACGCCAAAACTACTGAACGGATTTTGGACATCGGAATAATGTATAATAAGTTAAAATAGCGATTTTTATAATTTGGTTATAAGTAATATGACGATAACAGTAAAGTAAGACGAAAAAAAATTAGCCTTCTGAAAGCTATCTTCTACTAAGGGGCTGTTTCCACGAAGCGAAGCGAGGGCGGGTTTATTAGTTTTAAATAAATAATGACATTCGTTGTTATAGAAATTATTTCAACTAATAATTTAACACTCAAGAAATAATACCTGGTGAGCGACGACCTTCATAGGAAACACGTTATACTTCATGATAATGTATTTCTGTACGATGGTCATCATCGCTGTGTGTGGCTCGGATCCCGGCGACCACTCGGCGGACCAGTGGTGGCTTCCTGGAAATATTCAAATTTAATTTTCATCAACACGGTACACACATACTTAAATGCTTTATTTGAAGTCCTAAAGTTGTTGGATAATCGTGATGGAATAGTAAAGTAACTTTTTCATTTCATTTGGTTATATTTGATTAAATGATGAAATACAACTACCAAGACTTAATACTTTACCGTGTGGCGCATAAATTGCCGGTCTTTTTTAATAACTATTTAAAGATGTTGAACCGACTTCAGAAAAAGGAGGTTCTCAATTTGACTCTTTATCTGGGTCAACCAATATTGATAATTCTTTTTATATTTGAAAACTTACGGACGATTCACACATATCAGTGAAGTCACCGTTCCGTCACAGTACCGGCAAATTTTTCATACTAACAGCACTGACACTTCTCAGTGTCAGTGTTGACAATGCCGAGAATGTATGAAAAATTTGCCGGTACTGTGTCGGAACTGAGATTTCACCGTTCCGTCACAGTTCCGGCAAATCTTTCATACTAATAGCACTGACAATGCCGAAAATGTATGAAAAATTTGCCGGTACTGTGTCGGAACTGAGACTTCACTGATATGTCTGAATCGACCCTAATGCGTCACATCTGGTCTATATACGTCTGTCTACATTTGAGCGACATTTAACGAGTAGTTTTTGACTTGTCCCTCATAGAGTTTCAAGTTGGTTATTTTTTATAAATAAGTTACTTATTATAATATCAATAGATAAATTCAAACTTGCCTACAAGATTGCTCAATAAAGTATATTTGCCGACATCAGTCAACACAGACGTCGTATGCACGGCGTTGAGGTGTGCGACGTCAGCTCCATTTTCCGGGATTTCCTGTAAAATAAAAGAAAATATCTTACATTATTTTAGAAAGGATCTGACACTTTTCAAACTATAGGGGAATACACTAGAGTCGATGTGCCATACGGCTGCCTGTAAGTGGAGAAAATAATTATTATGTTAAATAATTTTAGCTGATACTCTTCTAACCATGGAGGTATACACTAGAGTAGGTGAACAAGGCTGTCTATTAGTGGAAGCAGTCAACGGTTGGAAAGAGAGAAAAGTGTTTTAAGTAATACCATCAAATAAATTTGACTTGGTATCCACTTGGAACCGCAATCACCTCTCTATTTTTATTTGAGGATCAGTTTAAAGCCTGGCTTCCCCGCTCCATTCTGTATCTCTGTGCTGACTGACGTGCTAACTGATGGAGCCATTTCTTCCAAACATAGCTAAGAACCACAGCAATGAACAAGGTCTTAAAAATGTCCTTAGTAAACTTTTCTGACAAGCTAAATTGAACTGTGAGCACAGACAATAAGCTTAATTTTGGCGAAGAGTAGCAATTCCTTAAGCTCGATAACTCAACTATAACTGGTAATTTACATGCATACTATAGAACCGCCCGCGCTTCGCTTCGGGACCCGTAGGTAACAGCCACGTAGGTCCCGCTCCCGTAGGAATCTTAACTAAAAAGTAGCCTATAACATTTGCCTATGACTTACGTAAATTACATGTAGTATTTGATAGATTCAGAACTTGCAAATGAATTTTACTAACGCCATCTATTAACAACTCCGGAACTAAATATCTAGCAAATAAAAAAAATCGATCTTCCCATGGGAATGAGATGATTTTCCGCGGTAAAAAGTATCCTACGTCACTCCACCCTCCTAACTATCCCCACACTCATAAACCTTACCATATAATAGCAATGTTGCGACGTGAAAGAGCCACAAACAAAGAAACACACTTTCACATTTATAATATTAGTAAGGATTTGTTATTTAAAAACTTTCACCTCACCTGTATATGAGCACTAACGAGAAAGTCGTTGCGTCCCCGGTACCCCCACGTCCGCAGCTGGGGGGCCTCCTCGACCCGCCACAGGGGGTCGCGGCCCTCCGCGTCGTACCACACCCACACCGACCGGTCCACCTCCAGCGAATGCCAGGTCTTGATCGATATGCCTTTGGGTACTGGGATACGAGATGATTCAGTTATGTGAGTTATGTGCAATTCTTTCGTTAAATAGGTAAAGAGAAAATCCATAAATATAACAAAATCGCCTGAGTGATTGCTGTCTGTACGTAGACAGTTTAATTTTAACAAAGAAAACTACTTCAACAAGTACAGACAACTCAATAAGTAGATACTCGTCAGATGTCGCTCGTATGAGACTAGAACATAAAGTTCAGCTTTCGAATAAAAATAATTATCCAAACCGGAACACTCAGTCAAAAGTTATGAGGTAACGACCATAAATTAAGTACTATAACTCACAAACTACTAGCCAGTTGTCTCTAAAATTTAGGACCAGGCGGGAATCTTACAATTCAATGGAAATATTTATTTCTCACCGTGTTCAATTCCTGGGACGCTGACTAAATTCCCATTTTCACCAAATTTCCACTGATGGAATGGACATTCGATGCAGTTGCCGCATACAGTTCCGCCAACAGCTAAATTTGCTCCCAAATGGGGACAATATGCGTCAACTATTCTGGCAACACCATCCTCGCCGCGATACACGCAGAAATTTTGTCCTTAAATATTTATTATTAAAATTAATAAAAATTTTAAACAGTCTTAGAAAATTTAATGTCAAGTTGGTTACAAATGCGTACCAGAATGAGTGATCGATACTGTTCTATAAAAACGCCATCTAGTTAAGAGGTAAGTAAATTTATCAATGAATTCATCTTGAGATTATCCTGTGTTAACGATATAAAGTTTGTACTATTGCAATGTTTAAAAATACTCACAGTTTTTTAGTTTTTTACTGTGCTACCTAGATATTGATATTTAACTTATTAAAATGTTTGAAAGTATTTTTACTTTAAGTACTTAAAGCTACTCACCACTAGATGGCGTTGAAACAAATTCTTACAAGTTCTTACCTAACGCATCGACAGGTATCACCCCACCAACTTTCAAGTCACTGCTTTCGACCAACGCGTACCACCCATTGGGATATGGCGGAGGGAGTTTGTTGCCGATCTTCCGCGCATTCTGGGCTCTACTGATGTGGTTCGCACGGTCCGGTCCGGGTGGTATATGATTAAACCCTACATCAGTTAGTTCCTGAAAAAGGAAAATCAATTTTTTAAACTCTAGTGATGGGTGATATAATTATGAGTGAGCATAAATTATTCTGTATTTGTGTTTGATATGAAATTCCTGCAAATTGCATTCTACAAAAATGCCAGCTTTCCTCCCCTGTGATTAAAGTACATTGCAGATTGACGGCGAGGATTTAAATGCCCGTATGTACAGTGCCACAAACTTATCTGACCCGGTGGCCAAAATTGGAACTAATGCAAATGTTATACTGTTGTCAGACAAAGAAAAATACAGTAGCGCCCCCCTTACCGGGTCAGATAAGTTTGTGGCACTGTACCTAAATGTGGTACCTATATACACGCCAAATTAAACTGAGAGCACACTATAATAAATTTGTTTTTAAGAGGAGTGGCTTATGTTACTCAAAGATAATGTAGCACTCTAATGGTGAAATTATTTTCAAAATCGGTCCGGTTGTTTTCAAGTTTGTTCGTTCGAATAAAAAAGATATCGAAATTGGTTAAACAAGTGCAATGTCATGAGTTAACCCAAGAAAAATACAGTAGAAATGAGAACCTCCTCCTTTTTTGAAGACGGTTAAAAAAGTACCCTACTTTTCCTAAATTTACTTAATAAACAAAAAACTTACCTTAAAATAATAGACTGGACTCCAATAACTTTTATACAGTACATACAAAATTAAGCATAACATCACAGATATTAAAATATAATTAAAATTCTTAAATAAAAATTCTATTAAAGACCTAAGCAAAGCTAAACCAAAATTTAAAGTGAAGATGAATATTTCTTCTGTATTCGCTTTATAAACTTCTTGACATTGTCTGTGGTCGGCCATTTTGGCGGCAGCTTCGGTGAATAGCTGCATTTTCCCGCCAGTTTTTACGTCATCTGAAAAATAAATGTAATATCAGTCTTTGTCTATGCACATTAAAATAAAAGGAACTGAAAACAGTCAAGTGCGAGTCCGATTGGCTCACGCAGAATTTCTTTTTATCGAACAATATGAGGTCTATTTATTTGGTTATTAAATAAAATTTTTAGAATTATACTTTTACAGGCGTCAGAGGTCCCATGCAGGTTCTTCTAACTTTTGTACCTGACTGCGCTACTCAAGGGAGTGTAATTTAGTTGTTGTTATAGCGGCTACAGTGACATGTAGGTATTCTGTGAAAACTGAGGTGTTTGCCTATTTCCGTTCAAGAGGGAGGTTTTTTAGTGTTAAAACCATAAAACTAAATATGTTCCCGCATCAAATATGTAAATGATCTTGACCTAGTGCTTTGTGGAATGCCTACGCGTCGATAAAGTGAAACTTCACACTAAATTTTAAAGCGGAGAATTTTTCACAGTAACAATTTTGGACGAAATTTATCTACTGTGTTTTAGACAAGCCAGAACATTTTTTCTAATTATTTAATTTGTATAATTACTATTCATCTATTTGACTATGGTAACTAAATTTACGCAAACGCACTCTCCCCTCTCTTCCTGTCACTCATATTCCCTTAACAAAGTACCTAGTACCTATTAACATTTAATGCAACCCACTCTACTCTAAGTCCGCTAACTTCAGATTTGTTATTTTTAAAGAAAATGAGCCGAGTGAAGCAGTGAAGTAAGCTAAGAGAGAGAGCGGGGAAGTTATTTTTTGACCGAATCAGGGGAAAGAAAAGATGGAGCGAGTGATTTTTTGACATAACTGCGGCCACTTGGGCGCGTTCCATTTATTGAGTGACACTTTTTCTATAGAAAACTGAACGTTTTGGTTGCTTATAATTTCCGTATGAACTATGTTTCATCTAATTTTCTAACAAATTAACAAATTAGATTATTTTTTTTTACAAATTGTTTATTTTGTCGATACACTCCTTCCTTTCATAAAATCCAATTGATCGTCCCAAAAGAGTTCACGGGAAAAAACTCACCGTATACACTGCACTTTACACCAATTGAAACACGTAAATAATATTTGAGCAAGCATAACTTGAAATGATTAATAATTTCCAAGAATCGTAGCCGTTTTTCGTGGTATAGTAACACGAGGAGGTTCGGGTTACATTTGGTAATTGTGTCAATATATTTCCTTATTCGGATTTCAACCTTGTGTGGGAGTCGAGTCAGCTAAAAATCATATATGGGCTGTCATGTAACTAGGCAAAACTATGTAGCTTGCAATGCTGCTCTTAGGACGCGGTTTTGAAACCAACTTTAAGGAAGAGGGTTGCTTTTTAACCGAATTCAAAAAAGGAGGTTCTCAGTTTGACCTGTATGTATGTATGTATATTTGTGCGCGATTATCTCGCGTTTGGTTGAAACGATTTTGATGCGGTTTTCGGCATAGTATTTGTCAGACTTAGGAGGTTTTAGGCATATTGTTTGGCTGAACCGATTTTGATACGGTTTTCAGGTTTTAGGAGAAGGATTTAGGAATAGGTACTAACCGCGTTTAACTGAACCGATTTTTACTTTTCGGCGTTAAAGTCCATTCTATTTTGTTAATTGGTTGTATTTTAAGTTAAAAGTTCTCAATTCGACTGCATGATTTTTACTTAGGTATGTATGTTACCTCATAACATTGCACTGGCTGAACCCATTTTAGGTATTTTCTTTTGATTTTTTTTGTATTAAGCTAGCCTTCACGTCTGGTCCCATAATTATTTTGAGCGACATCTGAGGGGTAGTTTTTGAGTTATCTCTAATTATCAATTTTGACGTCGGTTATTTTTGGTAAAAAGTCAGTTATGTGTGAAACGGAAAATTTCAGCCTGATTTTCACCAACTTGTGACGTGACTGTGTTTATTACTCTTTCACGCAAAAACTATTTAACGGATTTTCATGAAACTTTGCAGTAAAACGGCTTAGATATCGGAAAAACATAATAATTTATAGAGATATTTTTATAATTTGGTCATGATATAACGATAACTTTACTATCCATACTAATATTATAAATGCGAAAGTCTGTCTGTCTGTGACGTTTTCACGGCTAAACCATCGGCACCGGTCCGAATTGGATAAAATTCGGAATGAAAATAGTTGAAGACCCAGAGTCACACATAAGCTCCTTTTTTCAAAAATCAACCCCTAAAGGCTTGAAATAGGGGATGAAAGAATGTGAAAAATCTAAACCGCTTGTTTAATTTCGATGAATTTCTTCAGGAAGGTCAAGCATGGTGCAAGGTCAAACATAGGATACTTATTTTTTCAATAATCCATACTAATATTATAAATGCAAAAGTCTGTCTGTCTGTCTGTGACGTTGTCAGGTTATCACGGCTAAACCACCGGTCCGATTTGGATGAAATTCGGAATGAAAATAGTTGAAGACCCAGAGTCACACATAGGCTCCTTTTTTTTCAAAAATCAACCCCTAAAGGCTGAAATAGGGGATGAAAGTTTGTATGAAAAATCCCGTTTCGCGATATAAATGAATTCTACGCGGGCGAAGCCACGGGCAGAAGCTAGTAAATCTTATAAAGTACCTTCATTAAATAAATAAATAAAAGATTACACACACTAATGTTATCACACTACACTATGTATTCACACTACCATACACGACGTGTCATAGTAACCAAGTAGTTAACAAAATAACCATAGTAACCATTTGACAGAATGAATGATGGCCGAATTTCGACCGCAGAGCAGGCAAGTAATTGTTAGACTTTGATTATCTAATGTCTAGATTGAGCGTCGCCCTACAATGAAAACGAAAAAACAAGGCAACAATATCAAGCATGTGTGCGTGCAGGCGATGTTTTACACGTTCGTCTATTGTCTATGTGTGCGTAATGATATAAAAATTGTGGTTAACAGTTAGCCACAATTTTTTGAGACGTTTGCGCGGATTCGATGTTCCGTCTAGACATTAGATCATCAAAGTTATTAGACTTACCAAATTAAGTAGGTATCATCGCAGATAGTTCCACGTCCGAACTCCTCACAGGATATGTGTTTACTGCCCACAGTATTCCATTTTTAAATTTATATATCCTCACGTTCGATTGTACCTAATTTGAAATTCGAACATTTAAATCACAGATCGTATTTTTCATTGATTTAAACAGTTTGAGCGCAGGATACTTTTTTCTCTTATGTTTTTTTTTGTCGCAGCCGTGAATAGGGTTGGTTGGTAGAGCCTATACTTGAGCCACGAATATGGAAACTCCCTACTAAAATGAAATTTATTACGTGAGCGCACAGTTCAATTTAGCTAGTAAACAAAATTCACTTACGGCCTTTTAAATTCTCACTGTCAATCTTCAATGAACCTTAATTACAGGAACGGAAAGCTGGCATTTGTGTGAGTTGCCATTTAGAAAAATGCCATATCAAACGCGAACTTAGTAGGTTTCATCATCATTTCAACCCGTCATGGCCCACTACTGACCACGGGTCCCTTCTCAGAATGAGAAGGTTAAGGCCATAGTCCACCACGCTGGCCAAGTGCGGATTGGCGGACTTCACACACCTTTGAGTTTTGCGAACTCTCCGGCATGCAGGTTTCCTCACGATGTTTTCCTTCACCGTTTGTACTTTGTAGCAAGTGATAATTAAATGCTTAAAACGCACATAACTCCGAAAACTCAGAGTTGCGTGCCCTGGGATTCGAACATGGACTCTCCGAATAGGAGGCCGAATTCTTAACCACTAGGCTATCACCGCTACTTAGTATAGTTACCATTTTTACCGTGTAATAATATTTGTTTTAACAGCAAATAGTGTTCCGTTAAAAAATTTGTCGATCCGGTTATATGTTTTAGAGACGCCATCTCACTCCCTATCGGTAGTAACTGCGACAGAATAAGTACAAGATTAGAATTAGTCCTGTACTTACAACAACTAACAGGACAAACTAACAATTTGATAGTCTCTGACTTAGCTCTTAATACCTACTGAACTACTGATTGTCGTGATTTTTAAAATGCATAATTGTTTATTCTTGCCATAGAGTACTGAGTTTTAATTTGGCTGAATAGAAAATAACGTTAGCTTCTATAAAAAAAAGAGGACGGGGCATAATCTTTGGCAGGTTTTGGAGGGAAAGGCACTTTTATGTTGGAGGGAGGAATTATTGTAAAAGAACGATATTAGGTACCTATTTATTTGTTAAGAATTATTGTAAAAGAAAACTTAGTGGAGTTATAATTATAATACTTGGTTTCGTAAAAGTGTAATAGGCCGTCATAGTAGTAAGTTGTAAAGTATAATATTTGGATTTGGTTCGTCCGAACAAGGAACCAGGTTGTGCCAATAAATACTGGATTGTGGAACAGTTCTGGTGATTTCATCACTACATAGTATAAAACAAAGTCGCTATTTTTGTCTGTTTGTTTGTCTGTTTGTCTGTATGCTTAAATCTTTAAAATTACGCAACGGATTTTGATGCGGTTTTTTGTAATAGATAGAGTGATTCAAGAGGAAGGTTTTTATCAATGGTTTTTATGTATAATACATGCATATATTCCCACGAGAACGGGATCCACGCGGGTGAAACCGCGGGCGGGCCGCTAGTTTTATGATAAACTAACTAGCGTTCTAAATTCTGATTCTAACTCTAGCTAACATTTTGTATAGTTTGTTTAATTTATTAAGTATTTGTTGTTGCTGTTACGTTTTATGTTATTTATTGTAATTAGAAATAAAAATAACATTTGATTAGTTGATCAGTGCAGTTTGAAATGACGAACTTATTTGTATATAACATCGTGTTTTATTAAAATAATGAAATTTCTCGAACGAGAAACTCGAGAAATCCTCGCCGAGAATTCTCGTGCTCTAGAAATAAAATTATTGCTTTTTACAAAAAAAAAAATGACTTCAACCTCGATAAGCAGAGATAAGTAACTCGAAAACTACTCGCCAGATGGCGCTTCAACATGTATGGTGCAAAGTTTTCGTTACTACAAATTAATCAAGCCCAAACACTAGATAACTGCAGTAAATCGTTGAGGACTTCCCTCGACTGTCTTTCGGCTTCATCAGATCGACTCCAGACCTTCATGAAATTGTAGCGCTTTCATGTATTTACGAAAACATTAACAAACACACTAGTGGTCCCTACAATGTTCGAAAGTTGGAGTCGGTTACACTTTTTTAGAGGCTACCATGTCAGTCCTCAAGGGTAGCAACGTCTCTGTGACCGAATTAGAATTGTGTCGTTCGTTGTGACATGTGTGAATGGGAGGCACATGTGGCGCTTGGACAATAATCAATTTGGTCATAATATAATTATAAGTGTCAAGTAAGTCGGAAAAAAGTCAGCCTTCTGACAGATATCTTCTACTAAGTGCTGGTTCCCCGAAGCGAAGCGAGGGCGGGTCTTTGATGATCTAATGTCTAGATGCAACATCGAATCCGTGCAAACGTGTCAAAAAATTGTGGCCATCTGTTGGCCACGATTTTTATATCATTGTATCATTGATCACGCACGCATAGACAATAGACGAACGTGTAAAACTTCGCCTGCACGCACACATGCTTGATATTGTTGCCTTGTTTTTTTTTGTTTTCATTGTAGGGCGACGCTCAATCTAGTCATTAGATCATCAAAGGGGCGGGTTTACTATTACTATTCGGGTCTTCCAATTTCGCGTTATTTCTGTTTATTTTCCACTGAATTGATTATGAACCTTCGCTGTCAATAGGATTCAGTAGCACGGTACAGTTAGGTCGGACAGATAGGTGTATAAATCAGCAAATAAATGAATTTCATGCAAATGTCAGATTTGACACTGTTTTCGACCGTTACTAACGGCTGGCGCCATATTGGATGCGCGTTCGGATGCTCGGACTCGATTTTTCTTGCTCTGTAAATTTGTTTTTTATGTTAAGAAATTCTTTGCATAAAACTCGATAGGCAGTGGATAACCATTCGTCGTTCCGTGTTTTAGTTTTTCATTTATTAAGCGTACCACGAAAAACTGGAATAAATTATTGCCAGCGTCGGAGTTCTCTTGGGTAATAATGTTGATGTGTTCCTCAAATCCATACTAATATTATAAATGTGAAAGTCTGTCTGTCTGTCTGTGACGTTTTCACGGCTAAACCACTGGTCCGATTTGGATGAAATTCGGAATGAAAATAGTTGAAGATCCAGTCACACATAGGCTACTCTTTTTTTCAAAAATTTACCCCTAAAGGCTTGAAATACGGGACGAAAGTTTGTATGAAAAATCTAAACCGCCGACCGATTTCGATGAATTTTCCCAGGAAGATAGTTGATGACGTACCTCTTTCCCCACTTCCCCGGTTCGCGATATAAACAAACTCCACGCAGGCGAGGCCGCGGGCGTAAGCTAGTTAAGAATAATTAGGCTATTGCTAAGTTGGTGCGTTTGACTATCCAAGTCTACACCACAACTTCAGGTGAGATAGTAGTCAAGCAATAAAAGGGGTAACCTAGCAATATTATGAATGCGAAAATAACTCTGTTTGTCCATCTGTATGTTAACCTTTCACGCCTTAACTATAATTTGACACAAATATGTAGATATTATAGATTTTAACTTTAACAACACAGAATAATTTGTATTCCAGAAATTAACCCTTAACAGGGTGAAAAGGGTATACTTTTGTAAAATGTCGCTACCCGCAACTATTAATATAATTATTTAAAAAAATAAATCAATAGATCTCTTTCGAATAATGGAAAGGTTTAATGCTCCCCTATTCCCTATACCTATTTTATTATTAGTCTCTAACGCGGGCGAAACCGGTAAAAGTAGTAATTAAATATAAACGCGTAAGTGTCGCAGAACACTCGGTTGAAGCGAAGTTATTATTTTGCATTATATATATTTTTTATAATTTTAACTTTTACTTGAACATCTGACATATCTAACCTTAGAGGAGACTTACCTGACAATGTTACTTTAGGGCCCATTCACACAGACCGGTTCGGAGAGACACATCATTCACATAGACCGGATCGTATACGCTTGGAATTTGCTGGAGCGGAGCCGCCAACTCTTTCACATAGACCGATACAGTGCGAGAAAGAGCACGCAATCGGAGCCGGTCGGCTCCTCTTATTATTTTATACTATACGCATTCAGGCATTCCTAATGATAAAAAAAGATGTGGTGTCGTGGGACACCATGTAGGAAGGAGTCCCTACGGCTAATGTAGAGTCGACACAATTTGAAAAAAAATCGTGCTAATTTTATGTAGGTTTTCTTGATTTTACTCTTAAATTTTGCTGATTAGTTTATATTTAAGTACAGGAAAGTATCTAGAAAATTCAGTATTTTAGGAAATAATAAATTACGTAAAATAATAACGTCAGTGCACAGCAACGAATGCCCCTTAAATAAATAAAATAATTTCCCCTCAAGGAAATAAAATAATATTCGCAGTCCAAAATGCACAGCAATAAATGCCCCGGTACGCCCGCTTACGCTTGGCATCGAGTTAAAAAGGTCCTATTAATAAATTCCTAAAGTCCTATTAATGAGGTCCTATTAAATAATTGATAAAAATTAACACCATAACACATAGTACAACTATCCGAACGCAGCGGCCATTTTATCCTGGATACAATA
Organism: Hesperia comma; assembly: GCA_905404135.1. Classification (NCBI taxonomy): domain Eukaryota; kingdom Metazoa; phylum Arthropoda; class Insecta; order Lepidoptera; family Hesperiidae; genus Hesperia; species Hesperia comma. The sequence continues at coordinate 2,410,428 of FR990039.1, forward strand.
TGCATGACCAATCTGCGTCATGTAAATTGAATTATTCACCCTGAGATACGAGGAGACGATATTGCAGAGAATTCTATAAATCTATATTTGAAGGAGGTTTTTGTTTTTGCTGGACAATGTAATCATAACATATTAAATTACATTTAAACTTGCTACGAACATGTGGTTACCATGGTTACTATGCGCGCCGTTCAAAGGGTCCCTGGTTCGAATCCCAGAGAAGCGGAAATGTAAATTATGGGTTTAACCATTCTGGGTATGGGAGTGTGTGTGTGTTGTGTGTGTTGTCCATGGCGAGCACGACACAAGGAATCATAGTGGGGCTATGAGTGTGTAGCGTCATTTATCAGGAGACCCATTAATATCACGCCAGCGCTTTTACGGGGTGTCCTACGTAATACGGCGTAATACGACGCGACGCGACGTTGTGAACGCGACGAACGCGATCAACTCAACGGTATCCGTACTTGCGTCCTATGTGACAGTCTGCGACAACACGCAACGTAACGCGTATTGTTTTGAGGGCGATCTGACGCGACACCACGAAATACGAAATGATTTCTCTGTAAAAATATTATATTTCTTTTCTTTCTGTGCTTACGATATTTCTATAAAAGTCTGTACTTTAAATATGAACTTTCGAGCAAAATAGTACGTTACTTCTACATGATTCGAGAAGTAATGATCAAAATCACGTCGGACTCTCTACGTACGTCACTTGTCGCGTAGACTACTCACATAGGACACTTATCGCGTGTAGCATCGCGTCGCATTACGTCGTATCGTGTTGCGTTGCGTCGCGTTGTATTCGTCGCTCACGTAGGACACCGCCTTAAGAACCTTATCTCCAAAAGCACACCCGTTAGATCGTTCTTGGCGGAAGCATTGAATGCCGCAAAATGCAATCATAATTCGTAATTTTGAACAAAAACAGATGAAACAGTAATCTTTTGTCATAATAATATTTTGGCAATCCCCGAATTTAATATACTTACATGCTCAGACCAATAAGCTATAGACGGAGATCCAGGAACTGGATTCTGGGCCAACCCAGTATCGGAAGTTTTCAAGCCGCCCGTAGGCCTTCCGACATGGCTTAACGACTGCTATCCATCGATGACAACCGGGACCGACGGCTTTACGTGCCCTCCGAAGCACGGAAACGCTCAAGAAATTAAGCCACTAGCGGTCACCCATCCGACTACCGACCGCCCGCAGTTGCATAACTTTGTCGATCACTTAGGATCGACGCAAGCCGCTTGCCGGCTATGAACGCTTATGAGTTACGGGGGTTATTTTATAAAAAATCTTTGCTAGTGATCACTTGCGTCTCTTCACGAAATTATACTTAAACCAAAGAAATAAAAATGTTACAGTTTATTCCTTTACAATTCCTCAAACTTCCTCTTTTAGCTTCCTTTTCCTTTTCAAGACACGTATCGATTACACTTGTTTAGAGGCAACCATCTTAGCCTTATTACCAAACTAACCAACTAATATTCTAAGACCATCAACTAACTGGACTGACCATCCCAGTCCCTAAATAGAGTTTTATTCTGTGCCTCTACTATGAGTTTTTAATACTATAGTTTACTATACACGCTAGCGTCTATCGTTTAGAATTTGTATGAGAATCCGTACAGCGCCTCTAGCGGTTACGATACTGAACTACAATTCTCATACAAATTCTAAACGTCAACTGCAATAGTAACGTCCTTTACGTTTACTACAACAACTCATAATAAAGGCACTGGTCTCGATCGGTTGTCAATGCCATGGGCGGCAGCGCAAGGATGCTGCATACCTTTTTGCTACCTTAATTCCGTTAAAAAATACATGCAAAACTTCAGGCCCATAGTTTTGTTTTGTGTTCCAACCTGCATTGGAGCAGCGTGGTGGAGTATGCTCTAGGCCTCCTCAGTAATGAGGAGAGACCCTCAGTAACTAAAGAGTTTCATATATTTTAACTTGTTGCATCAAAAAATGTGTGTCGTGGGCGGCAGAAAGGTGTATGCTTCTTTGCCAACATAATTTCATAAAAATTAAATGCCACAGGAGGTAATCAAAATTCAAAAAGACGACAATCAGATGCTACACTGTGGAACCTAAAAAATTAAAGATGACCAAAGTTGTTAATTAATAAGTATTTGAAAATTATCTTCAGGTTTTTCTTTGCGGGTTTAATTTCGAATTACCAACATCACTCAATACATAGGTACACACATAATATACATATTCTTCAGTTTCTAAGTGTCTGCCTGAATGAAAGTCTGACTTAAAGACGTCTTTTTGTAAACCCTGCCTGAGAGAATAACGTAAAACTTCTTATTTCTTTAACTTACTCACTTGGAACGTCTACAAACATAGTAAACACTTAAAGATTTTTGGAATTTACTAGATACTGCGGCCCCTTCCTTCCCCTATTTCATTAAAAGGCGCAATGTCAACCAATCTCACGCAGGTCGAGCCGAAAGCGGAAAGTTATCGGATCTATAATACAGTTGCTTAGCAACCATGTTGAAATTGTGTAATCGGGTTTTAAGTTTTAAACTAGAACCCTTTGATGATATAAATGTCTAGAATAGATGAAACATCGAATCCGCGCAAACGTGTCAAAAAATTGTGGCTAACTGTTGGCCACAATTTTTATTATCATTGTATCATTGATCACGCACACATAGACAATAGACGAACGGGTAAACATCGCCTGCACGCACACATGCTTGATAATGTTGCCTTGTTTTTTTTGTTTTCATTGTAGGGCGACGCTCAATCTAGACATAAACATTAAAGCTAGAACCTTATTTTTCCACATCCAGGTTATCCCAGATGGCGTCGCGAACAATATTCTTTATTTAAAAGTTTTTTGCTATGTTTTCGCACAGAAACAGTATTCAAATGAGTGTTGAATTTTGACTGCCAGTTTTACCAAAAACTCCATACATATTTGAACGGTTTTTTCACGAGTATTTCACGCAGAAGGTCATTTCTGATTGCATATTTATTTTTTACATGTTTCCGTGTAGGGATGTGCTGGGATGTTGGGATGAGGCACAGACGCACAATACGTAGACTACAAATATTTTTTATTGTGCACTCACAAGACATTACAAAATAAATAAAATGGGGAGAAATTTCTGAAAAGGCGTTTTATTTTCCATATTTTTCCCACAATTTATTTAATTTCCTATATTAAGGACTCATGATGGTATCACAAAGAAATCGAGAGGAACTTTCGATAATTGTAGAGGCGACTATACCTATAGTTATATAGTGCGTTTGTTAATGCTTTCATTATGTGTTTTAAATTTTCAAGCACTACAATTTCATGAAAGTCTACAGTCGATCTAATGAAGCCGAAAGACAGTCGAGGGAACTCCTCAACGATTTACAGCTGTTACCTTGTGTTTGGGCTTGATTAATTTTTATTGACGAGAACTTTACACCTAGTTGACTTGAGCGCCATAGTATAGTAATTAAAATTAAATTTAATGTAGGTATATTTAAAATCAGTGCCAAGTTAATCAGTGTACAACAAAATATAACTATTTAGGAAGTAGAATAATTATAAAAGAAAAGTCAGTGTCATGAAACATTCGGTTGGAACGAAATTCTAATTTTGCACTTTAACTTTGACGTGTGAATATCTGACATGTACCTCCCCTGGCAGCTGACTTACCTGACAGCTAGCTACCTTATTATCTGCAATAAATAAAAGTGATTGCAACCAATAGGCGCGCAACGATGACTGGGCTCAGCCAAAAGCATATATTCTCATTTTTGACACTTAAAAATCTAACACTTAATTTTGTACCTCAAAAAGAACGCGATAAAGAAGTTAGTTTCAAAAAATTACGTCAAAAACAAGTATCGAAACGAAGAAGGTACAACCTTAAATCATATTGTTTTTTTAGGAAATTTGTCGTCTGAATAAATTGGGTCATCTCGGGTCACGTTAAAACATCAAGTTATACAGCTTCCGGCGGTGAAATATCGCTATCGAATAACATAACAATAACATAGCAATAACACGAACGCACGACCCAAAAATTGAAAAGCAATGGCCACTTATACTTGCGATACGAATTTTAGAATATAAAAAATCGATTTTTAAAATTGCTATTCTTACATTCGAAATTTGAATATCATAAATTGTAAAAGAATATTATACTTAGGGTATCATGTTCAATTTTAGAACGATACCTATTACTTATTTATTTATACGTTGTTGATATGGATTTAATAAAAATACTGAGTTCTGCATAATGTACAGACTTATAAAGCTTCTGCCCCGCCCGCGTGGAATTCGTTTAAACTTCACCCCCCTATTTCACCCCTTTCGGGGTGGTATTTCCAAAAATCCTCTCTTAGTGCTCCCCTACACTCCCCAAGGAATATACATCCCAAACTTCAGCTTCATCCGTTCAGTAGTTTCGGCTGTGCGTTGTCTGTCAGCCAATCAGAAAGAAAGAAAGAAAGAAAAATAATTTATTCCAACAAATGCTTACTATAGAATGAAAACAGGCAGAAATAAAATTAAAAGTGTAAAAGAAAACAGAGAGTAACACATTTTTCCATAGTAAGCACTTAGGAAATGGATGGCACTCAGCGATTGCTGTGGCAGCCACAGCACTGATATTCTGTGCTATCCATTTTTCCCTTGGGGTGTACAGTCCAATCAGCATGACTTTTACCACTATATAAACTAGGTATTACATTACAATACTATAAAATTAATCAAAGTATTATACACAACAACAAAAATGATAATAATAATAACAATAGTATCGTTAGTATTGCTGAGGTATTTCAAATCACTACATGGTATAAAACAAAGTCGCTTTCTCTGTCCCTTTGTGTCTTTAAATCTTTAAAACTACGCAACGGATTTGATGCGGTTTTTTTTAATAGATAGAGTGATTCAAGAGGAAGGTTTATAAATATGTATAATAACATCCATTAAATAGTTATTGCACCCGTGCGAAGCCGGGGCGGGTCGCTAGTAAAAAATAAAAAAAAACAGTAACGTAAGAGTTTTATAGTATAGACTACAGATTTATTATAAGTATAGATGTAATATTAAGCAGACCAAACATAATATTCACCACTATAAAGACGCACGTAAGAAAAGTTTCATACATTTCTCTTTAAATAGTTTCATTTCGAATTTCATCCTACCTAATCAGGCAGGTAGTTTACCCTTAAAAGCTTTACAGACAGACATACTTTTAAATTTATAATATTAGGAAATGTATATTACTGTAAAAGCCAAAACCACTTTTTTTTTTTTAAATAACGCTTCACACTCAAAGCCCCACACTAGGATTCCCTGTGTCGTGGGTGCCTTGGACAACACACAAGACTAGGACACACACCCAGACCGAGAACGGAAATTTAAACTCATCATTCAAATTGCCGCCTCGCTGGGAATCGAACCCAGGACCCTCGGAACAGCGATCGGCGTGTTAACCATTGCGCCATTCAGGTCGTCAAAACTTTAAAACCGGTCAATCATAAGATTCACGATGAGTTGGTAAATTACAAAAATAACAGAATTTCACTAATGCACACATTGTACACACTGCACACACACAAACTCTCCTCGTCTCCCCCTAAACACAGATACACAAACCGTATAACACAATTCATATAATCCCACGTGTTGTTCAGTCCAATGATACATGTGCCCCGTGCGCCCTAATTCACTGCTCCACTTTTCTATGGAGGTCACAGGAATCTATTACTTCACAAAGGAATTAGGGATTCGCGACCATCTATCTATAGAGATAGATAACTTTTAACAAAATAGTACCGACTTTAACGGCGAAAAGTAAAAATCGGTTCAGTTAAACGCGGTTATATTCTTTAATCCTTCTCCTTAGTCTGCTAAACACGATGCTGAAAACCGTATCAAAATCGGTTCCGCTAAACAATATGCGTAAAATTAATAAGATAGGTTTAGTTAAACAGCGGTGCGGTGATAGCCTAGTGGTGTAATTGGCTTCCTATTCGAAAGCTCCGGATTCGAATCCCAGGGCACGCACCTCTGACTTTTCGGAGTTATGTGCGTTTTAAGCATTTAAATGTCACTTGCTACAAACGGTGAAGGAAAACATGTGAGGAAACCTGCATGCCGGAGAGTTCGCAAAACTCAAAGGTGTGTGAAGTCCGCCAATCCGCACTTGGCCAGCGTGGTGGACTATGGCCTTCACCTTCTCATTCTGAGAAGAGACCCGTGCTCAATAGGCAATCATGGGTTGAGATTAAATTAAATAAGTTTGAAAACTATAAACAAGTTTTTGTACTATAATATAATGTAATGTAATGTTGAGTCAATCATAAAAAGCTAAGCTAAGCTAAGCTACAACCCACTAATGGCCCACTACTGAGCACGGTTCCCTCCTAATTACTGAGGAGGCCTAGAGCATACTCCACCACGCTGCTCCAATGCGGATTGGTGGAGGGGTTAGTGGCCAACCCAGTGTCGAAAGTTTTCAAGCCGCTCGAAGGCCTCCGACATGGCTTAACGACTGCTATCAATCGATAACAACCGGGACCGACGGCTTTACGTGCCCTCCGAAGCACGGAAGCGCTCAAGAAATTTTTGCCACTAGCGGTCACCCATCCGACTACCGACCGCGCCCGCTGTTGCTTAACTTTGTCGATCGCTTAGGATCGACGCAAGCCGCCGGGCTATGAGCGCTTCATCATCATCAATCATAACTGCTAAGCAATTTTGAGGAGTTTCTTTGTCTAGAGCCAATTCTGAGCGTAGTACCGGCCATGCTTGTCATACAATTGTCAACAGAACTGAAGGAATATGGAATAAAAGGGGTTTTTATGGAATTCTAACCACTCCTCCGCTGCCGCCCATAACAATTTGGCAAAGGGAGATCTCCCGCCAGGCGAGACGACATGCCTGGGGGGCGGCCGAGGCCCCGAGTGCATGTACTCGAGGCGTGGTATACAACGTGGTTACCACCATACAAAAATAAATTTAATTTTATGTATCTATTGATTACCTAAGCTCCCAAAAAATTTACAATCAAATACCTCTTTTACTTTAGCCACAGCAATTTTTTTTCAATATTCAAAATTTCAACACGCTGTATCTATTATTATTGTAATAGCAGAAGATTGCTGTCACTCTTGTCAAATTTGAGGGACCGATGTTTATATAGGCTGTTCTATTTTTCCTGTATTTTTGTGCTATTTAGTTTGTTTGAAAAAAACATTTTTGTAAATAAGATGTTAGGCGTTTTATACTAAATGTAATATGTTCCTTGCATGAAGCAGGGCTCGTGGTTTCATTTATTGTTGTATTGTGGTATCCACCTTGTATATGCAGGCGATCGACAAATCTTCGATAGCGCGATTCAGGCTTCGGTGAAGTCACCGTGTTACGTGTGTGCGGTGTGCTATATTACTGAAGTTTTATGAAAATACGTTGAGTAGTTTTTGCGTGAACGAATAACGAACACACACACATCCCTACAAACCTTCGCATTTATAACGTTAGTAGGATTAACCAGTTAGAATTTTAACACCTACTGCTGTATGGCTGACCAACTGACCATCCTAGTCCGTCCGATGTGAGTCTTGTTATGTGTCGGCTCAGACCAATAAACTATAGACGGCGTGCCGTGAACAAAAGCGTGAAGCCGGCAAAAAGTACGCCTCGCCTTGTAATACACACGGCGGCACTCACACCAAAAGGACTTTTGTGTTCTAAATAATAAAAAATAAATGAAGCTTTGTGTTCCAAAAAATAAAGTTTAAATTTGTTCTAGTTCAAACTGTCAACATAGGGCATTCTATTGATTCCGATGTGTGTTTTAGGCACACTTTTGCCGGCTTCACGCTTTTGTTCACGGCACGCCGTCTATAGTTTATTGGTCTGAGTGTGTCGGTCACAGTTGTCATAGCAGCGGAAGGTGCTGCATGGATGTTTGCTATCTTACTTCAAAAAAAAAAGGAAATACAATAAGCTTACAAAAAAAATATGAATTTACAACTAAAAACAACTAAGACAAACAACTTCGCAGGTCGAGGTGAAAAAGCTATTTATGTTCTTAACCTAAAAACCGATCAAATGCGTGTCGGACTTTTATACCGTGGGTTCTTTACATACTAACTTAAAGGTCAGTTACTAATTCTTTCCGATTGTAATAGTTTCTTTGCAATGCTTCGATTTTCTTCTAAGTATACCTACGTTACCAATTTTTCTTTATATGTACGTGCTGTTAGTTCTCACTTATTTCCAAATTTAATGATTCTCACTCCTTGATTAATTAGTAGTGACGAGAACTTTACACATACATACATGTTGAATTGAGCGCCATCTAGTAATTCGTTTTTGAGTTATCTCTGCTTGACGATGTTGAAGTCGGTTTTTTTAAATAAATTATTCAAACTATTAATTTACTATTATTTTTTGTAATAACGATCACAGTTTACAATTTTTCTAGGAAAACTTCAAATGGAATGAAATGAAAGACAAAGAAAGGAAGAAAAAAAGAAAAAAAAGAAACAAACAAAGATTGGAATGGACATGAAGAAATGTAAATGGGGTTTCGTCTGCCACCGTTTTGGCTAGGGAACCCAAAAAGTCTGTTTTCAAAACCACGCAACAGGTATCTAAATAAATCGATTCTGAGAAACGAATCGATCGTTCCGAATCGTTTCCAGGAATCGATACATGTTTTTCGGCCTAGTTTTGGCACTGCGTAATAGACTTTTGTTTCGGGGACAGCGTGAGGAAGCATTTGTTTCACAATCGGATGACTTTTGGGATTTTCATTGACCGACTTCAAAAAGGGGAGGTTCTCGATTCTACTACATCCTATTTCCTTATTATATTATAAATAATTGCTTTTTACAAAAAAAAAATAACCGACTTCAATCTTGATAAGTAGAGATAACTCAAAAACTACTAGCCAGATGGCGCTCAATTCAACATGTAAGTGTAAAGTTCTCGTCACTACAAATTAATCAAGCCCAAACACTATATAACTGCAGTAAATCGTTGAGGAGTTCCCTCGACTGTCTTTCGGCTTCATCAGATCGACTCATGAAATGGTAGCGCTTTAATGTACTTATGATAACATAAACAAACACACTAGTTGTCCATACAATTTTCGAAAGTTCCCCTCGATTTCTCTGAGACGCCATCATCAGATCCTGGTATCCTTATCAGGGGACCCCACTGCGCATATCTACTTTACAACAAAAAAGACGTGTGGCACTCGGAGACTGCCGCGATATTGCATAGCATTATATATAAATTAACAAAACAAAAAATAATACTGCATTTGTGATAATAATAAAATTGTTACGTCATAATGGGCGGACAACTCACGGGGCGATTTGACATAATATGATGAAGAGTAAAGCAAACTCTACAAAATATATTTCTGAACGCACGCAATACAACAACCAAATGTCATTATAGTGTCATTATTTTATGTCATGTATGTCTATATGTCTATGTTATTTTGCATGTTTTAAATCTAAATACGCGATAATTCGACTATTATGAATACATGTTGTCGATTCCAACGCCTTATTTAATCCAGATCTACATGTAATTATTCTTAAAATACCGAACCGACGGGGCGAAAATCAAAATTTGACAGGTAAGATTTGTATGGGACATTAAAATTTTCATTTTTAGTATTTTCCTCGCAATTTTTCCATATTTTCTCATCGCTGCAACCTTCCCTGAATGTCCACGAATATTTCAAGACTAAAATTAGCCAAATCGGTTTAGCCGTTTTATAAAGTAAAAGTTAGTTAACTCAGTTAAAAGTTCTGGTATTTATCGATAGATATCACGAGTAGGGGGTGTTAGGTTTTTTTTCGTTACGCATTCGGTCTCCGCGCTCAAGGCCCGCGATAGAAGCTATGCAATAGCTTAAAAATAATTATCAAAATCGGCCCATAAACGACGAAAAAATCGCTGAAGAAACATAAAAAAGCATATACCTTTACCTATACGGTCGAATTGAGAACCTCCTTCTTTTTTGAAGTCGGTTAAAAATGGGTCAGTTACGTGTTTTTGTTTTCGCCGACACCAGTTCAATGACTAGACGGTGACGTCATCGATCCTTGCTCCATTTATGATGATTACAATACTTGCATGGGAGCACGTATACCAGCTACGTCATCAACAGATTTTCTATGGAATAGTAGTGTAGTTCGTTCTTGCATAGGAGTTCTTCGGAGGGATAAAAAGTAGTAAGTAAAAGATTACAGGTGGTAGGGCCTAGAGCTCACCCGGGGAAGTACCACCGCCCGCCACGGTACTTAGTACCATTCCTACCGTGTAATAATTGTTTTAAGAACAATTGTGTTCCGGATAGGTGTGGAGCCGGTTACACTTTTTTAGAGGCAACCATCTCAGTCCTCAGGGGTAGCAACGCATCTGTGACCGAATTAGAACGAGACTCATTGAGTCTAGTTCTGGGTCGGTCACAGTTGTCATGGGCGGCAGCGGAAGGTGGTGCTGCATGCTCGTTTGCTATCTTAATTTTATAAAAAAAGCCTATATGTTGATCCACAGCCCCCTTTATCCCCCAGTGAAAGTCTCATAAAAATCCCTTTAGCCATTTCTGAGATATACCTGCTAAAACATACGATCTGTTAGGTACACACGTTATTATATCTATGGAAGATAGATAGATTAATTGCCAACATCTAAGGCTATGTTTACCTAATAGCATAACATCGTTGGGGACTTCCAATGGGGATTTGCGGAATAAGCCAGTTCGTTAGTGTCGGAAGAAAAAAATCTTACATTTTTTTTATCCTAGCCTCTATCCGTATGGTGCGATAAGGAACTTGTTTCCAAAAACAGCTGTGACCTGAAGGCTAGTCTGAACAAATTTTTCCTTCCCTGTAATTAAGTTGTAAAAGCAAAATCTGCGCGTCGACAACCGATCTTTCACGAAAATATTGAATAATTCAGTCTGTCCTCAAATATTGGTTCTACTTCGGTCACTTGTGTAGAAGCCGTAGAAGGGACAAATGCGTTAGGGTTGCCAACGCCGAAATAATAAACATAATAATATAATAAACGCTAACACACTCATACCCCCGCAGTAGGTTACCAGGTACCTGTGTCGCGGGTGGCATGGACTACATATATAACACATCACAATTACACCCATGACCCGAGTACAAATATTTATCTGCCACATAAATATCTGCCCCGGCCGGGAATCGAACCCGGGACCCCTCGCGTCGCAGGTCGCTACCAACTAAGCTACAGGGTCGTCGAAATCGTAATTAACCTATCCTAAATCATGATGCAGATTACAATTATATCTGGAGTCCTGGAAAGGTCCCCGTAAGCGCCTTTCGAGTGTTTGTGGAGCCGGTTACACTTTATTAGAGGCGACCATCTCATTCCTCAGGGGTAGCAACGCATCTGTGACCGAATTAGAACGAGACTCATACTAACAATAACTAACTGGACTATTATTTACATTAACTAACAGGACTAATTATTACTAACAGTCCAGCCCTGTGCTCACACTTATTAACAAACTAACCAACTAATATTCTAACACCATCTACTAACTGGACTCACCATCCTAGTCCCTTTGAGTCTAGTTCTAGGTCGGTCACAGTTGTTATGGGCGGCAGCGGAAGGGTGGTGCTGCATGCTTGTTTGCTATCTTAATTCCATAAAAAATGTACTTAAAGCGTTCTTGACGGCTTTTCTGTGCATCAAGATGAAATCGTAATTAAATTTTGGACAAATGTACATCACATATATTTTAATTAGTAATTATTAATTATGATTACTTTTTGCCCATTTCTACTACTCCTCTTACTGCTATTTATTCTCCTCCTTCTATAACTTCTATTTCTACTTCCTCCGCTTGTACCAGTGATACTTACAAACTAACCACGTTTCAATAACTCTCGGTTAGCTGACTAACCATGTAAGTCTCCGTATGAGTTATGTGATGTCATGGCGGGAGCGGAAGGTATGTACTTGTAAGTATCACTGGTACAAGCGGAGGAAGTAGAAATAGGAGTTATAGAAGGAGGAGAATATTAGATATTCAATTTCAATGTCAATGCACGCCGAACGTGTCTCACGAAAAAAAATAATTATGACGATTTGTGCTGTTAAAGTCACAACACATCCGAAAAGCAAAAGAAATGTAATAACATCACTTTTCACAGGCTAGCTTGCAATATTTCATAGTATCGGTTAGTGCTTCATTTTAGACCGAGCGCTTGTATGACTACCGTCATTCTATAGATACTATAATTATTCTAAGGTTGCAAAACATATCTTTGACAACCCTACATATTCCCTGTATAGCTGTATGCGACAGATATTAGAGAGTTGTAGATGTGCATATTGATTGTTGAATAATAGCTCTCAGCTTCGATATTTTGTTCTTGAATTCGAAAACTATTAGATGGTAGCCTCTAGAGTACATTCGGAAGAACAGGCGTTTTTACGGACAGGATAACTTATTTTAACCGATTAAATAAAAATATTATAATAATTGGTACTAAGTAGGTAGTAGTAGCTGACCTGGCACCAGCTACTATATCACTTGATTCCGGCGCTGGAACAGCACTTTACCAAAACGCCCATCCTCCTTTTAAAACCCACACGAAATCCGCTGTTATTACTAAATTTTAAAATAAAAACTAAATTCTGGGCATCTTGTTGCGCAAGCTGCTTCCCACCATGAAAGAAAATTAAACGATTCCCGCTAAAACACTAATGACAGATTCGGCCATTCGGCCATTACAGTCTATTAGGTATCATAGACTTATAAATTATTTAGGTCCGCCCCAAATTACAGTTAATAAATTATTAGGTATATAATCTGATTTATTAGCAGAGCTGTTTTATTAAAATTTAACAGATTTAAATGCAAGTTGACGAATATCTTACGCGACTACGTCAAAGCACCATTAGATATGGGCGCTTGAATTTCAAATTTGGAACACAACTGTCTTACGTCGGTCACCTTGTATTTGACACGTGGTAAAATTTTCGGTAGAAAATATTGTTATTCGTTCGACGGATTTGAATTTTAAGTATTTTTGTTTTTATCGTGTTTCAGAGCGTTGGGTACACGTTGGTTATGTTATGAAATTTATTCCTGAATTACCTACTTGAATTTTACCAAAATGGCGGAAAGAGATACACTTTCAACTAATTTCCATACAAAAATGGTAAAAAATGAAAACTCGGTTGGAACGAAGTTATAATGTTGTACTTTAACACTTGAAAATCTGACATACCTCACGTACATTCTGTACCTCATATAACTATGTTTTATGTTAACCGATTTTAATAAATAATTATTTTTGACGTGACAACTGACAACGTTACGTCTTATAATTCGATATAGCCGGCTGCACGCACGAAAAACATGACGTTCATGCGGCGTTACCGTCGTTACCGTGTTACCGTCGTTACCGTTACCTCGCTTTGAGGCGTCCCAACTCCCATGTAAAGCTTGCAGTGCAAGCGAGAGCGCGGAACGAGCGACAAAGAAGCACAATCGGCCTTTGCGTTCGGAGATATTTTGGTAATGTATCCAATTATTACTTTGTTATTGACTTCTGGGACTATTTATAAATTTTAAATTTTACCTTTTTTAATGTTTCCTGTATTCCTTCTTTATTTTTATTGATAAATTTCTGTAACTTTAAATACGATTTCATGACGTTTGTTTACTTTGATGACATTATTTGTCAATCATTCCATCAGTATTTTCTTAAGACGTTGTCACGTTCAACTATCGTCAGTAAACCGACTTTACAGACAACCAGTTTTTTATTCAAATTCTAGCCCCAGTCTGGACCCATTTAAGTTAAACAACATCAGTCGGGTACTTTTTCAGTTATCTTTATTTAGCGCTTTTAATTTATATTTATAGTCGTTACCTCTCAAAATAAATTATCCAAAACTTACAGTCAACTCAGGTAACTTTGAATATTAGGGTAACTTTATAGGGTTCCTACTTATATCAGTTTTAAAAACCTAACTTTTTTACCATTATAAGGTAATGCTGGACTACAATCAGCAATGTAGTTGTGGCTCGTAAAGTCACTAACTTAGAAGCTTTTCACTCTTGACTGGATGACACTTACCTATATTGTAATTGGACGAGAATACCGTCACAGGTAATTTATAAAACTCAATAAATTATCAACTTTTTAATTATTTAACCTTTCCTAACTTGTTTTAGATTAATTATAAATAGGTATGCCATACATCAGACAGACAGTATTTCCAAAAATATATTATGTTTTGCTAAACATAATAACTTTTTTTAACAATTTTTAGCGTGTTTACCAAGCCTTGGTAAACACGCTAAGTTATAGAGTAAAAGTAAAATTTTCAAAAACTCAATTACTAACTGGAATTAAGTAGTAACAAGAAATAAGAAGACTTATTTTCAATAACAGTCTCTGTCCAAGTCCTCACTTTTATTAGCAAACTCAGCAGCTGATGTTATAACACCATTCGTAGTCCCTATTTGAGTTTTGTTCTATATCGGTCGCAGTTGTCATGGGCGGCAGAAGAAGGGTAATGGCGTATAGTGTTTGTGACCTTAATTCCTTAAAAATATCACTGGATACTTATGTCAATTAGTATAAAAGAGTGGTAGAAAAGTGCTCAGTAAGTTTTATCGTATCAACAAAGAAACTTTTAGACGCCTTCGAAATTGTCTCGTACGATATAGTTAGTAACTGTGCGTTGCCTATAAACTCCCGTTTGTACGATATTCATGATATCATTTTCAGTTACCTCTTCTGAGAAATCAGTCTAGAACGGGAAAAAACGACGTTGGTCAGTACAGTGTCACTATCCCAAATTTTGTTGTATTCTAACGAATTTCGATCGTCATTCATTCTGTTGTACGGTAGGTAAATCGATTTTAAAAGTGTTCGAGAAATACATACAACCAATGTATTAGCATACCATAGCAATAAAGGTTGTTATATAAAACAAATGCGAATCAATAATATTTATATATTTTAACGTATGTGCGTAAAATACCTACTTCTGTAAGATGTCAACGTTTATACAGACCAAATTACTATGATTTTTAAAAGTGCTTAGCTCACTGAAATAAAGTCTATTTTGCTGTTGTTCAGCGTTATGCATAGTCTCTTGTATATGTGAATAAAAACAAATATGTATTACGCATCTAAAGTAATACGTATTCCACTTTGTTACAGTTTATTTTGCCTTGATAGACCGATGAAACGCTACGGTTGAGCATGGACGTCAAATGCAAATATGGCGGTATAAAAATGGCGGCAACAGCCCAGATGGTGCAGTGCCGGCCGGAACGCAACTAGTTCCCGCCAAAACTCCTGTCAGCCGGTGTTGTCACTCGAAAATTTCTTTTTAGAAAATAAAAATGAGTGCGCTCCTATTAATCGCTATTTGCGCCCTGGTCGCTTACAAATACTTCACAAAAAAGACGGTTAGGTGGGAAAAAGTTACGAAGTATGGCGAGCGCAGGGTGGAGAATTTAAAATTAGCGCCCGGGCCAACACCTTTGCCTATTATCGGGAGTTTACATCTATTGGGGAAAAGAGAGTCTCCATTCCAAGCATTTACTGACTTAGCGAAGGATTATGGGGACATCTTTAGCATGAAACTAGGCTCGGCACAGTGTCTGATTGTTAATAATTTGGAGCTTATACGAGAGGTTTTAAACCAGAACGGAAAATTCTTCGGCGGGCGGCCTGATTTCCTGAGATTTCACAAGCTTTTTGCAGGCGACAGAAATAATTGTAAGTTTTTTTTATTATTTTTATTACATTAAGTAGTTTTTATTTGCAGTTTTAATTTTTTATCAAGATTTTTTGTACTTATAAATCGTTCATTATTATCTGTGGTTCTTGATTGATTTTTTATAGATGTGTTGTGCATGTGTATTTAAACTATTTATTATTATTTTTCACGTTTAATCCAAAAGCAAATTTTTATATAAATGAAAAAATACACAACTTACCACATCCATAATCCATTTGACTTCACCAAAATTTAAAAAAAAACACCATTCAATCTAAAAAAAGACACGTTTGTTTAATTTTAACTTCTCAAGTGAAATCACAAATATAAATAGTAACATGTTTAAGAAATCGTTTAAAAAGAAACAATGTTCTTTATTCAAAAAACACTTACGCTTTAAGCTTAGGGCACATTCATAAACGTAGTGCTCACGCAACTCAAGCAGTCTAGGTTTTAAAACTATAAAGCGTAAAAAGTGCAGGTATAGTCTCGTACAGTACAATTTTATTATGACTGCATCTATCTCTTTCTTCCTACGAGCTTACAAGAGAGGGAAATAAAATGCAAAATTAATCGTTTATTGTTACAGTCGACTAACGTTCTCATTTTAAAATAGGTGAATGAAATTGTGTTAATTTTTCAAAATCTTTGTGAAAGTTAAAATTGTCCTGACATTCCAAATTTAAATGTAAGTTTGTGATTAGTAAAGCTTATATAATTATAATGGATTATAAAATTTTCCTGAGCAGGGTTGACTTATTAAATTAGGAGTACTTAGTTTCAAAGTTACCATGAATTTCAAAATACCTCACTTTTATTTGTTACCTTATGAAATGGGATCGGAAAAATTTTCAAAAATGTTCAAAATGAACCATAAATAGCACAATTTTAATTAAACACTAAAAAATTACCTCCAAGTAGGTACTCATTTTATTTTAAAAATATTATTTCTATGTTTTTCATTTTTATTTGATTACCGTTTGATCCCCTATTTTCGATATTTTTAATTTGTTTACTTTTCTGGTAACAAAAGATTTTATGGTCCTAAATTATTTATTTATTCCGATTTATGTAAATTTTAATTTAGAAATTAATAAACCCGCTTTCCGTTCGGGAAATAAGTATCATAGTACGGAAAAAGTACAGTAGAGTTGAGAACCTTCATTTTTTGAAGCCGGTCAAAAGAAGCGATATAAAATTTTATTTTCTTTCTCTTTCTTTATTTTTGTCTGTCTTACTTTTTATTTGTGCTTATATTTGAAACCGCTGAATCGATTTTAATGGGACACTGCAAGATAGATACATTTTTAGGGCAATATATAATTGACTGTTGTTTGTACATGGATAATATAATGAGAAATGTTATTATAGAGGGTCTTGATAGCACCCAAAACAATGGTTTTTGGAATTTTTGATGAACCCAACACAAAAAAAAACTTAGTTTTATGTCAATCTTCTATATCTATCTATACATAAAATAAAACTGTAACAGATCGCTGTTTGTGCACGCTTATCTCAGAAACAACTTAACGGATTTTTATGGGACTTTCATTGGGAGATAGAGGAGGTTGTGGAGCAACATATAGGCTACTTTTTATCCCGGAGTACCTCGGGGATCTGGATTCACGCGAGAAAATTCCTATGCACACAGCTAGTCAGTTCATAAATAAAAAGTTATGTCATAATCAAGCTTAACAATATAGTAGGGCCATTTTAATAGGCCACATTTGACAGTTCGTCAAAATTTTACAATGTTACCTTGTAAGGGAGGCACTCCATATTATTTAATATTCCCTACTAGATATTGTTAAAATTTTTACACTTTTAAGTAAAGAACTGACGTCGTTACAAAGTTACGTCAGTCAACTCTTTTTCTTTTTAAACATGAGGGATGGTACCAAAAGAAACAGATTAGTAGATAAGTTGAATTTGAGAAGTCGAACTAATCGTCAAAAAGTATTTCACGATTACAAAATAAAATATATTTTAATGGGAACAGAATTAATTTTCTTACATTTTAGGCCAAAAAATATGTAATCATTCATTTCAATATTTATAACGTCTGGCTCAAAAGCCAGTATCCAGAAACGTGAAATGTTACAAAAAATTCATGATTTCATTTCGCGCCATTATTAGACGCATTATTTTTGTCGTTTTTTTAGTCATTGTTTGAACTGTGCGGTCATTAAAATAGTTTTTATAACAATCACATTCAATTTACAGATGTTTGAAGTCCTCATCGATTAATTAAATTAATCGATGTTTTTCAGCAGGTTACCCTCACTATAAAGCAAAGACAAACAGTTGTCAAATGTGGCCTATTAAAATGGCCTTATAATAGTAAGAATTATCTCTACTTATCGATTTTGAAGTATGTTATTTTTGTTCAAACTTCATTTAGCGTGTAATTTTGCTTTCAAGCTGAATTAAACTTTGAGCACACGTCATAATTTGTTTTTAGCCGGGAAAGGCAAATTAATTTTCTGGGCGATTCAAGTTGTCTGTAATATGATTACATTTTCTCCTGAGAAACAAAGAAACAAAGAGAGACCGTTCTCTCTCTCTCTCCTTTCTCTCTCTCTCTTGCGAATTCCAGCAGTGGGACGTTAATTGGTTAAAGCCAACTTTTCCAATTTATCATGAATATTGAAATATAATTGAACCATTACATGAAATTCCATTCTTTGATCAAATAACATCTTTCCGGTACAAGCTAAGGATTGGAACACGAGACTAGGTCTGGAATAAATTGCCTGCGTCGGTGTTTACATTACATTACAGACGTTCGATACAATGTAGGTTTGCCGAGTCAAGAGTGAGGCTACGTTGCTACGTAAAGTCGTACAAGGATCTTTTGGCATGTGGATCACAGAGACAGCGCCTTACAGGTAAGGCAAACTGTACGGCACTGTCTCTGTCATCCACGCGCCAAAAGAATTCAAATTTATAGTTTAATTGTTTCATATTTTGAAGTCGATTTTTTGCTCGCTAATTTGTTTCGAATATTTTTATAAAATTTTCATTGTAGCTTCAGTTTTGATGATAAATAAAATAAAATACCCCAGAGTTAAAAGGGATTGAAAATTTGAATTATTTATGAATTTTTGTAACCGACTTCAAAAAAGGAGGTTCTCAGTTTGATCTGTATGTATGTACATATGTATATTTGTGCGCGATTATCTCGCGTTTGCTTGAACTGATTTTGATGCGGTTTTCAGCATAGTATTTGTCAGACTTAGGAGAAGAAGGATTTAGGAATATTAACCGCGTATAACTGAACCAATTTTTACTTTTCGGCGTTAAAGTCGGTTCTATTTTGTTAAAAGTTATTTCAACAAACAACACATAAAGTCTTAAAATTTTCGACAGTAAAAACGCCAGGTAACCCGATTAGATATTACAAAATCATTATAAATAATCATAATAATATTAGGCCTACAATTTCATTGTCATTCGGTGTGATAGCGTCAGCAAAGACACGGATTCATGCGGTGTGAAATTACAAGGCTGGTTGATGGCTCAAGGAGAAAGAGTTAGCGATTTTAAACTTTAAAAAAAGAAGAGTTTCTATATTCTAAGCAAATTTTTATTAAGAGATAAAAATATGGAAAATATGAATTAATGTGTTGGGATAATTCATTAAATTAATTACGCTTATAATAATTTAGTTTTTTCATATTTGTTCAGCGTTTGTTTTCCTGATGTAGACAGGGATCATACACACACACTTACATAAACTAGAGCACACACGCACACATAGAAAGAGAGGGAGAGCTAGGACACCCTTTCCATATATGCGTATATGACGTGTATGTACTTCGTTTTCATTAGATCTGGAATTCGTTATAATTGCATGGCACACAAATGCCAGCTTTCCACGTATGCGATTATGATTCATTTCGGACTAGCTTCCACCCGCAGGCTTCGCCTGCGTGGAATTCCTTTAAACTTCACCCCCTACTTCACCTCCTTCGGAGTGGAATTTCCAAAAATCCTCTCTTAGTGCTCCCCTACACTACTCAAGAAACACACATGTCAAATTTCAGCTTCTTCCGTTCAGAAGTTTCGGCTGTGCGTTGTCTGTCAGACAATCAGTCAGTATTTCAGTAACGCAAGAGTTTTATGTATATAGATTGACGACGGAAACTAAAAATGTTCTCAGTTACAAGCGAAATTAAACTGTGATCACAGGTAATAAGTTTGGATTTGGCGGGGGAGCGGCAATAATGTTTCCACCGCGATAAGTGCTAGACTTGTACCAAACTTGAGTTATCTTAATGCGTACTACCAGATTACCTACAGCTTAAAGGGTAAGCTATGTCATTGGGTCAAACGGATCGTGTCACTACATACATTATCCTATTAATATTATAAATGCGAAAGTTTGTATGGATGTATGTGAGTGAGTGAGTGAGTGTGTGGGTTTGTTACTCTATCACGCAAAAACTACTGAACGGATTTCCATGAAACTTTGCAGTAATATAGCTTAGACATCGGAATTATATAATTTGTTAAAATTTATAGAGATTTTCGAAGGGACTGGTTTCCCGTAGCGAAGCGAGGGCGGGTTTATTAGTCATACATATATATGTACATCTTTCTATACTACTGTATAAATATTGTCTGTTTGTACATAAAAATTTTTTGTTAAACGTTAAAAGTTTTTAAAAGTAAGTATGTGATATAAATTTTTACCTGTTAATTATGACTTTAAAGCAAAAATTACTAAGGTAATTTTTAGGTCCCGCGGCCCGCCGTCAATCTTAAATGTACATTAATCCTACTAATATTATAAATGCGAAAGTTTGTAAGGATGTATGTGAGTGTGTGTGTCTTTGTTGCTCTTTCACGCAAAAACTACTGAACGGATTTTCATGAA
Organism: Hesperia comma; assembly: GCA_905404135.1. NCBI lineage: Eukaryota > Metazoa > Arthropoda > Insecta > Lepidoptera > Hesperiidae > Hesperia > Hesperia comma. Next base: position 2,431,100 of record FR990039.1, read on the forward strand.
ACTTTGCAGTAATATAGCTAAGACATCGGAATAACATAATTTGTTAAAATTTATAGAGATTTTTGAAGGGACTGGTTACGCGAAGCGAAGCGAGGGCGGGTTTACTAGTTGCATAGTCGGAAAGCCAACAGAGTAGATAGGTATAAAGTTATTTAACTACTGGAGACATGTGTGGATGAAGAGAATATATTATATATATAGTATACATAAATATAAATGTGGAGAAAATAAGGTCCAAAGTTCTGAACCTATTTTTGAGATAAATCATTTTTTTTGGTGTTTCTTTGCAAACAATTAATATCAAATTAATTTAGTCATTTTTATTCAGTTTAATTATTGTTTTTTTTATTGAATACGTTAAACTTACATTAACCCTTTATCACTTGATATTTGTAAAATTACACTAAAATGGTGTTGAGTTAGGGTTTAATAATTATGGTTTTTAGGGATGTTTCACGTTGAGTCGAATAAAAATTAAATTAAAAATTTAAAAAACCCCCGACACAAGAAATTACATTTAAAAAGTAAAAATAATGAAAGAAACTCAATCTTGAAGTATGTAAGTGTGTATTTAATTTCTAAAAAATTTATATAATTTCTAAAAAAAAATACTTCGCGTTGGAGGAACGTTCCAACCTTAACAATTTAATTACGAATAGTATCTAAAGTATAGATGCTTATGAAAATACTTATGAATAACACCCCTCTTTTTGCGTCGGGGGTTAAAAAGTTAAAAAAATGCTATAATATCCCCTTCATCCACTCATGTTATCAACTATATTTGACGACCCGAATGGCGCAATGGTTAACATGCCGATCGCTGTTCCGAGGGTCCTGGGTTCGATTCCCAGCGAGGCGGAAAATTTGAATGATGAGTTTAAATTTCCGTTCTCGGTCTGGGTGTGTGTCCTTGTCTTGTGTGTTGTCCAAGGCACCCACGACACAGGGAATCCTAGTGTGGGGCTTTGAGTGTGAAGCGTTATTATTATTATTACTATTATTCTCAATCATTTCTGTCGTAGTCGAGTTTATGTTTTAAATGTTGATTAAAATGTGCGTGACGCACATTTGTTTATAATATACGCACTTTATTAATGTAAGTATGTCAGTGAATGAAAATCAACTCGTGGGGTGTCGAATAACCGCTGACATCGTTGGCAATGTTACATCGAAAATTCATCTTTACGTTGGCTATTTACAAATAGATGTAGCTACACTTGCACATCTTATCTATATCTACTAATAATAATATATAAAGCAGAAGAGTTTGTTTGTTTGAAAGCGCTAATCTCAGGAACTACTGGTTCGAATTGATTTTTTTTGTGTTGAATAGTCCATATTATTACTTTATTAATTTTAGCTTACGTCATTCCGATCCCTAAGCTATACATATTACTGCAAAGTTTCTTGAAAATCCGTTTAGTAGTTTTTGCGTGATAGAGTAATAAACACACACACACACACACACACACACACACATGCTTACAAACTTTCGCATTTATAATATAAAGTAAGTACCTAGGTATAGATTTATTTGAGTTTGAGTTTACAAACAGACAGGAAACACATTAACCTCCTTTGCAGCGCGCAATAAAAAGTAATTCAATGAATTCTGCATCGTAGCTTGATTAGGCTGCGCATGAGTTTTCACTTGTAAGTTTTTATGTACCCGTGTAGTATGACGATTCACTTAACATGTATAGGGTTAGCGCACACTTACAACTCGGAAGCGATTTGTTTTTAACCGACTTCAAAAAAGGAGGTTCTCAGTTTGACCTGTATGTATGTATATTTTGTGCGCGATTATCTCGCGTTTGGTTGGAAACGATTTTGATGCGGTTTTCAGCATAGTATTTGTCAGACTTAGGAGAAGTTTTAAGGCATATTGTTTGTCTGAACCGATTTTGATATGGTTTTCAGCATCGTGTTTATCAGACTTAGGAGAAGGATTTAGGATACCGCGTTACCGCAAATACGTAATTTTTACCGAGTGTTATGATTTTGATGATCCATTTAACCCCCGATTGAATACATAAATAAAACGTAGGGGAGGGTTTTACATTTCATTACTTGTTGATGTGGTATGTAGTTGGTTTTGGGTTTTTAAAAATTTCATAATTGTATGAAGTTTCCGACAAAGAATACTTCACTCGAGGCAATAAAATAACTTTTAACAAAATAGAACCGCCGAATTTAACGCCGAAATGTAAAAATCAGCTCAGTTAAATGCGGTTAATATACCTACTTAAATCATTCTCCTAAGTCTGATAAACACGATGCTGAAAACCGTATCAAAATCTGTTCAGCCAAACAATATGCCTTAAACCTTCTCCTAAGTCTGACAAATACTATGTTGAAAACCGCATCAAAATCAGTTCAACCAAACGCGAAATAATCGCGCAAAAATTTACATACATACATACAGGTCAAACTGAGAACCTCCTTTTTTGAAGTCGGTTAAAAAGTGAGTGAAACCTTTTGCTTCCTAATAATACGGTTCGAAGCCACAAAAATCGCTTCCAGTTGATATGTGTGCGTCAACCCGATGCACAATTTCTTCAACCTTGCACTACAGATAGAAAGAACTGTCCGTGCATCAGTCACGCTCTGTTTGATCCAATCGCGTTGCATCTCGACCATTAAATTTCAATTTCAAAGCGAAATTACGCCATGTTCGTCATTATTATCTTTTTCTCGGATCCACACACGTAATATTTGATAGCACGCGATGGTTCTACGTAAACATCATTATATCGTTTGTTTTCTCTAGACTTTTAAATTGAAGTCCGTAAATATAAAATTTATAATTCAACTTGCAAGATGATACATAAAAGCTTGTAAAAATACTATTTTTTGGTGTTAAAAAGTGATAAGGATAATTTATTTTAGCATTCTATTTACATGCCTATATTTTAAAGAGGACAAAATAGTTTTTTTTAGTTAAAAATTGTATTTTTACAAGCTTGCAAAAAAATAATGCTTGTTTCCCAGTCTTACTATTAAAAACATGGCCACTTAATAATCCGTGCGCGACCACAGTTGTATACTACTTTTTGTTACTGAGAAGCGCACATCTCGGCGGTGAGCCGCAGCGTTAGCAAACTCACGTCGAAGCTTGGATTTTGCTATGTAGTTTTATTTTAAATAAAAGATAATTAGCAATTAATTAATAATAATGATTTTTCCCACGAAATAAATATGAGTGGAATTGAAAAGTTGCAATAAGTGTAAAATAATGACCCTAAATATTTTATTAAATTGATTTCATCCATGAAATATTTTTCTGTTTAATAATTTATGATAAATTCTATGATAAATCGTATGATGAATTGTATAAATAATTAATAAGTGTGTAATTAATACTCAAAATATTATGTATAATTATTTCATTTCTTTATAGCACTTTTTTCTCAACGCTACATGACAACTGTCATTTTTCTAGGCAAGTTCAAGTTTTTCTAACATTTGTTTTTTTTTTGTCTACAGCATTAGCCCTCTGCGACTGGTCGAATCTACAGCTCCGGCGTCGGAACCTGGCCCGCCGCCATTGCGGGCCCAAACAGCACACCGACAACTTCACGAGGATCGGTGACGTCGCCACCTTCGAAGCCATCGACCTCATCCAGAGCCTGAAGACCATGACCAGGAGAAATTCCCAACCCATCAACCTGAAACCACACCTGATGGCTACAGCCATGAACATGTTTTCTCACTACATGTGCAACGCTCGCTTCGACCCTGAAAACGATATGGAATTCAGAAAAGTGGTTGATCATTTTGATGAAATCTTCTGGGAAATTAACCAAGGATATGCTGTAGATTTTCTGCCGTGGCTAGCGCCATTTTACAAGAGTCACATGGAGAAGCTGTCCAACTGGTCTCAGGATATCCGAAGCTTCATTTTATCCAGAATAGTTGAGCAGAGGGAAGTTAATCTGGACACTGAAGGCCCAGAGAAGGACTTCCTAGATGGATTACTACGAGTGCTTCACGATGATCCAACCGTTGATAGAAACACTATCATATTTATGCTTGAAGACTTTTTGGGAGGTCATTCGTCCGTTGGCAACCTAGTTATGCTGTGTTTGGCAGCTGTAGCGAGAGATCCAGATGTTGGCAAGAGAATCAGGAGTGAAATTGAATCAGTAACGAAGGGCAAACGAGCAGTAGCACTTACTGACAGAAGCAGTTTACCTTACACCGAAGCAACTATACTGGAGTGTCTTCGATATGCCTCCTCACCAATCGTTCCTCATGTTGCGACAGAGAACGCAGCCGTAGCAGGGTATGGAGTGGAGAAAGGAACAATAGTCTTCATCAATAACTACGAGCTAAACACTTCCGAAAAATATTGGGATCATCCAGAAAAATTTGACCCTATGAGGTTTTTGGAGCGCAGCAAAATCAGAGTTCGAAGGAACTCGCAATGTGATTCAGGCATGGAGTCAGATGGAGAACGGTCCGGTCCTATAAATAAAGCCATGGACACAGAAAAGGAGGTTTGGTCAGTCAAGAAGAATATCCCACACTTCCTCCCCTTCAGTATTGGAAAGCGGACGTGTGTTGGTCAGGTTCTAGTGACCACAATGAGTTTTGTGATGTTCGCGAACATTCTACAAGAGTTTGACATCGCTGCAGTCCATCCTGACGATGTTAAGCAGAAACCTGCCTGTGTAGCGTTACCCAAAGATACTTTCAATCTTTATCTCTTACCTAGAAAGCACTGAAAATTAATACTAGATTAGATAATACCTTAGCGGCTGTGATATGTCCTTTTCCGTCAGTAGTTTTATTTATTTAGTTTCTTCATTGTCCTTATTATTCATAATTTTCTCATTTTGAATATCGTCGATTTCTCTCTTTTTTCTTTCTTTATCTCTTTTGCTGAAGGAAATGTCGATTCTTAATTCACATTCAAGTCCTATCAAGTTACGATATTATTTGTGCGTGTATATTTTTCTGGAGTGCTTGTTGACGCGATGGTTGTATTTGCAGTATGTATGTAACAAATTGTCTTTAAGACAATGACGTAATTAGATGGATAGTGTTAAAATCTGCATTTCCTTCAATTTTTTTCTTTTCTCATCCTTCTTTTTAGGTGAGAACTTTCTACTAAAATCTATCTATCTCTTCACCTTTCTTATGTTATTGCTTTTTAATACTTCTTCTTCTTTCGTTCGTTTTCTTCTCCGTGATGGCTGTCATTGTTTCTAAGATTTCTCGTTTTTTTTAATAGTCTTGCTTTTGAGGTTTTCAATCTTGTCCTTTTCTTTTTAACATTCTTCTTGGTGTCGAGCTTTCTGCAAAATTTTGTGACATTAAGGCTCGTCCCACACAACGCTATTTATGAGCTACGCGACTGCAACGCAATCCAAAATTCGATGTATCTGACACTGTTCACTGACAGGAGACGCATCGTAGACGCGTCGCTTTCATACATTGACAAGATCCAGTCGCTTGCAAATAGCGTTGTGTGAGAAGTGCCTGACGTGTTTCTAATTACCTAATAATTATTAATTAGTACGCTTATTACTTTTCTACTTTCTGATATCTTTCTATCTGTTACCAATTTATTTTTCGATAGTAGTATAATTTTATTAGGTCAGTATATAAATTATATGTGTTGATTTGCATTCTTCTAAAAAAAATGTGTAGTTTAGAAGATTTTTTAAATGTACGAGAATATTTTTGCTGTGTAAATTGTAGGAATTGTAGACGACTCTATCTATCGATAATAACCAAGTTCACCGGCTAAAAAGCAGGGAAACTCTCAGAAATAAAAAAATATATTCATTACTAGCTTCTGCCCGCGGCTTCGCTCGCGTGGAATTCATTAATATCATGAAACGGGATTTTTCATACAAACTTTCATCCCCTATTTCAAGCCTTTAGGAGTTGATTTTTGAAAAAAGTAGCCTATGTGTGACTCTGGGTCTTCAACTATTTTCATTCCGAATTTCATCCAAATCGGACCGGTGGTTTAGCCGTGAAAACGTCACAGACAGACAGAGAGACTGATAGACAGTCCAGACTTTCGCATTTATAATATTAGTATGGATTATGTTTAGTGTGGAAATGCAAATCAATATTTTTTTTCTTATATTTTCCAGTAGCTTAGTCTTCCTAGCAAAGTCGTTGCATGGGACATAGCACGGCCAGAAAGCTCAACAGTATTTATTTTGAAATAATAGGATTACTTAGAATGATAATACTTAGAGCCGTCAAAATTATTATGAAACATAGTTAAAAATACATTTTACAGATATAATTAACATAATTAATTAATTAATATAATAAATTAATTTTTTAAAACATTGTAAAAAATCAGAATTTACTATATTACGGGTACTCGATAAGTATTTTGTACCTAGGTATTGAAAAGTATCAGTGTGCAAGTTCTAAATTGCATGCAAATCGTGAGTACCCGAATGAAAGTAAAATATTGAAAATTTACAGGAAGTTCAGTGAAACCTAGAGTTTCATATGCCATTGAAATGTTAAAATTTAAACTGTCATGACAGGTTCTAAGTTTTAGAATTCTAAGTAAGATTATGAAACTCCTTAGATAATATTTTTTAAGTAACGCTCCAGGGGGAAAAGGTAAACTCTGTTTAAAAAGTAACTTCGAAACATACTTGTTTCAAGATTTTCAATTTGGTATATAGTCATCTTTTGTATTCGTTATAATGACAAATTTTACAATTCATTCAAGAATGTCTTTCGAATTGCAATCGAAATTTAACGTTGCCGTTCGATTTTTGAATTTTGAAATAGTGATAGTAGCTTAAAATTTAAATTCAACATTAATAAATCCTTTTGAAAATGAATATAATAATTAATAATTCTGAATACCGGTGTTTCGGCGATTTCATCCGATTATTGATGACAAATAAAATTTTCTACGTGTATTTTATAATTTTAAATTTAATTACAAATGTGGTTTACAAGACTATAAAATTATTAATTAATAATAATTTATAAATTATTCCGATTTTAAAGCATTTTAAAATGTGTATTTATATGCGATTTCTTGTGAATTCTACACTTGTGACAATTAACACATTTTATAATTAATTAACCAGAACTTTATTTTTGCGTCAGATATGATTTTTAATTTTTTATAGATTGAAAATAATTGCTAAAATTACAGGCAATCGCATTAAATACATTGTAAGTATATTAGGATGTAAATGACTGTATTTTGACCTAAGGATTTCGAGAACTTATCTATATGTTAGTATTTAGATGAATGAATGTGTAACTCAAGAACTGAATTTAAAAATGTGATAAAATGGAGTATTTTACTCAAATGTCAATAAATTCGTAGGATTGTAACTGGTTAGAGAGATTAAATAGATAAATGATGGAGCGTAGTCAAATTAACTATCAAAATGGAATTAGTTTTTACATTTGAAATATGACATTTGACAGTTTGAAATTTAACACCTTAACATTTTACTTTTGACAGTTTTAACAGAAAAAAGGCTGTGGCTGATAATGTTTTAGTTTTCAATAGAAACATATTTAAGCAACGCTCCATCAATTTACTCCGTTAATCTACTACTTAGAATATATATTTCTCATTAATATTGACAGTTATATTTAAAATACATTGCTTAATATATTTTTTTGCATTTTTAATGTTAAATTGTTCAGCATTATTTTGTAAATTCCTTCCTAACTAAGTATCTTGGCAGTTTTAACAATAACCTAAGCCTATTTTTTATGTATCATTTTTAAAATAACTGTCAAATTTTATCCTTAATAAAACTAATTGTTAACGGACCAATAATTATGTATAGTTTATGCTTCTGTATGTTTGTTTGTATGTAGCTAAGTAAGAATGCATTTAGTTAGCTTTAGAGAACATGTGATTGTAGTAGTGGAATGGATGGTGAAATTATAGAATTTGCAAAGTTAAAATTGTTTTTTTTCTTCAAATTTATTGGCGCAAATAAGTACCTACGTGTTTAAATATTCTTCTATAGTAGGACACAATTTAAAACACCTATGATAATAACTTTTAACAAAATAGAACCGACCTTAACGCCGTTAAACGCGGTTAGTATTCCTAAATCCTTCTCCTAAGTCTGATAAACACGATGCTGAAAACCGTATCAAAATCGGTTCAGCCAAACAATATGCCTAAAACCTTCTCCTAAGTCTGACAAATACTATGCTGAAAACCGCATCAAAATCGGTTCAACCAAACGCGAGATAATCGCGCACAAATATACATACATACATACAGGTAATTTTTATACGGTTTTCAATAATAGAAAGAGTGATTCTTAAGGCAGGTTTAGGTATATAATTTAATATACTTTTATGTAAATTAGTAGAAATTCGGCGATATATGTAGGTATATGGAAGAGGTTTCGCCAACTGGGAGCTTTCCACGCGAACGCCGCGTAAACTAACACAAATAGAGTTGAGGCAGTTGAGTAATGTACTAGCGAATTCAAGATCTATAAAAATGCTACAAAAAAGTCCGAGATAGCATGTCTCTATCTCTTTCGGTTTACTTACAATAACCACTTTTATGTTAAATTTTTTAATAAAAAACATTACGTTATTTTCAAAGCTATTTTCTATAGTTCAGTATTAATCGTCAACCATATGAATATGTTAGTTAGCTTAGGCATTTAATGCAGATCAAAGTTGCCTTTTACAGTATATCAATCAGATGGATAGTTTTTGAGATATTGTCGTTAGAAGTAATTAGCAGCGTGGGCGAAGCTGCGGGAGGCATATTTAACAATATGTTGCACAACGACGTCTGCGGGGTCAGCTAGGGGCTACTAAAGGACGAAGCGAAGCGAGAGCAGTTTAGTATATTAATGATCCTTATATCCAATTAAATATGTCAATAAATATATTGCAAATGGGTCGTCTAAAGAATTGCAGTGCAGAATATGATAAAAAAAAATTCACTGGTTTGGTTAAAAAAATCTATAACAATCAAAAGTATGAAGCCCATAGTATTCTATGCAAACTATAGACTATTTCTTCTCGTCATAACTCTTGGGTAGGCTAGTATAAATAGGTAAATCGATAATCGATTTAATCCAAAGGAGAGAGGTGGAATATAAATAGGTAATATACCCAAATATGCGAGCAATACAGTGCCACATACTTATCTCACCCGGTAAGAGGGGCGCTACTATCTTTGTCTTTGTCTGATAACAGTATAACATTTGCATTAGTTCCAATTTTGGCCACCGGGTCAGATAGCTTTGTGGCACTGTACTCCACTGACTCGGTATGAAGGTGTGTGAAGTACGTATGTATGCCATGCCCATGATCTCAAGGTTCCTTACAGCCAGCTGTGGATAAAATTTAATGAACCGTCTAAAGATTAGGTCCGAAGAGACCTCCAATCCAACAACTGAATAAAAAGTAGGAGTAATATACCTAAATAACTTTTTACAAAAAATAACTGACCTCAAAATTAAAGTAATTCAAATTACCACTTGCCAGATATCGCTCAAATAAGGAACCACACGACGATGGCGCTCAATTCAACATGGAAGTGTAAAGTTCTCGTCACTACAATTTAATCAAGCCCTAACACTAGATAACTGCAGTAAATCGTTGAGGAGTTCCCTCAACTGTCTTTCGGCTTCATCAGATCGACTCCAGACCTTCATGAAATGGTAGCGCTTTAATGTACTTATGATAACATGAACAAACACACTAGTTGTCCATACAATTTTCGAAAGTTGCCCTCGATTTCTCTGAGATGCCATCATCAGATCCCGGTGTCCTTATCAGGGGACCCCACTGCGCATATTTACTTTACGACAAAAAAAAAATTATCAAAATCGGCCCATAAACGACGAAATAATCGCTGAACGTACATAAAAAAACATATATACGGTCGAATTGAGAACCTCCTTCTTTTTTGAAGTCGGTTAAAAATCGAAACAACCAGTCAAAGGTGAGTAATAAGCATTAGTTAAATTCACATTATTGAGAATAACTCAAAAACTGACCGTCAGATGTCGCTCAAATTATTATGGGACCACACGGCTGTCATTACTTATCCAACGGCGAAATAATTATTTGACAAAAGATTTTTTTCTGACGCAGACGAATTATGAACCTCCCCCATTTTTGAATTCGGTTAAAAACTATAGGTCAAAATGAACGGACTCCTTTTGGCGGTGAACAACTTGTCTGTGTTTTAGTGGGGTTGAATCATACTAGATTTACACGCCCTAATCAGATACAGCCCAAAGAGTACGCTACGCTAACGCCATCTAGTGTCGAGTAGCAGAAACTTTCAATTTTTACTGTTGGAACTACCGGTTGTGTTTTGCATTCTTCATTAACATATAAATTAAAGAGGTAAATAAGTAGGTTTATTGAATTCTTAAACTATTCTGCGGTAGGCAGGAACACTTAAAAGAAATAGCAATAACTTAATAAATAATGATTTTAATTTTTTTATAATTATTATGTGATTTTTAAGTATTATCTTTTCCCCCTTTTATTCCTTCTTTCCTTTACTCTACCCAGGACTGACTGGTAGAGAATGCCATTAGGTATTTAGTTCTTGTATATAGCTGTCACAAAATAATAAATAAATAAGAGATTATTTAACTTTGATGTTAGTACTAGAAATTAAATATGGTAACATCCCCTGATGTTTTGTACAGCGCCATCTAGTATACTGCGGTTGAACTATGTATAATAAAATCATAATAAAATATGTCAATTAGCTTTCCTCCATCAGATGGACGATTAAAATTGTTAATTACGCAATACCTAGATGGCACTGAAAGTCCAAATTTTTATGCCAAAAATGCCTTAAATAATTTTGGAAAAGAGCTGATTTTCTTTAAAACTGCTGGACTAATATCTACCAAACATAGCTAAACTTGGCCTACGGTGCCTTGAGATACACACAACCTCCCAGAGACACAGACAGATAGGTCATTTTATAACAACCCTTTTTTGTCCCGGGGGCCTTAAAAAGGACTCGTCAAAGTCAAATCATATTATAATAAAGGTCAATTGAATGACAAAAAATAATGTTTTATGGATTGGAATTATGTTTTTCTTGACAATAACATGCTCACGTAAAAAATATAGATTTTAAATCGAACACGCGGAAGCATTGCTTAGTATTTATTATAAGTAATTTTTTGAATAAAACACAGGTCCAAAGTATTCTAATGACGATAGGTTTTACAAACTCGATTATTTTAAAGGTATAATAGCCACATGAGTTTCGTATTTTAGCCGCCTATCTTTATCTAGTTTTAACTCTTTTTATAAAAGTATCGCATGCTCAGACCAATAAACTATAGACGGAACGCCGGGAACAAAAGAGTGAACCAAAAAAAGTGAGCCAACAAAAAGTCAGCCTAGCCTTGTAATACACACGGCGGCACTCACACCAAAACGACTTTTGTGTTCTAAATAATAAAAAATGAATGAAGCTTTGTGTTCCAAAAAATAAAGTTTGTTCTAGTTCAAACTGTCAACATAGGGCATTCTATTTGGTTTCGATGTGTGCTTTCGGCTGACTTTTGCCGGCTTCACTCGTTTGTTCACGGCGTTCCGTCTATAGTTTTTGGTCTGAGATCACATATATCTCAATTACCTTAGGGAATGTGTATGTATACGCACAATAATCTTAACTGTACTTTTTGTTTTACTGGTAACTTGCTCACATATCGAAATTATTATGTGGATAACTGTAATTGGCATTTTAGTACATACGAACAGAAATTGTATTATAAATAAATGAGTAAATAAATGAATTGCTCCAGAAATTTTAATTTAAGTATTTGTTAAAACTAACGGCTGGCAGTTTGGATAATTGCGAAACCGTCGGTATAACCAAGGGCCGGATAATCGATTTTTACTGTATTAGCAAAATGGTAAGGAGATTAAAACTTTGGTCTTGTTTTAAAATAGTGCAAATTGGTTACTGAGTTCTATTTGCAAATAAATTGACTGTCAAAAACTTAATAAACCCGTTTGAAATAAAAAATTTGAATGTTATTATAAGGTATAGATTTACATATTTTTTCACATTAGAATTAAAAAATTAATTCCCTGTAAACAAAAATGTAAAAAAATATTCTATTTTTACCTTTTATTCAGAGGAAACAAGCTGTCATCGATTTAAAATTTTAAATCGATATCTCGGGTCGAAGTAGTTTTTTTCGCGAATGACGTGTACGGACCAATGGGAATATGAATGAGCAGCCATTTTTCTCAACGTTTTTACATTGCGGTAGGTCCTGGAATGTATAATCTATAAGCGTAGTCTAGACTGCCACGTGAACATAATAAATACCTACTATGCAGAAAAGTTGAAAGGGGATACAATAATATTGCAAGATAATGTAACGCCATCTAGCGGTGAAAAGCCAAACTAACTTTGACGTTGCTTACTGAAAAAATATCTGTATTACCTTTTAATTCCGGCTATTCTCGAACTTTTTAACAAACTTCAAAAAAGGACAAAATAATTCAATGTTTTACGCCTGTATTTTTTATTCCAGCGCTTGCTTAGGTCATTTGTGACCCCAATTTTTTAATTGAATGAGCGTATTTCCACAGCGCCAAGTCAGCAGATCGTGAAATCCCAGGAAAATTAAGGGAACCCTCAAATTTTGTAGGCGTTTACGTCTTTCATTTAATTTCGTACTTATTTAACTTGTTTCCATTGAAGTCTTTATTATTATTTGGTTTTATTATTATTATTTATTTATTTCAAGAACAATTGTGTTTCGGATAGGAAGGTGTGGAGCCGGTTACACATTTTTAGAGGGGACCGTCTCATTCCTCAGGGGTAGCAACGCATCTGTGACCGAATTAGAACGAGACTCATACTTACAATAACTAACTGGACTATTACTAACATTAACTAACAGGACTAATTATCACTAACAGTCCCTGTCCTCACACTTATTAACAAACTAACCAATTAATATTTAAGCACTATCTACTAACTGGACTAACCATCCTAGTCCCTTTGAGTGTAGTTCTAGGTCGGTCACAGTTGTTATGGGCGGCAGCGAAAGGGTGGTGCTGCATGCTCGTTTGCTTTCTTAATTCCATGAAAAAAATGATAATTAGGTATATGAACAGTCGACAAACAAACACATAGAGATTTACAAAATGTAAACATGATTGCAGATTACAATAATTATTTTTCATACTAGCTTTCGCCAGCGGCTTCGCCCGCGCGAAATTCGTTTAAACATTTTTCATACAAAAAAAGTAGCCTATGTGTCACTCTGGGTCTTTAACTATTTTCATTCCGGATTTCATCCAAATCGGACCGGTGGCGGTGGTTTAGCCGTGAAAACGTCACAGACAGACAGACAGACTTACGCATTTATAATATTAGTATGGATGGTGCACATTGCCCAAAATCTAATCATGATACCTTTAGATTAGTGATGTAACGAATGTCATTTTTTGAACATTCGCGAATGCGAATGCGAATGCGAATATCTGCTTCCGATATTCGCGAATGCGAATGCGAATGCGAATATTCAGTTTTTTTTTAAATTTGAACTCAATTTTCTACGCGTGATCCATTTGCATCTTTCTCCGAAAACTACCGAGTTCATTGGAACTCACAAAAGTGGCACCCCGAATTTTTTGGATTTAATAAAAATTACTGAGTCGATCAAAATCAAATATCCAGTTTTTTTGTGAAATTTTGCCATCGTAATGTATATTTTTACACCACCAGAAAGGAGAGATTTCAGCGAACAAAAGGCACATCAAATTTTTTGAAAACACAGGTATTTTGACATAATTTTTCGAACGAAAATTTATTTTTCAATTACAAATATTTCAGTGTATTTGGGACATAAAAAGGTTAGTTTTCACTTAAATTTCGTGAAAGTAATATAGTTTTTGTGGAAGATAAATATAAAAAACTCAGTTATTTGAATTTTTCGCATAAATTTGAGGTTATGTAAAAAAACGTGTGGATACAAAAGTTGTAGATCTAATTGTTACACAAAACTTTGGTGTTTAAGCTTTTTTTCGTAAGACTTCTTTAGAAATTGATATAAACGGTTTTTTACCTTTAACTAATACCCCTTCCTGACCTCAGACAATCCGTAAATTATTTTTCCTTTCATTTTTCCTTTTATTTTTGACATATTCTCTTCCTTTCCCAATGGGTTTCATCCTGTTACTATTTTTTACCCGATTTCAAAAAAGGAGGTTCTCAATTCGACCGTCTATATGCTTTTTTATGTTTGTTCAGCGATTTTTTCGTCGTTTATGAGTTGATTTTGATTCTTTTTTTGCTCGAAAGTAGATATTTCCATAGTAGTCCCGTTATAAGGATACCAGGATCTGATAACGGCATTCCAGAAAAATCGAAGGGATCTTTCGAAAATTGTAGGGGCGACTTGAGTGTTTGTTAATATTTTCATTAAGTATTTTAAAGCACTACAATTTAATGAAGGTCTGGAGTCGATTTGATGAAGCAGAAAGTAAAAATATTTTCAATTTTATTTATTTTTTCTGGAGTAAATATTCGCAAAACATTCGCATAAATTTTGCGAATGCGAATGCGAATGCGAATATCGAAAAAACATGCGAATATTCGCGAATGCGAATGCGAATGCGAATATTCGTTACATCACTACTTTAGATAGGATTACGATTACTTCAGAAGGCACGGAAACGCCGAGAACACTCTATTTTCTCTCAAACTCTAGATGTAATTGTAATCTTCAATTATAATTACATTTTATACACTGGAAGCAGACGAGCCATCTTATAGTAAATGATAATTTCACTTATTTCACGAGCGACGCGTTGTTGACTAAACGAAAGTCCTACTGTGCATGTATGTTATAGGGATAGGGCAACATATAGGTTAATATAGACTTCAAAATAGAGGAGGTTCTCAATTTGACTGTGTTTGTATTTCATATGTATATTACTTGATAACTTTGAATTGGGTGAACTGAACTGACTTTTGTTCGAGGGTAGTGCTTCACGTTGTCCCATATAAGCGACACCTGATAGGTAATTTTTGAGTTATGGAGAAATTATGTATTTTGAAGTCTGTAATTTTTTTGTAAAAAGTTAGTTATTATTTTGGGTCCCGGAATCTCCCACGTGAATGAAGTCACGCATTGCTACTAGCTCAGACCAATAAACTATAGACGGAGCGCCGGAAACAAAAGAGTGAAGCTAGCAAAAGTCAGCCTAGCCTTGTAATACTCACGGCGGCACTCACACCAAAACGACATTTGTGTTTTAAATAACAAAAAATGAATGAAACTTTGTGTTCCAAAAAATAAAGTTTAAATTTTTTCTAGTTCAAACTGTCAACATAGGGCATTCTATTGGTATCGATTTGTGCTTTAGGCTGACTTTTACCGGTTTCACTCTTTTGTTCACGTCGCTCCGTCTATAGTTAATTGGTCTGAGGCTACTAGCTATTAAAAATTATTGTTTAGTACCTAAGTAAGCTAGTAGGTAAGTAGGTAAGTAGGTAATTAGTACTTCCGTGGAAAGACAAATAACAAATACTTAATAATTATTGTAATTACAGCTTTTAATTAATGTCACATACAAACTTTTTTTTAAATATTTGACAAAGTTTATACACTAACCAAAAACCGGCCAAGTGCGAGTCGAACTCGCGCACGAAGGGTTCCGTACCATTATGTATAAAATCGACAAAAAAATCTGGTCTGTTGTATGAAAGCCTCACTTAAATATTTAATCGTTTTATTGTAGCCACATATTAGCCACAACGCCACCTCTTTGACCGCAACGTAACTTACTATCGCTGAGGCGTCGCTCGTAAGTATGGGCGCCTAATTAAATATTTATTTTATTTTGTTTTTTAGTATTTGTTGTTGTAGCGGCAACAGAAATACATCATCTGTGAAAATTTCAACTGTGTAACTATTACGGTTCATGAGATACAGCCTGGTGACAGACGGACGGACGGACAGCGAAGTCTCAGTAATAGGGTCCCATTTTACCCTTTGGGTACGGAACCATAAAAATCATATCAATAATATTAGCTAGTGAACCCCCCCACGCTTCGCTTTGGAATTTAGTGCCTTATAGTAGGTAACATTCGGAAATTGTCAGGCGTGATTCTTTAAACTGAGGTAGCTATTTTATTTATAAACCGACGGCAGACGTCGTCCTGCAACATACGAGTATATGTATTATTAAGTAGACGCCCTCGCTTCGCTTTCGGAGACTTGTTGCTCCGCTCCTTTTGGTCGTAGCGTGATATTATAGCCTTTAGCGTTCCTCTATAAATGGACCGTTCAAAACAAAAAGATTTTTTTCAAATCGGACCAGTAGTTCCTGAGATTAGCGCGTTCAAACGAACAAACAAAAAAACTTTTCCGCTTTATATTATTAGTATACATTGAACTAAACACTATTTGTTAGGTAAGTAAAGCTTGATAATAAATCTTATATCTTTAAGCGAGTAATTCTTGCCTATGTCGCAGGGATATGATAAAAACAGAGATTTGGTGAATTCCCTAAGCGTTTTGTTCAAGTCACGGAGGATGTTATCTAATATCTTTAAACGAGCAATTCTTGTATATTTATTTATTTATTTATTTATTTATTTATTTATTTATACCTATATATATAATCACGATCTCGGAAACGGCTGCAAAGATTTTCATGAAAGTTACAGATTAGGGGGTTTTCGGCTCAAGGAATCGATTTATCAAGGTCCCAGGTTCGAGAAAAGCTCGGTTCCCGTTTTTTCCCGATTCCCGATGTTTTAAAAACATCATACTGACGCCATCTATGAAACATTAGGATAACTTCTATGAGGTACGGTTTGTTTGTTTCAGTAGTAACTAGATGGCGCTCGAATATATTTTTGTTCGGCTAATAGATGGCGGAATTCCTCGTATTTCTTGCGATTCATACTAAATATAATTTTCAACCGAGCAAAGCTCGGTCAACCAGGTACTAACAACATAAAATCTAATGGCTGATATTTCATTTAAGTATGTTGTTATTTTAACATCCACCGTGACTTGATCAAATCGCTTAGGTAATTGACCAAATCTCTGTTTTTAACCGACTTCAAAAAGGAGGTTCTTAGTTTGACCTGTACATAGACGGACAGACACGAGTACCTACCTTTCGCAATAATATAATTTTAAATAATTTATGAATGGATTATAAATATAATAAATATAAAATATAATACACTTTTATGATTCTTTTAATTCTGCGAACTCTAGGAATCAGAGCGTATAAACAGCTCATTATGAACATTACAATGTGAATAGTAGTTTGTATGTGAGCGATTAGTTAGCGTCTTATCTTACGAACACACACACGTTGACGTGTTCAAACACTTTCATAATTCAGTTAATTGCACGGCACCGGCATCATGGAGGCTCTTTTGTGAGTATTCTGCAATAAAACTATTTAAAAAGTGTTTGTTTAACTTATAATGTTTGTATATAATTATGTGTTTGTGTCTGGGTAAATTGCAATTGGGGTTACAACTACTTTCTCTTTTCTTAGTGTGCGGACTTGAATTACATTTTGCTTTAGTTTCGATGTCAATGAAATATGATGACAAAGATTTTTATTCTAAGCCACTTCATAATTCATAACATAAGACCGCCCAATTCAATTGTATTTTTTGTATAAACTCATAATTTTTTACTGGGCGTGCAGATTTTGATGATATTTTAATATTCAAAATCTGGTGTTTGTCATGCGGCCCCACGTATATCTATGCACTAGCTTTTGCCCGCGGCTTCGCCTGCGTGGAATTCGTTTATATCGCGAACCGGGGAAGTGGGGAAGGGGGTACGTCATCAACTATCTTCCTGGGAAAATTAATCGAAATCGGTCAGGCGGGTTAGATTTTTCATACAAATTTCATCCCCTATTTCAAGCCTTTAAGGGTTGATTTTTGAAAAAAAAATTGCCTATGTGTGACTGGGTCTTCAACTATTTTCATTCCGAATTTCATTCAAATCGGACCGGTGGTTTAGCCGTGAAAACGTCACAGACAGACAGACAGACTTTCGCATTTATAATATTAGTATGGATTATTTGGTATAACTCAAAAACTACTCGTCAGAACTTTCTTGTACATTACCTTATTCATTGTGTGCAGTTTTTTTTTCAGACAACCCAAAAAAACTGCACACATTAACCAGCTCAAAATACAAAAAATAGTGTGGAATTGAGAACATTCTCTTTTTTTGAAGTCGATAAAAAATTTCAGCTTCATTAACCGGTTACACTTTTTAAGAGGCAACCATCTCAGTCCTCAAGGGTAGCAACGCATCTGTGACAGAATTAAGACGAGACTCTTGTGTTTAGTCCTGTGTCGGTCACAGTTGTCATGGACGGCAGCAGAAGGGTGGTGCTGCATGCTCGTTTGCTGCCATAATTCCATAAAAATAATAAATTATTTTTAGGTATAACTAATACGGACAGTCCTTGATAAAACATAAAATTTAAATATAGACTTCAAGGACAGGATTCGCGTTCAGAACGAGAGCGAACCGCGACCTTCAAAATAACCGGATTAAACCGGTGTCAGCCAGACCGAGTAAGGATAGGGTTGTGTGTTTTGAAGTTCACATTATAGTTTAATTTTATAACGATTACCCGACGAACTTCATTTATCTTTGCACTTATTATTATGTCATAGTTCTTATAGGTATTGTAAAATTCTCATGTCACAATATTAGTTACCTTACTCGTCCGAAGCGGCTTTACCGATTTTTACTAAATTTTATGTGCATATTCAGTAGGTCTGAGAATCGGCTACTATCTATTTTTCATACCCCTAAGTGATAAGGGTTGTTCACCCTTAATATTTTTAACCGACTTCAAAAAAGAAGGAGGTTCTCAATTCGACCGTATATATGCTTTTTTTATGTTTGTTCAGCGATTTTTTCGTCGTTTATGGGCCGATTTTGATAATTCTTTTTTTGTTGTAAAGTAGATATGCGCAGTGGGGTCTTTTTGAAAGGATCATCAGGATCTGATGATGGCATCTCGGAGAAATCGAGGGCAACTTTCGAAAATTGTATGGAAGACTAGTGTGTTTGTTCATGTTATCATAAATACATTAAAGCGCTACCATTTCAAGAAGGTCTGGAGTCGATCTGATGAAGCCGAAAGATAGTCGTGGGAAATCTTCAACGATTTACTGCAGTTATCTAGTGTTTGGGCTTGATTAATTTGTAGTGACGAGAACTTTACACATACATGTTGAATTGAGCACCATCTGGCGAGTAGTTTTAGAGTTATCTCTACTTATCAAGGTTGAAGTCGGTTATTTTTTTTTTGTAAAAAGCAATTATTTATGGCAAACAACGTTTGCCGGGTCAGCTACTAATTTTATAACGATTACCCGAAGAATTTCACTTATTTTCGCACTTATTATTAACTATGCCATTGTAACTAATAAAAACTAATCATAATCATCGTAGCCCATAATTGTGGAGACGGTTCTTCTCCCACAATGTTCGGTACAGACCATCGTCCACTATGCTGGCCAAGTGTGCCAATTTCACACACCTGTGAGAACATTATAAAGAACTTTCAGTTTTGCAGATTTCCACATGATGTTTGATAACTGAAACAAGAAAGAAATAATTCTGGTGTATGTTCATGAAGTGTGTTCCAAGCAGGATTCAAACTTGACGACCCGGATGGCGCAATGGTTAACACGCCGGATCGCTGTTCCGAGGGTCCTTGGTTCGATTTGACGGCAATTTGAATGATGAGTTTGAATTTCCGTTCTCGGTCTGGGTGTGTCTCCTTGTCTTGTGTGTTGTCCACGGCACTCACGACACAGGGAATCCTAGTGTGGGGCTATGAGTGTGTAGCGTTACTTATTTATTGTTTACAAAGATAATTCTAGGTTAATATTAGGTATATTCTTTCAACAGCACGCGACAGAGAGCAACTATGAGTCATGTCGTGACTGCTAAGAAATAAGACCGGAAAATAGTTTTTGTTACTACGAGGCTACATTTAAGAACTTCCGTCAAATCATGTTTTTATGTGCTAACCGTAAAATTTAAATATCCATCCATCCATCCATACGAGTCGTGAAGGTATTTTTGATTCTTACATTCAATTCTTTTTAAAATTAGAAATCAACAGACATGGCAACAAAAATTCTGGAAATAAAAGAAATGATATTTATTTTAAACTTAATAATAAAAAGAGAAACATCTATTTTTATTATTCACATTATTATAATTTAGGTACAGACAGATAGATACATGAAACATTTTATTTATTAATAGTTATCTCGCTAAATTATTTAGATTTACTTAAAGTTACTTGACAAAATGAAATATGAAAACAACTTTTTACGACAAATAGGAAAGCGACAACCCTAAGGTCCAGTTCCATCATTGTAAGATGTTAGTAATTATGAATGAATGTTTCGTCTGTGCTGTTGTCTGCAAACAAACTATGAGTCCAGGGTTCGATTTCCAGCAGGGAGAGACATTTATCTAACAAATAACTAAATGTCATAGGTGTTCATCATCATTATCATCTCTATCCATCATGGCCCACTATTGAACACGGGTTTTTTCTAAAGCCATAGTCCACCACGCTGGCCAAGTGCGGATTGGTGGACTTCACACACCTTTGAGTTTTGCGAACTCTCCGGCATGCAGGTTTCACATGCATATAACTCTCACCCTCTCTCTCATTAAAGTAACCAGATGTGACAACGACAGGGGAGGCGGTAAAAAATCAGGAAATTCGTGTAGCTACAACCCACTAATGGCCCACTACTGAGCACAGGTCTCTCCTCATTACTGAGGAGGCCTAGAATATACTTCACCACGCTGCTTCAATGCGGATTGGTGGAGGGGTAGTGGCCAACCCAGTGTCGAAAGTTTTCAAGCCGCCCGAAGGCCTCCGAAATGGCTTAACGACTGCTATCAATCGATAACAACCGAAATTCGTGTGATGTAATTTAAAGATGGCCCCTAGTGGAAAAAATCCTATTACCAATTATCATAATTAACATTTGGGCAGTAATTATGTATCTAGAACTATCAGAAATGTTCTAAACCCGCATCCAACAGATCTGTTACGACCTTGGACGTGTAGATCTTTTTCCTGCTGCGAAGATAATTAAGTCACAGTAAATCGTTTGTTTTGGAACGTTTACGCAATGTCTAGTGATTTTTTATCGAAGCAATAAGCACTTTGATGTCACGACCTCACGACAAAGCATAAATTTAATCACACTAACAAAATTTCTACACCACATACACTCGTTTCAAACGATGACAGTTCAAGTCGGCGTTTAGCAGCTGTCTATTAATTTGTGTCAAAAATACTCATGCGTACATCATAACAAAGTGCGAGGCCGCATTACGGTTTTTTTCACGCGGTTGTAAACCGCGGAACCGCGTAACCGCGCAAAGCGCACACACTACGAATAAAAACCGCGACCATAGAGATAAAAAGTATATAGACATGCTCCATTCCTAAACTTCATACGAACTTTGCCAAAACATGTAGCCATTTGACCTTACCAAAAAATTGCTTGTTATGTTACAGTTCTTGACAGTTATTGAAATTAACATTGAGATACTATGTACTAAAGTACCAATGGAAATTAACAATGAATGACAGTAATGGGGAATCAGATGAAAATTTTCATATCCATAATTATCATAGGCACACTTTCTTTGCATAATCTTTTATTTAGAAAACTATAAATTTTATGCATTAACTTATTTTTGTAAATTAATCAGCTATAAGTATTTGGATGCTTTAGCGACCATAATAGTAAGAGTTGTTTAATAAATACAAAACAGTGACAACTACTATACAAACAATGACTCAACATCATAGAAGACAGTTTATGTACGTAGGTACTCTATGGTTTCTGTCTTCTCGCTGACGCGACGTCAGAAGATTGACCCTAAAGTGCTCGCGCTATGAACATTTTGCCGTCCACGGCTGTGTGTATATATTAAACATGTATAGGAAAGGATGTCCATCCAAAAAATAGAAGGACCAAAAAAGGTTGCAATAGACACAAAGTTACTATGCAACGAACATTGTATGTTTATGTGGCAGGCAGGACTATTATGCTCAAGTACATAATATTTTAATATTATATCGTAGATATTGAAAATGTTTCATTTTGTTATTAAGTTATATAATTTAATTTTTAACGTAGTTTAAGGTAAACATTATGCTGAAAGTAAAAAAAGTGAAAGTAAAATAACTTATATTATATCCCACTAAGTACAAAACTATGTCATCTTATATATCCCAGTCCCACAGCTTATACATATATCCCACTAAGTACAAAACTATATCAGAAAGTACTAATGTAACTAATTACTTTCTGATAGTTTACGTTATAGTTTCTTCTTTTTGAAAGTTATTTAATTATAATTAGCAAAAAAATTATGTTTGAACATGGGCGACAAAATGCTCCCCACGCCATCATTCACGTTTCATGGAAAGGCGCGACTATTCTGGGGTTAATATTGTCATTGTCATGTCTGTTTTCTGTAAGCCAAAGATATAAAAATAATAAATATGACTACCATATTTTAGGCGCACGAGAAAGGGACATAGTTGGAATGCATAAACCACATACATGAAGTCGTAGTATTTTGTAGGCAGCAGCGAATGGTGCGCGTTACTTACATTTCAATTGTTTTTAGTAATTACGTCCTCAAAAATATAGAATATGGATTTCTGTGCCTTCAAAAAGTGTTTTAATAAATGAATAAACACAAATAAGTCCAAAGGAATCACATTTCCTAAGTAAATAAGTGAGTCATCAATTATTTTCACTATTTTTAAAACAGTACTTCTGTTAAAATGGTTAATGTGACAGAATTACGGTACGCAAAAGCGAGATACCAATATGTATTTTTTTTCTTTTTCTAATATAACAACCAAATTCAACTGCGCGCCAAGTTCATGCACATAGGAATAACGCGCAAATATTTATCGGGAGTGCAGGGCCTATTTAGTATTTTTAAATCCTTGACAGAAACCGCTCGCGGTTTCCGCGTCAATTTGTGTGCTCCAATATAGGGTAGAAGACCCAGTAGTCAGTCTTTAGAGGATTTCTTAATTTGGATCGCGTGTACTATTTTGGTAACCAATGTATTAATAAATCAGTTAACAGTTATCAATAATTCTCAACGTTTTAAGTGAAAATAAGAAAAATATTTAAACCAAAAAAAAGTAATTTTTCTCCAGTCATCAACCTGCAACATCCAGAACTCGGCCGCCTTATACCCACTGCTCAGCTTCTTACACGACAATCAGTCTCAAAGTGTAAACCAACCAAGACAATATAATACTAACGATTAATTAAAAATCATCATCAACATCCATTCGCCTTTCTGCGTCTACTGCTGGACATAGGCTTCCCATAAGTTGCGCCATTCTGACAGTTTTTTAGGTCGTCATACCCTTCCTACGAGACCACTGTAGGTCCTTTGTCCAAGACATTATTATTCGACATAAAAGGCAGAAAAGGCCGACTACTGGTACAAGTACCTAGGCAAACCGCGAACAAATCTGTAAAAAATCACGGTTTTAAAATCAGTCGCGGGAGGAAACCGCATATGCGGCCGCTTGCTTATGTTCCCTTGAGTTACAAAATTAGCGGTTAACTGTCAAACCGCAAAACCGCCCGAACCGCATACACTATCAGTCGCGGGAGAGCACCGCAAGTGCGGCCGCTTGTATGGCTTTCCTTGAATCACAGAATTACGCGGTTAGAAACCGCGGCGGTTTAGCCGTAATGCGGCCTCGGCCTTATGGTTGATTCCGTAGTTTCGTGCAAAAAGCACTTTCAGGCCTCCCACTCAAATGTATTGTTAATTATTCATAACACAAAAATTTGTAAATTAATAACTTTACAAAGGCCTTCCTTTATATTACAGAGTTATTGAGTAGTTATTTATTCGGAATATTAAAAAACTGTCTAAAAATTCATCACCATTCTGCTTCTAAGCACGGACCTGTCTAATCAACATACTCGTACTATTAACTTACGTTCTATTCAAAGAACCGTTATAATTTGTATATCATGCTAAAGCTTAACTTCTGAGCTTTTAATTAAATAGTTTCATGAATTAATTTATACAGTATTAACATTAAAGAACCTTCATTTTCAAATTGTTACAAAAAAGTTTCTCCATCCATGGTTCCATGTTTTTGAATAATCTCGATATTAGTTATATACATTAAACATTGATATTTTGTGAATTATAAATCATATTTTCCTACTAGCAATGGCAAAGGAGTCAACGAAAGCCGATGGTATAATTATGTTGTTTCGCCCATTCTATAACACCATTATAGTTACTATACAAAATATACAATGCATTGTGACGTAGTAATCGGTGGGATTTAAACAACCTTCAGTAGATGCATGTGAAGCACGGAATATTAATGAATGTGGCTATTGATGGCATTTAATGGGAAACAAATGGCCTAGTTATGTCTGTCTCTGCTCGGTGAAGCGTTCCATAGTGTGGGAGTAATATAAATTATCTCAGATTCTTAAATATTTAAAAATCAATATTTTTAAACACACTGAAATAAAGCTGTTAAATACAATAATATTATCATTATAATTTGTTCTGTTAATTGAATTTATCGAAGTCCGTTTTTTAATCGTTCAAAAATCAACAAAATAATTATCTCAAAATATAAAAAAATATTCATTTATCAATTTAGTGGCTATTAACACAAAAAAATGTGCTTACTAAAATTAAGTTGAAATCTTACAAATAACGCAATCTAAATATAAATCGGGCACTTCACGAACTGCCAAATCATTCACTCAGTCGGCCACTGAATGGATTCGTCCGCGCGCCTCAGTTCAGTCACTCGGCAGCGACCGGCGAGTTGTGTGTAAACATTGAGTGAGTATTTATTTGTTTATTTTATGTTTACACGGACAATTTATGTTTATTGACATTTATTTAGATTTCGTTTATTTGTTATTGAAGAGATAATTGTGTTGTTATCTGTTTCAAATTCGAATCTTAAATGTTTTCTTGTATCGTATTGTTGACTGTTCCAAATTCAAATTTTGTTCCAATTTTAAATGTTTTGTAGACAATGTTAACCGAAAACTTGTGTAAACTGTCCCAGCGTTGTATCTTATGGTATTGTGTTGTATCTGCAAATGAATACAAGAGAATATTACATTTTGGTCTCTACAAAAAAAAAACTACAAATATAATAAAAATTTAAAGAAGTCTTCATACTTAAAAGCAGATTTTTCAACAATTTTCGGTTATTCTTTCAGCCTTAATAGATAATTATTCATTTAAATTTTGAATTAAAAATCTATTAATGTAACTAAATATATAGAGCTCCCATAAACTAAAATAAAGTTTTTAATTGTAGCGGTGATAGCCTAGTGGTTAAGAATTCGGCCTACTATTTGGAGGGTCCGGGTTCGAATCACAGGGCTCGCACCTCTGACTTTCGGAGTTGTGTGTTTTAAGCATTTAAATTAATGTCACTTGCTACAAACGGTGAAGGAAAACATCGTGAGGAAACCTGCATGCCGGAGAGTTCGCGAAACTCAAATGTGTGTGAAGTCCGCCAATCCGCACTTGGCCAGCGTGGTGGAATAGGGCCTTAACCTTCTCAATCTGAGAAGAGACCCGTGCTCAGTAGTGGGCCATGATGGGTTGAGATGATGATGATGATGATGATGAATATTTTTTGCTGTTAATAATGTTTTTCACTTTGGAACGAAACTCTTATGAAAGTGTCCAATTTGAATTTATCCGGTTAATACTATACAAATACTGTTATTTATATTTACCAGTACCAAATACTACAATCAAAGTTCATACCACTCTAAGGCACAGAATCCGTGTACGGTGCCAACTCACACTTGGTCGATGTTTGGATTTTATTCGTTCCAAACATAAAACATGTTCAAGTGTCCATAGGACACTTGGTTGGAACTAAAGTTTTAATCATAGAGATAGGAATATATAGTCCTTTATAGATCAACTAGCGAACCGCCCTCGCTTCGCTTCGGGTCCCGTAAGTATCAACCGCGTAGGTCCCGCTCCCGTAGGAATTTCGGGAAGATAATAAACTATCACCAAAATTAATTCAGGTTAAATTAAATTAAACTTACAAATAAAGCTTACGACAAAATAATAGCAAAGTAGCAAAGGATCACAGCAAGATTAATTCAGATTAAACTTGGAATCGCGGCAAGTTTCGTATGGCAGTGGGTTCGACCAAATTTGATTACCATAAAAACGGTTCTAGTGTGTTAATCTTAAAAGATAGACATATACTGTCGTGGACATTTTTTTAGATCATTTCAAGAGGAATAATTCTTTCATACATATATTTTTGGTATCTTGAATCGTTTTCGCAACGCATGCAATTCGTTGCATCGCCCTCGAGAATGAATAATTTTCCCCGTTTTTTCCACGTTTTCCATTATTTCTTCGCTCCTAATTGTTGTAGCGTGATGTTATATAGCCTAAAGCCTTCCTCGATAAAAGGTCTATTCAACACAAAAAAAAAATTTCAATTCGAACCAGTAGTTCCTGAGATTAGCGCGTTCAACCAAACAAACAAACTCTTCAGCTTTATAATATTAGTATAGATGGTTTTAATCATCAATGGTTTTAATCATTGATCTATAAAGGACTATGGATTAGACACTAAAGCAAAAATAGCGTGCCTGACCACGTGACAGGAACTGCCTGTCAAAATTTTAGTGAAACAAGATGGCCGATTCTACTAGTGTTGTGCGCACTACGTGGACGGAAACTATCGATATTTAGTTTAATGACTTACGATATAACAGCAATAATACATGTCGTTCGTCTTCTCAGCGATATTAACATTAATTTTGATACCTACTGCGATGAACTTGTCATGTCATATCAACCAAAAATATTTTGTAAAAACCAGCTATCATGATGATCTGCTAAACAACAAACGAGGACACAACGACTGCTCCCCCTTTTTAGATGATCTCAGCGATAGTATTTTAAACTCTGCCAGTTAATTAGGTACCACCCTCTTGCTTAACACAGCCGCCAAACTATTTGTCTTGTTCCAGTTAGGAAATTTAGGTAGTTAAGGCCTTTATTTATTATATGCATAATGTAAAATTATCAAAACAGAGTTCCATAACCGAAGTTTAACCATCGACAGCAAAATACTTATATCTCTATTTGGCTGTATTGTATATAACTAGGTCCAAATACAGGCTTGAAGTTATGTTAAGTTTTATATCCAATATTAAAATTCAATCCTTTTACCACCAAAAACCAGTCCGCCTACTCCTAAACAATGCCACTTTTACTGATTCTGAATGTACCCGCTGAATCCAGAAAAATCGCGATAGATACTTACATAAATAAATAAGTCATAATTATGTACCACTACGATGAATTTAATTTTAGAGTTTATTCAATAAAAGATAAGGGTGAAGATAGTACTGCTGTGTGATATGACTAACAATTTTCATCTGATCACCCAAGATTGTGTTATAACCCTTAGTGCATTAATATTGTGAAAATGGGACCGAAATGTAAATAAAAAACATGTGTCTATGTACACAAATTTTAATTTATTTGTTTAAGGCTAACCCTATAATGTACAGCATAATTACAAAAATACAAATAAAAGTATTACAGCATATTTATTAATTGGGCACAAAAAGCGATCGTATCGCTAACTAGCGAATTCTTCAAGAGAAGCTTCGGGCAGATAAGATTACAGAGGAATAATTATAATTACTTTTTACAAAAGAAAGACTTCAACATCGACAAGCAGACATTAAATAAGGGGCCACTTGAAATTCCAAATCTTTGTGATAAAAAATATAATTATGATAATTATGCTACCTCTGAGAAGTTAACAGAATCATTCTGTCATATTAATTTAAATTCCTTACTAAAAACATTGAAATTTCAAGGGTTCAATAATTACTAAACGGTGCCGCGGTGGCCAACTTCCCCTCAGTTTAGGGTTCGTGTACTCTATTAACTTAGTTCAATTAAATAACATACAGACCTAATTTTAAACTTGTATGAGACTCTCTTGTTCTATAAAAAGTAAGAAAAGCTCACCAAAATAGAAGGAACAGCGCCGTCGTGTAACCTTACCACATTAAGCGTTCTGTTGAAACTTGCTTCAACAAAATGTAAAGAACACACAAACAAATTTTTAAGGCCCGGGTTTATGTTTTCTGGGCCAATTATTTCTATTGATATGATATGATGATTAAAACCATGTATTCCTATCTCTATGGTTTTAATCTTGCACTTTGACTATGACACGAACGTCTGACATACCTCACGGGGCTTAGTACGAGTTTTAACTGACATAACGCGCTCGCTACGTAACTCCGAGTTATCTAAAATTTGTATGGAATCGGAACAGAGCCACCTAGCGGGACGTAAATGGCTCAGCATGATCCCATACAAATTTTAGCTAACTCGCAGTTACGTAGCGAGCGCGTTATGTCACGTAAAACTCGTACTAAGCCCCCTGACCGCTGTCATAACTGACCTGACAGCTGGCACCTTATTGGCTGCAAGCTGCAATTAATAAAACAAAGTGACCAATAAACGCATCTTGGCTAAGGCAACAGCAGACATTCCAAATTTCGTCACAATAAAATTTTACACTTTTCATTTTCTAGCTTATATAAATTCGTTCCAAAAATACAAAACAAGTATAGATCATTCTCCTTTATAATTAATTTTAGTGTAGATAAATTTATATTTACCATTTTAAAAATCGGCTGGAAAAGACGAAAATACGATTAAAATAAAAACCCCACCCTTCGGTGATATTCGAAAAATAGCGAAAGCTGAAGGTCAACTGTGTGTCGCTCAGGGGTAATGTACTTCACCCATAGCGATGATGTCATGGGGTGCGTCTAAGGGTGCCATTTTATTAGGGTTCCGTACCCAAAGGGTAAAACGGGACCCTATTACTGAGACTTCGCTGTCCATCCGTCCGTCCGTCCGTCCGTCTGTCACCAGGCTGTATCTCATGAACCGTAATAGTTACTCAGTTGAAATTTTCACATGATGTATTTCTGTTGCCGCTACAACAACAAATACTAAAAAACAGAATAAAATAAATATTTAAGTATTTAAGTGTATTTAAGTGTACAGAATAAAATAAATATTTAAGTATTTAAGTGTGAAATATTTAATTTTAAGTGAGTCTTTCATACAAGAGACCAGATTTTTTTGGCGTTTTACACATTATGGTACGGAACCCTTCGTGCGCGAGTCCGACTCGCACTTGGCCGGTTTTTATTGATTTGCGTTCTATTGTCTTCGCTACATTAGACTCACATTCAGGGAAGGCGAAATGTAAAAGGGTATGAAAGTTCATATCTTTACATAGTATAAAACAGAGTCGTCCTCCGCCTTACTGTCTGTGCCTCTCCAAGTCTTCTTCTAAACCACGCTTTTAATAGTTTTTACCATTAGGTAGAGTAGGTATTCCTCAAGAAAGATTTTCACAAATAGTTTATGTAGGTACCTACATTCTCATGTAATTTTCCTGATAAATACGGGGCCAGGCATGGGTTATGTACCTACATATATTCCCCATTTAACATTATCTAAATAGAACATCGCACAGCCGTAACTACTGAACGCAAAAAGCTAAAAGCGGACAGAAGCTAGTTAGGGTTTGGGTACGGAACCCAAAGGGTAAAACGGGACCCTATTACTGAGACTTCGCTGTCCGTCCGTCCGTCCGTCCGTCCGTCTGTCCGTCCGTCCGTCCGTCACCAGGCTGTATCTTATGAACCGTAATAATTACACAGTTGAAATTTTCACAGATGATGTATTTCTGTTGCCGCTACAACAACAAATACTAAAACACTGAATAAAATAAATATTTAAGTCGAAATATGGCTTCGACGCTTCAGCGATAAATTAGTTACCTTTCGGTCCAAGAGATGGCGTTGCTTGTGGCTACAAAAAACTAAAGTAAATATTTAAGTGAGGCTTTCATACAACAGACCAGATTTTTTTGGCGTTTTTATACATTATGGTACGGAACCCTTCGTGCGCGAGTCCAACTCGCACTTGGCCGATTTTATTATTAGTATACATTGAACTAAACACTATTTGTTAGGTAAGTAAAGCTTGATAATAAATCTTATATCTTTAAAAAAGCGAGTAATTCTTGCCTATGTCGCAGGGATATGATAAAAATAGAGATTTGGTGAATTCCCTAAGCGTTTTGTTCAAGTCACGGAGGATGTTATAACAACATAAAATCTAATGGCTGATATTTCATTAAAGTATGTTGTTATTTTAACATCCTCCGTGACTTGATCAAATCGCTTAGGTAATTGACCAAATCTCTGTTTTTAAAAACTCATCGTTCAAATTCCGCCTCGCTGGGAATCGAACCCAGGGCCCTAAGAACAGCCATGACACATGTGACCAAAACAGAAAAAGTCCAGTTAAGTATATAATCAGAGTGTGCGTGTGAATACGCCACCAATGAATGACTCAGTGATATTCCAAGCTGTCAAAACTGTGCCAATTCGTGCAATGTACAGTAAGTTCATTTTAACTCGGCTGATGTGAACATAGCTACGAGTGGCTATGCAGATGTCGATTTTAAGGCCAACATGGTGGTAGGAGGCGGGGAGTGCGGGCGGTAGGATAGTTAGCCAATACCATGGACGTAAATATGTATGTCCATGGCCAATACAATGTAGCGCATCACAAAACACTGTCATGGCCGCCATGTTTTGATTGGTCAGTTACTGTCCTACGTAAACATCTCGGAAAACGAAGTTCACATCAGCCGAGTCAAAATGAACTTACTGTAAAAAGATTCGCGCGCATTTGAGCATCGCAGTGAGCGCGGTAAAAAAACATTGGTTAGTTCTTCAGTACCTATTCTAGACCAACCGAATACAGAAATAAGGTTCTAAAGTGAACTAACATGTCACTATTTGGCGCGGAACTGTAAAGTAGGTATCTATCGCAAACAATAGCTATTGCTTATCGGTGATATGGTTCAATGGGGATACCACTCACATGACCTTGGGAGTATCGATACAAAACTAAACGCAGTACCACATACGTTTAAATTAGAGTGAAACGATGGGTAAAGTACATTTGACCGATTTTTATACAAAACTAGCTTCCGCCCGCAGGCTTCGCCCGCGTGGAATTCGTTTAAACTTCACCCCCTATTTCACCCCCTTCGGGGTGGAATTTCCAAAAATGCTCTCTTAGTGCTCTCCTACACTCCCCAAGGAACATACATGCAATTTCAGCTTCTTCCGTTCAGTAGTTTCGGCTGTGCGTTGTCTGTCAGTCATTCACTCAGTAACGCAAGAGTTTTATCTATACTAATACTAATACTAATATACTAATAACATTATAAAGCTAAAGAGTTTGTTTGTTTGGTTGAACGCGCTAATCTCAGGAACTACTGGTTCGAATTGAAATTTTTTTTTGTGTTGAATAGACCTTTTATCGAGGAAGGCTTTAGGCTATATAACATCACGCTGCAACAATTAGGAGCGAAGAAATAATGGAAAATGTGAAAAAAATGTGGAAATAATGGAAAATGTGAAAAAATACCAAAAATATATGTATGAAAGAATTATTCCTCTTGAAATGATCTAAAATAATGTCCACGACAGTATATGTCTATCTTTTAAGATTAACACACTAGAACCGTTTTTATGGTAATCAAATTTGGTCGAACCCACTGCCATACCAAACTTGCCGCGTTTCCAAGTTTAATCTGAATTAATCTTGCTGTGATCCTTTGCTACTTTGCTATTATTTTGTCGTAAGCTTTATTTCTAAGTTTAATTTAATTTAACCTGAATTAATTTTGGTGATAGTTTATTATCTTCCCGAAATTCCTACGGGAGCGGGACCTACGCGGTTGATACTTACGGGTCCCGAAGCGAAGCGAGGGCGGTTCGCTAGTATTTATATAGATTGAATTCATAACTTTACCCCCTTAGGGTGTAATATGATAAAACCCCTTCTAAGCAAACGACCTCCCTGAAAAATTTCATGTATAAACGTCAAACGATTTTCGGTATCTTGTGATGAGAGAATGACCTTTCGCTTTATCTTTACATGACCTTTAACAAGTACTCAGAGAATGAGGGTCGCCGTTTTTGTGCTCACCAGCTGGCGCCTCCGTCGAGGTGAGGTCTTGCTGTCAAAGCCCGAACAGTGACAAATGAAATTCAGACCATTCAGACAAGCGAAAAGTGACAGACAGACCTCCCTTCTCACTAGCGCCTCTAGCGGAAAATTCACACGCGGTTACCCTCATTAGGCTACAACCCATAATGACCCCCTACTGAGCTCGGGTCTCTCCTCTTTATTCAGGAGACCTAGAGCTTACTCTATTTCTTGATATTATTTCCAAAGTGTCAACCCTACCGATTTATCTCAAGAGTGTCCGTTTCGCTCTTGACCAATTTAAACATAACAATAGCATACAATTAAGTAGGTACTCTACAAACAGATTATCTTGTTTGTTTGATAACATATAAATTATTATATATGTATGATAACATCGACAACTTATTTAATGTTGAATTGACAGGATATAATTGGTACTTTAGTTATTGCTTGAATAGGAAACCTTGCAGCTAAGTTTTAGCGCCAGAGTACCTACAGTTACAGTAGCACAAAAGTAAACGAAATTTTTGACAATGTATAAAAGAAAAGTTTAATATATGAAATAATAATATAAAAATTAAATTAAAAATTTAAAAAACCCCCGACACAAACATTTAAAAAGTAAAAAATAATATCTCTAAAAATAATACGTCGCGTTGGGGGACCGCTCCTAACTACTCATTATCTACGATTTCATGCCTA
Source organism: Hesperia comma (assembly GCA_905404135.1). Classification (NCBI taxonomy): domain Eukaryota; kingdom Metazoa; phylum Arthropoda; class Insecta; order Lepidoptera; family Hesperiidae; genus Hesperia; species Hesperia comma. The sequence goes on from FR990039.1 coordinate 2,463,988, forward strand.
CCTACTTAGTCCCCAAGTACCTACTTAGTACACAAGACTTATCATATTTTATCAATATTTTTTTGTGTTAAAGTTAGAAGTAAATGGAGCGGTCCCCCAACGCGACGTATTATTTTTAGAGATATTATTTTTTACTTTTTAAATGTTTGTGTCGGGGGTTTTTTAAATTTTTAATTTAATTTTTATTTTATACTTTTTGTAGGTAAGAATATTCTCGATTAAGTCATAAATATTCTCTTACTGTGCCCTTTCATTTGAGACCCCACACGAGTATACTTGCATACATTCGGCTATTCTTCCCCGCTTTTACCCCCCATAACTTTTAAACGGCGCAACCGATTTTCATAAAACATATTTTAAAATATGCGCCCGTAAGTTCCCTTTAATACAAAAAAAACTAAATTGAAATCGCTTCATCCGTTTGGGAGCTATGATGCCACAAAGAGACAGAATGAAAATTCTTCCCCCCTTTCAGCCCCAATAACTTTTAAACGGCTCAACCGATTTTCATCAAACATATCTAAAAATACGCGCCCGTAAGTCCCCTTTAATACAAAGAAAACTAAATTGAAATCGCTTCATCCGTTCGGGAGCTATGACGCCACAAAGAGACAGAATGAAAATTCTTCCCCCCTTTCAGCCCCAATAACTTTTAAACGGCTCAACCGATTTTCATCAAACATATCTAAAAACACGCGCCCGTAAGTCCCCTTTAATACAAAGAAAACTAAATTGAAATCGCTTCATCCGTTCGGGAGCTATGATGCCACAGACAGACAGACAGACACACAGACACACACACACACAGACACGTCAAACTTATAACACCCCTCTTTTTGCGTCGGGGGTTAAAAATTAACTTGATAGTAAGTAGATAACTTACAGACAGTTTTGATTTTGACGTGACAACGTTACGTTTTATAAATCGATATACGGCTGCACGCACGAAAAACATGACGTCTATGCTTCGTTATCTGACGTCATGAGGCGTCCATGAAGCGAGAGGGCGGAACGAGCAACAAAGAAGCACAATCGGCCTTTGTCAATGTAACTCTGACGTTTTGCTTTTGCTTTTTATCGAAATTATTTATAACCAGCCAGGTTTGTTTTGACTTGTTTGTGGCACATTGACATGACATAATATGCACAGACTAGCTAAAGGTTAATGTTTCGTTATACGGTATGCAACGACTAGTCTTTTTGGTAAAATATTTAATAAAGGTTTTTAACTGCAATATAACAGTAAATAAATTATAACTAAGTATTCAAAGATAGTTTAAGATGACTATTAGTGATTATGCTACCATTCCATCAGTATTTTCTTAAGACGTTGTCACGTTCAACTATCGTCAGTAAACCGACTTTACAGACAACCATTTATTTTGGTAGAGAGTTGGTAGTGGAATTTATTACCAATCTAACTAGTTGAGACCGGTAAAATCAACCGTGAAATGTAGATGTAAGTATGTCGGCTACATATAAAAGTGTTCGGTGACTTTTTAACATTTTAAAAACCTTTATGCCAAGTGTTCGGTGACTTTTTAACATTTTAAAAACCTTTATGCCATAATTTTGTTTACTGTCTGTGCCGATGGCGCCATCTACGAGCTTTGCGTAATATTCCTTAACTTAACGAAAGTCATATTTCCATTTTTCCAGAAATATGCCTGAAGTTCACCCTGCGTTTGTCAACTCGGGTAAGAAGCAGGGAATCGAAATATGGAGAATTGAGGTGAGTTACTGGGCCCATGATAATGCAATGTTAATATTAAACATGGCCAAATTACACGCTCAGAATAGGCTTCTCTTCTCAAGTTAACTCCTCAATGGTTAACGGCAAGTGACTACATTTGATTGCTTTGCATTTATATACTTCAGATAGCTTTAAACATGGGTATTTTAGTTTTTCTAATAATAAATTATTACAATTTTCTTCTTCTTTGGTTTATAATAATGTTATTAATAGGTAATATACATCAATAAAATGTTAAATTATAACTTCGTTTCAACGACTCACATTTTTATTGGTATCCTTGTTATATGAGTGAACGTGCAAACAAATATGCAATTATTTTTTCACCTCATAATCATCAAAATTAATTATGCTTATCGATTTATTTCAATTAAAATATTCGTTACTTTTAATAACGATTGTAGGTTAATCAATAAATTAATTGGTTTTTACAATAATAATGCCCCAAATTGTGGTTTGTTGTACCTATTCATTTTAAAAGTGATGCGGAACGCTACAAGTGCATCGGACTCGCACCTGACCGTTTTTTGGCTTTGTTCTAAGTTTATTATCAGTAAAACTGTCGTATTACATCATCCCATGGTGTTGGCGCGGCGCCATCGTCTAATATTAACAGTGTTATGGGGTATCAGTATGATGAAGAATCAAGACGGCTATAAATTAATGCTCAAGACTCGCTGACAGGCAAAGGAGGATGGGCGTTTTGGTACCCATGTCCAATCAAAATGACTTTACTGTCGTTTGATAGGTCTTTCCAAGAGTACAAAAAATGACTATGGCGACAAACCCGTACAAATTGTCCGTTTTGAAATATAGCCTTTAGAAGACACGAAATATTTAGTTCGAATTAGAATTTAAGAAATCATATCTTTGGCATAGTTGCATATAAGTATTTTGAGCTTATTCAATTAACAAATAGAAATCATCATCATCATCACCATCTCAACCCATCATGGCCCACTATTGAGCACGGATGACTACTGACAGGACTCGCAGAATAAAAAGGTTAAGGCCATATTCCACCACGCTGGCCAAGTGCGGATTGGCGGACTTCACACACCTCTGAATTTTGCGATCTCTCCGGCATGCAGGTTTCCTCACGATGTTTTCCTTCACCGTTTGTAGCAAAAGCATTAAAATGCTTAAAACGCATATAATTCGACAACATTTACTATGCCTAAATGTAAATCCTAATATACATCAAATGAACGGTGGTAAAAGCCCGAAAAAATTGACACTTTATTGATATTTCGATGGGTCCTATGTATATGGGCCAAACTAGCAATTTGGCGATTTTGGCTTTTTTGTGGGTAACGCATCTTATCGATATAATGAATCATGTGAGCTATTAAAAAAAAAAGATTTCAGCATAGAAACACGATTTTTTATTACGGTATAACGGCATATGTAACATGATTTTAAACGTATAAGTTCCTAAGCGTAGTTAGAGATTTATACGCGGGGAGTTTCCCGCGCGTTTGTTTATAGTTTGGAACCTTAGAATAATAACGCGTTATTATTCTAAGTTTGGAACAATCAGCCAATTTGACACTTGTACGTTGAACGGAGCATCGGCCGCACTGTGATGAATAAAGATGAATACGAAATGTAATTGTTGTGTTTTTGGGTTACAATTTAGTTTAATAAGTAAAAATGACATCTAATTATTACGCTAAGATGTCTAGATGTCGGAATTTTGTGAATTTGGCTTTGGGAAATGAAAACAACAATTAAAACGAAGATTTTATATTATATTCTAATTAATGAATTATCAATTACTTCAATCGTTTATTGATTTTATAGATAAAAAATTAAAAAAATATATACATTATGCTAATTAGCGTAGGTAATACGCGTATAATGGCCAACATGGTAGATCGGCCCTTTTAGGGTGTTTTCAAAAAAAAATAATTTTAACAAAAACTAACGTAGAAGGGCCAATGTGACATTTAAAAAAACCAGATAAATGTATATATAAAATACTACAGTGTAAATGAGGGAAATAGTTTTCTTAGCAAATAAGCAAAGATTCGGGAACTTCGGTTTTATCAATTTAAAGTTATAGTAAATTGAAACTTTGGAAGCCTCTCCTGTAAAGTTTTAATTTTACATTTTGGCCCATATACATAGGACCCATCGATTTCGGACAATTAAGTATCAACTCGTGTAGGTGAATCTTACGATTGAATGGTAAATTTTTTTTTTTTTTTTATGGAATTAAGATAGCAAACGAGCATGCAGTACCACCCTTCCCCTGCCGCCCATAACAACTGTGACCGACCTAGAACTAGACTCAAAGGGACTAGGATGGTTAGTCCAGTTAGTAGATGGTGTTAGAATATTAGTTGGTTAGTTTGTTAATAAGTGCGAGGACAGGGTATGTTAGTGATAATTAGTCCTGTTAGTTAATGTTAGTAATAGTTCAATTAGTTATTGTTAGTATGAGTCTTGTTCCAATTCGGTCACAGATGCGTTGCTACCCCTGAGGTCTGAGATGGTCGCCTCTAAAAAAGTGAAACCGGCTCCACAAACCTTCCTATCCGGAACACAATTGCTCTTAAAAACAATTATTATGACGGTAGGAATGGTACTGAGTACCTTGGCGGGCGGTGGTCCTACCCCGGGCGAACTCTAGGCTCTAGAATTGACCGGTAAATCTTAGGAGTCACCGTGGTTTGGGCTTTTACAGTAACATATACGAGTATATACCTATAGAATAAACGATAAAACTTATTTCGGATGGCTTTATTTATACTGATAATTAAAAATATTTTCAAGTAAGATTGCTACGATCGGACAATGAACCGGGACAAGCGTCATAGTTATTCACAATCTACACAAAAATACCTATCCAACGATGTATCACTTACTCCGATTGGTGCCGGTACCAGATTCCATACATTTGTGCCCATCCTCCTTTAAACCTTATTGCTTTATAAAAAAGGATTACTTCACATTGACACATTCAGACTTACTGATGACCAAAATTAAATCGTGTAGTATTTTGTTGAAGAGTTATTTTTACATTGACACTTATTAAAATTTATTTTCTTTGATAAATGTAACACAGAATATCAAGGTACATACACATTAATATCACAGTCTAATAAAATATCATTACCTCGGTAATGTGCGATTCGAACTTACACACTTAGGGTTCCGTACTATAATAAGCAATATTAACTTTGATTATTTGGGCAGTAACAAGATAGAATTAAAAACACATTTTAACACACCTTGAACAACAAGACATGTGAACCTTTCAAACTAATTTTCACCGACTAACTACAAGAAGTCTGATTATTTTGAAAAATTGCACAGAGGTCAAGGGCCGATAACAATGCAATGTCAAATCTTTTTACCTATCACTTAATCGTGAGTACTAACCATCCGTGTGTTAGTGATAGTTAGTAGGTACTCACGATTTTGAATTGCTCTACGGGTATTTCGATCCAGTTGCGATCAGTCAGTGAGTACCGGTGTGCATTTAAAAAGTTAACTGTTTTCGATGATATAAGTTTTAAACCTAGGTATAACATCATAATGTTCCCTATCTGTGGTGTGGTCCGACTCACGCTTGATGGTTTTATTTTTAACTTTACTGTTGACGATACATAAAATCGTAGTAAAACTGAGCAGCGTGTATTTAGTAGACACATGATTCACAAGACACTGCCGCCAAAATGATTCAATACATTGTCACAGATAATTTTAATTCGATTCCTAGAAACTATTATTCGATGGAAAATCGTGTGTACTTAAACCCCGACGCAAAAAGAGGGGTGTTATAAGATTTACCTGGTATCTGTTTCAAGCACAGTAAGTTATTCAACAAATTGACCGATTTCAAAGCGATTGTTTTTCATTCAAAAGCATTGAGATACTAAGTACTAAAGTACCAAAATCCAGTTTCTTTACGGTGGTTCTTAGCTATGTTTGGTAGAAATCGGTTCGGCAGTTTGAACAAAATCAGCTCTTTACCAAAATCATTTAAGGCATTTTTGGTATAAAAAAAAAGAATTGCGTGTACTTATGTACGCACGTAAGAAGTTATACTTCTTTGGCATCATTATTAATAAATATTCAACGTTAATAATTTAATAATATTTAGTATTAATTATACTAAAACAACGACATCTATTTTTACATCATACGAAGTACGCAAGCAAGACCGCCGCATAGCACCCTAAGATCAATATAGCCATCTAGTGTCATTTTCAGAAACTTTCAAAATTTTTAGGCTCCTAACGCCATCTATCGGTGTGCACGTTGCAACTTTACATTTCAGAAACTTTCAAAATTTTTAGGCTCCTAACGCCATCTATCGGTGTGCACGTTGCAACTTTACATTGACAAAGGCCAATAGGCCAATGAGTATGAGTGGTTAGCCGGCAACTTCATACTGCTGCGCGCGCATCGCAAAACGAACTTCATGCTGTTAAATTTAGGTGTCGATGTGCGCAAATTCACCCTCATCATTTTTCTCCATCGCGCCAAAAGAAGTATAACTTCAATAATTTCCTGTCAGCGCCATCTAGATATTGTGTAGTGAACAATTAAAATAGTCCATTTGAAAGCTAATTGACTAAGGAGGAGGCTTTTGTTGTTTTTCAAATATTAATACAAATCAAACACTACAAAAACCGTAAGTCCAGAAACTAACCTAACAACAAACAAACAAATGTTTTCTTCCTATTATTATCAGCACACATTACTCTATGTTGACGCTCAATCTGAATCTCGTGCCAAAATCCCTGAAATGCTCGTTATTTTCTTTTAAAACCATCATGAAAAACATTTTTAATCTGTGATAAATGCACTTAACATTTTGTAGAGTGAGTTATTGCCGAGGACTTAAATAAACTTCGGAATTATGTAGGCGTGTATGATATTATATGAAAGAAACCGTCGTAAAACGTTTTAGAAATCATTGTCAAGGTTAAAATAATTTTGGAATGAGTAGAACCAGAAATATTGCGGATCTGTCGATTTATTTGAATACTAACTGACCCGTCGGACGTCGCCCTGCAACATAATATTATTAAGTAGAACACTTTGTCGGGGGTAGGTAGCTCTCGTGGAATTGTACCTAGGTACTTTAAAATATGTAGATAATTTTAAAATCAACTGTTCTAATCATACCACTTATGAATACTTGTTTAACTACTAATATGAAGAAAGAAAGTGCCCGTGTGTGTGTGTGTGTTGTACGCCAACTCTTTATTGTACGCCAGTAAAAAACAATAGAACTAAACATAATTTAATTTATTTGATTTAAAACGCAAGAAGCGAATGAAACTAATGAATCCAATATTTCAGGATTTCGAGCCTGTTCCAGTCCCACCCAACCAGTATGGCAACTTCTACAGCGGAGATTCTTACATCGTACTTAAGGTAAATATATTTTTAACTGGCGACGATAAAAAGAGAAGGTTCTCAATTTTACGGTATGTATTTTGATGTGATGACATCTTATAAATCGGTGAACTGCTGCATGCACGAAAAAGCATGACTCATTGTCACTTTCCGCCATAGGGCTACAATAGACGTCCGATTTTTCTCTCCGATAGTCGGTTCCGACAGTCTGATCAGACAATCGGAAGGCACTCGTGCCATACATTTTGTTTGAATACAATACACGTCCGATTCGCTAGTCGTCCGATTCTACTGTCTGAATTTGTCTGATCAGATTATCGGAACCGACTATAGGAGAGAAAAATCGGACGTCTATTGTAGCCCTTAGTCGAGAGTGCGAACAAGAGCGCGAAGCAAACGATAAGGAAGAATGATCGAGCTGAGTTTTTGGCTTGAGACGCATCTCTCCCTCTTGCACTCCAAACTGTTGAACACCAAATTGAATTAATTTCATAAAAGTATGCAATTTTTATTAATGTTTTTTTATGACGTTATGTAAAATTATCTTTGGCATTGGTTATTTACAGACAACCAGTTTTTTCCGTGTCCGGACTTAAAACTTTGAGATGGTAACCCTATTGCTACCATCTGTTTTACATTAAGAATCCATCTCAGTAATAAACGTAGTTTATAACACTAATATAAAACATTCATCTTGAAAATTATAACGTGCGAGTTGTAAATAAAACTCAAGTGTGTATTTAATGTAATGGTTGGAGTTGATTAACCTAGCCTAGTTTTATCTGATAGTACGAACGTTTTAGAGAACTACAACCAAGCAAAATCAATTCATCTTCTATTACATTTAAAACTTCCGTGTTTGAGCTAATGACAGACAAAATACAACCGAAACTATTTTCTAATGGAATTAAGATAGCAAACGAGCATGCAGCACCACCCTTCCGCTGCCGCCCATAACAACTGTGACCGACCTAGAACTAGACTCAGGGACTAGGATGGTTAGTCCAGTCAGTAGATGGTGTTAGAATATTAGTTGATTAGTTTGTTCATTTAACATTTACATTTAACGCAACAAGCTGAAGCTTAGTATATATGTTCCTCGGGAATGTAAGGGAGCACTAAGAGAGGATTCTTGTATACCCCCCTCCCCTAAAAGGATAAAAACGGGATTAACTGAAACTTTTCATTTCTTCAATGGATTAAATTATAACTTTGTAGTTACATAAATAGGTTCCTAAAGTGACGCAAGTTCACACAAAGAAAGCATTTTGAAAAATTAACTTTTCCCTAAATACGGCAACACTGTAAGGGTTCCGATTTTTTTAATGTAACTGAAGTCTACATACTTACGAATTGTATTACACTTTTCTTCTATAAATAAAATATAGGTATACTTAAATTTTCATTTTCTGTAAACAAACATCGATAAATTAAACCATTTTTATGAGTCGATAAAGATTTCACGCTCCGAAATATTCGAACGAACAATAATGTTGTTTGTTTATCGTAAACATTTGCAAATGAACTAGCAGTAGAACATGAAAGGAGCTAACAGACAGCCCGCTCTAATATTAGTAGGTATTATTAGACTGAGATAATACAGCCGCATTTCAACTATATCTGCAATAACAGCTGGTAACACTATTTATCGTAAGTTAAAAATAACTAAATCCGCCCGTTTATGCTGATTTGGGAACAGTTGCTACAGCAACGGAAGCACATAGATGAATTCTTTATTTGTGCACCAGAAATAAATTCAAACAACGATTTTGATTTAAAATATGTATACAAAAAGATGGCCTTATCGCACAGAAGTTTAGAAAGATGGAATAGCTATGACAAAAAAATCATACCTTTAACAAAACGACTTCATTATGATAAGTAGATAACTAAAAAACTACTCGACAGATGAAGCTCTTTGAATAGGACCAATTGACAAGCACCACTTTTCGATTAAAAAATGAAACATAAAAATTGAAACACTCAGTAAAAAGTAATGAGGTAACATATATAAATATAAATCGAATTAAGAATCTCTTCCTTTCTAACTTTGCAATTATTTTTACAATTTTTTACACTTCATTCTACTACATCATTTTTAAGCACCCTTTTTCTTCCAGACTACTGGAAGCTCAACTCTCTCTTGGGACATCCACTTCTGGCTGGGCTCGAAGACCAGTCAGGACGAGGCTGGTGCTGCAGCCATCCTCAGCGTGAACCTGGATGATGAGCAGTTCCATGGAGACGCCGTGCAGCATCGAGAGACCCAGGGTTATGAGTCTAAGCAGTTCTTGGGATACTTTGAACCAGGTAAAGAATTAAGGTGCTTTGTGCTGAAAAATTGAATATAATAGGTGATAATAACAGCTGATTATAGAATTGTGCTAATCTGGGATTTATATTTACAATTATGACAATGTCAAACTCATAAAACTCCCCTTTGGCGTTGGCAGTTATTTTTTTCTATGGATTTAAGATAGCAAACGAGCATGCAGCACCACCCTTTCGCTGCTGCCCATAACAACTGTGACCGACCTAGAACTAGACTCAAAGGGACTAGAATGGTGTTAGAATATTCGTTGGTTAGTTTAGGACGTAAGACACAAGTAATACCTTAAATTATGTAACTTGGTTACTTACCGAGACAACTATCTATACAAGTTGTCACTTCAACATTCGTCCACTGCCCCCAGCAATCCGCTACCTGGACGGAGGCCATTCCTCAGGTTTCAACCACGTCACCATCAACGCCGGTGCTGAGAAACGGCTCTTCCAGATCAAAGGCAAGAGGAACGTGAGAGTCAGACAGGTAACACATCCACATTTTATTGAAATTTGCTTATTATTATGAGTAACTAGCAAACCAGTCTACAGTGCAACAAACTTATCTGGCCCGGTGGCCAAAATTTGAACTAATGCAAATGTTATACTGTTTTCAGACAAAAACAAAGACAGTAACGCCCCCTTTACCAGGTCAGATAAGTTTGTGGCACTGTACATACATTGCAATAAAATTAAAAATATTAAAAAAGCCATTAGTAACATAGTGCGCCATCTCTTGTTAAGTAGAAGAAACACAGATATATAGAAAGTGATGCCATCTCTGTGTGTGATATTGATCTTTTTTAGTTAGTAGTAGATTTAGAGTTTCGCATTTATAATAGTACCTGGTTGACCGAGCTTTGCTCGGTTGAAAATTATATTTAGTATGAATCGCAAGAAATACGAGGAATTCCGCCATCTATTCAGGAGTCAAATCATACAACTGTTCACTGAGCACAAAATTCATTTTACTTATGTTACGGCCAAAGGATCTCAACAGCGTGTTTCACAAAGTTGTACAGCGCCATCTAGTTTCATACTACTGAAATTTCAACACGTTACAAACAGTACCTCATAGAAGTTAACTGTGTGAGCGAATTAATTGCATTTTAAATAGGTACATACTTAATTAGATACATTCATTGAACTTTCCTTCGTACTTTTCGCAGGCTTAGGCAGTCCCCGACTGAAATTTTTATTTGCGATAAAATGTATTGAATGTTTATGATAATTAAACAACATAAATAAATATACTTTTAGTTTAATGAGCAAGTTGTTAGGCGTACTTAAAATTTTATTGATTCTATTTACAACAATAGTAATTTCATCGATCTGACCATTATTTATTTAAAACTTTATTAAAATATATTATTAAATCGATAATAACAAAACTAACATTTATTTACAAATATTCTCGTAAATATCACAAACGCACGTTAAACTATCACTACGCGTCCTGCGAGGTCAAGCGAGATAATCGCACTGATTTTTAATTTTATTCAAACAGAAAATAGGTAGGTATAACGCAAAAATAGCGCTTCAACGTAAGTATTAGCCGAACAAAAATATATTCGAGCGCCATCTAGTTTCATACTACTGAAACAAACATAATGTTTCATAGATGGCGTCAGTATGATGTTTTTAAAATCTCTTTATCCCGGGAACCGAGCTTTTCTCGAACCTGGGACCTTGATAAATCGATTCCTTGAGCCGAAAACCCCCTAATCTGTAATTTTCATGAAAATCTTTGCAGCCGTTTCCGAGATCGTGATTATATATATAGGTATAAATAAATAAAAAAATAAGTATACAAGAATTGCTCGTTTAAAGATATTAGATTAGTAGGGATAAGTATACAGGGTGTCCCGTAACGAATGGATAATACGGAACCTACGTGTAGAAGGCATCATGCCGGTTCAGATGAATAAATATTATGTTCAGTAAAAGTCCTTCCGTTTCCGAGATATTCGACATTTTCAACATTTTCAAAATTGTTCCACCCTTCGCCATTCTTTTTGGCGCCAGGACTACAAATGAAGACATTTTTTATATCTGTTTTTTGTATAGTACTCCTGGATAGATGTGCTATCGAATGCCATCAATTATTTTTATAACAAAAGCACAGATTCTTTTTAAATTAAAATTTAACACCAATTTAACGTTTTTTCATATTTCATTCTTGGCTTTTACTCTGCCCTGGTTAAAAAAAAGGTATGGTGGCTTGAATGCCAAATTAAAAAAAAACTAGCCCATTTCACCCAGATTCCGAAATGGTATGTTACAGGGTATGGTCCACCTATCGATTTTAAATTATTTCCTTTTAAAACGAGGTCGACTCCATTTTTATGATATTACAAGTTAATTCCAAAATTTGGTTTGTTACCTTAATTAGCTTCAAATCCATCCAAATTCTCTTGATTCACCATTATTAGTAAATACAATAATTTTTAAGCCTGATACCACTAGAATAAGACTAAATCTGGTTAGTCTGGTACCACCAGATTAAAGAGAGCAAATAGCCTCTTTGAAAACTTATTCGAAATAACTAACTTTTAACAAAAAAAAATACCGACTTCAATATCGATATAACACAAAAACCACTCGCCAGGTGGCGCTCAAATTTATAACCGACTAAATGATAGGTACTACATAGGTACCTTTATGGGACCAGACAGCAGTCTCTACCTTTCGAATGGCGAAAGAATTATCGACATCGGTTCACCCAGTTCGAAGTTCTGAGGTAACACACATAGGAAAAAACACCTGATACAAATTGAAAACCTCCTCCTTTTTGAAGTCGGTAAAAATACTTATCAATGGAAATTATCATTTGATTGTATTATTTGGTTACTGAAACTAACATTTTAAGGGATTTACGTATTCAGTAGGTAGTGAAGTATTTTTGACTTAAATCTCTTAAATTAGGGCACAAATTTAGCTCTCTTGACAAATAAGGGACAGTCAAGTGAATTTGGATGGTTTTAAAACTGATTAAGGTAACAAACCAAATTTTGGAATTAATTTGTAATAACATAAAAATGGGGTCTACCTTATTTTAAAAGGAAATAATTTAAAATCTAAAGGTGAACCATACCCTGTAACATATCATTTCGGAATCTGGGTGAAATGGGCTAGTTTTTTTTTAATTTGGCATTCAAGCCACCTTACATTTTTTTTGAACCACGGCAGAGTAAAAGCCAGGAATGGAATATGAAAAAACGTTAAATTGGTGTTAAATCTTAATTTAAAAAGAATCTGTGCTTTTGATATAAAAATAATTGATGATATTCGATAGCACATCTATCCAGGAGTACGATACAAAAAACAGATTCAAAAAATGTCTTCATTTATAGTCCTGGCGCCAAAAAGAATGGCGAAGGGTGGAACAATTTTGAAAATGTTGAAAATGTCGAATATCTCGGAAACGGAAGGACTTTTGCTGAACATAACATTTATTCATCTGAACCGGCATGATGCCCTCTACACGTAGGTTCCGTATTATCCATTCGTTACGGGACACCCTGTATATACGCTCGCTACTCGCTCTATCCTCGCTATATCGCTCTATCTACTCGCTCCTATTGGTCGTAGCGTGATATTAATAAATGGCTGCATGGATCGTGGTCACGGCCTTTTTACGCTCACCCAAAGACCGTATTCCTTACCAGTGTCCAGGGGTGTACAAAGTAGACTGTAGCTGCGGTAGTTGTTACATTGGACAGACGAAACGGGCAATATCGCAGCGTTTAAAAGAACACATCGCAGCTATTAGGAAAAATGAGAGGAAGAAATCAGCTGTAGCAGAACATCTACTTGATTCAGGCACTAACCACTGGATTGAACTTCACAGCCCGCAGGTTATCGCCATGGAACGCCATTACATCCCACGGTTAGTAAGAGAGGCGATAGAGATTAAAAAACACCCCAAAAACTTTAATAGGGAGGACGGATTTAAATTAGCACCAACATGGAATCCAGTGGTTAGTTTATGCAAGTCGGAAAAAGTTAAAGAGGTCGAGCGCAAGGATGTGGTTAGTGTAGTGTGTCGTAATATGGTCAACAAATCACAAAAACGAGTTAGAAGAAAGGTAGACAGACTAATGTATTAGTGTAAAATGTCATGTGTCAAAAGTTTCTCCGCGCCACCGCAGTTCCGCCGTGACCACGATCCATGCAACTGGGTCGAAATATCGGCACACCAAAAATACAAAATATCGTGAGTAACCCGCATTATAGAAAAAATGAGTGTAATCCGCGATGATAAAAGTTTAAAATCAGTTAATAAATGGCCTATTCAACCCAAGAATTTTTCAATAAAGCCTCTCTCGTTAAATTGACAATCCATCCCAAAACTACTTTCAATTTAAACTAGTAGTTCCTATTAACCGGTTCAAACAAACTCTTCAGCTTAATGGTGGTATTAGCATAGATCAAGATGTAATTACTCCTCTTAATACAGGTGGAAGCTAGATAAAAATGTAATAATTCCTCTCAATACAGGTGGAAGCGAACGTATCCTCAATGAACAAAGGCGACTGCTTCATCCTGGATGTAGACCACGAGATTCTACTGTATGTAGGGGAGAAAGCCAAGTCGGTGGAGCGGCTGAAGGCCATCTCGGTGGCCAACCAGATCAGGGACCAGGACCATAGTGGACGGGGGAATATTGATATTATTGGTGAGTTATATTTTGCTTCTGTTACGGCTTATCGTCGTTCATGCTTCGTTGTGGTGAAAAGAGGAGTTACGGTGACGATTCTTGGCCGGAGGAGACTCAAACTCGAACTCAAGAATGAAGAAGGGCTTCAATAATAACTAACTTTTAACAAAAAAATAACCACTCACTTCAAAATCGATAAGTAGACCTATCTCAAGAATTAACCGTCAGATGTCGCTCTTTATATAGGACCAGACATGAAGCACCAGCTTCCAAATAAAAAACAGTAACTTTAAAAATCGATTTACCCACTACAAATTTGAGGTAACTTACACAATAATACAATACAATGAAACTTTTCTTTTCTTAAGTCTGTTTAAAATGAAGCACACCCTACATCCCTACAATGTCCTATCAACCTTTCATTCACCTTTTCCCAGACCCCTACTCCAACGAAGGTGACGTGGAGAAGTTCTTCGCCGCGCTGGGCTCCGGCAGCCAGGATGCTGTAGCCGATGCCGAGGAAGGTGGAGACGATGAAGTACGTTACTCCTACACTTGAGTCGCTTAGCATGTGGAATGAGGGTAAAGGCGTATGAATTCGCCGCTAGAGGCGCTAGTGTAGAGTGAGGTCTGGCTGTCAGTGCCACAAACTTATCTGACCCGGTAAGAAGGGCGTTATTGTCTTTGTCTTTGTCTGACAACAGTGTAACATTTGCATTAGTTCCAATTTTGGCCACCGGGTCAGATACGTTTGTGACACTGTCGCTTCTCACTTGTGGGTGGGCTTTGACAGCAGGTACCTCACTCGCCGGTGACGCCAACTGGTGAGTACAAAAACGGCGACCCTCATTGCCACTCCCCGCTAAAAAAAACTTAGTACATGTACTCACAGTTTAACTTAGGCGCCTTGGCCACGGAGCAACTTAAGTTGAGGCAACTATCACTTTTTTAAAAGTTTCCTGTAAAAAGTTGATAGTTGCTACAACGTTTACGGTTGCCGCAATTTTATAGCTATTTGTGAGCAACTTGATCGATTGATTTGCGATTGACAGTTGCGGAAACCGGAAACTTTAAAAACCGGTATAATATTTTAACAGTTGCCAGTTGCGGCATTTAAGAACTGACCTAGTCAACGATTACAGCAACTGAAAACTGTTGACCATTGCCGGAACTCGAAACTCGAGTTGCTGTGTGTGCGCAGTCTAATTGAAATGTGTGTAAACAGCTACTAAACAAAACAAAAATCAAAGTAAGTAAATATCGTAATACATCATGGTTTCACTGTGTTGTATGTTACCAGTTGCTGCAATAGTTGCTCCGTGGGCAAAGCGCCTTAGCTTGTGAACAAAATTTATTTATTTTTTTAGATCCCGCCGTCAATCTTAAATTTACCTTCATCGTATAGGCGGAAAGCTGCTATTTGTGTGCCATGCAATTACAGTAGAACGCGCTTAACACGATCACGCCTAATACAATTTCTCGCTTAAAACACCATTTTTAGGGTTCAGTACCCAAAGGGTAAAACGGGACCTTATTACTGAGACTTCGCTGTCCGTCCGTCCGTCAGTCCGTCTGTCTCCAGGCTGTATCTCATGAACCGTAATAGTTACATAGTTGAAATTTTCACAGATGATGTATTTCTGTTGCCGCTACAACAACAAATACTAAAAAACAGAATAAAATAAATATTTAAGTGGATGCCCATACATTCGACGAGAGTTTAGTTACCTTTCGGTCCAAGAGATAGCGTTGTGGCTAGTATGTGGCTACAATAAAACAATGGTCACAGTGGCCTCTGGGAAAGCGACCATACAGACCAGATTTTTTTGGCGTTTTTATACATAATGGTACGGAACCCTTCGTGCGCGAGTCTTACTCGCACTTGGCCGGTTTTTACATTTTACTCATTATGCTCTCATATTTCAGGACTTCGAGAGAGGTGTGTCCAAACAAGTGGTCCTCAACGAGATCTCCGACGCGACCGGCAGCATGCAGACCAAGAAACTGACCGCGCCGTACACCAAGGAACTACTGGACTCGAAGGTAACATACAACACAGTGAAACCATGATGTATTACGATATTTACTTACTTTGATTTTTGTTTTGTGATATTAGTACAACGAATTGCCAAAAGATGGCGCTTTTATCGCCGACAATTTATCGATGGCGCAGGGAACATCATATTTAATATTATCATTAATTTAATCATTGGCTTTCATTTCACACATTTAACAATAGGTGGCGTTATTATATAAACGTCCAGTTTAGTTATAGATGGCGCTTTTTGAAACACCTCTATGTATAAATCTTTAAATTATGTTTAATTCGTGATAATGATAATAACCTCATCCTCCATTTCCAGGAGTGCTATATCTTGGACACTGGCAGCAGCATCTACGTGTGGGTTGGACGGCAGTCGAATGGAATGGTAACATATAAGATTAAAATAATTTTGGGTACACACATACTATTAATTAGATTAAATACTTCAGTCAGTAGCCGACGATCACCAAGATATTTTGTTCCCGCTTAGAAAATATAAAATTTTGAAAATAAATTATTATTTTTCCATATTCGAAAATCTTTTATCCATATTCTTATACTAGTAAATCCGCCCTCGCTTCGCTTCAGGAAACCAGTCCCTTCAAAAATCTCTATTTTTAACAAATTATGTTATTCCGATGTCGAAGCTATTACTGCAAAGTTTCATGAAAATCCGTTCAGTAGTTTTTGCGTGAAAGAGCAATAAACACACACACACTCACATATGTACATCCTTACAAACTTTCGCATTTATAATATTAGTAGGATTTTTTAATAATGAGGCCAGGGATATTTTGAAAAATTAAAAAAGGATGTTGAAACAATGTCCTTTGTTTTCAAATAACTTTCAAACCTCTTATTTTATCAATAAAACTGCTAAACTCTTGGCTTTACCGACTATTAAACCAATTTATACCTACATTTTTTCAGGAAAAGCAGGCCGCCATGAACAAAGCAAAGCAGTACTTAGAAGCCAACAACTATCCATCCTGGGTAAGTATCGTTTATAGTTGTTTCCACAAAAGCCTAAAATAGCGCCTTATTTAACCATCGTGCCTTTGATGTTTTAAATAAATCTAGATTGAGCGTCGCCCTACAATGAAAACAAAAAAAAAACAAGGCAACATTATCAAGTATGTGTGCGTACAGGCGATGTTTTACACGTTTGTCTATTGTCTATGTGTGCGTAATGTGTGCGTAATGATATAAAAATTGTGGCTAACAGTTAGCCACAATTTATTGACACGTTTGCGCGGATTCGATGTTCCATCTAGATATTTAAAACATCTTTGTATCGTACCTATGATTTTTTTAAGCCACCCAAAGGCCTCCAACGTGGCCCAATGACTACTATCCTACATAACATAACAACTAAGGCCAAAGGCTCAACATGCCTCCCGAAGCAAAGCAATGAAATGCTCATACACTAGCGGTCACCCATTCAAGTACCGACCGCGTCTACTCATGTCTTTCCAAATTTCCAATGAGTTTAAAATTTAACCGTGAGTACTTTCTTTTTGAGTCGGTGCCAGGTGAGAGCTGAGTTTATGTGATGTGCGCAGATCTTAGCTCAGTCGATCTCTTTGGCATTAGGATCTATACAATGAGCGGTCAACTCATTATAATACAGCGAATTGGGGAGATACAATATTAATAGTTAAATAAATTTATTTTACAGGTACACATCTCCAAGGTGACCGAAGGATCTGAACCCACTGCATTTAAACAACACTTTGAAGACTGGAATTAGTTGCTAAAATCGTCAGGACGCAAATTATATTTAGTTCAAGTCGAAAACATTTTATTGTTTAACTATTTACGCTTTTATTATTTTAGCACAAACAAAGCACAAGCATTTTGTACTTATTACTCTCTACAAGTAAATGTTAACTCATTGTTTATTGTTGTAATTTTAAAATAAACGTCGTTTTGTAACTATTTGTTTTTTTGTTACTTGTCATCTAGAATAGATTCCGATTATCTGAAAACTAGTAAATCTGCTCTCACTTTGCTTCGGGAAACCAGTCCCTTCAAAAATCTCTATAAAGGAGATGTTCAAAAAATGTATGGGGGCTGGTTTTAAATTTGTACACAAACAAAACTTAGATGTGGAGAAAGAGAAAATTATTCTGATTGTGACAAGGTTGCGAAAATAAAAAAGAGATCCTCCCTTTTTTTCTATTTATGTTTGAATTTCCGTAGATAGATAAAAAGCATGCCACACTGGGCAATTTTAACTGCTGACAACTCTAACCTGATATAGTAAACCCAACTTAAGACTGAAACGAAAGAGGCGCTGTCGGACGCATTTGACATTCATTTGACCAATCATTGCACACTAGTAACTGACAGATGAATGAACACAACGTACTTATGAATGACTTTTCGTTAGTTCCAATTTTTGCCATTTCAGAGTTAAGTTGGGCGGACTGTACTGACAGTCTGACAGTAGGTACTGAATAGTGACATTGAGTGATGATGATGAATTAACGTTGACATTTGAGTTTGACATTTTATTTTGCATTTAAACATTTTGCATTGATTTGCATGTTCAATGATTATTGTAATAAAACAATAGAATTACTATCTGAAAGCTTAGTTAAATAAAATTGTCGGCGACTATCGTAAGCAAACACTAATAATCAATAATATATACCAATATTGATTGCCATTATTGACAATTGAATTTGAATTTTGATTGCGGCAATGATCTAGGAATGACAGTTGACACTGACAGTTACTAATATCAATCTATGTCGTTCCGTTTTTTCATGACTTTGGTTTACAATTAATAATGTTAATAATTAATACATTTACAACGTTAAATAATATAATATTTACGTATTGAAAACATAATAAATAATAGAAGGGACCTCAGATATGTTCATAATTCGTGAAAAAGACGTATGTACCTGTTAGAAAATAAACATTGCTTTTCATCGACCTTCTAAGTTAGAAGTTCTAACATACTTCGTCGATTTTCCAAAATATGGAGGTTCAATAAAATAAACGTCTTAAAATTTCAAGTAGATTAGAAAATATTCTTTCAAATGAAATATAAATCACGGCTGTACAAATTTCTTCGGAATAAAGGCCCACTTTTGAACATCTCCTTTTAACAAATTATGTTATTCCGATGTCTAAGCTATATTACTGCAAAGTTTCATGAAAATCCGTTCAGTAGTCTTTGCGTGAAAGAGCAACAAACACACACACACACGTACATCCTTACAAACTTTCGCATTTGTAATATTAGTAGGAAGGATACGATTTATCCCGTTCCCGACTCATTCGTTCCGGCACTGATTGCCAACTTTAAAATGTTTTGGCGCCACTACGAATTATGTCAATGTTATTTATTATCTTCATTAACGGTCCACTAAAGAGAACGGTTCTCTGCTCATCATTGAGAAGTCCTAGAGCATACTCCACCATAGTGCTCCAATGTGGATTGGTGGAGGGGTTAGTGGTCAACCCAGTATCGGAAGTTTTATTCCCACCCAAAGGCCTCAGATTGCCATCTGTCAATAACAACCGTGACCGAGTGCTTTCCGTGCCCTCCGAAGCACGGAAGCATCCAACTACCGACCACCCGCTGTTGCTTATCACGCGATCACTTATGATCGACGCAAACTGCTGAGCTATGAACCATCTGCCCGTGGCGTGGTCCCATTTATTTTATATCTTACCATCTAAACGACGCCTATTAGATCTATTTTTAACCCCCGACGCAAAAAGAGGGGTGTTATAAGTTTGACGTGTCTGTGTGTGTGTGTGTGTGTGTCTGTCTGTCTGTCTGTCTGTGGCATCATAGCTTCCGAACGGATGAAGCGATTTCAATTTAATTTTTTTTATATTAAAGGGGACTTACAGGCGCGTGTTTTTAGATATGTTGGATGAAAATCGGTTGAGCCGTTTAAAAGTTGTTGGGGTTGAAAGTGGGGAAGAATTTTCACTCTGTCTCTTTATGCCATCATAGCTCCCGAACGGATGAAGCGATTTCAATTTAGTTTTTTTTTGTATTAAAGGGAACTTACGGGCGCATGTTTCAAAATATGTTTGATGAAAATCGGTTGAGCCGTTTAAAAGTTGTGGGGGGTGAAAGCGGGGAAGAATAGCCGTATGTATGCAAATTAGTATTTCATGTCACTAGCGTAAGTTGTTCCTTTTCTTGTGTGAGTGCGCAGTTTGCTAAAAATAGGCAAGACTAAATAATCCTCAAGTTATCCTATAGGTTCCGAGAAATTTAAATCACTTAAAGGAAAACTGTACAAAAAAACAGAAATTTCTTACGAACTATTGATCAACCAAACAATTGTTTTCCATGAACCATTAAAATTAATTGCAAATGCCAAGAAATTACTGTTGACAAATACAACTTGATAAGGGTTATCTGCACCAATGAGTAAAATTAGAGTGTGTGTCTGAGTCTGAAGCTATCTAATTAAAAAACTTCAGCGTCTGCGCGTCCGTCATATTAATCTTTTTTTTCAAGCCTTGCCAAATGCAAAGTCCTTCTTTTTTTTCTTAATCACTTAGGTACTTACGTTGTAATCTTTTACGAGCACAGTTTAATGCAAAGTCAGTCTGCCTATTTGTGTGCATCTAGGTATGTATGTGTGTGTAACTTTCTGTTGATTTGTTTGCGTGGCTTTCTAAACGCAATTAAAATATTCTTTCAAAAATATTTGAGTACCTACCATATTTAAAACAGTGACATTTTATTTTTTAACAATTCATAATAACTAACAACTTTAGTAAGATTTTTGTAATTTGAACACGTTGCCTATAAACAAACCCGCGATATAAACGTGTTTAGATAAATGACTGACTTCTGACCGCGAGCTGCTGACAAGGTCCGCGTACAAAACAGGTCTCGCGCCATTATCCAATCAGTTCAGTGTAGATCACTCGCGGCGTTACATCACTAGTGCTCGTGAATTTTTGAAATTTTGAATTTGGAACTCTACACGTAAGTTTTATTTTTATAGAAGTTAGATGCCTGTTTTTGGGTTATTTTATTATCTGTACTCTGTAGCATAAAAATATTATATTTTTACAAATGATGTTAAGCATTTTATATAAAATGCCATTGTTTATTACCTAAACATACCGTATTTGGTTCGTTCGCAAGGTTAGTTTTTATAAGCTTTCATTCCGTTTTTAGTATAATTTTTGCACGTTTCTGGTTTTTAAGGGGTACATCTACCTACTAGTATAGTTCATTTGTTTATGTTGTGTTTATGTAACTAGGTCGTGGATTTAAAAAGATCTGTCTCTTTGAAGACATTCTGTGATGAGACGTTTTGTTCAAAATGTAAATTGGATAAAAATACCCTTAAAATATCAACCCTGTTAGTAATAACCCTTTTAGTATTACCAACAGTAATTGAAGGATCTGTCTCTGATTTAAAAACTGTATTTTTAAGTGCATAACACAAATAAACTATTTGAAAAGCTTGGTCTATCTGTCCGTCTTTCAGTAAGGCTGGACTAATCTCAGGAACGGCTGAACGGACTTGTATGGGATTTTCATAAGAGAAAGAGGAGGTTGTGCTGCAACATATAGGCTACTTTTAATCCCGGATTTCCCGCGGAATCGCGATTAGCACGGGAAAAACAGCTCGTAGTTAATAATAATACATGATACTTAATCCTACTATCCTACTTCCTACTTCCTATCCTACTAATATTATAAATGCGAAAGTTTGTAAGGATGTATGTGTGTGTGTGTGTGTGTGTTTGTTGCTCTTTCACGCAAAAACTACTGAACGGATTTTCATGAAACTTTGCAGTAATATAGCTTAGACATCGGAATAACATAATTTGTTAAAATTTATAGAGATTTTTGAAGGGACGGGTTTCCCGATGCGAAGCGAGGGCGGATTTACTAGTAAATAATAATTACGATACACACACAGCTGCACACTAGGATGCCCTGTGTCGTGGGTGCCGTGGACAACACAACACAAGGACACACCCAGACCGAGAACGGAAATAAATCATCAATTAAATGTCCACCTCGCTGGGAATCGAACCCAGGACCCTTGGAACAGCGATCCGCCTAACCATAGCGCCATTTACGGCGTCAAAATTAAATTATTGTAATTACGTTTTTAAATAACTACTTCTAAGATTCATAAATTAATCTGTATAGACAATTTCCCGATACCAAACGGCCATATATTTACGTAAATCGATAAACTTTGGATAGGGTCAGCGAGACTGACTCTGATTAATGTTTTACAATCAAAATTATTTACACAAATAATCATTTATTGTTACGTAACTATTTAATTTATGTTCCTTGGTTGGTTTTGTCATTATAAATTTGTTCAAAATTAAGTATTTTTTCTAGGGTTACTAACCTCAAAAGAAAGTAATTATTGCTTTTTACAAAAAAAATAACCGACTTCAACCTCGATAAACAGAGATAACTCAAAAAATACTCGCCAGATGGTTGAACTGACGGTGTTAAATTGAGCGCTAGCTCAATTCAACACATGTAGGAGTAAAGTTCTCGTCATCACAAATTAATCAAGCCCAAACACAAGATAAGTGCAGTAAATCGTTGAGGAGTTCCCTCGACTGTCTTTCGACTTCATCAGATCCACTCCAGACCTTCATGAAATTGTAGCGCTATAATGTACTTACGAAAACATTAACAAACACAATAGTCGTCCCTACAATTTTCGAAAGTTCCCCTCGATTTCTCTGAGATGCCATCATCAGGTCCTGGTGTCCTCAACATGGCCTTAATCTTCTCAGTGTGAGACTCTTCTCATACTCTACTCTTCACTTCTCATACTCATGGGTCTCTACCCATACTCAATAGTGGGCCACGATGAGTTGAAATGATGATGACACAAAATCCTACTTGTTTCCTACAAATACCTATTATAAATGAGAAAGTTTGTAAGGATGTGAGTGTGTGTGGGTTTGTTACTCTTTCACGCAAAAACTACTGAACGGATTTTCATGAACCTTTGCAGTAATATAGCTTAGACATCGGAATAACATAATCTTTTTAAAATTATAGAGATTTTCGAAGGGACTGGTTCCCCGAAGCGAGGGCGGGTTTACTAGTCCTATCCTACTAATATTATAAATGCGAAAGTTTGTAAGGATGTATGTGAGTGAGTGAGTGAGTGAGTGTGTGTGTGTGTTTGTTGCTCTTTCACGCAAAAACAACTGAACGGATTTTCATGAAACTTTGCAGTAATATAGCTTAGACATCGGAATAACATAATCTTTTTAAAATTATAGAGATTTTCGAAGGGACTGGTTCCCCGAAGCGAAGCGAGGGCGGGTTTACTAGTCTTATATAAAATCAACCCAAATGCGTTAAATCATGACAAATCCAATCAAACTAAACCCAACATCTACTTCCAGCATGAGGTTCTTGGTGCTGTGGGCCATCGTGGCCCTGGCGGCCTGCGCCCACGCCCGGACCACAGCGAAGCAGCAACCCATCTCGCCCGCCATCACTTCGCTCAGTGATAAGGTAAGTAAAATATTGGGCCGCACTGAAAATCAGCAGCGGATTTTTTTGTAGTCTTTATGTAGGTGAGAGTAAAGTAACTTCAACAAAACCAACGAAAATAACATTTTACAAAAAATAACAGACTTCAACATGGATAAGTAGAGATAACACAAAAACTACTCGTCAAATGTCGATCAAATTTATATGGGAGCACACGACAAGCACAAACTTCCAAATAAAACAAGTAGGTATCATCCAAATCTGTTCACCCAGTTGAAAGTTCTGAGATAACAAACATAAAAAAAACAGATGAATTAAGAATCTCCTCCTTTTTTGAAATTGGTAAAAAATATAAATTGACCGCACTGAGAATCAGCATCGGATTTTTGTTAGTCTTTATTTCATGAGTAAAGGTTCTTCAACAAAATAGAACAAAAACATTGGTTGTCTGTAAATTCGGAAGGATTCATATTTCACAAGCCGAACGCTTGATCCGCGCTCCCGCTAGCGCGCTCGGTTCAAGTTCTTGGAACGTGACACTTTTTCGTGCATGCAGCCGATGTCAATCGATTTAAGTATAAGACGTTATCGCGTCAAAAAAATTAATAACCCCCGATCACGTGAGGTTATAAGGTACGTTAAACCATTAGCCCCTCGAAATGCCCCAAGTAATTAATTGACGCCCCCATAACTCGCTTGATCAGTTAAGATCGACGCCGACGCCCCCTTAACTCGCTTGATCAGTTACGATCGACACAACCGGACTATGACCGCTTTGTTTACACAATAGTTTAATTACCGCTCCAATTAAAGCCATATAAGTATGATTCACTTAAGGCGTTTTCCTCTAGCCTCTTAAGGAAGTGGTTTGATTCACAAGACCTCACAGTACCTCCGTGTTGTCATGCATTGTCCATTGTAATACTACGTTCTCACAATGATTCACGATGTAGGCTATTTTTAAATTGTTTTATTCCGTGATTGTATGAGTCTAACTCAATCTACTTACATTACATCTCGACGTAGAAATTAAATTGGATAACAGTGTTTTTCAGTCCTAATTAGTTATTTATACGATACTAAAACCATAAATCTATACATATTATAAAAAGAAGTCCTGTTTTCTGTCTGTCTATCTGTCTGTCTGGACGCCATAAACACGAAAACTACTAAACAGATTTTTATACGGTTTTCAACAATAGAAAGAGTGATTCTTTAGGCAGGTTTAGGTATATATCATTTATTATAGTTTTATGTTTGTATGTATTTCTTAGCGTATTTTTAACAAAACATTCTCAGATTCCCTAGTTTATTATATTACCAAGGATTGCCCATTGAGTTATTAGGGCGACACCAAAAGTGACACACTCGCAAGAAAACTGGCCTTAGATTTAAAAACGGCCCTCAAATCGGTTCATTCAGGAGTTATGGTGCCACAGACACATAGACAGGTCAAACTTAGGTATAACACCCCTTCTTCTTTGGTCGGGGGCTAAAAATGAGGTTTTCTACATCTTTTTCCCAGGAATTTATCTTTCAAACCGTTTAATGCAGACACTTGAGAAATACCCTCTTATAGAACGTAGAACCCTATCAAGAGGGGCCCCGTTGACATCATCGTTAGAATCCTATTAATTAGAGATGCGAGTTTTGCACTCTTCATTAGACATCGGTATTCAGATCAAGTTCACCATAGCCTTTTTTATTTATAATAATAATATACACACATCAAAAGTGTCTAGGGATCAAGCATTTTTATGCGGATTTCTTGAGATTGAGATGTGGCTTTGTAATAAATTTATGATTTTATAAATTTATATGGATCTTTTTGGTGCATTTCATAATTTGAATCAGGAACTGTCAATCAAATTCGAGTAAAAGATGAAAATCAGCTGTCAATATTTTCCCTATAAAAACATACAACGCATTGAAGACATTATTAGTGCTACTGTTTCCCTACTACTGATTAAAACCAACGTTATTATGGAGCGGCGACGTCATTTAAGCAGGGAAGAAATGCTCAGAGCCGTGGGAATGATAGAAGCTGGTTCCCGGCAACGTACTGTGGCTTTAGCTCTGAATACAAGTCAGAGTGTTATCAGTCGACTTTGGACACGTTACCGAAGCACTGGTACCGTGGCTGAGCGCCATGGAGGACGGTATCGCTGCACCACACGGAGACAAGACCGATACATTCAAATCTTAACTCGAAGAGCTCCAACAATAACCGCCATGATGTTAGCCGTGAGGCTTCATCACTCTTCAGGGAACTTAATTAGCGACCAAACAGTCAGAAACCGCTTGCATGAAGTGAACCTTCATTCCCGAAGACCGCTACGGGTACCACCTATAGCAATGCACAATCGTAGGATTCGATATCAATGGGCTCTTGAACACAGAAATTGGGCAGAAGAACAATGGCGTTTCGTGTGCTTTTCTGATGAGTCTCGTTTTGGTATGAGACCGGATACAAGACGTATACGACACTGGAGAACCCCTGGACGCCAACAGCGATTAAAATCCTGCCAGGAAGTCCATCCTTATAGTGGTGGAACCATCATGGTATGGGCGGGTATTTGGATCGGCGGAAGAACTGAGTTGATTTGGATCAGAGGCAACCTCAACGCTCAAATTTATGCTGAGACGATTGTATCAGACGTCATCGTTCCTCTACAAGTGCAAATCGGTCCCTTATTTCAGTTAATGCATGATAATGCACGACCGCACACCGCAAGAGTTGTAAGACAGACTCTCGCCGCAGCTAACATCAATGTCCTGCCCTGGCCTGCTCAGTCGCCAGACTTGAACCCGATTGAGCATGCATGGGACATGCTACAGAGAAGAGCTCTGCCGAATATGGAGGGTATCCAGTGGCAAGAAGACCTTTTTTTGTTGTTGCAACGAACATGGGCGGCCATTCCACAGCGTGATTTGGATGAACTCATTTTGAGTATGCCAAACCGATGTTCTTGTGTTGTTAGTGTTCGCGGTAGAAACACGGATTATTAATTGTTTAAGTTACCCAATAAAATTTTAAAGAAAACTGTTATTTCAGTCTTTTTTTCGAACTTTAATGTTAGTGGTTCAAATGTCAAAAATCCCTTTATTAGGAAAATGGCAAATTTCATTATTAATGCAAAGGTGACTTGGTTTATCGTTACTGTGACAAACGAAAACACTTTATTTGATGAATCCTTATAGAAAATTTTAATTAATATCAATCAGGAGAAAAGTTATTGCAAAAATATATGTTGATCCCTAGACACTTTTGATGTGTGTATAATAATAATAATAATATATAATAATAATAAGCTTTATTTGATTCCAAACAAATTATTTAAAAAGCTACAACCCACTAATGGCCCACTACTGAGCACGGGTCTCTCCTTATTACTGAGGAGGCCTAGAGCATACTCCACCACGCTGCTCCAATGCGGGTTGGTGGAGACAAATTATTACAATGCACAAACAAAAAACAAAAAAACAAATTATTTACAATGCATCAATTAAAATAGTACATAATAAAAATAATTATTTTTTTTTAAAACAATAAGCGTGGTACATGTGTATTTATACGTAATAATAATATTATACGTTGTTTTTATTTAGTGTGTTATTTATTGTCAACACCTGCCACATATTCTCACCGTCGCCCAGGGTTGACTGGGAGAGAATGCTATAGGCATTAAGCCCACCCTTTGTAAACCTAGATAAGTAGGTATTACAATAAGAAATAAATAAATGTAAATAAATAAATAAGTAAATAAACAAAGTAAATAAACAAAACAGAAAACATTAAACAGGAAAACCAACGTATGAATCACATAGATAAACCTTTGTCATGCAGTAAAAGAATACGTTTATTGTCGTTTGCGGTAAATTAATTCATTTCCTAATCTTTTCCTACAATGAATGACAAAATTAACAAACCAAAGTACCTACCATTTCGGTTTCGGCCAGTTTTGTCGATACGATTAAGGGTCCCCGCAGCCTGACTGCAGCCCCCGGCGGCTGTGGCGCTTCTTTTTAGAAGCGCGGTCCGGCCGACAGCCGCTTCGGCTGAATTCTGTTCACTGTTAGGCCGGCTCCACACGTTGCCGCCAACGCTACTCGGCCAACGTGTGGAGCTAGAAAATCGCGTTGGCGCCAACGTCGGGGTGAGCGTTGGTACGCTATTTTCTAGCTCCACACGTTGGGCGAGTAGCGTTGTCGCCAACGTTGGGGCCGTTATTTCGTGAGGCATCCACACGTTGGCTATTATGCCAGTTCTGTCCCGTCAGAGCCAATGTAAAGATGTCCGATACAGAGATCGAAATTGCTGCGAAAGCGCTTTTAAAGTACCTACTGATTGCATAATTATTATACCTTATGTTTTATGAAAAAAAAAAGAAACCGCCACGTCAAAGAACGTTGGCGCCAACGTGTGGAGCCGGCCTTATTGGAGCTGTTGTCTGTTGGCCGGATCGCGCTTCTAAAAAGAAGCGCCACAGCCGCCGGGGGCTGCAGTCAGTTTGCGGGGACCCTACGGTTCATTAAGGATCGAGGACGAGAATTTAAAATGCCTTTAACAAATCTTGCTTCCAAGCTGAACTGTGAGTTTTTTTTAGCGGAGAGAGGCAATTCTATATTCTACGCGACCCAAGTAGTATTTACACTTATTAACACAGAATATTAATATTAATATTGAAATAGTTAGAGACTTCCGGTGAAATGTAAAGATGATTTTAATGGCTAATCTGTATTTTATGTATTCCAGGATGCCAGACAAAAAGCCAGTGTACATCCTGCGTTTAACAACGCGGGAAGACAGGCCGGAGTCGAGATCTGGCGAATTGAGGTAAGCAGATAAATAAAATAAAATATTGTACTTAATAGGTATAAAGTGACACTTTATTATAATACTTACATAAATTAGAAACATAGGTTACTATATAAGTAAGTAGAATTTATAAAAATATCACTAGTGATTAATACTAAGAATATTTAGATGAGAAACAGAGGGAGAGTTTGTGAAAAAGACACACGTTATACTTGACTGGCCCCAGAGAAATATCTTCAGTGGACAAAAGCAACAATAAAAGCATAATAATATGTACCTATCCCTACTATCGAGAATATTATTCACAAAATTAAATTAGATTAGATTATTGAAACAGATTAGCTATAATCAATTAGCAATAAGCAATTAACTCAGTTAATTTAATTTTCTTACATTTAATTTTCGAGATATTCAATATTCATGTCGGTCTATAATAGTATATCATGTATTTTTTCTAGTGAAGAGGTCAAAACATTATAATATATTATCACTAAATCATAAGTCAAGGTTAAAAATCAGGTTTATGATAAATTATATTTGTTACTAACACACGAGATAAGGTAATATAGAGTAAAATAACTCTAAACAACATATTTTACTTCAGTTTATGTGCATGTATTCATTCGTCTTAATTTTTGAATTTATATATAAACCTACCGCTACTCACCAATAGATGACGCTAGTTATTGCATTATGCCGTAGAAACTATTTCGACATTTCTTCTGTAAAAAAATAAATATAAAATTAAAAAAAAATGAAAACTGTACATGTGTACCTTATATCTTTCCAAATTCAAGTATTTCTTAAAACATGTACAGATCCCATAATTACACATATAAATGGTGTATTCTGGATTTTTTTTTTCTGTTAATAATTACTTAATTTATATTTTTTATAGAACTTCAACCCAGTTGCCGTCGCACAGAAAGATTTTGGAAGATTCTACAAAGGGGATTCTTACATCATCCTGAAGGTCAGTATATCCTGATGTTCATTATGAATTTAAAATGTTATAAAATTGGATCTTTATCGGTTTGGGTGTTGTTTTCATTGATTTAATGTCGTAAGCTTCACTTCAAGACGAAAGCTTCACTCAAAGAAAAATGCGGTCATAAATTACGTTCTAACCATACAAGAAACGTAATATATTTTCTTTAAATTATGGTACAAAACACATCATGTACGGTTCCGAATAGTACTTTTGCAATTTTAATTGATATCGTAGTCAACGAGGTCTTTCAAGTATTCGTTCGAAATTCAACCGTAACGTCATATATATAAAGATCTTAATTTAATGCTTACATTTAAGTTGGTCAGTAATCGGGTGGAAGTTGAGTCGTTGTAAACACCTCACCCTCGACTTCTAGACGACATCAGACAAACACAACAACCTATCCTGGGACATCCACTACTGGATCGGCAGCGAGACCTCGCAAGACGAGGCCGGCGCGGCCGCCATCTTGACCGTGGGACTCGACGACAAGTTTGACGGCAAAGCAGTTCAACACCGGGAGACTATGGGATACGAGAGTCAGCAGTTCCTTGGCTACTTCTCCAATGGTAAGACTTTACCAGACTTCATGTTTTTAAAGCTATATGTAAGTCGAGGAATGCTTTTTGAGAATAGGACAGCGCTATGTAAAAGAAAAGGAACGAAATGTAATTTTATAAGTCTTAGCAACGCACGCCATATAGGATTTTCTGCATTATCAATGATATGAAAATAATCAAATGAGATGTTTATTTATTAATTTAATTTCTTTAGTACAACAAAAAAAGGATATTAACAATTATGAAAAATTATATTCCAAAGTACAAGCGGTCTTATCGCTACATAGCGATCTTCTACAAACAACCTTAAGTGTGGAGCATAAGACAAGAGTGAATAAAGAAGCAAGGTGTATGATTAATGATAGGGAAATTAAAAGAAAAAGTAGAAATAATGTAAAAAATAATAATAACATATAGGGAGCAAAGAAGTTAAACGATGATATAGTATTCAACATAAACATATCAATTTTGTCTTTAAATTATACAACGAAGAGACAATTTGTGTTGTTGTGAAAGAACAATCAAATCTTGTTTCTTTTATTTCTCATAAGTTAATGTACTATGACAATATTTTCAGCAATCAGATACGTGGACGGCGGAGTGGCTTCCGGGTTCCACCACGTCACCACCAACCCTGGTGCTGAGAAGAGGCTGTTCCAAGTCAAAGGCAAGAAGAACATCCGTACCCGCCAGGTTAGTTTTTATGGAATTAAGGTAGCAAACAGGCATACAGCACCTTTCGTTGCCGCCCATGACAACTGTGACCGACACAGAACAACACTCAAGACTCATTCTAATTCAGTCACAGATGCATTGCTACCCTTGAAAGAAAGTCGCCCCTAAAATAAGTTTAACTGGGTCCACACGTTTCTATCCGAAATACAATTTTAGCTTGGTATCTTTACGTAGTTTATCAATGGTGTATATCCCCATATAGGCCAGGCATCATGGGAATCAGACGACCTCCAACTGTTTATGTGCCGAACCTTATAATTAAAAAGTGATTTTCAACTTCAGGTAGATCCTCTCATCTCTTCAATGAATAAAGGTGATGTCTTCATCCTGGATATAAACCAGGATATCCTGGTCTACGTGGGAGATAAAGCGAAGAACGTAGAGAAGCTCAAGGCTATCTCTGTAGCCAACCAGATCAGAGACCAGGATCACAATGGTAGAGGAAAGGTTGAGATTATTGGTGAGTGAATTTTTTTTTTGCAAAAGTAACATCATCGAAATTATTAGAGCTGTTTTGAGGAACGGATTCCATGCACATACCTAATCAGATAAGCCACCTGATTGTAAGTGGGCCTTTTGACCTTAGGGTCCCCGCAAAATGGCCACAACCAGCGGCGGCTGTGGCGCTGTGTCGCTTCTTTTTAGAAGCACGGTCCGGCCGACAGCCGCTTCGGCTGAATTGTGCTCACTGTTATTGGAGCTGTTGGCTGTTGGCCGGATCGCGCTTCTAAATAGAAGCGCCACAGCGCCTCAGCTCAGCCCTCGGTGGCTGTAGTCAGTCTGCGGGGACCCTTAAAATCACAGGAGCGGAAAGGAGACATTTGTGTGACATGCCATTAAAACGAATTCCGTATCGAACACAAACGGAGTACAGATTCCATTAGAGCTTGAACATAATTGGTTTGTTCACAATAGTAATAATATGCTGTCTTGTTCTATTCCAGACCAGTACTCAAGTGAATCTGATATCCAAAAGTTCTTCACTGCCCTCGGATCTGGAAGCAAGGATCTCGTCCCGGAAGACAGCGCTGGAGGAGATGATCAAGTATACTTTTGATATACATGCCCTATCACTCGTACTTCGACTTCTTACTATGTCGTAGTACAATGGCTACTATCGGGTGGGATATTATCAAGCATAAACTTACCATAAGTAAATAACTGTGAATTAAATTTTAAATAACCGCCCCAACCCCCATCAATCATCAACATCAAATCATCGATAGTTACAAACTAAACACATTAATATCATTTATTTTCGCAGACTTTTGAAAGGAATGAAGAGCAAGCAGTGACTTTGTACGAAGTCTCAGACAGCTCTGGCTCCCTGAAGGTCACTCCGCTGAACAAGCCGTACAAACAGGAACAACTGAAGCCACAGGTATAAAAATAAAGTTAAGAATAAAAATATGTTTCAATTTAGAACTCTTAAAAATAGGAATATTGAAAATAGATGAAAAATCTCAGTAACTGCTTATCTGGGGATCTTACTAAAGCTTTCGACACTACATCACATCGTGCTTCTACAGAAATAAAATAAAGGAGATGTTTCATTTTGGGCGGCGACTTTGTACATTTCACCACAAAAAGAGAAAAATATACTGATTCACAGAAAATTATCAAAAAATTTATTAGATTAGCCGTTCTCTGCAGAGAAATTATTTTCAATAAAATATTTTTATGCACAACAACATTGGCGGTTCCATGACTCCGAAATAGAGAACTATCAAAATAAAAATAAATATAAACGTGTCTGTTGTCTGTGATTAGTTATTTATACTCATTGATCTAAGTATATTCCTATCTCTATGTTTATACTTATGATGAGCTCTGAAGTTTAGAATGCCAGTGACATTTTTCGACATTCCGAGTGTTTCTTTGAAGTGAACAACATTAGTGCTATTTATAGTGATCAAGTGAATATCTACCTACGGCTTTGTTTTTTGGACTCCTGGATCTCGCAGTACTTGTTTACCCGGCTTTCGTTTTATGGATCTCGATTTTGCTTGTGATTTGGTTTTTTGTTGTTTCCGTTCAATAGCTTTTGCGCATACTTTTTAAGGTTTGTAGATCGTCTCATTATAAGACAGACAAATATTGAGGCACCGGCTTCAGTCCTGGATGGCATATTATTAATAGAAGATGGTTGAAATGAAAAAATAAAATATGAATAAATAAAATGCTGTTTTTTATTTACTTCTGTCGTATCTAAAATATTTAAATACAGAAATTACAACTGCCATACAATTATCCAGCTTCACTTTAGGTTCATACTTATTTAAGTATTCATTGGCATATGATTGGCATAAAGTAATATGCGCGTTTTAGTAGTTGGCGTTTCCAAACTGCTTTCAGCGTCGATTCAGACCGATCGTTACCTATTAGAGCAAGATCCCAGGGCCGCCAGACGTCACGTATTTTCTGACGAAGGAAATGTGGACGATTGAGTAGTGTTAGTATGTACTAAGAACGCATGCCTACCTGCTAGCTTGCTCAGACGGCCAATTTTCAGGTATCAGGTAATAAAGGTACATAAAAACATTACTTACCTCACGTAAATTCTCAAAGCTGATTTTTACGTATATTTTAGGCAATATCCTTAAAAATAAGTCGCCAATACTCCCAGACACTTTCCGTCGGCCGTATTGCTTTGCAGACGCTTTAAAGCTCCCAAATGTATTAGAGTCTCCAACGCCTGACGCATTTTAATTGCACCAATTACACCAATCACGCATTGCGTGAGATGCGTAAAGCAAATTGGTGCAATTAAAATGCGTCAGGCGTTGGAGACTCTAATACATTTGGGAGCTTTAAAGCGTCTGCAAAGCAAAACGGCCGACGGAAAGTGTCTGGGAGTATTGGCGACTTATTTTTAAGGATATTGCCTAAAATATACGTAAAAATCAGCTTTGAGAATTTACGTGAGGTAAGTAATGTTTTTATGTACCTTTATTACCTGATACCTGAAAATTGGCCGTCTGAGCAAGCTAGCAGGTAGGCATGCGTTCTTAGTACGTACTAACACTACTCAATCGTCCACATTTCCTTCGTCAGAAAATACGTGACGTCTGGCGGCCCTGGGATCTTGGACTATATGTCGATATCGTTGACGATGAATATTACATTATATATCGGAGTCTGAGATCTCAACAAAAACCCATGCAAACGTGAATATCGTGACATTAAATCGACTGCTATACATTAGCAGTATAGCTCTTGGAGATCTATCGTCACGATTTTGTTCGGATTAATCGAAGCGACGGATTGCACCGTTTAATTAGATAAGATACGCTTAATAATGTTAATAATAAAAGACAGATCCAACAAACCAAATCCAAAAAGATCGTCGGGCTTATATTTTATATTTTATCATGCATTGGACATTGACACATGCTGACACGCCTAATATGACATTAGAATAAATCAAGTTTATCAACGTCATCAGCAGTCGATTTGTCCACCATACTGTCTCAGTGTTACAATATATTATCCATAAATTGAATTATTGTCGCCAAACTAAGGTGAAATCAAGAATTTGGATGATATGGAACGCTTTCAAATAATATGAGCTACTTCCTATTGAATGTACAGTGTACCCGCCCAGGCGCCATACATTTCTGAAACATCTCCTTTGCTACAGAAAGTAATTCTTATCATATTATTTTCTTATTGGAAGTAGATGTTGTATACAAAAACTGCGTAACAATATGATTTATAATCTCAACATACTTACATCTGCTTTTTGAATTTTTTGGAGTTCCTCAAGGTTGTATCTTAGGTCTGATAAATTCACATTAATGACCTGCTTCGATTAATAAATAATTAGGTAAAATAAGATAATAGCAGATGATACATTGATATTATTATTAATAGGTACTAAATTTGTTTATACATAATTCGACTCCCTTCGTTAAATCTTCTGCTATTCATTTCAGGAGACATACATTCTGGACACAGTGAGCGGAAGCATATATGTGTGGGTCGGAAAGCAAGCGACGAAACAGGTAAAGAATCCATTCTAATATTATAAATGCGAAAGTCTGTTTGTCTGGCTGTCTGTGACGTTTTCACTGCCAAACCACCGGTCCGATTTGAATGAAATTCGGAATGAAAATAGTTGAAGACACATAGGCTACTTTATTTTCAAAAATCAACCCCTAAAGGCTTGAAATAGGGGATGAAAGTTTGTGTGAAAATCCCGTTTCGCGATATAAATGAATTCCACGCGGGCGAAGCCGAGGGCAAAATCTAGTATTTAAATAAATAAATAAATAACTCTACACACTCGTAGCCCCACACTGAGATTCCCCGTGTCGTGGGCGCCTCGCTGGGAATTGGACTCAGGACCCTTTAATTATTTGGGGTCGACATTTATTGCACAGGTTTACGAAAGAGTAGATATCTATACATATTATAAAAAGAAGTCCTGTTTTCTGTCTTTCTGTCTGTCTGTCTGGACGCGATAAACTCGAAAACTACGAAACCGATTTTTAGACGGTTTTCAACAATAGAAATAATGATTCTTAAGGCAGGTTTAGGTATATAATTTATTATACTTTTATGTAAATTAGTAGAAATTCGGCGATATAATATGTGGAAGAGGTTTCGCCAACTGGGAGCGTTCCACGCGAACGCCGCGTAAACTAGCACAAATATAGTTGAGTGATGTACTAGCGAATTCAAGATCTATAAAAATGCTACAAAAAAGTCCTAATGGCATATCTCTATCTCTTACGGTTGACTCACAATAACCACTTTTATGTTAAAATTTTTAATTAATAACATTGCGTTATTTTCAAAGCTATTATAATTATGTTAGTTAGCTTAGGCATTTAATGCAGATCAAAGTTGCCTTTTACAGTATACCAATCACATGGATAGTTTTTGAGATATTGTCGTTAGAAGTAATTAGCAGCGTGGGCGAAGCTGTGGGAGGCATATTTAACAATATGTTGCAAAACGGCGTTTGCCGGGTCAGCTAGTTAAGAAATAAGTTTGAATTTCAGATGAGATATACATACAGCGACAAATACTTGTTATTACTAAACATTATTTTTTTACACTGTATTTTTTTGTTTTTCAGGAAAAATCTGAAGCTATGACAAAGGCGCAACAATTCATCAGCGCTAAGAACTATCCATCATGGGTAAGGAAGAGAAAATAAAATAAATAAAAATATTGTACCTACTAAACAATTACCAATTATTAAATTAATTAACATTTAAACATTAATGAATTAAACTGAACCATCACCGATATGTTGGCCAAGAAGGGACCAGACGAAGACCAGAAAACTAGTAAAGCAGGCATAACGCCTATAAGAATTTGCATAATGTACATAATTATATAGCAATTATGAATACTTAAGCACTAAGGAATACAATAGATTTATTTGTAAGGCTTTAGCGACACCAAAATGTATAATATGTTTTCTCACGATCCTTAACCAAATACATAATCAGGAATACTTCACTACATTTCTCGTACCACTGAAAGAAACGGCCTCTGAATCAAGTCACATCTCCTCATCTTCCAGGTGCACGTAGCAAGGATACCTCAGGGCACAGAGCCAGCTGTCTTCAAACAGTACTTCACCACCTGGAGAGACGTGGGCATGTCCCACAACCGGCTCGTCAGATCTGTCGGTCTGTAAGCATGCTTGCTTGCATGGAGAATGCCGATAAATTAAGTTCGAAAATGGAGAATATAAATAAAATAGGGATTTTTTTTATATATTGTGTTTAAGTTGACACAATGACAGATGAATACTCATTTTATACGAAATATTATATTTATTTATTTTATATAAATAAAAATATAAACGACATTTTTTTTCTTTTTTTATACAATTCCTGACTGCAATTGCTGAGTGAATAAAATTTTATATTTTTAAATTATTCGAACATTTTCATTATGCACCTCCCTAAAACACACTTAGTATTAAAATCATAATACATATTTATTATGGTGCGTACAGATTATGCAACATGTTATATAACTTCTGTTTTATAACACGTTCACATTTAACTAACATTGTTAGTAAATAGAGGAAGGTAGTTTAAAATCTTATACTAACATTGTTGTCTAACAATGAAACATGTTACAAGACCGTACACATTAAAACAACATTGTTGTATAACAGTGTTTTATAACAATTCAATGCGTGTCATTTCAATATAGCATATAACATTGTTGCAAAAACTAATAACATGTTGTATAACTTGTTTTTGTAACACACATAGCGTCCACATTTGTAAAACATTATATTTAACTATGTTTTATAACATGTTTTGTTACATAGTCTGTACGCACCATAAGGTATGCGATGGAAATTTTGTTCATTGTTGTTCTTGAATGGTATAATATGCTTAATTAAAATACACATACATACACTGGCGTATACTTTATTTTCTCTCCTATTTCCTTTGGGATTCCTCTTAAACCCTTTCCTTTGCAATTTCTGTCGTAGTCTAATCAACAGACGGGTGGCGCTGCATGCTAGATTGCTATCTTAAATTTAAAAAAATTACTCTCAAAGGCTACTTTGGGGTGATATATCATAATTATATCATATTTAAGTATTAATTCTTTATGGTTTTCATCATCAGGACTCAGAACTGAATAAAAATGGATCAATTTGGAAGTACCTACTTATTTTAAACTTTTATCATCGCGGACACAAAACA
Organism: Hesperia comma; assembly: GCA_905404135.1. Classification (NCBI taxonomy): domain Eukaryota; kingdom Metazoa; phylum Arthropoda; class Insecta; order Lepidoptera; family Hesperiidae; genus Hesperia; species Hesperia comma. Next base: position 2,501,417 of record FR990039.1, read on the forward strand.
TTTTAACTGAACGGGTACTCACAATATTTATTATTTATGGTCTCGCCGTGACCATGATCCATGCAATTGGGTCGAAATATCGGTATAAATAATAAATATCGTGAGTACCCGTTACAGTTAAAGTACCTACTTATGTTCCCCAAAATTAATTATTTTTAGATTCGTCATCTTCATCTAGCGAAAGTTCAGAGGAGACCTTTGCAAGGATATATAAAGTATCTCCTGTGGGTGATGATAAATTTGAATTTGAAAAGACTGAATTAAAGCAGAAAGTAAGTATATTCATTCAAGATCTCACTGCGATCCATAAGGGCATATCTTTGAGTAATACGTGGAGCTAAACTAGTTTAACTATTTTAAGTGAACTTGTTTAACTACTTTAGTAAAACTAGTTTAACTATTTTAGGTAAAATAGTTTAAGTACTTTAGCTAGACTAGTATAAATTTAGGATTCGATATTTAGATGTCCTGAATTCAGGAAAGTTTAATCGCATTTAGGATGAGTAGCATCCTAGTTAGGACACAATGTAGGACATGGATGGTTTCCGACGATGGTAACTTCTTGAACTAAACTAGTAGTTCACACCATTTTACGAAAATTACGTCTTCATGCAGCCCGTATAACTTCAACACTGCTGCAATTTATTGATAAGTATCTGTACTGACGGCTATACGTGCCCTCCGAAGCACTAAGCTTAAAAAATTTAGCCACTAGCGGTCATCCATCCAACTACCGACCGCCCGCTGTTGCTTAACTTTGTCGATCATTTAGGATCGACGCAAGCCGACGGTCTATGAGTAAACATAATAAATAAATAATATTAGTATGTTGATTTAAGTCACTTTAAATATTGGCACATCTGAAGGATACTTTTTGAGATATTTTTACACTTACAGATTTTGAAATCAGTTATTTTGAGGCCGGTTATTTTATGTAAAAAGTTATTTATTTATTATACTTATTCGTGGTACCTAAAAGTAGTTTAAGTAATAATATTTCTTGTGTTTTATTGTGTTTACCCACTGTTTAATTTATTCCCAGAGGCTGAACTCAGTAAGTGTGTATTTACTGGACGATAACAAGTATCTCTACGTGTGGTTCGGAACCGAAGTACCAAATGAGGTGTACCAGTCGCTATTCCGCATTGGTGATGTATGTTTCATATAGTTTTCAATCTAAACTTATACCTTTACAAATTCACCTTTACATACAAATTGACTAGACTAAAACTGGACTAATTTTCATATGAATTTAAAATAGGGATCTATGTATGCATATGAAAAATCGAATTAGATTTTGATCTTCAAAAAGTTGTCCTTAGATATAAGATAACATGATATTGTAAGTTGTTATAATTTTTTTAATGTTGCTATAAATAAATTAACCATTTAACTTTGCAGTACTTTGCACCCATTTCTATCCCACTTTTGTCGTTTAAACTTGGTTCTCATTTTACATTTATGTTTTTGATGGGACTTTACTTAAAAACGTGTCAGTTTTTATCTTGTCTCGTTGGTGTTATTCGGTGATATTTGTTGATAAAAGTGTTTAATGTGTTTCAGGCATACAAAGCTAGTATTGGAAGGCAATCTACGAAGCTCTCCGTTCTTGGGCTCAAGCAAGGGTTTGAGCCAAAACGGTTTACAGCCTTATTCCCTAAATGGAATCCTTACGCGATTCCGGTACGTATCATTGGTTTATTATTTAGTTTTATACTCATACCCGCTTGTGCTTTCTATAAACGCTTCAATAGTCTCTCTCTTGTATTCGGAATATGCCAAAAAAGTGTCGAAAACTATTCAATTTTGTAGGAATGTGTCAAACTATTCAATCAAGAGACCATTGAGGCATTCTACTAATTTACTAGCAGAATCACGGCCCTGGATACATAATAGTATAAATAGTATTACCCACACCACATGCGCTTCGGGACATTTTTATACTGTGACGCGTGTGTGCTTCGGAACACTTTATACTAGAACTCGCCAGCGCTTCGGGACAACTTATACAAATACTAGTTCACACTTCGGGAAACCTACGCCTTAGTACCTTCACCTTGTATTGTTAATTATAATTCTCATCAAGAGTTATGTAAATTTCGTGATTACCTAATTTTATCATTTAAGAAAACGATAACGAAGACAGAATATTTTTTTCTCAGAGACAAACGTAACCCTTCATCGTGACTGAAGAACATTTATCAATTTTTTTTTAAACAAAACTTTACTTCATCATCATGAATTGAGAATAAGCATTTATCAGTCACATAATTAATACTGCCACGGCCGGGAATCGAACCTACGAGTAGGACCCCTCGCTTATCAAATAGACCAACTAGCAACTACTTAGGCTATGAGAACATCATAATAATAATATGCTATTTTGTTTAAAATGGAATAATAATTATTATTTTTTGTTTCAGGACGACACGGATAAGACTGAAGTGTTAAGAACCAATGAAATTTGAAGTGTGAAAACCTGAATTAATGACTAATGATAACGACAATAATGACAATGAATTATTGATTAAAATAATAGTCTTAAAAATAAAAATAACTATAGGTATCTACAGTTAAATATCAAAACTGATGATTTATATCTACCTTATGTAATTTTACAACCATATCAACTTTAAAACGAATAAAGTCATGCCCTAATTTATATAGACTACGGGCCCATGTCGAATATGGGGGGGTCATACGAACCACCAGGTGATATATATAGGACGATATAAGAGCACAAAATAATAAGATTCAGCACTATGCCGTCACTTGTAAGCTGTCCAACTGAGTGCTGGTGAGAATTCAAAAGTGCAGGTAGAGGGAGTACATTTTGGTCATATGATTCTGTACGGCATTTTCACCATCGATAGATCCATGAAAAATAATAAGAAAGCGCGCAGTCCCGTAAAAAAATGGTGAGCCACAAAGTCGGTAAATTTGTTTGATTTTTTGAAAATTCCAGGGTAAATTTAGTCATTTGATCCTGTACGGCATCAGTTTCATGCTGTTTCAATACAGCTTCTAATCCATTATTCCGCAACGCCGTACAAAAATCATGCGACAAGGGGAAAAAATCGAGGGTTGAAACCCCCTCTATTTCCGTGGTCTGGGGGGTGATTTGAAAAAGTACGGCTTCGGTTCCAAAACATTATCTAGCACTCAAAAGTACTATTAAAAATAATGCCGTCAAAAAGTTATTGTTCATTTGAATGTATATTAATAATTACCTTAATTTCATGGTATACTTGATTTATAAAGCTGTAATGTCATTTGACACTGTACGGCAACTTTTTTTTAACATGATATTGTAAAATATAATTGTTGCATAGTATTGCCGTTCAAAAGAAACTGTTCTAAAAAAAGTTATAGAGAAATACAAAAACTGAAATTTGTTAAATTATTGCAGAAGTTTAAATATTCATAGATTAATAGAATATAGCAATTTCCTACATTTTTCTCTTGTTCTAAATAGTATTAAGATACATAAATTAGGAAAAAATGATGCCGTACATTTTAATGCAGACTATATTTTTCATACATTTCGTTCTATGGATTTTTCCTTGAATTTTTTTTTCCCTACAAACCTTTGGACCAACGAAAATGTACGGCATGTAAAAAAATATTATCTGTGCATAAAATACTTTCAAAATAAATTAATTTTATGTTGTTTCAAATCACCCCCCAGACCACGGAAATAGAGGGGGTTGAAACCCTCGATTTTTTCCCCTTGTCGCATGATTTTTGTACGGCGTTGCGGAATAATGGATTAGAAGCTGTATTGAAACAGTATGAAACTGATGCCGTACAGGATCAAATGACCAAATTTACCCTGGAATTTTCAAAAAATCAAAAAAATTTACCGACTTTGTGGCTCACCATTTTTTTACGGGACTGCGCGCTTTCTTATTATTTTTCATGGATCTATCGATGGTGAAAATGCCGTACAGAAACATATGACCAAAATGTACTCCCTCTACCTGCACTTTTGAATTCTCACCAGCACTCAGTTGGACAGCTTACAAGTGACGGCATAGTGCTGAATCTTATTATTTTGTGCTCTTATATCGTCCTATATACATCACCTGGTGGTTCGTATGACCCCCCCATTTTCGACATGGGCCCGTAGTCTAATACGTTGTTTTATAAATCTGATAATTTTTATATAAGCGATAACAGATGTATAAGTAGATATAACCTGATTGTAAGGGGGCGTCATCTATGACATTATCATCAACACCAGAGGCATATTTGATAAAAATACTGATAAGATATTTGAGATGTTCCTTTATTTGGTTCGGATTTGTATATTCAGATTTTAAAATGGATTTTAATAATAAAATAAACAAAACTTATTCCTTGTGGTCTTTTCACTATGCTGGCTTCAATCCGTAATGGCACACAGTTGAGCACTTGTGCAATTATAGTAATAAACGAATACATTTCTACATTTTCTACATGTTAAGCCGATCTTCGCGTCGATCGTTAAGCGTATTAATTTATTTCATAGCATAGATTTCCTAAACCTAATTATATTTGTTCCAATTATATCCTTACTATCCTTACTTCCTTACTTATGTATTATAAATGTGAAAGTGTGTTTGTTTGTTTGTGACTCTTTCACGTCGCAACATGGCTATTATATGACATGGTTTATGTGTGTGGGGAAAGTTAGGAGGGTGGAGAGTGACGTAGGCTACTTTTTACCGCGTAAAAACATCTCATTCCCATGGGAAGATCGATGTTTTGTTAGTTGCTAGATATTTAGTTCCGGAGTTGTTAATAGATGGCGTTAGTAAAATTCATTTGCAAGTTCTGAATCACGCTATTAAATACTACATGTAATTTATTTTTAGCTGAGATTCCTACGGGAGCGGGACCTACGCGGCTTTTACCTACGGGTCCCGAAGCGAAGCGCGAGCGGTTCTCTAGTGGTGTAATAAAAGTTGTGTACCTACATGAAATGCTTAAGGTTACTCTTGAATCCTACTTTTTAATGAATAAAACCGAAAAAAATACTGTTTATTATTTTTTGAGTTTGTTGTGACCAGACACACTGTTAAAATATGGGCCTCCTTAAAACCTTGAGTCCAAGCCAAGTTATAGAATACAATAAATTAATATCTAAACCTAAACCGACAAAATAATAAAACGCCTAAAGCACACGAGTAGCAATGTTGTAAGTGCGCGTACACAGGCACTTAGTTATCGAAGCGAAGCGTCGACGGGTCAGTAGGTAATTCTTACGTAATAAAACAACATTTTTAATCAAAATTCTCACAAACGGCCATAACCGGTCGGTGGACACACGCGACCAGACCTGAGTTTGATAACCTTTAACGATGTTATTTATAAATCATTTGTTGATGTTGATAATTTCAGTCAGTTTATGCTTCTCGGTGTGTTTGGGAAATGTTAACAAAAAGTTCACACAGGTTTTCGCGTGGAAGCAAATTACTTACGACATCAATGGAGTGAAATGTAAGTTTGTATTTTTGTATATATAAGAAAATATGAATAAAAGACTTAAAACCCGGCTGTAAAATAAGAATGTTGCATTTTTATTACGCGTTAAATGTCATTTCAGATGAAAATATCTTCTTGTCTCATACTTTTTATTATAACTGTACAAGAGAATTCCTATTACAAGGGGTCGTTATGAACGCTGTTCGTTTGTATGTGGTTTTATTGGCGGCAATTTCAATATTCGTTTTTCACTTATATAGAAATGGGAAAATGTTTTGCTTATTTTTCAATAAATTCATATTTTAGTACTGAAAGATTCGTGAGTGTTTGAATTCATTTTACGTATATAACGCGGCTTACCTCACGTACTGTTTTGTCGTATTCGCCCGACTAGTTTCAGTCACAAGCGAGCTCTCGTCGCCGGTGGCTCCTGATGACGAACCTCGGAATCGGTTCGAAACTAGTCGGGCGAATCCGACAAAACAGTACGTGAGGTAAGCCCCGTTATATACCTACGTAAAATCAATAAATCTATACTTATAATAAATCTGTAGAGAGGTCAATTCTGTACATTAAATATATTTCCAAAATAACTATCAGGGGGTGATTAGGGATCGATACTGATGCCAAAAATGCAATCAGTAAAATTTTTGTCTGTCTGTCTGTCTGTCTGTCTGTCTGTCTGTCTGTCTGTCTGTCTGTCGGATGTATAACCGTTATAGAAACAAAAACTACTCGACGGATTTTAACGAAACTTGGTACAATTATTTTTCATACTCCCGCGCTGGTTATAGTATACTTTTCATCACGCTACAATCAATAGGAGCAGAGCAGTGAAGGGAAATGTTGGGGAAACGGGAGAAGTTACTCCATTTTTTAAGCTTCCGTCGCGTGTGCAACCTTAATGGTTAAAGCTACACAGAAATCATGTATGACGGAAATGTTCTCCTTAAAATTATATAAAAAATATTCCACGACAGCATATGTCTATCTTTTATGGTTGACTCACAATAACACGTGTAACTCCCGATAGCTTAGCAGTTCGAAGCTTTCTGATTAAGTATACCTATATTTTATCTACTCTTACGTTTATGACACTTAAGTGGGTGAAATAAAGGGGTGAAGATTAAACGAAATTCACGCGGGCGAAGCCGCTGGCAAAAGCTAGTTCATACATAAAAAAGTAACATCACTTAAAAGAATCACACACAACAATTTCCAAATGTTATGTGTCCACTTTTTCAAAGCGAAGCGGAAACGGGTTTTGTTATACATAAAAATTGGTTGCCTGTAAAGTCGGTATACGGGCGAAAGTTTTACGTGACAACGACTTTGAGTGGTAAAATAATTTTAATGTGAATATTCATTCGTATAGTAGGAAGAAGGATGAAATAATAGTAACAATTTAAAACATTTATTTATACAAAGAATTATATTTAAAACATTGTAACACCATCCGCCATCTAGCGCTGCTAACCGTTAGACCATTAACCATTAGTCACAACTAAGTGAGGTAACAAACGAGATTACTCTACTTCTCCAGAGATGGCGCTGTACCATTTTCTGAAACACGCCAACGTGTGTACGCCGTAGCTACCATAAGTAATGTTAAGGAGGAAGGGACGCGTGCCTTTCACTTTTTATGTCTGTCTCTCTCGCTCTTAGGCGGGCTAACCATGCCCGAGTGGAAGGGACGCGTGCCTCTCACTCGCTCTCATTGTAAGCGCATAACGTGAGCGGAGCGTGACGCAGTTTCTTGATGTGCCACCCGGCAAACCAATTTATAAGACGTTATCACGTCAAAATGTATAATATTGTTATTGTTATATATAAAATGATGGGATGAGTTAAAAATGGTTACTTCCAGACACCAGGGACTCGGACTACGAACGGAGACCAAACGGGATCGTGTTTGATCAGGAACTAGATAATAAAGAGAAGTTCTTTACCCAGTACAACAATATTCCCGTCGGCTTCGAAGTATACAAAGAGAAAATCTTCGTCACCGTACCTAGACGACAATATGGTGAGTGAGTTATTGCACTCAACCGAAAAATGGGTGTCACACATTTATTTATCATTGTATCTGTAAATATTTTTAAATTACTTTTTAGTAAAATATAACCGACTTCAAAATAAATGAGTAGAGATAACTCAAAAACTACCCGTCAAATGTCGCTTAAATGGAATCAGACACTAGCTTTCGATTAAAAAAGACAAATCGAAACTTCCACTCAAAAGTTATGACTTAAAGACCATACATTAATAACGCTTTTTTTAAGTTGGTTAAAAATGGGTGTCACAAACTTATTTAAGGTTATCACACTTTTATTTCAATTCTATCTTTGTTAATGTAAATATTTGTACTGTAAACTTCTTCTTTAAACGATGTTTTCAATATGGCGGTCATTTTTCATCCACTGTGCGAAATATTGCATCCTCATAGAATATCACTAAGTAATTCTGTGATGTTTTTGGTATCGAGTAAAGTAATTACCTAAACCGAAATATATCTATCAAATAAAAGTAGCAACAACCATATCCATATTTATTTATCACCTGAATAAATATTACCTAACTTTGTGTTTTTAATGTAGGTACTTCTGCGTACCTATTCAAGTTAAAATTTCACTGGAGCTACTATATGTAAACTTTCACCTGTTTAAATATTAGCCGCGCCGCAACCCATGGCTTACTGAGCACGTGACTCTCTCCTCATTACTGAGGAGGCCTAAAGCGTACTCCACCACGCTCATCCAGTAAGGATTGGTGAAGGCGTTAGTAGCCAACCCAGTATCGGAAGTTTTCATGCCACCCGAAAGCCTCCGATATGGCTTAAACGGCTATCCATCGATAACAACCGGGACCGACGACATAACGTGCCCGAAGCACGGAAGCGCTCATGAAAAGCCACTAGCGGTCACCCATCCGGCTACCGACCGCGCCCGCTGTTGCTTAACTTTGTCGATCGCTTAGGATCGACGCAAACCGCTGAGTTACGAGCGCTCTGATTAAAATATTATTATCTTTGTCAGTAATTAATGTACCTATAGTAAACCCAACTTAAGATTGAAACGAAAGAGGCACTGTCGGACGCATTTGACATTCATTTGACCAATCATTGCACACTAGTAACTGACAGATGAATGACCACAACGTACTTATGAATGACTTTTCGTTAGTTCCAATTTTTGCCATTTCAGAGATAAGTTGGGCGGACTGTACTTCTGAGTATTCAAGTCAAAATGTCATTGATAACAAAATCAATGTTTGCGCTTAAAACCTACTTGGGTAAAAGTAGATCTTCCGCAAATTGTCTCACTGTTGGAACTTAGGTATATTAAGTTAGCGGTGTTAAAGTCTTGAATTTTTTAATGAAATTAAGGTAGCAAACGAACATGCAGTACCTTCCGTTGCTAGTGTTGCTACCCATGATAACTGTGACCGACACAGAATAACACTCAATTTAGGGACTAGGATAGTTAGCCTGTTAGCAGATGATGTCAGATTAGAATATTAGTTGATTAGTTTGTTAGTAGCTATGAGGACTGGGGTAAACAATGTTAGTGATTTTTAACCCTGTTATTTGTTGCTAATAGTAATCCAGTTAGTAATTGTTAGTACGACTCTTGTTCCAATTCGATCACAGATAGTAATCCATACAACACTGACAACCGCGCCTACACACGGCGAATTAACCGCAGATTTTTACGTCGAAAATACGTGTGTCTACAAGAGGCCTAAGTGGCTACTCTTGTTACCACTGAGAACTGAGATGGTCGCCTTCAAAAAAGTGTAATCAGCTATAGCGCGATTCTTTAGCTTGAACGTCTAACGCCACTGATAACGTCACCATGTGACAAGACTACTCTATCGCCACATCATAAACTCAATAAAAGCCTATTAAACTCCAGGTATACCTTCAACCCTGAACTATGTCCCCAAATGCTGCAACGGTTCTCCAGATCTCCGACCTTATCCAGAAGGAGAGACCAGGGACCTGGTGTCAGTGTACCGACCTCGAGTTGACGCGTGCGACCGGCTGTGGATGGTGGATACTGGACTGCTGGAAGTTCCAGGTCAGTATGGAGTAATGGAGGTTAGGACAAAAATTTTGTAAGATTTCGTAGTCACATTCGTCACACACAGTGGTAAATTCACACACATATCACATCTTAAAATGTTTAAATTCAATCCTTTTTTATATTCAGATGTAAAATTGTAATTTAGGTGACGTCACATTATGAAGGGGGGGGGTCTCACAAATGTGACCAGCTGTAACAAGGACGGGGGAGGGGGTCATAAACCACGAAATGATGTAATTTAAAGATGACTCCTACAGTCAGTCCTCCTACAAACAGTCCTACTAATAATGTGTTTTCTATTGTAGGAGATAGGAGACAAGTGCAGAAACCAGCCATAATCATCTACGATTTGAAGACCAACAAAAGATTATTGAAATATGAATTGAAGGATACAGACTTGGTGAACGAACGGACTCCTGGAGGTGAGTTACAGATTCGTCATAGAAGACCCTGGCTCTCAATCCTTATAACACGATGAGTACATTCGTAGGTGACTAGAAATGTAGTAGGTAATTACTAACTCGACCCACTATTCAGCACGGGTCTCTTCTCAAAATGTGCAGGTCAGGGCATAGTGCACCAATTTGGCCAAGTGCGGATTGGCGGACTTCACACACCTTTGAGTTTTGCGAACTTTTCGGCATGGTTTCCTCACTATGTTTTCCTTCATTATAGCGTGTGGCATTATGCACGCACATAATTCTGTAAAGTCAGAAAAGCGTGCCCTGAGATTGGTACCCGAATCCACCGAGAAGGAGGCTGAAATTCTTAACCACTAGGCTATCACCTAACACCATTTACAGAACTTTCTACCAGGTCTACCAGATTCTTGTTAACCAAATGTCATATTTTCCAGGTCTCACCTCAATAGTAGTGGACGTAACCAAGGACACCTGTGACGATGCGTACGCGTACATCAACGACCTGGCCACCGAGGGTCTAGTGGTCTTCTCCCTCCGACAACTGGACAGCTGGAGAATCCAGGATGACACCTTCAAGCATGACCCCATGTCACTGAACTTTACCGTTGCAGGTAAGTTTTTGACGTAACAACCGTCTTATAAATCGATGAACACAGGCTGCATGCACGAAAAAGTGTCATGTTCCGCCTGAGTCGGGCGCGTCGAGAGCGCGAAACAAGCATTCGGGTTGTGACGCAGCTATCCCTCTTCCACTCTATCGGCCAATGCGATAATATAATAATTGAATTAAATTCATAAAAGTCGGTAATTTTTCATCCGTGCTTTCTTTAGACGTTATCACGTAAAATTATCGTCGGAAACGACATCACAGACAAACGATTTTTTTTTATTATGTGATGAATGAAGACTTCCACACCAAAATCAGGCACTAATTCCTTTTATTTCTGTAATTTCCAGGTCTAGTAATAACTTGGAGAGATGGTCTCTTCGGCATGGCTCTGTCAGACCCTGATACCTATGGGAAGAGGACTTTGTACTACCATCCTTTGGTCTCCACCCAGGAGTATGCCATTGACACTGATATCTTGAAGAATCGAGGGACCTTCCAGAGTACGGTAAGACTCCTGAATCTATACATACTAATATTGTGAAGCTGAAGAGTTTGCTCGTTCGTTTGTTTGAACGAGCTGACTTCGGGAACTACTGGTCCGAATTGAAAAATTATTTTTGAGTCGAATAGCTCATTTATCGAGAGAGAGAGAGAGAGGTTTTAGGCTTTATTTCTTACTAGTAAATCCGCCCTCGCTTCGCTTCGGGAAACCAGTCCCCTCCAAAATCTCTATAAATTTTAACAATTTATGTTATTCTGATGTCTAAGGTATATTACTGCAAAGTTTCATGAAAATCCGTTCAGTAGTTTTTGCGTGAAAGAGTAACAAACCCACACACACACTCACATACATCCTTACAAACTTTCGCATTTATAATATTAGTAGGATAGTAGGATAGTAGGATTATAATATTAGTAGGAAGTAGGATAGGAAGAGCAAAATTTCTTAAGAGTATCCGTGTTTCGGAGGGCACGTAAAGACGTTCCGGTTGTTATCAATAGATAGCAATCGTTAAGCCATTTCGGAGGCCTTCGGGCAGCATGAAACCTTCCGACTGGGTTGGCCACTAACACCTCTACCAATCCGTACTGAAGCAGCGTGGTGAAGTATTCTCTAAGCCTCCTCAATGATGAGATCGAAGAAACCCGTGTTCAACTGTAGCCATACACCATCGTACGATATTGCTAGCGGATTATTACAAAATAGATTTATATTTAATCTGTAATGATTAAGTTCCGCAAAGTAACGGCTAATACAATCAACAATCCTTCCAGTTACTCGGTACCAGAGGCAGAAACACACAGAGCGGTTGCAGTGGGTACCACGCGCACACTCGGAACGTGTTCTACGCGAATGTCGCGCAAGACGCCATCTTGTGTTGGAACGTCAACGACAAAATGGCGCCCGAGAACGTTGGTATTGCTGCTCAGGACCATAGTTTGCTGGTGTATATTGCAGGTAAAATATCCTTAACTATACTCCCCGCCAAAATCAAACTTACTACCTGTAATCAATTTAGCTTTTAAGCAAAAGTCACTAAGAGCATTTTATATAATGCCGTAAAGAAATGTAACTTAATTGCATAGGCCGAAAGCTGGCATGAAATTATAACGAATTCCATATCGAACACGAACGGAGAATCATTGCACAATTTTGAATTGCAGAATTTAAAATGCCGTACTTACCAAGGTACTATGCTCAGGATTGGATGTCAGTAGTCAAGGGAACTTCTCAACGGTTAACGGCATACTTACTAACTGATTTTTTGTTTTGCATTTATAATTAACTGAGCAAAGTAAAACCATTTTACCTAGTTCTTAAAATGAATAATACCTACTAATAAACTTACTTTTCAGATTTGAAGGTTATTGGAAACGAAGTATGGATGCTGGTGAACCAAATCCCTAGATTTGTTCTTTCAACGCTCAACGTCAACGAATTTAACTTCTTTATTCACAGGTAAAGTTGTCCATCAATTTCATTCAATCTATCTATTCTCCTTTAATGTTTTGTATAAGTATAAAACTGTAACTGATCGCTGTTTGTACACGCTAATCTCAGAAACGGCTGAACGGATTTTTATGGGACTTTCACTGAGAGATAGAGGAGGCTGTGGCGCAACATAGAAGCTACTTTTTATCCGGGAGTTCCCGCAGAATCGGGATTCACAAAACTCCTATGTAGGTAGATACGAACGAAGTCTCGAGCAACAGCTAGATAGAAATACTTTTAACAAAATAGAACCGACTTTTAAGCCGAAAAGTAAAAATCGATTCAGCTAAACGCGGTTGATATTCCTAAATCCTTCTCCTAAGTGTGACAAATACTATGCTGAAAACCACATCAAAATCGGTTCAACCAAACGTGAGATAATCGCGCACAAATATACCTACATACATACATACAGGTCAAACTGAGAACCTCCTTTTTTGAAGTCGGTTAAATAGTTATAATAGGTCATCGATTCAGTCTTTCATTCACCTAACTGATACGTTATTTAATCTGTTACAGAGCCAAAGTCCAAGATTTGATCCGAGGAACTGTTTGTGACAAAACACGATAAAGGACCCAAAAGCTTCAAATAACTAACTTTTTTACAGAAACACTGGCTTCAAAATCGATAGATTGCCGCAAACTTATCTGACTCGGTGGCCAAAATTGGAACTAATGCAAATGTAATACTGTTGTCAGACAAAGACAAAGACAGTAGCGCCCCCCTTACCGGGTCAGATAAGTTTGTGGCACTATAAGGACTGTTCAAAAACTACCCGCCAGGTGTCCTATGTGTCCTGTTTACGCCTACTCCGTGTTTTGCCGTCTGTGCAATTAGGACGAAATATATCGAATTAGAAAAAATATATTATTAGTTTAATATCCAATTAAGAATAATGTGTTTGTGTTTACTTTCCCGTGTTTTATGTTGTTGTTAATGTCCATTTTCTTGGTGTACAATAAAGAGTTTTTGTATTGTATTGTGTTTAGAATAAAATGTTGCTGCACTAAGTAAAAGAAATCTAGACACGAGGTAGCGTGTCAAAGCCAAGTTCTTGCTAAGTGACGTGCAACACCGTGTATGGTATTACCCGAAGCATTTGGACCCCCTTTTCTCCCCATCATAACTCAAAAACTATTTGACGTTAACGTGTTAATATAACTTACAAAATAAAAACAAAGTCGTAAAACTCAACCTTTTATTTAAATCACCTCCATCTCCACTACCTTATCTCTTTTTTTTCTTCATCCTGTTACTCAGATAGAAAAGTTCATCCATCCTTGTACACGTACTACTTTACCTTGTTGGTAACCAGTGTGGTAAGCGGGCCTGCAAAGCATGCACTGCTCGCGGGCGGCAAATGGATCACGGAAAGGCCCCAGGAGATATTATTTCAATATCCATGACGTAAAAGCAGACGAGCCACCTGATGGTAAGTGGTCATCGTCGCCTATGGACACGAGCATCACCAGGGGAGTCACCAGTGCAACGCCGGCCCGGAAGGAGGAGCACCTTTTTTGAAGAACCCCATGTCAAAGCGCTCCGGGAATACCTCATAAGGAAACTCATTCCACAGCTTACACGTTCGTGGTAAAACGATCTTGAAAAACGGACTGTAGTCGTTCGCCAAGAGGCCAAGCGATGTGGATGATTTTTGGAGCCCAAGGCTCCAAAGGAACCAAGGAACCTTCAGCTGTTGGAGTGGACTGTATTTTAAATTATGGGCGCTGATTTAAACCACAATTTCACTTATCACAAAACGTTTATTGGCAGCTATTCACACAGTTAATACTAGAAGTGTTCATTATATTAGAGTGCTCTAGGCTCTAGTCTAGTACACCACACTGCACAGTACAAGACGTGAGATCCGTTAGTTATGTAATTTATGTAATGGCGGTTTCTTACTACCCAATATTGCCATATTTAAAGCTTATGCAGATAAAAAATTAAAAACTTAGTGCCCCCGCGCATTAGACGACCAGGCCGCGCGGCCACGTCGCTGCGACCAACCCGCGCACATTGCGGCCACGTCTGCGACCACATTCATCAGTCAAATTCACATCCTGCTCCAAAATGCTATCCTCTATACACAAAAAAGTGTGGTCGCGGCGACCAGTACGCGCACACCGAGTAATTTCATACAAATGAGGGTAACCGCGTGTGGATTCGCCGCTAGAGGCCGCTAGTGTAGAGGGTGGTCTGCCTGTCACTTCTCTCTTGTCTATTCACTGAATAGTATTCAGACAAGTGTCACTTGTCAATGTTTATGTATGGGCGGGCTTTGACAGCATGACCGCCGTCTGCAGTGGCGCCAACTGGTGAGCACAAAAACGGTTACCCTCATTAGCGTATCTCGTTGGCCGCAGCGGCCTAGTGGCCGCGTGTGTGTCGCGATGTTTTTCGTTGGCCGCGCGGCCAGAACGTGGCCGCTGGCCGCTGGTCGCGTAATGCGCGGGTGCACTTAGTGTTGCAAGCAACAGATGGAACTTCAATCTCTCTCACTCACCGTTGTAAAGTCGGTACAAGGAGAGACATTCTGACTCACATACCCTCTGATTATTAGATATTTTCTTTGTTCATGGACGCCAGCAAGCCAGCAACAGGGTTCAAGGGAAAATTAGGTATAAGTATTTGAATTAGATTAAGTTTGAATTTGTTAAAATTCTAAAAGTTTTAATTTCATCTCATCATAGTCATACATACCCCACTACTGAGCACTCTCTTATCATGGTTAAGGTCATAGTTATAGTCCACCACGCTGGCCAAGTGCGGATTGGCGGAATTCACACGCGTCTTTGAGTTTTGCAAACTCTCCGGCATGCAGATTTCTTCACGATGTTTTCCTCAGCGTTTGTAGCAAGTGACATTTAAAATTTAAATGCTTAAAACAAACTACGAAATCAGAGGTGCGCGCCCTGGGATTCGAACCCGGACCTTCTGAATAGGAGGCCGAATTCTATCACCACTACTAAGTTTTACCTTACGGAAGTCTAAAGATCACCGTCACAACTTGCAATCAGAAGATTTATGTGTTCGTTTTTTGGCTATTAAATAAAAACCGGCTAAGTGCGAGTCAGACTCGCGCACGAAGGGTTCCGTACCATTATGTATAAAAACAATTATTATTCATCATCTCAACCCATCACGGCCCACTATTGAGCAGGGGTCTCTTCTCAGAATTAGAAGGTTAAGGCCATATTCCACCACGCTGGCCAAGTGCGGATTGGCGGACTTCACACACCTTTGAGTTTTGCGAACTCTCCGGCATGCAGGTTTCCTCACGATGTTTTCCATCACAGTTTGTAGCAAGTGACATTTAAATGCTTAAAACGTACATAACTCCGAAAAGTCAGAAGTGCGTGCCCTGAGATTCGAACCCGGAACCTTCGAATAGGAAGCCGAATTCTCAACCACTAGGCTATCACCACTACTAATTATTTTCCCAAAGGCCACTGTGACCATCGTTTTATTGTAGCCACATATTAGCCACAACGCCATCTCTTGGACCGAAAGATAACTAAACTATCGCTGAGTTAAATATTTATTTTATTCTGTTTTTTAGTATTTGTTGTTGTAGCGTCAACAGAAATGCATCATCTGTGGAAATTTTAACTGTGTAACTATTATGGTTCATGAGATACAGCCTGGTGACAGACGGACAGACAGACGGACGGACAGCGAAGTCTCAGTAATAGGGTCCCGTTTTACCCTTTGGGTACGGAACCCTAAAAATATACACGTAATGTAGATATAACAAGGTGATGTTTAAGTCCGATGATCGTCTCAAACTTACGAAAATAAATTTTCCTCATTCGTTGTTAAACATCGTGACCATAAATCTAAAACACAGGTTCTCAACCTTGTGTCCACTAATACTTTGAGGTTGAAATAATAGGGGATCGGGCAGTAACTTTGTGACGTCATTTGAAGGTAACCTATGAAATAATCATATAGTTTTTCTTCCCATTACTCCATGCCTACAGGATAAATGTAACTAAAAACTAACTAACAAAATCCTCTAATTGTTTATGATATACGTCTACAGCTAACAACAAGTTTACGACAATAATTATTCAATTTAATAACTTAAAAATTACTTTACCTAAATCATTTTGAAAAAAAAGCAGCTGTAGGTATACTTAAATTGCTGGATTTCTATCAAACAACTAAAAACCACAGCAAGTAAACTGGCTTTACTTCAATGCTACGGTGCTATAGACAGATAGGTATACAGACACACAGGCAGATATGAAACTTATACTATTTTTAGGTCGGAGGTTAAAAATGAATTGGTGTGTTTTTCGGTATGTTATGTTTTTATTGGTATGTTTTTTATTTTGGAACTTTGTTATTAACCCTATACTTGGCACTAAAAAATATAGTAACTATTCGTTATTTTTGTTGTCTATAATGGATTTTGGAGTTATTGAATACTTGTAAAAAATATATAAAAAAATCTAACATAGATAGTTTTGGAAATATAGCATGTGTCTTTAAATGCACATTGCCAGCTCCATCAAGTTTACACTATGAAGAAAGTGTGTGCACTAAAATGCACATTGCCTCGTACGGGGTTAAATTAAAACAGCGATTATTTTAAACAAAAATATGATATATTTATATAAAGTTTAACAAAAATTAATTAGTTTTTCTTATATTAATCACAACCATTGTGGAGATCAAAATTAAACTTAAACAATCAAAAAATCTACTTCGTAATGTAAAAACATGCAATTTTTTTTATGGAATTAAGATAGCAAACCAGCATGCAGCACCACCCTTCCACTGCCGCCCATAACAACTGTGACTGACCTAGAACTAGACTCAAAGGGACTAGGATGGTTAGTCCAGTTAGTAGATGGTGTTAGAATATTAGTTGGTTAGTTTGTTAATAAGTGTGAGGACATGGACTGTGAGTTATTGTTAGTATGAGTCTCGTACTAATTCGGTCACAGATGCGTTGCTACCCCTGAGGACTTAGATGGTCGCCTCTTAAAAAAGTGTATTCGGCTCCACACCTTCCTATCCGGAACACAATTGTTCTTAAAACAATTATTACACGGTAGGAATGGTACTAAGTACGATAATCACTAAAAAAAATACGACGCTCTACTAAACAAAGTCGCACGTTACATTTCACTGTAGTTTTTTTTTCTTGATCGAGTACCACCAGACGGAGATGCGTTGTTAAGATAGCTTCGACTAGCTAATGGTGAAAATTGCGGAATATTGATGATAGCTGATGTAGTAGCACTGTTTATAGCCAGTGGAGTTTGGTGTTCGGTTTGCTGTACTGGGTTGTTTGCCGCAGCTGGAAAGCTATTCGAAGACAGTATGGACGGCGGATTTGGACTGGGAAAAGATACTTGATGACTTGATTTAGTATACTAGTCAATCACTGAAGAGCTAATAGTTGTTATATAGACATTATCTTCATCACTATCCGACAATAAATGTAAATCTTCAAATGAAGATTCTAGTGATGGTGGGTCTGAGCTTAGGTGAATATTACCATCTTCAATCTTGTTTTGTACAATTTTGCGTAGATAATGTAGGTAGTTCATCTTCTGAAGAATCACTTTTTTCAAAATCGGAACCAGCACCAGGCTTAGGCACTAACGCCAAAATTCTTGTCGTTCTTGACGAAGGCTGGAACAAAAGCAAAATATTAAAATAAACTCTTAAAGAAATAAATTATTTCATAGAAATTTAATAAAAATAATACGAATATACGAATATAGTTTATAAAACAACTCATATACAGTATAAAATAACAAAATAATATGAATGTTATTTTACAAAACAATTTCATCCAGACTGGCAATGTGTATTTAAATGCACACTACCAAACAGAGGTAGGTTTATAGTTAAGTTGGCAATGTGCATTTAAAGACACATGCAAATTGTAACGAAAATTAGACGAAGAAAACAAAGATGAATTGACTAAATATATAATTCATACGGAAAAATGTATATTTAGGTACTATATTTAGCATTAATTTTTTCCTTTTCATAAGTTAATTATAGGATTTTAATCGATTATTACCTTATATGTCGTAGACGCCTGCGCACGTTCCGCTATCTTGCGATCTACTGAGCTTCCATGTGTTGCCAGTGCTCAGAAGTATTTTTTGCCAAAAAATATAGATGTTGCACTTCGCAAACGTTTGAAAGATAAATAAAAAATATGTGTAATTTCTACTTGAGATTTTTTACAAAAATGTGTGCATTTGAATGCACATTGTCAAGTAAAGGGTTAAAGCAAGTGACTGTATTATGTTTAGGTATATAATGTTGTGCAAACCAGTAATTTAAGTGCATATGTAAAAATGCCTATGAAAAGGTTTTTGTTTAAATGTAATGTATGTATGTACAGTGGGCCAAGAAAGTGGTGTACCAGTTTTCGTTTAGTTTCCTAGTTATCAAAAGTTACATCAAAGTTCATAGGAAATATCACTGAAAGAGACACATAATAATGACGTAAACCTAGTTGTTAAGATTACATACATCATAGGTCACATTAAAGGTGCAAGACATTTTAATATTTATTAGAAACGGATAATGCATTAATTTGTGCAAAGAAGATTTAAATATTCTGAACAAAAGCATAAGAACTATTTCAGTTGACAAAATAATTCTTTTTAAAAAGAAAATTGACAATTGACATTTAGTCAAATAAATATGCAAGCAAAGATGTTTTAAATATCTAGATGGAACACCGAATCCGCGCAAACGTGTCAAAAAATTGTGGCTAACTGTTAGCCACAATTTTTATATCATTACGCACACATTACGCACACATAGACAATAGATGAACGGGTAAAACATCGCCTGCACGCACACATGCTTGATAATGTTGCCTTGTTTTCATTGTAGGCCGACGCTCAATCTAGATATTTAAAACATCAAAGTATGCAAGTAATGTAATAAAATTGGCTAAGTGCGAGTCGGACTCGCCCATGAAGGGTTCCGTAGCAGCAAGTAACATAATATAAAAAAATATTCGAGTAAGTAGATTGAATGAAAGGTAAATTGCGGTTTACGATTTATGACGTATTAAAAAAACTACTAACTAGATCTCATTCAAACCAATTTTCGGTGGAAGTTTACATGGCAATGCACATGATATATGTTTTTTAGTTTTATCATTCTCTTATTTTGGAAATTACAAGGCATAATAATATAATATAAGGCAATAAGGGGGGCACATAATTTACCACTTTGGGAAAAAATTATATTAGAAACCTCAATATCATTTTTGACGACCTATTTATAGATATTCCATATGTATGGGTTTGATGAAAAAAAATTTTTAGAGTTTCAGTTCTAAGTATGGGGAACCCCCACAGTTTATTATTTTTGTGTGAAAATCTTAAAGCGGTTCACAAAATATACCTTCCGACGTCAATGGTTCTATCAAGTTTAAACTAAGAACAAAAGAAATGTCACGTATTTATAATCGGATAAAGATGGCAATAAAAGTTGTCAGATCGATCTGCAAGCGAAACTAACCTTTATCACCTATGAATCTGCAAACGGCATTCAACCTTAGGGTGGTATACCAATTCTTTGCCCGACCGTACTTAGTTGGTATGCCGTATCTAAATAAATAAATTGTGATTAAATTTCAACTACATCGCTAGCTTGCACTTGGGACGTATGTCACTTTGAGAAACTCTGATCTAAGCAGTTGCTAACTTTACAGCCACATCGCTTTTGCTCATCTGTTAGAACTAGACGTAGATAAAGTGATCTAAACTTGTACTTGTATTAAATAACTAGATATTAATTTTTAAAAACAATAAAAAATAATAGATTGATTAATTACAGTTAATTTAAAAAAATTATCAAATTTGTTGGATAATTAATGTGTAAAATTCAGTTACCAAAAGCGGTTATGCATTATGCAATTATTTGAATAAACTAAATTGCTTTGATTAAATTTAAATTACTACACCATCATTTCATATTATTTAAAAATAATCAGTGTGATAAATAGTGAGTTTATGGGTTAACGCCTATGAACATAATATAAACATGTAAGTAAATAATTTTATATTTAATTATTATAAGTATAGACTAGCTGACCCGGCAAACGTTGTTTTGCCATATAAATATTTCAAGGTAATTTCTAGTGCAGACAAAAATGATTAAATTACTAAAATGGCTATTAAAAAATAGGGGTTGGCGATAAAAGGGTCAAAATTTAGGGTTTTATGTATTTTTTAATTCCACATTATAGAAAAATAAAAACATAAAATTTTGTCCAAAAATTAAGATAGCAAACGAGCATGCAGCACCACCCTTCCGATGCCGCCATAACAACTGTGACCGACCTAGAACTAGACTCAACTCAAAGGGACTAGGATGGTTAGTCCAGTTAGTAGATGGTGTATTATTATGTAAAGAGTATTATCTATCTATAGGTACTTATAATAAATCTGTAGAGAGGTCAATTCTGTACATTAAATATATTTCCAAAATAACTATCAGGGGGTGATTAGGGATCGATACTGATGCCAAAAATGCAATCAGTAAAATTTTTGTCTGTCTGTCTGTCTGTCTGATGTATACCCGTTATAGAAACAAAAACTACTCGACGGATTTTAACGAAACTTGGTACAATTATTTTTCATACTCCCGCGCTGGTTATAGTATACTTTTCATCACGCTACAATCAATAGGAGCAGAGCAGTGGAAATGTTGGGGAAACGGGAGAAGTTACTCCATTTTTTAAGCTTCCGTCGCGTTTTATGGTTGACTCACAATAACACGTGTAACTCCCGATAGCTTAGCAGTTCGAAGCTTTCTGATTAAGTATACCTATATTTTATCTACTCTTACGTTTATGACACTTAAGTGGGTGAAATAAAGGGGTGAAGTTTAAACGAAATTAACGCGGGCGAAGCCGCTCGCAAAAGCTAGTTATTATTATTATCCGCCCTTAAACACCTTAAACGCCTTTGTAACAGAAAATGGCGTCAAAAATACTGACAGTTCTACAAACGGTGATCATACTGAGTAACTTGGGCTGCATGAAGTCACAAGATCCGTCGCTGGGGAAACTCCGCGAGGTGTTTGCTTGGAAACAACTGACGTTCAACATCAATGGAAATATACGTGAGTCCATACTAATATTATAAATGCGAAAGTCTGTCTGTCTGTCTGTCTGTCTGTGACGTTTTCACGGCTAAACCACCGATCCGATTTGGATGAAATGTGGAATGAAAATAGTTGAAGAATACCCAGTCACACATAGGCTACTCTTTTTTTCACAAATTAACCCCTAAAGGCTTGAAATAAGGGATGAAAGTTTGCATGAAAAATGATTTTTTCGCGATATAAATGAATTCCACGCGGGCGAAGTCGCGGGCAGAAGCTAGTACTTTATAAATATGGTTGTGTTCATTAGCAAATGGACGAAACGCTTTTGGGGACTTTACATTATACAATTTGCAGAGCGCTAACACAGTGTATCCTATCCTACTAATATTATAAATGCGAAAGTTTGTAAGGATGTATATGTGTGTGTTTGTTGCTCTTTCACGCAAAAACTACTGAACGGATTTTCATGAAACTTTGCATAGATATCGGATATATATATCGGATATCTATAGCTTAGATATCGGAATAACATAATTTGTTAAAATTTATAATGATTTTTGAAGAGACTGGTTTACCGAAGCGAAGCGAGGGCGGATTTACTAGTTAACTAATGTTTTCATACATTACGCTGCACTAGTTACTGGCTAACTGCCTTTACACTATGCGATTTTAGCACGCTAGCTCAGTTAGCGCTCTACAAATTGTATAATGTAAAGCCCCCATTTTTTGATAAGTTGTCAATGCTGTCAAATACGACTATACCATCAATAATAGACCAATATTCACGTATTTCGAATTTAATTTTTAACAATCAACATTTATTTATTTTTAACCGACTTCAAAAAAGAAGGAGGTTCTCAATTCGACCGTATATATGCTTTTTTTTTTTATGTTTGTTCAGCGATTTTTTCGTCGTTTATGGGCCGATTTTGATAATTCTTTTTTTGTTGTAAAGTAGATATGCGCAGTGGGGTCCTTTTGAAAGGATCATCAGGATCTGATGATGGCATCTTGGAGAAATCGAGGGCAACTTTCGAAAATTGTATGGAAGACTAGTGTGTTTGTTCATGTTATCATAAATACATTAAAGCGCTACCATTTCAAGAAGGTCTGGAGTCGATCTGATGAAGCCGAAAGACAGTCGTGGGAACTCCTCAACGATTTACTGCAGTTATCTAGTGTTTGGACTTGATTAATTTGTTGTGACGAGAACTTTACACATACATGTTGAATTGAGCGCCATCTGGCGAGTAATTTTTGAGTTATCTCTACTTATCAAGGTTGAAGTCGGTTATTTTTTTTGTAAAAAGCAATTATCAAGGTTAAGCAACCAGTACCTTCACTTTTAAGTCTTGGCAGGGGGGCACTCCTGTGCCCCCAGATATATCATTGTTTTGGTTTAGTGAAATGACTCTTACGAGCTCAAACTTACTTTTTGCCGGCTTCACTCTTTTGTTCCCGGCATTCCGTCTATAGTATATTGTTCTGAGCTTACGAGTATATTATTTTTTTCTGCCTGTCTATTTGAATATTCATTTCCGATTGCGAAGGTCGTTCTATGCTTGTGGTTGTTTATTCACGTGAATGTAAGTTCCTGGCCTTAGATACTGATCATAAATCCTTGAAAATTAATAAATAAAAACAAATAATTCACGGCCAGCGGAACCCATTATAACTCGGGCACACACTTGACCCGTTATCTAAAGATACTGTTCATATCGTGCAATCCTAAAATAAATATTATGTTATCTTCGTCATAACTTGAAGTATTTCCTTGAACTGACCGCTAGTGCATAATTAAGCTGAGTCCTAGGATGGAACTCGTAAACAAATGGTATCGTAAGAATCTATTTATGATCGAAGACCTTTTAACGATTCGCTAAGGTTATACGCGTGTAGATTATCCATACTAATTTTCTTACTCCATACTAAGTTTGTCTGTCTGTGAGTCTGTGACGTTTTCACGGCTAAACCACCGGTCCGATTTGGATGAAAGTCGGAACGAAAATAGTGGAAGACCCAGAGTCACACATAGGCTACTTTTTTTTCAAAAATCAACCCCTAAAGGCTTGAAATAGATGAAAGTTTGTATGAAAACGTTTCGCGATATAAATAAATTCCACGCGGGCAAAGCCACGCGCAGAAGCTAGTAAGTTTATATAATAACAAATTATGATGGGTTTAACTTTAACAAAACTAACTCGGTATAAAACGCATTTTTTACTGAAACAGTTTATAACCAGCTGTGAACCCTAATTCATAGGTGTGGAAGGTTTCCCCGAGGAATTTACGATAATTCCGGGATAAGAATAGCCTACATGTTACTCCATAATTTCCTCAATCTTTTAGTGAAAGTCTCATAAAAATTGGTTCAACCGTTCCGCAAATTAGCCCGGACAAACAGAAAGACAGACAAACACAACTTTAAAAATAATTTGTTTGCGATTTGGTATCGTGTAAATAACTAAATACACTTGTAAAAATACAGTTACTTTGAAATCACAGACATACCCTTGGTACTTTGAAATCACAGATAATATATGCCCTTCAATTTTATTTATAATTGTAGAGTAGATACCTACATGTGTAGTATAGATTTGAAAGAAAGAAAGAAAAAAGAAAACATATTTATTCCGTCCGAGTTACAGTGTAAAAAAAACGACATTTAAATAAAGAACAAGTAGGTAAGTACATAGATGAAGCAGACACCATACCCTCCTGACGGAAACGACCGCATTCAGATTTTGTGTGAGGGTAGTCTTCACACTCTGATATTCTATGCGGCCGACAGCGCATTGTAGCGATTTGTAGCTAAAAAACTAGAACTGGATATTCTTTTTCTCTAAATTTCTATTTGTTTTACAAAACTTAAAACCCACTTTTTTGTGCCCTTTAGGAGGCGCCCACTATGGGGCGTTATCGCTCACTTTGAGAAACACTGGCGTAGCTGACTTATTATTTTTTTGATTAATACTGAGTTCTTGCACTGTTTTAATATAACATTGTTAATTATATTTCAGTAACAGAAGACACCAACAATATTGAGAATGTGAGAAACAGCTGGTCGCGCAAGTTCGATCCAGTATTGAATGAAGAGTTGGACCCTCGGAGAATATGGGGCAAATGTGCGTATACATCCATGTTAATATTATAAATGCGAAAGTCCGTCTGTCTGTGACGCTTTCATGTCTAAATCACGGGAACGATTTGGATGAAATTCGGAATGAAAATAGTTGAAGACCCAGGGTCAAACATAGGGTACACATTTTTTCAAAAACCAACCCCTAAGGGGCTGAAATAGGTGATGAATTTATTATTAACTGAGCTAGAAAAAGTACGCAGTAAACAAGATATTAATTTTTAATTAATTTTATCGCAAATAACCGACAAAGAGAAAACGTACTAACGGATCGAGTGACCTCATTAAGCGACATCTAGTAAACAGCGCCATCTATTACACAGTTTTGTTAACTACATTTCTTATAAGATTTGGTTGCATTAATGTTTTCTTTTTCAGTACCAACTAAATTCAACTTCGAAACACCTACAAGTACCTCAAGACCGGCTGGTATGTTACTGATTTTTTGTTCAACGATTTGACTAGTAAACAATCACAGTTCTACCAGTGGGCTCAGATTCCCTTCCAAGACAACAATAGGGAATATAACGCAAAGCTCGACGTAGATGGCGCCATCAGCACATACAGTAAACAAATCATAAGCCGCGTTCCGTAACTTGACGTTCAAATTTCTATGAAAAAGTGTCGTTTTGGGCGTTACGAAACGCGGCGGTGTATGTGCTAGTGCTGCGCTCTGGCGCCGAAATTTAGTAGTTATATCTCCTTTAAGACAAATTAAAAAATTCGTAATTACATTTTGCCACATACTTGCCTGCTAGTATATTACAATTACAATAACCCCATAATACTTCTAAGTACTTACTTAATGTTTATTTAATTGCCTAGTATTTAAATTAACACTTTGTATTATTTCAGACGAATATTGCATTTACAGTGCCACAAATTTATCTGACACAGTGGCCAAAATGGAACTAATGCAAATGTTATACTGTTGTCAGACAAAGACAAAGACAGTAGCGCCCCTCTTACCGGGTCAGATAAGTTTGTGGCACTGTGAAAATCTCTGTCTTACGTTCCAGGCGGTCCTAACGACTTCTTCATTCAATACAATAATGTACCCATGGGCGTGGAGCGAGTCGACAACCGTGTGTTTGTTGCTATACCGCGGCGGCGATATGGTAAGATTTTTTAAAATCTTCTGCTACTCGACAATAGATGGCGTTGCAATTAAACTTATTTACCTACATTATCTATATTTTATATCTATGCGTATTTATTCGCGGTACATGTCATACATGATATTATTATACATATTGTATCTGTATATTAAATTCGATTTAGTTGTTTCCTCTTGATTTACATACCTAAATGAAAATAATAAAAAAATTAAAGGTTTTTATTACATTAACTTACAAACAGACTCTGTCACCAGGTATCCCAGCCACCCTGAACGTGATAGATCTGAACACCAACGAGAGGTCCCCACCGCTCACACCGTACCCTGACGTGGAGCTCTCCAGGTCTCTCACATCAGTATACAGGACCCGAGCTGACACATGTGGCAGACTGTGGATGGTTGACACTGGTCTCATGGAGTTACCTGGTAAGTTAAAAGTAACATAACTTTTAACAAAATAGAACCGACTTTAACGCTGAAAAGTAAAAATCGGTTCAGTTAAACGCGGTTGATATTCCTAAATCTTTCTAAGTTTGATAAACACGATGCTGAAAACCGTATCAAAATCGTTTCAGCCAAACAATATGCCTAAAACCTTCTCCTAAGTCTGACAAATACTATGCTGTAAACCGCATCAAAATCGGTTCAACCAAACGCGAGATAATCACGCACAAATATACATACATACATACAGGTCAAACTGAGAACCTCCTTTTTCCGGTTAAAAACTGATTGACTTATAAACGCGCATGACTAATATTACTGCATACATTCCCATTTCTTTCATGGAAAAATCTTACACTTTTGTAGCTTTTCTAATTCAGTTCGCAAGATTAAAAAAATAGAAAATCGAATTGAATTGACATACAAATTACCATGGTTTCTGTGTATATGATAAAATTACTTAAAAGACAAATAATTTCCAGGTAACCCGCAACAAATGCAACCTCCCGCCATCGTGATATACAGCCTGCAGACGGACAGACAGATCCTTCGCTATGTATTCAAGACCTCGGATATACCAGCTGCAAACACACCAACAGGTACACCTTATCTAAACATAGCCTTTGCAATGTATGCCATTACATATCACTAGCTGACCCGTTGTTTTACCAAAAAAATGTTAAGGGTGAACAACCCTTATCACTTAGGGGTATGAAAAATAGATAGTAGCCGATTCTCAGACCTACTGAATATGCATATAAAATTTGGTAAAAATCGGTAAAGACGTTTCGAAGGAGTAAGGTAACTAACATTGTAACACGAGAATTTTATTTAAGAGATTACGATGTATTTTGTATGTCAACTTGTTGCTATTTTTTACGAATGTATTTTTATATGAATATAATGACTTATTTTACCTGGAGGGTCTTTTCACGGAATCGTTCATCATTCTGGACAAGTAGGACAATCGGATCTCCTTGGACATCAAGTATTTAGGGCCATAGTTCCACCCAGTCGCCAAGTTTAGACCAGCGCTTCATGAATTCTTAGATGCGCAGATTTCCTTACACACAAACGGGTAAACATGGATTCCAATAAGGTTTTTTTATGGAATTAAGATAGCAAACGAACATTCAACACCACCCAGCTGCCGCACATAACAACTGTGACCGACCTAGAACTACACTCAAAGGGACTAGGATGGTTAGTCCAGTTAGTAGATGGTGTTAAAATATTAGTTGGTTAGTTTGTTAATAAGTGTGAGAACAGGGACTGTTAGTGATAATTAGTCCTGTTAGTTAATGTTAGTAATAGTCCAGTTGGATATTGTTAGTATGAGTCTCGTTCTAATTCGGTCACAGATGCGTTGCTACCCCTGAGGACTGAGATGGTCACTTCTAAAAAAGTATAACCGGCTGCACACCTTCCTATCTGAAACACAATTGTTCTTAAAACAATTATTACACGGTAGGAATGGTACTAAGTACCGTGGCGGGCGGTGGTACTTCCGCGGGTGAGCTCTAGGCCCTACCACCTGTTTTTATTGTAGGCCTCGCATCAATAACAGTGGACATCATCAACGATTGTGATGACGCGTACGCCTACGTACCGGATCTGACCACGTTCGGCCTCATCGTGTTTTCCCTACGCCAGAACGACAGCTGGAGACTTACCCACAACTACTTCAACTTCAATCCTCTAGCTGGAAACCTGAGGGTATCTGGTGAGTGATTTAATTTTTTTTTCAAACTCATTAAATAATAAATAAATGACGCTTCACACTCATAGCCCCACACTAGGATTCCCTGTGTCGTGGGTGCCATGGACAATACACATGACAAGGACACACACCCAGACCGAGAACGGAAATTCAAACTCATCATTAAAATTTCCGCCTCGCTGAGAATCGAACCCAGGACCCTCGGAACAGCGATCCGGCACGTTAACCATTGCGCCATCCGGGTCGTCATCAAATTTCGATGGTATGTTAGACTTGTGGTATTATTTTAACCTGCCTGGGTAGCTACCAATCACTTGCTTAAATTTTTGTGTTCCCACCATATAGAATTTATTCTTCTGAATTCACTAAATATTGATCTACTGGTCCAGATTTAAAATTTTCTGTCAACCAAATCGTAGTGGATATTCTTGAATTGTTTGTTAATATGTCACGTCTTATTTGACTTTGACCAGTCCAATTTAATTCACAGGCCAATTCTTCCAGTGGAGTGACGGAATCTTCAGCATCACCTTATCAGATCCGGGGCCAGACGGGTGCAGGAAAGCGTACTTCCATCCTCTCGTCTCGACCCAGGAGTTCTCCGTGTCCACTTGCCTCATCAGGAACAGCTCTGCCAGCGCTGACAGCAACGCCTGGACGTTGTACAACGTAAAGGAAACTCAATAACCATTAATGAGGGCCGTTTTTGTACTCACCAGTTAGCGTCACCGGCGAGTGAGGTGCTGCTGTCAAAGCCCACCCATACTTACACAGTGACAAGTGATATTCAGACAAGTGAGAAGCGACAGTGCCACAAACTTATCTGACCCGGTGGCCAAAATTGGAACTAATGCAAATGTTATACTGTTGTCAGACAAAGACAGTAGCGCCCTTCTTACCGGGTCAGATAAGTTTGTGGCACTGACAGCCAGACCTCACTCTGCACTAGCGCCTCTAGCGGCGAATTCACACGCCTTTACCCTAATTGACTCACTATACTATATTACTCACTCACGCTAACTTCATTTGCATAGGTATTGGTTTAGTTCTGGTTGGTTACGCTATGCTCGGGATTGGCTACAGACAATGGTCAAAAGGACAGTGACAATTTTTTTTGCTTTGCATTTATAATTAACATAAAATTATAAAAACGTTCTATTTTTCACCAGTGTATCTCTATACCAGCAGGTTCTAAGCGACGCATTAAAATGAAACATGCACTAGTTTTAAAATTACACTTCCAGTCATGCATCTGCGACAACCGCATCAAATTTCATTAAGTCATTTTTGCATGAAGCGCGGAAAAACATGGAGTCAGGCAGACGAACATTTTAAAAATATTATTTTTCGTTATTGTTGGTCCTATGAAGAACCTTTATACCTACATAATAAAATTATATTTCTTAAACCAGCTACATTTTTTAATGTAAATAACTTCTTTAAATATTTTATTTATTATTATTTAGTACGAGGGTGACCGTGGACAAAACGCTCAGTCAACAATGCACGGCTACCACTCGCCGTCTGGAGTCATCTTCTACGCAGACATCGGCAGAGACGCGGTGTCGTGTTGGAACACAGCAGCGCCCCTAGCGGCGAGTAGCGTCGCAGTTTTGGCACGGCACCCCACTGCGCTAAGCTATCCTTCAGGTAACAATTCCTTTCTATCGTTTATCCAACCCATAACTGTGTTACTTGACTCGTATCTTCTTGCAATGTGTGGGATTATTGATATTCCATCACGTTCGCTAAGTGCGGATAGGCAGACGTCATTCAACTTTAGAACAAGGAAAAACTTATGAATCTTGCAAAGTTATTTTACACAAGTGATGTCTTTAATTAAAATTGCGTCCAAATTTTTTATTATAACACTCAAAATCGGGAGTCTTAACGTTAAGATCACTTGACTCACAGCTTCAAAGGTAATTAAAACGCTTTAGTATATCATAAATGATTGAGTGAAATATTTTTCAGACTTACATGTAACTGGAGACGAGATATGGGTGATGGCGAATACTCTGCCGAGGTTTGGCTACTCTACGCTTGACACGAATGAGTACAACTTCTACGTTTATAGGTACGTGTTGGTTTTTGCTATTGAATGACAGATGGCGCTATACGTATATACCTTAATAAAATAGTTATTTCCTTTCAGAGGAAACGTGAAGGAACTCATAGCTGGTACAGTGTGCGCCAGATATTGAAACTTTCAATAAATATAGTTTTGACGATCGGACATCTGGATATAGTAAGACCAACTTGACCTTGAAGTGAAAAGAGGCGCTGTCGGACGCATTGGACCAATCATAAGTTGGTGGTACTCTATTCTGGTTGTTTGTGAACAGATTATGCCTATTTTATGAAGTAAAATTCTTAATAGGCAACAGCAATAACGGCAAAGGAATGTGATATGGTTAAGTCGATTTAGTTATCATAATCGAATTATAATTAACATAGACATAATTATCCTATCGCCGGAAAATAGTAATTATATTAAGCAATTTAATTGTAAAAATGTATTAACATAATGAAAAAATCTAATTACCTACCTATTTTCCTGATCTTAAGTAAAAGTACTTTTTAATTTGTTAAATTATTTTACGCTTTATTTTTGTAAATTAAAATCCAAATTAATAATGTACGTGTTTTTTTTCACATTGTTATATTCACAGGTTTTTTTAATCACACATACATTATAGTTTCCATAGTTCCTTAATATATTTTTAAGCTACGTAAGAATAAAAAAAATTATCTCAATTTTTACATTTAATCAACCACAGCCGAAAATTTTCTAATACTGCTAAATGTTGGTGATGGATTTAATAAAGCGTCTTGTACATCAAATTCCAAATCACTCGACGCCGATGAATGATATGTAAGTGACACCCCTTGTGATCTGGCAGGCATTTTAGGACCTTGAGATTCGTAATCAAAGCCATATACTTCTAAAGAATGATAGGATTCAGCGTCTGTCTCATTCTTTCCTCTGAAATCCTCTAAATCTGGTTTCCTTGTATTTCGCATATAAACTTGTTTAACTGTTTTGACTGGTCTTACAATATTTTTACTTGCATTCTTATTGCTTCTATTAACTCTTCGCGAGGATATAACATTCCGTCGCTTCGGAACGCATTCGTCGATAAAGAATTTGCTCTCCATAAATGGATCAAATGTGATTTTTTTCTTATTGCGCGCCATAACTCTAAGTGCTTGATATATACTACGTGGTTCTTCAAATTGATGTGTGCCCACTTCTAATTCTTGCTTTAAAACATTGATGAGATCGTTTTTGTTTCTGAACTTTGTTTTGCGACTAATTTCTGCACTTCTTGACTTTGGGGATACGGTTTTAGGAGGATGCGGATATAGGGAGACATCACGCTTTACTTTTCTTACATTTGGAGGACTTTTGGTAGGTATTTCACGTTTGGGAGGACCTTTAGAAAATGGTTTAGTTTTAGTACTTACAAAATTTCTATCAGGTTCCGTGTCATTTTCAGGGCTAATGATTCCGTCATCAAATTCAACTACTCTTTTACCTTTACCAACGTCTAATTTATTTGCTATAGATTCATTTATTTGCAAATTGGTTTTAGATCCATCACTAGGAGCAGTACCGTCGTATTCTGTTTTGACATTATATACACTGATTGTTGTTTCAAGCAAATCCACAAAAAAGTTATAAAGATTCTTTTGATCTTTAGGTCCATCGGAAACAAGCGTTCTTGGTTCATCATCTAAATACCTCAACTTCTTTACTTTGACATTCCTGCCTTCCAGAACAGCATTTTTTAATTCATCGGCAATATTTAAACCCTCTCTGTTAATTGAATCTTCATAAATCATCATATTTGAGTTTTGAGTTGCATCTTTATAACTCCATTCTGAATAATTCGAAGGCGTTTGAGAAATTTCCTTTTTCGATTGTAACACCACCATTTTCTTTTTGTCCTCTCTTACAAATTTTTTATTTAAAACTCTTGATTTCAATTTATCTTTGACATGTTTAGAATCAGTAAGTATTCTGTCGTCGTTGCTGGTATTTATTTGTTTTTCATTGGCTTTATTTTTATCTTTTCTTTGATATTTACGTTCTCTTATATCTTCTTGTAGTTCGGGATACTGTGTGCCTGTAGTGGACTTAGATAGAATGGTAAGAACGGAAGCTAAAAACCTCTTTTGCCCTGGACGAGGTCGTGGTGGAGGTTTTTGGGCTACACAGTCCACTTCTTTACCTACAACGAAAATGAAAAATCGTAGTTCATTTATAGGCTCCTTATTTATTACACTTTTTATATAAATTTTATTGGTTATTGTTGGTTATTACTATAGAAATCAGTATATATGAAAATACATTTATTGACGTACATAATCAACTCGATTACATTTTTTTTGTTTTTCGTCATTTAATTTCTACGAAGTGTCTAGTCGTCCGCTAAAAGGATGAATAAAATAACCTGTAGTCGTCCGCTAAACGGACGAATAAATTTATTCATCCGCTTAGCGGACGACTAGCAACAGCCTAATTTCTATCTGCATTTAATTTGAGTGAATTCAATATTCCAAAAAGGTACTTTCTCTTCACATGCCTAGCTACTTATAGATTATTGATCTCACCATTGTTCACCAAGTTGGTCTTGGTCAGCCTCTTCTCCACGTAAACTCCCCGTTTCTTCAACCCATGGCACGGGAAGTTGCCACTACTCCTGGTTTTCTTATCACACTGTCTCCTCGACCCTTCTTCAGATTTCTTCGATATCGCACTGTTTGATGACTTGGACTTTACTACAGTCGATTTTGGATCCATTAAGACGAATTAAACGGTTCTATAGCATGTTTTAGTTTCTTTTTTTATTTTTGTAAATTGAAATCACAAGGGCATCGTGTTTTGTAAGTTTTTTGACCGACACATTGTTATGTCATACTCAATGAAAATACAATTTATTGTCATTTCAGAAAAAAGTCTTTTATGTAATTTAAAAAAGTTTAAATAACACTTTTTTCATTTGATAAAAACCTGACATGGGAGAGACATGGGATCTCTCTGCGTGTTCTACCGACTTTACAACGGTGAGTGCTCCGAGCAATTGTTCGATTTCGTGCCAACTTCACCCTTCCATCATCGCACTACTCGCCGAAGATTGAAGTATCATCCACATCGCTTGGATTCGTAGCGCACGAAAACGGTCCGTTTTTCACGATCGTTTCTACCACGAACTTGCAAGGTGTAGAATGAGCTTCCCTCTGAGGTATTCCCGGAGCGCTTTGACATGGGGTTCTTCAAGAAAGGTGTAAAAAGAGCTCTCCTTCAAGACCGGCGTTCCACTGGTGACTCCCCTGGTTTTGCTCGTGTCATCGTGTCCATAGGCGACGATGACCACTTAACATCAGGTGGCTCGTCTGCTTTTACGTCAGCCCTTCAGGCTATTAAAAA
This sequence comes from Hesperia comma, assembly GCA_905404135.1. Taxonomy (NCBI): domain Eukaryota; kingdom Metazoa; phylum Arthropoda; class Insecta; order Lepidoptera; family Hesperiidae; genus Hesperia; species Hesperia comma. The sequence goes on from FR990039.1 coordinate 2,534,953, forward strand.
AAACATTTATTTAACATATTATTTAAGTTCAAGATAGCAAAATTATTTTAGCTGATAGGCCTCTCGAACAGGAAGACGTTCGATCAAATTATGCAAATAATTGCTTGCTTCGTCATTTATAAATGGAAAAATGGAAATATAAATAAATGGAAAAAACCTGAAAACATGAAAGTTTTTCATAATGTTCGCAACAAATGATAAGTCTACCAATTAACACTTAGCTTCAAATAATATAATGACTTTTGTTTTGGTACGGGAGCCGACGATTATTATTATTATTATTTAGGTGTCTGGGCATAGGGAACAAGTATCCCTACGAGGCCACTGCGACCATCTCTGATCTATTGTAGCCATCCCAGTTTTAGTTAGATCTGGTCCCCCAGGCCTACAGTTTTAATAAACCGTAGTACGTTTCCGGGGTCCATCTCTTTAATCAGGTCAGGTTTGATTATGTGGCCTCCAAGTATACGACTTCTGTAGTGGGTAATTGCCATGCAATCGCAGAGGATATGTATGGGTGTTTCCTCCGCCCCACCACAGAATCTACATGTTGCATTTTCACTTAAGCCTATATTGTATAGGTGTCGGTTGAGTCTGCAATGACCAGTGAGCAGCCTAATTATAAGTCGAATGTCTGACCGTTTTAGGTTGAGCACTTTAGTTGAGTAGTTTTTCGAGTAACCAGTGATAAGGGTTTTTGCCTGTCTTAGTCCGGGTGCCTTTTGCCACAGTTCCTCGCCCTGTCTCAGAGCCAAGGCTCTGAGGACAGCTCGAGAAGCTGCTTTTGAAACGCCCACCATGGGCTCTGGTCCCATGGTGGGCGCCTCCGCACCCCTCCTTGCCAGTTCGTCCGCCCTTTCATTCCCTCGTATACCCTTATGTCCAGGTACCCATCCTAGGGTGACCTTGTTGTTATATCCAAGTCGATTTATTGCTTGGATGCCTTCATATACTAACTTAGAGTTGACTGTCTCCGACTTCAGTGCTAGAAGTGCTGCCTGACAGTCAGAGAGGATGGTAATACGCTTATTAGCGTAGCCTTTATTAAGGTTTTGATGTACGCAATCAATTATTGCATAGAGTTCAGCCTGGAAGACGGTTGCGTAACGGCCTAAGTTTGTGTTTAACATTACTTTAGGTTTGTTTCCGTAAACCCCCGCTCCCGCTTTTCCTCCCTTGCGGGAGCCGTCTGTATACCAGACGATGTCGCCTCCTCCCAAGGGTTTTGGTGCAGCTTCGTCCCATTCTTCCCGTCGCGGTATAACCACTTGGAACAGTTTGTTGAAACTTAGCTGTTTATGTATGGCATCACTTGGCATTGCCATAATTGGACATGCCATGAGGTCTTCATAGACTTTTCTCATGACATTCGAGGAGCCGACGATGCTAAATGTGGACTTACTCGAGCGTCATAGAGACCTATTGGGTTGCAAAGCTTAGACGATAAGAAGAAAAAAATGTTATATAATGTATACCTTTTCATCGGTGGGGGAAGCGGCTATAGATTTTTGAATATGTAAAAAAAAAATAATGTCCATGTGTACATATTCGAGCGCTTCAGATATTGTAAGCATCAATATTCTACGTATTTTTAATAATGTACTATGTTAATCTGATCGTTTGTTTGATGGGGGTGACCGTACGTAAGGGTTGAAAATGAGAGAGAAAAAATCAAATCGACCTTATCGAGCACGTCAGATTTTCTAAGGGGGTGTTAAGTGAACCTAAAAAAAAAAGCTCTCATTCAATAATCTGACGATTTCGATGTGATGCAAACTCGCTACCACTATTATAATGTGCAAAAAAAAATGGGGCTCATATTTGGTGGAGCTACTTAACTGGGTACCAGGTACCCCCTGTACCTTAATCTGACGCGCTCGAGTAAATCCAAAAATCCCCTCTTGGACTCCCTAGCTATTTTGTACCTACACAAAATACAATATTAACTTACAGGCCGAAGCACGAAGTGTGAAGTCTATTTTAAACAAAGAGGCTCTTTGATTTTAAATACATGATGTATTGTGTATTGTCATAAAAAATATGTCAAAGTGAATCCTTTCAAAATTCCCAAAATAATCTCGATGACCATTTTCGATTAAACATCATAACAAAATTATTAAAATTTTCAGTAACCCTTAAATTTAATACTCAGTGGATAGTAAAATGATGAATAAACCACAACAGACACAGAGAGAGCCTTTGGATGAGAGAAAAAGGGACAGAGGAGATATAAAAAAGCAAGATGGTATAAAAAGCAAGAACGATGGAGGTAACATAAAAGTTGCACACAAAGTTTTACCTAATCAAGGTGATGTACCAGTTGTTAATAAGGTAACAAAGATACCTAAGCCTACCTTAAGTAAAATCGACAAAGTGAACGATAAAACCAAGAAGCAAAATGAAGTTAGACCTAAGCTTACAATCGAAGCCCCTAAAGTTGATACTGGAGCAGAAAAGACGTCGATTGTTAAGACTTCTGAAATAAATGCTACAGTAAATAGAACTAAAGTTGGGGAGAGGAATGTAAGTGACAAAGTAAATTTGAGGCATAAAGCTGTAAATCCTCAAGGTAAAGATATTAAAAATGCAGTGAAGTCTGATTATTTAAAAAATCAACTAAGTTTAGAATCTGCGGTAAAAGGAATTACAGTCGAAACGAGCAAACCAGACAGTAATAAAGTTACTTCAGATGAGTTTAAAAAAGAAAAGGATACGACTAATCAAAGGAAACCAATGATTAAGACTGTGAAATCGAAGAATGATGACAAAGTATACAAAGCTGTGACGTTTACCGAAATGAAACGAACTAAGCCAACAGTTTTGGAGATTAATATGCCAAATTTACAGGTAAATACCACTCATTCTTAAATTTGCACCAAAAGGAACAAGATTATGGCACAAATTTGCAAAACGAACGAGATTATGGCGCAGATCTCTATTGTTGGTTGGGTTACACAGGTACCATACCTCTCATAGAGATCTTACAATAATCCAATTCTTAAAATTTAGTGTCCACTTACATCCAAACTGTGAAATGAGCTTCATTCTTACGTGGAACTTTCCAGTTCATTTCATGGAATTCTTCAAAAAATAACTAACAACTGTTCTCCTTCTTGACTGACATTGCATCAGCGTATTCCCTGGTATTGCACGTACCTATCCACATTTACTATCAGATGGCTCGTCTACTTTTCCGTTAGCTTTTCAGGCCATTAAAAAGCATACCCTTAACCTTAAGCCTTCCTACATTTTCAGGCAAAGAAAAAGACTAAACTGGTTGATAAGAACCTCGAAGCCAAACCAGCTAGCGTACAAGGAACCAATAAATCGAGTAGCAAATTGAATATAAAAAATACGACATACGGGCGTCGAAATAGGCTTACAGAACGAACGAAACGCAAAAAGCTGAACAGGTGTATTTCATCACCGGACAAATTTAAAAAAGTAGATTCCCCGCCAACTGAAGTAGCGAAATGGGCGCCATCTTGTTTAAATGCTCACACAAAACCATATTACGAAGCGTGGGTCGACACAACACTCGCGGCTATATCAAAAATATCAAAAAAAGACAAATTGTTTTTGGAAAAAGAAAATATAATTAAATCGTTTCAAAAATCGCTGGAGCTCGGAATTGAATCTCCAGATTTGGTACACGAGAATTTCAAAGACGAATATTATACCGGAAAAATTACGATTAAGCAAAAGAATTTGTCAAAAAGAACTCGACAACCTCTTATAACGCCATTGATTGATATCAATAAATAATACAAATTACATAAGGTTCCTTTTAACCCTAAGGCTCGAATTTTCGTACACCAAAATACCTCTGCGCATGCCTCTGCGGTGGAATTGTAAAGAGGGTTTCGAAACTGCTCGCAAAGATTTTTATTTGTGCAACCAAAATAACTATTTTCGATTTCGCGGCAAATTACTGACGTTTTCACAACATAATGTACACGCAATGATGTTTTAAATATCTAGATTGAGCGTCGCCCTACAATGAAAGCAAAAAAAACAAGGCAACATTTTTTCGCGTTCATTTATTGTCTATGTGTGCGTAATCTGTCCGTAACCGTAACACAACTTTTTGACACGTTTTCGCGGATTCGATGTTCCATCTAGATATTTAATACATCTTTGTGTACACGTTACATTACGATAAACTAATCGTTAAACTATTAAATTAGTTTAAATGGACGTAAAATAAGGAAACCCGTATTTTTCGGTTTGTATCAGTTTGAACTAATTACGTTGATAATGTTATCAACCTTGCATGTGACATCACACTTTATTTAGATTTTTGCATAAAAAATTATAACATAATCTTTCGTTCTGTGCCTATCCCAGCAGATGGTTCTTGAATATTCTAAAGTGAATATTTTAAATTAATGCTCTATTAGTTAAGCTTCCAGTAAATGTACTAATGTTTGTCAATTTACCAGAATGTAACTTGATCCGTAAAATAAATTATTAAACTGCAGATTTTTTGTCATTACGCATTACGTTTTACGCATAGCGATAGCATTCCGTATTAAAAAAATGTGCGAAACTGAATAGCACGCTTGCACGCCCGCTTACGACGGCCCTCTTTTATTAATTTATTATATTCAATGCATTACAGTGCGCCCAACTTATCTCTGAAATGGCAAAAATTTGAACTAATAAAAAGTCATTCATAAGTACGTTGTGGTCATTCATCTGTCAGTTACTAGTGTGCAATGATTGGTCAAATGAATGTCAAAGGCGTCCGACAGCGCCTCTTTCGTTTCAATTTTAAGTTGGGTTTACTATACCTACAGTGCGCCCAACTTATCTCTGAAATGGCAAAAATTGGAACAAACGAAAAGTCATTCATAAGTACGTTATGGTCATTCATCTTTCAGTTACTAGTGTGCAATGATTGGTCAAATGAATGTCAAATGCGTCCGACAGCGCCTCTTTCGTTTCAGTCTTAAGTTGGGTTTACTATAATTGCATTAAATGCTAAATCTATGGTGGTCCTGGTAAAGTACATAAAGTCACATTTTGTTACAAAGTCATCACCTTACAACCTTTGTAAGCCACACTTTATATAGGGTGTATTGTATTTGTAATATTATAAAACTAGCTTTTGCCCGCGGCTTCGCCCGCGTAAAATTCGTTTATATCGCGAACCGGGGAAGTGGGGGAGGGGGTACGTCATCAACTATCTTCCTGGAAAAAATCATCAAAATCGTTGTTTTCATACAAACTTTCATCCCCTATTTCAAGCCTTTAGGGGTTGATTTTTGAAAAAAAAAGTAGCCTATGTGTGACTCTGGGTCTTCAACTATGTTCATTCCGAATTTCATCCAAATCGGACCGGTGGTTTAGCCGTGAAAACGTCACAGACAGACAGACAGACAGACAGACTTTCGCATTTATAATATTAGTATGGATTACTTAAAGATAAAAAAACTTAAAACATCATTTAATCTCTGTTCTTTAGTCTGCACAGAGTACTTAAATTTGACTGCCTTTCTAGCGACAAAAAAAACACATACTTTCAAAGCTAGTAGTTTATTCATAGAAATAAACTATTTGCTATTTTCTACCATGTATAAAACAGCATTTTATACAATTTTCATTCAATCACTAAATAAAAAAACTAAGTTTTACATTTTTTTGGTGATTACAATATTTTTCTAATGTGGTTCAACCATCGATATTACAGAACAAGATGCGCTGTCCCGTAGAAACTATCACAGAAAAGTGTCCAGTTATCTATACTAATATTATAAAGCTGAAGAGTTTGTTTGTTTGTTTGTTTGTTTGGTTGAACGCGCTAATCTCAGGAACTACTGGTTCGAATTGAAAATTTTTTTTTGTGTTGAATAGACCTTTTATCGAGGAAGGCTTTAGGCTATATAACATCACGCTGCAACAATTAGGAACGAAGAAATAATGGAAAATGTGGAAAAAACGGGGAAAATTATTCATTCTCGAGGGCTTTCGTTGCATGCGTTGCGAAAACGATTCAAGATACCAAAAATATATGTATGAAAGAATTATTCCTCTTGAAATGATCTAAAAAAATGTCCACGACAGTATATATCTATCTTTTAAGATTAACACACTAGAACCGTTTTTATGGTAATCAAATTTGGTCGAACCCACCATTCCAAACTTGCCGCGTTTCCAAGTTTAATCTGAATTAATTTTGCTGTGATCCTTTGCTACTTTGCTATTATTTTGTCGTAAGCTTTATTTCTAAGTTTAATTTAATTTAACCTGAATTAATTTTGGTGATAGTTTATTATCTTCCCGAAATTCCTACGGGAGCGGGACCTACGCGGTTGATACTTACGGGTCCCGAAGCGAAGCGAGGGCGGTTCGCTAGTGTTGAAATAAAAATAGTGCAATTTCATCCTTAAATTCATACCTTAAGTTGTATTTTTAAAACTTGACATAAAAATTGCTGGTATAACAAATTCAATTTGTCTCCCAAGACACTTAATTCAATATCACAAAAAATAAACCATATATTTGCAAATGTCAAAGTTCTTAATAGATACTAATCATATCATTTAATTTTGGTGTCCTCTACCTTTCGTTCCTCTACAAGTTTCCCATACATATAAAATATACTTAATTGAACTAGTAAGAGCTACACTGATTTTTTTTTTCTAATACCCTACATTCACAGTGAGGGTCGACGTTTTTGTGCTCACCCGTTGGCACCACTGGCGAGTGAGATCCTGCTGCCAAATCCCGCCATAAACAGTGATAAGGGACATTCAGACAAGTGAGAAGTGACAGACAGACCTCACTTTCCACTAGCACCTCTAGCGGCGAATTCACACGCTTTTACCCTCATTTTATCAAATACCCTAAAATTACACCTTTATCAAAAACTTTAGATTTGCCATTTCATGAAATACCTACTTTACATTTACAATTTTATCAAATACCCTAGCAAAGGCTTTTACGAATCTAGAAAACAGCTAATTTTAAAACCCTGTTTACTTTAAGGGCTTGGAAACTAAAAAATATCTAATGAGAGGCATACTAAAGGTTGACCAGGAATATAGACAACCTCGCCATATTGCGGTAATATATCATGGAACTAACTGGCATCGCTTACTTTCTAAACGTCAGTCGTAAATTGCTTTTCAGTTGGTTGTCGTGGTTACTTTGGCATAAAAAAGCCGGTTTTTCTATATTCCTTGTTTTTTTTATGGAATTAAGATAGCAAACGAGCATGCAGCACCACCTTCCGCTGCCGCCCATGACAACTGTGACCGACCCAAAACTAGACTCAATGAGTCTCGTTCTAATTCGGTCACAGATGCGTTGCTACCCCTGAGGACTGAGATGGTCGCCTCTAAAAAAGTGTAACCGGCTCCGTATTCCTGGTCGGGCTTTAAATATGGTATTAAATGTAACTAAATTTCTTTAAAAAATCTAGTGTGATTTCACACGCGGGAGAAGTGACCTTTGTATCTGAGGGAGAAGAAAACTATTTTCATTTAAATTACATAACTAATAAACAATTAAACCAAAATCCTATAAATTATCCTTATTACCCGTTACTAAATAAACAATCTATTATAACTAAAATCCTAAATCGATGTCTTTTGTCAAAGAATGTTGCCTTGCAATTATCTGAATATTTAAAAAATGTCCGAAAACTTGTAAAAAAGTCTGGGCATTTTTCACATTTTTTTTTATATTTTCATATCAAAATTTATGTCTCTATTTTTTTTTAATTAAAAGATGAAAGCTTATCAAATACTTGTTTCATTTAATTTTAATGCTCATTTATATTTTCAATATCCAATCATAACATCTGGACAAATTCAAAGGCCAGAAAAAAATTTAGGCATGTCCGGACAGTTGTGACCTTGTGACCATGCATATGTCGTGGCCACATCGTAGATTTGCTCACATCATGAAATGATCGACCATATCATGAAATGGTCGCATTTCATGATATGGTCAACTGTCTATTGGCCACATCATGATGTGGTTTGAGCAGATCAATGATAAGAAATCGTTTCTCGATATGGGCAACTAAACGCGCGGCTTTTTCATGAAATGATCAAGATCATTTTGATCATATCGTAAAGTAGTTACATTAATTACCGGTAGAGGCGCTGCAAGCGCTTTGTTTATGTGTAAAGATGGCGGCCATTGGCGTAAATGTTGTTTCTTTTGTCAATTCGACAAAAGAAACAACATTTCGGGGTTCGGGGTTGGGCATACAAGACTCCACGTAGTCTTGTATGCCCAACCCCTAGAGAATTTTTTAGAACCCGGAGGCGCGGAGGGAGGGCAGCCCCCGCCCGCTGTAACAAAACGCAGACAACCGGGCGAGCCGGAGCGGCTGAGGCTGGTCGCCGAAGGCAAGCCGAAGCTGCGCAGGCGAGCGTGGGTGTCTGTGCTTTGTTAGGCAAGGGCGAAGGGGCTGCACCTTCCGCAGCGCCGGAGACGTCACGGTTCGAAATTATGCCCTATATTCCGCGTTTTTACGATCCGGCCAAACGTTGATGACCAAATCGTGAAACGTAGACGATTTTACGATCTGGCCAAACTGAGTTGACCATTTCATGAAATGCGACCATTTCATGATATGGTCGATCATTTCATGATGTGAGCAAATCTACGATATGGCCACGACACATAGACACACGCGGGCGGAATGCAATATCGAGATTCTGATAATACAAATATGGACAAAATAGTAAAATGTTATGAACACAATGTGTATCAACTGTACAAATATTTTGACGTGATCGCGTAAAATTAGTAACCGACTTTACAAACAACCAATTTTTTGTAAAGCCCCACTTATCGTTACTTATTCGATTATCACAAAAAAATTAAAACTAGTAATACTATCTGCAAGTAAGTAGAAAATAAAATTTTCGATTATAATTCAGCTTAAATGTTCAAAATCCCAGTCTGGATCTAAAGTTGACAATCTTCAGAATCCTGGAAGCATCAGTTTTCGCTTCGATCAAGCAATACCAAGTACTTAGATGTAGACTCTGTGTCTACATAAATAAGATCCCACTTCATATTATGTCAGCCCTGTTTTGTTTAGTGATGAATAATCATAAGTTTATGATAATGTTAAAATATTTGTGACTTTATTGCTAGGTAACATGGTTGTAATTGAAAGTAAAACTTTTGTCTTATTTCATTAGTAAACATAAAATTGTTGAGGAGGGATCTTTTCATCTTATTAGGGTTTTTAACTTGTATTTTGTAGTTAAGCCTTTATGTAATTGGGATTGTTGATCAATCAATCATGCAATTACTTCTTTAAATGTACAATTTGATATGAATATTTATTTGTAAGTAAAAGGAATAAATTATTCACTATTTGAATGGATATTTTTTTTACACAAAAACTGTCAAAAGTCAAAATTGTCATAATATCAAAACGTGTAAAATATCATGGTGCACTATGGCCACTATTGGAGTATGGTAAAATACACACAAATAGCCAAGAGCTATTTTATCGAAACTTTCTGTACTTGATTTAATGAATAATTTATTCCATGTCTGACAGCACAACAAAAAGTTTTCTTTATTTACATACATGTTTCTGTAGCTCCAGCAGATAAATTGTAAAAAGCTCAGACCAATAAACTATAGACGGAGTGCAGGGAACAAAAGAGTGAAGCCAGCTAAAAGTAAGTCTAGCCTTGTATACACACGGCAGCACTCACACCAATAAGGACTTTTGTGTTCTAAATAATAAAAAATAAATGAAGCTTTGTATTCCAAAAAATAAACTTTAAATTTGTTTTATTTTATTGGTTTGATGTGTGTTTTCGGCTTACTTTAGCCGGCTTCACTCTTTTGTTCCCGGCGCTCCATCTATAGTTTATTGGTCTGAGGTAAAAAGGTTATAAAATCTGAGCACACATGTCTGACTGACAGACATGCCCAATGTATGATTATGTATTTATGAACACAATTTTTGTACTAAATTGGGACTCCCTAATTTCTGATCACATTTTCACAGACCTCTTAACGGCAAGCTTTATTCACCAGGTGCATTTCAAATTGCTTGAAGCATCTTGTACATAGAAGCTACTGTTTTACATAGTAGCACGAAATTATATAGTTGAAATTATACTTATTCTCACCCTTGCAACTCTTCAAGGTTCTAGAACTTCATGGTGCCTCAGGGACGCTTTGCGAGTTTTCAAAAAATTGTGCATAAAACTAAGAACTGCAACCTTCTTCGGCATTGCAACGATCACTAGGTGTCCGTTATCCACTTCAAAGACGTCGATACCCAGAATTGGACACATGGATAGAACTGGACAATCGTAGCGTTCCATAAAGTTGTATTGCTTGATGGGCTCTGTGTTGAATAAGTCAAATTCTCCTAATGTGAATGGTTGGTAGTAGATTCTAAGGACACCCCAATTGGATCCAATGAAGACAACGTCACCGTACATTCGAATGGTAACAATATCTTGTAATGGGCCTGGAGGGACGTAGTGGTTAAACACAAACATCCATTGGAAGTATATCCTCCAATCGAGAAGCTCTAATAAATTATGTTCATTTAATTGATGCAGCAAATTTACTGTTGGTCCCAATTCCATTACTAAAACTAACTTTTTATCAACTAATTTATATACTTTTCGTTCATAAGACAACAGTTGGAGCTGATCATCTTTATACCCCAACGACATGATACCCTCGTCACACTTGCATATGAACTGGCTTTTCAATTTTGCATCACGAAACGAGACTAAATATAAATTATCGTTCATATCAATGAAGTATGTACACAGGTCTAGAAGAATGAACGTTTTAACATCATCAAATGTGACTGTTTTCGTGTCCTGCGCGGAAAATAACTGTTTTCTTGTCAAAAATAAATGTAAGTGAAACCCATGAAGCACGATCACAGCATCGTTTTCTGAGTATCTTAAGTACTCTCCAATAATCGGTTTACGGTTGACAGGTTTAAAAGTTTCTACATCGTAGTACATGATGCAGCTTCGTTTATGAACCCCTATTACTCCGTCTCGAAGGACAGTGATGCTGCGGATCTCCTCAGCTACACTGGAAGCGGGACAGAACTCGTCCTGCTCCTCATTGGCGTCTCGCAGCTTCGACCACAAACTCAAAGACCTATAGAGGTCAGAGTACACCATTCCCATACGACTCTTCAAACGCGCGATTTTGTACACCTCTGCAAACTCCTGTCTACATTTATTCCTCCAAAAGCTCTCACAATTCATTACCTCGTCGATAATCTCTTTCCATCTGTTGCAAACAGCTCGACATCGCAACATCTCCTTGGTTGAAATAAATGTGAAAAATTTTAGGAAAATCTCAACAGGCATGTCGTCAATAAGAGGTTTGTCTGACATCTTGAAAGGTTGTTTCTGCAGTTTAATTGATTATTTCAATGGAAAGTCACATATTGTTGGTTGGTTTTCGATATAAAATACAAAAATTTCCCAATATTTTACCAAATAATAACAACTTCATCACGTCAACATTGCGTTGTCAATGTCAAATTGTCAATGACTTCAATGACATTGACAGATGATGACAGAATGACAGTTTGACAAATCCGTTCCATTCTTAAATAATTTTTCAATACCTTTATAAGTATAAATGATTTTTCAATGATTAACTTCTTTTATCTATGAATCCATTTCACAGTGGCGGCGGCATAGAGATATTAGGTACACTAGAGGGCAGAAGCCAGGCTTCAGAGCGTACTTCGGATAAAAAGAGCCGAAATCTTTAGTAATCACCTTTCTCTTTCTGGCTCCTCGGGATCGGAGAGAGATAGGTAATTACCGTTATCGTTGTTTCTCTTTCTAACCGGGGGCGATTGCAATGTATGGGCAGCCGTATGGCTCACCCACTCTATGTAATATCTCTATGGTCAAAGTTCCTTCAAAGATTTTATCGATTCTTCCCATAGAGATAGGAATATTCTTCCATTCATAATCAATTAAAAAAAAACTTCAGTAATCCATTATATAGGTAGATATTTTTAATAATAATAACAATAATAATAATAATAGGAATAGATTTTTGTTAAGACATTTTCGAATTACACTAATTTTAAATAAAAATAATAAAACTCTGATGTCTGAGTTTTCTCACTTCGTACCTTGAGAAGAACAAAAGCATAAGTGGTCTTACTCAAAAAAAAATATTTTTACGGCATCAAAAATTCAATTTTTTTCAGATTTTTCTCATAGCATAATATAAGATTATGTTGAAATTTTGAAAATGTGAATTTTTACTTTGACAAATATTACTGGCCATTAAAGGAATTTTATAGAATACGCAAAAAAATATAAAAGAAGAAGAATAAAAGAAAAAGAATACGTAAGAAGTTGTCTTTTTTCACCGCAGACTTAAAAATATTATAATGTAAGTAAATAATATTAATTTACTTTTGCTAATACAAAAATATTGTTCCTTACTAACAATCGTGATTACCGTTAGCGGGGTAGTTAAATTATTTGCAAATAAATGTTGTTTTAATTATTAAGCAAAGTGGTTCATACCTTTTCTGAGTATAATACCGATTACGCTGTTGTTCCGCTAAAAGTAAAATGTTGAATACAATAAAAAGCGTTAATATTTACGAATTCTTCGTAAGGACTCCGACTAAGGGTCAACTCACACCGAGACGAGGCGCGACGCGACGCTGCGCGCAGTCTTTCAAAGAGCGGCTCAAAATAGAACTTTATTTTCTACACGAAAAGATACAAATTTCATTGTGACAATTCAGAATACGTTGCTTCATGCAGCGCTGCGTCTCGTAACGCCTCGCGGCGTAGCGCGGTGCATCGTTACGCAGCCGTGCATCGTCGGTACGCGCGGCGTGCAAGATTGCCTACTTTTACGATGCATCTCGCGCCATTGAGATGCGTCTCGCGGCGCCGCGCAGCGCAGCGCGAAATCACTGGCCTCTTCAAGTATCGTTGCGGCGTCGCGTCGCGTCTCGGTCTGAGCTGACCCTAAGTGCGAATTAGTGGGGTAAGTTCCCGCACCTTACCCCACTAATTAGTGCTGTTTTTAAGTGATATTTAAGCTTATAAAATTCTCTACAACTTTAGTTCTATACTTTTTTTCGACATTCCCAAGCGTTTTTGAAGTACATGCTCCAGAAATGTGGAAATTACGCTTATTCAGCGTAAGGACCATTACCTGAGCCGCAAAATTAAGTTTAAATTCATTATAACACTAGGCTGTTGCCCTTACTTACGCCGCATGTAACTACTTTTGACTGTGGACCCCTTTTTACCTGTTAAGAGAAAGCGGGGGGAGGGGGGGGAGAGATTTCCAAAAATACCAATTGCTTACCCGTGTCATTACACAAATCCCCTTAGATGATCCCCTGCGTAGCGCGCAAAATTTTCAATTATGAAATACTTATGGCGCTCAGTGAGGGAGGCCTTTGTCCAGTAGTCGACGATTCCTGGATGATGATAATGATGATATATTAGCTATAAAGAGAGCGATTGCAGGGTAATATCAATTCAACGAAGTTTTTCCAAACAATGCCCAATCGTTATGTCTCCGTTAATGAGTTTTGTTGTCAATGATATTTAAGTAATATATATTACCTCTTGTAATATATAATATCATTGTTTGTTGTTGAGTTTCTGTATAAATTTATCACGATCAATGCTCTGTTTAGATCGCTCTGATATGCCATCCTGAAAATCATAAAACTGCATTGCGCGAATATTCAAAAATGATGCATCTTCCAATAACGCAGTAAGAAGTTACCTTCAAAGTTTCAGGTTTTTTTCGATCAGCGGGGGTGCTGTGCGTTGATTCATATTGGTTAAGGGGATTTCTAGTCTAGAAATCCCCTGCGCAGGGGATCCTCTAAGGATTCTAAGGGGATTTATGGAATAAGCCGTGTCACTGCAGGAAACTATACAGAAAGTTTCAAGTGAAATCATTGAAGAAATAAATTACGTTTCCCTTTGGGATGGGGGGATTTCCAAAAATCTTTTCTTTGTGCTTCCTTATTGAATCCTCCAAGGAGCATGTTCCTTCCAAATACCAAATTTCACCTTCTTGCGTTCAATAATTTTGACTGTGCGTTGTTCCCACTCACTCAATAACAGAGAGCTTTATATATTGTAATATTGATAATATTTAGTAGGTCTCGACCGGCGATTTCACCAGCGTTGTTCTTCTTAATGGAGGATAGGGGAGAGGAGGGGCGTATCTATCTAAATTATTTTCTCAGTGTTAACTTGCGTCAGTTCAGAAGCCTATCCACTTATTTTCAAGTGTATCCTTCGAAGAAATGGTATGTTTCGATATAATCTTCTTTTTTGTAGCTATATGGTGGGAATTTCCAAAAATTCTTCTTGGTGTTCTCCTACAGTCTCGCGGGCACATGCATGATGCAAAATTTCAGCTTGTGGCATTCAGTATTTTCGACTATGCTTTTCCTGTCAGGAAGTTTTGTATTAGAATTTTTAGTTTAATTCCATGCATTACATTTTTATTCCCTTAGATTGTATGGATATTTGCAAATGTTAGTGGTATCTTTTTCCTCGCCTTCCTCAATGTGGCTCTTGATGAGAGGGCCCTAAATAATCTTCATAATCATTGACACTGTTTCCCTCGCTAAATGACACACTGTTGAAACATTTTCATTGTTGAAACATTGTTGAACAATTGACAACGCATAGCTGAAACTGGTGAATGCAACAAGCTGAGTAGGTATGTATGTGCCTTGGAGAGTGTAGGACAAAACCAAGGAAGGATTTTAGGAAATTCCCCCCATAAAGCTACGAAAAGGACGATAAATCGAAACATACCATTCTTCGAAGGATTCACTTGAAAATTAGTGGATAGGTTTCTCAAATGACGCAAGTGAACACTGAGAAAAGATTGTAGAAAGATACGCCCCAACTCTCCCCCGCTCTCCTGAAGAAGATATAACGCGTGTGAAGTCGCCAGCCGACACCTAGTGACATCAATATTACAATATACATATAAAACTCTCCCGTTTCTGAGTAACTGGCAGACAACGCACAGTCAATATTAGTGAATGCAATATTTTTAAAATAACCTACTAAATAGACATTAAAGAACAAGGGCGAAAAAGATGTGGTGTCGTGGGACACCAGGTAGGAACGAAGTTCCTTCGGCTAATGTAGAATCGACACAATTTGCAAAAAAATCGTGCTCAATTTTATGTAGGTTTTCTTGATTTTTCTCTTAAATTTTGCTGATTAGTTTTTATTTAAGTACAGGAAAGTATTAAGAAAATTCAGTATTTTAGGAAATAATAAATTACGTAAAATAATAATGTTAGTGCACAGTAACAAATGCCCCTTAAAACTGTCTCAAGGAAATAAAATAATATTCGCAGTCCAAAATGCACAGCAATAAATGCCCCGGTAGCTGCGCGGCTGCTTACGATTACGCTTGGCGTCGAATGAAAAAGGTGATAGAAAAACAGAGATTTGAACAGCATAAGAAAAATAATTTATTAGACAGTAAAACGTAACAACATAATATCCTTATTACAATAATGGAGTTAAGTCCATTGGTACTTTTTAACCGACTTCAAAAAAGGAGTTTCTCAGTTTGAACTGTATGTATGTATGTATATTTGTGCGCGATTATCTCGCGTTTGGTTGAACCGATTTTGATGCGGTTTTCAGCATAGTATTTGTCAGTGTGAACCGATTTTTACTTTTCGGCGTTAAAATCGGTTCTATTTTGTTAAAAAAGTTATTTGTCATTTATGGTTTCAGAAAAACACCGGTATGGACAGCAACGCTAACAGAAGCATACTGCCAGACGGGAGGATCGTAGTGCGCACTAGCAACGAAAAGTAAGTAGTTTATGGAATTGTCACTCCGCTAAAAACAACTTTATTACAATAAGTTCATTATAACTCGGCTGATGTGAACATAGCTACGAGTGGCTGCGCCGATGTCGATTTTAAGTCCAAAATGGTGGTAGGAGGCGGGGAGTACTGGCAGTAGGATAGTTAGCTAATACCATGGACGTAAATACGTCTATGGCCAATGGCCAATACGAAGTAGCGCATCACAAAACACTGTCATGGCCGCCGTGTTTTGATTGGTCAGTTACTGTACCTGCGCAAACATCTCGGAAAACGAAGTTCACATCAGCCGAGTCATGATGAACTTACTGTACCTGTACTCACAGTTCAATTTAGTTTGTAAACAAATTTCACTTATGACATTTTAAATTCTCGTTGTCATTCTGCACCTCGGAGAGGAAGTATCATTTGTGTACGCAAACGCAATATAAGGCTCTTCTCACACTACGCTATTTATGAGCACCGCGACTGCAACGCAATCCAAAATGCGCTGTATCTGAC
The DNA here is from genome assembly GCA_905404135.1 of Hesperia comma. Taxonomy (NCBI): domain Eukaryota; kingdom Metazoa; phylum Arthropoda; class Insecta; order Lepidoptera; family Hesperiidae; genus Hesperia; species Hesperia comma. The sequence continues at coordinate 2,551,301 of FR990039.1, forward strand.
ACTGTTCACTGACATGAGACGCATCGTAGACGCGTCGCTTTCATACATTGACAAGATCCTAGTCGCTTGCATATAGTGTTGTGTGAAAAAAGCCTAAGATGTATTGTGTGTACAGTGTCTGCTAGCCACATACTATTAAGTGGCTTGTGTGTTAGTTTGTCGGGAGTAATTTGAAGTTGTATATACGAAGGAAAATTTATAACACTGATACATGTATTTTTGTTCTTTTTCTTGCACACAAGTCTTCAATATAGAAGGAAAATGTTCAAATGGTAAGTCTAGAATAACGCGGTGTAGTGGACGTAATTGGAACTTTAAGTTTTTAACCGACTTCAAAAAAGGTTCTCAGTTTGACCTGTATACTATGTATGTATGTATGTATATTTGTGCGCGATTATCTCGCGTTTGGTTGAACCGATTTTGATACGGTTTTCAGCATAGTATTTGTCAGACACAGGAGGTTTTAGACATTGATTTCGATATCTTTAATACCAGTGTCACTGAATTGAGGCGTAAGCTAAGCCAGAGATTTTTTAGTATTGTACCTTCAAATTAACTGTCTAAGATAAGATAATTGTAGTATAAATTATCATTCATTTTACTACAAGATTATATTCCTTATAACTATTTGTGGAAACTTGTAATTGGCCTTCTATCTCATAAAAAGTAAATTATACTGTTTTTAGCTGTAAGTTTTCCAAAGATTACAATAATTAAAAAAAAATATTGTTTGGCTGAACCGATTTTGATGCGGTTTTCAACATCTTATTTATCAGACTTAGGAGAAGGATTTAGAAATATTAACCGCGTCGTACTGAACCGATTTTTACTTTTCGGCGTTAAAGTCTGTTCTATTTTGTTAAAAGTCATTCTCCACGGCAATGATTTAATTTAATGTTGTTTGTCTTTCAGCAACGAGTCAGAGTTCATCGGATCCGGTGCTGGTGATTCTGTGAGTACTATTTGATTGTAACTTTTACTGTCAGTATCGTAAGTTTTACTATAACTCGCCTAACACGATCTTACACGAAGTAGCGCATCACAAAACACGGCGACCATGACAGTGTTTTATGATGCGCTACTTCGTATTGGCCATGGACGTATTTACGTCCATGGTATTGGCTAAATATCCTACCGCCCGCACTCCCCGCCTCCTACCACCATTTTGGCCTTAAAATCGACATCTGCGCAGCCACTCGTAGCTATGTTCACATCAGCCGAGTTATATTGAACTTACTGTACTTTCTCTCTCTCTCTCTCTCTCTCTCTCTCCTCTTTTGACCGGAAATGCATCGGTAGCTGCTTTTGTTGAGTAACACACACAGTATTTATCGAAAGAGACTGATACTAACGTTTTATTTAAAGCTGAGAGCAGTATTTATAATATGAGTTATTGAACCGATATAAAGTTGTATACCCCATACTACTTTATATTGCTTAAGATTATGTACCAGTTTTCAAGCATGCTTGTGAGTATAGAGCAAGAGCCCGTGGCTCCCAGACCTTCGTCATTTTATAAAAGCTGAAATTTCTTCCATACGTGCCTCTTGTATAGGTACCAACAGTCCCCATCCATGTTACCTGGGCAGTGGTTGCTTTGGCAGGTAACAGGTAGCAAAGGTGTATAAAATTCCATCTTAAATTTCTTAATTTATAAAATTTAAGGGTGAATTTCCCAGGTGCGTTTTTGGGACGGCAACGATGTAATTCGATGTGTACAAGTTAACTACAATAACAAAAATTTTTATATAAGTACTTTTAACGGTCATCTACACGTTAATGAGGGTATCAAAGGTATTAGAGTTATAGGTTCCTTATAAAAAAAAGTCTAAGACCTAAAATCTAATTACGGTGCATTGTCCCAATTACATTTCTTTGCACATTTTTGTAATTTATTTTTTTTCCGTGAAATAATTACATAGAAGAGTAATGCCATTTAGAAGTATATTAAATAAGCTAACTAATTATATATTTTATGCAAAAATTAAGTGACTTTAATAGCTATTAAAATGTCCTTCAAAATTGTCCCGCAGAAAAAGGCAATATCGCTGGTGCATTTTGAATACTTCATTACTTTTAACGAATCGATTTAGAAAACTCCTTACTACCAATCCCTACACCACCCAGTTATGATCTTTTAATCAGTGTATGTGAACTATGGATAGACTGAATATTTTTCCCGTTAAACACGTAAATACTTGCCGCGGTGGCACAGCGATACAAAATTATCTAATATAGGTGTCATGTGTAGTACTAAAAGTTTAAAGCAGATTAAAAAGAAATTTTATGGAGACTTATATTAAAGGTATTTAGTCACAATATTAAAATAAAAGTTAACGAATAAATAATAGTATTCCTAAAAATTCCAGTTTTGACTCCGATTTCTAAGCCCGGTGGCACAATCTCGGTGGTTTCGGTGGCAAAATAGGGTTTTTCTCGCGAAGCCATCAACCAGTGAACCATCTTATGGTCTCCCTAAGAGGTTGTGTCTCCCTAAGGATAACTAGCTTTCATTCTGAGCGACAAAGAAAGGTGGTAATAGGCGGCTCCTGCTCAAAATAAATATGAAACCTATAAGTACTGATGTTCCTCAAGGGTCTGGGCTATCTCCTATACTATTCATTCTACATGTCAATGCTACAGCGTGCTACTGGCATTCATTGCTTTACAGATGACGTCACAGAAGGATGAAACTTGTGTATGAAGTCAAGAACTTTTGACAAAGGAATATCTCCCGCCAGGCGAGTCAATATGCCTGCCTGTCTGCCTGTCGAGGCTTTCTTTGATACTTGCGAGAGTTATACTAATTTTCTATATCGTGATTCATGTTTCATGGCGTCATCATGTGACGTGTGCGCAAACCGGAGGTCGATCCGATTCTCGATGTTGGTAGCCTTCGTTGATGTGCCCTAGAGATGCCCTCAAATCGCGGAGAGTCGAGAAGAGAGAGTAAGACGACAGATGTGGAGGGCGAGTAATGTGAATTCCAGTCGTTGTGTGTGTAGAGCAGTTGGTGGTCTTGGAAAAGAAAGTGCCTGCGACATATGCTTCGATGAGTCCGGCATGCATGTGTCCGTTGGGTGTGAACGATGAGCCTGAGCCGCTATCGGTGCTCAGAAGGAGATATTCTTGTCCAAGGGTCACTACTTTTGCAAAGGGAGATCCCCGCCAGACGAAAGACATCTCTGGGGAGCGGCCGGCTCCAACTGTCCCGACTGCCACGACTGACTGCCGAGGCTTTTTTGTAGAATACGGAAGGGCTGGCAATTCTGCACCTGTGCTTCTAGGCTTTCAAGTTTAGTCTCCACCAATCGAGAGTTACCAATAAACCTCTTAGCACGTCTCTCTGTTGAATACAATGCTGATCAGTAATTGTTGCGGTGTGAAGTACCGCTAAAACCCCTTAATTAGGACCTCCTTCACTCTCCCATCATCACATCACTCGTCAAAGATTGAAGTTCTGTCCACATTGATTGGATTTTTGGAGAACTTCTACAGTCTGACTCTCACAATCGTTTTTTCACAAACTTCCTTCCTAGGTATTTCCGGAGCGCCATAACATGGTGTTTTTCGAGAAAGGTGAAAGGTGTTTCTCTTTTTGGGCCGGCTTTGCACCGACGACTCCCCTGGTGTTGTTCGTGTCCATAGGCGACGATGACCAGTAACCATCAATTGAATCTAATTTAGTTTTGCCTATTTTTGCGTTTAATATTTCAGTAGGAACGGGGTAGCTCTGTATTCTTTTAATTCTTCTCACTAATAGCTTTTTTTAAAACTTATGTCCTCTGTCATGCAAGGTAATAACAATAGAGAACAAGGGTCTCTTCTGGTCTCCTAGTAAAACGAGGAAATCAACGAAGAGACAACAACAACAACGAGGTTCTCAATGAGAGTAATGCAGACTACTGTAGCGGTTTAGTCGTTTTTTGAGCTTAATAAATGTTTAAACAACAACCGAATTAAATTTCTATGAAAGTAAAATATAAGTATCATAATTTAGGATGCTTAAATTATTGCCAACTTAAAGTTTTTTACTAAAAATACTGTATTAAAATGGCCATACTCTTATTATTTCTAATTCCTGTGTCATAAATCAATTTCGGTGAATAGGATTTCAATTCCAGTGGTTGTTGCATAATTTCGGTGGCATTTGGTAACTTCAAATGGACATATGTATCTCATGACCTATATATTTTTTTACAATCTCTAGGTAAGACCAAACATAACTACAATTAAGCTATTATTTAGACCAAAAAAATATATCAAAAACAGCAAGATAAAATTCGCCACTGGAATTAGGCAAAATTCGTGTTTGTTGAAATTCACCCTTAATTTTTTCACGTTTCATTCGTGGTAATATCAGAATTCACGTTATTCATTACCAGACACTTCGTATGGTTGCAACCCTCTGCCAGACACCCCTAAACTATTTTTTTTATTTTGACTGTAAATTTGTCAAGTTTAAGCGTTATTGGTCAAAAGGGAAGGAGAGAAATTTATTTTTAACTGCTATTGCAAGCAAATTTGCTATCAATAGCGTAGACAGAGAAGAATAAAAGCCGATGGGAGGCATTTATCGCACTCACACAAGAATAGGAACTTACTGTTACGTGTATTGGGTTCGAGAAAATGCCAAAATGTACCACAAAGACTTTTATTGTAATCGTCAATACACAATTACACTGCATACACACCAAAACCCTATGCACTTATTTGTAAACACACTCGTCGATCACTGTATCGCCCGTAGAAATGACTTCACTTCTCGCTGGTATCGCTCATATGTATCGCTTGTTTTTCCCGGTTTCGCTTCCGAAACTAGAATGCTACGCAGTCGATCAAGTGCCCCTTTTATACCACTCGCCTACCATTCACGCCAATCTAGAATGTTCCGGCAGTTGTTAGAATGAAGTTCTAGTATGTTCCTTGCAATCGACTTTCGACCTTACGACTAATGTCATAAGGTCCAAGCGTCGTGGCGACTACTACCGTGTTCTATTGTGTTATTGTTCTCTTGACATGTTTGTGGCCCTTGTTATTTATTGCTTCCGGTTTAGCGAAGGACCTACACCAGGGTTGTCACATTACCATTGACACGAAAAAAACAGACGAGGCTTTTTGTTTTTTTTTTTCGCTTTGCGTGTCGGTTTTTTCAAGTAAAACACTATTATTTAAACGTCTTTGTTCACGTGCCACATACATTCGTACTTTCTCGTGCTATCTCGTGTTGGTCACGCTCACCAGATGTCTATATATACATATCTATCTCTGCCTAAGCTTACTTGCAAATAAAATATAAAAGTGGACAGCCTTGATTGATATCTTTATTGTTACTGGTGTTCATGGGTGATGGTGATGACATACTTATTGATATCAAGGCTCGGGAATTAGGTTCTAAGGATATCGTAGCGTATCGTTTTTACTCAACGTGTTTTATGGGGGGGGGGGGGGGGCATATTCCCCGTGACCCCAAGCTGGATGTGCCTGTAAGCACGATTACATAGGGTGGTTGCATAGTCAAGCTACCGTACCGTTTTATAGTGAAAAGAGACCCGCGCGGATGAACCGCGCAGATATAATGTTTGTAGCGAGGTTCATCGTTGCGGGTCAACCGCGCTGGCGGTAAGCTTGACTATGCTAACACCCAAACAGCCTAAAATAAGTGCACCAGACCTAATGTAATCAGATTACATTATGCAGTAAATGCACCATGTAATCTGTAATCATAATTAATTTTTCCCCATCCCTGACATCGCACTAAACCTTTCCACCACCACTGCAACTAACAACTAACAATTAATATGGGACAAGAACACTCATCAACAAACTGCACTGTACATTACAGCTAACCATTCCCGCGCTACAGCGCGTACCGCGCCGCGCGTGCGTGGTGTGCGCCGCGCCCGCCGAGCTCTACTGCGGGCGCTGCGAGCTCACGCCGTACTGCGGCGCGCGCTGCCAGCGCACCGACTGGCTCGCGCGCCATAGCGGCGTGTGCCACAACTTGATGCGGTGAGTGTACGCTGTACTGCGGCGCGCGCTGCCAGCGCACCGACTGGCTCGCGCGCCATAGCGGCGTGTGCCACAACTTGATGCGGTGAGTGTACGCTGTACTGCGGCGCGCGCTGCCAGCGCACCGACTGGCTCGCGCGCCATAGCGGCGTGTGCCACAACTTGATGCGGTGAGTGTACGCTGTACTGCGGCGCGCGCTGCCAGCGCACCGACTGGCTCGCGCGCCATAGCGGCGTGTGCCACAACTTGATGCGGTGAGTGTACGCTGTACTGCGGCGCGCGCTGCCAGCGCACCGACTGGCTCGCGCGCCATAGCGGCGTGTGCCACAACTTGATGCCGTGAGTGTACGCTGTACTGCGGCGCGCGCTGCCAGCGCACCGACTGGCTCGCGCGCCATAGCGGCGTGTGCCACAACTTGATGCGGTGAGTGTACGCTGTACTGCGGCGCGCGCTGCCAGCGCACCGACTGGCTCGCGCGCCATAGCGGCGTGTGCTACAACTTGATGCGGTGAGTGTACGCTGTACTGCGGCGCGCGCTGCCAGCGCACCGACTGGCTCGCGCGCCATAGCGGCGTGTGCCACAACTTGATGCCGTGAGTGTACGCTGTACTGCGGCGCGCGCTGCCAGCGCACCGACTAGCTCGCGCGCCATAGCGGCGTGTGCCACAACTTGATGCGGTGAGTGTACGCTGTACTGCGGCGCGCGCTGCCTGCGCACCGACTGGCTCGCGCTGCCAGCACACCGACTGGCTCGCGCGCCATAGCGGCGTGTGCCACAACTTGATGCGGTGAGTGTACGCTGTACTGCGACGCGCGCTGCCTGCGCACCGACTGGCTCGCGCGCCATAGCGACGTGTGCCACAACTTGATGCGGTGAGTGTACGTCGCGCACGTCACAGTGACGTTACCGAGGGCTGAATCGCGCTATCGAAGATTTGTACATCGCCCGCATGTATACAACGCCTCGAGAGCGTTCCCTTGGGACTTCGGCCGCCACCCAAGGGTGTCGTCTCGCCCGCAGGGAGATCTCCTTTTGCCCTTTGACTTAGCTTTTTGCGGGTCTAATACTTCGGTGCCTCTGTATTCTATCTGTGCGTGGTCCCGGTGGAAAATGAGAAAAAATAGTTGTCAGTAAAGTCTGTTTATGGACTATAATTTTACGTGATAACGTAGCATGCACCAAAAACACGTAGATTTTTTATTATGTGTAGTTTCGTCCTATACGTATAATAAGTACAATCTGTTTGCTAACGACAACAAGAACAATAAAACAAATAATTGTTTATTAATTTCACAGATCATCAGAAGCTCCCTCCAGATCCGAAGATGTCGCCGACGTGGAACCGCCGTAAGTAGCTCTATCTATGTATACCTAGTACAGTAAGGTCATTTTAACTCGGCTGATATGAACATAGCTACGTAGGAGGCGGGGAGTACGGGCGGTAGGATAGTTGGCCAATGCCATGGATGTAAATAATTCCATGGCCAATACGAAGTAGCGCATCACAAAACACTGTCATGGCCGCCGTGTTTTGATTGGTCAGTTACTTACTGTACCTGCGCAAACATCTCGGAAAACGAAGTTCACATCGGTCGAGTATAAATGACCTTACTGTACCTACCTTGACATCATTTATGTTAGGTTTAGGTGCCTGTCTTGAAGACAGTGTCTTCAGAGAGTGTAAATAAATTATTTATTATTCTGATTGATTTATCACTTGCTTTGGTGAAAGAAAACGATGTGAAAAAACTAACATTCTATCATCGAGATATCTCACGGATTGGTGTAAAGTAATCAACCTTTTTTTCTTCATAAAAACGGCTTGTTATGTAAACGAGATGTTTCAAATCCGGCCCACAACATGTGTAGTACCTCGAAAAAACGAGAAAAATCCATGGAATTCGGGAAAAATAAAGATAAATTTCTTAAATACATACTTTTCTGGTACAAAAATTGTATTTATCATTTATTTTTATCAAGTTTCAACATGGCGTCTTGCCAATCTGTCATTGATCATAGATCACGAACTGTCTACTGTCACTTTAATATGACAGAAATGTACGTACATATGTCAAACTTCAATCAAATCAACCAACGTGACATATGATGGCAGCTTACCGCCATGATGGATTTTTGTTTTTGTGTTGCAATTTTAAGTGTATATTTTTGTGTTATACCACCAAACTAAAGCAATTTAAAGGAAGTGGATGATTGAAAATTGTTTTGATTGTGTTTCTCCATTTTTGAGTATGGTGTACAAAGTCGTGGCCGGGGCTCCATACATTCTGAAACATCTCCTTTTCGGTTACGGAGCGAAGCGATTATCTACCTCAGATACACCTGCAGTGTAGCTCTGTATCTTATGGCTATAATGATATTTCTGTCATTATTTTATTCCATCCTATTAATATTTTCCCTGTTTAGCAACATCCAACCAGCAATGCCGCTCCGCAAGCCCCATTCCCCAGCCGCGCAGACTGCTAAACGGGAGCAGAGTACCCCAGGCCCTTCAGGAACCCAGGTAAGTACTGATAATGCCCAATAATAAACGCACTACCTTAGTTGCCGAGGGTATGGGATTGCCACTTCTAAAATCAAGTTTATTATGTGTGCTCGCGGTTCAATTTAGCTTGTAAGCAAAATTTTCCTACCGCAGTTTAAATTGTCGTCGTCAATCGGCAATGTACTTTTGCAAGCCGCTAGGCTATCATCATTTTTAGGGTTCCGTACCCAAAGGGTTAAACGGGACCCTATTACTGAGACTTCGCTGTCCGTCCGTCCGTCCGTCTGTCTGTCACCAGGCTGTATCTCATGAACCGTAATAGTTACAGAGTTGAAATTTTCACAGATGATGTATTTCTGTTGCTGCTACAACAAAAAATTCTAAAAAACAGAATAAGTAAAATAAATATTTAAGTGGGCACCCATACTCTCGACGCCTCAGCGATAGTTTAGTTACCAAAGTTTAGTTTTCGGTCCAAGAGATGGCGTTGTGCGTAATATGTGGCTACAATAAAACAATTAAATATTTAAGTGAGCCTTTCATACAAAAGACGAGATTTTTTGGCGTTTTTATACATAATGCAATGATATTTTAAATATCTAGATTGAGCGTCGCCCTACTACTACTACGAGACTGCCGCGGTAAAGCTATTGCATAGCATTTTTTATCAACTTATGCAATTACAATTATATATTTGTCGGAGACGGAAATAAAATTAGATTAAAATAATAATCATTAAAATAAAACATTAAACTTTGAATAAAACGTAAATCCGGAACTGTAATTTAAATGGCAACACTATACGAATTGTAAACGTGTCTCGATGGGATATCGGAGGGGGAACCCAACAGAGGGCACCTGTGGTGTCGGCTACGAAGAGCGGGGACTTCTCGAGCAGACGTCGAGCTGAACGGTCGCATTAAGTTAACTAGTGTACTTTGTAATAAAATCCTATACTGCGTCGTACCTATGCCCGACGGCATAACGTTTCTCTAAGTGTATTTCAGTCGTACCACGTTTTAACATAACCTAAAAGCTTTAATCAAATTAAGTTAAACTGTGTAAACCTAATTTAAATCATTAACAAGAATATTGAACGCCCACTGTGTTTTATTTTCACCTTGCAACCTGATAATTGGAGCATTATACCACCATCCTGACAAGTGTCTCCGAAATATTTAATTTATTTATGCAGTATTTTTTTTTCTTAAAAAATAAAAACCAGCCAAGTGCGAGTTGGACTCGCGCACGAAGGGTTCCGTACCATTATGTATAAAACGCCAAAAGACTGGCCTTTTGTATGAAAGCCTCACTTAAATATTTACTTCAGTTTTTTGTAGCCACATATTGGCCACAAGCAACGCCATCTCTTGGACCGACAGGTAACTAAAAGCATCGACTACATATTAGCCACAAGCAACGCCATTTCTTGGAGCGAAAGGTAACTAATTTATCGCTAAAGCGTCGAAGCCATATTTCGACTTAAATATTCATTTTATTCAGTGTTTTAGTATTTGTTGTTGTAGCGGCAACAGAAATACATCATCTGTGAAAATTTCAACTGTGTAACTATTACGGTTCATGAGATACAGCCTGGTGAAAGACGGACGGACGGACAGCGAAGTCTCAGCAATAGGGTCCCGTTTTACCCTTTGGGTACGGAACCCTAAAAAAAAACAAAGGTACTAAATAGTGCACGTGCTTGGTTTAATGATTTCTGTTAATAATGTGGTGCCCGTTTCTATCGTGTGCGGACGGACGCCGGGTGGGTCGTGCTCAGCTGATCTGTTGCGAGTATTGTAATGGGGTCAATGAACTTTTATACGGCAGCGTTAACGAAGATTTTAAATTTTGTCCGTTTCAATGTATGCAACACTATTTGTTTTGTTCAACTTTGCACTTACTTTGAACTTTTAAACACACTTTATTGTTCATATTACTTTGTAACACTCGTTTTAAACGCGCTTTTCGATTTTTTTTTTGTCAAGAGGAACACAGAATAGCTCCGTTCGGCTCGCGGTTCGCTCGCCACTCCAATAGCTATTTAATACTAGCTTCCGCCCGCAGACTTCGCCCGCGTGGAATTCGTTTAAACTTCACCCCCCTATTTCACCACTTTCGGGGTGGAATTTCCAAAAATCCTCTCTTAGTGCTCCTCTACACTCTCCAAGGAACATGCATGCCAAATTTCAACTTCCGCCCAGTAGTTTTGGCTGTGCGTTGCCTGTCAGTCGATCACCGGCAACGCAAGAGTTTTATATAGTTGCGGTAACGCAAGTTATAATATAGAGATTATAGTGTTGGAACTGTGACTTCGCTTAAATGCCCCAATCGACTGTTACTGCGGTTGTGTTGTGGTGTGAGAAAGTGTGGATAACCCTCTGCAACTGAGGTGAAATAGTAGTAGAGATTCGACTGAGGTGGAGTCTGTCAGACGTCAATTTTAAAATGAAAATACTGTGGAAATATTTGTTGATATTAAGTTACTGTTATTTTAAAAATGTTTTATGTTTTATATAGTACTTGATTATAAAAATATATTAGGAATAAAATTAAAATTCTATGAATTTTAACACGTATTTTATTGAGATCAAAATTTCAGACTTACTGTAACGAACTAAACAAATACAATGTTTTTTTCTATAACATAAAAAAAATTCAAAAACTTAACATTTATTCTGCTTTTTTATATTATAATAAACTAATATAAAAAAAAATATTGAGATCGTATGATACATTTAGGCACAAAACAGTCTTAAAGTTGAGCATATTTTTATATATCTGCAATCCTGACAAATCTGAGGTGAACACTGCAGGCAAATATGCTTCTTACAGGCACAACAGGTGAACCTTGTCTGTCTTTTTAATTTACTAGGGCAAATACTGCACAGTTTTCTTGATGTTGGTCCAGGTTCTGGTGATGGTTCACGCTGAGAAGGCATATCCTTACCCAATACTCTTTTGATGGTTAGACGCAACTCTCTTGGCAGTCTATTGTTATAAACGCGCTCTTTCAGACTAGGCAGAACCAATTCTTTAGCTAAAGACAGTAAGAAGTCCGCTCTCCTCAGTTTAGCACCTGGACAACTTTGGTACAAAATAAAAGAATTCACTCCTGCTAGATCCAGGATTCTATAAAATATAACCATAGGCCAACGACGTGTCTTGCGACTGCACGAATATATCGAACATTTCTTGTCGATCTCGTCGACTCCACTTTTGGCGTGATTGTAATCTACAATCATAGTCGGTTTTTTCATTTGTTCATTGGTGCTTACTGAGTGATGGGAAGAAGAGATCAAAAGCACAGACAAATTAAAGTTATTGCCTATTTTAACAGCGACTTTCTAAATCTGCACGACTGCACGTGCGCTACAGTATTTTCTAACACAATACACATTTACAAATAAAGAATTTCTCTGGACAATACGAAACCTATACTAAAACAATAAACACAAAAATGTTCACTTATTTTACAAAACATTAAAAAATTAACTTTACAATATTGTTTTATTACGCACCCTATCGTTAAAGTATTGTCCGCAACACTGAATTCGCACCAGATGTGTGCCTCGTCGGTGGTTCTCACCAGACGTCGCTAACAAATATACTGTTGTTACATCTGACAGACACTATATAAATATACATGTTTTACTGAGGTTATGTATACGGGACACTAAGGAAATATAAATATTTTTGGGAGGTGACGTCTGTCAGAATCAATACTTATTGCTGTGCTTACGTCTGTCAGACACCAATCACGCCTACCACCACACCTGTGCACTGTGTCGCCAGGGGCGCACTACTGTCAGCTACCTTCAACCATTTGCGGAAGGTACTGAGCGGGACAGAGCTACATCACGCCACATTACGGAATGGCAACCTCTCATTTGTTTTCGGTGTCTGAGAGACTACCACCTCAGTTGCAGAGGGTTAACCAAGATGTTTGCCCACAGCTGGGCAACAACCTGATGGCGAGTCTGGTGTCGACGACACCCTTCACGGTGTCTTTAGTCAACGTCGAGACGGGCGCCGCGCTCGGTGAGGGCGAAGTCTCCCGCTGGCTGCCCGAGGTCGAGTGGCCGGTCGTCGCTGCTGCCGGTGAGAGAAAAACTACTTTGTTACTAGTGGACACGGTTCAATTTGGCTTGTAAGCAATGTTGACTTATACGGCATTTTAAATTCTCGCTTGCCAATCTGAATTGTAGGTACCTTAAGTCCTTATGGATTGGAGCTTTGAGGCCGCGGAAACAGTCTGGTTAATCAAGAATCTACGCTGAAAACTATCGTATTACCTGTGCTCACAGTACAATTTAGGTTGGATGCAAAGTTGACTTACGGCATTTTAAATTGTATCCGTTACTCCGTAATATAACTTATTACAGGGGCGGAAGAAGTATTTCTATGGAATGCTATTAAATCACTACACTAAAACTATACTATTGAATGTGTGGGTTGTGTATTTAAGTTGTTTTGTTAAAGGAAGATCTTCAATCTGGCGAGACGACATACCGGGGTGCGGCAGAGCCTAAACAGTCGTTGTCGGGGCTTTAGTATATATAGGAGCAGCGTACAAAACTCTGTTAGCGCGATTCAGCCGTATGACGTCATATGAGCGATAGAGCATAGACGTATGAGCCGACCGGACGTGGCTCACAACTCGCGCGTGTTGCTGGTGGAGGCGAGCGCGCTAGACCGCGTGTTGGTGCGGTCTACTTATCATTGACAACTTGTGTATATACGAGCGGTGTACAAAACATCGTTAGCGCGATTCAGCCGTATGACGTCACTATACCGTGTTCCAACGCCGGTGATACCGGAAGTGAGTCGACCGGACGTGGCGCACAACTCGCGCGTATTGCTGGTGGAGGCGAGCGAGCTAGACCGCGTGTTGGTGCCGTCTACTTATCATTGACAACTTGTGTATATACGAGCGGTGTACAAAACTCCGTTAGCGCGATTCAGCCGTAGGTATGACGTCACGGTGTAATGTTCCAGCGCCGGAGATACCGGAAGTAAGTCGACCAGACGTGGCGCACAATTCGCGCGTATTGCTGGTGAAGGCGAGCGCGCTAGACCACGTGTTGGTGCGACCGGCGGATAAGGAATCTATGAGGAAGTTTAGTGCGATAATGTGGGATGTGTTGAAGGCTGGGGTTCATTGTGAGTATAATAAATAATAATATATGATGTCTTATGGTAGTGCTGTATCTGCGTTATAGAATTATAGCAGTCGAAACACCCAGTCAAAAGTTATGGGGAAAACCTTCTCTTTCTTTATGGCCGCTAAAAAAGATGGACGTTCTCAATTCTAATGTATTTTTTTCGATTTGCGTTAACTCGTTTTTAAAGTTATCGCTACTTATCGATTTTGTCTAAAAACTATTTGTGTTCCAGCTGAGCCGCTGAAAGAGCCCCCAACCGAAGGACAAACGGTGATAGGATTATACGCAGATGAAATTCACCATCGAGCGCTGTGTCGACGCACTAACGTCAAGCAGAACAAATATCTACTGGAGTATGAGTTTGGTGAGTTGATTAATGACTATGCTGATGATTATTGGATCATAGGTGTGACGTCTACAGTGATGTTTCCGGTAATCATGACGTGCATGTCATGTCAGATGTCAGTGTCATGGCGCTAGTGGGTGCCACGTGCTAACTCGGTTCTGACGGCAGTTCGTACTGAGACCGCGAGGCAGTAGGTTGTCACACGTCTCTGACGGAAACCGACTAAGTGTGATATCGAAGACACCACAATAGGTTTCTTATTTACTTGAGAAGGCCCAGCAGTATCAGGTCTTTAACAAAATGATTTAAGGCATTTGGCATTTGGCGTATTAGCACCATCTAGATGTAGTGCAGTGAATTATTATAATAGTCCGTTTGATGGAGGAAAGCTGCTGGAATTAATTAATTTATATTATGACTAGTAAATCCGCCCTCGCTTCGCTTCGGGAAAACAGTCCCTTCAAAAATCTCTATAAATTTTAACAAATTATGTTATTCCGATGTCTAAGCTATATTACTGCAAAGTTTCATGAAAATCCGTTCAGTAGTTTTTGCGTGAAAGAGCAACAAACACACACACACACACACACATACATCCTTACAAACTTTCGCATTTATAATTTACTAGAGAACCGCCCGCGCTTCGCTTCGGGACCCGTAGGTAACAGCCGCGTAGGTCTCGCTCCCTTAGGAATTTAGGCTAAAAAGTAGCCTACTACTCGCTCTCTTCACTCCACCCTGTCTGAGGTGTGTGGAGCCCTCGGGACAGTTAGTTCCCCTTTGGGGGTGTCTCTCGCGGCCCGTTAAAACGGGCCGGTCCTTGGGTTGGGCCCTAAGGCCCTTGGTTGTCCATCTGTGGTTAACCAATAGGTCAAGTCCGGTGAGTGGTGGCCTTTTTACAGGCCACAGAGTCTTAAACGGAATGGGGTTCATCTTCGCGCCGCCCAGGCGATCGAGGCCCTACCGGGTGAATCCCGCTGGTGGGAAGCCCAGCAGGAGCCGATCAGCGCCGGGCGACGACTTACGAAGCCCCAGTATCAGTCAGTGCTAGCCCCGTCCCGCGCAACCAGCAAGTCGCGCGGGAAGGCCCAGCGGTCCGGTGGACGGGTGTGGAGCGGCACCAGGTCCTGCAGATGCGGGAACCGCGACGCGTCGACACGCCCGAACATGTTGCGTGCCAATCTCTCGATGAAGTCGTCCAGGCTCTCGACTCAAAGATCCCTCTGGATGACGGCGTTCCTGACGTACCTCGGCGCACCAGTCAGCCGGCGGAGCGCAATCGCCTGAACCGCACGCATCCTCTTGCGCTGCGGTTCGCTGGCGAGCGCGTACCACGCCGGTGCCGCGTACGTGAGGCGGGTAGGTCTTGTAGACCCCGAGCTTCAGTCCGAGAGGGAGGCTCGAGGAGAGCACTGGTTTCTGCCATCGCGCTTCTGGAATTCGCGACGGCTTTCGTAACCTGTGGCTTCATCGAAAGTCTTCCGTCGATTTTGCCCCCAGGTATTTGACCTGTGGGGCCCATTGGATATCTTGTCCGTGAAGCTCCAGAGTAGGGTCCCGCCTGTTGAGGTATCCTCCTACATATGTTCATGGCCTGCGTCTTCCCGACATTCACCGATAGTCTCCACGCGGCGAGCCATTCGGGGAGGGCATCAAGCGCACGCTGCATCTTGACGATGGCGTGGGTTCTATTCAGCGACGTGGTGATGTACGCCACGTCATCGGCATACAGGGCAAGCGACGCCCCCCTGCCGCCGGGATGTCGTCGGTGTATCAGGCGTAGCAGACCGGGGACAGGCAACTCCCTTGCGGGACGCCGGCTGCGATCGGACGCTCGGTGGATTCGGCGTCTTCAACCACTACTCTGAAGCTTCTATTTTCGAGGAAACTGGAGATCACCTTAACGGCACTCCGGGGCGCCGACGACTGCGAGATCTTGTAGAGAAAGCCGTCGTGCCAAACACGGTCGAACGCCTTTTCCATGTCGAGGAATACTGCACACACGCGTTCTCTCTTATTCAGAGCCGCGGTAACGGTGTGCAACATCCTCGACAGTGTAGCCCTCCGTGCTGTTCAGGGGCATCAAAAAGTAGCCTTCCACTTCTGTTGGCAGCTAGGCTATTCCACCCCTGATGCTTGCAGTTCCAGTCGCCCGCGCCCACCACCGGTGTCGGACTTGCGGACATCAGCCAACAGGATAGTGCCAGCGGGCGGGCACGTACACTGAATACAGCCGGAGCGGGGAGTTCTCGAGGCAGAGCTAAAGTAGCCTATTACATTTGCCTATGACTTAAGTAAATTACATGTAGTATTTGATAGCGTAATTCAGAACTTGCAAATGAATTTTATTAACGCCATCTATTAACAACTCCGAAAATAAATATCTAGCAACTAACAAAACATCGATCTTCCCATGGGAATGGGATGTTTTTCCGCAGTAAAAAGTAGCCTACGTCACTCTCCACCCTCCTAACTATCCCCACACACATAAACCTTACCATTATAATAGCTTTGTTGCGACGTGAAAGCGTCACAAACAAACAAACACACTTTCACATTTATAATATTAGTAAGGATATTATGATATTATGATTTTATTGCTATGCAGAACGTCTTGGGGTTTTTTAATTTTCAATTTACAATTTAATTAAATGTCTTTCGAGTGAAAATCATTATTCGTGTAGGTATTTTGTTGATACACTTATGAAAATCATTTTTAAGGTTTAATACCATAATGGTTAAAAACGGAACCCTATTAATATGTCTCTCATGTCTGTCTGTTTGTCTGTCTGTCTGTTTGACAGTCACAGAGTTTGGTATCTCTTGAACGGAAATAGTTACAGACAAGAATTTTTTCCAAGTCTACCGCCATTCCCAGAGGCTCTTGACAAATCAAATCAAATCATTTTTATTGCCAGAATGTAGTTTTACATAGATGTTATAAGTATAGAAGGCCAATACATTCAACCACGTATGGTATGCAATAGTGTCAATAATACAAAATATTAAATTACTTTTAAAATTAACAATGTTGTACAATACAAACCTATTTAATCTATACTAATATTATAAAGCTAATCTCAGGAACTACTGGTTCGAATTGAATTTTTTTTTTGTGTTGAATAGACCTTTTATCGAGGAAGGCTTTAGGCTATATAACATGACGCTGCAACAATTAGGAGCGAAGAAATAATGGAAAATGTGGAAAAAACGGGGAAAATTATTCATTCTCGAGGGCTTTCGTTGCATGCGTTGCGAAAACGATTCAAGATACCAAAAATATATGCATGAAAGAATTATTCCTCTTGAAATGATCTAAAAAAATGTCCACGACAGTGTATGTCTATCTTTTAAGATTAACACACTAGAACCGTTTTTATGGTAATCAAATTTGGTCGAACCCACTGCCATACCAAACTTGCCGCGTTTACAAGTTTAATCTGAATTAATCTTGCTGTGATCCTTTGCTACTTTGCTATTATTTTGTCGTATGCTTTATTTCTAAGTTTAATTTAATTTAACCTGAATTAATTTTGGTGATAGTTTATTATCTTCCCGAAATTCCTACGGGAGCAGGACCTACGCGGTTGATACTTACGGGTCCCGAAGCGAAGCGAAGGCGGTTCGCTAGTTATTTATATATCATTTTAATTACTTACATCAATGTCAAAAAAAAAAGTATTTCAAAATGTCAAATGTCTAAATTTACATGTCAAAATTAAAAAAGTACAAGTTATAGAAAGACTAAGATTAATCCATAATAAATAAATTATAAAAATTTTACATTATTGTAGCTTCCTCTCCTTATCTTATAGGTCACTAGCTGTTGCCCGCGGCTCCGCCCGCGTGGAATTCAGTGTGTCACAAAGTTATTCCTGCGTTAATCCCGACCCCACACAAATTAAGACACACTCCACACATCTTAAGAACAGTTGATTTTTTACTACGTTTTAGTCATACCGTACATCATACCGTACAAAAATCCGTTATGTAGATCTTGAGAAAATCGATAAAAAGACTTTAAGATATAAACGTTGGGGTTTTTTCATTCCAAACTATTATATTTTTAAACTACATTGGTAGTTTTTCATTCGTGTGCCAAAACACAAAGACCAGCTAAAGCGATGCTGACCCTCGAAAAAGCAACATAAAGTTGATCATGAGAAAAAAAGCCGGTTCGATTCCCGATATATTATGTATAGATATCCCGATATATAGATATTAATGAGCCCGCGACTTCATTCGCTCATGGAAGCTTTTCCCGCGTAAATCTCGATCCCGCGGGAAGTCCGGAACAAAAAGTAGCTTATATAATGCTCCATAACCTCCTCTACCTCCCACTGAAAGTCCCATAAACATCTGAACCCACGACCTCATTCCCGGGTATGAGTTTTTACCGCGTGAATCCTAATCCCGCGGGAATTCAGGGATAAACAGTACCCTACATGTTGCTTCAAAACTTCCTCAATCTCCTAGTAAAGGTCGCATAAAAATTTAAGCCCGCAACTACGCGCAGGAGTTTATTCCACGTAACTCCAGATCCCGCGGGATTTCCGGGAAGACAGACTTGTTAGTTTTATATTTAGAAGCTATTTATACCCCATACGCGAAGGTTTTCCCGAGTAAATTCCGATCCCGCGGGATTTCTGGGATAAAAATATCCTATATGTTAATCTAAGTTGCCTTCTATGTGTGTGCCAAATTTCATGAAAATCGGTTCAGTAGTTTTTGCGTGAAGAAGGTTTTCCCGCGTAAATTCCGATCCCGCGGGATTTCTGGGATAAAAAATATCCTATATGTTAATCTAAGTTGCCCTCTATGTGTGTGCCAAATTTCATGAAAATCGGTTCAGTAGTTTTTGCGTGAAGAAGGTTTTCCCGCGTAAATTCCGATCCCGCGGGATTTCTGGGATAAAAAATATCCTATATGTTAATCTAAGTTGCCCTCTATGTGTGTGCCAAATTTCATGAAAATCGGTTCAGTACCCCATACGCGAAGAAGGTTTTCCCGCGTAAATTCCGATCCCGCGGGATTTCTGAAAATATCCTATATGTTAATCTAAGTTGCCCTCTTTGTGCGTGCCCGCTACTTCGTACGCGCAGGAGTTTATTCCGCGTAACTCCAGATCCCGCGGGATTTCCGGGAAGACAGACTTGTTAGTTTTATATTAATGTTTGTTAGTTTTATATTAATGTTTGTTTAGAAGCTATTTATACCCCATACGCGAAGAAGGTTTTCCCGCGTAAATTCCGATCCCGCGGGATTTCTGAAAATATCCTATATGTTAATCTAAGTTGCCCTCTATGCGTGTGCCCGCTACTTCGTACGCGCAGGAGTTTATTCCGCGTAACTCCAGATCCCGCGGGATTTCCGGGAAGACAGACTTGTTAGTTTTATATTAATGTTTGTTAGTTTTATATTAATGTTTGTTTAGAAGCTATTTATACCCCATACGTGAAGAAGGTTTTCCCGCGTAAATTCCGATCCCGCGGGATTTCTGGGATAAAAAATATCCTATATGTTAATCTAAGTTGCCCTCTATGTGTGTGCCAAATTTCATGAAAATCGGTTCAGTAGTTTTTGCGTGAAGGAGTAACAAAGCTATTTATACCCCATACGTGAAGAAGGTTTTCCCGCGTAAATTCCGATCCCGCGGGATTTCTGGGATAAAAAATATCCTATATGTTAATCTAAGTTGCCCTCTATGTGTGTGCCAAATTTCATGAAAATCGGTTCAGTAGTTTTTGCGTGAAGGAGTAACAAACAAACAAACAAACAAATACACAAACTTTCACATTTATAATATTAATTAATTAATAGGATTAATAGGATTTATATTCATCCATATCATAAAAACAATTTTCCGCGAGCCAATGCATAATTTTATTTTTAAAAGCATTTGTATTGAGGTCTTTAAATGTATTCGGTAGTTTATTATAGACTATAAATTGCATTCATAAAGACATTTCTTTTATAATCGACATTTTGGTATACAAAGCTTAAATTTATTTCGGCTTGAGTTTGCCTTTTTTTCAAAGTATTGTGGATATTTTTTTGACAAACATACAAAGGTCTCTAATATAAATGCAAACCAAACCAGTGGTAAAATCCGATATCTTTTAAAAAGTGGTTTACAGCTTTCCGTGCTTTTGGACCCAGAAATGGCTCTTACGCACTTTTTTTGGATGCGAAATAAGACAAACCTATTGAGCTTATTGCATACATAGTCAACGTGTGATTTCCAGTTGCAGTGTTTGTCCAGTAATATTCCCAGAAACTTAGTGTGGATTGACTTCTTCTATTTCAGTGTGGTCATACACTACATTGAGTCTTGTGTCTTTTTTAGTATAAGTTTTAAATTGAATTAATTTGGTTTTCCCTATGTTTATTTTTAAGTTATTATTTTTAAGCCATGTTATTATTTTGTCTAAAGTATTATTAATTTCGTTTGCATATAAGATTGTGTCTTTATTTTTTATAACCACCGTTGTGTCATCAGCGAATAGGATTGTTTTGTGTTCAGTAACATCAGTCAGTCGTAACATCTCCTGACGTGGTATCATATTCCCCAGGCTACTGGGAAGTCACCCAGCTAGAGAAGCTGTACCCTTGTCCGGCGCAGCTGACCCTGGAGAGTGCTCCAACCCAGGTATCACTGGTCAAGCTGCAGACAACGGCCAAGACCCTGACCGCTCCCGCGACCCAGTACCTGGATAAGATATGGGATGATAACGAGGAGTTGGTGTTGGTGAGTAGTAGATGGTGTTGTTGTAAGGCAGTCTCACTGTCGGCGAGTAGAGAGTGACTATAGCCTATTTACTCGTTTAGGGCCGCTCATTGGCTTACTTAGTAAGGCACATGTCTCACAGCTGGTTAGCAGCGAGTAACCATAGCATATTTTCTCCCTTAATGCCGCTCACTTGGCTTACTTAGCGCGTTTGTGGGTTGTACGAAATGTCTTAGGTTTGATAGCTGGGATAATAACAAATTTGTCAAAAACTTCGCAAAATTATTTGCGCGGGAACGTCGTATACTCGTGGCATCGGTAGTTTGCGCAAATGTCAGTGAACGCCATTATAATAATGTTTAGAAATTTTGTCAGTTTTTAATAAAGTCATCCTTCGAGCAATACGCCTTTGAATTGAACCTCTCTGTAAGCATCACTACACAATAATAGTTATATTCCTGATTGTCAAATTTTGTATGGTGTTCAAAAAAAGACATTTCGCTGGCTCACTATTACAAGGTTCTGTGTTAAAATTGTATCACTTATTTAGTCAAGAATACTATAAGGTTCTATGTGTTATTAGCTTACTATTTTGCAAAAATATACTGCAAAATATCATATATTACACGGTCCTATGAAGTTTTTATTAACTAAAAGAAATAACGAATCTATGGCTTATTACAAAACTTCATCAAAATTAACATAGAACCTTGCAATAGTGAGCCAGCGAAATGTATAATACGAGTTTGACTCCCCACAGACGATCCCGAGCGGCGCGAAGACAGCGTCCACGGGAGACGAGGTGTGTCTCACGGTGGCCAAAAACAAGGAGTCGGTGAACAGAACCGTGACCGAGCTGTGCGCGCCCGACTGGAAGAAACTATTGGAACGGGGCTTCGATGTGTTGGGTGAGGGTGTAATGCACATACTCGCACACGAAGCGTTCTGTACCATTATGTATAAAAACGCCAAAAAAATCTAGTCTGTTGTATGAAAGCCTCACTTAAAAATTTACTTTAGTTTGTCGTAGCCACATATTAGCCACAAGCAACGCCATCTCTTGGACCGAAAGGTAACTAAATTATCTCTGAGGCGTCGAAGCCATATTTCGATTTAAATATTTATTTTATTCAGTGTTTTAGTATTTGTTGTTGTAGCGGCAACAGAATTATACATCATCTGTGAAAATTTCAACTGTGTAACTATTACGGTTCATGAGATACAGCCTGGTGACAAACGGACGGACGGACGGACGGTCGGACAGCGAAGTCTCAGTAATAGGGTCCCGTTTTACCCTTTGGGTACGGAACCCTACATTTCGACTATGTGTTATTTCCAAGTAAATATTTGTGGCGGCGAGCAAAATGGACAAAACCGCTATAAACCGGTTTTTTTATTCAAACCCCTTATAATTATGCTCTTTAAGGAAACCGGTTTTTTTGAGGTTAAGGTAGAGCTAAACCTTAATTATTACGCTCCTATTGTTCTCGGATTGAACCGGTTTGAAAAATTAACCGGTAAACAAGCCTTGGTGTATATACGAGTGGTGTACAAAACACCGTTAGCGCGATTCAGCCGTACGTCACGGTGTAATGTTCCAGTGCCGGTGATACCGGAAGTGAGCCGACCGGACGTGGCGCACAACTCGCGCGTGTTGCTGGTGGAGGCGAGCGCGCTAGACCGCGTGTTGGTGCGGTCTACTTATCATTGACAACTTGTGTATATATGAGCGGTGTACGAAACTCCGTTAGCGCGATTCAGCCGTATGACGTCACGGTGTAATGTTCCAGCGCCGGAGATACCGGAAGTAAGTCGACCGGACGTGGCGCACAATTCGCGGGTATTGCTGGTGCAGGCGAGCGCGCTAGACCGCGTGTTGGTGCTGCCGGCGGATGAGGAATCTATGAGGAAGTTTGGTGCGATACTGAGGGATGTGTTGAAGGCTGGGGATGATTGTGAGTATAATAAATAATAATATTTATGATGTCTTATGGTAGTGCTGTATCTGCGTTATAGAATTATAGCAGTCGAAACACCCAGTCAAAAGTTATGGGGAAAACCTTCTCTTTCTTTATGGCCGCTAAAGAAGATGGACGTTCTCAATTCTATTGTATTTTTTTCGATTTGCGTTAACTCGGTCTCTGTTGTTACTGATTTGATAATTCTTTTTATATTCGGAAGCTGGTGCTATACATATAGTTTTTAAAGTTATCGCTACTTATCGATTTTGTTTAAAAACTATTTGTGTTCCAGCTGAGCCGCTGAAAGAGCCCCCAACCGAAGGACAAACGGTGATAGGATTATACGCAGATGAAATTCACCATCGAGCGCTGTGTCGACGCACTAACGTCAAGCAGAACAAATATCTACTGGAGTATGTTGAGTTTGGTGAGTTGATTAATGACTATGCTGATGATTATTGGATCATAGGTGTGACGTCTACAGTGATGTTTCCGGTAATCATGACGTGCATGTCATGTCAGATGTCAGTGTCATGGCGCTAGTGGGTGCCACGTGCTAACTCGGTTCTGACGGCAGTTCGTACTGAGACCGCGAGGCAGTAGGTTGTCACACGTCTCTGACGGAAACCGACTAAGTGTGATATCGAAGGGCGCATTCGAAAAGAACGCTGGTAACCGGCGCCGATCTGCCAGTAGGTTTGGGTAAAAAATATCGATATATCAAAATATCGATATTTTTTCAGAAAAATATCTATAAAATAAAAATATATATAAAGTAAAAATATATATAAAATAAAAATAAACTAATCTGACCCGATAAGAGGGGCGCTACTGTCTTGGTCTTTGTCTGACAACAGTACTTATAACATTTGCATTAGTTGCAATTTTGGCAACCGGACCAGATAAGTTTGTGGCACTGTATGTTGATTTTTTCTTGGCTACAGGTACATAAACATGTTTTTTAATAATAAAACTGATGTCATAACAGCCAGATGTGTATTTAGGTACTTTAAAATTTCGAATATTTTGGCAATTTTTATAAATAATTGCACATTGGACAAAACATACCGATATATCGAAATATCAATATTAAATTTCTTGGGTGGAAAATACATTTGGAAAATATCGATACGATAAATGTCGATATGTTTTTCCCATTTGCCCATCCCTGTCCCTATCTGTCAGCACGTATCGGTATAGTCTAAGATCCGAATCTAAATCGACATTCATCGGGTTGAAAAGAGAATCAAAATTATAAAATAATAAATTTCGTATACTTATATTAGAAAATATATTAAAAATGGGTAGACAACAAAAATCCTGGACAGAATATTAAGTACTAGCTTTTGCCCGCGGCTTCGCCCGCGTGGAATTCGTTTATATCGCGAACCGGGGAAGTGGGGGAGAAAGTACGTCATCAACTATCTTCCTGGGAAAATTCATCAAAATCGTTGTTTTCATACAAACTGTCATCCCCTATTTCAAGCCTTTAGGGGTTTGGTTTTTTAAAAAAAATTAGCCTATGTGTGACTCTGGGTCTTCAAATATTTTCATTCCGAATTTCATCCAAATCGGACTGGTGGTTTAGTCGTGAAAACGTCACAGACAGACTTTCGCATTTATAATACTATGTGTGTGCCCGCTACTTCGTACGCGCAGGAGTTTATTCCGCGTAACTCCAGATCCCGCGGGATTTCCAGGAAGACAGACTTGTTAGTTTTATATTAATGTTTGTTTAGAAGCTATTTATACCCCATACGCGAAGAAGGTTTTCCCGCGTAAATTCCGATCCCGCGGGATTTCTGAAAATATCCTATATGTTAATCTAAGTTGCCCTCTTTGTGTGTGCCCGCTACTTCGTACGCGCAGGAGTTTATTCCGCGTAACTCCAGATCCCGCGGGATTTCCGGGAAGACAGACTTGTTAGTTTTATATTAATGTTTGTTAGTTTTATATTAATGTTTGTTTAGAAGCTTTTTATACCCCATACGCGAAGAAGGTTTTCCCGCGTAAATTCCGATCCCGCGGGATTTCTGGGATAAAAAATATCCTATATGTTAATCTAAGTTGCCCTCTATGCGTGTGCCCGCTACTTCGTACGCGCAGGAGTTTATTCCGCGTAACTCCAGATCCCGCGGGAT
The DNA here is from genome assembly GCA_905404135.1 of Hesperia comma. NCBI lineage: Eukaryota > Metazoa > Arthropoda > Insecta > Lepidoptera > Hesperiidae > Hesperia > Hesperia comma. The sequence goes on from FR990039.1 coordinate 2,576,159, forward strand.
TTCCGGGAAGACAGACTTGTTAGTTTTATATTAATGTTTGTTTAGAAGCTATTTATACCCCATACGTGAAGAAGGTTTTCCCGCGTAAATTCCGATCCCGCGGGATTTCTGGGATAAAAAATATCCTATATGTTAATCTAAGTTGCCCTCTATGTGTGTGCCAAATTTCATGAAAATCGGTTCAGTAGTTTTTGCGTGAAGGAGTAACAAAGCTATTTATACCCCATACGTGAAGAAGGTTTTCCCGCGTAAATTCCGATCCCGCGGGATTTCTGGGATAAAAAATATCCTATATGTTAATCTAAGTTGCCCTCTATGTGTGTGCCAAATTTCATGAAAATCGGTTCAGTAGTTTTTGCGTGAAGGAGTAACAAACAAACAAACAAACAAATACACAAACTTTCACATTTATAATATTAATATTAATAGGATGGGATTAGTTTATACCACTCTTTAGTATTAAACAAATATTTCTTAGTATTTAAAATGATTTTTTTGTGTTTAATAAATCTGATATTCATTTATTACATATTAATAAACCTTTTTAAATACTAAGAAATATTTATTAAGCACTCAAAAGTGGTCTCTAATAAATTATTTGTTAAATATTAACAAATATTTTTAACTATCAAAAAAAGTTTCTATTAGTGTGTTTGATTCTCTTATCAACCCGATGAATGTCGATTTAGATTCGGATCTTAGACTATACCGATAAGCGCTGGCAGATCAGCGCCGGTAACCAGCGTTCTACATGAATGCGCCCGAAGACACCACAATAGGTTTCTTATTTACTTACTTAGAAGGCCCAGCAGTATCAGGTCTTTAACAAAATGATTTAAGGCATTTGGCATTTGGCGTATTAGCACCATCTAGATGTAGTGCAGTGAATTATTATAATAGTCCGTTTGATGGAGGAAAGCTGCTGGAATTAATTAATTTATATTATGATTTTATTGCTATGCAGAACGTCTTGGGGTTTTTTAATTTTCAATTTACAATTTAATTAAATGTCTTTCGTGTCAAAATCATTATTCGTGTAGGTATTTTGTTGATACACTTATGAAAATCATTTTTAAGGTTTAATACCATAATGGTTAAAAACGGAACCCTATTAATATGTCTCTCATGTCTGTCTGTTTGTCTGTCTGTCTGTTTGACAGTCACAGAGTTTGGTATATCTTGAACGGAAATAGTTACAGACAAGAATTTTTTCCAAGTCTACCGCCATTCCCAGAGGCTCTTGTCAGTCGTAACATCTCCTGACGTGGTATCATATTCCCCAGACTACTGGGAAGTCACCCAGCTAGAGAAGCTGTACCCTTGTCCGGCGCAGCTGACCCTGGAGAGTGCTCCAACCCAGGTATCACTGGTCAAGCTGCAGACAACGGCCAAGACCCTGACCGCGCCCGCGACCCAGTACCTGGATAAGATACGGGATGATAACGAGGAGTTGGTGTTGGTGAGTAGTAGATGGCGTTGTTGTAATTCAGATGTCTCACTGTCGGCGAGTAGAGAGTGACTATAGCCTATTTACTCGTTTAGGGCCGCTCATTGGCTTACTTAGTAAGGCACATGTCTCACAGCTGGTTAGCAGCGAGTAACCATAGCATATTTTCTCCCTTAATGCCGCTCACTTGGCTTACTTAGCGCGTTTGTGGGTTGTACGAAATGTCTTAGGTTTGATAGCTGGGATAATAACAAATTTGTCAAAAACTTCGCAAAATTATTTGCGCGGGAACGTCGTATACTCGTGGCATCGGTAGTTTGTGCAAATGTCAGTGAACGCCATTATAATAATGTTTAGAAATTTTGTCAGTTTTTAATAAAGTCATCCTTCGAGCAATACGCCTTTGAATTGAACCTCTCTGTAAGCATCACTACACAATAATAGTTATATTCCTGATTGTCAAATTTTGTATGGTGTTCAAAAAAAGACATTTCGCTGGCTCACTATTACAAGGTTCTGTGTTAAAATTGTATCACTTATTTAGTCAAGAATACTATAAGGTTCTATGTGTTATTAGCTTACTATTTTGCAAAAATATACTGCAAAATATCATATATTACACGGTCCTATGAAGTTTTTATTAACTAAAAGAAATAACGAATCTATGGCTTATTACAAAACTTCATCAAAATTAACATAGAACCTTGCAATAGTGAGCCAGCGAAATGTACATATACTTAATACGAGTTTGACTCCCCACAGACGATCCCGAGCGGCGCGAAGACAGCGTCCACGGGAGACGAGGTGTGTCTGACCGTGGCCAAGAATAAGGAGTCGGTGAACAGAACCGTGACCGAGCTGTGCACGCCCGACTGGAAGAAACTATTGGAACGGGGCTTCGATGTGTTGGGTGAGGGTGTAATGCACATACTCGCGCACGAAGCGTTCTGTACCATTATGTATAAAAACGCCAAAAAAATCTAGTCTGTTGTATGAAAGCCTCACTTAAAAATTTAGTTTGTCGTAGCCACATATTAGCCACAAGCAACGCCATCTCTTGGACCGAAAGGTAACTAAATTATCTCTGAGGCGTCGAAGCCATATTTCGATTGAAATATTTATTTTATTCAGTGTTGTTAAATGTATTTGTTGTTGTGGCGGCAACAGAAATACATCATCTGTGAAAATTTCAACTGTGTAACTATTACGGTTCATGAGATACAGTCTGGTGACAGACGGACGGACGGAAGGACGGACGGACGGTCGGACAGCGAAGTCTCAGTAATAGGGTCCCGTTTTACCCTTTGGGTACGGAACCCTAAAAAATAAGCAGACCTAATAGTAGAAGATCCGAATCTATATCGACATTCACCGGGTTGATAATAGAATCAAACTTATTTTATAACTAGCTTTTGCCCGCGGCTTCGCCCGCGTGGAATTCGTTTATATCGCGAACCGGGGAAGTGGGGAAGAAGATACGTCATCAACTATCTTCCTGGGAAAATTCATCGAAATCGGTCAGGCGGTTTAGATTTTTCATACAAACTTTCATCCCCTATTTCAAGCATTTAGGGGTTGATTTTTGAAAAAAAAAGTAGCCTATATGTGACTCTGGGTCTTCAACTATTTTCATTCCGAATTTCATCCAAATCGCACCGGTGGTTTAGCCGTGAAAACGTCACAGACAGACAGACAGACAGACTTTCGCATTTATAATATTAGTATGGATATTAGTATGGATGCTCAGAACCGTTTTAAGTGACACAATTAGGGCCTATATAATATTCAGCACTGGACCAGCTTTGGCTGATGAATGGATGATATAATTATTATTCTGTTTTTCAGTGTCTTAACAATGGCAAATCCAGAGGAGAGTGATTCAACAGATGATGAACATATTGCAGCACCTTTTGAATAAATGTCGTAAAGCACAGAGTCACACAGAGAGGCAGTTGAAACAAATCAACAATAAAAGTAACGAAAATATAAAATTAAATATTTCACTTTGATGATGAAGATAGATCCAGCAAACTATGTGTATTATATTCATTGGAATTCTACATGTTTCAAGGATATGAAGCAAAATTATTTTATAAATTGTATATAATATTAATAATGTAAGTACTTGTAGGTAATTTAAATACTAGTTGTGTTATCAGATGTTTATTTTTTCAAGAATTCTAATTAGATGTACTCACTGAATAAATTGTTATCACAACTGAAGATGTTAACATTTCAAATTACAGTACATTAAGGCAATGTTGTTGTTTTATTTACATACACATTAGGATAACTCATTTGTTCGAAAAGTGAAATTTTTTAAGTACCTGTTAACACAGACATCTGTTAATTTGTAAAACGTAATTCAAACACTCAACTGGGGTGCAACAGAACACAATCATTCCACCTGAGCATTCCACATACAGTGACTGTGTAGTCAATTAAAATTGTATCAGTACTTATTTTTTATTTATTTATTTACACACCAACAGCATTACACACAAAAATTTTACAAAAGTTTTGTCTATAGATATACACATGACATGTGTGCCTGCAAATTATAGGCGTGAACATCTTTCAAAATACGGACAGTGTTTATTATATGGACTTAATATAATAAGTACCTGGTTGACCGAGCTTTGCTCGGTTGAAAATTATATTTAGTATGAATCGCAAGAAATACGAGGAATTCCGCCATCTATTCAGGAGTCAAATCATACAACTGTTCACTGAGCACAAAATTCATTTTACTTATGTTACGGCCAAAGGATCTCAACAGCGTGTTTCACAAAGTTGTACAGCGCCATCTAGTTTCATACTACTGAAATTTCAACACGTTACAAACAGTACCTCATAGAAGTTAACTGTGTGAGCGAATTAATTGCATTTTAAATAGGTACATACTTAATTAGATAAATTCATTGAACTTTCCTTCGTACTTTTCGCAGGCTTAGGCAGTCCCCGACTGAAATTTTTATTTGCGATAAAATGTATTGAATGTTTATGATAATTAAACAACATAAATAAATATACTTTTGGGTTATTCCGGTTTGATACTTGAAAATAGATCCCGAGAGTGGATCGATATACTTTTAATTATTTTTTATTCCGGTTTGATACCTAACGAGTAATACCTACGTGGATCATAATATTTTAAATTATTTTCTATTCCGGTCTGGTCCATTGACTATCTGTTATCACATTTTAGTACAGTCAGCAAGAAATATGCATACAGGTTTTATTATTCATTTATTATTCATTGATTTAAGGGCCAAATAGTATTATTGTTATTGTTGTCATAATTTGATGTTCTAAAGTAGGGCCATTTTAATAGGCCACATTTGACAACTGTTTATCTTTGCTTCATAGTGAGGATAACCTGCTGAAAAACATCGATTAAATTGAATAAATCGATAAGGACTTCAAACATCTGTAAATTGAATGCGATTGTTATTAAAAGTATTAATAATATGCGCACAGTCGGCACAGTTCACACAACGACTAAAAAAATTACAAAAATAATGCGTCAAATAATGGCGCGAAATGAAATTATGTCTTTTTTGTAACATTTCACGTTTCTAGATACTGACTTTTGAGCCAGACGTTATTATATAAATGAATGATTACATATTTTTTGGCCTAAAATGTAATAAAATTAATTTTGTTTGTATTAAAATACATTTTATTTTGTAATCGTGAAATACTTTTTGACGATTACTTCAACTTCTCGAATTCAACTTATCTACTCATCTGTTTCTTTAGGTACCATCCCTGATATTTAAAAAGAAAAAGATCTCTAGCAAGTATGTACGTCTATGAAATATGTAAATTTGTGAAAAAATATCCGGCACTATACGTCAAAACGAAAGATGCTCCGCGTCGTTACGAATCTCGTGATGGAAACAAACTATTACCTCTTACATCTAAATTGGAACTACACAACTCTGGCCCGCATCAAATGTCCATAAAAATCTTTAATAAACTACCTGACAAAATTAAAACTGAAAATAAAATAATAAAATTTAATAAAATACTAAAACAATTTCTTATTGACAAAGCGTACTATAGCGTGGATGAATATTTAAGTGATAAATAATTATAGATATTAATACGTTTTTGAAACTTTAATTAACATTAAAATAATGCTATTTAAATGTAAAATTTATACATATAAATTATTTATATTATTATTGACAGAAATTATTATTATTATTAACTTTTATTATGACATGTAGTCTTTTAAAATATTATCAAAAATGTCAGCCTCTCTCCTAAAATGCGACGCCTAACAAGGTACATTATGTTATGAAAATGTTTTTGTGACATATGTTATGCAGTACCTGGTTGACCGAGCTTTGCTCGGTTGAAAATTATATTTAGTATGAATCGCATACTGATAAAATATGAATAATGTTCTTCGATCTTTCCGACATAATATGAGTTTAAAAAGAATTGCGTGTACTTATGTACGCACGTAAGAAGTTATACTTCTTTGGCATCATTAATAATAAATATTCAACGTTAATAATTTTGACAGCTGTCATTGGAAATGTAGGTCTCAACCAGACCTACAACTTTCCCAAAGACACCAGTGCTCCAGGAGCAGCCGTTGCCGGGATATCTCCGTTCGAAGTTTGACAGCTGTCATTGGAAATGTAGGTCTTGACGAGACCTACAACTTTCCCAAAGACACCAGTGCTCCAGGAGCAGCCGTTGCCGGGATATCTCGGTTCGAAGTTTGACAGCTGTCATTGGAAATGTAGGTCTTGACGAGACCTACAACTTTCCCAAAGACACCAGTGCTCCAGGAGCAGCCGTTGCCGGGATATCTCGGTTCGAAGTTTGACAGCTGTCATTGGAAATGTAGGTCTTGACGAGACCTACAACTTTCCCAAAGACACCAGTGCTCCAGGAGCAGCCGTTGCCGGGATATCTCGGTTCGAAGTTTGACAGCTGTCATTGGAAATGTAGGTCTCAACCAGACCTACAACTTTCCCAAAGACACCAGTGCTCCAGGAGCAGCCGTTGCCGGGATATCTCCGTTCGAAGTTTGACAGCTGTCATTGGAAATGTAGGTCTTGACGAGACCTACAACTTTCCCAAAGACACCAGTGCTCCAGGAGCAGCCGTTGCCGGGATATCTCGGTTCGAAGTTTGACAGCTGTCATTGGAAATGTAGGTCTTGACGAGACCTACAACTTTCCCAAAGACACCAGTGCTCCAGGAGCAGCCGTTGCCGGGATATCTCGGTTCGAAGTTTGACAGCTGTCATTGGAAATGTAGGTCTCAACCAGACCTACAACTTTCCCAAAGACACCAGTGCTCCAGGAGCAGCCGTTGCCGGGATATCTCGGTTCGAAGTTTGACAGCTGTCATTGGAAATGTAGGTCTTGACGAGACCTACAACTTTCCCAAAGACACCAGTGCTCCAGGAGCAGCCGTTGCCGGGATATCTCGGTTCGAAGTTTGACAGCTGTCATTGGAAATGTAGGTCTCAACCAGACCTACAACTTTCCCAAAGACACCAGTGCTCCAGGAGCAGCCGTTGCCGGGATATCTCGGTTCGAAGTTTGACAGCTGTCATTGGAAATGTAGGTCTTGACGAGACCTACAACTTTCCCAAAGACACCAGTGCTCCAGGAGCAGCCGTTGCCGGGATATCTCTGTCGGAATATAGTAAATATTATATTCTTGATATGAGACCTCATTCAAGTTAGTTCTATGATTTAAATATGAATGCTTGTCAATGAGTAATTGTCCTTAGCTACGTAAACAAGAAAGATGTTAATTTTATGTTCTCTAAATAAATAATTATTTTACAAGTTCTTCTGCCTCTCATTAACCTCACCAAAACCTCCACCACTCCAACATGGTAGCAGAGCGTGGTTGAGTGGTTTTGGTGGTTAATAGGAAAAATAAATTGAAAACTACGAGTGAAGAAGAAATGTCAAAAGGCGGACACGAAAAATTTTACGACTCGCGTAAGTCCTATTAAGATATTATTGTGTAACGATATAAATATTAAAATGGCTAAGCAAGCAAGGATAGAGGACATAACGATACCTATTTTTGACGGGGTAAATTACTCAAGCTGGAAATTGAGATTACTGACGTTGCTGGAATACAAGGAATGCAACGAGCCGGCCTTAGGGACAATGTCTGCTGAATATGAGAATCAGGTGTCAACCTGGAAGAAAATGGATTTAAAAGCTAGGACAATAATAATGAGTACAATATCGGATAAACAATTAGAATATGTTGCGGAATGTATGACAGCGTATGATACGTTGAGAAAGTTTGACAAAATGTATTTAACACAGTCTACTGCTATGCAAATAATATGTAGAGGAAAAATAGAAGATATAAAATTAAGCAACTATGATAACATAGAAGATTTTTTTGTTGATTTTGAGAAAGTAACGAACGATTTTAAAGCGGCTGGTGGTAAAATAGATGAAGCCGAGAAGATGAGATATTTGCTACGAGCTTTACCTCCAAGTTATAGTTATATTGGAGATTTTATTGATGTTATTCCAAAAGAACAGAGAACAGTTGATTATGTGAAATCTAAAATAAAAGAGAAAAATATGAGTGCTGGTGAAATGGACAAGAAAAATATGAGCACATTTATAACTAAGACTCAAGAAAAATGTTTCATCTGTGGAAAGGCAGGACATTTAAAGAAGGATTGTTGGTATGGTCAGAAAAATGGTCAAGGACAAAAGAAAGGACATAGAGGTTACAGTAGAGGAAGATTTTTTCAGGGTCAAGGACGAGGCCGAGGTAAAGGTCATTTCAGAGGCGAGTCATCAGGCACTCAGCAGGACAATCGCGCATCGTGGACAACTCAAGTATGTACATCAGAAGCTAACCAGGTAACAGGGTTAAACGATGGGGAATATGATGACATTAATGTAATAAGTTGGTTATTAGATAGTGGGTGCACAGACCATATTATAAAAAATGATAATTTATTTTATGATTATGAATTTTTAAAAGTTCCTATCGATGTCAAAATGCCAGATGGTAAAATGTTAAAGGCAACCAAGAAAGGTACGGTTAAAATTTATTTTAAAAACAAATATAATGAAAAACATGTTGATCTTAAAAATGTTTATTTTGTACAAGGTATAAAGCAGAACTTGTTAAGTTTTTCCAAAATAACTAAAACTTGCACAATAGTAGCGAGGAATGACACTGCAAAAATTTATGACCAATCGAGAGAATTAATTATTGTTGCAAATAAAATAGATAATTTATATTACATTAAAAGTTTTGTTTTAAAAAATGAAAGTAATAAAACGTATGTTAATAGTGTTAAATTAACTGATAAAGAGAAATGGCATAGGGCACTTGGTCATGTCAATTTTCAATATTTAAATAAATTGGTTAAGAATAAGTTAGTTGAAGGTTTGCCGGATAGGATTGAAAACACGGTAATGAAATGTTCGAATTGCATTGAAAGTAAAATGGCTAATGTTCCTTTTGAAAATAATAGAACTAAGGCTACGGGGATTTTAGAGTTGATTCATACTGATTTAAACGGTCCGCACAGAACAACAGGTTATGGCGGAGAAAAATATTTTTTGACGTTTATTGACGATTATAGTAAATGTACGAGAATTTATTGTATTAAAAGTAAAGCAGAAGTAGCGAATTGTTTTATAGATTTTGTTAATTTAGTTGAGAATAAATTTAATAAAAGGGTAAAGAAAGTACATTGTGATAATGGCAAAGAATATTTAAATCGAGATATTTATAATTTCGTTAGGCAAAAGGGTATAGAGTTATTACCATGTCCACCCTACGTTCATGAATTGAATGGAGTAGCAGAGAGGTATAATAGGTCTGTTATGGACATAGGAAGATGCTTAATGAAAGAAGCTAGAATACATAGGAGGTATTGGCCTGAATTTGTTAAAACGGCTGCATATTTAAAAAACCGAACTATTGCCAATACAGTAGAGAATAAAACTCCTTACGAAATATTTTTTGGTGTTAAACCTAATGTGAAGCATTTGAAGATTTATGGAAGTAGAGTGTATGTGAGGGTTCCTGAAGTTTTGAGAAGAAGTAAATGGGATGATAAAGCTCAATTAGGAATATTAGTAGGTTATAATGATAATAGTTATAGAGTTTTATTAAATAATAGAATAATTAATGCTAGACATGTACAAGTAGTTGAAGAAAATACACAATTAATTTGTTTAGAAAAGCTTGATGATGAAAAAGATAGGGATATGGAAGTGAATGAAAGTTCAGGTTCAGATAGTAATAATGATATAGTTGAAACTGAAATTGAGGAAGAATATGTAGATGCAGAAAATACTGGTTCTGAAGATGCTAATACTGGTTCTGAAGATGCTTTGCAAGAGATAGTTAATGATGAAAATGTTAGTACTAGCAGTGACAAACGTATTGTAGAAAGAAGGTCAAAAAGAAAAGTCAATCCAGTTTGTAGATATGGTAATCCAGTCTCACATTTTATTTATATAAACTTTGTTGATGCAAATGTACCTAATACATTTGAGGAGGCGATGAACTCCTGCGAAAGTAAACAATGGCAAATAGCTATGGATTCAGAAATAAATAGTTTAAACAAAAATAATACATGGAAAACTGTTGAAAGACCGGAAGGTAAAGAGGTTATTGATGTTAAGTGGGTCTTTAGAAAGAAAAGTAATAATACTTACAAAGCTCGATTAGTCGTACGAGGTTTTCAGCAAAAAGAATATCTTGAGAATGTTTATTCGCCAGTAAGTAAAATGCAAACATTAAAAATTTTATTATCATATTGTTGTAAATATAACTTATACATAGAACAAATGGATGTTGAGACAGCGTTTTTGAATGGTTATGTAAGGTCAGAGGTGTATGTTAATCAACCGAAGGGTTATGAAACTGACGACAATAAAGTTTATAAATTGCAAAAAGCACTCTATGGTCTGAGAGAAAGTCCAAGAGTATGGTATGAATGTTTTAATCAATTCATTGAACAATTAAATTTTGTTAGGAGTAACTATGATTACTGTTTATACGTAAATAGAACAGGCAAAGATTGCATATATATAATCTTATTTGTTGATGATCTTTTAATTTGTTGTAAAGATGAAAGCAAGGTAAAAAAGGTAAAAGCTAGTTTAATGGAAAGATTTGCAATGAAAGACCTAGGAAAAGTTAAGAACTATATTGGTATAGATATTGATTATAGTGACGATAGAAGAAAAATGACTTTAAGTCAAACAAAATATATTGAATCTCTAGCTATAAAATATAATCTAGAAAACAATAAGTTGTATGATACTCCAATGGAAACAAATTTAAAACTGGAAAAGGCCAGTGAAGTAGATGATAGTTTAAAATATAGAAATATTATAGGCGAATTATTGTATATAAGTAGTGGTACTAGGCCAGATATAGCTTTTAGCGTAAATTACTTGAGTCGGTTTCAAAGTTGCTACGACAAAACACATTACAAATATGCAATGAGAATATTAAAATATTTGTATAAGACTAAAGATTTAAAGTTAACCTACTACGATAATATAAATACAGAAATATTAGATTGTATGGTAGATTCTGATTATGCAGGAGATAACGTAGATAGAAAATCTACTACAGGTTTTGTTATAAGATTTTTTGGTAACTTAATTTTTTGGAAAACTCATAAGCAAAATACAGTAACTAAATGTTCAACTTTTGCAGAATATACTGCTATGTCAGAAGCGGTGACAGAAATACTGTTCATTAAAAACTTGTTAACTGAGTCATTCAGTATTGAGTTTGATAAACCGATAACATTGTATGAAGATAATTCAGGTGCAATTTCGATTGCTAAATATGGTAATTTTACAAAGAACTCAAAGCACATTGAAGTGCAGTATCATTACATAAATGAAAACTATGAAAAGGGTATAATTGATATTGTGAAAATTGATTCAAAACTTAACTTAGCAGACATGTTAACTAAGAGCTTAGATAAAAGCCAATTTTTGAGACATAGGTCAGGGTTGAGATTATGTTAGTATGTAGGATTTGCTGTAATTTGTTAAAGTAATGTTTATAGAAAATATCAAGAATATAAATTTAAGGAGGCGTGTCGGAATATAGTAAATATTATATTCTTGATATGAGACCTCATTCAAGTTAGTTCTATGATTTAAATATGAATGCTTGTCAATGAGTAATTGTCCTTAGCTACGTAAACAAGAAAGATGTTAATTTTATGTTCTCTAAATAAATAATTATTTTACAAGTTCTTCTGCCTCTCATTAACCTCACCAAAACCTCCACCACTCCAACAATCTCGGTTCGAAGTTTGACAGCTGTCATCCGAAATGTAGATCTCAACCAGACCTACAACTTTCCCAAAGACACCAGTGCTCCAGAAGCAGCCGTTGCCGGGATATCTCGGTTCGAAGTTTGACAGCTGTCATTGGAAATGTAGGTCTCAACCAGACCTACAACTTTCCCAAAGACACCAGTGCTCCAGGTCAGTATGATGTTTACAAACAGTACCTCAAAGAAGTTATCCTAATGTTTCATAGATGGCGTCAGTATGATGTTTTTAAAATCTCTTTATCTCGGGAACCGAGCTTTTCTCGAACCTGGGACCTTGATAAATCGATTCCTTGAGCCGAAAACCCCCTAATCTGTAACTTTCATGAAAATCTTTGCAGCCGTTTCCGAGATCGTGAAAATAAATAAATAAATATACAAGAATTGCTCGTTTAAAGATATTAGAATAAGTACCTGGTTGACCGAGCTTTGCTCGGTTGAAAATTATATTTAGTATGAATCGCAAGAAATACGAGGAATTCCGCCATCTATTCAGGAGTCAAATCATACAACTGTTCACTGAGCACAAAATTCATTTTACTTATGTTACGGCCAAAGGATCTCAACAGCGTGTTTCACAAAGTTGTACAGCGCCATCTAGTTTCATACTACTGAAATTTCAACACGTTACAAACAGTACCTCATAGAAGTTAACTGTGTGAGCGAATTAATTGCATTTTAAATAGGTACATACTTAATTAGATAAATTCATTGAACTTTCCTTCGTACTTTTCGCAGGCTTAGGCAGTCCCCGACTGAAATTTTTATTTGCGATAAAATGTATTGAATGTTTATGATAATTAAACAACATAAATAAATATACTTTTGGGTTATTCCGGTTTGATACTTGAAAATAGATCCCGAGAGTGGATCGATATACTTTTAATTATTTTTTATTCCGGTTTGATACCTAACGAGTAATACCTACGTGGATCATAATATTTTAAATTATTTTCTATTCCGGTCTGGTCCATTGACTATCTGTTATCACATTTTAGTACAGTCAGCAAGAAATATGCATACAGGTTTTATTATTCATTTATTATTCATTGATTTAAGGGCCAAATAGTATTATTGTTATTGTTGTCATAATTTGATGTTCTAAAGTAGGGCCATTTTAATAGGCCACATTTGACAACTGTTTATCTTTGCTTCATAGTGAGGATAACCTGCTGAAAAACATCGATTAAATTGAATAAATCGATAAGGACTTCAAACATCTGTAAATTGAATGCGATTGTTATTAAAAGTATTAATAATATGCGCACAGTCGGCACAGTTCACACAACGACTAAAAAAATTACAAAAATAATGCGTCAAATAATGGCGCGAAATGAAATTATGTCTTTTTTGTAACATTTCACGTTTCTAGATACTGACTTTTGAGCCAGACGTTATTATATAAATGAATGATTACATATTTTTTGGCCTAAAATGTAATAAAATTAATTTTGTTTGTATTAAAATACATTTTATTTTGTAATCGTGAAATACTTTTTGACGATTACTTCAACTTCTCGAATTCAACTTATCTACTCATCTGTTTCTTTAGGTACCATCCCTGATATTTAAAAAGAAAAAGATCTCTAGCAAGTATGTACGTCTATGAAATATGTAAATTTGTGAAAAAATATCCGGCACTATACGTCAAAACGAAAGATGCTCCGCGTCGTTACGAATCTCGTGATGGAAACAAACTATTACCTCTTACATCTAAATTGGAACTACACAACTCTGGCCCGCATCAAATGTCCATAAAAATCTTTAATAAACTACCTGACAAAATTAAAACTGAAAATAAAATAATAAAATTTAATAAAATACTAAAACAATTTCTTATTGACAAAGCGTACTATAGCGTGGATGAATATTTAAGTGATAAATAATTATAGATATTAATACGTTTTTGAAACTTTAATTAACATTAAAATAATGCTATTTAAATGTAAAATTTATACATATAAATTATTTATATTATTATTGACAGAAATTATTATTATTATTAACTTTTATTATGACATGTAGTCTTTTAAAATATTATCAAAAATGTCAGCCTCTCTCCTAAAATGCGACGCCTAACAAGGTACATTATGTTATGAAAATGTTTTTGTGACATATGTTATGCAGTACCTGGTTGACCGAGCTTTGCTCGGTTGAAAATTATATTTAGTATGAATCGCATACTGATAAAATATGAATAATGTTCTTCGATCTTTCCGACATAATATGAGTTTAAAAAGAATTGCGTGTACTTATGTACGCACGTAAGAAGTTATACTTCTTTGGCATCATTAATAATAAATATTCAACGTTAATAATTTTGACAGCTGTCATTGGAAATGTAGGTCTCAACCAGACCTACAACTTTCCCAAAGACACCAGTGCTCCAGGAGCAGCCGTTGCCGGGATATCTCCGTTCGAAGTTTGACAGCTGTCATTGGAAATGTAGGTCTTGACGAGACCTACAACTTTCCCAAAGACACCAGTGCTCCAGGAGCAGCCGTTGCCGGGATATCTCGGTTCGAAGTTTGACAGCTGTCATTGGAAATGTAGGTCTTGACGAGACCTACAACTTTCCCAAAGACACCAGTGCTCCAGGAGCAGCCGTTGCCGGGATATCTCGGTTCGAAGTTTGACAGCTGTCATTGGAAATGTAGGTCTTGACGAGACCTACAACTTTCCCAAAGACACCAGTGCTCCAGGAGCAGCCGTTGCCGGGATATCTCGGTTCGAAGTTTGACAGCTGTCATTGGAAATGTAGGTCTCAACCAGACCTACAACTTTCCCAAAGACACCAGTGCTCCAGGAGCAGCCGTTGCCGGGATATCTCCGTTCGAAGTTTGACAGCTGTCATTGGAAATGTAGGTCTTGACGAGACCTACAACTTTCCCAAAGACACCAGTGCTCCAGGAGCAGCCGTTGCCGGGATATCTCGGTTCGAAGTTTGACAGCTGTCATTGGAAATGTAGGTCTTGACGAGACCTACAACTTTCCCAAAGACACCAGTGCTCCAGGAGCAGCCGTTGCCGGGATATCTCGGTTCGAAGTTTGACAGCTGTCATTGGAAATGTAGGTCTCAACCAGACCTACAACTTTCCCAAAGACACCAGTGCTCCAGGAGCAGCCGTTGCCGGGATATCTCGGTTCGAAGTTTGACAGCTGTCATTGGAAATGTAGGTCTTGACGAGACCTACAACTTTCCCAAAGACACCAGTGCTCCAGGAGCAGCCGTTGCCGGGATATCTCGGTTCGAAGTTTGACAGCTGTCATTGGAAATGTAGGTCTCAACCAGACCTACAACTTTCCCAAAGACACCAGTGCTCCAGGAGCAGCCGTTGCCGGGATATCTCGGTTCGAAGTTTGACAGCTGTCATTGGAAATGTAGGTCTTGACGAGACCTACAACTTTCCCAAAGACACCAGTGCTCCAGGAGCAGCCGTTGCCGGGATATCTCGGTTCGAAGTTTGACAGCTGTCATCCGAAATGTAGATCTCAACCAGACCTACAACTTTCCCAAAGACACCAGTGCTCCAGAAGCAGCCGTTGCCGGGATATCTCGGTTCGAAGTTTGACAGCTGTCATTGGAAATGTAGGTCTCAACCAGACCTACAACTTTCCCAAAGACACCAGTGCTCCAGGTCAGTATGATGTTTACAAACAGTACCTCAAAGAAGTTATCCTAATGTTTCATAGATGGCGTCAGTATGATGTTTTTAAAATCTCTTTATCTCGGGAACCGAGCTTTTCTCGAACCTGGGACCTTGATAAATCGATTCCTTGAGCCGAAAACCCCCTAATCTGTAACTTTCATGAAAATCTTTGCAGCCGTTTCCGAGATCGTGAAAATAAATAAATAAATATACAAGAATTGCTCGTTTAAAGATATTAGATAATAAGTAAAATGAAATGAAACGAAAAATGAAAGAGTTCACTGACGTAACTTTGTAACGACGTCAGTTCCTTACTTTTAAGTGTAAAAAGTTTAACAATATCTAGTATGGAATGTATTAGATACTATGGGGTGCCTCCCTTACAAGGTTACTTTGGAAAATTTTGACGAACTGTCAAATGTGACCTATTAAAATGGCCCAACTATATTTTAAGGTTTATTTTTATAATAATATGATTTATCTGTGGTTAAATATCTAAATATTTTTTTTATTATTTATTAATCTAAGGACCAAGCATAAATCAGTATGATTGTTTTACTGTGATAATTTGACATTGTAATTTTAGTTTTTTTTTGTTATTTGAATAATTATCTTCAGTCACTTATTTACAAATTTAATTGTTTCTTTCATACTTAATTAAGATTTTTCCAAATCCAAGGAGCAAATATAACTCAATGTAATTGTGAATACTATGACAATTTTAAAATTGTGTTTTAAATTTTATTTTCATAATTTCATTAATCTTTAGTCTCTTACAAATTGTTGTTTTTATTATTTAGATTTATCCAAATCCAAGGACTAAATATAATTTAACATAACTATGAAAAGATGATTTCAAATGACTAACGGCCGTTCCCAATATTCAACCAATGGTTAAGGTTAGATAGCTATCCCTTGCGATTAGTAAGTTCTTATCTATCCTTATAAGGCGTCCCTATAACGTCTAGTAGTTTTACCTATCTATGGTTAACAGTAGATAAGTGATCAATCCAGGCCCTCCCAAATAGCGGCTACAGACTCACGCCGAGAACCCCTGAGAACACCCGAGAAGCGTGAATGTGATCGGTTTCTCGCCGTCTCGTCGGTATTTTTGCCCGCTTCAAAGGGTTTCTCGGGCGAGAAAAGATTTCTAATTAAAATAATCTACTGTCTGTGGTCGCCAAGCTATTACTTTGGTACTTCAATTGATTTCTTTCTAATTTTAGTATTCACAAGATTATAGTATGCTATGGATGACGATCGAGAATGCGAATGAGAAGTTCGCATGAGTGTAGACATGCCTTCTCGGTTCTCGCGCAATTTCTCGGCAAGATTTCTCGACGAGATTTCTCGCGTGAGTCTGTTGGCGGCTTTACGTTCAAATTCAACACAAATGCCAGCCAGATGTCAAAACTCGTCGTCAACACAAAAAAAGAATCGTCCATTCATTCATTATTGTTTGGTGCGTTACTTTTTAAAAGTTTTTAAACATGCTTGTCAATGTTAACAATAACTGGTGTAATGGAGAAATTCCATGGTTTCTGAAAAAAGACAGTATTTTAAGTACTTTTGCAATACACAAATAACGTGTGACAAAAATATAATAGTATTTATACCTACTTATTATAATATTAATAGTATTTACCGTTTTGAGGACACCTTTAGGAAGGGATAAATTTCGGAGAGCAAAGTTAACTCCACTTTTATTTAATCGAAATCTATACGAAAATCCACAATCATCCAGTTTATTCATATATTTAATCAATCCGCTTTTCATATGATCGTTTCCTACAAAGTATGAAATCTGCCTCCTCTCTTTCCCAGTCTGATAAATGTTCCAAAATTTCATCGTCACTTTCAGAATCGTTGTTCAGGGATGACTCAAACATTTTTTTTAAACAATGAACTGAATATAACAAACTTCTATTTACAAAATACTTATTAGTTACGAACAACTATCCTCCAAAATCTTTCGATAAGAGTAAACAATACTAGAGATAGACAATGTAACTGACAGTTGTGACGTTAATTATTATTGGGACGCTTCATCTGTCAATTTCATACAAAAACATATCCCCGGTAAGCTATCTTTCCTCCCGTCGATAGATAACTAACAGAGATAGAATTTCATATCCATAGTAAGATTATTGAGACGGTAAAATAAGAGATAGATAGATTTTTGTATCTCTAGTACGACAAAACCATAGATGGATTGAATATTGGGAATGGCCGTTAGGTAGCGTAACATAAGTATGTGATGATTCTTATACGAATAAAAAGTACATATTTTTATTTCATCAACTGTTTTTTGTTTGACTGTACTTACCCATTATAAACAGGAAATGGATCGATCCGGAATGGTCAAATTACAATGGATCTAACCGGACAAAATACCTATCATGGATCTTGTAGTGTGGATCATACCGGAATCCTTACTAATATTATAAATGTGAAAGTGTGTTTGTTTGTTTGTTTGTTTGTTTGTTTGTTTGTTTGTGACGCTTTCACGTCGCAACAAAGCTATTATATGGTAAGGTTTATGTGTGTGGGGATAGTTAGGAGGGTGGAGAGTGACGTAGGCTACTTTTTACCGCGGAAAAACATCCCATTCCCATGGGAAGATCGATGTTTTGTTAGTTACTAGATATTTATTTTCGGAGTTGCCAATAGATGGCGTTAACAAAATTCATTTGCAAGTTCTGAATTACGCTATCAAATACTACATGTAATTTACTTAAGTCATAGGCAAATGTAATAGGCTACTTTAGCTCTGCCTCGAGAACTCCCCGCTCCGGCTGTGTTCAGTGTACCGCCCGCCCGCTGGCACTATCCTGTTGGCTGATGTCCGCAAGTTGCTGGACTCGCCGACACCGGTGGTGGGCGCGGGCGACTGGAACTGCAAGCATCCGGGGTGGAATAGCCTAGCTGCCAACAGAAGTGGAAGGCTACTTTTTGATGCCGCTGAACAGCACGGCTACGCTACACTGTCGAGTGTGTTGCACACCGTTACCGCGGCTCTGAATAAGAGAGAACGCGTGTGTGCAGTATTCCTCGACATGGAAAAGGCGTTCGACCGTGTTTGGCACGACGGCTTTCTCTACAAGATCTCGCAGCCGTCGGCGCCCCGGAGTGCCGTTAAGATGATCTCCAGTTTCCTCGAAAATAGAAGCTTCAGAGTAGTGGTTGAAGACGCCGAATCCACCGAGCGTCCGATCGCAGCCGGCGTCCCGCAAGGGAGTTGCCTGTCCCCGGTCTGCTACGCCTGCTACACCGACGACATCCCCGCGGCAGGGGGGGCGTCGCTTGCCCTGTATGCCGATGACGTGGCGTACATCACCACGTCGCTGAATAGAACCCACGCCATTGTCAAGATGCAGCGTGCGCTTGATGCCCTCCCCGAATGGCTCGCCGCGTGGAGACTGTCGGTGAATGTCGGGAAGACGCCGGCTGTGAACATAGGAGGATACCTCAACAGGCGGGACCCTACTCTGGAGCTTCATGGACAAGATATCCAATGGGCCCCACAGCCCAAATACTTGGGCAAAATCGACGGAAGACTCTCGATGAAGCCACAGGTTACGAAAGCCGTCGCGAATTCCAGAAGTGCGATGGCAGAAACCAGTGCTCTCCTCGAGCCTCCCTCTCGGACTGAAGCTCGGGGTCTACAAGACCTACATCAGACCCCGCCTCACGTACGCGGCAACGGCGTGGTACGCGCTCGCCAGCGAACCGCAGCGCAAGAGGATGCGCGCAGTTCAGGCGATTGCGCTCCGCCGGCTGACTGGTGCGCCGAGGTACGTCAGGAACGCCGTCATCCAGAGGGACCTTCGAGTCGAGAGCCTGGACGACTTCATCGAGCGATTGGCACGCAACATGTTCGGGCGTGTCGACGCGTCGCGGTTCCCGCATCTGCAGGACCTGGCGCCGCTCCACACCCGTCCACCGGACCGCTGGGCCTTCCCGCGCGACTTGCTGGTTGCGCGGGACGGGCCTAGCACTGACTGATACTGGGGCTTCGTAAGTCGTCGCCCGGCGCTGATCGGCTCCTGCTGGGCTTCCCACCAGCGGGATTCACCCGGTAGGGGCTCGATCGCCTGGGCGGCGCGAAGATGAACCCCATCCCGTTTAAGACTCTGTGGCCTGTAAAAAGGTCACCACTCACCGGACTTGACCTATTGGTTAACCACAGATGGACAACCAAGGGCCTTAGGGCCCAACCCAAGGACTGGCCCGTTTTAACGGGCCGCGAGAGACATCCCCAAAGGGGAACTAACTGTCCCGAGGGCTCCACACACCTCAGACAGGGTGGAGTGAAGAGAGCGAGTAGTAGGCTACTTTTTAGCCTAAATTCCTACGGGAGCGGGACCTACGCGGGTGTTACCTACGGGTCCCGAAGCGAAGCGCGGGCGGTTCTCTAGTAACCCATACTTTTCAACACACTTGCTCGTAAAGTTGATATTTTTTCTTTAGTCTTACGCCCGGAATGCGGTTTATTACACACTAGTGCGTTTTACTTTTCATTACCGCACTAGTGCGGTAATGTAAAGTTTTTCTTATTCCACTTTTTTTTTAATATCCGTAAAGAGGTTGTTACCAAAAGATTTGTTATTTTGTAAATAAATAAACTTGTTGTACTTAGTCAAAATCTGATAAGATAAGATTATACTTCATCTAATTATCTATTAAAGCATTTAAAAAAAACAATATTTTAAATCATTAATTACCGTAAATTCTTATTAGAAATACATAATTATTTAGTTTAATATATTGTGGCTGAATGTTCGGTGCCTTGGACTTAACCTGCGCGCGCATAGTTATTCAACCAAAGATACGGCGCGCGAAAAAATAAACCGCGCCATTTTGTGCAAACATTTGTTCGTTTATAATTTGCTGATTTGTGACTGAAAAATGTCGATACCTAATTGTTTTTTTCCTCGCAAGTGTGTTGAAAAACGTCGTATGATACGCGTGTGCTTTGTTCATTACAGTCTTGGCTCTATTACAGCCCTCGCCTTGCGGCTCGGGCTCAATACCGCCTCGACTGTAATGACCAACTTCGCACACTTGTATCATAATGTACTATTTAGTTTAATGAGCAAGTTGTTAGGCGTACTTAAAATTTTATTGATTCTATTTACAACAATAGTAATTTCATCGATCTGACCATTATTTATTTAAAACTTTATTAAAATATATTATTAAATCGATAATAACAAAACTAACATTTATTTACAAATATTCTCGTAAATATCACAAACGCACGTTAAACTATCACTACGCGTCCTGCGAGGTCAAGCGAGATAATCGCACTGATTTTTAATTTTATTCAAACAGAAAATAGGTAGGTATAACGCAAAAATAGCGCTTCAACGTAAGAATGAATATTAATAATTTAGTATTAGCCGAACAAAAATATATTCGAGCGCCATCTAGTTTCATACTACTGAAACAAACAAACCGTATCTCATAGAAGTTATCCTAATGTTTCATAGATGGCGTCAGTTCAACACGTTACAAACAGTACCTCATAGAAGTTATCCTAATGTTTCATAGATGACGTCAGTATGATGTTTTTAAAATCTCTTTATCTCGGGAACCGAGCTTTTCTCGAACCTGGGACCTTGATAAATCGATTCCTTGAGCCGAAAACCCCCTAATCTGTAACTTTCATGAAAATCTTTGCAGCCGTTTCCGAGATCGTGATTATATATAAATAAATATACAAGAATTGCTCGTTTAAAGATATTAGATACTATGACTACTTTCTTATCTAAGTACTCGCTTTTGCCAGCGGCTTCGCCCGCGTGAATTTCGTTTAAACTTCACCCCTTTATTTCACACACTTAAGTGTCATAAACGTAAGAGTAGATAAAATGTAGGTATACATAATCAGAAAGCTTCGAACTGCTAAGCTATCGGGAGTTACACGTGTTATTGTGAGTCAACCATAAAAGATAGACATATGCTGTCGTGGAATATTTTTTATATAATTTTAAGGAGAACATTTCCGTCATACATGATTTCTGTGTAGCTTTAACCATTAAGGTTGCACACGCGACGGAAGCTTAAAAAATGGAGTAACTTCTCCCGTTTCCCCAACATTTCCCTTCACTGCTCTGCTCCTATTGATTGTAGCGTGATGAAAAGTATACTATAACCAGCGCGGGAGTGTGAAAAATAATTGTACCAAGTTTCGTTAAAATCCATCGAGTAGTTTTTGTTTCTATAACGGTTATACATCAGACAGACAGACAAAAATTTTACTGATTGCATTTTTGGCATCAGTATCGATCCCTTATCACCCCCTGATAGTTATTTTGGAAATATATTTAATGTACAGAATTGACCTCTCTACAGATTTATTATAAGTATAGATAAATTTCGTATATTAGAAAATATATTAAAAATGGATTGACAACAAAAATCCTGGACAGAATATTTTTTATTTATTTATTTATTTATTTAAAAGTTTATGTACACATGGATACAAATTAAACAATGTAGATCAGGTAAGGGTGGTACAAAGGTACTGCTTATTCCTTATGGAATCTCTTCCAGCAGACCTGCGACTGGAGGTTTAGGTCTGGTGGTTCCCTTTTTCAGTTCCCCCAGGGGGTCCATGAGGACATATATGTCCTAGTGGTTCCCCTTCAGAACATGAGGGGGTCCAAAAAATCCTGATGGACCCCCTATATCAGAAGGGGAACCACTAGTACTTATAAGTCCTCATGGACCCACTAGTGGAACTGAATAGTGGAACCAACGGACCTAAACCCATCTGGATTTGTGAATCCTGTTGGTTCCCCTCCTATTAGAAAAAATGCTGGCCATCCACATATATTATTTTGACATACCACATTGAGATGACATTGTGACATTGTTGACGATACATGTAAGTAAAAAAGTGCTTTGTTCACATTTCATATCCTGCAAGTAAACGATAATTATGTACATATTATGTTAATCTGACCGTTTGCATGATGGGGGTGATCGTACTTAAGGGTTGAAAATGATTAAAAAAAAAATTACTCGAGCGCGTCAGATTTTCTTAGGGCTAATAAGATTTTCGGGGGTGTTAAGTAAAAGCTCTAATTCAATAATCTGACGATTTCGATGTGACCCAAACTCGCAGCCATTATACTAACGTGCAAAAAAAATCGCCATTTTGAAATACTCAAGCGCGTCAGATTAAGATATATTATATGGTTCATCTTCATGTCCTAGACTTGCTGTCATCATTGAACTTCATTAATAGAAAAGCTCAGGAAATAGCATGCAAATAAAATTGGTTGCCTGTAAAGTCGGTATACGGGCGAAAGTTTTACGTGACAACGACTTTGAGTGGTAAAATAATTTTAATGTGAATATTCATTCGTATAGTAGGAAGAAGGATGAAATAATAGTAACAATTTAAAACATTTATTTATACAAAGAATTATATTTAAAACATTGTAACACCATCCGCCATCTAGCGCTGCTAACCGTTAGACCATTAACCATTAGTCACAACTAAGTGAGGTAACAAACGAGATTACTCTATGTACTTCTCCAGAGATGGCGCTGTACCATTTTCTGAAACACGCGAACGTGTGTACGCCGTAGCTACCATAAGTAATGTTAAGGAGGAAGGGACGCGTGCCTTTCACTTTTTATGTCTGTCTCTCTCGCTCTTAGGCGGGCTAACCATGCCCGAGTGGAAGGGACGCGTGCCTCTCACTCGCTCTCATTGTAAGCGCATAACGTGAGCGGAGCTACTAACGCAGTTTCTTGAAGTGCCACCCGGTAAACCAATTTATAAGACGTTGTGACGTCAAAAAAGTGTATGTTTTTAGTAGAATACTTGTATTTACATAATATAAGGGCCGTAATATCAACCATAGTTTAAACTATGCTTCAGAGTTTAGTCACGAATTATTTCTTAAGATCAACGGTAGATAATCGATCAAGTCCAGTTAAAACTATTTAAACTCTCCCGAAGGTTGGTTAAAAACCTCCTTGTGAGATTAACCTTTCGTTTAATTTGACGTTTCTTCAGAGAGTTTTTGAATTATTCATAATAATGTGTATTGGATTTATGGTAGTTGCCATAAGTTTTGACTGGGTGTTCCGATTTTTATAATTCGTTTTTTATTCGGAAGCTGGTGCTTGTCTTGTGAGACTGTATAAATTTGAGCGACCTCTAATGGGCAGTTTTTGAGTTATTTTAATAATGTGTGTTTATGCTCGCTACCTCATAACTTTTTACTGAGAATTTAAATTTTCATTCTTCCATCCTTTTTAGGGTTCCGTACCCAAAGGGTAAGGGTCCGTCCGTCTGTCACCAAGCTGTATCTCATGAACCGTAATAGTTACATAGTTGAAATTTTCACAGATGATGTATTTCTGTTGCCGCTACAACAACAAATAGATACTAAAAAACAGAATAAAATAAATATTTAAGTGGGCGCCCATACTTTAGTTATCTTTCGGTCCAAGAGATGGCGTTGTGCGTAATATGTGCTTTCATACAGCAGACCAGATTTTTTTGACGTTTTTATACATAATTGTACGGAACCCTTCGTGCGCGAGTCCGACTCGCACTTGGCCGATTTTTAAAGTATCCCAAAAAATGCTTATTAATTTTAATTGACTACTTCGATGATTATTAAATAATAATAAATAATAAATTTTGTTATTTGGAAGTCTGTTAAAGAGATATCCAGAGATGGATAGCCGATGACGTCATTCATAGCCGGGCTAATGACGTCATAGCTATCCATAATCTATCCATACTAATATTATAAATGCGAAAGTCTGTCTGTCTGTCTGTCTGTCTGTCTGTGACGTTTTCACGGCTAAACCACCGGTGCGATTTGGATGAAATTCGGAATGAAAATAGTTGAAGACCCAGAGTCACATATAGGCTACTTTTTTTTTCAAAAATCAACCCCTAAATGCTTGAAATAGGGGATGAAACTTTGTATGAAAAATCTAAACCGCCTGACCGATTTAGATGAATTTTCCCAGGAAGATAGTTGATGACGTATCTTCTTCCCCACTTCCCCGGTTCGCGATATAAACGAATTCCACGCGGGCGAAGCCGCGGGCAAAAGCTAGTCTATTATAATATAAAACTTGCGTTACTGAGTGCTTGACAGACAACGCACATCCGAAACGGAAGAAGCTGACATGTATGTTCCTTGGGGAGTGTAGGGGAGCACTAAGAGAGGATTTTTGGAAATTCCACTCCCAAGGGGGTGAAATAGGGGGGTGAAGTTTAAACGAATTCCACGCGGGCGAAGCCTGCGGGCGGAAGCTAATAACCCCATAGGGGTCCAGGGTTAGTCTAGCACTGCCGCGCCAGCTGCAAAGCGCGCAGCCTGCGGCGCGGGTCGGCCAGCCAGTCGTAGCCGCCGCCGCGCGCCGACGCTAGTCTCGCGAGCAGCGCGCGTAGAGAGCTCACTTTGTCCTCTAGACGGTATAGCTTGCTGCAACAATGACAATTATAATAATGCATAGCTTCATAATAGGAGTCCCTGTGACGTGGGTGCCATTGACATCACTGAGAACAGATATTTTATCCAAATGTACTATATTGCTGGAACAAAGTTTGAGAATTATATACACTAGCTTTATAATGGGAGTCCCCGTGACGTGGGTGCCGTTGACATCACTGAGAACAGTTTAGATATTTTATCCTAAGGCATTAGCGACGTCTTACAAAATCATGAATAGGAAATTACGCAATTTTTCAGTGATTAAAAGATACTATTAACTATAAAAAATATATTATTATTTAATTTATTTAATTAGATTATACAATTGTTTACTGAAAAGAATATTTTAAAAATATATAATCTAAAATACTGCCTACTGTGAATGCAGCCTTAAAGCCAAATATAAATTAATAAAAAAAAATACAAACTTTGATGAAGGATTGCTGTGGTCGTCTTCGCTAACATCACTAACATTCGCTCTTCTTTGTCTCAAACAACCCAGTTGTTTATCCCATTCCTGTCTCACTTCCTCCAGATATTGCTCTCTCTCTATAAGCATCTTATTCAGATGACGTAGTTGTGTCTCTTTATCTTTGAATTTCATCATCTGTTCGTAATTTTTTCTGAAAATTGACATTGTTATTTAACATTATTTTTAAGAGCTTTTAGTGCATGAATGTACTAAAATCATCATAGATGTAGCATTACACTGACGTCTTTCTAGCGACAAAAAAAAATTGGTTGCCTGTAAAGTCGGTATACGGGCGAAAGTTTTACGTGACAACGACTTTGAGTGGTAAAATAATTTTAATGTGAATATTCATTCGTATAGTAGGAAGAAGGATGAAATAATAGTAACAATTTAAAACATTTATTTATACAAAGAATTATATTTAAAACATTGTAACACCATCCGCCATCTAGCGCTGCTAACCGTTAGACCATTAACCATTAGTCACAACTAAGTGAGGTAACAAACCAGATTACTCTACTTTTCCAGAGATGGCGCTGTACCATTTTCTGAAACACGCCAACGTGTGTACGCCGTAGCTACTATAAGTAACGTGAGCGGAGCTACTAACGCAGTTTCTTGAAGTGCCACCCGGTAAACCAATTTATAAGACGTTGTCACGTCAACAAATACTTTCAAAGCTAGTAGTTTATTCATAGAAATAAACTATTTGCTATTTTCTACCATGTATAAAACACATTTATAATATTAGTAAGGATACACAGTATCGATATTCGCAGTGCTTAGCCCATCACTACACATATACATGTGAGTGTGTCACACGCACTGGTGCATTTCATTTTTGGTTTCGTCCAAGTGATACAATCACCAATCTTGTTATCAGAGATGTTATGGATATCCGTAACCGTAACCGAAACTATCGGATATCCGAAATAAAAATATATCCGTAACAGTAACCATATCCGCTAAAAAAGTTTCGGATAATTTCGGATAATTGCGGAGTATAAATAAAAGACCTAACGACAGGTTTTTGTTTCACCCACTCACGCGCTATGTAAATATTGCATATATTTGTTTGTTATTGTTAGTCGTAATGAGTTAGATCAATATTTTTTGTTATCACCTATCTAAAACGTAGGCAGTTCCTGGTAAAAGAATCTTTTTACTTTTTCCTATCATCAAAAATGACAGATATTAAACTTTAAAATTAGGCTTTCGCGCCAAAGAGCATAACGTCATAGCGAAAAACAATAAACTTGTATATTTTGGTGGAAAATCTGACTTAGGCTCGTTGCACTCTAACGATTTCGCTTTAAATTCATTTGTTTTTCTGCAATCAACATTACCGATGACGTCATAGTGCAAATGGCGAAAGAACGAAAATTAAAACAACGATGAAACTTTACAACGCTGTATGGACATTTTTTGATCATGATAAACTTCGGTAACTCTATATATCACAATTATTTTTATAAAAAGCATTGTAATTTGAAGTGACCCATTAATTCTCATTTTCTCCTATCTGTCTTATTGCACCAAATGATAACCTAGACTTGATAGTAAATATAATCAAATTATTACATACCTACTATTTTTATTTTACTTTAATGTAATATCCGTAACCGAAACTTACGGATAATCCGAAATAATTAGATATCCGTAACCGAATCCGAAACCGATATAATTTTATTCCTATATCCGTATCCGTATCCAGATCCGAAACTCCATATCCGTAACATCCCCACTTGTTATATAATAAATCTATGAAAATCATGCATTCACCGGTGGTAAATATTTTTGTTTGCTATATAATTTTAAATTAATAACTTTTCCGTATGGCTCTCTGACTTTTAATTATATTTTAATTAACATACATCATCGAATCGATAAAATCGAATCGTCAAAACATCGCTCGTTAATCGTGTGAGTAATCACTATTATTGAAAAGCTGGCAACATTATTTCGAAAAGTGACATTAGCCAAACGTCAATTTACTGAATCGAATTAAAAGCATAGAGATATTACAATAGAGTGGGTGAGCCATACGACTGCCCATACATTGCAATCGCCCCCGGTTAGAAAGAGAAACAACGATAACGGTAATTACCTATCTCTCTCCGATCCGATGAGCCAGAAAGAGAAAGGTGATTACTAAGGATTTCGTCTCTTTTTATCCTAGGTACGCTCTGAAGACTCGCCAGAAAGAGAAAGGTGATTACTAAAGATTTCGTCTCTTTTTATCCGAGGTACGCTCTGAAGCCTGGCTTCTGCCCTCTAGTGTAATATCTCTATGATTAAAAGTCGGAGTACCCTATGAAGTTCATGCTCTATGGCCGCGTTCCGTAACTCGACCAAAACGCCCAAATCGTTCAAAATTCTATGAAAAAGTGTCATTTTGGGCGTTTTATAGGAATATACTGTACCTATAGACTATAGATCCAAAGAGCTGTCTGAAGTATCTGTCAATTTTGAGTACCTATAGGTCGCGTTCCGTAACTCGACCAAAACGCCCAAATCGTTCAAAATTCTATGAAAAAGTGTCATTTTGGGCGGTTTGGTCGAGTTACGGAACGCGACCTATAGGTACTCAAAATTGACAGATACTTCAGACAGCTCTTATAGGAATATACTGTACCTATAGATCCAATCTCAATGATAGGTACCTATATTCCTATCTCTATGGCTCTTTGACATAAGGCTTTATGTCAGAGGCGTCAGAGCTAATGTTTTGATTTTCAAATTCAAACATTTCCAAACTGTCGATGAAAACAATATTAATTGTAATATAAATTAATTCTAAGACTACATAACACTATCATGTCCGCATTTAAAGCGTTACGAGAAGTTAGCGTCAATTTTGAAGAAGATTTGCGGCGCGTTTCCTATGAGTTATTTACTGCCAGAATAGAAGAAACGTTTGAAGATACAATTGCCAAGAAATTAAACGACTTATCGCTATATACTTCGAAGTTAAGACTGCTGCAAGCGAAATCTCTAGCCGGTATGTATTGAAGCAATGTTTCGTATTAAACAATAGTTAAAAATGCATTACAATAAACTTTATCACTGGCGTTACCCGTTGAAGAGTTCCCTGTCTGAAGACAATCCTGATCGTAGTACCGGTCATGTTTGTCATAAGACTTAGTTGTCATCGGCTCGGCTCTAACAGCCGATCACCTCAGTGCAAATTTTCAATTTATATGAGACTTTGAAATGGGTGAAAATTATGTTGAAATATCCTAGCATGTATTTGTAAATCATCATTTCAACCCATCATGGTCCAAAATGCAGGTGTCTCATCTCAGAATCACACTGGCCAAGTACAGATTGGCATACTTCATACAACTTTGGGTCTTGGGAACTCTGTCATGCAGGTTTCCTCACAATGTTGTCCTTCGCTGTAATTGTAGCTTTTAAAGAAAAAGAAAGATTTATTTGGAGTACTCATATGTTTACTGCACATAAACACACACGGCAAAGAACTTACTAACTCTTAAATACTCAAATGTACACAACTTTTAAAAGTCAGCTGTGTCTGAACAAGGATTGGAACCCAGACCCCTGAATAGGACACAGAATTTTTACCCACTAAGCTATTATTGCACTGTATAGGTAATCAAAGTATTTTCTTCATCTTCCTCACAGCAACACAAACCGCTCCGTCTGATGAACAGGAGACCATCAGCAACTACTCCGATGCGGTCAAGTGGAAGATCATAGAGCAGCAAGTCGTCAAGAACATCACACAGGCCCACCATGTGAAAGAGCTCTTCACCGCACCTGAGAGCAGCCTTAGTCCAGACATGTTGGAAAGAAAAGAGTAAGTATATTACCTATAAGGTTGTAACCACTGTTTTAAAAGATGAGCCCAGGAGTGATTTTGCCTTTTCTTTCATCTTAACTTAGGGCATTTCAGATTTTCGTCATGACTCCACATCATAGGGCCTGCAACCTGGCTTTTGTGCAGGTTTCTACTAATACGATTTGCATACCAAATACAGAGTATATTAATACCTATTCTTCCTGGTAAATGTTAAATAATAATGTCAATTTTCAGAAAAATTTACGAACAGATGA
Organism: Hesperia comma; assembly: GCA_905404135.1. Lineage (NCBI taxonomy): Eukaryota > Metazoa > Arthropoda > Insecta > Lepidoptera > Hesperiidae > Hesperia > Hesperia comma. The sequence continues at coordinate 2,605,619 of FR990039.1, forward strand.
TGAAATTCAAAGATAAAGAGACACATCTACGTAATCTGGATAAGTTGCTTAAAGAGAGAGAGCAATATCTGGAGGAAGTGAGACAGGAATGGGATAAACAACTGGGTTGTTTGAGACAAAGAAGAGCGAATGTTAGTGATGTTAGCGAAGACGACCACAGCAATCCTTTATCAAAGTTTGTATTTTTTTTATTATTAATTTGTATTTGGCTTTAAGGCTGCGTTCACAGTAGGCAGTATTTTAGATTATATATTATTAAAATTTTCTTTTCAGTATACAATTGTATAATCTAATTAAATAATATATTTTTTATAGTTAATAGTATCTTTTAATCACTGAAAAATTGCGTAATTTCCTATTCATGATTTTGTGAGACGTCGCTAATGCCTTAGGATAAAATATCTGTTCTCAGTGATGTGTCAATGGCACCCACGTGATGTCAATGGGACTCCTATTATGAAGCTATGCATTATTATAATTGTCATTGTTTCAGCAAGCTACACCGTCTAGAGGACAAAGTGAGCTCTCTACGCGCGCTGCTCGCGAGACTAGCGTCGGCGCGCGGCGGCGGCTACGACTGGCTGGCCGACCCGCGCCGCAGGCTGCGCGCTTTGCAGCTGGCGCGGCAGTGCTAGACTAACCCTGGACCCCTATGGGGTTACTAGCTTCCGCCCGCGTGGAATTCGTTTAAACTTCACCCCCATATTTCACCCCCTTCGGAGTGGAATTTCCAAAAATCCTCTCTTAGTGCTCCCCTACACTCCCCAAGGAACATACATGCCAAATTTCAGCTTCTTCCGTTTCGGATGTGCGCTGTCTGTCAGTCAAGCACTCAGTAACGCAAGTTTTAATTGTTATGATAGATTATGGATAGCTATGACGTCATTAGCCCGGCTATGAATGACGTCATCGGCTATCCGTCACTGGATATCTCTTTAACAGACTTCAAAATAACAATATTTATTATTATTTAATAACCTGTAATATCGCATAAAATGAGAACATCATCGAAGTAGTCAATTTAAATTAATAAGCATTTTTTGGGATACTTTAAAAACTACTTGTCAGGTGTCGCTCAAGTTTTTATGGGAGCAAGACAAATTCGAATAAGAAAGGAATCTTAAAAATATGAGATAACGACGATATTAAATATACATTAGAAGTCAAAACTGCTTGGCAAACACGCTTTTGAAAAAAAAGATTGTCAAAACCGGTTCATCCAGTAAAGAGTTTTACAGTTGTTTAATTAAATTCTCCCATTTTGAAGTCTGTTAAAACCTTAACTTAATTGCATTTATTGTGTATAATTTTATTAATTGTTATGAAATAAATCTATTTTTATTCTATTTATTTAAACCTACATTTGCTTGACTTACTTAGGGATACCTTAGTACATTTGAAAAAAGTTAAAATATGTGACTGATATGACATAACCTTTTTGACGTGACAACGTCTTATAAATTGGTTTGCCGGGTGGCACTTCAAGAAACTGCGTTAGTAGCTCCGCTCACGTTATGCGCTTACAATGAGAGCGAGTGAGAGGCACGCGTCCCTTCCACTCGGGCATGGTTAGCCCCCCTAAGAGCGAGAGAGACAGACATAAAAAGTGAAAGGCACGCGTCCCTTCCTCCTTAACATTACTTATGGTAGCTACGGCGTACACACGTTGGCGTGTTTCAGAAAATGGTACAGCGCCATCTCTGGAGAAGTAGAGTAATCTCGTTTGTTACCTCACTTAGTTGTGACTAATGGTTAATGGTCTAACGGTTAGCAGCGCTAGATGGCGGATGGTGTTACAATGTTTTAAATATAATTCTTTGTATAAATAAATGTTTTAAATTGTTACTATTATTTCATCCTTCTTCCTACTATACGAATGAATATTCACATTAAAATTATTTTACCACTCAAAGTCGTTGTCACGTAAAACTTTCGCCCGTATACCGACTTTACAGGCAACCAATTTTTTATTATTCAACTGATTGGTATAAAATAATCAAACTTTAGTGATACTCACCACAAAACAAACGCCATCAAATTGGTTGAGCCGTTTTAGATAAGCGCACAAAAACTTGACTCAATAATCCTTACAATCATTATTTTGTGTTCTACATATATCAAGTAGGGGTTAAGAATTCTGCCTTCTATTTGGAGGGTCCGGGTTCGAATCCCAGGGCACGCACCTCTGACTTTTCGGAGTTATATGCGTTTTTAAGCATTAAAATGTCACTTGCTACAAACCGTGAAGGAAAACATCGTGAGGAAACCTGCGTGCCAGAGAGGTGTGAAGTCCGCCAATCGGCACTTAGCCAGCGTGGTAGACTATGGCCTTAACCTTCTCATTCTTAGAAGAGACCCGCGCTCAATAGTGGGCCATGATGGGTTGAGATGATGATGATGATTAGTATATGCACTGTATGATATTGAATATAATTATTGAGGTAATTACATAGACAATAAAAAACCAAATAGAATATAACATTCTTTATTGTGAGTAGAATTAAAGCACTAACATTTAATGTCCTTACACTAGGCAAAAATGCCAGATACCCGTAGCCTCAGACCAATAAACAAAAGAGTGAAGCCAGCAAAAAGTCAGCCTAGCCTTGTAATTCACACGGCTGCACTCACACCAAAACTACTTTTGCGTTCTAAATAATAAAAAATTAAAGAAGCTTTGTGTTCCAAAAAAAAGTTAAAAAAAAAGAACATTCGATTGGTTTCGATGTGTTTTCGGCTGACTTTGCCGGCTTCACTTCGATAGTTTATTGGTCTGAGCCCTTAGCTAAGAAATTCTTAATCGAAATGAGTCTGCATCGGAACTTACAAGGAATTAAAGAATCAAAACAAAACAAACTCCAAAGAATAAATTCCTATCAGAAAATTAAACTTAAAACTAAGCATTGCATACATACATGCCTTCGCTCGCCGAGAGGCCATCAGATCCGTGCCCCAGTAATAGGAAGGAAATTATAAAGCACTGCGCACATTACAACGACGCTGCAACGGACCAACTAAAACGAAAGCATTCAATTATGATTTTTATGTCTTGACAATTACGGTTGGCATATAACTCCGAACTGGCACGCAACATATAATTGAAATTCAACTGTAATTGCCAAAACAAAAAGACCATAATTAAATGCTTTTGTTTAAGTTATCATTAATAAAACTTAAAAAAACATTATAACAATATCGACGTCTTAACTTAAAAAGCCTTTACAGTTATAGGCCTGTTCAGATATCCACTAGGTACCGTTGTCAGTACATATTCAGAAATGATATTCTTAGAGGGCCATAAATGGGTTGAACCCAGTGTAATGAATTAACATCTCATTAATACGAAAAGAGTGTAGATGTATAAACGTCAGTCTATATTTAGATGCGCACGTGAAAAGACGTGTGCTCTTAGGGGTCCCCGAGACGATCAAGCGCACTTGACAAGTCTACGTGATTGAAGCGAATATTGATCGTTTACTGCGTTGACTTGACACGTACCTTCTAGCGGTCTACGGCTTGATCATAATTGACAGTGTGAGACTTGTCAAGTGCGCTTGATCGTCTCGGTGGCCCATTAGGTAGTGTAGTGGCCAGTAAATATGCTTCTAACGCAGGAATACTACACAACTACATAGAATACGTTAGAAACTACATAGAATACGTTAAGTAATAGGTTTCCGAATCGTCTTTGTATGCGATTGGAGTCTTATCGATGAAGGAACTGCTAACTCGCTATCATCAAAACATCGCCAAATTTGTATCAGCACTTCGTCGTAAAAAGTGAATTTCAACTATCAGAAATTCCACGAATCCAACTCCCAAAAAAGTAAGGAAATCACAGAAATTCCATATATCTGGATAGAAAGATTCCTTACACAGTCTTCTCAAGAAAATGCATCAATCGACCTGCACACGAAAGTTTGTCTTAAAACCTCATTAAGAAACGTGAAACAGCAAACATCATAGAATCAGGCAGCCGAAAAGTTTCAAACAAAACTTTTACATCTATGTTTGCAGTGCATAAATTGAAACGGAAAAGTTATTACAATTGTGAGGAGCAAGGTCTTCAGGAGGTGGTGTTACGAGATGTGGTGAGGAGAGGGCAGATTTGGCGTACTGGTGATGCCAGATGTGGAGTGGAGAGGTGCTATTGAAAGGAGCGGTGCTTTTGAGGAGAGGAGGAGGTGCTTTAGTGGAGAGGAGAGGAAAGAGTTCTTTCTTTTCAGGTTTTCTATTAAAATGTTGCTGGCCTGCAACCTGGCCGATACCTAAGTATTTGAAAATGGAACGACGACAGCAAAGAAAGATTTGTCGTTGTCGATACATTCATTGAATAAAACGTATCTGAAGACGTAACACGAGTCATATTTTATTTTTCCCGTTTATAAAATAGTATTACTTGAAAATTTAAAATGATACGGAATGGACAGCTATTAATTACAAGTGCTACTTTTTAAATGGAATCAAGGAGGCAAACGAGTACGCAGCACCAACCATCCGTTGCCGTCAATGACAACTGTGACTGACCTAGAACAAAACTCAAAAGTTTCGATTTAATTCGGTCGGAGATCAGTTTAGTAACGGGGTAGTCTAGTCAAGTCAAAGTCAAGAGTAGTCAAGTCAAGTGAAAGTCAAGAGTAGTCAAGTCAAAGGCAAGAGAAGTCAAGTCAAAGTCAAGAGTAGTCAAGTCAAAGTCAAGAGTAGTCAAGTCAAAGTCAAGAGTAGTCAATTCAAAGACAAGAGTAGTCAAGTCACCTTAGTCAAGGGTAGTTCTTGAGGACTGTGATGATCGTATCTAAAAAGTGTGACCATACCACACCTATCCGGAACACGATTTACTGAAAGGTAGTGGCAAAACTTTCAATTATTTGTAAACTGCTTCTATGAATAAATGACTGTAAGGAACTCCTTTTGGATAATCGCTATTTATGGATATAAGAAGGAGTAACAGGTCGTTTACTTATGAAAGGATTATTAAAAAATACAACTGCCAGAAAAGACATACATACATATGTATAAAGAGACGACTAATATTTTTCTATGGAAAATAAATGTATGTTTATAATTATTGAATAAGTTTAACTGTAAATCATTTCTGGGCACTCTTTAAATGACGAAAATTTCAACAAAGGAAATCTACTGAAAGTACAACACTCGTTGAAGCAAGGGTTGAACCTTACGCATTCACGCTGCAAACGGCAAGAAATACCATTGATTTTACAACAAAACAAAGAAACTTGGAATGGCTGCGAATCAACTGAAAACTGATCAGCTACTGACAAATGTGTAACAATCTTAAACTTTTGTAGTCATATATATTATGGTGTAGTCATATCACTACATAGTATAAAACAAAGTCGCTATTTTTGTCCGTCTGTTTGTTTGTTTGTCTGTTTGTCTGTTTGTCTGTTTGTCTGTATGCTTAAATCTTTAAAATTACGCAACGGATTTTGATGCGGTTTTTTGTAATAGGTAGAGTGATTCAAGAGGAAGGTTTTTATGTATAATACATGCATATATTCCCACGAGAACGGGATCCACGCGGGTGAAACCGCGGGCGGTCCGCTAGTATATATATATTATGGTCATATATGTTATGGTGTAATCTTAATATTTTTTGTATTGCAGACGCTTAGAAAAAACTCCAAATATGTCTTGGCGTAAACAAAACATACAAGAGTGGCTTGAATCAAAACAAATAGAATTTGCTGCCACGGAAACGAAGGCTAGCCTTATAGAAAAAGTTAATACAGTGGGTTTTCTTTATCAGAGGGCCCATTACTATTGCCAAGATGTACTTTGTATTATGAAATTCTGCTGTGTAGATACTTCGACTACGATAGTAGAAGATAGTTACATGTTCTATTCGAATTCGTTGAGAAAAGAAAACCGTATTTAACAACACTAAAACCAAGTAAATATAGAGTCCCAGTGCAGTGCGAGTGACCTCGGTAGTAAATAGACAAGAAAATCACCATATGCTGGATACTGGAAGAACGGAGAGCGCGCGAACCAAGCTCCTATACGCGGGAATAGATCGGACCAGCTGGTCTAAAAAGGCCACATTGAGCAATTCCTCTGCAAGCAATTCATTTCCTGAATTCCTAGCAGATCCTTAGCAATTCCTATTATTTTCGTAAAATGGTCACGCAGTCAAATGAATCATTTGCAATTCAATTCATATTATGATTCATATTTGGTGACTGTTGCATAAGATCCATTTTCTTGGTGCATTTTGAAATTTTGAACCATTTAGACATTTTGTATGCAGGCAGGTATATTGTTTAAGTAATAGGTATGCATTTTTTCCTCTTTGTGAGGTCGTAATAGCACTGATAACAGGAAATAATTTTTAATAGATATTTTGTTATTTTATAAAAAAATATTTTGTTTTTTATGAATATATTTTATATGTAAATATGTACATATTTATAAAGCTATTAAATTAAAAAGGCACCTAATAACCTCATCGTTTTTGGATGTCGGTTAAAAAAACTAAACTATCTCGCTGACTACAGCCCTTCAACCAACGCATTCCTAACAGCTTTGCCAGCAATTTCGCTGGGGTTTCTCCTTGCTGATGCTGCTTCGTTCCGTGTGGAATGTGTAACCTGCATAATCGCCTCATTTTGTTGTTCCTGTACCGTCAACGGCGATACATTGAGCTGCATTGGCGATGTTGTGCAGTACGACACATGCATTGGTTATCAATCCAGCCATGGTAGGGTGATAATGCAGTTTTCGGTCGACTAAAAGACACCGCCAGCGAGACTTAAGCAGTCCTATAGAACACTCCACTGTGTTCCGCACCGCACCTGACAACTGACAATGCAACTCCATGTCGTAGCGTTGAGGAGTATCATGCGCAGTGTCCACTATTAGTGTCAATAGAGTCGATCGAAGGGGATATCCAGAATCACCTAAGAACCACACTGTTTCATTTTCGGCCTCGTGAAGGTATTCGAGGTGGGATTTCAGTACATAATGGTTCCAGACAAAGGAATCGTGATTTGCCCCACCATGGCTGGCATCGATACTAATTATATTTAAGTCAGAATCACAAATTATTTGCTCGTTCAGCGAGTGATATCGTTTTCTATTGACGAATGTCTTTTCGTGTTGAGCAGGGCGAATTATTGGGTCCGGACTTGCAATATGAGTGCCGCCGATACACCCTAAAATTAATAGAAAGACAGTATGAAATAACTCTATACATAAAAATATATCTATAAATTACCCTTGTTTAATGACATTACGTTCTTCCCGAGTTTGTGGGAAACGAATGTAAGTATGTACCTACTTCTAAAATGATCATTGTTAAGTGCTTGTGTGACAGACCCCACACACTAACTTGGTGCATCTTGTTGTGAGCACTTGGTCCTATGAACCTCGGGTAAGAGCCAGAAGCGTAGAGGCACCGTAACACCTTTGAGGTCACACTAATTCCACTTCGTCGCACAGGTAAATACGGCTCTAATTCTTGGATGAGAGCCCTACAAACATTTTTATTAAGTCTGTATAATCTCACAAATTCGGCGTCCGGCATTTCAAATGCCAATTCCGCGTTTCGAAGATTAACACTTCGTCGGCGATATAATATACTTTCCATCACTCGCACATGCTCCAAAAATTTTTCGTAGAAACCTAAATCAGCCATTTTCGTCGAAAAACAAAGGAAAACTTAAAAAATGAATCGCCAGATGTTGCTTCGGACTAACTTCTTATGATTCTGCAATGTGACATTTACGCAATTCCTATTTTGTAAACCGTTTTACCAATTTCCATACATAACAGTCAAATAGCAGAATTGAAAATATGAATTGTACGTGAATCATAATATGAATTGCCGCAGAATTGACCATTTTACGATTTCAAATCAGAATCATATTAGGATCATATTGTGATTCGTGTAAAGCTTCCTTTTTAGACCCGCAGGTATTCCTTTCACCCTTTCTTTCTTAGGGTCAGCTCACACCGAGACGCGACGCGACGCAACGATACTGGAAGAGGCCAGTGATTTCGAGCTGCGCCGCGAGACGCATCTCAATGTTGCGAGGTGCATCGTAAAAGTAGGCAATCTTGCACGCCGCGCGTACCGACGATGCACGGCTGCGTAGCGATGCACCGCGCTGCGCCGCGAGGCGTCACTAGACGCAGCGCTGCATGAAGCAACGTATTCTGAATTGTCACAATGAAATGTGTATCTTTTCGTGCAGAAAATAAAGTTCTATTTTGAGCCGCTCTTTGAAAGACTGCGCGCATCGTTGCGTCGCGTCGCGTCTCGGTGTGAGCTGACCCTTATCCTACAAATACTAATGACTGTCTACGATTTATCTAAAACTGTAACACAGTTATGGCACATTTTGTGTACGGAATGTATCAATTAGAAGTGTAGGGTAGCACTAAAAGAGGATTTTTGGAAATTCCTCCTCCCCTTCTGTCCCCCCTCTCTTTCTCGAGCCGCTTCGCCTCGTGCACCTCTTCCGCCAGCTCTCTCGCGGCCCTTACTCTATTCGGCTTGCGACGGAGAAACTGTCTAAGATAAGATCAACGCGTAGCGTCGACCGACAGACAGAGCCGTAAAGGCTCGTAAAGTGGCGTGCAAAGCGTACACCGCACGCACGTTTTTTATATAACAAACGAGGAAGCGAACTCCCAACGACATATATTTGAATCGCTCGCAATGTGGCAAGCGGTATGAAAATTCCGACCACAGCGGAAAATTTTGACCACTTCCGAAAAATCCTTGAAGATCGAATAAATCCCGACCAATTCCGAAAAATCCTAGCATAATAGAAAAATCCAACCTCTTCTGAAAAATCTTGGAAGATCGAATTAATCCTACCAATTCCGAGAAATCCTTTTGGGATTGAAAACTCCGACCACTTCAGAAAAATCCTTGTAAGATCGAATAAATCCGACCAATTCCGAAAAATCCTAACAGAATAGAAAAAACCAACCACTTCCGAAAAATCTTGGAACATCGAATAAATCCAACCACTTCAGAAAAATCTTTCTAGGATTGAAAACTCCGACCATTTCCGAAAAATCCTTGTCAGATCGAATAAATCCGACATATTCCGAAAAATCCTACTCGGATTAACGAACCCCACCACTTCCAAAAAAATCTTTTAATCCTAGTAGGATTAAAATATCCGGCCACTACCGGAAAATCCGACTACCGTCAAAATATCCGCGACGATCGAAAACTTCGACCTCTTCCAAAGAATCCTAATAAGGATTTAAAAATCCGATCATCTACAAAAATTTCTTGAATGATCGAATAAATCCGACCACTTCTGAAAATCCCATAACTACTGAAAAAACCGATCATTTATGAAAAATTCTACTAAGATCGAAAAAAGTACCTAATTCCGAAAAATCTAAGTACGATCGAAAACACCTCATAGGACAGAGAAATTGTACCCCGATTAAAAAACCCTCGTTTGATCGATATTAGGTATCGACCAATAAGGTACCTGTGGCAAATAAGGTAAGACGAGCCGTGGCGCGCGTGCGATATTAGGGTGAAACTCTTAGCCCTAGTTTATAAAACAAAGAAATCTAACTTAGCATAATGAGGAGTAACGATTTGAGCTTCATCACGAACACTAGTTTTATCTGGACGATTTTTTTTTATAGCCTGAAGGGCTGACGCAAAAGCAGACGAGCCACCCGATGGTAAGTGGTCATCGTCGCCTATAGACAAGTTACAATGGGATCAAGTCAAACCAAGCAGGAAAACACTGTAGTGCAGAATGCTGCAGCTGCATTATTAGTTACTCACGCATGCCATACGCTGAGGAACCACTTGAAAAGTGGAAATACATTAAGGCGTTTAAGCAATTCAATTATGAATGACGCTCAAGAATACGATCTTGTCAACAGAATAAAAATTTATAAATAAAATTGGATGCCACCTACTCCTAAGCTTATATTATTCGTAGACAAGCATTCATCTTTTGCGAAAAATATGAGCTAAAACATAACTTAAACAAAGACGATTGCTGGCAAAGATTTTCTTATGATGTTTTTGAAGGCATCCAGAAAGTTACAAGTGTTGTGATAAAATAATATGTGGCTTAATTACCACCTTGGGCTTAGAAAGGCCCATTGTCACTATTTTTTAAGATTATGTGCAAAAAATGGATTTTATTAGGTGGAAATTGCCGAAAACTATGTTCCGTTAGTATTTAATAAGAAAGGAGGATATAATTTTTAGGTCATAATTTACCTTTTTGGTTTATTAAGGCCTGTCGCCGCGTGTCGTGACGCCGCTGCGTCGTTTTGTGTATCTGTGCGTCTATAGTGTGTTAGTCTATGTTTTAATTAATCTGTATGAATATCATAGAGGGCGCCCTATGCGCCCTTCCTTCGTTTTCCATTGTAAAAATGATCCATCCGCTTCCCATTTGACCGCCGCCATGTAAATGTACCTAATGTTCGCAAAATTAAACCATTGAAGAAGTACCAGCGCAGTTTAATTCAAATTCAGTAATATTTTCATTGTTCTCATCGAGAACAAAGTGGCGACCGTGACAGGACCTGCAATATAACGCGGATTCCGAAGATTCGATTCGATTCAAGAACACAAGAGGACAATCGACGTGTGCGCCGCGTGCAACGCCTAGGTTGCAGAACAAAGAAAACTGCAATTGGTTGCGCGTCTACATCGTGCATCGTTCTACTGGATAGAAGAACTACTCCAAAGCGTCGTGGTGACGCGCCTACATCGGTCTCACGCCTATTTCGCTGCCAGCATCACCGCTCCACGGTCTCGCAAACGCCTACCTCGAGCGCCTACAGCCGGCCTGCCTAACCGAGTGAGCCCATTCCAATATCTACTATCCAAATCCTAGTTCCTCTTCGATCTGTGCACAATTAGCGGTTCCAGTTACCTACTCAAATTTTTCATATTTGCCTATTCAACCTATTTAACTCTAGTGATCTCATTTACCTAACTAAAATAACAAGTACCAAGCTCAATATTATCATTAAAAATATTCAAAGTTTAAATTCCCCGTTTCATCACGTATCTGCACGTCCGTTTCTTCCAAGCACTAAGCTTGCCACGCAAACAAAGCCCAAGTTTCAATAAATATATCTACGCATTGCTTACGCGAACACAATTATCATTTTCAGTATTTGCTGCAACGGCTGCCTTTCGCTTCGAGCATTGCATGCATCGCCCGCTACGTCACCTCCAAGTCGACGGGGCGCGATAGCGAACCGGTTCCTGGCGTCACACCTGCAAAGCGAGGAGCGTATCGTATGCCAATAATTATCTTTTCATCTTAATTTTCTTTGTTGTGCTTAGTCTATCTCGATAATTTGTCATTAAGTATGTCTGTAGAAGTATCAAAACCCGAAGATAGTTTAAAGATTCTTAACATTAAACGTAGTTCTATTAAAGGACGTGTAACTAAATTTAAAAACTATTTAGATACTGTAACCTCATTAGATAAAACTTCTGCCGTTGACTTAAACAAAATTGAATTAAAATTATCGAGATTGCAAGCATTATTTGTTGAGTTCGATGAGTTGCAAAGCCAAATAGAAACTTTAAATCACTCTAATCAAGCCAAAGAACTAACTATCCGTGATGGAATTGAACATGAATTTGACACATGTATTTCAACGGCTCAATGTTTTTTACAATCAAACTGTCCTTCTAAAGAGAATCAGAACACCTCTTGTGATGCCTCTAGCCATTGTCAGCATGATGTTCTTGGTTTTAGATTCCGGTTATTAAAATTAATAATTTTGATGGAGCATATTTTAAGTGGCTGGAGTTTAAAGAAACTTATACATCATTAATTCACAACAATGATAAAATTAAAAATATCCATAAATTTCACTACTTACATTCTTATTTAGAAGGTGAGGCTGCCCGTGTTATTTGTAATTTAGAAGTCACTGATATTAACTACCACGAGGCCTGGCAGCTACTTTGTCAACGTTATGACAATAAACGGCAATTAATCAATAATCATTTAAAGGCTTTATTTAATATAGAATTAGTACGGGAATCAGATAAATCACTCCGTTTCATTGTTGATCATTTGACTAAAAATTTAAGAGCTCTTCACACCTTAGGGTTGCCTACTGACAAATGGGATGTCATAATTATTTACATGGTCACGGCGAGGTCAGACAATGGTACTTGCTTTAAATGGGAGGAATATCGTAATACATTACCTGAAATACCTACATTAGACAATTTCTTTGATTTTCTTAAGAACCGCGCTGATGTACTTGAGACTGTATACAAACAAAGACATGACAAGGCTAAAAACCAGCATCATCTTCCTCCCGCTAAACCTCAAAGTAAGTCATTTGCTATCACTACCAAACAGTCCACTACTTCATCCTTTAATAAGTTTTCTGAATGCCTAGTATGCAAAGGCACTCACCGCATTTATGAATGCCCTACGTTTAAAACTAGTACAACTGAAGATAGGATATCTTTAGTTTCTAAATTAAATTTATGTGAAAATTGTTTGAGAGTAGGTCACAAGGTACAGACTTGTAGGCTTCCTGGCTCCTGCCGTTTATGCAGACAGAAACACAACACTTTGTTACATTTGGAGGATAATTCTAACTTACCTAGTTCCAAGCTAACTCCTTCTCATAACTTAACCACCTTAACTAACTCTGATGTCCTCCTGTGTACTGCTAAAGTGCAATTAATAAATCCTAAGTCTGGACAAAAAGTGTACAGGTTAGAGCCTTACTAGACAGCGGCAGCCAATCTTCCTTTATCACTGAAAAGGTCCAATTAAGTTTAAACCTGCCTTTGGAAACTGCAAATGTCTGTGTTATGGGTCTATCAGATACCTCTCTCACTAATACTCCAAGCCGTTGTGCCCTACATCTACAGTCACTTAATGATAGTGCTTTCAATGTTCAAATGTATTGCCTAGTTGTGCTAACAATTGCTTCCAAGTTGCCTAAAGTTACACTAGATATCAGACAATATGATTTGTCTCAATTTAAACTAGCAGACCCCAGCTTTTATAAACCATCCTCTATTGATATGCTCATCGGTGCTGATCTATTTTGGGATGTGATAGGTTCCACTCAGCATTCACTAGGAGCAAATAATCCTATTTTGCGTAGTTCTAAATTAGGATGGCTTATCGCAGGTCCGCTGCCTATATTACCTACTAAGAAAAAACAAAATAACCATAACAAGGTCACACATTGTAACTTTTTATATAGTGAACCTGATCTACCTACAATTAATGACCAAATTAAAAAATTTTGGGAACTAGAAAATATCCCACAAACATCTCAACCTTATACCAAAGAAGAAAAACTATGTGAACAACATTATTTATCTAATACTTACCGGCTAGAAAACGGTAGATTCTGTGTAGGACTTCCTCTTCGTGAAGATAGGGACTGCTTAGGCGATTCCTACACGCTAGCTAAAAAGAGATTCCTAAGCTTAGAAGCTCGTTTCCGAAAACAACCTGAACTAAAGGTTGTATATACCGATTTTATAAAGGAATACGCTGATCTCGGGCACCTCAGTGTATCATCCAATCTAAAGCCAGCTGCCTCCTACTTCCTTGCCCATCACCCTGTAATAAAAACTAAAAGCGAATCGACTAAACTTCGCGTCGTATTCGACGCTTCGGCTCGCACAACTTCTGGTTTCTCTGTTAATGACTTACAGATGGTAGGTCCCGTCATACAAGATTCACTTTTCAATATACTATTACGTTTCCGCCAATATAAATATATAATTTCAGGAGACATTGAAAAAATGTTTCGACAAGTTCTATTAAGAGAACCTGATCGAGACCTCCAGCTCATCCTGTGGCGTGATAACGAAGATGAACCTCTTCGCACGCTAAGACTAAATACCGTTACTTATGGTTTTTCCAGCGCTAGTTTCCTTACCGCCAGGTGCATTTGGCAACTGGGCGAAGAATGTATCGACCCCACTATAAAAGCTATAATTCAAAATTACTTCTACTGTGATGATTTGTTAACTGGGGCCAACACTGAAGAACAGTTGCGATACATTCAACGTCAGGTGTCAAGTGAGCTTTCTTTAGGGATGTTTTCATCTTAGAAAATATAGAACTAACCTATCAAACTTATTCCCTGACAGTTTAATGCCAGAGGAAGGAAATCTCATCTTTAGTAACGCTTCTAGCACATTAGGCATAGGATGGTCTCCTGTTACTGACAAGTTAGAATTTGAAGTAGAGTATACACCTAATATGACTCTGACCAAACGATCAATACTGTCATCCACTTTTAAAATTTTTGACCCTCTAGGTCTACTTTCTTTATGCACAATAAAGCCTAAAATAATGATACAAACATTGTGGTCGTTAAAATTATAGTCGGCACAATCATAAGATTCCGATATGAAGGCTGTCATCACAGTGACAATAGTGAAGTACAACAAAAATCGATGCATTAAATAAACCGATTTATAAATTTAACCGATTATAAGTAATAAGACTTTCTAATCGTTTCGTTAATTAAGTTCGGAACGATAATTTATAAACCGACCTCTGATTGTTTTCTTAAAATCAGGTAAAAACAGATGTAGCGTTGAGATTAACACCGAAAGGGATAATAAGACAATTTGACTAGTAAGTTAAGGTGAGGAAATTATATTAGTTATTAAAATGGAAATTTCATTAATCTAGTGAAAACGAAGAAACTATTAAACGGTTAATAATTATCCAATTTGAGTGGAAAAGGCTTAAAAACGTATATATCGGGAATTTATAATAGCTACGAAAAATCGCAATGCTTTAGAAATATTAAGGAATCTATAACTATTTGTATTTTGAGTGTGACATGGTAGCACATACTTTCGATTATAGTAATGTATCGATTATGGTCGATTCATAAATTGTTTCAAGAGGTCACATAACTATAAATCCAGCCTCCTTATAAAACATTGTAGTGACGTCTTAAATATTTGTTCAATTTTACACAATTTATGAAGTAAACTGATTAAAATAAAATAAAATTATTTAAACAATTTATAAATAACACAAATAAAAAACAAGCAGGGATGGTTTACATATTATTTCGCCAGAATTTCTAGTATTTACATAAGTAAGTACGTATAAGTAAGTAAGTACCTATCTAAATACTCGTAGTAAGTAAACAATATTACTCCAATTCGTTTAACCCGCTAGTTACTTGCGTTTAATATTACGGACTAATGCCTAATTAACATATTTAACAAACTGTGGGCAATTTTATAACATCATGCTACGAGCAATAGAAGCGATGTACCAATAAAATATGTTGCAAAAAAGGGAAGAAGTGTTTATTATCTGTAAACATAAAAACAATTTTCCAAAGCGAAGAGGAGGTGGATTCACAAGTACATTATGTACCTACTTATAAAGCTGCATTGATAATAAATATAAACTGTGTACTGTATATGCACAGTAAATAGTGCATTGCATAATTTAACCAAAGTGACCTATCATTCACTACGAAATATCTTCACTTCATAGTATCATTACCAGCGGTTCAAATTAAAAAAAAAAATCCGTAATAAGTAAATTGAAGACGTCCATACAAGGTTAGTTTGTGTTCATACATGACAGACGTCATATCGGAATCTTATGATTGTGCCGACTATAGATTGGGATGAACCGGTCCCTGATAATATCCGAAAAAGTTGGTTAAAATTTGCACAAAATTTACATACTCTATCCTTTTTAACACTACCAAGATTAGCTTTAATAAATAACCCTATAAATATAGAAATGCATTGTTTCTGTGATGCGTCGCAGCAAGCATATGGTGCTTGCATCTATTTAAGGTCCATTGACACACAAGGAAATGTACAAATCTCTCTATTATGTTCTAAGGCCCGTGTCTGCCCTATCCGACCTACCACCACTATCCCAAGATTAGAGCTATGCAGTGCTTTGCTCTCCGCCCAATTAAGCTCAGCTGCCACTAAAGCTCTTCGCCTTCAACTCACGCGTCAAGTGTATTGGACAGATTCCAAGGTGGTATTGGGTTGGCTCAAATCGGGAGGCAAGGCAAAAACATTTGTCGCTAATAGAGTCACCGCTATAAATGAGTTCTCTGATCCTGTGAACTGGCGCTATGTACCAAATAAAGAGAACCCCGCTGATCTATGTTCTCGTGGTATTGATCCCCAGCACGTCGGCAATGCCAGTTTTTAGTGGTATGGACCTACTTTCCTACAACAACCTGAAAGTGCCTGGCCAACATCATGTCACGAAGTTAAAGATCTCCCTGAAATGAAAGCTTTTTCAACCATAGTTGTAGAGCCCACTGAATTTATAGATTTCAAGATGTTTTCTAAATTATCAAAAATACAAAGAGTCTTTGCTAGAGTCCTCAGATTTGTACATAACTCTAGACACCCACATAATAAATTTATAGGTACATTAAATGTCATTGAACTCAAAAATTCCTTGAACTTTCTTGTTAACCTTTTAACCGCTAGACTTAATATCAGTTGTCGTGCCCCCAGCGCTATGCACAGTAAAACGAAAAATAAATACCTACAACAAATAGTGATGTTCAATTACATATCGATATGAACTGTATGCCCCCTTCAGACGCGGCAGGGGACTTAGTTTTATAATATGTTATGATTAGCAGATATTTTGGAAACACAATGAAACAAAAAGTGTTTAAAGATCTTAAAAGATTTATTGATTTCCACACATTAAAATTGGTAATAAAAAAATTCGAATAACGAAATATTCTTTCTTTCTATCTCTTTATTCTTTAATGCAGTCTAACGATATAATGACTACAGAATTTCCAACAGCTTAGTAAAATCACATATGAATTTTTTTAAATAAAATAATTTTTTTAATAAAATAAAAAATAAAATAAACTCTTCGTCCGATACAAATTCTTCATCTTAATCACCTTCCAGTATACGTATTAATTCGTCAGCAGTAGTCATGTTTAATTATATTTATCGACAACACGAACATAATAATAACACGCATAAGCACAACAATAATGGAAAATTCCACAAGGCGGCACTCGTTTATGACGTCAGAAGCGGTCGTCTTTCTCCGACCGTCGCGCGGGGTGTACTAACAACATTCACTTCTAAACATGCAGACTAGGGATGGGAATTGTCAATTCAGTCACTGATATTTTTAAGCTTTATTTATTATAAATAAAATAAAATAAACA
Source organism: Hesperia comma (assembly GCA_905404135.1). Classification (NCBI taxonomy): domain Eukaryota; kingdom Metazoa; phylum Arthropoda; class Insecta; order Lepidoptera; family Hesperiidae; genus Hesperia; species Hesperia comma. The sequence continues at coordinate 2,622,800 of FR990039.1, forward strand.
CAAATAAACATATTTATTTTTGCAGTAACAATTGCTTTATTTATTTTATAATAAATTAGTAAGTATAAACTGAAATAGTTTAATTTATGTGGATTTATCTATCAGTAAATCATCGCGTATGTCCCCTCCTTATCGTCGGATTTTTCCGACAGTGGCGTTAGACATCAATACACTTTTCGAAAAATACTAACAGTAATTTGTTTAACTTTAGACATTATTTTTAAGGTCTTCTAGTTGATAAACTAAAGTGTAAGCAATTGTATATAATTACTTCAACATATATTTACTAAAATATGAACATTATTTTAATATAATACAGCGCTGTCAAACAAAAAGGCAGATTAACCGAGTAGTGGTATTCGGTCGTAAATATCCGACCTTGGCGACAGGAGCCCGAAAATATTTGTCGGATTAATCCGACCTTCGCGGTTAAAGGGTTAAATTAGCCCAACGACAATCCTTTCCTACAGAAGTTGACTTACTTCTAAACAAAAAATCATTACCATGTAGATCCAATTTAACTTCTCTTAACCCTTTTATTGATGAACAGGGACTAATGCGTGTTGGTGGTAGAATTGATAAATCAAATTATTCTTATGATAAAAGACATCCAATTTTATTAAAAGGTAGCCATCATTTTACAAAACTATTGTTTGAACAGGAACATCAAAAACTTTTACACGCTGGCCCACAACAATTACTTGCAAGTATTCGTGATCAGTACTGGCCCATAGGGGGTCGCAGTTTAGCTCGAAACGTATCCCACAATTGTTTTACTTGTCGAAGATTCAGAGGCCAGGGCATGGTTAACATCATGAGCGACCTGCCCCCAGAGCGAGTAGAACCAGGGTTCCCATTTAGTATTGTTGCTACTGACTTCGCCGGTCCATTTCTAATAATCGATCGCAAGGGTCGCGGTTGTAAAATAACAAAATGCTATCTTTGCATCTTTGTTTGCTTTAAATATAGATGTATTCATTTGGAACCTGTTAGTGAATTAAGTAAAGATGCATTCATTTTAACACTCAAAAGATTTATTGCCCGTAGAGGGATACCTAAAGTCATTTATTGTGATAACGGACGAAATTTTGTGGCTGCAGCCAAAGAATTAAAAGATTTTTTTACCAAACACGCAGACTCTATTTGTGATTTTGCAGCTCAGAGAGAGATAGAGTTCAAATTCTCACCTGCATACGCTCCTCACTTTAATGGTTTAGCCGAGGCCGGTGTTAAATCAGCCAAATTTCATATCCGCCGAATATTAGGGCAGTCCCATCTAACTTTTGAGGAACTGGCCTCACTATTTGCACAGGTCGAAGCTATCCTAAATAGCCGACCCCTCTGTCCCCTTAGCCCATCTCCAAACGATTTCCAAAGCCTCACCCCGGGCCACTTTCTTATTGGCAGGCCGCTGACGTCGCTGCCGTCTCCAACCTATGAAGATGCTGACACTCCACGCCTCGGCCGATACCAACGTCTGGAGCAACTTCGCCAACATTTCTGGAGGCGGTGGTCTGCTGAATACGTCGCCGAGCTACAACAACGGTCAAAGTGGCGGATGAAAAGCAGAGATTTGCAGCTCGGTGACCTTGTCCTCGTCAAGGAAGAATCCCCGCCTCTATGCTGGCGCTTGGGCAGAGTCTCGAAGCTATTTCCGGGCGCAGATGGAGTACCGAGAGTGGCCGACGTCGCTACAGCCCAAGGAATCCTACGACGAGCCCTCAATCGCCTGTGCCTGCTGCCTACTGAGAAGTCTTGAAAGCTTCGGAGAGCTTTCAAGGGCCGGGAGGATGTCGCCGCGTGTCGTGACGCCGCTGCGTCGTTTTATGTGTATCTGTGCGTCTATAGTGTGTTAGTCTATGTTTTAATTAATCTGTGGTATGAATATCATAGAGGGCGCCCTATGCGCCCTTCCTTCGTTTTCCATTGTAAAAATGACATACTTCCCATTTGACCGCCGCCATGTAAATGTACCTAATGTTCGCAAAATTAAAACCATTGAAGAAGTACCAGCGCAGTTTAATTCAAATTCAGTAATATTTTCATTGTTCGCAACGAGAACAAATATTTTTAACTATCAAAAAAGTTTCTATCAGTGTGTTTGATTTTTTTATCAACCCGATGAATGTCGATTTAGATTCGGATCTTAGACTATACCGATAAGCGCCGGTAACCAGCGTTCTACATGAATGCGCCCGTATTGCGGACGGACGCCGAGTCGTGCTCAGCTGATCTGTTGCGAGTATTGTAATGGGGTCATTAAATTTTTTACGGCAGCGTTAACGAAGATTTTAAATTTTGTCCGTTTCAATGTTTGCAACACTATTTATTATTTTGTTTTGTTCAACTTTGCACTTATTTTGAACTTTTAAACACACTTTATTGTTCATATTACTTTGTAACACTCGTTTTAAACGCGCTTTTCGATTTTTTTTTTGTCAAGAGGAACACAGAATAGCTCCGTTCGGCTCGCGGTTCGCTCGCCACTCCAATAGCTATTTAATACTAGCTTCCGCCCGAAGACTTCGCCCGCGTGGAATTCGTTTAAACTTCACCCCCCTATTTCATCCCCTTCGGGGTGGAATTTCCAAATATCCTCTCTTAGTGCTCCCCTACACTCTCCAAGGAACATGCATGCCAAATTTCAACTTCCGCCCAGTAGTTTTGGCTGTGCGTTGCCTGTCAGTCGATCACCGGCAACGCAAGAGTTTTATATAGTTGCGGTAACGCAAGTTATAATATAGAGATTATAGTGTTGGAACTGTGACTTCGCTTAAATGCCCCAATCGACTGTTACTGCGGTTGTGTGGTGTGTGATTGCGTGGTTAACCAAGATGTTTGCCCACAGCTGGGCAACAACCTGATGGCGAGTCTGGTGTTGAAGACAGCGACAGGCTTCACGGTGTCTTTAGTCAACGTCGAGACGGGCGCCGCGCTCGGTGAGGGCGAAGTCTCCCGCTGGCTGCCCGAGGTCGAGTGGCCGGTCGTCGCTGCTGCCGGTGAGAGAAAAACTACTTTGTTACTAGTGGACACGGTTCAATTTGGCTTGTAAGCAATGTTTACTTATACGGCATTTTAAATTGTATCCGTTACTCCGTAATATAACTTATTACAGGGGCGGAAGAAGTATTTCTATGGAATGCTATTAAATCACTACACTAAAACTATACTATTGAATCTGTGGGTTGTGTATTTAAGTTGTTTTGTTAAAGGAAGATCTTTAATCTGGCGCATGGCGAGACGACATACCGGGGTGCGGCAGAGCCTAAACTGTCGTTGTCGGGGCTTTAGTATATATAGGAGCAGCGTACAAAACTCCGTTAGCGCGATTCAGCCGTATGACGTCATATGAGCGATAGAGCATAGACGTATGAGCCGACCGGACGTGGCTCACAACTCGCGCGTGTTGCTGGTGGAGGCGAGCGCGCTAGACCGCGTGTTGGTGCCGTCTACTTATCATTGACAACTTGTGTATATACGAGCGGTGTACAAAACATCGTTAGCGCCATTCAGCCGTATGACGTCACTATACCGTGTTCCAACGCCGGTGATACCGGAAGTGAGTCGACCGGACGTGGCGCACAACTCGCGCGTATTGCTGGTGGAAGCGAGCGCGCTAGACCGCGTGTTGGTGCCGTCTACTTATCATTGACAACTTGTGTATATACGAGCGGTGTACAAAACTCCGTTAGCGCGATTCAGCCGTAGGTATGACGTCACGGTGTAATGTTCCAGCGCCGGAGATACCGGAAGTAAGTCGACCGGACGTGGCGCACAATTCGCGGGTATTGCTGGTGCAGGTGAGCGCGCTAGACCGCGTGTTGGTGCGACCGGCGGATAAGGAATCTATGAGGAAGTTTGGTGCGATACTGTGGGATGTGTTGAAGGCTGGGGATGATTGTGAGTATAATAAATAATAATATTTATGATGTCTTATGGTAGTGCTGTATCTGCGTTATAGAATTATAGCAGTCGAAACACCCAGTCAAAAGTTATGGGGAAAACCTTCTCTTTCTTTATGGCCGCTAAAGAAGATGGACGTTCTCAATTCTATTGTATTTTTTTCGATTTGCGTTAACTCGGTCTCTGTTGTTACTGATTTGATAATTCTTTTTATATTCGGAAGCTGGTGCTATACATATAGTTTTTAAAGTTATCGCTACTTATCGATTTTGTTTAAAAACTATTTGTGTTCCAGCTGAGCCGCTGAAAGAGCCCCCAACCGAAGGACAAACGGTGATAGGATTCTACGCAGATGAAATTCACCATCGAGCGCTGTGTCGACGCACTAACGTCAAGCAGAACAAATATCTACTGGAGTATGTTGAGTTTGGTGAGTTGATTAATGACTATGCTGATGATTATTGGATCATAGGTGTGACGTCTACAGTGATGTTTCCGGTAATCATGACGTGCATGTCATGTCAGATGTCAGTGTCATGGCGCTAGTGGGTGCCACGTGCTAACTCGGTTCTGACGGCAGTTCGTACTGAGACCGCGAGGCAGTAGGTTGTCACACGTCTCTGACGGAAACCGACTAAGTGTGATATCGAAGACACCACAATAGGTTTCTTATTTACTTGAGAAGGCCCAGCAGTATCAGGTCTTTAACAAAATGATTTAAGGCATTTGGCATTTGGCGTATTAGCACCATCTAGATGTAGTGCAGTGAATTATTATAATAGTCCGTTTGATGGAGGAAAGCTGCTGGAATTAATTAATTTATATTATGACTAGTAAATCCGCCCTCGCTTCGCTTCGGGAAAACAGTCCCTTCAAAAATCTCTATAAATTTTAACAAATTATGTTATTCCGATGTCTAAGCTATATTACTGCAAAGTTTCATGAAAATCCGTTCAGTAGTTTTTGCGTGAAAGAGCAACAAACACACACACACACACACACATACATCCTTACAAACTTTCGCATTTATAATTTACTAGAGAACCGCCCGCGCTTCGCTTCGGGACCCGTAGGTAACAGCCGCGTAGGTCTCGCTCCCTTAGGAATTTAGGCTAAAAAGTAGCCTACTACTCGCTCTCTTCACTCCACCCTGTCTGAGGTGTGTGGAGCCCTCGGGACAGTTAGTTCCCCTTTGGGGGTGTCTCTCGCGGCCCGTTAAAACGGGCCGGTCCTTGGGTTGGGCCCTAAGGCCCTTGGTTGTCCATCTGTGGTTAACCAATAGGTCAAGTCCGGTGAGTGGTGGCCTTTTTACAGGCCACAGAGTCTTAAACGGAATGGGGTTCATCTTCGCGCCGCCCAGGCGATCGAGGCCCTACCGGGTGAATCCCGCTGGTGGGAAGCCCAGCAGGAGCCGATCAGCGCCGGGCGACGACTTACGAAGCCCCAGTATCAGTCAGTGCTAGCCCCGTCCCGCGCAACCAGCAAGTCGCGCGGGAAGGCCCAGCGGTCCGGTGGACGGGTGTGGAGCGGCACCAGGTCCTGCAGATGCGGGAACCGCGACGCGTCGACACGCCCGAACATGTTGCGTGCCAATCTCTCGATGAAGTCGTCCAGGCTCTCGACTCAAAGATCCCTCTGGATGACGGCGTTCCTGACGTACCTCGGCGCACCAGTCAGCCGGCGGAGCGCAATCGCCTGAACCGCACGCATCCTCTTGCGCTGCGGTTCGCTGACGAGCGCGTACCACGCCGGTGCCGCGTACGTGAGGCGGGTAGGTCTTGTAGACCCCGAGCTTCAGTCCGAGAGGGAGGCTCGAGGAGAGCACTGGTTTCTGCCATCGCGCTTCTGGAATTCGCGACGGCTTTCGTAACCTGTGGCTTCATCGAAAGTCTTCCGTCGATTTTGCCCCCAGGTATTTGGCCTGTGGGGCCCATTGGATATCTTGTCCGTGAAGCTCCAGAGTAGGGTCCCGCCTGTTGAGGTATCCTCCTATGTTCACGGCCTGCGTCTTCCCGACATTCACCGACAGTCTCCACGCGGCGAGCCATTCGGGGAGGGCATCAAGCGCACGCTGCATCTTGACGATGGCGTGGGTTCTATTCAGCGACGTGGTGATGTACGCCACGTCATCGGCATACAGGGCAAGCGACGCCCCCCTGCCGCCGGGATCTCGTCGGTGTAGCAGGCGTAGCAGACCGGGGACAGGCAACTCCCTTGCGGGACGCCGGCTGCGATCGGACGCTCGGTGGATTCGGCGTCTTCAACCACTACTCTGAAGCTTCTATTTTCGAGGAAACTGGAGATCACCTTAACGGCACTCCGGGGCGCCGACGACTGCGAGATCTTGTAGAGAAAGCCGTCGTGCCAAACACGGTCGAACGCCTTTTCCCTGTCGAGGAATACTGCACACACGCGTTCTCTCTTATTCAGAGCCGCGGTAACGGTGTGCAACATCCTCGACAGTGTAGCCCTCCGTGCTGTTCAGGGGCATCAAAAAGTAGCCTTCCACTTCTGTTGGCAGCTAGGCTATTCCACCCCTGATGCTTGCAGTTCCAGTCGCCCGCGCCCACCACCGGTGTCGGACTTGCGGACATCAGCCAACAGGATAGTGCCAGCGGGCGGGCGGTACACTGAATACAGCCGGAGCGGGGAGTTCTCGAGGCAGAGCTAAAGTAGCCTATTACATTTGCCTATGACTTAAGTAAATTACATGTAGTATTTGATAGCGTAATTCAGAACTTGCAAATGAATTTTATTAACGCCATCTATTAACAACTCCGAAAATAAATATCTAGCAACTAACAAAACTGTTGCAATACTTGCAATGATGTATCAAAATAATATAATAATATAATCTGTGGTAATGAGATGAACCTATATTGTGTTGTTTGTCTGTGTAAGAATTTGAAAATAAATTCAGTTCGTTTGCGGTATTCACTTGTTTCATTATAGGTTATGGGCCCAGATGGGCTTTTTTCCGAAATTATCAGTTATTTTTAAATAAAATAGATAATTTGTGAGAGTATTATCGCGGAAACATGACGAATTATATTGCCAGTGTTCCTAAATTAAAATGAAGAGAGAACTATGATGAGTGGAGCTTCGCGGCTGTAAATCTGTTGGTGCTCGAAGGTATGGACAAATACATTGAACCGACACCAGATTTTGAAGTTAAGCCAGATGAAGATGCAAAAACGAAGGCAAAGTTAATGTGAATAATGGACCCATCATTGTACGTGCTCATAAAGAACAGCAAAAGCTCAGCGGAATTATGGTCTACTTTGAAAACCATGTTTGATGATTGCGGTTTCAAGAAAAATAACCCTGCTGCGACGTTTGGTATCCATACGACTAGATTCTGTGGTGTGATTCTATGGCGTGATATGTGACACAAATGGTCGAGACAGCACGGCGGTTATATGGCACGAGATACAATATTATGGACGAATGGGTTGGCTCATTATTATTAGCTGATTTGTCAGATCGTTTTACACTCATGGTCATGGCAATAGAACAATCGGGGATTTCGATAACTGCAGATGTCATAAAGTCTAAATTACTTGACATGGAAGTGACGGGTGAAAATGATAGCACTGGAACCGGAGCTGCATTTGCCACGCGAAATTTTAAACCGGTGTCAATAAACCAAAGAAGTTTGGCGGACCGTCAATGTCAAACAAGAAGACAGAGGCAGCAGTTACAGACTGACAGATTCTTCGACGAAAACAATATGAATAACGTGATGTGAATGTGAAGAAGTTGGTCATTATCGAAATCAGTGTCCGTTGTTGAAGAAAAATAATAGTAAATGCGTATTTGATGTCGTTTTTCCTCACTGGAAAGTATAACAAAACAGATTGGTACGTGGATTCTGGTGCAAGTGCACATAATGACGGCGAACGAGTCATGGATTAGAAATAAAAGTTGTATACCTTGTTTACATGAAATTTTATATATTTTATATTGTTTATTGATGATTTTAGTAGAATGACGTTTATATATTTTCTTCGAAAGAAAAATGAAGCATTCACTACTTTCAAGATTTTTAAAACAATGGGGGAAAACAAATTTAAACAAAAAGTCTACGGAGCACATATTAGTTGGCTACGGTGAAGATGTTAAGGTACGGTACGTACGGTAAAGTACGGTACGGTTACGGTTAAGATGTTATGGTAAGGGCTTCAGATTGTACAATTCTGTCAAAAAGACTCTTGTTACCAGCAGATATGTTATCTTTATGGAAGAAGAATTAGATACCGAAGAGTCGGCTATCTGTTTTCCTAAAGAAGAAACACCTGCAGTTGGGATACAGAAAGAGGTAAATGCAGATTTCAGTGGAGGAAACATCGCAGAATGTTTCAGACTCCGAAGATTGTATTATTATTGTATTTTACTTTAATTGTCTTTCCAATTCTTCTGTGTATGAAGATGGGACTGAAGCATTGATTGAAAGTACAGATGATTTTGTACAAGAAACCCAGATGACATCTGTCCCAGAGCAGGAACCAGAATTACCTAGCAAGTGTCACAGAAAACAACCTGATAGGTATGGTTACATGTGTCTTTCCAGTACTGTTCCAGCATCAGAGAAAATTGTGTTCTCAGAGGCTCTCGCAGGGCCTGAGAGTGAGCAGTGGAAGAGTGCCATGAACGACGAGCTTCAGTCTATTGAGTACAACGATGCCTGGGAGCTCGTTGACAACCTAGGTGACGTGACCATTGTGAAATGCAGGTGGGTTCTAAATAAAAAGTATTATGTAGACAACAATGTGCGTTTCTGGGCAAGACTAGTGGCTAGAGGTTTTTCGTATAAACCTGGTTGTTTGTTGTTTCCATTTATAAGTTATTACCTGAAGGTTTTGTGAACAAAAGTGGGGGAAAGGTTTTGAAATTAAAGAAAGCAATATATGGATTGAAACAGTCTGCTCTTGCGTGGTATGACAGAGTTAAAGATGTGCTTTGTAAATTGGATTTCAAAAATAGTCAGTATGAGCTTTGTTTGTTCACAAAAATGAAGGGTGAAATAAAAATGTAATAACCCTAGATCAATCCCTAGGTTCAATATGTCAAATTGTAAAACATATAAAACCCCAATTGAATGTAAGTTAAATGTTGATAAAGCTGATAAATGTGTATCTGATCTTCCTTATCAAAAGTTAATTGGATCATTGATGTATTTGGCAGTATTAACTAGACCAGACGTTTCCTATTCTGTTAGTTATCTGAGCCAATTTAATAATTGTTATAATCATACACATTGGCATTATGCTAAACGCATTTTAAAATATTTGCTACATACGAAAACTTATTGTTTAAGATTTTGTGATGATGATAGCAAGTTACAGGGTTTTGTGGATAGTGTTTGGGCTAGTGACGCTTTAGACAGGAAGTCTTATACAGGCTTTTGCTTCACAATGTCTGGGTCTGTCATTTCTTGGCAAAGCAGGAAGCAAAAGACTGTATGCCTTTCAAGTACAGAGGCAGAATATACTGCTTTGTCTGAGGCAGCTCGAGAAGCAGTTTATCTCAGAAATCTTCTTCATGAAACAATAGGCAGTTTTAATGTGATTGAGGTCTATTGTGACAATCAAAGTGCATTAAAATTGTCAGTAGGCAATCAAAGTCATAATAGATCGAAACATATTGATGTGAAATGTCACTATGTGAGAGATGTTGTTAAGAATAAGTATATAAAGATTTTTATAATGAAACAAGTGAATACCGCAAACGAACTGAATTTATTTTCAAATTCTTTCACAGACAAACAACACAATATAGGTTCATCTCACTAACACAGATTATATTATTATATTATTTTGATACATCATTCCAACACCCCCACTTATCAAAATAATCAAACCCCCATTTAACAATATAATCAATCAACAAAACAAAATTATTTAGGTACTATTCCTAACTTACGCAGAAACTTATAATGTTTAACAGGAGTTAACAGGACATAAACCTTTAGTGAAAATATCAGCTATCATTTCTTCAGTACATAAATATAAAATCTTTATATACTTATTCTTAACAACATCTCTAACGTAGTGACATTTCACATCAATAATATGTTTCGATCATGCAGAAGGTTTCTGACAAATACATCAATGATCCAATTAACTTTTGATAAGGAAGATCAGATACACATTTATCAGCTTTATCAACATTTAACTTACATTCAATTGGGGTTTTATATGTTTTACAATCTGACATATTGAACCTAGAAGCTAACTGTTCAATATAATTTTGTTGATCTAGGGTTATTACATTTTTATTTCACCCTTCATTTTTGTGAACAAACAAAGTTCATACTGACTATTTTTGAAATCTAACTTACAAAGCACATCTTTAACTCTGTCATACCACGCAAGAGCAGACTGTTTCAATCCATATATTGCTTTTTTTTATTTCAAAACCTTTCCCCCACTTTTGTTCACAAAACCTTCAGGTAATGACATATAAATAGAAACAACAAACACCAGGAGAGAAAGCGTCTGTATAGTCTATACCAGGTTTCTACGAAAAACCTCTAGCCACTAGTCTAGTCCGGAACCGCACATTGTTGTCTACATCATACTTTTTATTTAGCACCCACCTGCATTTCACAATGGTTACGTCACCTAGGTTGTCAACGAGCTCCCAGGCATCGTTGTACTCGAAAGACTGAAGCTCGTCGTTCATGGCACTCTTCCACTGCTCACTCTCAGGCCCTGCGAGAGCCTCTGAGAACACAATTTCCTGTGATGCTAGAACAGAACTGGAAAGACCCATGTAACCATACCTATCAGGTTGTTTTCTGTGACGCTTGCTAGGTAATTCTGGTTCCTGCGCTGGGACAGATGTCATCTGGGTTTCTTGTACAAAAACATCTGTACTTTCAATCAATGCTTCAGTCCCATCTTCATACACAGAAGAATTGGAAAGACAATTAAAGTAAACTACAATAATAATACAATCTTCGGAGTCTGAAACATTCTGCGATGTTTCCTCCACTGAATCTGCATTTACCTCTTTCTGTATCCCAACTGCAGGTATTTCTTCTTTAGGAAAACAGATAGCCGACTCTTCGGTATCTAATTCTTCTTCCATAAAGATAACATATCTGCTGGTAACAAGAGTCTTTTTGACAGAATTGTACAATCTGAAACCCTTACCATAACATCTTAACCGTAACCGTACCGTACTTTACCGTACGTACCGTACCTTAACATCTTCACCGTAGCCAACTAATATGTGCTCCGTAGACTTTTTGTTTAAATTTGTTTTCCACCATTGTTTTAAAAATCTTGAAAGTAGTGAATGCTTCATTTTTCTTTCGAAGAAAATATATAAACGTCATTCTACTAAAATCATCAATAAACAATATGACATATATAAAATTTCATGTAAACAAGGTATACAACTTTTATTTCTAATCCATGACTCGTTCGCCGTCATTATGTGCACTTGCACCAGAATCCACGTACCAATCTGTTTTGTTATACTTTCCAGTCAGTAAAACGACATTAATTACGCATTTGCTATTATTTTTCTTCAACAACGGACACTGATTTCGATAATGACCAACTTCTTCACATTCACATCATGTTATTCATATTGTTTTCGTCGAAGAATCTGTCAGTCTGTCACTGCTGCCTCTGTCTTCTTGTTTGACATTGACGCTCCGCCATACTTCTTTGGTTTATTGACACCGGTTTAAAATTTCGCGTGGCAAATACAGCTCCGGTTCCGGTGCTGTCATTTTCTCCCGTCACTTCCATGTCAAGTAATTTAGACTTTATGACATCTGCAGTTATCGAAATCCCCGATTGTTCTATTGCCATGACCATGAGTGTAAAACGATCTGACAAATCAGCTAACAATAATGAGCCAACCCATTCGTCCATAATATTGTATCTCGTGCCATATAACCGCCGTGCTGTCTCGACCATTTGTGTCACATATCACGCCATAGAATCACACTTTTCTAGTCGTATAGATACCAAACGTCGCAGCAGGGTTATTTTTCTTGAGAAACCGCAATAATCAAACATGGTTTCCAAAATAGACCATAATTCCGCTGAGCTTTTGCTGTTCTTTATGAGCACGTACAATGATGGGTCCATTATTCACATTAACTTTGCCTTCGTTTTTGCATCTTCATCTGGCTTAACTGAGGGCTTAACTTCAAAATCTGGTGTCGGTTCAATGTATTTTTCCATACCTTCGAGCACCAACAGATTTACAGCCGTGAAGCTCCACTTATCATAGTTCTCTCTTCATTTTAATTTAGGAACACTGGCAATATAATTCGTCATGTTTCCGCGATAATACTTTCACTAATTATCTATTTTATTCAAAAATAACTGATAATTTCGGAAAAAAACCCATCTGGGCCCATAACCTATAGTAAAACAAGTGAATACCGCAAACGAACTGAATTTATTTTCAAATTCTTTCACAGACAAACAACACAATATAGGTTCATCTCACTAACACAGATTATATTATTATATTATTTTGATACATCATTCCAACAATTTTATATTTATGTACTGAAGAAATGATAGCTGATATTTTCACTAAAGGTTTATGTCCTGTTAAACATTATAAGATTCTGCCTAAGTTAGGAATTGTACCTAAATAATTTTGTTTTGTTGATTGATTATATTGTTAAGTGGGGGTTTGATTATTTTGATAAGTGGGGGTGTTGCAATACTTGCAATGATGTATCAAAATAATATAATAATATAATCTGTGGTAATGAGATGAACCTATATTGTGTTGTTTGTCTGTGTAAGAATTTGAAAATAAATTCAGTTCGTTTGCGGTATTCACTTGTTTCATTATAAAAACATCGATCTTCCCATGGGAATGGGATGTTTTTCCGCGGTAAAAAGTAGCCTACGTCACTCTCCACCCTCCTAACTATCCCCACACACATAAACCTTACCATTATAATAGCTTTGTTGCGACGTGAAAGCGTCACAAACAAACAAACACACTTTCACATTTATAATATTAGTAAGGATATTATGATATTATGATTTTATTGCTATGCAGAACGTCTTGGGGTTTTTTAATTTTCAATTTACAATTTAATTAAATGTCTTTCGAGTCAAAATCATTATTCGTGTAGGTATTTTGTTGATACACTTATGAAAATCATTTTTAAGGTTTAATACCATAATGGTTAAAAACGGAACCCTATTAATATGTCTCTCATGTCTGTCTGTTTGTCTGTCTGTCTGTTTGACAGTCACAGAGTTTGGTATCTCTTGAACGGAAATAGTTACAGACAAGAATTTTTTCCAAGTCTACCGCCATTCCCAGAGGCTCTTGACAAATCAAATCAAATCATTTTTATTGCCAGAATGTAGTTTTACATAGATGTTATAAGTATAGAAGGCCAATACATTCAACCACGTATGGTATGCAATAGTGTCAATAATACAAAATATTAAATTACTTTTAAAATTAACAATGTTGTACAATACAAACCTATTTAATCTATACTAATATTATAAAGCTAATCTCAGGAACTACTGGTTCGAATTGAATTTTTTTTTTGTGTTGAATAGACCTTTTATCGAGGAAGGCTTTAGGCTATATAACATGACGCTGCAACAATTAGGAGCGAAGAAATAATGGAAAATGTGGAAAAAACGGGGAAAATTATTCATTCTCGAGGGCTTTCGTTGCATGCGTTGCGAAAACGATTCAAGATACCAAAAATATATGCATGAAAGAATTATTCCTCTTGAAATGATCTAAAAAAATGTCCACGACAGTGTATGTCTATCTTTTAAGATTAACACACTAGAACCGTTTTTATGGTAATCAAATTTGGTCGAACCCACTGCCATACCAAACTTGCCGCGTTTACAAGTTTAATCTGAATTAATCTTGCTGTGATCCTTTGCTACTTTGCTATTATTTTGTCGTAAGCTTTATTTCTAAGTTTAATTTAATTTAACCTGAATTAATTTTGGTGATAGTTTATTATCTTCCCGAAATTCCTACGGGAGCAGGACCTACGCGGTTGATACTTACGGGTCCCGAAGTGAAGCGAAGGCGGTTCGCTAGTTATTTATATATCATTTTAATTACTTACATCAATGTCAAAAAAAAAGTATTTCAAAATGTCAAATGTCTAAATTTACATGTCAAAATTAAAAAAGTACAAGTTATAGAAAGACTAAGATTAATCCATAATAAATAAATTATAAAATTTTTACATTATTGTAGCTTCCTCTCCTTATCTTATAGGTCATTTATATTCATCCATATCATAAAAACAATTTTCCGCGAGCCAATGCGTAATTTTATTTTTAAAAGCATTTGTATTGAGGTCTTTAAATGTATTCGGTAGTTTATTATAAACTATAAATTGCATTCATAAAGACATTTCTTTTATAATCGACATTTTGGTATACAAAGCTTAAATTTATTTCGGCTTGAGTTTGCCTTTTTTTCAAAGTATTGTGGATATTTTTTTGACAAACATACAAAGGTCTCTAATATAAATGCAAACCAAACCAGTGGTAAAATCCGATATCTTTTAAAAAGTGGTTTACAGCTTTCCGTGCTTTTGGACCCAGAAATGGCTCTTACGCACTTTTTTTGGATGCGAAATAAGACAAACCTATTGAGCTTATTGCATACATAGTCAACGTGTGATTTCCAGTTGCAGTGTTTGTCCAGTAATATTCCCAGAAACTTAGTGTGGATTGACTTCTTCTATTTCAGTGTGGTCATACACTACATTGAGTCTTGTGTCTTTTTTAGTATAAGTTTTAAATTGAATTAATTTGGTTTTCCCTATGTTTATTTTTAAGTTATTATTTTTAAGCCATGTTATTATTTTGTCTAAAGTATTATTAATTTCGTTTGCATATAAGATTGTGTCTTTATTTTTTATAACCACCGTTGTGTCATCAGCGAATAGGATTGTTTTGTGTTCAGTAACATCAGTCAGTCGTAACATCTCCTGACGTGGTATCATATTCCCCAGGCTACTGGGAAGTCACCCAGCTAGAGAAGCTGCGCCCGTGTCCGGCGCAACTGACCCTGGAGAGTGCTCCGACCCAGGTATCACTGGTCAAGCTGCAGACAACGGCCAAGAGCCTGACCGCTCTCGCTACCCATTACCTGGATAAGATACGAGATAACGAGGAGTTGGTGTTGGTGAGTAGTAGATGGCGTTGTTGTAATTCAGATGTCTCACTGTCGGCGAGTAGAGAGTGACTATAGCCTATTTACTCGTTTAGGGCCGCTCATTGGCTTACTTAGTAAGGCACATGTCTCACAGCTGGTTAGCAGCGAGTAACCATAGCATATTTTCTCCCTTAATGCCGCTCACTTGGCTTACTTAGCGCGTTTGTGGGTTGTACGAAATGTCTTAGGTTTGATAGCTGGGATAATAACAAATTTGTCAAAAACTTCGCAAAATTATTTGCGCGGGTACGTCGTATACTCGTGGGATCGGTAGTTTGCGCAAATGTCAGTGAACACCATTATCAAAAATTAGAAGTTTAGAAATTTTGTCAGTTTTTAATAAAGTCATCCTTCGAGCAATACGCCTTTGAATTGAACCTCTCTGTAAGCATCACTACACAATAATAGTTATATTCCTGATTGTCAAATTTTGTATGGTGTTCAAAAAAAGACATTTCGCTGGCTCACTATTACAAGGTTCTGTGTTAAAATTGTATCACTTATTTAGTCAAGAATACTATAAGGTTCTATGTGTTATTAGCTTACTATTTTGCAAAAATATACTGCAAAATATCATATATTACACGGTCCTATGAAGTTTTTTTTAACTAAAAGAAATAACGAATCTATGGCTTATTACAAAACTTCATCAAAATTAACATAGAACCTTGCAATAGTGAGCCAGCGAAATGTATAATACGAGTTTGACTCCCCACAGACGATCCCGAGCGGCGCGAAGACAGCGTCCACGGGAGACGAGGTGTGTCTGACCGTGGCCAAGAATAAGGAGTCGGTGAACAGAACCGTGACCGAGCTGTGCACGCCCGACTGGAAGAAAATATTGGAACGGGGCTTCGATGAGTGATTCGATGATGGGTGAGGGTGTAATGCACATACTCGCGCACGAAGCGTTCTGTACCATTATGTATAAAAACGCCAAAAAAATCTAGTCTGTTGTATGAAAGCCTCACTTAAAAATTTACTTTAGTTTGTCGTAGCCACATATTAGCCACAAGCAACGCCATCTCTTGGACCGAAAGGTAACTAAATTATCTCTGAGGCGTCGAAGCCATATTTCGATTTAAATATTTATTTTATTCAGTGTTTTAGTATTTGTTGTTGTAGCGGCAACAGAATTATACATCATCTGTGAAAATTTCAACTGTGTAACTATTACGGTTCATGAGATACAGCCTGGTGACAGACGGACGGACGGACGGACGGTCGGACAGCGAAGTCTCAGTAATAGGGTCCCGTTTTACCCTTTGGGTACGGAACCCTACATTTCGACTATGTGTTATTTCCAAGTAAATATTTGTGGCGGCGAGCAAAATGGACAAAACCGCTATAAACCGGTTTTTTTATTCAAACCCCTTATAATTATGCTCTTTAAGGAAACCGGTTTTTTTGAGGTTAAGGTAGAGCTAAACCTTAATTATTACGCTCCTATTGTTCTCGGATTGAACCGGTTTGAAAAATTAACCGGTAAACAAGCCTTGGTGTATATACGAGTGGTGTACAAAACACCGTTAGCGCGATTCAGCCGTACGTCACGGTGTAATGTTCCAGTGCCGGTGATACCGGAAGTGAGCCGACCGGACGTGGCGCACAACCCGCGCGTGTTGCTGGTGGAGGCGAGCGCGCTAGACCGCGTGTTGGTGCGGTCTACTTATCATTGACAACTTGTGTATATATGAGCGGTGTACGAAACTCCGTTAGCGCGATTCAGCCGTACGTCACGGTGTAATGTTCCAGTGCCGGTGATACCGGAAGTGAGCCGACCGGACGTGGCGCACAACCCGCGCGTGTTGCTGGTGGAGGCGAGCGCGCTAGACCGCGTGTTGGTGCGGTCTACTTATCATTGACAACTTGTGTATATATGAGCGGTGTACGAAACTCCGTTAGCGCGATTCAGCCGTACGTCACGGTGTAATGTTCCAGTGCCGGTGATACCGGAAGTGAGCCGACCGGACGTGGCGCACAACCCGCGCGTGTTGCTGGTGGAGGCGAGCGCGCTAGACCGCGTGTTGGTGCGGTCTACTTATCATTGACAACTTGTGTATATATGAGCGGTGTACGAAACTCCGTTAGCGCGATTCAGCCGTACGTCACGGTGTAATGTTCCAGTGCCGGTGATACCGGAAGTGAGTCGACCGGACGTGGCGCACAACCCGCGCGTGTTGCTGGTGCAGGCGAGCGCGCTAGACCGCGTGTTGGTGCTGCCGGCGGATAAGGAATCTATGAGAAAGTTTGGTGCGATACTGAGGGATGTGTTGAAGGCTGGGGATGATTGTGAGTATAATAAATAATAATATTTATGATGTCTTATGGTAGTGCTGTATCTGCGTTATAGAATTATAGCAGTCGAAACACCCAGTCAAAAGTTATGGGGAAAACCTTCTCTTTCTTTATGGCCGCTAAAGAAGATGGACGTTCTCAATTCTATTGTATTTTTTTCGATTTGCGTTAACTCTGTCTCTGTTGTTACTGATTTGATAATTCTTTTTATATTCGGAAGCTGGTGCTATACATATAGTTTTTAAAGTTATCGCTACTTATCGATTTTGTTTAAAAACTATTTGTGTTCCAGCTGAGCCGCTGAAAGAGCCCCCAACCGAAGGACAAACGGTGATAGGATTCTACGCAGATGAAATTCACCATCGAGCGCTGTGTCGACGCACTAACGTCAAGCAGAACAAATATCTACTGGAGTATGTTGAGTTTGGTGAGTTGATTAATGACTATGCTGATGATTATTGGATCATAGGTGTGACGTCTACAGTGATGTTTCCGGTAATCATGACGTGCATGTCATGTCAGATGTCAGTGTCATGGCGCTAGTGGGTGCCACGTGCTAACTCGGTTCTGACGGCAGTTCCATGGCGGTTAGTCTTCATACAAAAATTCGTCGCCAATTGTCTATGGTTCATTTAATGAACATGACAGTTGATGACAGCTTCCCCCTCCCCGCTTCCTCGTCTTTCCGCGGTGACAACTGACATGTTTTTATTATAACCGCCATCCGCCATTGCAGTTTCAAAGTTGATCGAGTGAAGTTTTGCGTCGATTAATTTCCGTAACTTATCCTCTCAATTCTGTAACTGTGATAATCCAGGTATCAACGCGTGCAAGATGTTTAACTTGTGTTGTGTTGTGGGTTGTGATAGTAGGCGAAAGGACGTCAAGCTTTTTTGTTTTCCGAAGGACGAGAAAAGACTCGAAGTGTGGTTACAGCTTATTAAATGCGAAACCTTGCGAAGCCTGAGTGTGGAGGAGCTCCGGAAGCGTTTCGTATGCGAAAAGCATTTTGAGAAGCGATTTTTCGCTTCTACAGCCTTGAGGGCTCGACTCCGGGCCAATGCTATTCCAACTCTCTTTTCGCAGAGCGAAATTTGTAGTGGTATTCCCCAGACAATTATCCGTACTGAAACTGGCCACATGCGTGAGTATTTCCAGTTTGTAAATATTATTTTATCTTATAGTATTTCATACAAGTATTACATACCTACTACTACTAAATAAGTTATTGTTTCAATAATTTAATTTATGTGAAAGAAATTTGATTGATAAAATCAGTTGAATATTATTTGTATAATTTGCAACACTAATATTATTTACATATTATCCAGTATATAATCCGAAAATCATTTATTTGCTTTCACTAAATTCTTAAACTATGGCTTAGTAACAGGTTAATTTTATTGTCATTATAAGCTTTGTTTGTCATTTCATTGGCTGATTAAGACACATTGCAGGAGTGAAATTTACCTTACCATGATACCATAATATAGAAATTAAATAATTTAATAACATATACCTTTGTTATTCTTTACAGGAAGCATCAATTTGGAACATAATTATTTCAAACGGCGGCACGAGGATCATACATATGCAAATATGTCGAAGAGAGCAAAGACTAGTTCAGGTAATTTAACTATATCTACTTTAAAAATTATAGATTTCGACTGACAGACAACACATCGCCTGATCCTTATGTTCCTAGACATAATTATGAAACTTTATATAGGGAATTAATAGCATTTTTGAGAACTTAGTCCTTAAAGAAATATAATAAACAATTATAAATAATGAGATTTGTATGAATAATAAAGTTTCCACTATCATTTCCCAAAATACATGAACCATTCAATGAATAGCATTAAAACAAAACTATGGTGGGTATCTGAACAGTATCAAGTTTTCCTCATAGATAGCCACTCAAATTGTAAATTCTCAATTATTTTATTCTATTCAAACTTGATAAAATATTCATTAAATTTAACTAAACTCAGATTTGAAACTGTTTGTTAAAGTAGTCAACATATAAAGTTTATGGTATTGCTGATAATTTTTTGGAAATTAAGTACTATAAATCAAAATTAGTTAGTTATTAGGCTAGGCAATTTTGTGTTATGCTTGACCTGTCTTCCAGACCTAGTATGCTGTCAACATTTATGAATGAATTAATTAATGCTAAAAGTAAATGACTCAAAATATCACAAAGACCATTAAACAAAATACTAATATTTATTTGTCAAGTATATGTTTCCGGTATCTGGGATTTCTTTCTTTATGCATAGCTTCTAAATTTCCAATGTGTGAAGGTTTATTAAAAACATAAATAAACAAATTTAATACATAAAATTTTCTTGTTTTTTACAGAAACTGTTACATCATCTGATGTACCCTTTTTCGAAGCCGCTGTGCCTTCAACTTCAAGCTATGAAACAGTACCCACAATAGAACCAATGGTAACAGGTAAATAACATTTGTTAAAAGAACTACAGTGAATTAATTTTTATATTGACCTGTTCCATTTAACAAACTTAATTTGTCTTTTTGCAGATATTTCAATTTCAACTCAATTGAAAAGGAAAGCATTTGTTAAGAAAAGAATTGCTTTAACAAAAAACTATGTGTCTTCTGGTATCAAAAAAGAATTTTTAAAATCAAAGAAGCAACTTCAGTATATTAAAAGAGCACGTAGAGCAATTCGATTTTTAAAGCAAAGAAACTTTGAAAAAATGGTAGGAAAAATGAATCCTTTAGCAAAAAGGATAATGTGGATGCAAATAAAACAATGCTCAAAAAAAGCGAAGGGAAGAAGGTTTACTAACGAAGAAAAAATAATAGCTTTATCTATATTAAAACAAAGTCCAAAGTGTTATAAATACTTGCAAAAGATATTTATCCTACCTTCAAAATATACCCTCAATAAAATGATTTCAACTATTAACATTGAGGCAGGTGTCAATCC
Source organism: Hesperia comma (assembly GCA_905404135.1). Taxonomy (NCBI): domain Eukaryota; kingdom Metazoa; phylum Arthropoda; class Insecta; order Lepidoptera; family Hesperiidae; genus Hesperia; species Hesperia comma. The sequence continues at coordinate 2,643,159 of FR990039.1, forward strand.
ACAAGTGTTTGATGCAATTAAAAAGGAGGTAAGGCCACATTTAACTGATCATAATATTATTATGTTACATCATGACATATAGAAAATGAAGATTTTAGTCATTTCTATTTAGTTACAATTTTGAAATTATATTCGGTTCACTTATATATTTCGAATATTTGCAGGTACACAGATGGGACGAGAGAAAAAAATTTTGCTCAATTATTTTTGATGAGGTAGCATTGGATGCTGCTTTAACATACGAAAGAAAAAAGGATAACATAAATGGCTTTGTTGAGCTTAAAGAAAAAACTAATGACTTTGCCGATCATGCTCTGGTTTTTATGCTCAGAGGCTCAATTCATAAATGGCAGCAACCTGTAGCCTACTATTTTTGTAAGGGGTCAACTTCCAAAATATATTTAAAAACGATAATTAAGGAGGTAGTAACAGCCGTCAGTGACACGGGTCTTTTACCTGTCGCATTAGTTTCGTGACCAAGGGGCTGCCTTCCAATCGACTTTAAAAAGTCTCCAAGAAGATACGAGGAGAGAACAAATAAAATTAGGCAAAGAAATAGGTAAGAAGCTTGTTAACTGAGATAAAAATTAAATTAAGTATCCTAATGTAAAATTATGACATAATAATTCTATAGTAATATCATGCATCAAAGTAACATTGACTAACTTAAAAAAATTTTAATTTCAGATGATGTGATTATTATAAATGGGTAGACTCTTAGTGTTATATATGACTCACCACATTTAATAAAGGGGTTACTGGAATAATTTCCTGACAAAAAATATAAAATTTGAAGGTAAAATAAGTACATGGGATGATATAGTACAAGTTTATAAAACAGATTGCAACCATGCAGAAACGAGGCTGCTACACAAACTCAATGATGAACATGTCATTCCGGAAAAAATAAAAAAAATGAAGGTATGTTTTGAGTCATTTTTCATATTAAGAATTTAACATATGCTTAGATATTGTGTCCATATTATTATAGTAGAAGATCCGAATCTAAGTCGACATTCACCGGCTTGATAATAGAATCAAACTTATTTTATAATAAATTTCGTATATTAGAAAATATTTTAAAAAGGGTTTGAGAACAAAACTCCTGGACAGAATATTTTTAATTATTTTTTAAAAAAATATTTTTCAAAAAAAATGTTGCATGATGAAGATAATAATAAAATTTTATACTGGACTTAAAGTATATATAGAACATAGAGAATGTGCAGACGTAGGGTAGACTATTATTTACCTGGACGAACTACTGGGTAGACAGGTATAAACAGGTATGTCAATACTAGTTACTTTTCACTCGATTTGATAATAGTCTGCACATTCTATATGTTCTATACTTTAAGTCCAGTATAAAATTTTATTATTATCTTCATCATGCAATATTTTTGAAAAATTATTTTTTAAAAAATAATTAAAAATATTCTGTCCAGGATTTTTGTTGTCAACCCATTTTTAATATATTTTCTAAGATACGAAATTTATTATAAAATAAGTTTGATTCTATTATCAAGCCGGTGAATGTCGACTTAGATTCGGATCTTAGACCATTACTAGAGCGCAAGTGATAAAGGGCACCAACCATTAACGCTCGTCAGAGTAGGTAGAGCAGTATTATTGTTACCAATAATAATCACTTGGACTGCAACATTACATATACAAAATTATACTAGTAGTTTTCTATAGAATATACTCAGAATATCACATTCCAAGGCGGATAACGTCACCCTGACTCATGGCAGTAATAGATACAATTCATTGTTGAACAGGGCATCATCAATTTAACACATACCATGGTTACAGGATTTTTGTTATCCTGGCCAACTTGTGTATTGTAGTGTAGTGCATTGTATTTGCGCACGATTTGTAATATGTTAGTATTAACATGTTTTTTATCTATCTATTACAGGTGAAAAATTGTGTAAGGGTATTTAGCAAAACTGTAGCTGCTACCTTATTTTACACTGCTCAATTTTGTAAGTATTTACATCATTTAAAAGGAGGTGGGCTGATAAGGGTTAACTGTAAAATAAAATAGTTGGAAATGTTTTCAAAGTATGAACGGAAAGTGGCCCTTAATATTAATCCAATTTTCCTCCAATTTCAATTTTAAATTAAAATAATTTTGTGTTCTTATTTGCCTTGAGGTGTACTTTATAATAATTAAAATTGTGTTAGATTTATGGCCTTTTAGGTGAAAGGGGCTCTTACTAAAATTTAGATTCCACCTCCTCCTTTAATATTCAAATTTAGTAGTATAAAGTTACATGATACTTACATATTTTTGCTTTTTGATTGCAGCCCGTTATACTGATGGGACAATGGTGAGTCCTACTTTAAAAAACACCGCGGAGATAGTCGCGTTTTTCGATGATATATTTGACGCAGTCAATGGCTCAAAGTTACAAAACAAAGGAAAAAGATTGAGAACAGCAGTGACTTCTTCGTCTGAACATCACAAATTCTGGAAGGAAGCTTTGAAAAAACTTATTAATATTAAGTTTGTTGATAAAGGTGGCAAAGAAAAATATGTGCCCTCATTAAGAAATTGGATGGTTACAATAAAAAGTTACCAAAGGCTGTGGCAATTTTTTAAAGGCAAAGGCATAAACATAATGAGGCCCCGATATTTTAATTCTGACCCCATCGAAAACTTTTTCGGTCAGGTGAGGGCCTACAATTTTAGAAACAACAACCCCAATTGCCACAGCTTTAAAAGCACTTTCAAATCACTTTTAATCACAAGATTTATAAACTTCCACTCTGAAAGTTATAATTGTGAAGAGGATTCAGGTGAGCAGTTACTAAATTTAAAAACTCTATTTGAAGAAAATATAAACATTCCCACAAATGTTGACTCATCTGAATCCTCTAAGTTGCAGAGTGGGATTTTGGAAAGCATTCCTACAACAGTTATCCGGGAAAGACTTAATATACACTCACGTGCATATACAACAGGGTGGGTGGTCAGAAAGGTTTTGAACAATAATAAATGTACTCAATGTAAAAGAAATTTAACCACACATGAAAATTTAAAAATAAATAATTGGATAAGTATACGAGAGTACAAAAACATAAAAGATAGGAAGCTGACCTACCCATCCGAACATGCTGTGAGATGTTTCGGAAACATAATCCAGGAAGCAAATGAATACTTGGAAACTCAAGCTCATAAAAAAAATGTTATTAAAGAAATAAAACATACATTAAAAGCCAAGTATTCATTTGACTTTCTGGATTGCCAAATACACCGTGATATTGTTTTAGAATGCTTCCTTGGTATATCTTTGAGATTAGTGGTTTTTAACTGGTGCAATACTATTAATAAAATTTTGAAGGGCACTGATGTTATAAGACTGGAAAATAGGACTTTGCCACCTATGCAAGAAAAAGCGTTGGTTAAATATAAAACAAAGTTAAAAAATAAAACGAAATGAAGTAATAAAGTGTTTTCTTTAAAGTTTCCCAATAATATATATATACCTAGAACCTGAGCCTAGAACATTAATTAATATCACTAATGCCCGAGATACACGAGGCTAGTTTTTCAAGCTAGGATAGGAAGCTAGTCTCAGTAAGCTAGCAAGCTAGTACTTCTCTGGCTTCGTGTAGACTAAACTAGCTTCATTTATTAGTTATATTTTATGAAGCTAGAAGCCAGAAGTACTAGCTTGCTAGCTTACTGACACTAGCTTGCTATCCTAGCTTGAAAAACTAGCCTCGTGTATCTCGGGCATATTATACCTACCTGCGTCATTAAACTATGACGTCAGAAATATTACATAATCATGACGTAGTAAAATTATGACGTCATTATTTTGCACAGACTATACTTGTAACCGAACTGTCATATTCAATAGTTGAGGTGTGAAAGAGAAAGATGATATAGACCGAGGTGAAAATTACTGTATGGGACATTGCCGTCTGTTCCTCTACGCCTCTACCTCGTCTGTGGGCAGTTGGGCAGTTGGGCAGTTCGTACTGAGACCGCGAGGCAGTAGGTCAGCCCCGTTCAACTTTGTATGGGGCCGTAAAAATACCTACGTGGGAAGGAATAGATTAGAGAATGGAGTGTCTATAATCTACGGGTACACGAAACGTGAAAAATCCTACGTAGTCTGTGGAAAAAATTACAAAAATTAACCTATCTGGTCTGTCTCTGTGCACAAAATGGCGACATCTGTCACCGTCGAAAAAATTTATCGTTCATCTGCTGAAGTTCCAGTTAAATGTAGAAGAGAGCAATGAAAGTAAAGAGTTTATCATACAGACAGAAATAATGCCAGAAAGTAAAACTGAGTCAGATACTGCAGTTGAAAGTGAAGGTGCAGCTAATCAGAGTTCAAAGAGCATCATTTCGGAGGAAGAATTTGTTGATGATCCGGAAGCCCCAGCCCCAGCTGTTCCTGCTGTTATGACAAGAGAGCCAAGACTTCGTAAGAAGCCACAGCGATATTGTTTTACTATTTGTCAGTGTCAGTGCGTGTAGTGAAGTGGACTATAGTGAATTAACAGTGCAAGAAGCTCTTAGTGGACCAGAAAGTGTACAGTGGACTCAGGCCATGCATGATGAAATTCAATCATTTGAAGAGAATGATGTTGAGAAGATTATTTAATTTGCCTTCACCAAGTACTTTGAGGAACTTGTTAAATAATGTACCTTTTGATGTTGGCGTTAATGAACCAGTTTTCAAAGTTTTAAAACAGTTTGTGAAAACTCTAAAACAATCGGACAATGAATTTGTTTTGATGTTTGATGAAATGTCATTAAAAAAACATTTAAATTATAATGCTAAATGCGATGTGATAGAAGGATTCCAAGATCATGGCTCACAAGGAAGAACAGAGCAAATTGCTGGATACTCTCTAGTTTTCATGATTGGAGGAATCCGAAAAAAAATTAAACAACCAGTAGCTCTTTTTTTTTCTAGTGGGCTTTCTACTGCGTATCGACTTGCAGTTCTCATAAAAGAGGTAATATATTTGTAACAAAAAAAAATATTAATATTACAAGTTTAATAACTTATTATGACATTTTTTAAATAGGTAAACTGTGTTGTTGGTAATCGAAAAAACTAAAAGTACAACAGTATTCAGAAATGAGAACAATCAATTGCTTTTGGTTAGAAATGTGATAAATAATTTTTATTACATAGCACTGAACTCTGCATAATTATTATGTACAGTATAACAATGTTAAGTCTAATACAATACAAAATACCTATTAAAAAATTCAAAGTAAATGCAATTAATTAATTATTAATTCTCTCGATTATGAACTATGGAATTCCTTACCTATTTCCATACATAAAGCCCCTAAAGTAACTTCATTCAATAATTTACTTTTTACTACCTTTCTTTATAGCATTATATCTTCATTTCTTTTACCTTGTACCTTTTCTTCTCTTAAACAAAGTCCTTCACAGCTTATAATAATATGTATATCTATTAAGTATGTATTCTCTTTGTGGTGTGTATACCTCTACCTTTTCTACTTGCCTTTGTATTATTCTTTTATAAACTTGGGTTGCCTGGAAGAGATCGCTATGTAGCGATAAGGCCGCCTATTGTATTGTGTATCCTATCTACTATGTTCTAAGCATATATATATTTAGTATACATACAATAAAGTGAATAAATAAATAGACATTGTGCTTTCAGCTTTTTCAGTTACCAAAAGCCCTGTTTATTTTTGGTTTGATTATATTTAGGTTTACAGAAAAATAATTTGAAAACATTATTTAATAAAATTATGTGGGCTATTTTAAAAAATTGTGTTGCCGTGAAAGTTTAGCTTTTTTATACTTCTAAAATGGAAGATTCCAATTAATGCTTGACAGAGTCTTACTAATTCTAGAGGTTGTTCAGAATATAACATTTTTACATTAAGGTACTATAAATAACTTACAAATACCTGTGTTGCAGGTGTTGCATCAATGTTCCAAAGCTGGTGTGAATATTGCAGCCATAATATGTGATATGGATGGTGTGAATAGGAGAGCATTTTCGATCTTAGGCGCCAGTATGGATCATCCATCGATAACAGTGGAAAATAAAGAAATTGTCACACTCTATGACACACCACATTTGTTAAAATGCTTTCGCAATTTATTTATGAAGTATGACATAAACTGCAAAGTTAATATTAACTCCAGAGATCAGGTTGGCAGAGGTAGGTAATCATTAATAATTGTTTTATTATCTTTAAGTTTTTATAACTATGTCTTAATTTATTGACAATGCATCATATTGGGGCCAGTATACTTTTTTAGAGGCGACCATCTCAGTCCTCAAGGTTAGTAACGCATCTGTGACCGACTTGGAACGAGACTCTTGAGTGTTACTCTAGGTTGGTCATAGTTGTTATGGGCGGCAGTGGATGGGTGGTGCTTGTCTGCTCGTTTGCTACCACTTTCGCATTTATAATTAGTATTTTGTATGTATATAAATTTATATTTATAATATGACATAAACGTCTATATGTCTGTGTTTGTTGCGATGTTATGGTATAATTTTTGAGTGTGGCGATAGTTTTATTCGTGTAGATGTATGCTTGTTACTATTCTTCACAAAAATATGGAATGGACTTAGATTGAATTATCACAATTAGATTGAAGATTATGTGACAGACTAAATTTCACGCGGGCGAAGCTGCAGGCAAATACTAATCTAACCATAAATATTCTAACATTTCTTTGCTTGATTTTACTTAGGTGAATGCAATTCTCGTTACTGTTTTTTGACACCAGATTAAATATATGTTCCATGATTGCATGGCAAAATATTACACGGCAAAATGTGTTATGTGTATGTATTGATGATTTTTTTGTTTATAGGTATTGCTAAATGGAGCCATATTCAAGAATTTTTTGAAATGGACAACAAAAATCCAAACTTTGTTTTTGCTCCTGTCCTGAAAAGGGATCATTTAAGCCCGAATACCAAGCAAAAGATGAAAGTAAATCTTGCTGCTCAAGTATTAAGCCATTCAGTGGCAGCTGGAATGTTTGCAAAAATATCTGATGGTAAGGATTTCACAGCTTCTGAATATTGACTGTCAAAATAGTTGAGCGAGGCATTTGTGAAGCAATAGATATACTGCATAGCATAGTATATATGACTATTATTGACTTCATTAATAATTTTTTCTTAATTTATTTTTTGTGTCATAAGTAAATGGAATGTAATGAATTATAATTTTTGAATGTTGCACACCATAACAATGGTAGAATGTAAGAACTATGTAATTAGAACCATTCCACCAAATTGTAAACTACATTCTTGCAATAAATTATTATTATCATTATATATAATACTCACTTTAATATAACTTTCTTAAATATTACAGGGACACTTACTACAGAAGCGGCTGTAACAGCTAATGTCATTGCAAATATGGACAAGTTGTTTGATTCTGTCAATAGTGACTCATCAGATTTACGAAGAGGAAAGCCTCACTCCACTAATATGAGTGCAACAAGCCCCCACTTATAACTATTTGCAGAAATGAAATTTTTTTTCGCGACGATGGAGTATGTTGGGTGCCCACGCAGACCTCCATCACAAGACGGATGGATATGGTCTTTAAATGGCCTAGAAAGATTGTGGAGAAATTTGGTCCAGCGACACGGCATTAAAAATTTGGCAACAAGACGATTACAGCAAGATCCACTCGAGAACCTGTTTGGTTGTATTTGTGGAAATTGTGGATCTAACACTAATCCAACATGTGGCCAATTTTTGGCTGGTCTGAAGACATCCATACTGAGCAATTTAGCACATTTAGGAACAACAGGAAACTGTGAACAAGACAATAATGTCATTATTCATAATTTTGAGACCCTTTTAACCGTGTCTAAGACTAAAAAGTCCAGTTATGATGACAAAAATGAAGTTGGTAATGAACCATCATATAATATTTCACCATATTTTTGTTTTGATACAGATGAAGCATTTCGGGAAAATATTAGTGAAATCCAGGCATGTGCTTATGTGTCTGGGTTTTTATTAAAAATGCTACCTATTAAGGACTGCAATACTTGTAAACAAATTTTTTTGTCAAGTAATACAGAAAATTATCACCTCTTTGTAGAATGTCGGGAGTATAATGAATTTAAAAAGAGCTTAAACTATGCGACCAAAGAGATGATACTGTGTGTAGAATCTTGTTCTATATTTATCAATAGCTTTTTGAAGGAAAAGCCATTTATAAAGCTATTGAAACTCCAGAACGCACGAACCGATGCCGAACATGATGCTTTCATTCCAATGTCCTTATTGCTTATATTTTCAAGATTGTAAACAATAATTCATTATTGTCATCATAACATAGATCACGAAATAGTATAAATTGCAATCATAGCTGTATCCCGGTTTCAACAATTATAATAAATAATGGCTAAGTGTTATCAATTAAAATAAACAAAATACGTTGTAAATTAAACAGTGCTTTTACCTTACATTGGCCATTCCAATGTCCATAATGTTGTTTCCTGTATGTTTTTGTTATGTTTTACTTAATTGTCAAGATTGTAAACAATAAATAATTGTATTATTTTTGTAACATAGATCACGAAATGTTATGAATATCAATTGTGATTCAAAAATATACTAACAGTCTTCCTAATAGAATGCTGTATAAAGTTATTCCATGTTTAATATGATGTCCCTGTCATTGTGATTCTCTAAATTCATAGGCAGTTAAACATGGCATAATTTTATACAACGCATTATTAGTAAGCACATTAATATAATTATATAGCGATTATGTCATATGTATTTATATTATGTAACTGTAAAAACACGAAATATAGCAAATAATGGCTTAGATTTAAACACCTTGAGTACCGTTAGGTTCCAATGTCCATAATGTTGTTTATTGTCTGTTTTTGTCATGTTTTAATTGTCAATATTGTAAACAATAAATAATTTTATTATTTTTATAACATAGATCACGAAATGTTATGAATATCAATTATGATTCAAAAATATACTAACCATCTTACTAATAGAACGTTGTATAAAGTTATTCCATGTTTAATATGATGTCTCTGTCATTGTGATTCTCTAAATTCATAGGCAGTTATACATGGCATAATTTTATACAACGCAATTTTAGTAAGCACATTAATATATAGCGATTATGTCATATGTATTTATATTATGTAACTGTAAAAACACGAAATATAGCAAATAATGGCTTAGATTTAAACACCTTGAGTACCGTTAGGTTCCAATGTCCATAATGTTGTTTATTGTCTGTTTTTGTCATGTTTTAATTTTCAAGATTGTAAACAATAAATAATTTTATTATTTTTATAACATAGATCACGAAATGTTATGAATATCAATTATGATTCAAAAATATACTAACAGTCTTACTAATAGAACGCTGTATAAAGCTATTCCATGTATATGATGTCCCTGTCATTGTGATTCTCTAAATTCATAGGGAGTTAAACATGGCATAATTTTATACAACGCAATTTTAGTAAGCACATTAATATATAGCGATTATGTCATATGTATTTATATTATGTAACTGTAAAAACACGAAATATAGCAAATAATGGCTTAGATTTTAACACCTTGAGTACCGTTAGGTTCCAATGTCCATAATGTTGTTTATTGTCTGTTTTTGTCATGTTTTAATTGTCAAGATTGTAAACAATAAATAATTTTATTATTTTTATAACATAGATCACGAAATGTTATGAATATCAATTATGATTCAAAAATATACTAACAGTCTTACTAATAGAACGCTGTATAAAGCTATTCCATGTATATGATGTCCCTGTCATTGTGATTCTCTAAATTCATAGGGAGTTAAACATGGCATAATTTTATACAACGCATTATTAGTAAGCACATTAATATATAGCGATTATGTCATAAGTATTTATATTATGTAACTGTAAAAACACGAAATATAGCAAATAATGGCTTAGTTTAAACACCTTGAGTACCGTTAGGTTCCAATGTCCATAATGTTGTTTCCTGTCTGTTTTTGTTATGTTTTAACTGTCAAGATTGTAAACAATAAATATTTTTATTATTTTTATAACATAGATCACGAAATGTTATGCATATCAATTATGATTCAAAAATATACTAACCGTCTTACTAATAGAATGTTGTATAAAGTTATTCCATGTTTATATGATGTCCCTGTCATTGTGATTCTCTAAATAATAAATAAAAAAAACCTTTCTGTGAAATCTGTTAAATAGACAATAGTAAGTTATCAGTTATCACTATGTAAATAATTGTCATAATACAGATACTTATTTAATAAAAAAAAATCTTTTATTTATTTAACTTTTTCACTTGTAAGAAAACTTAATAAGTAATAAAGGTACCCACTTTTACCAAGTATTACTTATTGAGTTTTCTTACAAGTGAAATCTCCTTTCAAATTTTTAATTCTTATCGAGGTTACTAGAGACCCTATCCAAATTTTCGCGGGTTAATTTCAAATATTCCCGCGTTCTTCATATAGTTTACTGGGTACTAAGTAAGATGGCAGTAACAAACCAATTTGTATGGAGTTGGCATTCTTCTCCGATAGGAGTAAATTTTTTCTATGCACTTCCCATTTGACCGCCGCCATGTAAATGTACGGAATGTACCTAATGTTCGCAAAATTAAACCATTGAAGAAGTACCAGCGCAGTTTAATTCAAATTCAGTAATATTTTCATTGTTCTCATCGAGAACAAAGTGGCGACCGTGACAGGACCTGCAATATAACGCGGATTCCGAAGATTCGATTCGATTCAAGAACACAAGAGGACAATCGACGTGTGCGCCGCGTGCAACGCCTAGGTTGCAGAACAAAGAAAACTGCAATTGGTTGCGCGTCTACATCGTGCATCGTTCTACTGGATAGAAGAACTACTCCAAAGCGTCGTGGTGACGCGCCTACATCGGTCTCACGCCTATTTCGCTGCCAGCATCACCGCTCCACGGTCTCGCAAACGCCTACCTCGAGCGCCTACAGCCGGCCTGCCTAACCGAGTGAGCCCATTCCAATATCTACTATCCAAATCCTAGTTCCTCTTCGATCTGTGCACAATTAGCGGTTCCAGTTACCTACTCAAATTTTTCATATTTGCCTATTCAACCTATTTAACTCTAGTGATCTCATTTACCTAACTAAAATAACAAGTACCAAGCTCAATATTATCATTAAAAATATTCAAAGTTTAAATTCCCCGTTTCATCACGTATCTGCACGTCCGTTTCTTCCAAGCACTAAGCTTGCCACGCAAACAAAGCCCAAGTTTCAATAAATATATCTACGCATTGCTTACGCGAACACAATTATCATTTTCAGTATTTGCTGCAACGGCTGCCTTTCGCTTCGAGCATTGCATGCATCGCCCGCTACGTCACCTCCAAGTCGACGGGGCGCGATAGCGAACCGGTTCCTGGCGTCACACCTGCAAAGCGAGGAGCGTATCGTATGCCAATAATTATCTTTTCATCTTAATTTTCTTTGTTGTGCTTAGTCTATCTCGATAATTTGTCATTAAGTATGTCTGTAGAAGTATCAAAACCCGAAGATAGTTTAAAGATTCTTAACATTAAACGTAGTTCTATTAAAGGACGTGTAACTAAATTTAAAAACTATTTAGATACTGTAACCTCATTAGATAAAACTTCTGCCGTTGACTTAAACAAAATTGAATTAAAATTATCGAGATTGCAAGCATTATTTGTTGAGTTCGATGAGTTGCAAAGCCAAATAGAAACTTTAAATCACTCTAATCAAGCCGAAGAACTAACTATCCGTGATGGAATTGAACATGAATTTGACACAATCATGTATTTCAACGGCTCAATGTTTTTTACAATCAAACTTTCCTTCTAAAGAGAATCAGAACACCTCTTGTGATGCCTCTAGCCATTGTCAGCATGATGTTCTTGGTTTTAGATTGCCGGTTATTAAAATTAATAATTTTGATGGAGCATATTTTAAGTGGCTGGAGTTTAAAGAAACTTATACATCATTAATTCACAACAATGATAAAATTAAAAATATCCATAAATTTCACTACTTACATTCTTATTTAGAAGGTGAGGCTGCCCGTGTTATTTGTAATTTAGAAGTCACTGATATTAACTACCACGAGGCCTGGCAGCTACTTTGTCAACGTTATGACAATAAACGGCAATTAATCAATAATCATTTAAAGGCTTTATTTAATATAGAATCAGTACGGGAATCAGATAAATCACTCCGTTTCATTGTTGATCATTTGACTAAAAATTTAAGAGCTCTTCACACCTTAGGGTTGCCTACTGACAAATGGGATGTCATAATTATTTACATGGTCACGGCGAGGTCAGACAACGGTACTTGCTTTAAATGGGAGGAATATCGTAATACATTACCTGAAATACCTACATTAGACAATTTCTTTGATTTTCTTAAGAACCGCGCTGATGTACTTGAGACTGTATACAAACAAAGACATGACAAGGCTAAAAACCAGCATCATCTTCCTCCCGCTAAACCTCAAAGTAAGTCATTTGCTATCACTACCAAACAGTCTACTACTTCATCCTTTAATAAGTTTTCTGAATGCCTAGTATGCAAAGGCACTCACCGCATTTATGAATGCCCTACGTTTAAAACTAGTACAACTGAAGATAGGATATCTTTAGTTTCTAAATTAAATTTATGTGAAAACTAGAGAACCGCCCGCGCTTCGCTTCGGGACCCGTAGGTAACAGCCGCGTAGGTCCCGCTCCCGTAGGAATTTAGGCTAAAAAGTAGCCTACTACTCGCTCTCTTCACTCCACCCTGTCTGAGGTGTGTGGAGCCCTCGGGACAGTTAGTTCCCCTTTGGGGGTGTCCTTGGGTTAGGCCCTAAGGCCCTTGGTTGTCCATCTGTGGTTAACCAATAGGTCAACTCCGGTGAGTGGTGGCCTTTTTACAGGCCACAGAGTCTTAAACGGGATGGGGTTCATCTTCGCGCCATCCAGGCGATCGAGCCCCTACCGGGTGAATCCCGCTGGTGGGAAGCCCAGCAGGAGCCGATCAGCGTCGGGCGACGACTTACGAAGCCCCAGTATCAGTCAGTGCTAGGCCCGTCCCGTAACCAGCAAGTCGCGCGGGAAGGCCCAGCGTCTTCCCGACATTCACCGACAGTCTCCACGCGGCGAGCCATTCGGGGAGGGCATCAAGCGCACGTTGCATCTTGACAATGGCGTGGGTTCTATTCAGCGACGTGGTGATGTACGCCACGTCATCGGCATACAGGGCAAGCGACGCCCCCCCTGCCGCCGGGATGTCGTCGGTGTAGCAGGCGTAGCAGACCGGGGACAGGCAACTCCCTTGCGGGACGCCGGCTGCGATCGGACGCTCGGTGGATTCGGCGTCTTCAACCACTACTCTGAAGCTTCTATTTTCGAGGAAACTGGAGATCATCTTAACGGCACTCCGGGGCGCCGACGGCTGCGAGATCTTGTAGAGAAAGCCGTCGTGCCAAACACGGTCGAACGCCTTTTCCATGTCGAGGAATACTGCACACACGCGTTCTCTCTTATTCAGAGCCGCGGTAACGGTATGCAACACACTCGACAGTGTAGCCGTGCTGTTCAGCGGCATCAAAAAGTAGCCTTCCACTTCTGTTGGCAGCTAGGCTATTCCACCCCGGATGCTTGCAGTTCCAGTCGCCCGCGCCCACCACCGGTGTCGGCGAGTCCAGCAACTTGCGGACGTCAGCCAACAGGATAGTGCCAGCGGGCGGGCGGTACACTGAACACAGCCGGAGCGGGGAGTTCTCGAGGCAGAGCTAAAGTAGCCTATTACATTTGCCTATGACTTAAGTAAATTACATGTAGTATTTGATAGCGTAATTCAGAACTTGCAAATGAATTTTGTTAACGCCATCTATTGGCAACTACGAAAATAAATATCTAGCAACTAACAAAACATCGATCTTCCCATGGGAATGGGATGTTTTTCCGCGGTAAAAAGTAGCCTACGTCACTCTCCACCCTCCTAACTATCCCCACACACATAAACCTTACCATATAATAGCTTTGTTGCGACGTGAAAGCGTCACAAACAAACAAACAAACACACTTTCACATTTATAATATTAGTAAGGATTGTTTGAGAGTAGGTCACAAGGTACAGACTTGTAGGCTTCCTGGCTCCTGCCGTTTATGCAGACAGAAACATAACACTTTGTTACATTTGGAGGATAATTCTAACTTACCTAGTTCCAAGCTAACTCCATCTCATAACTTAACCACCTTAACTAACTCTGATGTCCTCCTGTGTACTGCTAAAGTGCAATTAATAAATCCTAAGTCTGGACAAAGTGTAACGGTTAGAGCCTTACTAGATAGCGGCAGCCAATCTTCCTTTATCACTGAAAAGGTCCAATTAAGTTTAAACCTGCCTTTGGAAACTGCAAATGTCTGTGTTATGGGTCTATCAGATACCTCTCTCACTAATACTCCAAGCCGTTGTGCCCTACATCTACAGTCACTTAATGATAGTGCTTTCAATGTTCAAATGTATTGCCTAGTTGTGCCAACAATTGCTTCCAAGTTGCCTAAAGTTACACTAGATATCAGACAATATGATTTGTCTCAATTTAAACTAGCAGACCCCAGCTTTTATAAACCATCCTCTATTGACATGCTCATCGGTGCTGATCTATTTTGGGATGTGATAGGTCCCACTCAGCATTCACTAGGAGCAAATAATCCTATTTTGCGTAGTTCTAAATTAGGATGGCTTATCGCAGGTCCGCTGCCTATATTACCTACTAACAAAAAACAAAATAACCATAACAAGGTCACACATTGTAACTTTTTATATAGTGAACCTGATCTACCTACAATTAATGACCAAATTAAAAAATTTTGGGAACTAGAAAATATCCCACAAACATCTCAACCTTATACCAAAGAAGAAAAACTATGTGAACAACATTATTTATCTAATACTTACCGGCTAGAAAACGGTAGATTCTGTGTAGGACTTCCTCTTCGTGAAGATAGGGACTGCTTAGGCGATTCCTACACGCTAGCTAAAAAGAGATTCCTAAGCTTAGAAGCTCGTTTCCGAAAACAACCTGAACTAAAGGTTATATATACCGATTTTATAAAGGAATACGCTGATCTCGGGCACCTCAGTGTATCATCCAATCTAAAGCCAGCTGCCTCCTACTTCCTTGCCCACCACCCTGTAATAAAAACTAAAAGCGAATCGACTAAACTTCGCGTCGTATTCGACGCTTCGGCTCGCACAACTTCTGGTTTCTCTGTTAATGACTTACAGATGGTAGGTCCCGTCATACAAGATTCACTTTTCAATATACTATTACGTTTCCGCCAATATAAATATATAATTTCAGGAGACATTGAAAAAATGTTTCGACAAGTTCTATTAAGAGAACCTGATCGAGACCTCCAGCTCATCCTGTGGCGTGATAACGAAGATGAACCTCTTCGCACGCTAAGACTAAATACCGTTACTTATGGGTTTTCCAGCGCTAGTTTCCTTACCGCCAGGTGCATTTGGCAACTGGGCGAAGAATGTATCGACCCCACTATAAAAGCTATAATTCAAAATGACTTCTACTGTGATGATTTGTTAACTGGGGCCAACACTGAAGAACAGTTGCGATACATTCAACGTCAGGTGTCAAGTGAGCTTTCTAAGGGATGTTTTCATCTTAGAAAATATAGAACTAACCTATCAAACTTATTCCCTGACAGTTTAATGCCAGAGGAAGGAAATCTCATTTTTAGTAACGCTTCTAGCACATTAGGCATAGGATGGTCTCCTGTTACTGACAAGTTAGAATTTGAAGTAGAGTATACATCTAATATGACTCTGACCAAACGATCAATACTGTCATCCACTTTTAAAATTTTTGACCCTCTAGGTCTACTTTCTTTATGCACAATAAAGCCTAAAATAATGCTACAAACATTGTGGTCGTTAAAATTAGATTGGGATGAACCGGTCCCTGATAATATCCGAAAAAGTTGGTTAAAATTTGCACAAAATTTACATACTCTATCCTTTTTAACACTACCAAGATTAGCTTTAATAAATAACCCTATAAATATAGAAATGCATTGTTTCTGTGATGCGTCGCAGCAAGCATATGGTGCTTGCATCTATTTAAGTTCCATTGACACACAAGGAAATGTACAAATCTCTCTATTATGTTCTAAGGCCCGTGTCTGCCCTATCCGACCTACCACCACTATCCCAAGATTAGAGCTATGCAGTGCTTTGCTCTCCGCCCAATTAAGCTCAGCTGCCACTAAAGCTCTTCGCCTTCAACTCACGCGTCAAGTGTATTGGACAGATTCCAAGGTGGTATTGGGTTGGCTCAAATCGGGAGGCAAGGCAAAAACATTTGTCGCTAATAGAGTCACCGCTATAAATGAGTTCTCTGATCCTGTGAACTGGCGCTATGTACCAAATAAAGAGAACCCCGCTGATCTATGTTCTCGTGGTATTGATCCCCAGCACGTCGGCAATGCCAGTTTTTAGTGGTATGGACCTACTTTCCTACAACAACCTGAAAGTGCCTGGCCAACATCATGTCACGAAGTTAAAGATCTCCCTGAAATGAAAGCTTTTTCAACCATAGTTGTAGAGCCCACTGAATTTATAGATTTCAAGATGTTTTCTAAATTATCAAAAATACAAAGAGTCTTTGCTAGAGTCCTCAGATTTGTACATAACTCTAGACACCCACATAATAAATTTATAGGTACATTAAATGTCATTGAACTCAAAAATTCCTTGAACTTTCTTGTTAACCTTTTAACCGCTAGACTTAATATCAGTTGTCGTGCCCCCAGCGCTATGCACAGTAAAACGAAAAATAAATACCTACAACAAATAGTGATGTTCAATTACATATCGATATGAACTGTATGCCCCCTTCAGACGCGGCAGGGGACTTAGTTTTATAATATGTTATGATTAGCAGATATTTTGGAAACACAAAAGTGTTTAAAGATCTTAAAAGATTTATTGATTTCCACACATTAAAATTGGTAATAAAAAAATTCGAATAACGAAATATTCTTTCTTTCTATCTCTTTATTCTTTAATGCAGTCTAACGATATAATGACTACAGAATTTCCAACAGCTTAGTAAAATCACATATGAATTTTTTTAAATAAAATAATTTTTTTAATAAAATAAAAAATAAAATAAACTCTTCGTCCGATACAAATTCTTCATCTTCATCACCTTCCAGTATACGTATTAATTCGTCAGCAGTAGTCATGTTTAATTATATTTATCGACAACACGAACATAATAATAACACGCATAAGCACAACAATAATGGAAAATTCCACAAGGCGGCACTCGTTTATGACGTCAGAAGCGGTCGTCTTTCTCCGACCGTCGCGCGGGGTGTACTAACAACATTCACTTCTAAACATGCAGACTAGGGATGGGAATTGTCAATTCAGTCACTGATATTTTTAAGCTTTATTTATTATAAATAAAATAAAATAAACACAAATAAACATATTTATTTTTGCAGTAACAATTGCTTTATTTATTTTATAATAAATTAGTAAGTATAAACTGAAATAGTTTAATTTATGTGGATTTATCTATCAGTAAATCATCGCGTATGTCCCCTCCTTATCGTCGGATTTTTCCGACAGTGGCGTTAGACATCAATACACTTTTCGAAAAATACTAACAGTAATTTGTTTAACTTTAGACATTATTTTTAAGGTCTTCTAGTTGATAAACTAAAGTGTAAGCAATTGTATATAATTACTTCAACATATATTTACTAAAATATGAACATTATTTTAATATAATACAGCGCTGTCAAACAAAAAGGCAGATTAACCGAGTAGTGGTATTCGGTCGTAAATATCCGACCTTGGCGACAGGAGCCCGAAAATATTTGTCGGATTAATCCGACCATCGCGGTTAAAGGGTTAAATTAGCCCAACGACAATCCTTTCCTACAGAAGTTGACTTACTTCTAAACAAAAAATCATTACCATGTAGATCCAATTTAACTTCTCTTAACCCTTTTATTGATGAACAGGGACTAATGCGTGTTGGTGGTAGAATTGATAAATCAAATTATTCTTATGATAAAAGACATCCAATTTTATTAAAAGGTAGCCATCATTTTACAAAACTATTGTTTGAACAGGAACATCAAAAACTTTTACACGCTGGCCCACAACAATTACTTGCAAGTATTCGTGATCGGTTTCCTATTCGAAGGTTCCGGGTTCGAATCTCAGGGCACGCACTTCTGACTTTTCGGAGTTATGTACGTTTTAAGCATTTAAATGTCACTTGCTACAAACGGTGAAGGAAAACATCGTGAGGAAACCTGCATGCCGGAGAGTTCGCAAAACTCAAAGGTGTGTGAAGTCCGCCAATCCGCACTTGGCCAGCGTGGTGGACAATGGCCTTAACCTTCTCATTCTGAGAAGAGACTTGTGCTCAATAGTGGGCCATGATGGGTTGAGATGATGATGATGATTCGTGATCAGTACTGGCCCATAGGGGGTCGCAGTTTAGCTCGAAACGTATCCCACAATTGTTTTACTTGTCGAAGATTCAGAGGCCAGGGCATGGTTAACATCATGAGCGACCTGCCCCCAGAGCGAGTAGAACCAGGGTTCCCATTTAGTATTGTTGCTACTGACTTCGCCGGTCCATTTCTAATAACCGATCGCAAGGGTCGCGGTTGTAAAATAACAAAATGCTATCTTTGCATCTTTGTTTGCTTTAAATATAGATGTATTCATTTGGAACCTGTTAGTGAATTAAGTAAAGATGCATTCATTTTAACACTCAAAAGATTTATTGCCCGTAGAGGGATACCTAAAGTCATTTATTGTGATAACGGACGAAATTTTGTGGCTGCAGCCAAAGAATTAAAAGATTTTTTTACCAAACACGCAGACTCTATTTGTGATTTTGCAGCTCAGAGAGAGATAGAGTTCAAATTCTCACCTGCATACGCTCCTCACTTTAATGGTTTAGCCGAGGCCGGTGTTAAATCAGCCAAATTTCATATCCGCCGAATATTAGGGCAGTCCCATCTAACTTTTGAGGAACTGGCCTCACTATTTGCACAGGTCGAAGCTATCCTAAATAGCCGACCCCTCTGTCCCCTTAGCCCATCTCCAAACGATTTCCAAAGCCTCACCCCGGGCCACTTTCTTATTGGCAGGCCGCTGACGTCGCTGCCGTCTCCAACCTATGAAGATGCTGACACTCCACGCCTCGGCCGATACCAACGTCTGGAGCAACTTCGCCAACATTTCTGGAGGCGGTGGTCTGCTGAATACGTCGCCGAGCTACAACAACGGTCAAAGTGGCGGATGAAAAGCAGAGATTTGCAGCTCGGTGACCTTGTCCTCGTCAAGGAAGAATCCCCGCCTCTATGCTGGCGCTTGGGCAGAGTCTCGAAGCTATTTCCGGGCGCAGATGGAGTACCGAGAGTGGCCGACGTCGCTACAGCCCAAGGAATCCTACGACGAGCCCTCAATCGCCTGTGCCTGCTGCCTACTGAGAAGTCTTGATAGCTTCGGAGAGCTTTCAAGGGCCGGGAGGATGTCGCCGCGTGTCGTGACGCCGCTGCGTCGTTTTATGTGTATCTGTGCGTCTATAGTGTGTTAGTCTATGTTTTAATTAATCTGTGGTATGAATATCATAGAGGGCGCCCTATGCGCCCTTCCTTCGTTTTCCATTGTAAAAATGACATACTTCCCATTTGACCGCCGCCATGTAAATGTACCTAATGTTCGCAAAATTAAAACCATTGAAGAAGTACCAGCGCAGTTTAATTCAAATTCAGTAATATTTTCATTGTTCGCAACGAGAACAAATATTTTTAACTATCAAAAAAGTTTCTATCAGTGTGTTTGATTTTTTTATCAACCCGATGAATGTCGATTTAGATTCGGATCTTAGACTATACCGATAAGCGCCGGTTACCAGCGTTCTACATGAATGCGCCCGTATTGCGGACGGACGCCGAGTCGTGCTCAGCTGATCTGTTGCGAGTATTGTAATGGGGTCATTAAATTTTTTACGGCAGCGTTAACGAAGATTTTAAATTTTGTCCGTTTCAATGTTTGCAACACTATTTATTATTTTGTTTTGTTCAACTTTGCACTTATTTTGAACTTTTAAACACACTTTATTGTTCATATTACTTTGTAACACTCGTTTTAAACGCGCTTTTCGATTTTTTTTTTTGTCAAGAGGAACACAGAATAGCTCCGTTCGGCTCGCGGTTCGCTCGCCACTCCAATAGCTATTTAATACTAGCTTCCGCCCGAAGACTTCGCCCGCGTGGAATTCGTTTAAACTTCACCCCCCTATTTCATCCCCTTCGGGGTGGAATTTCCAAAAATCCTCTCTTAGTGCTCCCCTACACTCTCCAAGGAACATGCATGCCAAATTTCAACTTCCGCCCAGTAGTTTTGGCTGTGCGTTGCCTGTCAGTCGATCACCGGCAACGCAAGAGTTTTATATAGTTGCGGTAACGCAAGTTATAATATAGAGATTATAGTGTTGGAACTGTGACTTCGCTTAAATGCCCCAATCGACTGTTACTGCGGTTGTGTGGTGTGTGATTGCGTGGTTAACCAAGATGTTTGCCCACAGCTGGGCAACAACCTGATGGCGAGTCTGGTGTCGAAGACAGCGACAGGCTTCACGGTGTCTTTAGTCAACGTCGAGACGGGCGCCGCGCTCGGTGAGGGCGAAGTCTCCCGCTGGCTGCCCGAGGTCGAGTGGCCGGTCGTCGCTGCTGCCGGTGAGAGAAAAACTACTTTGTTACTAGTGGACACGGTTCAATTTGGCTTGTAAGCAATGTTTACTTATACGGCATTTTAAATTCTCGCTTGCCAATCTGAATTGTAGGTACTTTGAGGCCGCGGAAACAGTCTGGTTAATCAAGAATCTACGCTGAAAACTATCGTATTACCTGTGCTCACAGTACAATTTAGGTTGGATGCAAAGTTGACTTACGGCATTTTAAATTGTATCCGTTACTCCGTAATATAACTTATTACAGGGGCGGAAGAAGTATTTCTATGGAATGCTATTAAATCACTACACTAAAACTATACTATTGAATCTGTGGGTTGTGTATTTAAGTTGTTTTGTTAAAGGAAGATCTTTAATCTGGCGAGACGACATACCGGGGTGCGGCAGAGCCTAAACTGTCGTTGTCGGGGCTTTAGTATATATAGGAGCAGCGTACAAAACTCCGTTAGCGCGATTCAGCCGTATGACGTCATATGAGCGATAGAGCATAGACGTATGAGCCGACCGGACGTGGCTCACAACTCGCGCGTGTTGCTGGTGGAGGCGAGCGCGCTAGACCGCGTGTTGGTGCCGTCTACTTATCATTGACAACTTGTGTATATACGAGCGGTGTACAAAACATCGTTAGCGCCATTCAGCCGTATGACGTCACTATACCGTGTTCCAACTCCGGTGATACCGGAAGTGAGTCGACCGGACGTGGCGCACAACTCGCGCGTATTGCTGGTGGAAGCGAGCGCGCTAGACCGCGTGTTGGTGCCGTCTACTTATCATTGACAACTTGTGTATATACGAGCGGTGTACAAAACTCCGTTAGCGCGATTCAGCCGTAGGTATGACGTCACGGTGTAATGTTCCAGCGCCGGAGATACCGGAAGTAAGTCGACCGGACGTGGCGCACAATTCGCGGGTATTGCTGGTGCAGGCGAGCGCGCTAGACCGCGTGTTGGTGCGACCGGCGGATAAGGCATCTATGAGGAAGTTTGATGCGATACTGAGGGATGTGTTGAAGGCTGGGGATGATTGTGAGTATAATAAATAATAATATTTATGATGTCTTATGGTAGTGCTGTATCTGCGTTATAGAATTATAGCAGTCGAAACACCCAGTCAAAAGTTATGGGGAAAACCTTCTCTTTCTTTATGGCCGCTAAAGAAGATGGACGTTCTCAATTCTATTGTATTTTTTTCGATTTGCGTTAACTCGGTCTCTGTTGTTACTGATTTGATAATTCTTTTTATATTCGGAAGCTGGTGCTATACATATAGTTTTTAAAGTTATCGCTACTTATCGATTTTGTTTAAAAACTATTTGTGTTCCAGCTGAGCCGCTGAAAGAGCCCCCAACCGAAGGACAAACGGTGATAGGATTCTACGCAGATGAAATTCACCATCGAGCGCTGTGTCGACGCACTAACGTCAAGCAGAACAAATATCTACTGGAGTATGTTGAGTTTGGTGAGTTGATTAATGACTATGCTGATGATTATTGGATCATAGGTGTGACGTCTACAGTGATGTTTCCGGTAATCATGACGTGCATGTCATGTCAGATGTCAGTGTCATGGCGCTAGTGGGTGCCACGTGCTAACTCGGTTCTGACGGCAGTTCGTACTGAGACCGCGAGGCAGTAGGTTGTCACACGTCTCTGACGGAAACCGACTAAGTGTGATATCGAAGACACCACAATAGGTTTCTTATTTACTTGAGAAGGCCCAGCAGTATCAGGTCTTTAACAAAATGATTTAAGGCATTTGGCATTTGGCGTATTAGCACCATCTAGATGTAGTGCAGTGAATTATTATAATAGTCCGTTTGATGGAGGAAAGCTGCTGGAATTAATTAATTTATATTATGACTAGTAAATCCGCCCTCGCTTCGCTTCGGGAAAACAGTCCCTTCAAAAATCTCTATAAATTTTAACAAATTATGTTATTCCGATGTCTAAGCTATATTACTGCAAAGTTTCATGAAAATCCGTTCAGTAGTTTTTGCGTGAAAGAGCAACAAACACACACACACACACACATACATCCTTACAAACTTTCGCATTTATAATTTACTAGAGAACCGCCCGCGCTTCGCTTCGGGACCCGTAGGTAACAGCCGCGTAGGTCTCGCTCCCTTAGGAATTTAGGCTAAAAAGTAGCCTACTACTCGCTCTCTTCACTCCACCCTGTCTGAGGTGTGTGGAGCCCTCGGGACAGTTAGTTCCCCTTTGGGTGTGTCTCTCGCGGCCCGTTAAAACGGGCCGGTCCTTGGGTTGGGCCCTAAGGCCCTTGGTTGTCCATCTGTGGTTAACCAATAGGTCAAGTCCGGTGAGTGGTGGCCTTTTTACAGGCCACAGAGTCTTAAACGGAATGGGGTTCATCTTCGCGCCGCCCAGGCGATCGAGGCCCTACCGGGTGAATCCCGCTGGTGGGAAGCCCAGCAGGAGCCGATCAGCGCCGGGCGACGACTTACGAAGCCCCAGTATCAGTCAGTGCTAGCCCCGTCCCGCGCAACCAGCAAGTCGCGCGGGAAGGCCCAGCTGTCCGGTGGACGGGTGTGGAGCGGCACCAGGTCCTGCAGATGCGGGAACCGCGACGCGTCGACACGCCCGAACATGTTGCGTGCCAATCTCTCGATGAAGTCGTCCAGGCTCTCGACTCAAAGATCCCTCTGGATGACGGCGTTCCTGACGTACCTCGGCGCACCAGTCAGCCGGCGGAGCGCAATCGCCTGAACCGCACGCATCCTCTTGCGCTGCGGTTCGCTGGCGAGCGCGTACCACGCCGGTGCCGCGTACGTGAGGCGGGTAGGTCTTGTAGACCCCGAGCTTCAGTCCGAGAGGGAGGCTCGAGGAGAGCACTGGTTTCTGCCATCGCGCTTCTGGAATTCGCGACGGCTTTCGTAACCTGTGGCTTCATCGAAAGTCTTCCGTCGATTTTGCCCCCAGGTATTTGACCTGTGGGGCCCATTGGATATCTTGTCCGTGAAGCTCCAGAGTAGGGTCCCGCCTGTTGAGGTATCCTCCTACATATGTTCATGGCCTGCGTCTTCCCGACATTCACCGATAGTCTCCACGCGGCGAGCCATTCGGGGAGGGCATCAAGCGCACGCTGCATCTTGACGATGGCGTGGGTTCTATTCAGCGACGTGGTGATGTACGCCACGTCATCGGCATACAGGGCAAGCGACGCCCCCCTGCCGCCGGGATGTCGTCGGTGTATCAGGCGTAGCAGACCGGGGACAGGCAACTCCCTTGCGGGACGCCGGCTGCGATCGGACGCTCGGTGGATTCGGCGTCTTCAACCACTACTCTGAAGCTTCTATTTTCGAGGAAACTGGAGATCACCTTAACGGCACTCCGGGGCGCCGACGACTGCGAGATCTTGTAGAGAAAGCCGTCGTGCCAAACACGGTCGAACGCCTTTTCCATGTCGAGGAATACTGCACACACGCGTTCTCTCTTATTCAGAGCCGCGGTAACGGTGTGCAACATCCTCGACAGTGTAGCCCTCCGTGCTGTTCAGGGGCATCAAAAAGTAGCCTTCCACTTCTGTTGGCAGCTAGGCTATTCCACCCCTGATGCTTGCAGTTCCAGTCGCCCGCGCCCACCACCGGTGTCGGACTTGCGGACATCAGCCAACAGGATAGTGCCAGCGGGCGGGCGGTACACTGAATACAGCCGGAGCGGGGAGTTCTCGAGGCAGAGCTAAAGTAGCCTATTACATTTGCCTATGACTTAAGTAAATTACATGTAGTATTTGATAGCGTAATTCAGAACTTGCAAATGAATTTTATTAACGCCATCTATTAACAACTCCGAAAATAAATATCTAGCAACTAACAAAACATCGATCTTCCCATGGGAATGGGATGTTTTTCCGCGGTAAAAAGTAGCCTACGTCACTCTCCACCCTCCTAACTATCCCCACACACATAAACCTTACCATTATAATAGCTTTGTTGCGACGTGAAAGCGTCACAAACAAACAAACACACTTTCACATTTATAATATTAGTAAGGATATTATGATATACACAAACTTTCACATTTATAATATTAATAGGATTGCTATGCAGAACGTCTTGGGGTTTTTTAATTTTCAATTTACAATTTAATTAAATGTCTTTCGAGTGAAAATCATTATTCGTGTAGGTATTTTGTTGATACACTTATGAAAATCATTTTTAAGGTTTAATACCATAATGGTTAAAAACGGAACCCTATTAATATGTCTCTCATGTCTGTCTGTTTGTCTGTCTGTCTGTTTGACAGTCACAGAGTTTGGTATCTCTTGAACGGAAATAGTTACAGACAAGAATTTTTTCCAAGTCTACCGCCATTCCCAGAGGCTCTTGACAAATCAAATCAAATCATTTTTATTGCCAGAATGTAGTTTTACATAGATGTTATAAGTATAGAAGGCCAATACATTCAACCACGTATGGTATGCAATAGTGTCAATAATACAAAATATTAAATTACTTTTAAAATTAACAATGTTGTACAATACAAACCTATTTAATCTATACTAATATTATAAAGCTGAAGAGTTTGTTTGGTTGAACGCGCTAATCTCAGGAACTACTGGTTCGAATTGAATTTTTTTTTTGTGTTGAATAGACCTTTTATCGAGGAAGGCTTTAGGCTATATAACATGACGCTGCAACAATTAGGAGCGAAGAAATAATGGAAAATGTGGAAAAAACGGGGAAAATTATTCATTCTCGAGGGCTTTCGTTGCATGCGTTGCGAAAACGATTCAAGATACCAAAAATATATGCATGAAAGAATTATTCCTCTTGAAATGATCTAAAAAAATGTCCACGACAGTGTATGTCTATCTTTTAAGATTAACACACTAGAACCGTTTTTATGGTAATCAAATTTGGTCGAACCCACTGCCATACCAAACTTGCCGCGTTTACAAGTTTAATCTGAATTAATCTTGCTGTGATCCTTTGCTACTTTGCTATTATTTTGTCGTAAGCTTTATTTCTAAGTTTAATTTAATTTAACCTGAATTAATTTTGGTGATAGTTTATTATCTTCCCGAAATTCCTACGGGAGCAGGACCTACGCGGTTGATACTTACGGGTCCCGAAGCGAAGCGAAGGCGGTTCGCTAGTTATTTATATATCATTTTAATTACTTACATCAATGTCAAAAAAAAAAGTATTTCAAAATGTCAAATGTCTAAATTTACATGTCAAAATTAAAAAAGTACAAGTTATAGAAAGACTAAGATTAATCCATAATAAATAAATTATAAAATTTTTACATTATTGTAGCTTCCTCTCCTTATCTTATAGGTCACTAGCTGTTGCCCGCGGCTCCGCCCGCGTGGAATTCAGTGTGTCACAAAGTTATTCCTGCGTTAATCCCGACCCCACACAAATTAAGACACACTCCACACATCTTAAGAACAGTTGATTTTTTACTACGTTTTAGTCATATCGTACATCATACCGTACAAAAATCCGTTATGTAGATCTTGAGAAAATCGATAAAAAGACTTTAAGATATAAACGTTGGGGTTTTTTCATTCCAAACTATTATATTTTTAAACTACATTGGTAGTTTTTCATTCGTGTGCCAAAACACAAAGACCAGCTAAAGCGATGCTGACCCTCGAAAAAGCAACATAAAGTTGATCATGAGAAAAAAAGCCGGTTCGATTCCCGATATATTATGTATAGATATCCCGATATATAGATATTAATGAGCCCGCGACTTCATTCGCTCATGGAAGCTTTTCCCGCGTAAATCTCGATCCCGCGGGAAGTCCGGAACAAAAAGTAGCTTATATAATGCTCCATAACCTCCTCTACCTCCCACTGAAAGTCCCATAAACATCTGAACCCACGACCTCATTCCCGGGTATGAGTTTTTACCGCGTGAATCCTAATCCCGCGGGAATTCAGGGATAAACAGTACCCTACATGTTGCTTCAAAACTTCCTCAATCTCCTAGTAAAGGTCGCATAAAAATTTAAGCCCGCAACTACGCGCAGGAGTTTATTCCACGTAACTCCAGATCCCGCGGGATTTCCGGGAAGACAGACTTGTTAGTTTTATATTTAGAAGCTATTTATACCCCATACGCGAAGGTTTTCCCGAGTAAATTCCGATCCCGCGGGATTTCTGGGATAAAAATATCCTATATGTTAATCTAAGTTGCCTTCTATGTGTGTGCCAAATTTCATGAAAATCGGTTCAGTAGTTTTTGCGTGAAGAAGGTTTTCCCGCGTAAATTCCGATCCCGCGGGATTTCTGGGATAAAAAATATCCTATATGTTAATCTAAGTTGCCCTCTATGTGTGTGCCAAATTTCATGAAAATCGGTTCAGTAGTTTTTGCGTGAAGAAGGTTTTCCCGCGTACATTCCGATCCCGCGGGATTTCTGGGATAAAAAATATCCTATATGTTAATCTAAGTTGCCCTCTATGTGTGTGCCAAATTTCATGAAAATCGGTTCAGTACTCCATACGCGAAGAAGGTTTTCCCGCGTAAATTCCGATCCCGCGGGATTTCTGGGATAAAAAATATCCTATATGTTAATCTAAGTTGCCTTCTATGTGTGTGCCAAATTTCATGAAAATCGGTTCAGTAGTTTTTGCGTGAAGAAGGTTTTCCCGCGTAAATTCCGATCCCGCGGGATTTCTGGGATAAAAAATATCCTATATGTTAATCTAAGTTGCCCTCTATGTGTGTGCCAAATTTCATGAAAATCGGTTCAGTAGTTTTTGCGTGAAGGAGTAACAAACAAACAAACAAACAAACAAATACACAAACTTTCACATTTATAATATTAATAGGATTTATATTCATCCATATCATAAAAACAATTTTCCGCGAGCCAATGCGTAATTTTATTTTTAAAAGCATTTGTATTGAGGTCTTTAAATGTATTCGGTAGTTTATTATAAACTATAAATTGCATTCATAAAGACATTTCTTTTATAATCGACATTTTGGTATACAAAGCTTAAATTTATTTCGGCTTGAGTTTGCCTTTTTTTCAAAGTATTGTGGATATTTTTTTGACAAACATACAAAGGTCTCTAATATAAATGCAAACCAAACCAGTGGTAAAATCCGATATCTTTTAAAAAGTGGTTTACAGCTTTCCGTGCTTTTGGACCCAGAAATGGCTCTTACGCACTTTTTTTGGATGCGAAATAAGACAAACCTATTGAGCTTATTGCATACATAGTCAACGTGTGATTTCCAGTTGCAGTGTTTGTCCAGTAATATTCCCAGAAACTTAGTGTGGATTGACTTCTTCTATTTCAGTGTGGTCATACACTACATTGAGTCTTGTGTCTTTTTTAGTATAAGTTTTAAATTGAATTAATTTGGTTTTCCCTATGTTTATTTTTAAGTTATTATTTTTAAGCCATGTTATTATTTTGTCTAAAGTATTATTAATTTCGTTTGCATATAAGATTGTGTCTTTATTTTTTATAACCACCGTTGTGTCATCAGCGAATAGGATTGTTTTGTGTTCAGTAACATCAGTCAGTCGTAACATCTCCTGACGTGGTATCATATTCCCCAGACTACTGGGAAGTCACCCAGCTAGAGAAGCTGCACCCGTGTCCGGCGCAGCTGACCCTGGAGAGTGCTCCGACCCAAGTATCACTGGTCAAGCTGCAGACAACGGCCAAGACCCTGACCGCGCCCGCGACCCAGTACCTGGATAAGATACGGGATGATAACGAGGAGTTGGTGTTGGTGAGTAGTAGATGGCGTTGTTGTAATTCAGATGTCTCACTGTCAGCGAGTAGAGAGTGACTATAGCCTATTTACTCGTTTAGGGCCGCTCATTGGCTTACTTAGTAAGGCACATGTCTCACAGCTGGTTAGCAGCGAGTAACCATAGCATATTTTCTCCCTTAATGCCGCTCACTTGGCTTACTTAGCGCGTTTGTGGGTTGTACGAAATGTCTTAGGTTTGATAGCTGGGATAATAACAAATTTGTCAAAAACTTCGCAAAATTATTTGCGCGGGAACGTCGTATACTCGTGGCATCGGTAGTTTGCGCAAATGTCAGTGAACGCCATTATAATAATGTTTAGAAATTTTGTCAGTTTTTAATAAAGTCATCCTTCGTGCAATACGCCTTTGAATTGAACCTCTCTGTAAGCATCACTACACAATAATAGTTATATTCCTGATTGTCAAATTTTGTATGGTGTTCAAAAAAAGACATTTCGCTGGCTCACTATTACAAGGTTCTGTGTTAAAATTGTATCACTTATTTAGTCAAGAATACTATAAGGTTCTATGTGTTATTAGCTTACTATTTTGCAAAAATATACTGCAAAATATCATATATTACACGGTCCTATGAAGTTTTTATTAACTAAAAGAAATAACGAATCTATGGCTTATTACAAAACTTCATCAAAATTAACATAGAACCTTGCAATAGTGAGCCAGCGAAATGTATAATACGAGTTTGACTCCCCACAGACGATCCCGAGCGGCGCGAAGACAGCGTCCACGGGAGACGAGGTGTGTCTGACGGTGGCCAAAAACAAGGAGTCGGTGAACAGAACCGTGACCGAGCTGTGCGCGCCCGACTGGAAGAAACTATTGGAACGGGGCTTCGATGTGTTGGGTGAGGGTGTAATGCACATACTCGCGCACGAAGCGTTCTGTACCATTATGTATAAAAACGCCAAAAAAATCTAGTCTGTTGTATGAAAGCCTCACTTAAAAATTTACTTTAGTTTGTCGTAGCCACATATTAGCCACAAGCAACGCCATCTCTTGGACCGAAAGGTAACTAAATTATCTCTGAGGCGTCGAAGCCATATTTCGATTTAAATATTTATTTTATTCAGTGTTTTAGTATTTGTTGTTGTAGCGGCAACAGAATTATACATCATCTGTGAAAATTTCAACTGTGTAACTATTACGGTTCATGAGATACAGCCTGGTGACAGACGGACGGACGGACGGACGGTCGGACAGCGAAGTCTCAGTAATAGGGTCCCGTTTTACCCTTTGGGTACGGAACCCTACATTTCGACTATGTGTTATTTCCAAGTAAATATTTGTGGCGGCGAGCAAAATGGACAAAACCGCTATAAACCGGTTTTTTTATTCAAACCCCTTATAATTATGCTCTTTAAGGAAACCGGTTTTTTTGAGGTTAAGGTAGAGCTAAACCTTAATTATTACGCTCCTATTGTTCTCGGATTGAACCGGTTTGAAAAATTAACCGGTAAACAAGCCTTGGTGTATATTAGAAGTGTTCGTTATATTAGATAGCTGATAAAATAATCAAATATTTATTTATAATCTTTCAACCGGTTATTTATTAGGTATAGCTGGCAAGCGTTATAAGTTATAACGTTGCGCGATTATTAGCCACGTTCACAACGACATCGTACGATTCAAATCACGAATGTTCTATGCGAGAGCGAAACAGAAACACTCGAACGAAAGAGAACGGAACAACCGAACATCCGTAATAATATTTTTGTCGCCTACCAAATTATGCTTTAAGATGACCGTATAAGAACTATATTCAGTTACATGTCCAGTACTGATTTAACGAATATATTTTTGTTCGGCTATATATTCATTCTTACGTTGAAGCGCTATTTTTGCGTTATATTTTCTGTTTGAATAAATTAAAAATCAGTGCGATTATCTCGCTTGACCTCGTATGACGCGTAGTGATAGTTTACCGTGCGCTTGTGATATTACGAGAATATTTGTAAATAAATGTTAGTTTTATTATTATCCCTCTAATAATATATTTTAATTAAAGTTCTAAATAAATAATTGTCAGATCGATGAAATTACTATTGTTGTAAATAGAATCAATAAACTTTTAAGTTTTTAAGTTCGCCTAACAACTTGCTCAGTAAATTAAAAGTATATAATATACCTATTTATGTTTTTGCATTTCATAAACATTCAATACATTTTATCACAAATAAAAAAATTCAGTCGGGGACTGCCTAAGCCTGCAAAAAGGACGAAGGAAAGTTCAATGAATTTATTTAATTAAGTACCTATTTAAAATGCAATTAATTCGATCACACAGTAGTAATGTGCTGAAAATGTGTTAAATTTTGTGATTGTGTCCATAAATATCCTTAATAAATAACAACCACACAATAAAATAATTTGTTATCTATCGCCAAAGACGTCTCTTTGTTAGGCTTTCTCTACAACGATAAAATCAAAACGCGTCGTTCTACGAAGCGAACGAATATATTATAGCGTAAAAAATAATAGGCGTTATAAAAATAGCGTAACGTTATAACGTGTTTTCAATATATAGCCGTTGCGAACACCTTTAGTGTATATACGAGTGGTGTACAAAACACCGTTAGCGCGATTCAGCCGTACGTCACGGTGTAATGTTCCAGTGCCGGTGATACCGGAAGTGAGCCGACCGGACGTGGCGCACAACCCGCGCGTGTTGCTGGTGGAGGCGAGCGCGCTAGACCGCGTGTTGGTGCGGTCTACTTATCATTGACAACTTGTGTATATATGAGCGGTGTACAAAAATCCGTTAGCGCGATTCAGCCGTAGGTATGACGTCACGGTGTAATGTTCCAGCGCCGGAGATACCGGAAGTAAGTCGACCGGACGTGGCGCACAATTCGCGCGTATTGCTGGTGCAGGCGAGCGCGCTAGACCGCGTGTTGGTGCGGCCGGCGGATAAGGAATCTATGAGGAAGTTTGGTGCGATACTGAGGGATGTGTTGAAGGCTGGGGATGATTGTGAGTATAATAAATAATAATATTTATGATGTCTTATGGTAGTGCTGTATCTGCGTTATAGAATTATAGCAGTCGAAACACCCAGTCAAAAGTTATGGGGAAAACCTTCTCTTTCTTTATGGCCGCTAAAGAAGATGGACGTTCTCAATTCTATTGTATTTTTTTCGATTTGCGTTAACTCGGTCTCTGTTGTTACTGATTTGATAATTCTTTTTATATTCGGAAGCTGGTGCTATACATATAGTTTTTAAAGTTATCGCTACTTATCGATTTTGTTTAAAAACTATTTGTGTTCCAGCTGAGCCGCTGAAAGAGCCCCCAACCGAAGGACAAACGGTGATAGGATTCTACGCAGATGAAATTCACCATCGAGCGCTGTGTCGACGCACTAACGTCAAGCAGAACAAATATCTACTGGAGTATGTTGAGTTTGGTGAGTTGATTAATGACTATGCTGATGATTATTCATAGAGTTAGTATAATAGAGTGGGTGAGCCATACGGCTGCCCATACATTGCAATCGCCCCCGGTTAGAAAGAGAAACAACGATAAGAGTAATTACCTATCCTCTCCGATCCCGATGAGACAGAAAGAGACAGGTGATTACTAAAGTCATTTCGTCTCTATTTATCCGAGGTACGCTCTGAAGCCTGGCTTCTGCCCTCTATTATACTAACTCTATGTGATTATTGGATCATAGGTGTGACGTCTACAGTGATGTTTCCGGTAATCATGACGTGCATGTCATGTCAGATGTCAGTGTCATGGCGCTAGTGGGTGCCACGTGCTAACTCGGTTCTGACGGCAGTTCCATGGCGGTTAGTCTTCATACAAAAATTCGTCGCCAATTGTCTATGGTTCATTTAATGAACATGACAGTTGATGACAGCTTCCCCCTCCCCGCTTCCTCGTCTTTCCGCGGTGACAACTGACATGTTTTTATTATAACCGCCATCCGCCATTGCAGTTTCAAAGTTGATCGAGTGAAGTTTTGCGTCGATTAATTTCCGTAACTTATCCTCTCAATTCTGTAACTGTGATAATCCAGGTATCAACGCGTGCAAGATGTTTAACTTGTGTTGTGTTGTGGGTTGTGATAGTAGGCGAAAGGACGTCAAGCTTTTTTGTTTTCCGAAGGACGAGAAAAGACTCGAAGTGTGGTTACAGCTTATTAAATGCGAAACCTTGCGAAGCCTGAGTGTGGAGGAGCTCCGGAAGCGTTTCGTATGCGAAAAGCATTTTGAGAAGCGATTTTTCGCTTCTACAGCCTTGAGGGCTCGACTCCGGGCCAATGCTATTCCAACTCTCTTTTCGCAGAGCGAAATTTGTAGTGGTATTCCCCAGACAATTATCCGTACTGAAACTGGCCACATGCGTGAGTATTTCCAGTTTGTAAATATTATTTTATCTTATAGTATTTCATACAAGTATTACATACCTACTACTACTAAATAAGTTATTGTTTCAATAATTTAATTTATGTGAAAGAAATTTGATTGATAAAATCAGTTGAATATTATTTGTATAATTTGCAACACTAATATTATTTACATACGAACCGCCCTCGCTTCGCTTCGGGACCCGTAAGTATCAGCCGCGTAGGTCTCGCTCCCGTAGGAATTTCGGGATAAGCTCCCGATCCCGCGGGATTTTCGGAAAGACAGCCTTGTTACTTTTATATTAATATGTTTGTTATGAAGCTATACCCATACTCGTCGAAGTTTTTCCCGCGTAAAATCGGATCCCGCGGGATTTCCGGGATAAAAAGTGTCCTGTGTTATTCTGGGTTATAAACTATCCGTGTACCAAATTTCATCCAAAGCCATTCATCCGTTTTTTCGTGATTGAGGACCAAACATACAAATCTTCACATTTATAATATTAGTAGGATGCCACAGAATTCGCATTGTGCGAGTATTTTTGGCGCGCGAAAATGTTTAATGAATTTTTTCACAACTTCTACAGAGCAGTTGAGTGGAGGGAGTTTTTCCCGTGTAAATCTCGATCTCGCGGGAAGTCCGGAACAAAAAGTAGCCTATATACTGCTCCATAACCTTCTCTACCTTCCACTGAAAGTCCCATAAATATCTGAACCCGCGACCTATTTCCCGAATATGAGTTTTTCCCGCGTGAATAAGGATTCCACGGAATTCCGGGATAAAATTATCCTGCATATTGCTCCAAAACTGCCTCTATCTCCCAGTGAAAGTCCTATAAAAATGAAACTCGCACCTTCGCGCATAGTAGTTTTTCCAGCGTGAATCCTGATTCCGCTGGAATTCCAGGATAATAAGTGGCCTATGTTTTGCTCCAGAACCTTCTCTATCTCTCAGTGAAAGTCTCACAAAAATCTAAGCCCGCAACAAAAATGACAAAACTTAAGTCAACTCGAATAAACACTGCACCTCTAATTGTACCAACTTTATCCCCATTTTTGCATCCTTTGCTGGCTATTTTTTAAATACTGATTTTACATTGAAAATTACTTATTTCACTGTAATAATTTTTAAACATGGGGTTAAAATCATTTTCAGTTTAGTCAGAAAGTTACCTTAAAAATTTACAAATTCCCGCATTCTTTTGTGTTTTTTTTCTTTTCCTTACAAAATATCGAAAAACTGAGAAACACGTATTCTATTAATTTAAGTGATAACCCTTTGTTGCAAATTTGAAGTAAATCGGACGACGTTATAAAAAAATTCCATACAAACTTTAGTCACCTATCCCTAGGGAACCTAAATATTATTCGAAAAAAAAAGTAGCCTATAATAGACACCAGTATATAGGTAATAACTTTACCAAGTTTCAATGAAATCCATCCAGTGGTTTAAGCGTGATGATCGGTCAGACAGACAGACAGACAGACAGACAATAAATAAAAAAAATATAATTTTGAGTTCTATCTCGATATGTAAGTGCCCCTTAGTCGAAATTTCAAAAAAATATTCAATGTACAGAACACGTGCTCCTACAGTTTTATTATAGTATAGATTATATTTACATATTATCCAGTATATAATCCGAAAATCATTTATTTGCTTTCACTAAATTCTTAAACTATGGCTTAGTAACAGGTTAATTTTATTGTCATTATAAGCTTTGTTTGTCATTTCATTGGCTGATTAAGACACATTGCAGGAGTGAAATTTACCTTACCATGATACCATAATATAGAAATTAAATAATTTAATAACATATACCTTTGTTATTCTTTACAGGAAGCATCAATTTGGAACATAATTATTTCAAACGGCGGCACGAGGATCATACATATGCAAATATGTCGAAGAGAGCAAAGACTAGTTCAGGTAATTTAACTATATCTACTTTAAAAATTATAGATTTCGACTGACAGACAACACATCGCCTGATCCTTATGTTCCTAGACATAATTATGAAACTTTATATAGGGAATTAATAGCATTTTTGAGAACTTAGTCCTTAAAGAAATATAATAAACAATTATAAATAATGAGATTTGTATGAATAATAAAGTTTCCACTATCATTTCCCAAAATACATGAACCATTCAATGAATAGCATTAAAACAAAACTATGGTGGGTATCTGAACAGTATCAAGTTTTCCTCATAGATAGCCACTCAAATTGTAAATTCTCAATTATTTTATTCTATTCAAACTTGATAAAATATTCATTAAATTTAACTAAACTCAGATTTGAAACTGTTTGTTAAAGTAGTCAACATATAAAGTTTATGGTATTGCTGATAATTTTTTGGAAATTAAGTACTATAAATCAAAATTAGTTAGTTATTAGGCTAGGCAATTTTGTGTTATGCTTGACCTGTCTTCCAGACCTAGTATGCTGTCAACATTTATGAATGAATTAATTAATGCTAAAAGTAAATGACTCAAAATATCACAAAGACCATTAAACAAAATACTAATATTTATTTGTCAAGTATATGTTTCCGGTATCTGGGATTTCTTTCTTTATGCATAGCTTCTAAATTTCCAATGTGTGAAGGTTTATTAAAAACATAAATAAACAAATTCTTGTTTTTTACAGAAACTGTTACATCATCTGATGTACCCTTTTTCGAAGCCGCTGTGCCTTCAACTTCAAGCTATGAAACAGTACCCACAATAGAACCAATGGTAACAGGTAAATAACATTTGTTAAAAGAACTACAGTGAATTAATTTTTATATTGACCTGTTCCATTTAACAAACTTAATTTGTCTTTTTGCAGATATTTCAATTTCAACTCAATTGAAAAGGAAAGCATTTGTTAAGAAAAGAATTGCTTTAACAAAAAACTATGTGTCTTCTGGTATCAAAAAAGAATTTTTAAAATCAAAGAAGCAACTTCAGTATATTAAAAGAGCACGTAGAGCAATTCGATTTTTAAAGCAAAGAAACTTTGAAAAAATGGTAGGAAAAATGAATCCTTTAGCAAAAAGGATAATGTGGATGCAAATAAAACAATGCTCAAAAAAAGCGAAGGGAAGAAGGTTTACTAACGAAGAAAAAATAATAGCTTTATCTATATTAAAACAAAGTCCAAAGTGTTATAAATACTTGCAAAAGATATTTATCCTACCTTCAAAATATACCCTCAATAAAATGATTTCAACTATTAACATTGAGGCAGGCGTCAATCCACAAGTGTTTGATGCAATTAAAAAGGAGGTAAGGCCACCTTTAACTGATCATAATATTATTATGTTACATCATGACATATAGAAAATGAAGATTTTAGTCATTTCTATTTAGTTACAATTTTGAAATTATATTCGGTTCACTTATATATTTCGAATGTTTGCAGGTACACAGATGGGACGAGAGAAAAAAATTTTGCTCAATTATTTTTGATGAGGTAGCATTGGATGCTGCTTTAACATACGAAAGAAAAAAGGATAACATAAATGGCTTTGTTGAGCTTAAAGAAAAAACTAATGACTTTGCCGATCATGCTCTGGTTTTTATGCTCAGAGGCTCAATTCATAAATGGCAGCAACCTGTAGCCTACTATTTTTGTAAGGGGTCAACTTCCAAAATATATTTAAAAACGATAATTAAGGAGGTAGTAACAGCCGTCAGTGACACGGGTCTTTTACCTGTCGCATTAGTTTCGTGACCAAGGGGCTGCCTTCCAATCGACTTTAAAAAGTCTCCAAGAAGATACGAGGAGAGAACAAATAAAATTAGGCAAAGAAATAGGTAAGAAGCTTGTTAACTGAGATAAAAATTAAATTAAGTATCCTAATGTAAAATTATGACATAATA
Organism: Hesperia comma; assembly: GCA_905404135.1. Taxonomy (NCBI): domain Eukaryota; kingdom Metazoa; phylum Arthropoda; class Insecta; order Lepidoptera; family Hesperiidae; genus Hesperia; species Hesperia comma. Next base: position 2,679,988 of record FR990039.1, read on the forward strand.
ATTCTATAGTAATATCATGCATCAAAGTAACATTGACTAACTTAAAAATTTTTTAATTTCAGATGATGTGATTATTATAAATGGGTAGACTCTTAGTGTTATATATGACTCACCACATTTAATAAAGGGGTTACTGGAATAATTTCCTGACAAAAAATATAAAATTTGAAGGTAAAATAAGTACATGGGATGATATAGTACAAGTTTATAAAACAGATTGCAACCATGCAGAAACGAGGCTGCTACACAAACTCAATGATGAACATGTCATTCCGGAAAAAATAAAAAAAATGAAGGTATGTTTTGAGTCATTTTTCATATTAAGAATTTAACATATGCTTAGATATTGTGTCCATATTATTACTAGAGCGCAAGTGATAAAGGGCACCAACCATTAACGCTCGTCAGAGTAGGTAGAGCAGTATTATTGTTACCAATAATAATCACTTGGACTGCAACATTACATATACAAAATTATACTACAGTGAAACCTGGTTAAGTGAGACATCAAGGGACCTGCAATGTCGTTTCACTTATAGAGGTATTCCACTTACCCAGTGTCTCAGATATATAGGTATAAATAAATATCTGTCTCATTTACAGAGTTACATTCATACTTCGCGTGTCTTCCCACTTTCATAAACGGATATTAACTTCAGTTTTTCACGTAATGATAACGATTGTAGCTTTCGTTTTGACATTTTTCAAATAAACATCTGTATGATAGTAAAGCGAAACTAAAACTGAAGGTAATTGAAGCTCAAAATTTGTACTTACGTACTTGGAATTACGTGTGGAATTTGTGGGTAGAATAAGAATGAGTAAACAAACAATGTTATCTCAGTTACAGAGGTTTATGCATATAAAATTTACTCGCTGTCTCAGTTATAGAGGTAACTATGATGATAAATGGAAAGAACAAATCCCAGATATAGAGGTTTACCTCGTCCCACTAACAGAGGTAATTCAGTGCCAAAGTGTTGGGACCTCAGCATGAGTTCCAGTTATGGAGGTTTCTCACTTATCCAGGTCCCACTTAACCAAGTTTCACTGTAGTAGTTTTCTATAGAATATACTCAGAATATCACATTCCAAGGCGGATAACGTCACCCTGACTCATGGCAGTAATAGATACAATTCATTGTTGAACAGGGCATCATCAATTTAACACATACCATGGTTACAGGATTTTTGTTATCCTGGCCAACTTGTGTATTGTAGTGTAGTGCATTGTATTTGCGCACGATTTGTAATATGTTAGTATTAACATGTTTTTTATCTATCTATTACAGGTGAAAAATTGTGTAAGGGTATTTAGCAAAACTGTAGCTGCTACCTTATTTTACACTGCTCAATTTTGTAAGTATTTACATCATTTAAAAGGAGGTGGGCTGATAAGGGTTAACTGTAAAATAAAATAGTTGGAAATGTTTTCAAAGTATGAACGGAAAGTGGCCCTTAATATTAATCCAATTTTCCTCCAATTTCAATTTTAAATTAAAATAATTTTGTGTTCTTATTTGCCTTGAGGTGTACTTTATAATAATTAAAATTGTGTTAGATTTATGGCCTTTTAGGTGAAAGGGGCTCTTACTAAAATTTAGATTCCACCTCCTCCTTTAATATTCAAATTTAGTAGTATAAAGTTACATGATACTTACATATTTTTGCTTTTTGATTGCAGCCCGTTATACTGATGGGACAATGGTGAGTCCTACTTTAAAAAACACCGCGGAGATAGTCGCGTTTTTCGATGATATATTTGACGCAGTCAATGGCTCAAAGTTACAAAACAAAGGAAAAAGATTGAGAACAGCAGTGACTTCTTCGTCTGAACATCACAAATTCTGGAAGGAAGCTTTGAAAAAACTTATTAATATTAAGTTTGTTGATAAAGGTGGCAAAGAAAAATATGTGCCCTCATTAAGAAATTGGATGGTTACAATAAAAAGTTACCAAAGGCTGTGGCAATTTTTTAAAGGCAAAGGCATAAACATAATGAGGCCCCGATATTTTAATTCTGACCCCATCGAAAACTTTTTCGGTCAGGTGAGGGCCTACAATTTTAGAAACAACAACCCCAATTGCCACAGCTTTAAAAGCACTTTCAAATCACTTTTAATCACAAGATTTATAAACTTCCACTCTGAAAGTTATAATTGTGAAGAGGATTCAGGTGAGCAGTTACTAAATTTAAAAACTCTATTTGAAGAAAATATAAACATTCCCGCAAATGTTGACTCATCTGAATCCTCTAAGTTGCAGAGTGGGATTTTGGAAAGCATTCCTACAACAGTTATCCGGGAAAGACTTAATATACACTCACGTGCATATACAACAGGGTGGGTGGTCAGAAAGGTTTTGAACAATAATAAATGTACTCAATGTAAAAGAAATTTAACCACACATGAAAATTTAAAAATAAATAATTGGATAAGTATACGAGAGTACAAAAACATAAAAGATAGGAAGCTGACCTACCCATCCGAACATGCTGTGAGATGTTTCGGAAACATAATCCAGGAAGCAAATGAATACTTGGAAACTCAAGCTCATAAAAAAAATGTTATTAAAGAAATAAAACATACATTAAAAGCCAAGTATTCATTTGACTTTCTGGATTGCCAAATACACCGTGATATTGTTTTAGAATGCTTCCTTGGTATATCTTTGAGATTAGTGGTTTTTAACTGGTGCAATACTATTAATAAAATTTTGAAGGGCACTGATGTTATAAGACTGGAAAATAGGACTTTGCCACCTATGCAAGAAAAAGCGTTGGTTAAATATAAAACAAAGTTAAAAAATAAAACGAAATGAAGTAATAAAGTGTTTTCTTTAAAGTTTCCCAATAATATATATACCTAGAACCTGAGCCTAGAACATTAATTAATATCACTAATGCCCGAGATACACGAGGCTAGTTTTTCAAGCTAGGATAGCAAGCTAGTCTCAGTAAGCTAGCAAGCTAGTACTTCTGGCTTCGTGTAGACTAAACTAGCTTCATTTATAAGTTATATTTTATGAAGCTAGAAGCCAGAAGTACTAGCTTGCTAGCTTACTGACACTAGCTTGCTATCCTAGCTTGAAAAACTAGCCTCGTGTATCTCGGGCATATTATACCTACCTGCGTCATTAAACTATGACGTCAGAAATATTACATAATCATGACGTAGTAAAATTATGACGTCATTATTTTGCACAGACTATACTTGTAACCGAACTGTCATATTCAATAGTTGAGGTGTGAAAGAGAAAGATGATATAAACCGAGGTGAAAATTACTGTATGGGACATTGCCGTCTGTTCCTCTACCTCTACCTCGTCTGTGGGCAGTTCGTACCAGGGTCTGTCAACTTTGTTCTACGAACATAATGTAGGCGGGCGTAGAAACAAGAGAGAGACAACTACATCAGAGTAAAAGAGAAAAGTATATCCATCTATATAATGTTGCCACCAAAAATAGTTTCGTATTCTCCATAATAATGAACTTACTATTTTATAAATTTTATAAGTAAATTGCCCTTCAAAACCTCTTTTGCTATTTTTCTGATTCCAAGATTATATATTTTATTTAGATATATAATTAATTGAATGATACGAATTAAAAATTAAATAATTAGAGATAATGTGTGGCAACACTCATGTCCGCTCATGTTGAGTTGATGTCACTGTGACATTGTCAATTTGTCACAAGAAAAATGTCTGCCGTACAGTGTGCACCATTTTATCTTGTACTCGTTTATTTGTAAATAAACTTGTTCTAATCCATTTAATTCGTCCAACCTACATTAATAACGTTGAGTCGAGCTTGCTCCTCCGTGATTGTGTTTTGTTGGAATTAAGTGTGTGTTTGTGAGATATAGACTCGGTGTTGAGATATTGACTCTGTTGTTTGTTATTGTTGTTATTTAGTGTTTAATTTCGCGATGAGTTCGACGAAAGAAAACACTAGAATGTGTTGCCTGTGTGGGTCTTCACCTCATAAAGATCCCAGCATCACTTTGCATCGGTTTCCAAAGCCTGGCTCGAAAAATGCTCTGCGGTATGTGCCTACATAATTACTTTCTATGCTATTCGTTCCACAATTATTGTTTATCTAGATTATCTAGATGATTGTTATGATGTATAATTTTGATATTTTTTATTTTCCAGTTGTGAATTATGGTCAAAGTACTGCTTCCCTAACGAGGCCTGGTCATCACCAAAATTCCAGGATGAACTTCATTCTAAGCATAAGATGCTTTGCAGCAAACATTTTAAAAGCACATGCTTTTATGAGAAGAAGTTGTTCAGAACAGCTGTACCTGATGTTGAATGGGTTAGTACAATTAACTCTTCAATGAATACTAATTGAAAACTGTATTTCAAACACATCATGAAGTGTAATTTCATCATACCCATTTTCTTATAGGTGACTTACCTCAACTATGATTTATTTTAAAAATAATTGGAGGATTTCAATTAAGTTTTCATTTTCAGGAAACAACAATTTCGAATGTGTCAGATCAACCTGCCATATTTGAACCTATTGCCAGTTCATCCGGAATTTATCCTTTAAGAGAACATAATGCAAACGTTACACAGGTACCTAAAATTAATAATAATAATAAAACTTTATTGACATATTTTTATACATTATAGTGTATGAAGCCTGTGATCCCCGAGTTAGTTAAAAACTGTGTTTCGGGTATCAGGGTCCTCTCCCAGTATTCAAAGGTGTCTATAACAATTAAAATAAATAACCAAAGCCCATGCAGATTTTGGTGATGCACAAATCACATAGAAAATATATTCTAGGTTGTTTTTTGTGAAAATTTTCCCACAAAAGTGTTGGAGGGAATTTGTTCACTTTCTCGAATTTTAAGCTACTTTAAAACATTAAGTATGCTATCAGTAATATAAATAATTTATTTATCATAAATAATTTATTTATCATAAAAGTGCTTTATGGCCTTTATAATAGCACGAATTGTAATAATTATAAAATATAATAATTATGAAATTAATCTGAAATTAAATTAATTCAGAAAATATATCTTTTTCTGATACCAACTAAGTATTTATTTAAAAATCTATAAGAAAACAATATTCTGTTTCAGAAAACTGTACCTTCCCATGCCTCTGTTAACACTCCAACCAATTCCATGTTTCTGTGCAAGTCTTCAAAAAAAGAAGGTGATCAGAAAAGCAAAATGTTGATAAAAAAACTGAAAAATAGCATGAATAAAGTATATAGATTACAAAAAACTGTAAAACATTTAAAAAATGAAGCATTTTTAAATGTTATTTGTAATAATGAAACCGTCAAAAAATATTTGAGAAGAAAATTAGTTCAACATTTGCACTATTACTGCAAGGAGAACTACAGAATTATAAAAGGAAGAAACCTGGGCGCAGATGGAACATGGAGGCTAAAATAATAGCATTGAGGCTTTACAAAAGGTCACCAACCAGTTATAAACTGTTGAGGAGATTGATTTGCTTGCCAGCACCCAGCACATTAAAATCCCTCTTAAGCAAATTTAAGATGAATGTGGGGACAAACAAAACGATACTTACAGTGTTGAAAAATTCAATAAAACATTATGGGCCTTCCGAACGAGAGTTCATATTATTGTGGGATGAAATGTCCTTAAGAAAAAATTTATGGTACAACCCTAAGGTGGATTTTATTGAAGGCTTTCAAGACCATGCTACACAAGGTAGATCTCCACAAGCGGCTTCATATGCCCTTGTATTTATGGTAGTGGGAATTAGGAAGCAAGTAAAGCAGCCAGTGGCTTATTATTTATCAAGTGGTTTTGTCACAGCTGACAGACTAGCTGCTTTGATTAAGGAGGTATGCATTTCTTGTTCATTTTGGATGTTGCTTATATAACACTTTGCAGAATTTTGTTATCTAAAGAAATGTTTTAAGTTTATTTGTCACTAATCTCCCTTAAAATACTTTCAGGTTTTAAATTGTTGCTTTGATGCTGGCATCAATATATGTGCGTCAGTATGTGACATGGATGGCGTCAACAAAAGAGCTCTGTGTATTTTAGGAGCTTCTGTAGAGAATCCCTGCATAGAAGTGAACAATCACTAAATTGTCTCACTGTTTGACACTCCACATCTGTTGAAGTGCTTCAGAAATCTCTTCATGAAATATGATGTAAAGTTTAGGACTGATATAACATCAGACAACAAACAAGGAATTGGTAAGTCATTTGTTATTTAATTAAAAAAATAATTATTGTTTAGTATATAATATGTGTAAATAATAAAAGAAAGAAATTGTAATACTTTTAATAATTACTCAACAGGAATCGCTAAATGGAGCCACATCAGGCAATTTTACGAATTGGACAACAATAATCCCAATTTTGTATTTGCGCCATGCTTAAGTAAAGACCACCTTGAGCCTAATTGTAAGCAAAAAATGAGGGTAAAACTTGCGGCACAAGTTTTAAGCCACTCAGTTGCAGCAGGAATATATGCCAAAATAGCAAGAGGTAAGAAATCTTTTAAAGTGAATGTCAAACTCATTTTTTTGCTCAGATCATAATTATTTATGATACTTATGGACATTTAATGACAACATCCTGTCTTATACATTCATTTCAAGTTTACGCTGTGTCCTGCGTGAGCGATTTGGATGCGAATGCGAAGCGGCGCGATGCGGCGCGGTGCGGAGCGAATTTAATGCGGTGCGGAGCGAAGCGGCTACTCTGTCCTACGTGCGCGCGAACCGCGCCTGACGGCGGCAGTTGGCATTACATTTGTCATGGACGGACGGAGGCAAATGTTGTTTGAAAATTCATATCTTAAATATGAGATATTCAAGAAGTGTGTACAGCAGAGAAATGGAACTAATACTGTCTACCTAAAAAGGCATATGCATGGGGAATTTCATAAATTGTACGAGGATTTACGTACCCAACCCTTGTTGTTCAAGGAATATTGTCGAATGTTACCTACTACGTTTGACTATATTGTGCAAGCCATTAAACCTGTTCTGCAATATACTACTACTCTTGGATAACATTAATAAAAAATTCTACTTCCGACATAATTTTTTTGCTTGATAACGGGCGGAGCAACGCGTCCAGTTCGCGCGAACAAATCAAGCCAACTGATCGCGTTCGCTTTAATTCGCGCCGCGTCGCGCCGCACCCTACGTGCGTTTTGTCACGTAGGACACTTCAATAGACATCGACTGTTTGTTGTTTTCGCGCCGCACCGCGCCGCTTCGCATTCGCATCCAAATCGCTCACGCAGGACACAGCGTTAGTATTGTACTATAGGGTTGTCTGTTTTTACTCGCTTCATATTAGCTTCACTTGTAGACTAACAGTAGAATACTTTGGTGAACTGATTTGCTTTAAAGTTTACCATTCCTAAAAAATAAAGTATAAAAAATATATTGAAGGTATATTATATTAGTGGTGGAACGCTTGTTAGTGTTAAGGCCATTATTGATTTAATTTGTTTATTGTCATTTTCAGGAGACATGCCAACTGAAGCCTTGGCAACAGCTAATTTGCTAACAAAAATGGATGAACTGTTCGATGGTGTAAACTCTTCAACACCAGACCTCAGAAGAGGAAAAAAATTCTCATCTAATATAAAAAGTTCTTCAGAACATCTCCAAATGTTTGCCAAAATTAAATTATTTTTTACAACTGTGGAATTTTTGAGATGCAGAAGTAATCCCCCATCAAAAGATGGTTGGATTTGGACTCTCAATGCTATAGAAATAATTTGGAGATTACTCAGTGCCAAATATAAAGCAATTAAAAGTCTGTCCACAAGAAGACTGCAGCAGGACCCGCTAGAAAATTTATTTGGGTGCATACGCTTCAACTGCGGGTCTGTCGTGAGTAATATGGCACATACTAGCTCAGGCAATTGTGAGCTAGATAGCAACAGTGCCATCATTACAAATTTCAAAACAATTCTGACACCAGCCACAGACATACACACTGACTTGGAGCAATCCGAACAAATAATTGAAAAAGAAATTGAAGAAAATATTACTTCCTTCCTCGAACAAAACTTGGAGGAAGGAAGTAGTGAACTACAAGCCTGTGCATATGTCTGTGGCTTCATTATTAAAAAAACCCAATTGTAATGATTGTACAAATATTTTAATTTCCGAAACGCCAGAGGAAGTGCATAATTTTGTAGAGTTTAAAAATTATGACTCTGTAAAAAAATCTCTTACATACGCCTCTAGGAACTTAATAGATTGTGTAGAGAAATGTGCAAGCATAATAAATATATTTTTAGAAAAAGAGGCGTACAAAGAAAATATCAAAATGAAAATAATTCAGTTGTTAAAGGACTCTATAAATTATGACTTCCTCGAAAATTGCGTGGAACACAAACAATTAAATATAAGTTATATAATAAATAGTGTATTCCATATAAGTGTTAAGAGATACTGTGTATTGAAAAACAGAATGTATTCTGAAGAGGCGTGTAAATCTGCACTAAAAAGAAAAATTAACATAATTATGCATAAATAAATAACATAATTCAGGAGGTAATTTTCAGAGCTGTTCAAATACAAATTCAACATTTTCAGATGTCTCTAATGAGAATTCTTGACAACTTCGGAACAAATAAAATTAGTCAAATACATCGTAAAAACCTTTAAAAATTAATTATATGTCAGCTTTATTTTCCCAAGTAGCCTATTCCACAATGTCTTACTTTCAAATATAGTCTAATCCAATTCAGTCAATCAAGTAATGTAAATTTCGGTCCGCTATATTGCCAATCATACATTTAGTTCATTGCCTTGATCAAATAAGGTCAAATTCGATTCATTAGGTTCAGAGGTAGACAAATACATATTTTACGAACAAAATTAGACAAATCCAACATTTCATGTATTTTTTTTGTAACTACAAGAAGTACTCAAACTTTTAAAGCATATTTGTTACCTGCAATATTTAATTAATATAGAAAAACTATTAAATACTTCAGTTAAAGCCAAGTTAATCATAATACATCAAAGTCATTATTTCTTGGTTTGTATAAAACCAATATTGAAAATGACCTCCTGCTTTATGCATAGTTAAGCTCTTACAGCGGTATTCAAGAAGTTTACTCGGCTAAGTAAACATTAGTGTGAAGTATGCCATGTCAAATGGACCAATCACAGAGCTGTATTCAACGCTATGAGACGTCAAAGATAAGTATTGCCTAAGTTTTGTACTTGACACGAGGAATGCATAGAAAGTTAGCATTGTTTCATTACTTAGTCAAGTACGCTTCTTGAATACCGCTAGTTGATGATTAAAACAATGACTGTAAGCTTGTGTTTAAGTTTGACTAGGTTTTAATGTTCAAATTGTATGCAATGCCCCGTCCATACTTGTTATTTTGGTCAAAGAAGTCTAATACTTAAACTGATTAATTTTCTGTGTTTTAAAATTTTCTGTATAATTGTTTTTTTATGCCAATATCAGGCAAACAAACTGACGATCCACCTGATGGTAAGTGGCTGTCGTCAGCCATAGACATCAGGCATCACTGATGCGTTTGCCGGCCAAGAAAGAGAAGCAAAAGAAAGAAAACAGGCTCTCAAGCCTCCAGCCGGAACACGACGAGTCGTTTGGCGGCTGACTTATGATCAAGGGTGGTAGCTATCCAGGCGGAAAAATTATATTAGTAGTGATAATAGTGGAGAAATAATAATATTAATAATAACCGGTAATCCCTACCACCAGTGGGCCGGATTTAGTTGCCTCTTACGACACCCATTCGGCGTGAGATTGGGGTTATTATTCTAAGCCCAATACGGCTCATTTACTTCTTATTGTAAGATTTTTTTTTAATTTTGGTGCAGATTTACCGCGGACATTTATGAATAACTTTTGTATCATATTTAATTTTCTGGAAATGATTTTATTCATTTCCACAATTATATTCCTTTCCAGAAAACATTAATGTGAAATAATTCATATATGTTATCTAAATTAACGTCTGATTATTAATTATTATCATGCTAAATAAAAGATTCAAGTACAAATCTTTGTTTTATTAGATTAGAATTATGCGCAAGCACACTGTGTTTCTCGATAGTGATTCTATTTAGATGTCATATTTGCTGAGCAAAACTTGTCAATTTATTACGAAACTATCGAGAAACGCACTGTACTTGTGCTTAAAATGTAAATACAAAGTATCTATAAAATGCATTGATCTATAAGGACTATGGATTAGACACTAAAGCAAAAATAGCGAGCCTGACAATGCCTGTCAAAATTTTAGTGAATAAAATATGGCCGATTCTACTAGTGTTGTGCGCACTACGTGGACGGAAACACTATCGATATTTAGTTTAATGACTAACGATATAACAGCAATAATACATGTCGTTCGTCTTCTCAGCGATATTAATATTAATTTTGATACCTACTGCGATGAACTTGTCATGTCATGTCAACCAAAAATATTTTGTAAAAACCAGCTATCATGATGATCTGCTGAACAACAAACGAGGACACAACGACTGATCCCCCTTTTTAGACGATCTCAGAGATAGTGTTTTAAACTCTGCCAGTTAATTAGGTACCACCCTCTTGCTTAACACAGCCGCCAAACTATTTGTCTTGTTCCAGTTAGGAAATTTAGGTAGTTAAGGCCTTTATTTATTATATGCATAATGTAAAATTATCAAAATAGAGTTCCATAACCGAAGTTTAACCATCGGAAGTAAAATACTTATATCTCTATTTGGCTGTATTGTATATAACTAGGTATATACAGGCTTGAAGTTATGTTAAGTTTTATATCCAATATTAAAAATCAATCCTTCCATTAACCAGTCCGCCTACTCCTAAACAATGCCACTTTTGCTGATTCTGAATGTACCCGCTGAATCCAGAAAAATCGCGATAGATACTTACATAAATAAATAAGTCATATGTAGCACTACGATCAATTTAATTTTAGAGTTTATTCAATAAAAGCTAAGGGTGAAGATAGTACTGCTGTGTGATATGACTGACAATTTTCTTCTGATCACCTATGATTGTGTAATAATCCTTAGTGCATTAATATTGTGGAAATGGGACCGAAATGTAAATAAAAAACATGTGTCTATGTACACAAATTTTAATTTATTTGTTTAAGGCTATATAATGTACAGCATAATTACAAAAATACAAATAAAAGTATTATAGCATATTTATTAATTGGGCACAAAAAGCGATCGTATCGCTAACTAGCGAATTCTTCAAGATAAGCTTTGGGCAGATAAGATAACAGAGGAATAATTATAATTACTTTTTACAAAAAAATACTTCAACAAGACGAGGGTTTATGTTTTCTGGAACAATTATTTCTAGCCACTTCTTTTTTAACGATTTATTTGAAGGTAATCTATTGAATAAAAACAATTATTTCAACTTACTTCAGCGTCATTTTAAATTATCGATATATCGAATATCGATATTTTAACACTTTCTACCCTAAGTGTCATTGAAATGTAAACAAACCGGCTACTCAAATAAGTATATAAAATAATGATGTAAAACCCAACAAAACATTAACAGGCCTACGTAATCCTCGCACAGATCTTCATGCAGCAAAAACATAATATATCAATATCATTCAGATATTCAACAAACAACGAAAACTGTACCTACTATAACTTGTTATTTTGGGTGTAATTTATTTTTCCTGGCTCCGCATTGTAGTATACCACACCTCATTGTGTTTTAATGTTTTTGTTTTGCTTAAAAGACACCACAACACCTCCTATCAATGCCTATTTTAATACATTTTATAGTTTTGGTTTTATTTAACCATTTTGTTTGACATAAGATGTCATTTGTAAGGGTGAATAAAAAATGGCCGGCCTGCTACACACCAACCAGCTAATTTCATATGAGGTTAAGGATTAGGGCGTCTCTATCTAAGTATATTCCTATCTCAATGATAAAATGCATTAAAGTTTAAAATTCCCGCCCCAGCTTCTGCTCCCTAGTTTTAGCGGGCAATCCAGAGATGGCGCTGATCGGTAAGGAAAAATTTCCTCATTATATTTGTATGGAGTCGTTATTCTTCCCTTGGGTATATATATTATGTTCCTTGGTTCGTACTGAGACCGCGAGGCAGTAGGTTGTCACACGTCTCTGACGGAAACCGAGTGTGATATCGAAGACACCACAATAGGTTTCTTATTTACTTGAGAAGGCCCAGCAGTATCAGGTCTTTAACAAAATGATTTAAGGCATTTGGCGTATTAGCACCATCTAGATGTAGTGCAGTGAATTATTATAATAGTCCGTTTGATGGAGGAAAGCTGCTGGAATTAATTAATTTATATTATGATTTTATTGCTATGCAGAACGTCTTGGGGTTTTTTAATTTTCAATTTACAATTTAATTAAATGTCTTTCGTGTCAAAATCATTATTCGTGTAGGTATTTTGTTGATACACTTATGAAAATCATTTTTAAGGTTCCATACCATAATGGTTAAAAACGGAACCCTATTAATATGTCTCTCATGTCTGTCTGTTTGTCTGTCTGTCTGTTTGACAGTCACAGAGTTTGGTATCTCTTGAACGGAAATAGTTACAGACAAGAATTTTTTCCAAGTCTACCGCCATTCCCAGAGGCTCTTGTCAGTCGTAACATCTCCTGACGTGGTATCATATTCCCCAGGCTACTGGGAAGTCACCCAGCTAGAGAAGCTGCGCCCGTGTCCGGCGCAGCTGACCCTGGAGAGTGCTCCGACCCAGGTATCACTGGTCAAGCTGCAGACAACGGCCAAGAGCCTGACCGCTCTCGCTACCCATTACCTGGATAAGATACGAGATAACGAGGAGTTGGTGTTGGTGAGTAGTAGATGGCGTTGTTGTAATTCAGATGTCTCACTGTTGGCGAGTAGAGAGTGACTATAGCCTATACTGCCGTGTTACCGAAAAAGGGCACAACTGACATTTTTTGTGAAATTGAGTTATATATACAGGGTGTCCCGTAACGAATGGATAATACGGCACCTACGTGTAGAGGGCACCATGCCGGTTCAGATAAACAAATGTTATGTTCAGTAAAAGTCCTTCCGTTTCCGAGATATTCGACATTTTCAACATTTTCAAAATTGTTCCACCCTTCGCCATTCTTTTTGGCGCCAGGACTATAAATGAAGACATTTTTTGGATCTGTTTTTTGGATAGTATTCCTGGATAGATGTGCTATCGAATGTCTTCAATTATTTTTATAACCAAAGCAAAGTTTTTTTATAAATTAAGATTTAATACCAACTTAACGTTTTTTCATATTTCATTCTTGACTTTTACTCTGCCGTGGTTAAAAAAAAATGTATGGTGGCTTGAATACCAATTTCAAAAAAAACTAGCCCATTTAACCCAGATTTCGAAATAGTATGTTACAGGGTATAATCCACCTTTAGATTTTGAATTATTTTCTTTGAAAAGGAGGTAGACCCCATTTTATGATACTACAAGTTTATTGGTTTGTTACCTTAAGAAAGCTTCAAAACCATTTAAATTCTCTTGATTCACGATTATTGGTCAAAATAATAATTTTGAAGCCTTATACCACTAGAATATGACTAAGTCTGGTAACTCTGGTACCACCAGAATAAAGAGAGCAAATAGCCTCTTACCCTCTAATAGCGAAAAGAGCAAATAACCTTTGAACACTCATTAAAAATAACTATTAACTAAAAAATAACCGAAATAATTTAAAATCAAGATAACTCAAAAACCACTCGCCAGGTGGCGCTCAAATTTATAACGGACCACATGACAGGCACTAGGTACCAGGGATCAGACAGCAGTCTCTATTTTTCGAATGGCAAAAGAATTATCGAAATCGGTTCACTCAGTACGAAGTTCTGAGGTAACACACATAAGAAAAAACACATGATACGAATTGAAAACCTCCTCCTGTTTTTGAAGTCAGTTAAAAATACTTATCAACGGAAATTATCATTTGATTGCTTTATTTATTTGCTGAAAGTAACATTTCAAGGGGTTTTAGTATTAAGTAGGTAATGAAGTAAAATAAGCTCAAACCTCTTAAATTAGAGCACATGTTTTGCTCTCTTGACAAATAAGGGACAATCAAGTGAATTTGGATGATTTTGAAGCTCTTAATGAGTAACAAACCAAATTTTGGAATTAAATTGTAGTATCATAAAAATGGGCTCTACCTCGTTTTAAAAGAAAATAATTTCAAATCTAAAGGTAGATTATACCCTGTAACATACCATTTCAGAATCTGGGTGAAACGGGCTAGTTTTTTTTGAAATTGGTATTCAAGCCACCATACATTTTTTTTTAACCACGGCAGAGTAAAAGTCAAGAATGAAATATGAAAAAACGTTAAGTTGGTATTAAATCTTAATTTATAAAAAAACTTTGCTTTGGTTATAAAAATAATTGAAGACATTCGATAGCACATCTATCCAGGAATACTATCCAAAAAACAGATCCAAAAAATGTCTTCATTTATAGTCCTGGCGCCAAAAAGAATGGCGAAGGGTGGAACAATTTTGAAAATGTTGAAAATGTCGAATATCTCGGAAACGGAAGGACTTTTACTGAACATAACATTTGTTTATCTGAACCGGCATGGTGCCCTCTACACGTAGGTGCCGTATTATCCATTCGTTACGGGACACCCTGTATATTCGGAATCAGGAAAAAACGGCCTATCCACCTGATTTTTTGTGGATTTTTAGCTTTAAAATTACCAGAGATACCATAAGCTTAAAGGGCACAACTGCACCATTTTTAAAGTTTTATTACAACAAAAGGGCATATTGTCAGATATGCCTATTTTTCACCTTTTTATTTGTAATGCATTAAATTGGTTATTATAATTATTCTTATAATTTAGAGTGAAAAGGCACTTTTACTCCTTTTGTGCCTTTTCATGACAACATTTTAGGAATTATTTATTCTAATAATTAACAGTGAAAAGGCACAACTGAGCAGAAGTGCCTTTTCATCACAACATTTTAAATTTTTACCCAAAACTTTTACAATGAAAAGGCACATTTGGTTATTTGTGCCTTTTAAATGTAATATTTTTCTTTTAATGCTAATTTTTATGTTACGTTAAAAATTAATTTGCTAAAAATTAAGTAAATCCGTTAAAATTAAAAATATAATATTACTATCATTGTATACATACTAAACAAACGCAACTTTTAACATTCACACAATTCCGTAAAAAAAATTTAAACGTGTTTTTTGTAACAAAATTCAAAAAATATTTTAAACTCGATTTTCTCAACTTTTGCAAAATGTTAGTTGTGCCTTTTCTGATTACGACGGCAGTATTTACTCGTTTAGGGCCGCTCATTGGCTTACTTAGTAAGGCACATGTCTCACAGCTGGTTAGCAGCGAGTAACCATAGCATATTTTCTCCTTTAATGCCGCTCACTTGGCTTACTTAGCGCGTTTGTGGGTTGTACGAAATGTCTTAGGTTTGATAGCTGGGATAATAACAAATTTGTCAAAAACTTCGCAAAATTATTTGCGCGGGAACGTCGTATACTCGTGGCATCGGTAGTTTGCGCAAATGTCAGTGAACGCCATTATAATAATGTTTAGAAATTTTGTCAGTTTTTAATAAAGTCATCCTTCGTGCAATACGCCTTTGAATTGAACCTCTCTGTAAGCATCACTACACAATAATAGTTATATTCCTGATTGTCAAATTTTGTATGGTGTTCAAAAAAAGACATTTCGCTGGCTCACTATTACAAGGTTCTGTGTTAAAATTGTATCACTTATTTAGTCAAGAATACTATAAGGTTCTATGTGTTATTAGCTTACTATTTTGCGAAAATATACTGCAAAATATCATATATTACACGGTCCTATGAAGTTTTTGTTAGCTAAAAGAAATAACGAATCTATGGCTTATTACAAAACTTCATCAAAATTAACATAGAACCTTGCAATAGTGAGCCAGCGAAATGTATAATACGAGTTTGACTCCCCACAGACGATCCCGAGCGGCGCGAAGACAGCGTCCACGGGAGACGAGGTGTGTCTGACGGTGGCCAAAAACAAGGAGTCTGTGAACAGAACCGTGACCGAGCTGTGCGCGCCCGACTGGAAGAAACTATTGGAACGGGGCTTCGATGTGTTGGGTGAGGGTGTAATGCACATACTCGCGCACGAAGCGTTCTGTACCATTATGTATAAAAACGCCAAAAAAATCTAGTCTGTTGTATGAAAGCCTCACTTAAAAATTTACTTTAGTTTGTCGTAGCCACATATTAGCCACAAGCAACGCCATCTCTTGAACCGAAAGGTAACTAAATTATCTCTGAGGCGTCGAAGCCATATTTCGATTGAAATATTTATTTTATTCAGTGTTGTTAAATGTATTTGTTTTTGTAGCGGCAACAGAAATACATCATCTGTGAAAATTTCAACTGTGTAACTATTACGGTTCATGAGATAGTCTGGTGACAGACGGACGGACGGAAGGACGGACGGACGGTCGGACAGCGAAGTCTCAGTAATAGGGTCCCGTTTTACCCTTTGGGTACGGAACCCTAAAAAATAAGCAGACCTAATAGTAGAAGATCCGAATCTATATCGACATTCACCGGGTTGATAATAGAATCAAACTTATTTTATAACTAGCTTTTGCCCGCGGCTTCGCCCGCGTGGAATTCGTTTATATCGGGAACGGGGGGAGTGGGGAAGAAGATACGTCATCAACTATTTTCCTGTGAAAATTCATCGAAATCGGTCAGGCGGTTTAGATTTTTCATACAAACTTTCATCCCCTATTTCAAGCATTTAGGGGTTGATTTTTGAAAAAAAAAGTAGCCTATATGTGACTCTGGGTCTTCAACTATTTTCATTCCGAATTTCATCCAAATCGCACCGGTGGTTTAGCCGTGAAAACGTCACAGACAGACAGACAGACTTTCGCATTTATAATATTAGTATGGATGCTCAGAACCGTTTTAAGTGACACAATTAGGGCCTATATAATATTCAGCACTGGACCAGCTTTGGCTGATGAATGGATGATATAATTATTATTCTGTTTTTCAGTGTCTTAACAATGGCAAATCCAGAGGAGAGTGATTCAACAGATGATGAACATATTGCAGCACCTTTTGAATAAATGTCGTAAAGCACAGAGTCACACAGAGAGGCAGTTGAAACAAATCAACAATAAAAGTAACGAAAATATAAAATTAAATATTTCACTTTGATGATGAAGATAGATCCAGCAAACTATGTGTATTATATTCATTGGAATTCTACATGTTTCAAGGATATGAAGCAAAATTATTTTATAAATTGTATATAATATTAATAATGTAAGTACTTGTAGGTAATTTAAATACTAGTTGTGTTATCAGATGTTTAATTTTTCAAGAATTCTAATTAGATGTACTCACTGAATAAATTGTTATCACAACTGAAGATGTTAACATTTCAAATTACAGTACATTAAGGCAATGTTGTTGTTTTATTTACATACACATTAGGATAACTCATTTGTTCGAAAAGTGAAATTTTTTAAGTACCTGTTAATTTGTAAAACGTAATTCAAACACTCAACTGGGGTGCAACAGAACACATAATCATTCCACCTGAGCATTCCACATACAGTGACTGTGTAGTCAATTAAAATTGTATCAGTACTTATTTTTTATTTATTTATTTACACACCAACAG
Source organism: Hesperia comma (assembly GCA_905404135.1). Taxonomy (NCBI): domain Eukaryota; kingdom Metazoa; phylum Arthropoda; class Insecta; order Lepidoptera; family Hesperiidae; genus Hesperia; species Hesperia comma. Next base: position 2,697,681 of record FR990039.1, read on the forward strand.
CATTACACACAAAAATTTTACAAAAGTTTTGTCTATAGATACACATGACATGTGTGCCTGCCAATTATAGGCGTGAACATCTTTCAAAATACAGACAGTGTACTGTGTACAGTGTGTAATTGTGTATTACGAGTACAATAAAGTCTTTGTGGTACATTTTGGCATTTTCTCGAACCCAGTACTCCTGACACGTAACAATAATATAAAACTTGCGTTACTGAGTGCTTGCATGTATGTTCCTTGGGGAGTGTAGGGGAGCACTAAGAGAGGATTTTTGGAAATTCCACTCCCAAGGGGGTGAAATAGGGGGGTGAAGTTTAAACGAATTCCACGCGGGCGAAGCCTGCGGGCGGAAGCTAGTAACCCCATAGGGGTCCAGGGTTAGTCTAGCACTGCCGCGCCAGCTGCAAAGCGCGCAGCCTGCGGCGCGGGTCGGCCAGCCAGTCGTAGCCGCCGCCGCGCGCCGACGCTAGTCTCGCGAGCAGCGCGCGTAGAGAGCTCACTTTATCTTCTAGACGGTGTAGCTTGCTGCAACAATGACAATTATAGTAATGCATAGCTTCATAATAGGAGTCCCTGTGACGTGGGTGCCGTTGACATCACTGAGAACAGATATTTTATCCAAATGTATCTTGCTGGAACAAAGTTTGAGAATTATATACACTAGCTTTATACTGGGAGTCCCCGTGACGTGGGTGCCGTTGACATCACTGAGAACAGATATTTTATCCAAATGTACTATCTTGCTGGAACAAAGTTTGAGAATTATATACACTAGCTTTATACTGGGAGTCCCTGTGACGTGGGTGCCATTGACATCACTGAGAACAGATATTTTATCCAAATGTACTATCTTGCTGGAACAAAGTTTGAGAATTATATACACTAGCTTTATACCCCATACATAAAAAATGGAGATAGATACTTAATTAATAACTACAGACCTATATCGATATTGACAGCTTTCTCAAAAGTACTTGAGAAGATTGCCAATAAGCGTTTAATAAATTTTTTAGAGACTAATAACCTAATTTCTAATATGCAATATGGGTTTAGGAGGGGTAGGTCCACGGCAGACGCAGTTCAAAAATTAACAGAATATGTTAGTAATGGACTAGATAAGAGAGAGAAGGTTCTAGCTATATTCTTAGATATATCAAAGGCCTTCGATACAGTTCAGATCCCCTTACTCTTAGATAAGCTTTATTCTAATGGAGTCAGAGGAATACCACTAGATTTCTTTAAGGATTATCTCCAACACAGATCTCAGCAAGTAAAAATCCTAGATCACACTAGTGATAGTGTGTACATAAAAAATGGAGTCCCACAAGGGAGTATTTTAGGCCCTACCCTATTCCTAATTTATATAAATAATATCTGTAATCTAAATCTAAACAAAGGCAGAATTATCACATTCGCGGATGATACGGTATTAATCTTTTCAGCACCAACATGGGAGGAAACCTACGCGGCTGCACAACAGGGTATCAATGTTGTAATGGATTGGCTACACAGTAATATGCTTTCCCTAAATGTATCGAAAACAAATTACGTTTCCTTTACAATGCGAAATACAACAATCTCACAAACAGATAATTACCAACTCAAAGCCCATGAATGTCTAAATAAAAATTCAGAATGCTCATGTCAACTAATTGCTAAAGTTAAAACAGTAAAATATCTAGGAGTGCTCGTTGATGATAAACTGAACTTTCATGAACATATCCTTACTCTAACTTCTAAGCTCCGGAAACTCATATTTATATTTAAAAACCTACGACATGTTGCTGATCCAAATATCATTAAAACTGTTTATTTCACTTTGTGTCAATCTTTGTTGCAATATTGCATAACATCATGGGGTGGCGCAAATCGAAGTACTCTAATAAAAATCGAAAGAGCTCAAAGGGCAATATTGAAGGTTGGAAACTTTAAACCATACAGGTATTCTACAAACTTATTATATAAAGAACTTAAAGTTCTATCAGTAAGGAAGCTTTTTGTATATCAGATTTTGCTAAAACAGCATAGGTATAGTTTATCGAATACTCTGAATTTAAATGATCATAGGCGGAAATACCATGTCTTTAATGTACCAGCCTATAGGTCCGCTTTTGCTCAAAGATTTTTTAATTTCCTAGGTCCGTACTTATATAATAAAATTAGTCGCGACATACAACTAAGTCAGCTCACAACATATAAATTTAAGATTGCAATAAAAGATTGGATGCACTATAAAACATATGAGGCTATTGAAGCTATTCTTACTATAACTGTATGATTCTAACACTTATATACGCACACACACATGCATTCACGCCCACAAACACTAACCCACACATACGCACGCACGTGCACACACACACACACACACACATCGCAGATCTACTAACTATGTGATGATTGGCTGCTAACTTATGTGGCTAATAATTATTTTCATTAGGTTAATAATTATTAACTTATTTACCTACCTTCATTAACTTTCCACCGATTGCTTTTGTTAATTTTGTAATATTACTTTATCCTTAATAGATACATTATGTGTAATACTTTAAGATATATTTGTTGATTTTGTTTAAGTCCTTGAGCTAAAGTTTGGTGCCAGAAATACAGGCTCTGTTCCTTCTTCAGGCATCAGACAGGTTGTTAAAACTATTGTATCAACATTATGTAAAGAAACTGTCAATAAACTATTAAACTATTAAACTAAACTATTAAACTGGGAGTCCCCGTGACGTGGGTGCCGTTGACATCACTGAGAACAGTTTAGATATTTATCCTAAGGCATTAGCGACGTCTCACAAAATCATGAATAGGAAATTACGCAATTTTTCAGTGATTAAAAGATACTATTAACTATAAAAAATATATTATTTAATTAGATTATACTTTTAGCAACTCAAATACAAAAGACTAATTTTAATGAATGAAACTATTTTCGATACTAATACATCGAAAAGAAACTCATACCTCATATAATTTATGTTTAATTTACAACATTAATAATTACAAAATTACACTAAATAACAGCCCAAATTATCAACTCATTAACCACGAAGTAACAAACAATAAACAGGCAAGTAATTGAAATGATATCACCAGTACAAATCACGTCGACAACCGATGCGCAAGAGAGAAGATCCAAAAGTAAAGTAACATTGGAGCGCAATGCGATTTTATTACAACTTATGACGATGTATAGATAGGTGCTGCGTAGCGGTGGCGTGATCTGATGTTTTCGAGTACCCTCTTGCGGCTACTTTCTTACACGGCCTCTCCTGACATATCGTCGTCCTCGACGCCCTCACAAAGATTCTTCAGCAGCAGGCCTGATCGACATCACTCTTGCTGCGACACCCGAAGCAGGTGCCAGTGAAACAGGATTTTTGCGAGCAGACGGAGATCTGGAACGACTTGAAGCGCCACCGTGCTGTCCGGCAACAAGGGGGGGTCGTACTCTGCTGTCATAGTATTTCGTCACCTGTGAAAGAAAACGGTCTTCATATTTGTCCGTTTTATTTTCCATTCCTTCAAATCATCCCCTTTTAAACATTTCTTACAAATGCAGACACTTCATTCACGCTCAGTCAAATCCCGTTATACTCTTCAACATTCAATAATCATCATCTTAAAATAAAGTTTGAGACGTCTCATTTTACCAATTTTACCAATCGACTCGAGCGCAATATAAATAGACTTTTTACCCAATGAGCGCAATCCGTCGTGAGCATCTCGTCGTGCGTAAACCTGTTGTCTGTAACCCGAAGAGCGTGTAGACTCTACCGCAGCAGAGTTTCACGTCTACCGCAGCAGAACGTGTACCCGTCGCGCGCAACCCGTCGAGCGCGTAGACTCTACCGCAGCAGAGTTTCACGTCTACCGCAGCAGAACGTGTACCCGTCGCGCGCAACCCGTCGAGCGCGTAGACTCTACCGCAGCAGAGTTTCACGTCTACCGCAGCAGAACGTGTACCCGTCGCGCGCAACCCGTCGAGCGCGTAGACTCTACCGCAGCAGAGTTTCACGTCTACCGCAGCAGAACGTATACCCGTCGCGCGCAACCCGTCGAGCGCGTAGACTCTACCGCAGCAGAGTTTCACGTCTACCGCAGCAGAACGTATACCCGTCGCGCGCAACCCGTCGAGCGCGTAGACTCTACCGCAGCAGAGTTTCACGTCTACCGCAGCAGAACGTATACCCGTCGCGCGCAACCCGTCGAGCGCGTAGACTCTACCGCAGCAGAGTTTCACGTCTACCGCAGCAGAACGTGTACCCGTCGCGCGCAACCCGTCGAGCGCGTAGAATCTTCCGCAGTAGAGATTTATTCTCCGTCTACCGCAGCAGAACGCATAGGCACTCCCGCAGGTACTTTTCGAAGCAATCACCTCTACTGCAACAGAACATGTGGACACTCCCGCAGGTGTCTTTCAATTCACACAACATCACACGATATGGTGACATTATGTGTTAATGCAAAACATTTGAAGAACACCTACGATGCCTCGATCCATCATTCCTAGCCTAACACCTAAGTTTTATTTGTTTAATTTTTGGTTTATGTTTTATTATTTTAAAAATCGCATGTTTGTTTTTTTCCTACAATATTTATTTTACACGTACATTAGTTTTGTTTTATTCCAAATTTTTAATTTGTTAAATTTTTATTTTGATTTTTGTTTTTTTTTTACCCTGCATTTTATTTTGCCCTTTAATGATTGAACTTTAGTTTACTGATTTTTAATTTTAGTTTGTTTGTTAATTTATTTTAAAGTTTTTTTTTTTAATGATGGTCAAAACAACATAATACAGTCGACATTTAAATACTGTAACGACTTTCTCAAACCTCTCTCAGCCTCTATACCACGGAACCATCAGCACCTCAGCCGCAGCTTGAGTGACCTCGCCGCCGCGTACGGCAACCGCTAGCAATTGCAGTTCACAGCAACCACTCGGTACCTCCCGCACCGCTCTGCATGACCCTCGCATTGTAGGGTTAAGCGAATCTGGAAACATTTCATAACAAAACAAGGTCGCCTACTTTAAATAAGCGTGACGCTCTTCGAACTCGATTTAAGAGTAAAAACGTTCATGCTTTATTAATATCATGTATGTTTCAAGCTTGATTGCTTTTTTCCAAAACAGTATGGTGGCATAAACCCTTAGTATACTTTGTACTTTACCAACGCACTTGCCAATGTGACGCCATGTACTCCATTCGCGGTCGATCTGGAACTCGTTATAATCGCATGGCACACAAATGCCAGTCTTCCGCCCATGTAAGTAGGGTGTTTACCCGTGGTCCCGAAGTAATGTAACACCAAAAATACCTAATTCTAATTCTTTCTTACAAACCAAATTGAATTATGAGCACAGGCAACAAGTTTCATTTTTAGCGGGGAGTGGCAACTCCCTATGCTCAGCAAGTCAAGTGCAGGTAGCTATTAGCTATAAGTTACTAAATCAGTATGATAACAAATTTCGTGTAAATCTTCGTGTGTTCTTAAAACTCCACACTCAATACTTATCAGCAACCTGAACACACCAGAACACGCTTGCTGGCATTCACACTTACATTGGTAACTAACTCTATCGTTTCATTAACTCAGCGAAGTTCCATAATCTCGCCGCCGTTTACCTTCGTCACCTCAACACCTTATCACCCCAACGAACAACGTGAACCTTCACCGACAAAGAAGGACTAACTAAAATAGAAGATGTATTTTTCTTTTTTTTTTATGAACAAATACTCGCTACCAGTGCCATATTTTCTATAAGTGGTCACTCGAAATACCTGCGCTCAGAATGAGTGCATCTAGGTCAACCATACATGCATCCCGGAGCCATTCTAACTCAAAACTCCGCTTGCATTTGTATTACAGTTGCAACAAATGATGTTATTCCCATTACCGGTTCAAAAAGCGTGCTAGAAATTGCACATGGAAGTCGAAAATGTCCCAATAGCATTGACAGAGGCAGATTTCAGCGCTATATTCCCATATAGCCGCCTAGATGTTACCGACCTACTTAAAGTGAGTACCTATCTATTCTTGATCTATACAGGAGCAAAAAGTAGCAGCCCACTCAAGGAACAGGAACAAAAGACCTCAGTCATCTCAAGTAACATTCAGGCAAAATACCAACCGAGTATGGCAACATCGCGCACCGGTCACACGGTGACGTCACCCAAGCCTGAATCACGCTGTTGAAGAATTGTGCATCGCTCGCATATATACAACACCCCGAGAGCATTCACGGCCGCCTCCCAGGCATACCATCCCGTCCGGCAGGAGATTTCCCTTTGCTACAAAATATACCTACGCAGCAAACAATGGTAAAATTAAAACCGACGTTAAAAGTTACACTAACTGGATCTCCGATTATGCTGATCGTACAGGACATTCATACGTTGTCATAAGCTCATCGTCGTCATCGTCGACGTCACGGCACTATTTAATCCCGGCAAAGTGATTAATTGTCTCACGCTTAGCACCAACGTCATCCAATACATGTTCTCCTTACACTGACATCATTCTGAAGTATCTAGTCATCATCACCAAAAACACCCTGTTCACGAATCTGAATGCGATAACCAAGCCTGATCACTATTCAATCCCCCGCACTTTAAGACTTCTCTAACATACTGCGTAAGAAGGCCATATTATTTTCTCGACATGACATCAAACGAGCCTACAATTCAACACAACCAGTAGTAGACGCGGAGAAAACAGCCATAATCACACCATCTGGCTTGATAGAATGTACCCGTTATCGTTTGGATTACACAACTCTGGTCAGACATTGATAAGGTTCATTAACGTCTTCGTCAGCGTCGGTCTTGCTTCCGTATTTTGTTACGTTGGTTACCACCTCATAATCCGAAGACAAACACCGAGTTTTTAAGTGACTTAATAGCCATCACAATCAACATGGAAAAATATATCTTCAGCACTCAAGAAACGGTTTGCCTTGAATAAAAAATCAATCACTCTGAACGAGACAACCTATTCGTCAGACAGTGTGTAGCCTGTGGAAAAGTACCTATTGTCGAAAATAATCTGAGAGCTCAAAACATTTCTAGGCATGGTAACCGTACTGGACTATACTGTGTCAATCATATACTGTAAGTCAATAATGAATATTAAATACCAGTTCTTTGCCAGCAGCTTCGTCCGCGTGAGATGTACTTACACAATGTCAAAATAACTGTAGGAAATGCGAGTAAATTAAACGTGTCATTGATCTGTTTGTGTGGATCAGACCGGAATAACTCAAAATATCAAATGGTCAACAGACGGTATCGGCCACCTACCTTATTTAATTTTATAAAAATTCAAAATATAAATACAGTTGAGCGAACCGACATTTTACAAAAATATTATATTCCTTTCCACTAAGGGATAATTTTCTGTATAAAAATTTAAGGTCAACACTATATCTGTATCACATTTCATTAAAATCGGTTCAGTGGTAGACAAACAGAGTTACATTCACATTTATAATTTTAGTACAAATAGATTTACTTGCTAGGAAGCAAGAAGCGCAACAACTCCACAATAATATGGACCAAACAGAGCAGAGAAGCACACCGACCGCATTGAAAATACCATTGCACTTGGTTCTCCTTTACCAGATTCTCCTCTGTCATTAATGACCGACGCATCACAAACCAGTATCGATGCCGTGCTCTAACAACGAATAAATCGCGAGTGGAAGCATTGCCTTACTTCTCGAAAACATTATTCGAAACACAAACATTTACACCGATCAATACCACTGTGCTATACTTGCAGTAAAACAATTTAAATTTTTACTTTTATAAAACAATAAGGAAAAATATCACCACGCATATTACGTCACTTGGACTACATAACGCAATTTACGTTCAACTTCCGTCATCTGTACAAAACCTAGTGGCTGACGCATTTATCTCACATAGCTCAGATTTGACTAATCCAACAATGTCTATTGGAATGAGATAGCTGTACAACAAAGGAAGGATCCTGAACTGTCAACCCTTCTAGAAACCCCAACTTGAATTAAATAAAAGTTTGTTTACCAAATGACAAAACGTACCTACTGTAAAAATCTACAAGTAATATTAAGCGTTTGGACGAACGAGACGTTTATTAAATTACGCTACACACATTGTAATGATCGGAGCTATACCTACACTCATAGCCCAATATTGTTATTCCCTGTTGGCGGATAACACACAAAAACAAGAACACAAAACAAGACTGAGAATATAAAAATCCAATACATCATTCAAATTTTCACCACGCTGGGAATCGAACCCAGGACCTCTTGAACGGCAGTCCGGCATGGCAACCAATGCAACACGCGAGTTGTCAACCTATTCTCACATCGGCGTCGACGTGATCCGCTACGTGATCATAAACGAAAACACAAATCGTCCAACAATATACCCACATAAAAAATAATAATCAGTAGGTAGTTAAGTAAAATACAAATGGGTTGTTATTCAGGCACTTAAAAGATGGCAAAGCGGGATAGGCAATTGCTAGGATACCTATCCACACTTCTGATTTTAGCAACTCAAATACAAAAGACTAATTTTAATGAATGAAACTATTTTCGATACTAATACATCGAAAAGAAACTCATACCTCATATAATTTATGTTTAATTTACAACATTAATAATTACAAAATTACACTAAATAACAGCCCAAATTATCAACTCATTAACCACGAAGTAACAAACAATAAACAGGCAAGTAATTGAAATGATATCACCAGTACAAATCACGTCGACAACCGATGCGCAAGAGAGAAGATCCAAAAGTAAAGTAACATTGGAGCGCAATGCGATTTTATTACAACTTATATGACGATGTATAGATAGGTGCTGCGTAGCGGTGGCGTGATCTGATGTTTTCGAGTACCCTCTTGCGGCTACTTTCTTACAATACAATATTGTTTACTGAAAAGAATATTTTCTATACTAATATAAAGCTGAAGAGTTTGTTTGTTTGGTTGAACGCGCTAATCTCAGGAACTACTGGTTCGAATTGAAAATTTTTTTTTGTGTTGAATAGACCTTTTATCGAGGAAGGCTATAGGCTATATAACATCACGCTGCAACAATTAGGAGCGAAGAAATAATGGAAAATGTGGAAAAAACGGGGAAAATTATTCATTCTCGAGGGCTTTCGTTGCATGCGTTGCGAAAACGATTCAAGATACCAAAAATATATGTATGAAAGAATTATTCCTCTTGAAATGATCTAAAAAAATGCCCACGACAGTATATGTCTATCTTTTAAGATTAACACACTAGAACCGTTTTTATGGTAATCAAATTTGGTCGAACCCACTGCCATACGAAACTTGCCGCGTTTCCAAGTTTAATCTGAATTAATCTTGCTGTGATCCTTTGCTACTTTGCTATTATTTTGTCGTAAGCTTTATTTCTAAGTTTAATTTAATTTAACCTGAATTAATTTTGGTGATAGTTTATTATCTTCCCGAAATTCCTACGGGAGCGGGACCTACGCGGTTGATACTTACGGGTCCCGAAGCGAAGCGAGGGCGGTTCGCTAGTAATAATATATATAATCTAAAATACTGCCTACTGTGAATGCAGCCTTAAAGCCAAATACAAATTAATAATAAAAAAATACAAACTTTGATAAAGGATTGCTGTGGTCGTCTTCGCTAACATCACTAACATTCGCTCTTCTTTGTCTCAAACAACCCAGTTGTTTATCCCATTCCTGTCTCACTTCCTCTCTTTAAGCATCTTATTCAGATGACGTAGTTGTGTCTCTTTATCTTTGAATTTCATCATCTGTTCGTAAATTTTTCTGAAAATTAACATTGTTATTTAACATTATTTTTAAGAGCTTTTAGTGCATGAATGTACTAAAATCATGCATTCACCGGTGGTAAATATTTTTGTTTGCTATATAATATTAAATTAATAACTTTTCCGTATGGCTCTCTGACTTTTAATTATATTTTAATTAACATACATCATCGAATCGATAAAATCGAATCGTCAAAACATCGCTCGTTAATCGTGTGAGTAATCACTATTATTGAAAAGCTGGCAACATTATTTGGCTTGGGTTTAGTACATATCCGGTAGCAGGGGAAGAGGGGGGAGAGTGGGGTTGGGGGGTAGGGGCTTCGATGCTGATTACAACGATACCTCTCGCAGCTCTCGGCGACGCACCGTTTTCGAGAAAATTGGGAAAAACTATTCTAACCTTAAAGTACCAAATACGCCATATTAACCCGAAAAAATTTGCTTGAACTGTCAAAAACCTTATTAATATATTATATAATATCAGCATCGAAGCCCCTACCCCCACCCCACTCTCCCCCTGCTACCGGATACTAAACTTTAACCCATTATTTCGAAAAGTGACATTAGCAAACGTCAATTTACTGAATCGAATTATAAGCATTTAAAAGTCGGAGTACCCTATGAACTTCATGCTCAAAATCCTTTCTCTATGGCCGCGTTCCGTAACTCGACCAAAACGCCCAAATCGTTCAAAATTCTATGAAAAAGTGTCATTTTGGGCGTTTTGGTCGAGTTACGGAACGCGACAGGTACTCAAAATTGACAGATACTTCAGACAGCTCTTTGACATAAGGCTTTATGTCAGAGCTAATGTTTTGATTTTCAAATTCAAACATTTCCAAACTGTCGATGAAAACAATATTAATTGTAATAATATATAAATTAATTCTAAGACTACATAACACTATCATGTCCGCATTTAAATCGTTACGAGAAGTTAGCGTCAATTTTGAAGAAGATTTGCGGCGCGTTTCCTATGAGTTATTTACTGCCAGAATAGAAGAACCGTTTGAAGATACAATTGCCAAGAAATTAAACGACTTATCGCTATATACTTCGAAGTTAAGACTGCTGCAAGCAAAATCTCTAGCCGGTATGTATTAAAGCAATGTTTCGTATTAAACAATAGTTGAAAATGCATTACAATAAACTTTATCACTGGCGTTACCCGTTGAAGAGTTCCCTGTCTGAAGACAATCCTGATCGTAGTACCGGTCATGTTTGTCATAAGACTTAGTTGTCATCGGCTCGGCTCTAACAGCCGATCACCTCAGTGCAAATTTTCAATTTATATGAGACTTTGAAATGGGTGAAAATTATGTTGAAATATCCTAGCATGTATTTGTAAATCATCATTTCAACCCATCATGGTCCAAAATGCAGGTGTCTCATCTCAGAATCACACTGGCCAAGTACAGATTGGCATACTTCATACAACTTTGGGTCTTGGGAACTCTGTCATGCAGGTTTCCTCACAATGTTGTCCTTCGCTGTAATTGTAGCTTTTAAAGAAAAAGAAAGATTTATTTGGAGTACTCATATGTTTACTGCACATAAACACACACGGCAATGAACTTACTAACTCTTAAATACTCAAATGTACACAACTTTTAAAAGTCAGCTGTGTCTGAACAAGGATTGGAACCCAGACCCCTGAATAGGACACAGAATTTTTACCCACTAAGCTATTATTGCACTGTATAGGTAATCAAAGTATTTTCTTCATCTTCCTCACAGCAACACAAACCGCTCCGTCTGATGAACAGGAGACCATCAGCAGCTACTCCGATGTGGTGAAGTGGAAGATCATAGAGCAGCAAGTCGTCAAGAACATCACCCAGGCCCACCATGTGAAAGAGCTCTTCACCGCACCTGAGAGCAGCCTTAGTCCAGACATGTTGGAAAGAAAAGAGTAAGTATATTACCTATAAGGTTGTAACCACTGTTTTAAAAGATGAGCCCAGGAGTGATTTTGCCTTTTCTTTCATCTTAACTTAGGGCATTACAGATTTTCGTCATGACTCCACATCATAGGGCCTGCAACCTGGCTTTTGTGCAGGTTTCTACTAATACGATTTGCATACCAAATACAGAGTATATTAATACCTATTCTTCCTGGTAAATGTTAAATAACAATGTCAATTTTCAGAAAAATTTACGAACAGATGATGAAATTCAAAGATAAAGAGACACATCTACGTAATCTGGATAAGTTGCTTAAAGAGAGAGAGCAATATCTGGAGGAAGTGAGACAAGAATGGGATAAACAACTGGGTTGTTTGAGACAAAGAAGAGCGAATGTTAGTGATGTTAGCGAAGACGACCACAGCAATCCTTTATCAAAGTTTGTATTTTTTTTATTATTAATTTGTATTTGGCTTTAAGGCTGCGTTCACAGTAGGCAGTATTTTAGATTATATATTATTAAAATATTCTTTTCAGTATACAATTGTATAATCTAATTAAATAATATATTTTTTATAGTTAATAGTATCTTTTAATCACTGAAAAATTGCGTAATTCCCTATTCATGATTTTGTGAGACGTCGCTAATGCCTTAGGATAAAATATCTAAACTGTTCTCAGTGATGTCAATGGCACCCACGTCACAGGGACTCCTATTATGAAGCTATGCATTATTATAATTGTCATTGTTTCAGCAAGCTACACCGTCTAGAGGACAAAGTGAGCTCTCTACGCGCGCTGCTCGCGAGACTAGCGTCGGCGCGCGGCGGCGGCTACGACTGGCTGGCCGACCCGCGCCGCAGGCTGCGCGCTTTGCAGCTGGCGCGGCAGTGCTAGACTAACAAACTAACGCAGCAAACACGCAGGCTTCGCCCGCGTGGAATTCGTTTAAACTTCACCCCCATATTTCACCCCCTTCGGAGTGGAATTTCCAAAAATCCTCTCTTAGTGCTCCCCTACACTCCCCAAGGAACATACATGCCAAATTTCAGCTTCTTCCGTTTCGGATGTGCGCTGTCTGTCAGTCAAGCACTCAGTAACGCAAGTTTTAATTGTTATGATAGATTATGGATAGCTATGACGTCATTAGCCCGGCTATGAATGACGTCATCGGCTATCCGTCACTGGATATCTCTTTAACAGACTTCAAAATAACAATATTTATTTTTATTTAATAACCTGTAATATCGCATAAAATGAGAACATCATCGAAGTAGTCAATTTAAATTAATAAGCATTTTTTGGGATACTTTAAAAACTACTTGTCAGGTGTCGCTCAAGTTTTTATGGGAGCAAGAAATTCGAATAAGAAAGGAATCTTAAAAATATGAGATAACGACGATATTAAATATACATTAGAAGTCAAAACTGCTTGGCAAACCAGCTTTTGAAAAAAAAATTGTCAAAACCGGTTCATCCAGTAAAGAGTTTTACAGTTGTTTAATCAAATTCTCCCATTTTGAAGTCTGTTAAAACCTTAACTTAATTGCATTTATTGTGTATAATTTTATTAATTGTTATGAAATAAATCTATTTTAAGTATGTACAATGTACTTTTTTTCTAATTTATATAGGTAAACCTACATTTGCTTGACTTACTTAGGGATACCTTAGTACATTTGAAAAAAGTTAAAATATGTGACTGAACCTTTTTATTATTCAACTGATTGGTATAAAATAATCAAACTTTAGTGATACTCACCACAAAACATAAACGCCATCAAATTGGTTGAGCCGTTTGAGATAAGCGCACAAAAACTTGACTCAATAATCCTTACAATCATTATTTTGTGTTCTACATATATCAAGTAGGGGTTAAGAATTATTCTGCCTTCTATTTGGAGGGTCCGGGTTCGAATCCCAGGGCACGCACCTCTGACTTTTCGGAGTTATATGCGTTTTTAAGCATTAAAATGTCACTTGCTACAAACCGTGTGGGAAAACATCGTGAGGAAACCTGCGTGCCAGAGAGGTGTGAAGTCCGCCAATCCGCACTTAGCCAGCGTGGTAGACTATGGCCTTAACCTTCTCATTCTTAGAAGAGACCCGCGCTCAATAGTGGGCCATGATGGGTTGAGATGATGATGATGATTAGTATATCCACTGTATGATTTTGAATATAATTATTGAGGTAATTACATAGACAAAAAAAAACCAAATAGAATATAACATTCTTTATTGTGAGTAGAATTAAAGCACTAATTAATGTCCTTACAGTAGTCAAAAATGCCAGATACCCGTAGCCTCAGACCAATAAACAAAAGAGTGAAGCCAGCAAAAAGTCAGCCTAGCCTTGTAATTCACACGGCTGCACTCACACCAAAACTACTTTTGCGTTCTAAATAATAAAAAATTAAAGAAGCTTTGTGTTCCAAAAAAAAGTTTAAAAAAAAAGAACATTCGATTGGTTTCGATGTGTTTTCGGCTGACTTTGCCGGCTTCACTTCGATAGTTTATTGGTCTGGGCCCTTAGCTAAGAAATTCTTAATCGAAATGAGTCTGCATCGGAACTTACAAGGAATTAAAGAATCAAAACAAAACAAACTCCAAAGAATAAATTCCTATCAGAAAATTAAACTTAAAACTAAGCATTGCATACATACATGCCTTCGCTCGCCGAGAGGCCATCAAATCCGCGCCCCAGTAATAGGAAGGAAATTATAAAGCACTGCGCACATTACAACGACGCTGCAACGGACCAACTAAAACGAAAGCATTCAATTATGATTTTTATGTCTTGACAATTACGGTTGGCATATAACTCCGAACTGGCACGCAACATATAATTGAAATTCAACTGTAATTGCCAAAACAAAAAGATCATAATTAAATGCTTTTGTTTAAGTTCGTCCGTTGCGGGGTCGTCGTAATGCGCACAGTTATAAAACCTTCTAAAGATTTCCTGATTTACATTTTATTTATGAGACAGTAAAGACATGAAAATCATATTTTATTTTGCAATAATTATGATTTACAACCTCAATGCTTCAATGCTGTGTAGGTACAGTAAGTTCATTTATACTTGGCTGGTGTGAACTTCGTTTTCCGAGATGTTTAAACGCTTTGGTACAAATGTCACATGAGTATGGTTTCTCATCAGAATGTATACTTGGCTGGTGTGAACTTCGTTTTCCGAGATGTTTAAACGCTTTGGTACAAATGTCACATGAGTATGGTTTCTCATCAGAATGTACTCTTAGATGCAATCGTAGCACGTTTTTGCTTTTAAACGATTTTTTGCAAACGTCACATGAATATGGTTTCGCATCAGAATGTATCCATAAATGTTCCTATAATCGATTCTTGCTTCTAAACGCTTTGGTACAAAATTCACATGAATATGGTTTCGCATCAGAATGTGTTTTTAAATGTTCCTCTAATCCATTCTTCCATCTGAACGCTTTGGTACAAATGTCACATGCGTATGGTTTCTCATCAGAATGTATTTTTAGATGCGATCCTTGATGGTATTTGGATATACACGTTTTTTTACAAAAGTCACATGAATATGGTCTCTCACTGGAATGTAATTTTAAATGTAAGTGTAGCAATTGTTTAAATTTTAACTCTTTTTTACATACGTCACAAGAATATATATCACTGCCAAAATGTCTCCGCATATGACGGTAAAGTGATCTTCTAAAATCTGTTTTAAGCAGGTACAGTAACTGACCAATCAAAACACGGCAGCCATGACAGTGTTTTGTGATGCGCCACTTCGTATTGGCTTTACTTGGTATTAGCTAACTATCCTACCGCCCGCACTCCCCGCCTCCTAGCACCATTTTGGCCTTAAAATCGACATCTGCGCAGCCACTTGTAGCTACGTTCACATCAGCCGAGTTAAAATTAACTTACTGTAATACATATAAAAAATAAGGCAAGAGATATCTAACTTTCCTACACTGCGGTTCGAATCTGGCGGACGCCCGACGATCAATGGCAGGCATATAGAAAAACATCCCAAATTAAATTATCACTTACCATCAGCCCCCGATTCTGCTAATTTATAAATGGATAAATTGGGTCTCAATTGAATTGTTTGACACATTTTGTATGGGGTATGTGTCAAAAATATGTCAAATTATTCAATCGAGCTCCAATTGAAGCATTTATAAGTTAGCAGAATAAGGGCCCAGGTGAGATTGTAGTCAAGCGTTAACTTATCATTAATAAAACATAAAAAAACATTATAACAATATCGACGTCTTAACTTATAAAGCCTTTACAGTTATAGGCCTGTTCAGATATCCACTAGGTACCGTTGTCAGTACATATTCAGAAATGATATTCTTAGAGGGCCATAAATAGGTTGAACCCAGTGTAATGAATTAACATCTCATTAATACGAAAACAGTGTAGATGTATAAACGTCAGTCTATATTTAGACGCGCACGTGAAAAGACGTGTGCTCTTAGGGGTCCCCGAGACGATCAAGCGCACTTGACAAGTCTACGTGATTGAAGCGAATATTGATCGTTTACTGCGCTGACTTGACACGTACCTTCAATACGATCTACGGCTTGATCATAATTGACAGTGTGAGACTTGTCAAGTGCGCTTGATCGTCTCGGGGGCCCATTAGGTAGTGTAGTGGCCAGTAAATATGCTTCTAACGCAGGAATACTACACAACTACATAGAATACGTTAGAAACTACATAGAATACGTTAAGTAATAGGTTTCCGAATCGTCTTTGTATGCGATTGGAGTCTTATCGATGAAGGAACTGCTAACTCGCTATCATCAAAACATCGCCAAATTTGTATCAGCACTTCGTCGTAAAAAGTGAATTTCAACTATCAGAAATTCCACGAATCCAACTCCCAAAAAAGTAAGGAAATCACAGAAATTCCATATATCTGGATAGAAAGATTCCTTACACAGTCTTCTCAAGAAAATGCATCAATCGACCTGCACACGAAAGTTTGTCTTAAAACCTCAATAAGAAACGTGAAACAGCAAACATCATAGAATCAGGCAGCCGAAAAGTTTCAAACAAAACTTTTACATCTATGTTTGCAGTGCATAAATTGAAACGGAAAAGTTATTACAATTGTGAGGAGCAAGGTCTTCAGGAGGTGGTGTTAAGAGATGTGGTGAGGCGAGGGCAGATTTGGCGTACTGGTGATGCCAGATGTGGAGTGGAGAGGTGCTATTGAAAGGAGCGGTGCTTTTGAGGAGAGGAGGAGGTGCTTTAGTGGAGAGGAGAGGAAAGAGTTCTTTCTTTTCAGGTTTTCTATTAAAATGTTGCTGGCCTGCAACCTGGCCGATACCTAAGTATTTGAAAATGGAACGACGACAGCAAAGAAAGATTTGTCGTTGTTGTATGTTTCGATGCATCGAATCAATTACAAAAGAAAATCCAAGTTGTAATGACGCTAGGAAATGGCTAGATAAAGACCAATGCCCTACTGGATGGGAATGCAGACCTGATGGCAGTTGCACTGGTTCTGACGCGACAAAGAAATGCTACGATTCTAACACTATAGTTGCAGAAAAGGGGCCCTCGTTATTAAAATGGGAAGGATCAAGGTATATGATTTTTGCATCGCACACCTGTGTATACAGTTGGGAGTGCAATATTTTTGATGTAAGGGCAGATGTCTTTGCAAAACCTGGCTTAAATGGGGAGATGACATGGGTTGTGTATGATAAGGACAATAAGGAATACAATGTAGATGACACTTTGTACGCTAAGGGGATTGAAAATAAGAATGGAGAGAAAATTTGCGCAAAGGGAACACTCCAAAAACCGATAAAGTCAATAAAAAGTGCATATTGTTATTCAGAAAACATTAATAACATAAAGTGTATGATCAGCAGCAATGATGCAACGAATGGCCTCGTTTTTGATGTAAACAAAGCAGGTGAAGGTGTGATAAGAAACATAAAAATAGAGATAACAGGACCTCTAATGGTTCCAATAGATGGGAAGATTATTGATATTAACAGAAACAATTTTAATAGATATAATAGCATGACAAAAACATTAACTGATAGGCAAAGGGCAGTTAGTGTAGAAACTGCACATGAACTAGCTATATCTGCCACTATATTACAAATGCAGTCTTTGTACAACATACTGTCTCTATCGCAAGAGGTTGAAGGAATATATAATGCATTAATACACGTAGTGAAGAGCCAATCCATAGACGATCCTCAACTATTGTCAAAAATACTAGGAAAATCTAGGTTTGCATCAAAATGGAGTAATGAGGAAATATTTGAAAGCTGCAAATGTGTAAATACACCCATTGACCATTTCAGCAATTGCTTTGACAACAAAATATTCTCATATGGTTCGTATGTGACTGCCGATGACCCCAGTAGATGTTATCACATCCCTCCCGATTCAGTGCATCGAAACATACAACAGTCGTTGTCGATACATTCATTGAATAAAACGTATCTGAAGACGTAACACGAGTCATATTTTATTTTTCCCGTTTATAAAATAGTATTACTTGAAAATTTAAAATGATACGGAATGGACAGCTATTAATTACAAGTGCTGCTTTTTAAATGGAATCAAGGTGGCAAACGAGTACGCAGCACCAACCATCCGTTGCCGTCAATGACAACTGTGACTGACCTAGAACAAAACTCAAAAGTTTCGATCTAATTCGGTCGGAGATCAGTTTAGTAACGGAGTAGTCTAGTCAAGTCAAAGTCAAGAGTAGTCAAGTCAAGTGAAAGTCAAGAGTAGTCAAGTCAAAGGCAAGAGAAGTCAAGTCAAAGTCAAGAGTAGTCAAGTCAAAGTCAAGAGCAGTCAAGTCAAAGTCAAGAGTAGTCAATTCAAAGACAAGAGTAGTCAAGTCACCTTAGTCAAGGGTAGTTCTTGAGGACTGTGATGATCGTATCTAAAAAGTGTGACCATACCACACCTATCCGGAACACGATTTACTGAAAGGTAGCGGCAAAACTTTCAATTATTTGTAAACTGCTTCTATGAATAAATGACTGTAAGGAACTCCTTTTGGATAATCGCTATTTATGGATATAAGAAGGAGTAACAGGTCGTTTACTTATGAAAGGATTATTAAAAAATACAACTGCCAGAAAAGACATACATACATATGTATAAAGAGACGACTAATATTTTTCTATGGAAAATAAATGTATGTTTATAATTATTGAATAAGTTTAACTGTAAATCATTTCTGGGCACTCTTTAAATGACGAAAATTTCAACAAAGGAAATCTACTGAAAGTACAACACTCGTTGAAGCAAGGGTTGAACCTTACGCATTCACGCTGCAAACGGCAAGAAATACCATTGATTTTACAACAAAACAAAGAAACTTGGAATGGCTGCGAATCAACTGAAAACTGATCAGCTACTGACAAATGTGTAACAATCGTATCGAGTATCTGGCATTCGCCATCATTAAAAACGGTTCCATACCATACAAAACGATGGTAGAAATAAAAAATGGACGTGCTTAGTGTATCTGTGAAACTTAAGTAAACTTTTGTAGTCATATATATTATGGTGTATTCATATATATGGTATATATATTATGGTCATATATGTTATGGTGTAATCTTAATATTTGTTTGTATTGCAGACGCTTAGAAAAAACTCCAAATATGTCTTGGCGTAAACAAAACATAAAAGAGTGGCTTGAATCAAAACAAATAGAATTTGCTGCCACGGAAACGAAGGCTAGCCCTTATAGAAAAAGTTAATACAGTGGGTTTTCTTTGTCAGAGGGCCCATTACTATTGCCAAGATGTACTTTGTATTATGAAATTCTGCTGTGTAGATACTTCGACAACGATAGTAGAAGATAGTTACATGTTCTATTCGAATTCGTTGAGAAAAGAAAACCGTATTTAACAACACTAAAACCAAGTAAATATAGAGTCCCAGTGCAGTGCGAGTGACCTCGGTAGTAAATAGACAAGAAAATCACCATATGCTGGATACTGGAAGAACGGAGAGCGCGCGAACCAAGCTCCTATACGCGGGAATAGATCGGACCAGGTATTCCTTTCACCCTTTCTTTCTTATCCTACAAATACTAATGACTGTCTACGATTTACCCAAAACTGTAACACAGTTTTGACACATTTTGTGTACGGAATGTATCAATTAGAAGTGTAGGGTAGCACTAAAAGAGGATTTTTGGAAATTCCTCCTCCCCTTCTGTCCCCCCTCTCTTTCTCGAGCCGCTTCGCCTCGTGCACCTCTTCCTCCAGCTCTCTCACGCATTACTCTCATTCCAATCGCATTACTCTATTCGGCGTACGACGGAACTGTCTAAGATAAGATCAACGCGTAGCGTCGACCGACAGACAGAGCCGTAAAGGCTCGTAAAGTGCCGTGCAAAGCGTACACCGCACGCACGTTTTTTATATAACAAACGAGGAAGCGAACTCCCAAGGACATATATTTGAATCGCTCGCAAAGCGGCAAGCGGCATGAAAAATCCGACCACAGCGGAAAATTTTGACCACTTCCGAAAAATCCTTGAAGATCGAATAAATCCCGACCAATTCCGAAAAACTCCGACCACTTCAGAAAAATCCTTGTAAGATCGAATAAATCCGACCAATTCCGAAAAATCCTAACAGAATAGAAAAAATCAACCACTTCCGAAAAATCTTGGAAGATCGAATAAATCCAACCACTTCAGAAAAATCCTTCTAGGATTGAAAACTCCGACCATTTCCGAAAAATCCTTGTAAGATCAAATAAATCCGACCTATTCCGTAAAATCCTACTCGGATTAACGAACCCCACCACTTCCAAAAAAATCTTTTAATCCTAGTAGGATTAAAATATCCGACCACTACCGGAAAATTCTTCTAGGATTGAAAAATCTTCTAAAAATCCTATAAAGATTGAACAATCCGATCATCAACAAAAATTTCTTGAATGATCGAATAAATCCGATCACTTCTGAAAATTCCATAACTACTGAAAAATCCGATCATTTATGAAAAATTCTACTAAGATCGAAAAAAGTACCTATTTCCGAAAAATCTAAGGACGATCGAAAACACCTCATAGGACAAAAAAATCGTGCCCCGATTAAAAAATCCTCGATTGATCGATAATGGTATCAATTGATACCAATAAGGTACCTGTGGCAAATAAGGCCCAGGTAAGTCCCACATTTAAGAACTGACACTAAAATATTACTCATGTCAAACTTGAGGTGTGATAGGTATATATATTAATGTGAGCTATTACAATAAAGACTTTTGAAAGGCCCATATTGTCACTATTTTCTAAGATTATGTGCAAAAAAATGGTTGATTTTATTAGGTGGAAATTGCCGAAAACTAAGTTCCGTTAGTAATTTCATAAGAAAGGAAGGTAATAATTTTAGGCCATAATTTACCTTTTTAGTTTATTAAGGCCCATTGTTAAAAAAATTGTTTCTTTCCATGCTGATTTCTGTGATACAAATTCTAATCTTGTTATTTTTTAGAAATAATTCCTGAATTATTGGAATTGAAGTTAGGCGGGTCTTATTTGCTCCGGGTACCTTAGTTTCAAATACAATCAATCGATTCTGTCTTAACTAAAGTTAACTGCATGTCCAATCTGTCTAAATATGTATAAAAAACAATAACTTACAAACTAACACAACTTTAATGTCAAGAAACTTATAAATCTATAAAGCGAAGTCAATACTCAAAGTCGAGTTTTAGAACATAAATGAATAATATCCCATAGAGAGTGGTACTATTTAGTACATCTTACGTGACGTACTTTACAAACTCGCACGTAACGTACGCTCTACGCACGCGTCGCGTCAAGGAGTGCGGGCGCGTCCGCAATGTATAAGGCACTTCTCACACAACGCTATTCATTTATGAGCTACGCGACTGCAACGCAATCTAACGTTTGTATGTATCTGACACTTTTCACTGACAGGAGACGCGTCTACGATGCGACTCTTGTCAATAAGTGTCAGATACATATAAATTTTGGGTTGCCTTGCAGTGGCGTAGCTAATAAATAGCGTTGTGTGAGAAGTGCCTAAGTTAACAACATTTCTATGGTTGTGTCCGTGAACGGGGTCTGTGAATGACGACCCCAAAACGTTGTCTATGTAAATAAATGTAATGTTACCTTGTCAATTACCGCTTCTTAGGAAACCGTACCGTGTCGTTTTCATACAGAACGTTCTAGAGTTGTCATTCACCTCTAAATTACGGCTGCTGTATGACACCTCTATCTTAGGAGACCAAAGCATTAGTACGCACGTACACGGTAAAATTCGACAGCTGTTCAATATTGATGAATTTGAGTGAGAAATAAGATCGATCGCATGTTTCATTTCATACAACTAGTACTTTAAATGCGATTTTCCAACATTTTGATTTTTTGAGTTATTACTCTTTATTATTAAACGTGCGTATAGTACGTATATACGTGTCCACCTTGTATTTTAGCAATAACCTTACATCTAATTGCTATTGATCGTAACTACATACGTACGCGCACGCACCACACCCACACAGCCGCTATATACGCTACGTACGTACGCGGACGCACTACACCCACACAGCCGCTATATACGCTGCGTACGTACGCGCACGCACTACACCCACACAGCCGCTATATACGCTACGTACGTACGCGCACGCACTACACCCACACAGCCGCTATATACGCTACGTACGTACGCGCACGCACTAGGCCCGCACGCGCTACGCTCGCATACGTACGCCCTACCCCCGCATAGCCGCAATCAGCGCAGGCGCATCCACCTTGTACACGCCGTCCAAGCGGCGCTCGCAGCGCGTCACTTGCAATGTCCCGCGGCCGTCCTCACTGATCTGGAGATGCGCTATCGCTCGCTCCAACTGCTCCGCTGTCATGTTCTTGGGGAAGTCTGTGGAGGAAAATGATGTTTGGTTAGTGTTTCATGTATACTAATAATATAAAGCGCAAGAGTTTGTTTGTTTGTTGGTTTGAACTCTCTAATCTCAAGACAAGACTAGGATTCCGATTGAAAAATTATTTTTGTTTTGAATAGTCCATTTATTGACGAAGGCTATAGGCTATATAAGATCACGCTACGACCAAAAGGAGTGGAGCAACAAGTCTCCGAAAGTGAAACGAGGTTGTCTACTTAATAATACATGTTGCAGGACGACGTCTGCCGGGTTAGCTAATCATGTATGTATATGTTGATGGGTCTGTTTGTTCAAAATAAGTGGTTTTCTCCAGTGCATATAGGTGCATACATGATGCTAAAACACAAACAAACGATTATAAAATTTTTGTTTGTATGTTTATCTGTCTCTGTCCATTTGTTCGGGCTAATCTACTTTTTATCTCAGTATAATAGACCTTGGCCTTCGACGCTTAGCCAACGCTACGAGTGTCCGACGAGACGCGCGCTTCTCAGTTCCAAAAGATCGCATCCAATACTGATCGCGAACAGATTATACCACCTACCGGAGGCGGCTGACTGACCAGACTTGCACTTCTCGGTTCTAAGTAGAGCTCACCGTAGCTCCATACTTATTATACCATTTAGAGGAGGCACCGGTGTTTTTGCACAAGATCCCGGGATCTTCCATCGTCCATTTACACTGAATAGCAGCTGAGGGTGTATTTCTGGGCACAAATCTGACATAACCCGCTACCAAGCAGAGTATCTTTAAAATTGCCCTCCACAAACAGTCTCTTAGCACCATCTACATATGTTTCTGCACGTACCCTTAATCTCGACATACAGCGCCAACGCCGGCACTCCCCTCACAAACTCGGGCAGCATCTTCCTCAGGTCAGACACCGGCACCGTCTCTATGTTCCCGTAGTCCATGTAGCACACCTTGGCCTCGGGCGCGCCCGGGGTATGGTCCACCAGCACCGCGCGGAACCATTGCGGATCTGTGGACGAGAGGGATGGATGTATTTTTGATTGGTTCGATGTGTTACTGATGGGTTATTGTCGTACAGCCGATGGGTTGGACGTGTTACTGATGCCATGGACGTGTTACTGCTGCTATGGACGTGTTACTGATTGGTCGGATATGTAACTTTAGGTAAGGGCGTGTTACTGATGAGCGAAGGACGTGTTACTGATGCTATGGAAGTGTTACCGACGGGCTATTTGTGTTACTTTAAGTTAGGATGAGTTACTGATGGGCTGTTTGTGTTTGTTAGCTAGGCATAATCTATGCAAAAATATATCCTAAGCATCGTCAACAACCTAACTGTGTTAATATGAGTTACCAATGGGCCGTTATATAATACCTATTTAAACTAACGATCTATCCGGTCCCTCTCTTCCCCTAATTTACATAAGTCAGTATATCATACTAAAATTAGGCACTCACAAGGCGGACATTTTGCGATGCACACTTCCATAAGAGTCGGTAAATAGGGCTCTTTTCCAAGCAGACTGTCGCAATACTCTGCCATCTGCGAACAAAACGGATATTCAAAAAATTTCAATATACGCCCACACGCTAATATTTATTGCACACGCAAGCATTCACACACAGGGGCGCAATTACGTATAAACACGCATAGCCGCATACATAATATTTTTACACGCATATACGTACAAACGTACACGCCCGCAGTAGCACGCGCACATTCCAGAACACAGGACACATTTCAAAATACCACCAACAGCCGCATCCTGTCCGCGAACGGTCCGAGCACGTACCACATTAGGGTAATTTTAACTCGGCTGATATGAAAATAGCTACGAGTGGCTGCGCAGATGTCGATTTTAAGGCCAAAATGGTGGTAGGATAGTTAGCCAATACCATGGACGTAATACGAAGTAGCGCATCACAAAACAGTCATGGCCGCCGTGTTTTGATCAGTCAGTTACTGTACCTGCGCAAACATGTCGGAAAACGAAGTTCACATCAGCCGTCTATAAATGACCTTACTGTACGTATGCACGCATTCTCACTCGCATATACGCACGCAATCTCGTACGTACACCCACTCACACCTTCCCACACCACCAAGACCTGTACGCTATGGACGAGCGTGCTCGCACGTACACACACACACACACACAGACACACACGAACAGAGACACACACACACACACACACACACACACACACAGACAGACACACACAGACACACGCACACACACACACACCGACAGCCGTACCCGGTCAGTGAGCGGGCCGAGCACGTAGCGCGCGTGCGCCAGGCCGCGCTGGCAGGCGGCCACCATGCCGCACGGCAGCGTGCTCACGTCGAGCACGTCCAGCTCGCAGCCGCCCCCCGGCAGCTCGGTGTACTCCAGCTGGTCGTTGGTTATCACCTCGCTCTCTGGGGAACAAATAAATAATAAATAAATAAACGCTAACACACTCATACCCCCGCAGTAGGTTACTAGGTACACATATAACACATTACAATTACACCCATGACCCGAGTACAAATATTTATCTGCCACATAAATATCTGCCCCGGCCGGGAATCGAACCCGGGACCCCTAGCGTCGCAGGCAGGGTCACTACCAACTAGGCTACAGGGTCGTCATAGAATCATAGGGTAGTCATAGAGTCGTCAAGAATACAAGTTAGGCCTACTGTCCACGTAGACCGCACGTCATACGCACGCTATCGTCAATTGCCGATTGCTTGAGTCTTGCGTAGAAATAATCAAATCTGTGTCCACGGTTCGACACAACAAATATGCAAAATACGCCAGCTTTCATTTGTAGGTTGCATGCATTCGTCATTTGACGCGTCCGTGAACAGTAGCCCTTAGAAATAAATATGTGGTGTAGCGGCGCGATACTTATCGTAAGATCGCGCTCATGTCATGTCATGCGCTCACATGAAATGCTGAACACGCATAACACCACAAGCACACAGCACAACGGAAAGTAAATATTATTATTCAAATCCCATGGCACGCACGTTTCATTCAAATGTTTTTTGCTACAACAGTGAAGTATAACATCCGCAAAACTCAAAGTAATGTGAAGTCCACCAATCCGCACTTGACCACCATGGTGAACTATCACTACATAGTATAAAACAAAGTCGCTTTCTCTGTCCCTATGTCCCTTTATGTCCTTAAATCTTTAAAACTACGCAACGGATTTTGATGCGGTTTTTTTAATAGATAGAGTGATTCAAGAGGAAGGTTTATATGTGTAATAACACCCATTAAATGGTGGAGAAATACTGTTATTTTTGAGGTTTCTAATGTGATGTCGTTAATTATCAATTTTTTTCCGCTTACATTGCAAACGCAGGCTGAACGCTACGAGATTTATCAAAATAATGTACTAATTATTTGTACACATTGAAAAGGTCTACAGAAAACTCCGCGATGGTATATGTCTATGTCTTATGGATATCACAATAAAATTTTTTGTCATTTACTTTTTACGACAAATAATGGCTAATTTTCGAAGCAATTTTAACCAATACAGCATTAATCCTTATCAAATTAAATAGTTTAAATACATTGATTAATATAGATCTATATGGTCCTTTACAGCACAAGATTTAAATGAATATTTTCGAAGATATTACAAAAATTAAAATTGCGGGACGTGGCGAAGTAAATAAGTAATGTAGGTATGAATTTAGATATTCCAAAGAAAGGGGAATTGTTTTACTCCAAATTTAACGCGTGCGGACCACGGGCAGTATTAGTAAATCAAAACTACTGGATTGATTTTAATAATTTTTTCAGTGAGTGACATAGGCTATATATGTTATACCCGTGCGAAGCCAGAGCGGGCCGCTATGTTTTTATATACAACGTTCAGTTTTTCTGTAGTGTATTTAGTATCAGCATTGCACCCGTGCGAAGCCGGGGCGGGTCGCTAGTGACCTCATAACTCTCAGTTTGAGAAGAGACCCGTGCCTAACAGAGGAACAGTTTTGATTATATAGCGATGATGATGATAATTCCTTACTGTCTTTGATATTTTTGTAATCACCGTCCAATCCCCTACTTATAAACTCAAGTCAACAGTAACATTACACCACAGGCTTATAAAAAAAAATAAGCAGACCTAACATATAGGAGAAAAAAGCGTGCCAGTTACAACTACATAGACATGCTGCACACATTGACATTCTCCATACAAAACATTTGCGGTCTACAAATGTTGTCTATGGTTCTCATACAAAAAGTGAGCTTCTTGTAGCTTATCAAAATGGCGAAAGTGCTTCAACCCCCATTTTGTCTATGTGTGCGTGAGTGTTGCAACAGCAAAAATAAAACGAGATAGACTTTGTATGTGTCATGGGAGAGAAAGAGATGAAACTATTGCTTACATACGTCTATAATAGTGAAAATTATGTTAGGTCTGCTTTTTTTTTTTAAAGTATGTGCATTACACCCTCACCCAACACATCGCCGCCGCGTTCCTCCAGTTTCTTCCACTCGGGCGTACACAGCTCGGTCACGGTTCTGTTCAGGGACTCCTTATTGTTGGCCACCGTGAGACACACCTCGTCTCCCGTGGACGCTGTCTTCGCGCCGCTCGGGATCGTCTGTGGGGAGTACAATTGTCTTTCAAACACTCTCACTTTCTATGAGCAAGACACAAAATTAGATAAACAAGAACATACACAAATTCAAATCTTTATTTCTCCGAAACTTTTACAAACTCATTTCGAAAGACACTCTCACAGAAACTGAAAAAAAAATTCAAAACGTTATGCTATTGTCGCCCTTTGGCATTGGCAAGAATATGCGAACTTACAAGACTAGGACGGATCCGCGCAAATAATTTTGCGAAGTTTTTGACAATTTTTTTATTTTACCAGCTGTCAAACCTAAGACATTTCATACAACACACAAACGTTCGCGCTAAGTAAGCGGCCTTAAGGGGGAAAATATGCAATAGTTACTCGATGCTAACCAGCTGTGAGACAATGTGCCTTACTAAGTAAGCCAAGAGCGGCCCTAAACGAGTAAATAGGCTATAGTCACTCTCTACTCGCCGACAGTGAGACATCTGAATTACAACAACGCCATCTACTACTCACCAACACCAACTCCTCGTTATCATCCCGTATCTTATCCAGGTACTGGGTCGCGGGCGCGGTCAGGGTCTTGGCCGTTGTCTGCAGCTTGACCAGGGATACCTGGGTCGGAGCACTCTCCAGGGTCAGCTGCGCCGGACATGGGTGCAGCTTCTCTAGCTGGGTGACTTCCGAGTTGCCTGGGGAATATGGTACCACGTCTGGAGATGTTACGACTGACAAGAGCCTCTGGGAATGGCGGTAGACTTGGAAAAAATTCTTGTCTGTAACTATTTCCGTTCAAGAGATACCAAACTCTGTGACTGTCAGACAGACAGACAAACAGACAGATATCAGAGACATATTAATAGGGTTCCGCTTCCGTTTTTAACCATTATGGTATGGAACCTTAAAAATGATTTTCATAAGTGTATCAACAAAATACCTACACGAATAATGATTTTGACGTAAGACATTAAATTACAGTGCGCCCAACTTATCTCTGAAATGGCAAAAATTGGAACTAACGAAAAGTCATTCATAAGTACGTTGTGGTCATTCATCTGTCAGTTACTAGTGTGCAATGATTGGTCAAATGAATGTCAAATGCGTCCGACAGCGCCTCTTTCGTTTCAATCTTAAGTTGGGTTTACTATAAACATAAGTTTTGACTTGAAAGACATTTCACTAAACATAACTGTAAATTGAAAACTATGAAAGCCCAACTTTTTGCATAGCAATGAAATCATGAAATTAGCTTTCTTCCATCAAACGGACTACATAATTATTATAATAATTCACTGCTCAATATGTAGATGGTGCTAATATACCAAATGCCTTAAACCATTTTGTTAAAGAGCTGATACTGCTGGGCCTTCTCGAGTAAATAAGAAACCTATGATCAATAGCATGTCAATAATCAACTCACCAAACTCAACATACTCCAGAAGATATTTGTTCTGTTTGACGTTAGTTCGTCGACACAGCGCTCGATAGTGAGTTCCATCCGTGTAGACTCCTATCACCGTTTGTCCTTTGGTTGGGGGCTCTTTCAGCGGCTTGGCTGGAACACAAATCATTTTTAACAGACGTCAAAGTCAATAAGTAGCGATAACACGAAAACGACCCGTGAAATATCAATGTTAGCGTGCTAACTCGAAAACTAACCGTCAAATATCAATGAAGTGCGCATTTTTAGCCCGTTAAGTAACTCGTAGATGGTTTGTAGTTAGACGGAATGCATCAGTAGCATTATGCTATAAGACGCAGATGTACCAATAGTATAACTCTAAAATAAGACATAACATTAATTATTATACTCACAATTAATCCCAGCCATCAACACATCCTCCAGTATCGCATCAAACTTCCTCATAGATTCTTTATCCGCCGGCCGCACCAACACGCGGTCTAGCGCGCTCGCTTCCACCAGCAATACGCGCGTATTGTGCGCCACGTCCGGTCGACTTACTTCAGGTATCACCGGCGCTGGAACATTACACCGTGACGTCATACGGCTGAATCGCGCTAACGGAGTTTCGTACACCGCTCATATATACACAAGTTGTCAATGATAAGTAGACCGCACCAACACGCGGTCTAGCGCGCTCGCCTCCACCAGCAACATGCGCGAGTTGTGCGTCACGTCCGGTCGCCTCACTTTTTTTTCCTTTATTTCGACATGCCAACAGCAATACACACAATTTTACAATATAATATTATAAATGTGAAAGTGTGTTTGTTTGTTTGTTTGTGACGCTTTCACGTCGCAACAAAGCTATTATATGGTAAGGTTTATGTGTGTGGGGATAGTTAGGAGGGTGGAGAGTGACGTAGGCTACTTTTTACCGCGGAAAAACATCCCATTCCCATGGGAAGATCGATGTTTTGTTAGTTACTAGATATTTATTTTCGGAGTTGCCAATAGATGGCGTTAACAAAATTCATTTGCAAGTTCTGAATTACGCTATCAAATACTACATGTAATTTACTTAAGTCATAGGCAAATGTAATAGGCTACTTTAGCTCTGCCTCGAGAACTCCCCGCTCCGGCTGTGTTCAGTGTACCGCCCGCCCGCTGGCACTATCCTGTTGGCTGATGTCCGCAAGTTGCTGGACTCGCCGACACCGGTGGTGGGCGCGGGCGACTGGAACTGCAAGCATCCGGGGTGGAATAGCCTAGCTGCCAACAGAAATGGAAGGCTACTTTTTGATGCCGCTGAACAGCACGGCTACACTGTCGAGGGTGTTGCACACCGTTACCGCGGCTCTGAATAAGAGAGAACGCGTGTGTGCAGTATTCCTCGACATGGAAAAGGCGTTCGACCGTGTTTGGCACGACGGCTTTCTCTACAAGATCTCGCAGCCGTCGGCGCCCCGGAGTGCCGTTAAGATGATCTCCAGTTTCCTCGAAAATAGAAGCTTCAGAGTAGTGGTTGAAGACGTCGAATCCACCGAGCGTCCGATCGCAGCCGGCGTCCCGCAAGGGAGTTGCCTGTCCCCGGTCTGCTACGCCTGCTACACCGACGACATCCCGGCGGCAGGGGGGGCGTCGCTTGCCCTGTATGCCGATGACGTGGCGTACATCACCACGTCGCTGAATAGAACCCACGCCATTGTCAAGATGCAGCGTGCGCTTGATGCCCTCCCCGAATGGCTCGCCGCGTGGAGACTGTCGGTGAATGTCGGGAAGACGCCGGCTGTGAACATAGGAGGATACCTCAACAGGCGGGACCCTACTCTGGAGCTTCATGGACAAGATATCCAATGGGCCCCACAGCCCAAATACTTGGGCAAAATCGACGGAAGACTCTCGATGAAGCCACAGGTTACGAAAGCCGTCGCGAATTCCAGAAGTGCGATGGCAGAAACCAGTGCTCTCCTCGAGCCTCCCTCTCGGACTGAAGCTCGGGGTCTACAAGACCTACATCAGACCCCGCCTCACGTACGCGGCACCGGCGTGGTACGCGCTCGCCAGCGAACCGCAGCGCAAGAGGATGCGCGCAGTTCAGGCGATTGCGCTCCGCCGGCTGACTGGTGCGCCGAGGTACGTCAGGAACGCCGTCATCCAGAGGGACCTTCGAGTCGAGAGCCTAGACGACTTCATCGAGCGATTGGCACGCAACATGTTCGGGCGTGTCGACGCGTCGCGGTTCCCGCATCTGCAGGACCTGGCGCCGCTCCACACCCGTCCACCGGACCGCTGGGCCTTCCCGCGCGACTTGCTGGTTGCGCGGGACGGGCCTAGCACTGACTGATACTGGGGCTTCGTAAGTCGTCGCCCGACGCTGATCGGTTCCTGCTGGGCTTCCCACCAGCGGGATTCACCCGGTAGGGGCTCGATCGCCTGGGCGGCCACCTATTGGTTAACCACAGATGGACAACCAAGGGCCTTAGGGCCCAACCCAAGGACTGGCCCGTTTTAACGGGCCGCGAGAGACATCCCCAAAGGGGAACTAACTGTCCCGAGGGCTCCACACACCTCAGACAGGGTGGAGTGAAGAGAGCGAGTAGTAGGCTACTTTTTAGCCTAAATTCCTACGGGAGCGGGACCTACGCGGGTGTTACCTACGGGTCCCGAAGCGAAGCGCGGGCGGTTCTCTAGTTTTACAATATAACACTTAAAAATACAGAAATGTTAGTATGTACGCCAATTACAGGCATGCACAGCATTCATAATAAAAAATATCAGCCAACATGTTGCTGCAGATATAACTTAACATATACCTAGTAATAATCTATATTTATAATAAATCTGTAGAGAGGTCAATTCTGTACATTAAATATATTTCCAAAATAACTATCAGGGGGTGATTAGGGATCGATACTGATACCAAAAATGCAATCAGTAAAATTTTTGTCTGTCTGTCTGATGTATAACCGTTATAGAAACAAAAACTACTCGACGGATTTTAACGAAACTTGGTACAATTATTTTTCATACTCCCGCGCTGGTTATAGTATACTTTTCATCACGCTACAATCAATAGGAGCAGAGCAGTGAAGGGAAATGTTGGGGAAACGGGAGAAGTTACTCCATTTTTTAAGCTTCCGTCGCGTGTGCAACCTTAATGGTTAAAGCTACACAGAAATCATGTATGACGGAAATGTTCTCCTTAAAATTATATAAAAAATATTCCACGACAGCATATGTCTATCTTTTATGGTTGACTCACAATAACACGTGTAACTCCCGATAGCTTAGCAGTTCGAAGCTTTCTGATTAAGTATACCTATATTTTATCTACTCTAACGTTTATGACACTTAAGTGGGTGAAATAAAGGGGTGAAGTTTAAACGAAATTCACGCGGGCGAAGCCGCTGGCAAAAGCTAGTAATACATTAAAGATTTTAAAGATTTAAAGATTTATTCAAGAACCAGAAACAATTTTTACATTTGTTAATGTTCGTAAACAGTGGAAATAGTATTAACTGTGTTACCACTGGTTACGCCCACCTCGGAATACAATTTTGAATATATCTTAACTAAAAATTACAAAGTTAATAATACAAACATAATAGTAATGCTTAATTATGAATTAAAAATAAAAATAATGTTATGCAAGAAGATATGCTGCTTTTAACTTCTTTTTGAGACCAAGACAAGTGTCATTAAAGATATCCACATCTTTGGCCATACCATTTGCTCGATTATAGTCCAAACAAATTTTCGATAGAGGAGTATTTTAGGAGATTTGTCCTACCAGTAAAAACATGGAAGATTTGCGTTTTCACGTACCGTGAATAATTATATGGCACCCTTAAGTGGATCTGCTGGAGTAAATAATTACAATCTATGTTACCTGATATCAATTTCTTTAATAATAATAATAATAATAATATATTTATAATTGAACGGCGATTGCTGAGAGATATCATTTTAAAGTGTTTAAAGTCACGAGAATGAAATGCCAAGTGCCTTGTAAAAGCGCGCTGAACATTTTCAATTCGCTGGGAGAGTGTGACATAATTGGGACCCCAAACCACTGATGCAAATTCGAGCTGACTTCGGACTAGGGAGTTAAATAAAACGCAACTTCCGGTATCACCGTCGCTGGAACATTACACCGTGACGTCATACGGCTGAATCGCGCTAACGGAGTGTTTTACACCGCTCGTATATATACACAAGTTGTCAATGATAAGTAGACGGCACCAACACGCGGTCTAGCGCGCTCACCTGCACCAGCAATACGCGCGAATTGTGCGCCACGTCCGGTCGGCTCACTTCCGGTATCTCCGGCGCTGGAACACGACATAGTGACGTCACACGGCTGACCGACACGCTGAGCCGACCGGACGTGGCGCACATCTCGCGCGTGTTGCTGGTGGAGGCGAGCGCGCTAGACCGCGTGTTGGTGCCGTTTACTTATCATTGACAACTTGTGTATATACAAGCGGTGGACAAAACACCGTTAGCGCGATACAGCCGTATGACGTCACGGTATAATGTTCCAGCGACGTCATACGGCTGAATCGCGCTAACGGAGTTTTGTACACCGCTCCTATATATACTAAAGCCCCGACAACAACAGTTTAGGCTCTGCCGCACCCCGGCATGTTGTCTCGCCAGACGAAAGATCTTCCTATATCAAAACAACTTTAATACACAACCCACAGATTCAATTGTATAGTTTTAGTGTAGTGATTTAATAGCATTCCATAGAAATACTTCTTCCGCCCCTGTAATAAGTTACATTACGGAGTAACGGATACAATTTAAAATGCCGTAAGTCAACTTTGCATCCAACCTAAATTGTACTGCGAGCACAGGTAATACGATAGTTTTCAGCGTAGATTCTTGATTAACCAGACAGTTTCCGCGGCCTCAAAGCTCCAAGCCGTAAGGACTTAAGGTACCTACAATTCAGATTGGCAAGCGAGAATTTAAAATGCCGTATAAGTCAACATTGCTTACAAGCCAAATTGAACCGTGTCCACTAGTAACAAAGTAGTTTTTCTCTCACCGGCAGCAGCGACGACCGGCCACTCGACCTCGGGCAGCCAGCGGGAGACTTCGCCCCCGCCGAGCGCGGCGCCCGTCTCGCCGTTGACTAAAGACACGGTAAAGCCTGTCGCAGTCTTCGACACCAGACTCGCCATCAGGTTGTTGCCCAGCTGTGGGCAAACATCTTGGTTAACCACACTATCTCACACCACAACACAACCGCAGTAACAGTCGATTGGGGCATTTAAGCGAAGTCACAGTTCAACACTATAATCTCTATAAAACTCTTGCGTTACCGGTGATCGACTGACAGACAACGCACAGCCGAAACTACTGGATGAAAGTTGAAATTTGGCATGCATGTTCCTTGGAGAGTGTAGGGGAGCACTAAGAGAGGATTTTTGGAAATTCCACCCCGAAAGTGGTGAAATAGGGGGGTTAAGTTTAAACGAATTCCACGCGGGTGAAGTCTGCGGGCGGAAGCTAGTATTAAATATTCTTTCACACATTCGAATACAACGAACTTCTCATTGCCAGTGACGTCAGCAACTCCGAATGCAAGATGAGCATACCACAAAATGGATACGCGGTGACTTCACGAACCTAAATCACGCTATTGAAGATTTCTATACCGCTCGCATAATCATATAAAACCCCTCGACATTCACTATGGGGGTTGGCCTTGTCTCAACATTCACTTGTTTGCCAGGCATATCATCTAGCCTGGCGAAAGATATCCCTTTACCAAAGCTGTTGAGCAGGGGTTGCTATCTCGTCTAAACTAAAGTAACTCACCGCAACCCCCTTGGCAGTGAGCACACAGCAGAACTCCGGCATAGCAACGTACTCGGCAGTCAGCGCGGTGTATTGGTCAGTCTCGGTCAGAGTGACCAGCTTGCAGCCGTCGACCAGCGCCGCCCGCGTGGGAGAGAGACAGCGCGCGCGGTACCACGCGTCGTCCTATGCTGCTCTCGTTAAATGACTACGCGGTGACGTCACGAAGCCTGAATCACGCTATCGAAGATTGCTACACCGCTCGTTTATATACAAACCGTCGATAGCATTCACTTGTGGCGCGGCCGTCCGGCAAGCAGGGAGTAGGTATTGCGGCGGTCTTGGAGCTTGCAGTATATATTATTAGGGTTCCGATGGTCATCTTTGGCCAAGGTGATCAGTATATTAGGGTTCCATAGTTCCATTAGTCACCTCTAACCTACAAAACCACACAGTAACTCACCGCAACCCCCTTGGCAGTGAGCAGACAGCAGAACTCCGGCATAGCAACGTACTCGGCAGTCAGCGCGGTGTATTGGTCAGTCTCGGTCAGAGTGACCAGCTTGCAGCCGTCGACCAGCGCCGCCCGCGTGGGAGAGAGACAGCGCGCGCGGTACCACGCGTCGTCTGTCACGTTGAAGTACGCGAAGGTCTCGCCCGGGGTGACGCTGCAATGGACATCTTAATATATAAAAAGCAAAGGTGACTGACTGACTGATTTATCAACACACAGCCCAAACTACTGGGCCAATCGGGCTGAAATTTGGCATGCAGATAGCCACTATGATGTAAGCGTCCGCTAAGAAAGGATTTTCCATAATAATTCATCCCCTAAGGTGGTTAAATAGAGGGTTGAAGTTTAAACGAATTCCATGCGGGCGAAAGACAAGATGCACAAGTAGTACGATCATATTATATTAATGGGACCCATACACCACAAAGTAGTTGTAGGTACACCCCTCACCTGCGCACGCGCGGCGCGGCGGCACACAGCTCTCCGAACGGCCCGCAAAGCTGTTGGTAGGGCTCCTCGCTGCCGTCGCTCAGAGAGAGACACACGAAGCCGGATTGCTTAGTGCCGCAGTCCTCAGCGCACGCTTCGACCGAGAGTAGGACCGTGTCGCCGACTGATAGCGTCTCTACCAGGTATCTGGAATGGAAGGGATGGATTATGTACATCTCCATCATACGTTTATAGGTGGTAGGGCCTAGAGCTCACCCGGGGAAGTACCACCGCCCGCCACGGTACTTAGTACCATTCCTACCGTGTAATAATTGTTTTAACAACGATTGTGTTCCAGATAGGAAGGTGTGGAGCCGGGTACACTTTTTTAGAGGCAACCATCTCAGTCCTCAGGGGTAGCAACGCATCTGTGACCGAATTAGAACGAGACTCATTGAGTCTAGTTCTAGGTCGGTCACAGTTGTCATGGGCGGCAGCGGAAGGTGGTGCTGCATGCTCGTTTGCTATCTTAATTCCATAAAAAAAACTCCAACATAGGTTAAACACGGACAACGAACATAATATAACAACCAGGTACTTAAACTAATCTATGTTGAACTATTTAATACTTAAATTCTGTATCTTGAGAAAAGCTTAGATTATTACTTAAATTACTCTGTCCAATATACGCTGTGGATTGGGCGAGAAAAGAGAGAGCTGTCGTATGCGTAAGAGAAAGGGAAGCCAGAGACTGGCGCCAGATACACAGGCGTTGTAACGCGTCTCGTCACGGAGCAGTTTACCCTCTTACAAGAAGTTATCGCTTCAAATATTCACTCAAAATTGGATTACACGTATATTACTTACGTTTTAGGCACAAGTTTGCGTTCAGGCACCACATTATTAACCGGTTGGGCGTTCACTGCCTGAGCCTTAGCAGCTGTGACCTTCGATGCTGATTCCACTGGAGGCACCGAAGACTCCTTGATGATGTGTGACTTGGAGTCCACAGTGTCAGCTTGAGGTACCGGAGGATCCTTGCAGACCGGTGCCTTGGGGTACGCTGTCTCGGTTTGTGGGACTGAGGGCTCCTTGTTAGCTGGCTTCGGGTAGTGGTTTGGTTTGTTATCTGCAATGGAATTGATGAAATTTAATCACAATCTTAATCATCTTTATTGCATAATAGTAGACCCGCCCTCGCTTCGCTTCGGGTAACCAGTCCCTCCAAAAATGTCTATACGTAAATTTTAACAAATTATGTTATTCCGATGTCTTAGCTATATTACTGCAAAGTTTCATGAAAATCCATTCAGTAGTTTTTGCGTGAAAGAGCAACAAACACACACACATTCACTCACTCACATACATCCTTAAAACTTTCGCATTTATAATATTAAGTAGGAAGTAGGATACCTTTTTTAGTCGCTTTAGGGGCAAAACTTAATAACTTCCGACGCAAAAAAGTTTCACCTGCCTGTCTTTGTGTGTGTATCTATGTGTCTGTCTGGCAGCGTAGCTCTCACACGGATTGACCGATTTCAATGCGGTTTTTTTCGTTCGAAAGTCAGTATCCTTGCGATGGTTTCGTGCGGTGGTAGTCCTCCTCTATTTGCTTCGGGGGTTCAAAAAGAACCAGAGCCCTATACTGAGCTGAAGCTATTTATATTTACCTAACCCAAAGTTTGTCACTGTCCCAATATTTACCTGTGCCGTTTTGGACGTCCGGCTTTCTGTAGTTATTGACTGGCTTCTTGTCCGGCCTCCTGTTTAGATTCGGCGGCACGCGGGTAGATTCACATTTCTATAAAAATCATTATTCATCAGAAAAAAGTAGATCTAAAAAGTAAAAGTGAATCAGAATAAATAAACGCTTTTGACATGTTCATCTCAAGTTTAGGCGATAATGAAAATAATAGCCTAGCGGCTTGCAAAAGTACATTGCCAATTGAAGGCGAGAATTTAACATACCTTAAGTAAATATTGCTTCCAAGCTAAATTGAACCGCGAGCACACATAATAAACTCGTCTTAGAATTGGCAATCCCATACCCTCGGCAACTAAGGTAGTGCATTTATTATTGGGCATTATCAGTACTTACCTGGGTTCCTGAAGGCCCTGGGGTACTCTGCTCCCGTTTAGCAGTCTGCGCGGCTGGCGAATGGGGCTTGCGGAGCGGCATTGCTGGTTGGATGTTGCTAAACAGGGAAAATATTAATAGGATGGAATAAAATAATGACAGAAATATCATTATAGCCCTAAGATACACAGCTACAGTGCAGGTGTATCTGGGGTAAGAGATCGCTCGCTCCGTAACCGAAAATTTACATAAGAATCCGTTTTTATGGAAAAAAAAGGTTGATTACATTACATCGATCCGTGAGCTATCTCTGATGATAGAATGTAAATTCAAATTCAAATTAATTTATTCGCTTTAAAGTGGGTACAATATTATGATCTTACAAATTAAATTAAAATTCCACCACAGTCCACCTATTAAAGGCATGCGAATGTTTACATGTAGGTTTGTTCACATTGTTTTCTTTCACCAAAGCAAGTGATAAATCAATCAGAATAATAAATAATTTATTTACACTCTCTGAAGACAGTCTTCAAGACAGGCACCTAAACCTAACATAAATGATGTCAAGGTATAGTAAGGTCATTTATACTCGACCGATGTGAACTTCGTTTTCCGAGATGTTTGCGCAGGTACAGTACTGACCAATCAAAACACGGCGGCCATGACAATGTTTTGTGATGCGCTACTTCGTATTGGCCATGGAATTATTTACATCCATGGCATTGGCCAACTATCCTACCGCCCGTACTCCCCTCCTCCTACGTAGCTATGTTCATATCAGCCGAGTTAAAATGACCTTACTGTACTAGGTATACATAGATAGAGCTACTTACGGCGGTTCCACGTCGGCGACATCTTCGGATTTGGAGGGAGCTTTTGACGATCTGTGAAATTAATAAATAATTATTTGTTGTTAAAGTACTCTGTGGCAGGCTGCTAAACTTGTATGAGAGCGGAAGGATACATTCCTATGTGTGCGTGGTGTGTGTACTAGCCAGTTGCAAATAAACCATTGAAAGCATCACATCGTTTTTATCTATCGCAATTCTCTGCTGGCAACTAAACGACCAAAGTACCAAATTGCAAAAGTCTAAAGTAAACCTTATCACCACAACATATGGTCGACAATCGAGCCGGATACTAAAGTGAACTTACGACCTTACGATAACGTGGGACGCCGGAGCGCCTCGAAGAAAAATATTAAATCAAAAGGCGAATCGAGCGGCCGGCCGGCCATGTTGTTTACGCAAAACTTTTCATTGTAATAACGAAACAAGTGTGTACCGTGTTTATAACAAATCAAGATTATTACGCATCGAGTTGAAGTGAAGTTTGTTATTGCTAAACGTTAACATGAGTGGACCCGAACAAATATTAGCATTGCTCGAAGATACCGGGTCAATACTACAAAAGGCACAAACTAATCTTAAAAAATGTCCCAAAGTCAGATTAACTAGAGGTTATGTCGAGTCGCGTGTACAATGTATAGAAGATTATTGGAATGTTTTCAAGAAACACCATGCAGACTTAGTGAAATGTGTTCCGAAAGATAAGAAAAGTGACATGTCTTACTTTGTGAACGAAGATTATTTAGTGTATGAAGAAATTTATTTATGCTTGAAAGCCGATTTAAAAGATCTTTTGACTTCGTTCGAGAAACCTACACAGTTATCAAGTACGCCAGCGACTGACTACGTTTATGGGGATAACCAAGGACTTGTAAAGCTACCAAGAATACAACTTCCTACATTCTCGGGTGTATATGAGGAATGGCCAGCCTACCAAGATTTGTTTACGTCCTTAGTGCACAATAATAAGTCACTCAGCAATGTTCAACGCTTACATTACTTGAAGAGTAGTTTGTCTGGAGAAGCTGAAGCATTACTAAATCACATTCAAGTTACGGATGGTAATTATGAACAATCGTGGGACATGCTCAAAACCAGGTACGGAAACAAACGGCTAATTGTGAATTCACTATTAAAAAGGCTTTTCACTCAAAGAAAGATAACTGCACAAACAGCTAGTAATATTAAATCTTTATTAGACACAACTACAGAGTGTATAAACAGTCTTAAGAACTTAAAATTAGCCAGTGATTCATGGGATCCATTGATTATATTCCTCGTAGTGCAAAAGCTAGATGCAGACACCCACCGTGACTGGGAGCAATGTGCCTATCAAGAAGACAATGAGGCGTTACCTTCATGGAATGATTTAAGCAAGTTTCTTCATTCAAAGTTTCGCACATTGGAACTTATCAACCCGTTATCAAGAGAAAAACCTAATAGAACCCGAGAATATGCAGTGCACATATCTACAAAAATAAATAATCAGTCCTCCAATTCAAGAAGTTGCTCGATGTGTAATGAAGCCCACACACTATGTCATTGCAGAGAGTTTACAAAAATGCAGCCTACAGAACGGTGTGAATATTTAAAGAAGAACAACCTTTGCTTCAATTGTCTGGCACCAGGACACTCAGCAAGTAAATGTCGTCTTACCATGTCCTGCCGTCTGTGTCGAAGACGTCACCACACCTTGATACATCAGTCCACACCAATGACGTCATCTAATCAGCCAGATAATCAAGTATATCACAGCGAGGTTGAAACATCCAAAGATCCTGCTGAACAATCAAACGTCGACTTTTCATCTCACTTCACTGCTAGTACTTCTACAGCGCTGTTGGCTACTGCGATGGTGCCTGTAAGGAATGAATCAGGATATACTACAGTACTACGTGCCCTTATAGATAATGGATCACAAGCGACGTTTATAAGTGAGAGAGCCGCCCAGCTATTAAGACTTAAGAGAACACCTATCAACGGCACAATCATTGGGGTTGGTTCTACAAAAACAACAATCAAGCATGCAGCAGAAATACAACTTTTATCTAGACAAGATACAAGCTTCAATACCAAGATAAAAGTTTATGTTATGGCAACTCAACTCACTACCAATTTACCATCAAGCTCCATCACTGTTCGCACCTGGCCACACCTACAAGGTCTCTTCCTGGCAGACCCAAGCTACAATCAACCAGGTCAAATAGATATGTTGCTAGGTGTGGATGTATGCGCCCAAATTATGAAGAGTGAAATTATCAAGGGTCCCCCAGGCACTCCATGTGCTCAAAATACATGTCTGGGTTGGATTCTCTTTGGGCCTGTACAAGAAGATTGGAACCAAAATAAAGATGTCATCGCCATGCACCTTAGCGTTGATGTAGATGACATGCTGAAAAGAATGTGGGAGCTAGATACAGATGAACGCAAGACACCAACACAAGAAGAAATAAGATGTGAAGAAATATTTAACGCTACTACTACCAGAACAAAGGATGGACGATATGTCGTCAAGTTACCAACAAAAACAGATATTCTTCTATCACCACAAGGAGAAACAAGAAGTATAGCACTGAAGAGATTATATCAACTAGAGAAAAGACTTGACAAAAATGAAAAATTAAAAGAAGAATATATAAAAGTAATGCAAGAATACATTGATTTAAATCATATGGAGGAAGTACAACCCAATGAAGTTAATAATCCAGCTGTATATTTACCTCACCATGCAGTCGTGCGAGAAGAGAAGGAAACAACAAAAGTTAGAATTGTCTTTAATGCATCACAAAAGGGTACCAACAACGTTTCTCTCAATGATGAACTATTGGTGGGTCCTCAACTACAAGACGACATGAGAAGCCTTATAATGCGATGGCGTATGAAAAAAGTTTGCTTTACAGCTGATATCCAAAAGATGTACAGAGCTATCTTAGTAACTGATCAAGACAGAGATCTACAAAGAATTCTTTGGCGAGCCAGTATAAATGAACCTGTAAGAGATTATAAACTAATGAGAGTAACATTTGGAACCGCTTCAGCCCCATACCTGGCTGTAAAAACATTACATCAAGTTGCCGAAGATGAATACCATCCTGAACACTCTGAAGCTGTAAAAATTATAAAAGAGGATTTCTACATGGACGATTTGATGTCAGGCTCAGATACTGTGCAAGCTGCAATAAAAAATGCTAAAACAATTGAATCAATGTTAAAAAGGGGTGGATTCATTATACAAAAGTGGTGTTCAAACAACATAGAATTTTTAAAACAATTTGAACCATCTCAACGGAGCACTCAAGCAAAGATAGATATAACAATTGATGGAACTATCAAGGCTTTGGGTTTACAATGGAATATGGGTACTGATCATTTCGAGTACACTCTTATGTTCCATCCTATGACCAAGAGAATAACTAAAAGAACCATTTTAGCCGATATTCAACGTTTATTCGATCCACTTGGTTGGATAGCCCCTGCTATATTGCCTACAAAATTACTTATCCAACAATTATGGCTACAAGGTGTAACATGGGATGAGGAAGTAGATCAACTAACTGCTGATAGTTGGATTGCACTCAGAGAAAGTTTTCAACACTTACCGAATGTTAAAATCAAACGATGGCTTCATACAATGGATGAGACAGCACCTAATGTTACTGTGCATGGATTCTGCGATGCATCAGTTCGAGCTTATGCTGCTGTAGCATACCTAAGAGTGAGAACTGCCGAAGGAGAAATAAAGACAAATATTATAGCAGCCAAGACACGCGTGGCCCCAAATAAGCCACAAACCTTACCTCGCCTGGAACTCTGCGGAGCAAATTTGCTCGCAAGACTTTTAAAATGTATAAGAGAAGCAATGAGATTACATACCTCTCAGATTTATGCATGGACAGATTCCACCATAGTACTCTCATGGCTATTCGGAGACCCTACAAGATGGAATACTTTTGTAAGAAATAGGGTAGTTGAGATCCTGGACACAATTGGAAATCATAACTGGTATCATGTTCAGTCTGACCAAAATCCTGCAGATGTGGCTTCAAGAGGAATGCCACTGCTAGATTTGAAGGAATACAAAATGTGGTGGAACGGCCCAGAGTGGTTGAACAAAGGTCAGATTAATTACAAGAGACCGGAGAATATAACAACTAACCTAGAAAGAAAAGAAATTGTACATGTAAACCTGAAAATAGAAAATTCTAAATTAGTTACAAAATTTAAAGATTTCATAAATTTACAAGAATTACTAAAGTCCATTATCTACTGTAAAAGATTTCTTAATAAAAGAATAATAAACAAAAATACAGTCATAACAACACAAGAATTAGATGATGCTTTAAAGTTATGCATAAAAATGGTACAAGGAGATACTTACCGAGATGACATACAGCACCTGAAAATAAATAAAACAATTAAAAAAGAAAGTAAACTAAAAACATTACAACCTTACCTTGATGAAGATGGTATCCTCAGGGTGGGCGGCAGACTCAGGCATGCAGATCTCTCTGAAGACAGTAAACACCCAATAATTCTTGATCATGAAAATGGTTTATCTGCTTTAATAGTAGCTGAAGCCCACAGGAAGACACTGCACGGTGGATGTCAATTAATGCTTGGTTACCTGCGATCAAAATTCTGGATTCTGAAAGCGAAAAACATGGTTAAGGCAGAGATAAAAAAATGTTTAATATGTGCAAGGCTGAAGGCCGATGCTAAGAACCAAATGATGGG
This sequence comes from Hesperia comma, assembly GCA_905404135.1. Classification (NCBI taxonomy): domain Eukaryota; kingdom Metazoa; phylum Arthropoda; class Insecta; order Lepidoptera; family Hesperiidae; genus Hesperia; species Hesperia comma. The sequence continues at coordinate 2,740,743 of FR990039.1, forward strand.
AGACTTACCCAGAGTTAGAGTTACTCCTGCGCGTCCTTTTCTCAACAGTGGAGTAGACTTCGCTGGCCCTTACCAAGTCCTGATGTCAAAAGGAAGAGGAGCCAAGACCAATAAAGCATATATTGCTTTATTCATATGCATGGCAACAAAGGCAATCCATTTGGAATTGGTTGGAGACCTCTCTTCAGAAGCTTTCATAGGGGCCTTCAACAGATTTGTTTCAAGAAGAGGAAGATGTGCTCATCTTTGGAGCGACCAGGGCAGAAATTTTGTAGGTGCCAACAAAGAACTAACTGCAGCTTGGGCCGAAGCCAAGTTAAGATTCGATGGTCATATAGTGGAAGCTCTTGCTCTTGATGGCACCCAATGGCATTTCATTCCAGCGTACAGCCCACATATGGGTGGATTATGGGAAGCTGGTATCAAATCCATGAAATATCACTTGAAACGGATCCTCAAATCCAACTTGACATATGAAGAAATGACCACCCTCCTATGTCAAATCGAAGCATGTCTCAACTCCAGACCATTAACTGTGATGGATAACTCAGATACAGACAATATAGAGCCATTAACACCAGGTCATTTCTTAATTGGTGAGATGCCTATAACTGTTCCTACTTCAGACTTACAAGATGTCCCCATTAGTAGTCTGTCCAGATGGCAGCATCAACAAAAATTATTATCAGATTTCTGGCGTAGATGGCATCAAGAATACCTGTCAAGGTTGCAGCAACGACCCAAATGGCATAAGCAAACCAAAGAATTTGGTATAGGGGACATTGTGCTTATAAAGAACGATAACTTACCACCAGGTAAATGGATGCTGGGACGTATAGTGGCAAAACATCCCGGGACTGATGGTGTTACAAGAGTGTATAGTGTTCGTAGTGGTGACAGTGTTGTGCAAAGATCTGTGTGTAAATTATGCCCTCTGCCAATTGATGTAAATTCTTAAGTTCATGAGATTTATAAGCAAAACTTTGTTAGTTTTCTAAACAAGTATGAATGAGGAATAGGATGCATGGTTAAATTCAATAATTTCTTTGGTAAAAATGTTATGTAAAATATTCATTTCAATGTTTATACATATTCTAGAGTTGCAGTTTTGTTATCAATGTCATATTACTAATTGTTAAGATAAAATCATTCATTATGAAGGACTTTAATAGTCCTTGGTGGGCGGTATGTTAAAGTACTCTGTGGCAGGCTGCTAAACTTGTATGAGAGCGGAAGGATACATTCCTATGTGTGCGTGGTGTGTGTACTAGCCAGTTGCAAATAAACCATTGAAAGCATCACATCGTTTTTATCTATCGCAATTCTCTGCTGGCAACTAAACGACCAAAGTACCAAATTGCAAAAGTCTAAAGTAAACCTTATCACCACAACATTTGTTTTATAGTTCTTGTTGTCGTTAGCAAACAGTTTGAGTGTTTTTAATATCGTGCGGGTTTCACCACGCACGCAGGATTGCCCCGCATAAAATTATACGTGTTTTTGGTGCATGTGACGTTATCACGTAAAATTATAGTCTATAAGCAGACTTTACTGACAACAATTTTTTCCCATTTTCCACTGGGACAACGCACAGATACACGACAGAGGCACCGATGAGACGAGACGACACCCTTGGGTGGTGGCCGAAATCCCAAATGAACGCTTTCGAGGCGTTAGGTGATGTACAAATCTTCGATAGCGCGATTCAGCCCTCGGTGACGTCACTGTGACGTGCGCGACGTACACTCACCGCATCAAGTTGTGGCACACGCCGCTATGGCGCGCGAGCCAGTCGGTGCGCTGGCAGCGCGCGCCGCAGTACAGCGTACACTCACCGCATCAAGTTGTGGCATACGTTGCTATGGCGCGCGAGCCAGTCGGTGCGCTGGCAGCGCGCGCCGGAGTACAGCGTACACTCACCGCATCAAGTTGTGGCACACGCCGCTATGGCGCGCGAGCCAGTCGGTGCGCTGGCAGCGCGCGCCGGAGTACAGCGTACACTCACCGCATCAAGTTGTGGCACACGCCGCTATGGCGCGCGAGCCAGTCGGTGCGCTGGCAGCGCGCGCCGGAGTACAGCGTACACTCACCGCATCAAGTTGTGGCACACGCCGCTATGGCGCGCGAGCCAGTCGGTGCGCTGGCAGCGCGCGCCGGAGTACAGCGTACACTCACCGCATCAAGTTGTGGCACACGCCGCTATGGCGCGCGAGCCAGTCGGTGCGCTGGCAGCGCGCGCTGCAGTACGGCGTGAGCTCGCAGCGCCCGCAGTAGAGCTCGGCGGACGCGGCGCACACCACGCATGCGCGGCGCGGTACGCGCTGTAGCGCGGGAATGGTTAGCTGTAGTGTACAGTGCGGTTTGTTGATGAGTGTTCTTGTCCCATATTAATTGTTAGTTGCAGTGGTGGTGGAAAGGTTTTGTGCGATGTCAGGGGTGGGGAAAATGTAATTATGGTTACAGATTACAATTACGTATGGTGCATTTATTTTAGGCTGTATGGTTTGTTGCATATATGCTTACCGCCAGCGCGGTTGCCCCGCACCGATAAACCTCGCTACAAAATGTACGTTACATCTGCGCGGTTCATCCGCGCGGGTCTCTTTTCACTACACACTACACAACACCTGGCAGCGATAACGAAAACATAATGTTAGATTAAAATAAGCCAGATTTAATTTAAATATGCTTCATAAGCATTTACAGTAAGTTCATTGTGACTCGGCGATGTGAACGTAGCTACGAGTGGCTGCGCAGATGTCGATTTTAAGGCCAAAATGGTGGCAGGAGGCGGAGAGTGCGAGCGGTAGGATAATTAGCCTATCATGGACGTAAAGACATCCATGGCCAATACGAAGCAGCGCATCACAAAACATTGTCATGGCCGCCGTGTTTTGATTGGTCAGTTACTGTACCTGCGCAACCATCTCGGAAAACGAAGTTCACATCAGCCGAGTCAAAATGAACTTACGTCATCTACGTCTATTACGAGTTCTAGTCTCCAAATGTAATCATAATCAATCATAATGATTACACTTTGCCAGCTGTATCCCTCTCCCCCAATCTGTGCCTCTATTATGAGTTGTTGTAGTAAACGTAAAGGACGTTACTATTGCAGTTAACGTTTAGAATTTGTATGAGAATCCGTACAGCGCCTCTAGCGGTTACGATACTGAACTACAATTCTCATACAAATTCTAAACGTCAACTGCAATAGTAACGTCCTTTACGTTTACTACAACAACTCATAATAGAGGCACTGCAGTGGAGTACCGTGGTGGAGTATACTCTAAGTTTCCTTAGCTTGATGTCAATTAGTATGTCATCACCATCACCCAAGGAGCACCAGTAACCGTGACTGTCACTTTTTCGATTTTTTTTTGCAAGTAGGTAAGCTTAGACAGAGAAAAATATTCCTGAATACACGCAAAGCGAAAAAAAACAGTAACCTAGTTTCTTTTTTTCGTGTCATTGCTTGTGTGAGCGAGATAGATCGGCCTATATTCTTCTCCGTCTACGCAACAAAGTTGGCCAACAGGCTTTCAGTAGCAGTTAAAAATAATTTTCTCTCCTTCCTTTTTGACCAGCAACTCTTTATCGATGACTTTAACTTGACCGATTTATGGTCAAAATAAAAAATGTCGTAAAAAAAAACAAAAAATAATTTTTCAACTTTATTTCAAAAACGTTAAAAAACATTACAGCTAGAGAAAAAAGTTAAATGCATAATTAAAAAGAAAATTAAATCAATACCCACACTACAAATAGATACCACCCACAATAAGAAACACAAAATATCACAACTTAAATTAAAAACTTATGTAAACATTAAAAAAAAACAAATGCTAAATAACCTTAACCAGTTCACAAATAAGGTTGCATATGGCACGGTAATGACCAACAACGGAATAAAAACATTAAAATTAAATGGCGTTTAACAAGGTGGGTTTAGAATGGAATAGACCTGAATAACACAAAATGCTAAGGACGACTGATGATTGAGACACAAGTACGTACGTGCACGCACGAACCCACGCACGCACGCATACACGCACGCACGTAGGCACGCAGACACGCCCAAGTCTTATAAATGTATCCTAATCAAAACATGAAAACCCTAACTAATAAATGCAAGACCAGTATTCTAATTCTATTATCAATAATAACATACAACAATACAGTTTAAAATATATCAATTCCGATTAGATTCACAATCTGATCAATTCACAGCTTATTAATTGACATTTAATGACAACAATATCACATAATTGGGAATAAATGCGTCAATAACGAATTAAATCTGACTGAAGGAAACATTACAAGTATTTTAATCTAAACCATTATTTGAAATCTAATTAATAATTATATCGTTCACAAATCAATATCAAGATGTTATTACAGTTAACAGTTACGTATGTTGCAATACAAACTTCAATTTCTCCCCAGCTAAGAATGGATCGAAGTTATTCCCTTTAATAACTAAAGCGGATTGCCGATCAATTTGCAAAGTTATTTTCCCTTTCGAATACTGCACATCCGTCGACACTTGCCATAACTCAGTGTTTAAACCCGGATTCTTATCTTCCAGCAAATCAAATATGATATTCAAGTCATCCTTGTTTTCTGGCAAGATGCTCAGAGGAATTTTCAAAATCATTTTGCAGTAATCCTGTTCATTTTCGATGTCATATGTAAGTTCGGGGGATTTAGGCGAATCTGAATTTACAATCTTCGGATCAAAATCTTTTTCATTGTAGTAATTGAAACTTTTGTCAGTATTACTTATTTCTTTGCTGTTATGTGCATTAATATTATTATCAGTAAAGTTATTGTTATCCAATAAATCAGCGTCTGCTTGTGAAGCAACGTCTGCTTTGGTCTTTGCCAGCTTTTTATTTCGTTTCTTGCACATTTCTTCTAAGCTCGCTTTAGGTTTAATCAAAGATTGCAAATGTCCCAATGAAAACTGGACGGCACTGTTCCCGATCATCTTATTAAAGTCCTTTCCATTAATGACTTGCGCTGATAACTTATCGATTTGTAGAACAACGTCGAGTTTCGCCTTGCTACGAACCGTGCTTATTTTCCTCCAATATTTAGTTCTCAATCTAGGATTTTGTTTCTGCAATATCTCTATAACTTCGTCTGTATCTTTATCAGTCTTTACTGCCATGCTTATAATCCCTACCGCGCCTCGAAATTCTGTAGCCTTCAAATTTACTTGTAACGTTGTGTTGACCGAATTCAACGAGTTTTCGATCCACTTTCGCGAAGACATGTCCTTACAGATTATAAAAATAACGCCGTCAAACAAATACATATCGTGAATTTTTGGAATAGAGTTTAAATTATCTTCATGCATTGTGTTAAAAACGACAGTTTCGAGGGCTCTTTTTATAGAATGGAAAAGCGGTTCGTCAATTCTAGTTTCCGGATAATTTGACGGACCTACGTACAGCTTCAAGTCATCCGCAATTAAGTCTGTGTAATGGTTAGTTCTTATACGGGTTAAAGGCGAATTCATGAGTTCCGGATCGATAGGACAATACATATTCCTTAAAAGCGTATCTTTCATTTTCTTCTCTTCAACATTCTCCGATTCTTCAGACGCTTTTGCTGTTGTTTCTTCAAAACTAACATCACGTTTCTGCCTATCAATGATCCTAAAGCAAATTTTCTCTCCTTCATAAGTAGGATCAAAATCAGGGTTCCTTATAACTTCTAAAGATTCAGGATCAACTCCAAATTGCCGTTTTTGTTTTCCGGCAACATCCGAGTAGTATTTCCAGCAATCTGGTTTCAAATTCGGATAAACCATTTGAAGTTTTTGAAGAATTTCAAGAGATTCGACATGAGCAAACTTTTCAGGCAATCGCATTACAATTCTCGTGTATCGAACCAAGTCCCTTATACTCCTAAAAACTAATTTCAAACCAGTGGCATTAATAAATTTAGGTAGAATCTCGGTTAAATAATCCCTAGTTTCTAAACTATCACAAATATATATCACAGCTCCGTTAGACAAGTAAACGTCTTGGAATTTTGGAATTATCAAATTCGCAAATCGTTGAGACTTCATATCCTTATGTAGGTATTCCTTGAACAATTGCTTCAATCTTCTAATGTGGGTCCCTTCTAGCTTATTTTGCGGATATCCAGCAAGACTGATCGCTATCTTCAATTCGTTTTCTACGTGCAAGTAGTTCGTTCGTCTGTAGTACGCCATTCCTCTGTAACTATCGATGTTTACATTACTATTTCTACTCATAAGAGTTTCATTGCTTTCGTATATAGATTCGTTGTTATCCGAAATATAGAAAGTAGTTCTTCGGTTGTCATCATTTTCCGCAGTATCGTTCAAATCAAATGTTATATTATTGTTATTTGTTTCAGAATCTTTAGTCTGCACATTAATGTCTTGCTCACTTTCATAGAGATTAGCTTCTTCATTCCAAACAATCACTTCATCTTTGTCACTGATGTATTTAACATCTTTTAGCTTTCTCAAAATATCTTTCTGTATAGAATTTTCCAAATCTTTTTTCATTTCTTCAGCAGGACCTTCAGTTTCACTCAAATCACCCAAGTGCTTGCTCCTGTTTTGATCATCTATTTCTTCAATTTCTACACCAATTGATTCTACTTCGTCTTTCTCTGGTTCGTCTTTTTTAGTACCAATCGTCATAGTCTCATTTTCAACCGGAACACTGTTTCTCGGCGTAGATTCATTTGAACGCAATTCATCCAGCAACTTGACCCTGGAAGCGACACTGCGCAAATCTTCATCCATATCAGACAAATAGCACTCGTAGTAAATTTCAGAGTAACCAGTAAGCTCAAATTCCATCTGATTGTAATCAATTATATTTTTAAATGAAGGTCCTCGTATAATTTCTCCAGAAATTCGGTCCAAAAGAAATGAGGTACATTCAACGTCTCCTACTGTCTTTTGAGCATAAATCCGCCACATGTTAGTACGCAACGTAGGGTTGAAATATTGTAATAGTTTGAACGCGTCTTGAGCTGTTGTTGGCCAGCAAGTGTGTGGTATTTTTAAAACAGCCAAACACAACCTCTTCACTTTGGCTTTTAACAGAACAATATTGTTAGACATTCGCTCCTGCAACCCAGGCGAGATTCTTACCAACCAATCTCTGGTCTCCAAGTCTTTACAAATGCAAACGATAGCACCACGATTTAAGTAATAATCAAGAAATGTTGGCGTCTTCTTCAGTAACCCTGCTTTCATCTGCATATCCATGACATCGTTGAGCGATTTCTGAAACATCTCCATCTGTTGCAACCTTATCTTCGCCTTAGGATATCCCGCCAACGCTATAATTACTCTCAAATTATCTTCAACGATATCTAAATAATCTGTTGCTCTCAACTCTATCAATCTATTAGTCTCATCTAAGTCATCATCGCTATCGCTATAAAGGTCGCTATATTTAAATTCGCTAGTACCTGCACTTCTTTTAGCTACTGCTTTGACGCCTATTCTCTTGCTAGTCACATCTGAAGCTTTACCGTCTAGCTTACTGTACTCTGATCTCTTACTACTTATTACAGATTTACTGGTGGTGAATTTGGCCTTATACTTCGAGTCTGATACGGTGTGTGATTTTCTAGTGTTAGTCCTACTGGTCAGTTCAGACTTATCTTGGCCCTCGTCAGTCCTGGTTTCACTTCTGTCTTCAGAGCAGAGTACGCAAGTGGACGGGGTGGATGTGCCATCGTCTGAGGAGCTTGATGCTTCCCACCACTCGACCTTGGCTTTGCAGGAGCACAGCGACTCTCCTCGCTTCTGTTAATAAAATATCTAGTATCGGTGTCAGCTCAACTAACTTTAACTCTGGCTTTAACATGCGTCCCTTCACACCTTATTGTAGCACAATATTAGCACACACGTTATATAGAAGTCAAAATTAAGATGAAATGCCTTATATCCATTACAAAGCACATTTAGAATACACTAGTATCCGCCTAAGTGTGCAGATGAAAATTTAAATCAAGATTTTTTTTTTAATTTTGAGGAAGAACATTATGTGAAATTATTTTTATATGCCTACCAATTTTATGTAAAGTTATTTAGTGTTACATCCAATTTGTGAACCGAATAAAAAAAAAATACGCGGTATCCTATACCGCTGTCAGTACTGGATTCCGTCTAGGAAAGCAGTATTTACCGCTTACAATCTCGGATACTTCTACATACAGCGAAAACTCATAAGTCACTAGCTTACTTTAGAACGTGCCAGCACTATTAACTCAGACTTAAAACTTCGAACAATCCTACTGGTCATGCGGATAAGCTTCGAAATAGTGTAACACCGAAAATATAAACATGCTTATGAAACCCCGTAATCAGAAACCAAAATAAAGTACTCAAACTACAATAATTATTATAAACACTGCTCTCAGCTTTAAATTTAATAAAACTTTAGTATAACTGGTCTCTGTCGGTAAATATGAGTAATACAAAAGCAACCACCGATGCATTGCCGGTCAAAAGAGAAGAGAGAGGGAGAGAGAAAGAGAGAGAGTACTGACAGTAAAAGTTACAATCAAACGGTACTCACAGAATCACCAGCACCGGATCCCATGAACTCTGACTCGTTGCTGAAAGACAAAAAACATTATATTAAATCATTACTGTGGAGAATAACTTTTAACAAAATAGAACCGAATTTAACGCCGTAAAGTAAAAATAGGTTCAGTTACGGCTCATTCACACGAGGACGAATCGTCTTTTTTCACGATTCGTTATTTTTTTTGACGGCGGCAATGCTTTTTAAATACTCATGTTCACACGCTTGACGAATCGTGAAAAAAGACGAATACGGATACGTCTTTTAGAAATCACGAATCGTGAATGTTTTATGATTATGACGGATACGTCTTTTAGAAATCACGAATCGTGAATGTTTCTGAACCAATCTGAACTGAGCTAAATCACGAAATAAATGTGAACTTCAATGCGGATATTTTGACGAATCGTGAAAAAACACGATTCCGTATTCAATGTGAACGTCCATCCGTCAAGACGTATCGTGTTTTTTGACGAATCGTCAAAGACGTATGCCGTGGGAATGAGCCCTTAAACGCGGATAATATTCCTAAATCCTTCTCCTAAGTCTGATAAACACGATACTGAAAACCGTATCAAAATCGGTTCAGTCAAACAATATGCCTAAAACCTTCTCCTGAGTCTGAAAAATACTATGCTGAAAACCGCATCAAAATTGGTTCAACCAAACGCGAGATAATCGCGCACAAATATACATACATACATAGTATACAGATCAAACTGAGAACCTTTTTTGAAGTCTGTTAAAAACTTTTTTAAGTTCCAATTACGTCCACTACACCGCGTTATTTTAGACTTACCATTTGACTTACCATTTGAACATTTTCCTTCTATATTGAAGACTTGTGTGCAAGAAAAAGAACAAAAATACATGTATCAGTGTTATAAATTTTCCTTCCAATATACAACCTCAAATTATAGCTGACAAACTAACACACAAGCCACTTAATAGTAAGTGGCTAGCAGAAACTGTACACACATTATATCTTAGGCTTTTCTCACACAACGCTATTTGCAAGCGACTAGGATCTTGTCAATGTATGAAAGCGACGCGTCTACGATGCGTCTCCTGTCAGTGAACAGTGTCAGATACATACAAATTTTGGATTGCGTTGCAGTCGCGGAGCTCATAAATAGCGAAATGTTATAAGTGAATTTTGTTTACAAGCTAAATTGAACTGTGAGCATAGGTAATAAAGGTGTTTTTAGTGGAGTGATAATTGGACCGATTTATGCAAAAACGATCCAACCCACAACCTCGACAATTTCGAGTTTTTGTGACCTATGTACTCCAAATAAGGTATATTTTAACATATCAAAGACTCATAACTCTATGGTAATAATTGACGAAAATCCGTATGGTCCAACCCACAGCTGAAATATCGAAGACCATTTTTTAAAATGAATAAATGTTTCAAGCTATTTGAATCATTTTTGCATTTTCATGATTGCCCTGACGTGTGTTAATTTTATTTTGCTATAATGATTCAAACTACTTGAATCAGTAATGCGTTTATACAATATGGAATATATAACAAAACTCATTCTGCTTAAATGTTCCAATAAACTTGGATCATTTTAACTCAATTCAAAATAACATTCGACTACAGAACTATACTGATTCAGGCCACATGCATATATATCTATACTTATAATAAATCTGTAGAGAGGTCAATTCTGTACATTAAATATATTTCCAAAATAACTATCAGGGGGTGATTAGGGATCGATACTGATGCCAAAAATGCAATCAGTAAAATTTTTGTCTGTCTGTCTGTCTGTCTGTCTGTCTGTCTGTCTGTCTGTCGGATGTATAACCGTTATAGAAACAAAAACTACTCGACGGATTTTAACGAAACTTGGTACAATTATTTTTCATACTCCCGCGCTGGTTATAGTATACTTTTCATCACGCTACAATCAATAGGAGCAGAGCAGTGAAGGGAAATGTTGGGGAAACGGGAGAAGTTACTCCATTTTTTAAGCTTCCGTCGCGTGTGCAACCTTAATGGTTAAAGCTACACAGAAATCATGTATGACGGAAATGTTCTCCTTAAAATTATATAAAAAATATTCCACGACAGCATATGTCTATCTTTTATGGTTGACTCACAATAACACGTGTAACTCCCGATAGCTTAGCAGTTCGAAGCTTTCTGATTAAGTATACCTATATTTTATCTACTCTTACGTTTATGACACTTAAGTGGATGAAATAAAGGGGTGAAGTTTAAACGAAATTCACGCGGGCGAAGCCGCTGGCAAAAGCTAGTATTTAAATAAAGAAATACGAAAAATTTAATTCAAAATTATTCACGACGCTTTATATCAACCTTATTAAATTAACATTAGTATCTCGGCGATAAAGTACCTAAACAAAATATTATTTTTATACCGAAAACTTTAATATAGGCATTTATTTACTTAAACCTATTTTTTGCAATTTTTGCATCTACAATAAAATTGTATGTTTAACATGAAAATTTTTGTAGGATATTGTGGTCAAAACTTATTGAAGATCATTAATGCATATTTCTAAATGAACCTTTTTAACTGACCTAAAGTTTTGCAAAAAAGATGTGACGTGGATCGTTTTTGTAAAACTTCAAGCGCAGTGTAAAATTACTGTTAAAGTTTTATAAAAACGATCCACGTCAATTAAATCTTTTTTACAATAATGCTTTGCTGCATAATTATTTTTTTTATGGTATAGGACCGGCATACGTGCAGACGATCCACCTGATGGGAAGTGGCTATTGTCGCCCATCGACACCAGCAACACCAAAGGCATGACTGATGCGTTGCCGGCCAAAAAAGAAAGAAAGAATTTCATAATTTAGTGAATCCTAACATAAATGAACCTCAAAGCTTGAAACGTTTTTGCAGTTTTGAAATGAAAATATTATTATGTTGGTACTTTAAAGTTTACATATTTGCGCTGCCGCAACTGTGTATCCGTGCAAGGGATGCCCGATCTATTGACGTGAATCTTTTAGAAGATCGATTCATGGCAATACGATCTACCGATTTTTGAATCGATTCAACAGGTTGCGATCTTCGCCTGAATCGAATCGTATGCTAAGAAGATCGTATGAAAAAAATCGTATAATTAAAACTATAGGTAACAACCTAAACAACATGATCTTTGCCAACACCACCTTAGTGTTGGCGGTAAAAGAATATGTAATGTAATGTAAGATTACCTACCTACATTAAATCAGATATTTGAGTTTACTTTCGAGTTATACCGATCAAACTAAGCGGTACGTATGAAATATGAAGGTAAATATTAATATTTAGTAAATTTTAAAATTTATTGTGTTTTATTTAATAAAAATATATATTTATATGTTATGTGTATACTGCAGTGTTTACTGACTGAAGTCTAATTTGTTTATTTATTCTTTGATATTACTACGATAGGATACAAAGTGCATGATTTTGCGAGCAGCACATTATTTAAAAATAATAACATGGCCAAAAAATCAAATGTAAGACGCGGAGAGTTGGAATCCATAATAAAAATGAAATTAAATTGAACTTGTGTTCCACACTAGATTGTTACTTTTTTTGATTATATAAATTATTAAATAACGCTGGTTGAAATACAGAATGTAGCTTATTTTTTTGGCTTTTCGTTAATTTAAATCAGATCGTGAATCGATTCATTGTGTTGCGATCCATTACGATCCAAAAAATCGATTCAAAACAAAAAATCGGGTGTTTGTTGCAGAAAAATTCTTTGTTGCAGAAGAAGATTTGACAGAATTATGGCCAACAGGAAAACGGATTAATAAAGAAAAGTTAAAAGATTTGAAATCGTTATTTCATCTTATACTAAATTATTGCATTAATTACTATAAAAAACTGAAGGGAGACGACGCAATAATAGATGATATAGATGGTTATTGTGATGAACCTGACTTTGATTTTGATGAGGACTAGGGTCACTTTGCTATTTTTTTAAATAAAACAAGAATATTAAATATTTTTGAGTTTTAATTTTTGTCATTTTTGAATCATTTTTGCATTTTTCTTTCCGCAGCCTACCCAGCAAAACCCATACAAAATTTATTTTGTTAAAATGATCCAGACGCAAGTTTCTTGAATATCTACTAAACTATTAAAATTTATTAACTAAATACATGCATGTAAATTAGTTTAGTACACTTAGAATTGCCTGAAATTAAAAACATAACGTTAAGCATTATAAAACCGGAGCAATCCAGCAATAAACTTTAAAGTCAATTATCTCGAAATAAGGTTTGTGTGGTTTGGAACGTTTTTGCTTAAATCGGTCCAATTCCATAAACTACTTACTTTTCGTTGCTAGTGCGCACTACGATCCTCCCGTCTGGCAGTATGCTTCTGTTAGCGTTGCTGTCCATACCGGTGTTTTTCTGAAACCATAAATGACAAATAACTTTTAACAAAATAGAACAGACTTTAACGCCGAAAAGTAAAAATCAGTTCACACTGACAAAGTGACAAATACTATGCTGAAAACCGCATCAAATTCAACCAAACGCTAGATAATCGCGCACAAATATACATACATACATACAGGTCAAACTGAGAACCTCCTTTTTTGAAGTCGGTTAAAAAGTAACCAAAAACCCAGAGTCACTCACAGCCTTCTTGCTGTTGAGCAACAGCATCCGCTGCATACACTGCACTTGCGCCTCCTGAAGTTTCAGATGTTTCAGCCTCAACCGCTCCATCTCCAGGGGTAGATCTGCGTTCTCCACATCAGGCAACAGGCCCTGGAAGAAACCATCATCATCATTATCAGCGTCGCAACCCATTATTGTCCTACTACTGGGCACGGGTGTCTTCTCACAATGTGAGTGGCACATGCCATAGTCCACTAGTCAAGTGTGGATTATTATTATTATTTGAGTGTCAGGGCATGGGGAACAAGTATCCCCATGAGGCCACTGCGACCATTTCTGATCTATGGGGCCATCCCATTTTTAGTTAGATCTGGTCCCCCAGGCCTACAGCTTGGATAAACCGTAGTACGTTTCCAGGGTCCGTCTCTTTGATTAGGTCAGGTGTGAGTGTGTGACCTCCAAGTATACGACTTCTACAGTGGGTAATTGCTACGCAATCACTGAGGATATGTATGGATGTTTCCTCCGTCCCACCACAGAATCTACATGTTGCATTTTCACTTAAGCCTATGTTGGTATCGGTTGAGTTGTAGGTGTCGGTTGAGTCTGCAATGACAGCAGCAGTGTGGATTGGAGAACTTTGTACATCTTTGAAAAATTTGAAGATAAAATCATTGTGGTCATCATCAAAACCCATACTCACTGCTAGGCAAAGGTCTCCTATAAGACTGTGCGCTCACAGTTTTTCACTTGTAAGCATAATTTACTACATTCTGACAATCACAATGTAAAGTACAATGAACTTTTATCACAGGGGCGGAAAGTTGGCATATGTGTGGGTTGCATTGAAAAAATTCCATATCAAATGCGAACAGAGAATACAGAATAATCATTAATTATAAATATAAATAATCATTAAATTAAACATAAGAATAGAAAGTTTGTCCACAATGTATGCCGTGATAATCTGTAGTTAAGACTTCATTTTAGTTCTAATATTTTTATAATGCCTATTTTATTACTGTATTGTTAATTGTAAGACTTGTTGATTATCCAATAAAAATAAAAATAAAATTAACTTTTAAGCTGTGTAACAATCAGAACCATCAATATTTTAACAATGGTTAGCCACTACCCACTCCCCCCAAACTAGAACAGGATAGCGGAGTACGCTCTACACCTCCTCAGGTATAAGAAGAGACCTGTGCTTAGTACATGGCTGATAGTTTAAAGTAAACAACTTACCACATCCTCCTCAACAACTTCATCAAAATCATTGTCTCCATTCGCCATTTCTTCTTGGTTTCTGAAAAGAAGAAAACCATTGAGTTACATCATTTATTACTCTAACTTACCAACCAACTGGTGTGAAAATTGGTCTGAAAATGAATCACTTAGGCAAATCATTTTAAAATTTGGGAGTCAATGAAGCAAAGAAGCATGCAGCACTACCCTTCTGCTGGCACCCACAACTGTGACCGACACAGAATAAGATTCATATGTTTTGAGTCTTCAGATTTTTCAACTTAATAACACTGAGCCTTTTTGGGTACTCACATCTGTCCCAGTCCTCATACCAACTAACAAACTGATCTATTAACATCGTTATTAACACAGTCTACAACTGAACTAACCATCCTAGCCCTGATTTGCTTTTGTTCTGTCGGATTGTATAATAATAAGATAGAATTTTGATAGTCGCAAGGTCGCAACTTATGATAACAGTATTTTCACTAACAGTGTAACTTATTTAGATGCAGATTCACTTATAAATTGGTTTTGTGCCAATTTTTTCTCAAAGAAAACGCGAATCAAAGATTTTTAACTCACAACTTCAATCTTACACTCGTAATACGACCAATACGAAAAGGTCAAGGTCTTGTATTCACACAAACCGTCACGATTGTATTGTAAACATAAACCAGTTTTAAAGATGGGGCAAGAATCTCCACTCTCAACTATTCAGATACAAAGGGTAGACATTCAAAATGCGCAAACGACGATGACCTACCGACATTATTTTGATTAACACGCCGCGCGTAAAAAGTTTCGATTATACACACACGACATTTGCAACTTCACATAAAAAGTTTATATTACTTCATAGTTACAATTTAAAATGTATTTACACGAAGATTTATGTAACAAGCCAACAACTTACTCCATTTCGACATTTTGAATTGAATCAAAATATTTGTTAAGCATGGCGGCGCGACCGGTGTAAACGAAACTCAAAATTCGTAAAACTAAGATAAACCACACTTAACTTTAATAAACTTTGAATTACTAATACTAAATACACTCATAAAATAACAAATGTACTTCAATGACCACAATTTATTGTAATTCGAGACACAGGTTTTAAGTTTCAAAACATTTGCACTTTATTCGCAAATTCGCTGACAGTTCAGTTGTGTAAGACTGTAAGTTGTGTTTAAAAACTTGTTACACAGAGCAATGCAGTCACAGTTTGTACAAAACTTTTCTTATTTATGGCAACATTGTTATTGTGATTGTTATATTACTGGAGATTAAAATAATTTAATAGCAGTTTACAATTTTCTGTTTATTACCCTTAGAATAATAACGCCTAGAAGCCGCGTCTGAACCAAAACATAGGCACAAACGCGTGCCATCTTCATTATCCTTGTGTGCGTGAGCGGTATGTATCTACGATCTTTTCACGCACAGAGATACGGCTTCAGTAATACCATTATCGTGCGTTTACCCACAAAAAACACTTTTTTTGTGGTATAAATATCCTTTTTGTGAAAATGCATTGAACAGATCTTTGTATTTTTAGTAGGCTTATACCAATTTTCTTTGCGGTTACGTCTAACTATTTCAATCCATCGATTGGCTATGACAGGGTCAACTGGTAAGCTAAAAAAAGAATATGAGACGCTATCAAAACAACTAACTAGTTAGTAGACTTTAATATGAAATGAAAGAGAAAAAACGAATAAACGATCGAATAAAATAAATGCTAAGTAAATTATTTTCATAGAACTTATAACACCAACATTTAGTCTAAAAAGTTTAACAGTTTAACTTTTAACGTTAAAGTAACTAACTTTAAAAGTTAAACAGATATGGTAAATATTATATTTAATTTTTAACATTAAGAACCAACTTAAACCATGTTGGCACTTTTTTCCCTGCAACTGGCAACACTGTTTAGTGATTACGTAATGTATTTCAAATGATTTATAATTCGTCATATTTGTACAGAAAATGTATAAAAAGCAGTACTTACCTGTGAAATGAAATATTATCACTTTTATTTTGTTTGTCTGATGTACTAAAACACTTCTTTATAGTGCAGACAGTCATTTTTAATTATTTCTCGGGAGCTGTGTTCGACTTAACGTGACGTTGAGCACTGACAGCGCGCGGAACGAACTTATCCGAATATGGTTAAGTTTTAGTTGCGCGTTTTTCGAGCTTGCAATAGGTTTCTAGGCGTTATTATTCTAAGTTATTACCATAGAAATATTTAGATTACAGTGATAAACTAAAAGTTGTGGTTGAATTAAAACAGAGACCGCAGTGTTTTCTGTTGCTAGCCGTTGGAGGTTTCCGCTTTCAGATAGCCACATCATCCGCCAACAGTGCCAATTCCAGCAAGCTCAACGCATCGCATTCGCAAAACGCTCAAAACATTCATTTTTAGAGTTCCGTAGCCAAATGGAAATAAAAGGAACCCTTGTAGATTCGTCATGTCTGTTTGTCTGTCTGTCCGTATGACACAGCTCTTTTTTCCGAAACTATAACTATACCTACTGTTGAAATTTGGTAAATAGATTTAATCTGTGAACCTAATTAATTTTTCATCACACCTATTCGAAAAAGACGACTTGGTTCGGACTTACGGGGTTCCAAAGTTGCTGTTTTCTATTCAGCGGGCGGGAATGAATTTTCATACAACTTTTCCTGCCGGCTAGATCTTTTCCGTCCTATTTTGAATTTAGAACATTTTAGTATTTTGCGCTAAAGAAATCGAACGCAAATATTGTTTGAATAAAGAATGTCTGGTACGACGCCGACGCGAGGGCCCCGCCAGCTGAATAATAAAAAAAGAAATCAAATTAAGATTTCGTTTTCAAATTAAAATTAAGTTTTCGTGCATTTTTACGTATTATTTTCTATTATATATATATATTATTTTCTCATAGTGAGTGATGAAAAGTAGAGTGTATCACTCGGGTGCAAGTATATTTTTGGCTCGGGCGACGTACTTTGAATCCCTCGCTACGTTCGGGATTCTACTAAAGAATCCCTCACTACGCTCGGGATTCTACTAAAGAATCCCTCACTACGCTCGGGATTCTACTCTAGAATCCCTCACTTCGCTCTGGATTCAAAAAACGCCCTCGCCGAAAAAATATTACTTTGCACCCTTGTCATACAATCCGGTGATTCTCGGTGGTCATACTGGGTTGTCCTACTGGTATGGCCAGTGAGAATGTCTGTGTTGAGATTTTCTCACTGGTCATACTACCTATTAACACCAGAAATGTAGCATTTTCTTTCATCCTATATATAGCTGTGGCGGTACCGTCAAGCTAAAAGTCAAATGTGAATATTTCATTTTGTGATAAATAAATAATCATGTTCTTAAAACATTTTTTGAAAATGGGTTTTATATAATTAAATGTGAAGGAAAATATGTGTATCCTACTAATCCTTCCTTCCTACTAATATTATAAATGCGAAAGTTTGTAAGGATGTATGTGTGTGTTTGTTGCTCTTTCACGCAAAAACTACTGAACGGATTTTCATGAAACTTTGCAGTAGGTAATATAGCTTAGACATCGGAAAAATATAATTTGTTAAAATTTATAGAGATTTTTAAAGGGACTGGTTTCCCGAAGCGAAGCGAGGGCGGATTTACTAGTTTTTAAATAAAAATACTTATTCATGTGGTACTTTGACATTTGACTTGACTTTCAAAAAAGACAAACATGGTAATAAACATGGTAAAGTTTTGAGGTTACATGAAAAAACAATTATCTAAATCTATATCTACATCTATACATATAAATAAAATTGTAGGGTCTGTTTGTGTTTTCAAAATAACAATGTTTTTTTCCAGTTGGTATGTTCGCCTGTCTCTTTGTCCGCGCTAATATTCGGAGTAGCTCAATGGTTTTATGGGACTTTCACTGGGAATTAGAGGAGAGTGTGGAGTGGTGTGTGACGCTATGTGAGGACAATAGGTAGGTATCTGTGTGAACAAACTCTTTCAATACAACAGTAAATTGTAGCGCGTGTGTAACTATTTTTTGTTTAAATGTTAACAGTAATTTACTAATAATATTTCGTTTTAAGGAATCGACGTTACATTTATACAAATCCCTACTAATTAATATTATAAATGCAAAATTAACTCTGTCTTCACACAATAATAACAATTCAAAACAGAAATCAACGGTTTTAAGCGACTTTAAAAAAGGAGTAGGTACCTAGGTGCTTAATTTAACTATTCTCCGCGTGAAAAGTTTAAAAGAAATATATGTATACTAAGTAACTTCACAGTTTATTTGTAGTAACTTAATGTACAAAAGAGAACATTTAGACATGTATAAAATGAATAATGATACGCATAACAATTAACAGACACAATTCATTTTACGTCTTCATTTTGCCTGCGTAGGATTCAGCGATCTTTCTTGGAGCTTGGTGTTCAATTATACAATACGGTACTCAAGTTGATACCTGATTTACCTGTGGAAATGTTCAAAAACATTCCTAGATCATATTTATTTCATATGTTTATTGTCCTTATAGACTTGTATAGCTCACTTTTAGCTTGACTGTACCACTGCAGATATATACAGGATGAAAGAAAATGCTAAATTTCTGGTGTTAATAGGTAGTATGACCAGTGAGAAAATCTCAACACACAAATTCTCACTGGCCATACCAGTAGGACAACCCAGTATGACCACCGAGAATCACCCATACAATCTACTATTTTTACACAAAAATAGAAAAAAAATAACAATTATTTTGGGAGGTTCCACGTACTTAGAAATGAAACTCATTTTTTTCATCAGACCCATAATAATTATGTGTGGGGTATTTATGGATAGGTTTTCAAAAATATTGATATTGAGGTTTCCAATATGATTTTTTTTAACACAATAGTTTGCGCTAGAGACACTTCCAAAGTGGTAATATAACCTTCCCCCCTCCTAACTGTTTCTTCATCCAATCAACTCAAATATAAAAATAAAATAAAAAAACATTGAATTTCATAAACATTTTTTATAATTAGTTGCTTGCTGCTACGGAACCCTTAATGGTCGAGTCCGACTCACACTTGGCCGCTTTAAGTGTCGTTTTCTTGGACGTTACAATGTGTTACTGGAACGCGCTCTACTAAGATAACATAGGTACCTACCGGACAACGGAGACATTATGTCTCGACACTCTCGACGCTTGTACCTATTTGCTTGTTGTTATATATTTCTTGGAAGGTGTAATGTATCTAATTTAACAACATGACAGTGGCGATTCCTGGTGTTTATAATTGGGGTGGCTCCAGCTTTTGTTATATAGGGTGTAGTGTTATGTGCGCATAACCGGAAAACCATTTCTTCAGACAGGCAATCTAACAAACTTGCAGTCTTTCATTAAGGAACCTACTTTGAAATCGCAAATAATTGCTTTTTACAAAAAAATAACCGACTTCAATCTTGATAAGTAGAGATAACTCAAAAACTACTCGCCAGATGGCGCTCAATTCAACATGTAAGTGTAAAGTTCTCGTCGCTACAAATTAATCAAGCCCAAACACTAGATAACTGCAGTAAATCGTTGAGGAGTTCCCTCGACTGTCTTTCGGCTTCATCAGATCGACTCCAGATCTTCATGAAATAGTAGCGCTTTAATGTGCTTATGGTAACATGAACAAACACACTAGTTGCCCATACAATTTTCAAAAGTTCCCCTCGATTTCCCTGAGATGCCATCATCAGATCCTGGTGTCCTTATCACCGGACCCCACTGCGGATATCTACTTTAGAATAAAAAAAGAATTATCAAAATCGGTCTATAAACGACGAAATAATCGCTGAACGTACATAAAAAAAAGCATATATATACGGTCGAATTGAGAACCTCCTTCTTTTTTGAATTCGATTAAAAAGAAATTTCATACAATTTGACATTTTTATTTTTGTATGAAATAGCTGATGTTTTTTCGCGATTTTAGGGTTGGTCCCATAGTGAAAGTCCATTTTCCACTATCAAACGGCAAACGATCTCGTCGTGAAAGGTCTTTCTAAAAGTTCTTGTATCACAGATTTTATTGAATCACTCATAATTTCATGTCATTTCATTATAAACTAATTACCTACTAAATAAAAAGTAAATTAAATCAATAGAAAGATAGAAACCGTAATCACAAATCTACACTATCACGAAAAACATGCGAAAACTCGTTAGGTAATGCGCCATTCCCAGCGCCAGACCCGCGTTTCAAACTCAGTGATACGCTGATACCACAGTATAATTTTACTATGGTGATACTAAGCGATCGAAGATGCGCGGGCGGCCGCGGGCCAACGACTTTGTATGGACTATGCATGCGCTAGCAGAAGCGCATGCCTCGGCCGCGCTCGGCGCCGACCGAACGCGAAGACAATCACCGCGAGTCGCGTTCGTGATAGAAGACCGCAGCGCTCGTAAAATGTAATTATTGTACTTAGGTCTAAATAATTAGGTTGTAAATATATGATTTTTTACATTTTATTTAATGCTTAAAAATAATG
Organism: Hesperia comma; assembly: GCA_905404135.1. NCBI lineage: Eukaryota > Metazoa > Arthropoda > Insecta > Lepidoptera > Hesperiidae > Hesperia > Hesperia comma. Next base: position 2,761,724 of record FR990039.1, read on the forward strand.
GTATGGCGGCGCCATACGCGCCAACTTAGAGAAATCGCCACTGCAACATGACCAAAGTACTTTCTTCGACATACTAATATTATAAATGCGAAAGTCTGTCTGTCTGTCTGTCTGTGACGTTTTCATGGCTAAACCACCGGTCCGATTTGGATGAAATTCGGAATGAAAATAGTTGAAGACCCAGAGTCACACATAGGCTACTTTTTTATCAAAAATCAACCCCCAAAGGCTTGAAATAGGGGATGAAAGTTTGTAATTGTATGGAAAATCTGCACCGCATAAACGATTTCGATGAATTTTCCCAGGAAGATAGTTGATGACGTACCCCCTTCCCCACTTCCCCGGTTCGCGATATAAACGAATTCCACGCGGGCGAAGCCGCGGGCAAAAGTTAGTTACATAATGATCCTTTATGACCTGATCATAGCGTCTGTATCCACTGCCGCTATGGAGTGAAATAATATATCGTGATAAGTTGAAACTAAGTTTACAAAGAAAATACATACTTTAAAACCTATAAGTAGCGATAGCTCAAAAACTACTAATCCGATGTCGTTAAAATTATAATGCTTAGTATGAAACTAGGTAATTCAGCAGACTCTGACCTGCAATAAATATTAAAGTAGACACCCTCGCTTCACTTCGAGACACTTTTTGCTCCGCTTCTATTGCTCCTAGCGTGATGTTAGCCAGCCTTCCTCAATAAATCGACTATTTAGCACGAAAATAATTTTTCATTTCGAACCAGTAGTCCATGAGCTTAGCGCGTCCAAACAAACTTTTTTTTATAAGACAAGTAAAAGCTTTCCATAAAATAAAATATACAAACTGGAACACCCCGTCAAAAGTCATGACTCATGACTCATAAATTAGATACGTATTATTAATAACTCAAAAACTTCGCGTCACACTTCGTTCAAATTTATATGCAGCCAAACGTGAAGTATTACTTTTCCGCGTGATTCCCGATCCCGCGGGAACTCCGCAATAAAAAGTAGGCTACATGTTGCTCCACAACCTCGTCTATCTCCCAGTGAAAGTCCCATAAAAATCCATTCAGCTGTTCTGAGATCAGCGTGGTACAAACATACAATCAGTTACAGTTTTATACTTTTATTATAATTATATGCATAAACTAGTAAATCCGCCCTTGCATCGCTTCGGGGAACCAGTACCTTCAAAATTTTCTATAAAGGAGATCCGCCAAATCCCATACAAAAAAAACCCAGACCCGGCGCTAAAGCAATGTATGTCAGTTTTTAGAGTAAATATATTAAAAATATCCCCTTTTAACAAATTATGTTATTCCGATGTCTAAGCTATACTGCAAAGTTTCATGAAAATCCGTTCAGTAGTTTTTGCGTGAAAGAGTAACAAACCCACACACACAAACACTCACTCACTCACATGCATCCTTACAAACTTTCGCATTTATAAATAATATTAGTAGGATTAGTAGGAAGTAGGATAGAAGATATAGATAGATAATATCCATAGACTATCTTACCTGTCCAATCGTCCATAGCTACAAGAATCATCTCTGGAACTCCCTGCATCCCTCTGCGTGTGTCTCCTCTCTCTTGTATCGTTGTTGTTGTCTTTCTTCTGCAAGAAAGCAGTTCTTGGTTTGGTTTGAAATAGTCGATTCTTTCCAAAAAAGATTCTTAGATCGATTCGAATCGAAATGTGATAAATCGATTCACCGAAATCGAAGATTAAGGCTAAGCGTCCACAGGTCGGTATCGTACGCATCGGACGCATCGCATCAACCGCATTATTTTTTCATACTGCGTCCACTGTATCGGCAGTGATCGGATTGCCGACACCAGTATTTCATTTGGATTTTCTTAGTGTGCGGGGTGCGTCCACTGATCGGCAATCTGCAAAAGTTGCCCCTCGGAGCATCGGTGTCGGCATTGCCGATGTGCGATCCGTACGATGCGGATCAGTGGACGCACTTGTATGATTTTCTATACAAAGAATACTACGATCCGTTTAATGCGATGCGTCCGATGCGTACGATACCGACCTGTGGACGCTTAGCCTAAAGGTGCGGTTCCATTTCACTGAGGCGGAGCGGAGCGCGATTCACCAATCACATGGCTTGAAATCCACAAGAGGCACAATGAGATGTGGATTACAAGTTATGTGATTGGTCAATCGCGCTCCGCTCTGCTCCGCTCCGATTCAGTGGAACCGCACCCTAAGGGTCGATTCAGACATATCAGTGAAGTCACCGTTCCGTCACAGTACCGGCAAATTTTTCATACTAACAGCACTGACACTGAGAAGTAACAGCACTGACAATGCCGAGAATGTATGAAAAATTTGCCGGTACTGTGACGGAACTGAGACTTCACTGATATGTCTGAATCGACCCTAAGGCGCTGCAAAAACGGAGACACTTGTGTTTAGTTACCGACACCGAACACTGATCGTCATGCGTATTGCGTTCAGTGGAAGCAACGGGACACACGCGTGCGCAGGGAGTTTAATGATTTAAGATTTTAAAACTAGTAATTTATTCTACTTACACTGGAGTTATGTGCTATGTTGACCGTCAATCTCAGGGGTTCAGTTTGGTTAAGTTTCATCATAGCCGATTTGGCCTCACTGAAACAGAAATAACAACATAATAATATCGCACCCTCAGTAATATAAGGGCCTAAGTCAAAATTTTGGTAAACGGTGATTTTAAATGCTAAGGGCACAAAATTAAATTCTTTACCGGTTAGTTCAAACAGAGAGAGAAAAAGGATAATAATTACTCGGCAACATTATTTGTGTCTCTCTCACACTCTCTCCGCCCGCGCCTCCCTCTTCGCGCTACGAGGAAGCAATCAGTAACATGTCCATACTTGTCGAACGTGGACTGTCTAAATGTTGTGCGATTCATGTTTGTGCCCTTCTATGACGAAAATTCTGGTGAGTTTGTTTTTAAATTATTTGTATTATACAGAACAATTTGTAATTGTACCGCTATATTATGCAAAATTCAATAAAAAGTTGGGTGTAAATAATATTAAATCGTTATATTGGTAAAAAGTATAGACTTTTTTGGGAATCAAATTTTAATGATTCGTTATAGTAGTGGAATTGTTTTATATTTGATGTCATTCTTTGTAATTTGCCCTTATTTACACAAATAATTGGATAACTTTAACTATTTCGGCCCAATGTAATTAAAAGAAAAAATTGCCATAAATTGTTTTCGTGGAAATTTTCAAAGGTTTAATGTTGTTTATTGTATCGATACGAAATATTCAACTTTCAAGTATTTATATGTTACAACTAAAGTGATGAATTGGTTATAAATTCGTCATTATTTAAGATATTATTTTAATGTATTGAAAAATTATACAATTTTGCAGGAAAATGGAGTCCCGGGCGCAAAGAATAATAAATCTACTAAAACCACCAAATCACCATAGACTCGATTGGGAGGATGATCTATCTATATCCAAAGAAAATGTAATTTAAGCACCTATTGATAGTTAAGAATGATTGTTTTTGTTTATATGCATTATTTTATTACAAAAATTATATTTAATTTTCAGATTATTTCTAATGAAGAAAAAGAGAACATACCATCGGAATCCTCTAGTCTAGTACAAAAAACTGGTGATACTGGGTTTGATAGTTGTCACGAAAAAAGACCATCGCAACATTGTTCTGTCCCTACAGGAACTGAGGAAGTAACAGAAAATATAACTATTAAGATTGCTCCTCAGAAAATCATCACTCACCGTCGTACGTCTAGCTCAAGCTCTTCTTCCAGCTCTAGTAGTTCCAGCAGCTCGAGTTCTAGCAGTTCAAGCTCTAGTAGTAACTCACGTGCTACTAATTATGAAGTAATATCCCAACTACCTGTAAATGAAGAGGTCAACCCGCAGCCAAGTACATCTTTAGCTAATGTTTCTTCTCCATCCATATTGACACTGAGTTGTTACGAATTCAATTCTCAGCCTGGTACTTCTAGTGCCAATGATGATTTGCCATCCACATTGATACCCATTTTTAACAAGCTACCTTCAGTTAGACCGCAAACAGTAATACCCAATTACCTAACTTCTCCAATACACTCAGAGGAAAGCGACGTAGACCTTAGCGATGACGATCCCACTTACAAACAAGAATTAAATCTTCGTCAACGTTCACGTAGCACAGAAACTATAACTTCGATAAGTGATAGCGATGAATTTCAAAGAAAAACAAGGAAACGTAAAGCCAATCCAAAAAAATGGATGCAAAACTCCCAAAAAATAAAACGAAACTTAGGTCAAAGCTATGTAGCTGTTCATTCGAAGAAATTGGTCCCTGCACGTAATATGAAACCACCTTGTAGTAACAAATGCAGATTAAAATGTAGTGAACGCATTGATGACTGTCAGAGGTTGGAGATATTTAAATCATTTTGGGCATTAGGAGATAGACAGGTGCAAAGAATGTATATTTTGTCTAATAGTACAAAAATTACGCCAAGGTACAAGTATACCAATGCCGAGAACCCACGTAATCCAAACCATGCATTCTATTTTTCTATACACGATGAAAAAGTAAGGGTATGCAAAACGTTTTTCATTAATACTCTTGATATTTCACATAAGATGATTCGAAATGTACATGAAGAGAGCAGAAAAACTGGCGGCTTCTTAGAGGCCGACCAACGTGGCAAACACAGAAATCATAAAGCTGTAAGTGTTGAGGTAATAAATGATATCATTAACTTTATTAACTCTATACCCCGCATTGAGTCACACTATCTTAGGGAATCTACTTCCAGAGAGTATATCGGTAGTGGTAAAAGCATTGCTGAGCTCTTTAGAGACTTCGAAGCTTTGCAAAAGGAAAGATCTCGCCCAGCCGGACTCTATCACACATTCTATGAAGTATTTAACACCAAATTTAATCTTGGCTTTTATCAACCCAAAAAAGACCAATGTGATCTTTGTCTGCAATTTTATAATTCTTCCGATACACAAAAGCAGCAATTAAGGGTTCAGTATGATATGCATTTAGAAGAAAAGAAATTAAGTCGCGAAGAAAAAAAGAATGACAGAAAGAACATAGACGAGTGCAATATTTGTGTATGTTACGATGTACAAGCCATAATGCAAAGCCCGAACGGGGAAACTTCAGCATTCTATTATAAATCCAAATTGAATAGCTATAATTTTACTATAACTGAATTGAAAAAAATTCACGAAGGTGAAGCAACTAAAGACGTGGATATCTCTAAAAGCTATGGAGATGTTCATTGTTATTTTTGGGACGAGACTCAAGCAAAAAGAGGTGCTACAGAGATCGGGAGCTGCGTTTTTCATTATTTACAGATGGTGTGTGATAAAGCTGGTGATAAGAACATAAATATAACATTTTTCTCTGATAACTGTTGCGGACAAAATAAAAATAAATATCTCACTTGTTTATATCTATATGCTGTTGCCAATATAAAGAATTTGTCTTCAATAACTCACAAATACCTGATCAAGGGCCACACACAAAACGAAGCAGATAATGTGCATAGTTTAATACAAAAGCAGATAGCTAGAGATCTAAAAACGAGCCCAATATACTCTCCAGTTCAGTATATAGCAGCAATTAAAAGAGCTAGAAAAACTGGTACGCCATTTGTAGTTCACGGTTTAACACATAGTTTTTTTTACGACCTTCAGAAGTTAAAAGAAGATTGGGGCTATAATTTTAATGTGGATGAGCAGAAAAATACTGTAGTATGGAATAATATCAAAGTACTGAAATTCACCAAAGACGATCCCTTTTCTTTTTCTTACAAGTGTTCATACAATGATAATTTCAAAAAAGTTAATATTCGTAATAAGAGGACAAAAAACATGCCAAATATAAAGGAAATAACTATGCAGAAGGCATACTTGGAGTCACTACAACTCAGTGCTGCAAAAAAAAATGATCTCAAGGATCTTATTAATAAGCAATTGATAGATCCTTACTATGCTTCCTATTATAATGCCATGTTGTCCTAATATTTATAACAGTGGTTTAAACAATCATGTAATGTGAGAACTGATTACATAGCCAAAGTAAAATTAAGTTTTAGGTTTCACTATAAAGTTTTTGAGACTGATCGTTTATTTTTTAGAATGAATATCTTTTGTTAAGTTTTATTTTTGAGTTTATGTAAAGCTGACAATCATAAAGTGAAAGTCAGTACAATAATTTTTATGTTTTACTACAAAGTTTCTGAGACTGATCTTTTATTTATTAGAATGAATATTTTTTGGTTATGTTTAATGTTCTGAATTAATGTAGAGATAATTAATTAAAAGTAATTTTTAAAAACGAAAATTACCTACTTTTAATAGTTTTATAATTAAAATGTTTAACTAATAATTATCATGTTAACTTCTTTTCTAAGTATGTTAACTTCTTAATTATATATTACATTATTTAATTCATAATTTTGAGACTTATGTTACAGTTTAATACTGATTAATAAAGTATTATTTTCATTTTAACCGATATTTTTATTTATAAAATCGAAAAATAAATTTAAACTATGGTTTGATTTGGTGATATAGAGCACTAACTTTATTTAAAAACTATACAGCGATGGAAAAATAAATAATATATGGGACAAATTGCACATATCTTTATAGCTCTGTTAAATTTTTTTGTGCTATATGGGCCTAATTTGAAAGTGTTTTTTTAATTACATTTAATTTATGAAAATTATTTACATATAATTTATTTTTTCATTGTTGTCTATAGACCATTTGTCAAAGGACAAATCTGCCAAATTTCACATTTATAACATAGATAATAAGCAAAATATTTGAAAAAATTGCTTCGAAGTGGGAATCCAGAATCTTAAAACGCGATTTCCCAAAAATTAGGTTTTTTGGATTGTACCCTTATATTACTGAGGGTGCGATATCACTTCACTCAAGACAATTGTTAGTAAGAGATTGCCTTGGACAGCTGTTCACCATTTGTTCAATTTGTCAAGCATTAACTTATTTTTGGTAAAAAAAAATTCAGTGTATATGTGAGATGTAAAAAAAATCTATAGGATGATTCAGGCTAAACGTGAAATTATTCAACTTGTGCGATCACCTCACATTTAAAATTTCAAATGCAAAGCATCTTTACGAAAATTTCATGGAAGATTCTTTATTTTTTCAAATTAAAAATCATCTCATATTCATTCTTATGCATGTGAGCATCTCATTTTTTTGATTCTACACCTAAAGAGTTACAATTGTTAAATCGCTCATTCCCCGCTCTCGCTTGCGCTTGCGCACTCGGTTCATGCTGATCGTGATACATTTTCGTGCATGCAGCGAGTGTTCATCTATTTATTAACTGTACCACTTATAAAAGTTATCACATCTTTTAATACAATAAAAATTACAAAGAAAACAAACCTGGGAGTCTCAAAAGTAACCATAGCGTATCGTTTGCGAGGGTCAGAGCTCAGGTAGACCTTGGTGACCACGCCGAACTTGGAGAAGGCTGCCTTCAACCCATCCCTGGTCAACGCTTTGGGGATGCTCGTCACATATAGAGTGCTGTGATTCAGTTGTACTCCTCCGCTGTTGAGTAAAAACATGTTTTCATACAATTTCAATTATTAGCAATAACAAAAGGTGTTAGCTATACATATAATAAATTGATATGTAATGTTTTTCTGTATGTGGAAGATATGATGAACCAATTGAATTGAAATAATAGTTTTTTTCTTACATCTTTCATGTACAGAATACAAGCACTTACAGAATTATTATTATGTATAGATCTATATGTTAAATAAAGTAATAGTATGATATACCTTGCTCGACCGTCTTCATACTGCAAGTCATATGTGTTGTCATTGAAGTCTTCATGCATATATCCTTTGGACATTGTCCTGTGAAATAAATATAATACAACGCATTTACAAAAACAGCCAATGTCTATTATTATTATTTGGTGTATAGGGCACATTGCATTGCATTGTGGTCATCCCATTGAAATTAGATCTGGTCCCAACTCCTACGGTCTGGGCGAACCATAGTATGTTTTTGGGGTCCAGGTCTTTGATTTGGTCTGGTCTAATTAAATGCTAATGTCTATACTACACTATAACATAAATGCAAATAGGATGTCTACAAAATAGATCAGAAATGGTATGGCAATGGCATCTTTCTTCTTCTTCCAAGACCAGTCACGGAAGGGGCTGGAAGGAACTCGCTATTTATGTAATTAAGAAGGAGTTGCAGGCCATTTACTTATGAAGGGATTATTAAAAATACAACTGTCAGAAGAAGACATAATATAAAGAAAAGGATATTATTTTAATATGGGAAAATAGATGTATGTTCATAATTATTTAATAAATAAGTTTAACTGTAAATCAGTGTTTCCTGAGCACTCCTTAAAGCTCAGAAGTGGGATGGCATAGTTTGATTTTCAAAGTGTTTGTAAATACCTGGCTCCAATAACATTTATTTCAATGGGCATGTTGTTTTAACATCTTCAAAATAAGGAGGAGGATCTCAATTCAATTGTATTTTTATGTGTTACTTTAAAACTTTGCACTGAGTGAAGTAATTTTGATTTATTTATTCGAAAGCCAGTGCTTCAAGTCTGCCCTGTTATTATGAACTCTTAATTCCAGACAGTTTGTGTTCACAACTACAGGTACAGTTAATAAGTTGCTGTCTCTGTCACCCACACGTTGTGAACTTACTGTCTGGAATTAAGAGTTCATAATACGGCCCCTGGTCCCATATAAATTTGAGTGACATTTGATTTCTGGTGACTAAATTGTTTTGCATTTATATTCAGTTTAACAGTTAAAAGTTGTTTATAGATACCATAACCATAACATTTTTATAATATTTTGTGAATGTAGATTAATTTCAATTCCCTTCACTTGGGATTGTTGTTCAACTTATGTACTTACTATCCTATATACAAAATTCTCATGTCACAATGTTAATTCAAATTCAAATATTTATTTCTTCGAAGTTGGTTTTTACAAACACTTTTCGAGCGTCCCGCTACGCCATCGCTTCAACAAAATTACCTAGTTAGTTACCTTACTCCTCCAAAACGGCTTTACTGATTCTTACCAAATTTTATATGCATATTGAGTGGTCTAAGAATCGGCTACTATCTATTTTTCATACCCCTAAGTGACAACACCCTTAACATTTTTTTTTTAATTTTTGGACAAAATTTTTTGTTTTTATTTTTCTATAATGTGGCATAAAAAATACATACAAACCTAAATTTTCAGCCTTTTATCACTAACCCCTATTTTCATATAGTAATTTTCCTAGAAATAACTTATATGGCATAACTTTTGCGGTTCAGCTAGTGTAATTATATAAATGATGTACTTATGTACTTATATACGTTAGATAACCTGAATTATATATAATAAAAGTTTTTAATTGTCTGGGTGTTTTCTTTATCTTGCGCGTTTCCCATGGAAACCACAATTCAAGGAATCTCAGTGTATACCTATGTGCTTGGGCTATATAGGTGTGAAGCATTATTTATTTATTTTTAATATAATTATACAATTTGACCGGGAACAAGAAATTAATTGTTAAGAACTTTTCCAGTTATACTTACATGATGAAATAATAAAAAACACAACTACGATCAAAGTAAAGCGAAAAACTACACGGAAACTCTGTTTAAACAATTTCTGGGTTAAATAACAATAAAAATAATAATGTAAACCAGTTTTTGTTTTTGTAGCTTTCAACTTTTTGAATCAACAACGGACTATCCAACACGTGAAAGAATGCATTGTTTGTTTACTTTCATAAAAATGACTGAAATTTAATGTCTATATAATAGGTTATTTTAAAAATAATTGTAAATAAAATTGCAGTAGAATTTCCTTAGAATATTGTGGTAATTTGGGAAAAAACACCGCTCCGTACCGCACCGGTGAAGTCAAACAAAATAAAAAGGAATGAGTGATTATGAGTGAGTGAAAGAATGACTTTAATGAACTATGAACTAGTGACTGACATCGAGAATGAATGAAAGATTACGAGACGCGATTTTTAGGCTTTTAGGGCTACAATAGACGTTCGATTTTTCTCTCCGATAGTCTGATCAGACAAATTCAGACAATAGAATCGGACGTGTATTGTAAACAAAACAAAATGTATGGCACGAATGCCTTCCGATAGTCTGATCAGACTATTGGAAGGCACTCGTGCTACGTGCTATATCCTACTTCCTACTAATCCTCCTACTAATATTATATCCTCCTACTAATATTATAAATGCGAAAGTTTGTAAGGATGTATGTGTGTGTGTTTGTTGCTCTTTCACGCAAAAACTACTGAACGGATTTTCATGAAACTTTGCAGTAATATAGCTTAGACATCGGAATAACATAATTTGTTAAAATATATAGAGATTTTTGAAGGGACTGGTTTCCCGAAGCGAAGCGAGGGCGGATTTACTAGTATTTTATACATACACAATACACGTCCGATTTGATAGTCGTCCGATTCAATAGCCATGATGACAGATTTTCAAAACCTATTCGGAAGTGTATTGTAACTGTGACGAATATAATATTTCAGAAAAAATCAAGATTTTTATTGGAATAGCACATTTTAAATTTAAAGTTTAAAATGTCCGCTAAACGCTCCAACGTGTTAAGGCGTCGAATGTGACGTCACATCTAGCGTCTAGCGTCTACACGAAGTAACAAACGAGAACAAAATAATATGCTAAGATCACGTACATATTTACATTGAATTGACGTCATAAACGTCAGTCGCAGCGGTTCGGCGTTTAGCACAACATGACGGATTGTCGTAATAAACTTAAATTATTAATTAATCTCCCTAAAAATAATACAATAAATACTTGTTTTGTAACCTTTTATTTAAGTTTCATTATATGGTTAAATGATTTTAGTGTTTTTTAATCACAATCATCATGTCTCTGAATGTGAATTTGTCTGGGGGCTTAGTACGAGTTTTACGTGACATAACGCGCTCGCTAAGTATCTGCGAGTTAGCTAAAATTTGTATGGGAATGAAGCAGAGCCACCTAGTGGACGTAAATGGCTCTGCTTGGAACACATACAAATTCTCATTTACGTAGCGAGCGCGTTTTATCACTTAAAACTCGTACTAAGCGTCCTGATCAGACTATCAAAACCGACTATCGGAGAGAAAAATCGGACGTCTATTGTAGTCCTTAATCAGTGTGTATTGATAGAGATAATAATATTTATGATAGAAAAGATTGATTGTGAAGCGTTATTATTATTATTTAAAATTAGTGTAATTTGAAAATGTCTTAGCAGAAACCTATTCCTATTATTATTATTAAAAATATCTATATAATGGATTAGGTACTGAAGAATTGATTATGAATGGAAGAATCGATAAAATCTTTGAAGGAACTTTGACACGTGCCTTAAAAAAAACTTTTATGAATTGTGAACTGACAATGACAGCTTTTGAATATCTATAACCTAACTTGATATGAGTTAGTTGTAACAACACGGAGATTATTGTATAGAGAAATAAAAACATTTACCATAAGTTTCAAATATGAAGAATGGATGATTTCGCGAAGCACGCTTCCTCATACCAACTGGACCAGGAAATATTGGACGGTGAGTGAATTTTTGAATGTTATTGAAATTGAAATTCGATGCTGCCGAGGTACCTAGGTAATATTCTCAGAAGCAACAGGTAAGCTCTTATGACGCAAAATTCCTGATCTGTGGATGAAATGTATCGGATTTTTTCTGAAAAGCTGTTGTTAATTTTGATTCGTTAAAGTTTTTACTAAACAGAAATGTATGTTAGGAAAACATATGTGAGTTGAGGACCTATAAATATAATTATATTTTTTTAATTTAATATATTACTTAAAATTTGATTGTAAAAATGATGTACTATCCTTCCTAGTATTTTTATTTAGGTATATAATTATATAAATGTTAATCCAGAAAAAATTAAGAACAAAGTTGCTAATACAGATTATAATTATATTGACTAAAATAAAAATGAAATCAAAATAAATACACTATTTTATCATCCATCCTAAACTTTTATTCCTATCTATTCTTTTATCTAAGCTGAATATTTAAAACAAAATAATAGTGAGAATGAGTCACACTTGTTTTCTTACAAACAACATCTATGTCTGATAAATATGATGCTGCAAGTTCTTTTAAAATATTTTTATGGGACTGAGATGGAAGGTAGCCTCCACTTGACACTTACATAGCATTTATTAATTAGCCACTTTGAAATTGGAATTTTAATGCTTTATTATCCATACTAATATTATAAATGCGAAAGTCTGTCTGTCTGTGATGTTTTCGCGGCTAAACCACGGGTACGATTTGGATGAAATTTGGAATGAAAATAGTTGGAGACCCAAAGTCACACGTAGGCTACTTTTTTTTCAAAAATCAACCCCTAAAGGCTTAAAATAGGGGATGAAAGTTTGTATGAAAAATCTAAACCGCATGACCGATTTCGATGAATTTTCCCAGGAAGATAGTTGATGACGTATCCCCTTCCCCACTTCCCTGGTTCGCGATATAAAAGAATTCCACGCGGGCGAAGCCGCGGGCAAAAGCTAGTAATTATTATAAGGCATTGTAGTCCTAATGTGAGTATCTCAGTTCTGTGTATCTCAGTTGTCATGGGACAAGAGAAGTTTAATTTCATTGAAACACAATTAACTACTTTGTCATCGTTAAGTAGTGATAATATTTAGATCACTAATCAAGGTTGCGAGCCATATGATTTTTAACATCCTATTTACGTGACCTGTATGAAAAAGTCCTTATTTTCGGTGTTAAATTAAAAGAACGCTTGCGGTCGGGTCGGAGATTTTATTGCAACCATAGACAAAGAATGCATGGACATTAAAGTATTATACAGATCAACAGATAATAAATTAATTTGATGTTTCTAACACTGTATGTATGTTATGTCAAACATGGCCAACGGCATGCTCAGAATTGTCTCCAGTCAAGGGAACTCCTCAACAGTTAACAGTACAGTGCCTACCTTCATTGCTTTGCATTTATTTAAACTTTAGTTACCTTATGTTTTCAGTTTTTTTTTATGGAATTAAGATAGCAAACGAGCATGCAGCACCACCTTCCGCTGCCGCCCATGACAAATGTGACCGACCCAGAACTAGACTCAATGAGTCTCGTTCTAATTCGGTCACAGATGCGTTGCTACCCCTGAGGACTGAGATGGTCGCCTCTAAAGAAGTGTAACCGGCTCTACACCTTCCTATCCGGAACACAATTGTTCTTAAAACAATTATTACACGGTAGGAATGGTACTAAGTACCGTGGCGGGAGGTGGTACTTCCCCGGGTGAGCTCTAGGCCCTACCACCTGTTTTTGGAACTATGTCTTTTTTTGTTTAGGTGAAATGACACCGAGAAAGTAAATGCAATAGCTACCGAATCACATACATGCATTGCATAAGTGTTGTTTCACTTACAAATTGCAAACCACAAGACAGAGCTAAATGTGTCATTACTCTGTGCAATGATAATTGATCCTTCATATAAATATTTGAATTCCTTTTATTCAAACATATTGAAATTTTACACAATATTAAACAAAATAATAACTTTTAACAAAATATAACCGACTTTAACGCCGAAAAGTAAAAATCGGTTCAGTTAAACGCGGTAAAACCTAAATCCTTCTCTTAAGTCTGATAAACACGATGCTTAAAACCGTATCAAAATCGGTTCAGCCAAACAATATGCCTAAAACGTTCTCCTAAGTTTGACAAAATACTATGCTGAAAACCGCATCAAAATCGGTTCAACCAAACGCGAGATAATCGCGCACAAATATACATACATACATACAGGTCAAACTGAGAACCTCCTTTTTTGAAGTCTGTTAAAAACAGTTTTGACCATTCCACATCAAACGCACCAGAGTAGGCATAGAGGAATCTTCGTTTTGAAGTCGTATTTGTGTTTCCAGCCAGAGGAATAAACATGACCGTGGAGGAGGTGGCTGGTCTGCCGACGTGCAAGTACTCGGAGCGGGTGCAGTCCTTGCACCTCTCCGAAGATGACCTGGTGTTCCTCAAGGGGCTGCGACGACGGATCAAGAATCGGGTAAGTATTGAACTTTATGTAAGTCTAAGTACCATTTCTCATCATCATAATTATGGTGCGTACAGGCTATGTAACAAAACATGTTATAAAACATAGTTAAATAACATGTTTTACAAATGTGGACGCTATGTGTTACAAAAACAAGTTATACAACATGTTATTAGTTTTTGCAACAATATTATATAACTTTTGCGCACGAGTTACCTACTTATGCCTTGTTATATAACATTGTTATACAACAATGTTGTTTTAATGTGTACGGTCTTGTAACATGTTTCATTGTTAGACAACAATGTTAGATAGTGTGGACGTGTTATAAAACAGAAGTTATATAACATGTTGCATAATCTGTACGCACCCTTAGATTAGAGAAGACTAGCTTCCGCCCGCAGGCTTCGCCCGCGTGGAATTCGTTTAAACTTCACCCCCCTATTTCACCCCCTTCGGGGTGGAATTTCCAAAAATCCTCTCTTAGTGCTCCACTACACTCCCCAAGGAACATGCATGCCAAATTTCAGCTTCTTCCGTTCAGTAGTTTCGGCTGTGCGTTGTGTGTCAGTCACGAGTAACGCAAGAGTTTTATATATTACTAGCGACCCGCCCCGGCTTCGCACGGGTGCAATAACTATTTAATGGATGTTATTATACATATAAACCTTGCTCTTGAATCACTCTATCTATTAAAAAAAACCGCATCAAAATCCGTTGCGTAGTTTTAAAGATTTAAGGACACAAAGGGACAGAGAAAGCGACTTTGTTTTATACTATGTAGTGATGAAGATTAAGGCCATAGTCCACCACGCTGACTTGGTGCGCATTGGCGGGCTTCACACACCTTAAAGTTAAGCGAACTCTCCAGTGTATAGGTTTCCTTCACCGTTATAACGAGTTTCATTTACATGCTTGAAAAGCACGTAACTCCGAAAAGTCAGAAGTGCGTGCCCTGAGATTTGAACCCGGAACTCCAGGATAAGAGAGAGAATTATTAACCACTTGGCTATCACCGCTCCTCCTGTACCGTGTGTGTACTAACTGTTTTAAGAACAATTTTTCCGGTTAGGAAACCGGTTACACTTTTGTAAAGGCGACCATCTCAGTCCTCAAAGGTAACAACGCATCTGTGATGTGACCGAATCACATTTACTAATTATCTAATAACTAACGTGTCTTTTCTTGAAGTCAGTTAGAAAGTCAAGACTTCGAAACTAATGCTTGTCTTGTGGTTTTTGAGGTAGATCTGACAAGTAGTTTTTGAGTTACCCTAATAATGAGAACCTACGTAATTGACTTTCGCTACGTTGACGATGTTCTCGATTTACGTATCAATGTGGAAATCGTTCAGGCGGAAAGTGATACTTTTTCGTGCTTTTGGCCAGTCAGTGTTCATCGATTTATAAGACGATATCACGTCAAAATATACAGTCAACAAAAAATGTACATTATAGTGATGCACACAAGTACGAAGTGCATCTTTGATTGTTAATTTGTTATTTGACATGATTTTTACGTTAAAATATTCAGGAGGTACAGGCGATAAAACATCGGAAGATATTAATTGCCGTCTAGTCTAGTCCCATATAAGTTTGAGTGACATCTGACGGTCCGTTTTTAAGTTATTTTCAACAATGTCAATTTAATTTATGCTCATAACTTTCGATTGGGAGTTCCGATTTTTAACAGACTTCAAAAAAGAAGGAGGTTCTCAATTCGACCGTATATATGCTTTTTTTATGTACGTTCAGCGATTATTTCGTCGTTTATGGGCCGATTTTGATAATTCTTTTTTTGTTGTAAAGTAGATATGCGCAGTGGGGTCCCCTGATAAG
This sequence comes from Hesperia comma, assembly GCA_905404135.1. Classification (NCBI taxonomy): domain Eukaryota; kingdom Metazoa; phylum Arthropoda; class Insecta; order Lepidoptera; family Hesperiidae; genus Hesperia; species Hesperia comma. Next base: position 2,777,674 of record FR990039.1, read on the forward strand.
GACACCAGGATCTCAGAGAAATCGAGGGGAACTTTCGAAAATTGTATGGACAACTAGTGTGTTTTGATGAGAATTAAACGAATTTATAATAATAAATTAGCAGTTTTATTTAACCTCTGAAAATACAACACCTTGACAGCGAGCGAACGTGGCAGAGAGAGCGAGTTGCCATTACAAAGACATCACTTTATGAAATGAAGTGTTGCCATCTTGAAACAAAATAAGAAGGCGCAAATTTTTATCTCAACACACCCACCAAATTAGAGCCTTCTTTACAATAAACACAACAACAACAATAATAATTAATAACTTCATACTTTACATACTCCTATTTTGTCTCTCAAGTATTGAAATTTAACTCTAGGCAAAGCTTTTGTGAATATATCTGCACACTGTTCGTTTGTACATAAATATTTTACATCTATTTCCTGTTCTTGATACTTTTCTTTTACAAACTTATACTTGACATCAATATGTTTACATCTCTTATGAAATACTACATTTTTAATCACTGAAATTGCGCTTTGATTATCAATATTCAAACAAATTGTGTTCTGATTATAGGAATTAATATCAAGAAGTAATTTCTTAATCCATAAAGCTTCTTTAGTGGCAGAACACGCAGCCATAAATTCAGCTTCTGTTGTAGATAGCGCTATGCTCTGCTGTCGTTGAGTTGCCCATGTAATGGCTGCACCATTTTTGATAAAGACATAGCCCGTGGTAGATCTTCTTGTTTCACCATCAACGGCATAATCAGAGTCACTGTAGCCTTCTACAAAATTATTCTTCATTTTAGTATAACATAAACCATAGTCTTTGGTCTCTTTTAAGTATCTTAATATTTTCTTGACAACTGCCCAGTGTGTCTGATCATAGGAATCTAAATAACGACTTATTAAGCTGATACCAAACATTATATCTGGTCTGCTCACAATGGCGAGGTGCATTAGAGATCCTACTGCTTCTCTATAAGGTATCTTCTCTTCAGGTGCTATTCTCGCCTTTTCTAAGGAAGTATGTGGATCTATAGGAATACTATTTCCATTGGAGTTTTCCATATTAAATTTGGTAAGTAACTTATCAATATATTTCTTCTGATGAATAAATAGATGTCCCTCAGACCGTTCTATTTGTAATCCTACATAACTCTTGGCCTCCATTGTTTTTATTTGAAAGTTCTCTTTTAAGTCATTTACAATTTTATCTATTATACCTTTTTCTTTGCAAATTATTAATCCATCATCAACATATAATAAAAGACATACCTTGGTCCCATTAACATTACCCAAATATACACATTGATCAGAATGACTACTGACAAAACCAAACTTGTTTAATACAGATTTGAATTTGTTGTTCCAACAGCGCGGGGCTTGTTTCAAACCATATAGAGATCTCCTCAGTTTACAAACATAGTTTGGTGGGGCATCTATCCCCTCAGGAGGATTTAAATATATATCTTCTGTAATATCTCCATAAAGAAAAGCTGTCTTTACATCAAACTGTATCATCTCTAGGTCATATTGACATACTTCTGAGAGTAATATTCTAACAGAATCGTATCTTACAGTTGGAGAAAATGTTTCTGTATAGTCAATTTGATACTTTTGAGAACAGCCCTTAGCACAGAGTCTGGATTTGTAGATCACACCAGTTGGCTCATGTTTTATGTGGAAGACCCACTTACTGCCTATAGTCTTGACACCTTCTGGTTTCTCCATCAGCTCCCAGGTACCGTTTTGCTCGTGTGCTTGTAGTTCTTCCTTTATTGACTGTATCCATTTGTCTCTGTAACTCGAAGATATAGCTTCAGTGTATGTCTGCGGTACGTCATGATGTTCCAGGTCTTCACCTTGACAAAGATAAGTATTATTTTCTTGTTTTGTTTTCTTAGATCTAGTCATAATATTACTTTTTGGTAATGCTAAATCAATTTCTTTTTCAGGTATATACAGAGAGTCTTCGCCGGAGTTGAAAGTATCATCACTGTCAGAAGTTGCATCATTCAATTGAGAACTATTCAGTGAACTTTCATGTTTTTCAGAACTATGCATTAAAGACTCAGCTTCACTTGTGGTGCCACAATTTTCAACAGTAGACAGGGGTACCACAACATGGTTTTGTTTAGAATTTTCCATAAATACAACATCCCTACTGATTACCACTTGTCGTGTTTTTGGATTTATTAACCTATACCCCTTAGTAGTTTCGCAATAGCCAATAAAAATCATCTTGATGGCCTTGGGGTCCAACTTTTGTAGTTTTTCTTTAGGTATTTTTACCATCGCCTCACAACCAAAAACTTTAAGGTGACTTACATCAGGTTTCTTCCCCGACCATTTCTCCTCAGGCGTAGCATAGGACAGTGCACGTGTTGGACAGCGGTTGGTGATGTAAGCTGCCGTAACCACAGCTTCTGCCCAATATTGCTTCTGTAAGTTTGAATTAATTAGTAAACAGCGAGCTCTTTCCATGAGTGTGCGATTCATACGCTCTGCTAGCCCATTCTGTTGAGGAGTATATGTGTTGGAAGTTTGATGAATTATGCCTGATTTCTTTAAATAATCTGAGAAATCTTTGCTTAAATATTCTTTTCCATTATCAGAACGTAAACATTTAATTTTTAAATTAAGCTGATTTTCTACTAATGCTTTATATTCTTTGAATTTTGCAAATGCATCTGATTTATTATTTAATAAATATACATACACTTTTCTGGTATAATCATCTGTGAAGGTGAGGAAATATCTGGCTCCTCCAAGTGACTTTACCTCTAGCGGCCCACAGATGTCAGAGTGTACTATTTCTAAAGGTTTCTTAGCACGGGAACCTTCAGCCGGAAAAGGCAGCCTGGACTGCTTGCCCTTTTGACATAATTCACATATCATTTTATCTTTACATGCAACTAAATTTACTCCATTAGTGCATTGTACTAGTTTATTTAAGTCTGTGAAATTTAAATGTGCCATCCTTTGATGCCATAATAAAATATTATTCTCACTTGCCTTAAAATTGTATGCTGAGATAGTTTCTGTCTTCAGCCGGTACATGTTGTCAATGAGATTTGCAGCTGCTACTTCTGTATTCTTTTGGTTGAATATTTTACAGCCATTATCCTCAAACTGTACAGAACATCCATTTTTAATTATTTGACTTACAGAAAGTAGATTAGTAGCCAGTTCAGGTACGTAGAGAACATTTGTAATTTGAATGGATTGCTTCTTTCCATTTTTAGTAAAAACATTCAAATCAATCTTGCCGCAACTTTTAACTGATAGCATTTTATTATTTGCTATTTTAATACTTGTGATCGGAGGGGGTATTTCATCATAAAGCCAGTCCTGCCTCATTGACATGTGCATAGATGCACCTGAGTCAATGTACCACCCATCATCATTCTTTGTAGCTGCAGAGAATACTGCTACATACCCTGAATCTTTATTATGTTGTTCTTTTCGTTTCAACCTGCAATTTTTGCCTATGTGGCCATAACGGTTGCAGTTGAAGCACCTCGGCCCCTTCTTTTGGCCTTGCTTATTGTATTTAGGTTTAGAATTTTTCGTGTAAAGTGCTGCGGTAGTGTCTGCTGAATCACTATTTATTTCTTGTATCAATTTTGTTTTGATCAAGTCAGCACTAATCTTTACACCGGAGCTCTCGATTCCCATGATCATCGGCTTGTATGAATCTGGTAATCCAGCCAACATTAATGTTCCCAGCCATTCGTCATCAACATTAAAGTGAATGTTTCTGAGTTTATGAGCCGATGACATTATTTTGTTTACATATGCTTCTACACTTTCGCTCGTTTCTAATGTGGTATTTATTAGGTCTTTTAATAGTCCTACTTTTCGCATTAAGCCACTGTCTTCAAATGCCTTGGTTAAATTATCCCAAACTTGTTTTGTAGTTGTGGCATCTTGTACATGCACATATAGAATCGGGTCAATCAACAATATGAGTTTTGATTTAGCTTTTACATCTTGCTTCCTTGCTTTAAGATCAGTGAGTTCGGGTTCCGACAATATATAGTCATACAGATCTTCATGTTGAAGGTATGCTTTGATAGCAAAACTCCAGCTGGACCAGTTGTCCCGACCCGTAAGTTTCGGGATAGCGATAAGTGAATTATTACTCATATTATCTTATTTAGATTTAATCTGAAAATAGCTGAAATGAAAAACAAAAGACTCGCGAACCGGTAACTGAAAAATTTTATGTTATGTACGCGGCGCTTTTGAACTATTTTCACGGATAAATACTAACTGATAATACTTTTCGCGGCAGGTTGGAGCTGTCTGGGCCCATAACCTGATGAGAATTAAACGAATTTATAATAATAAATTAGCAGTTTTATTTAACCTCTGAAAATACAACACCTTGACAGCGAGCGAACGTGGCAGAGAGAGCGAGTTGCCATTACAAAGACATCACTTTATGAAATGAAGTGTTGCCATCTTGAAACAAAATAAGAAGGCGCAAATTTTTATCTCAACATGTTTGTTCATGTTACCATAAGTACATTAAAGCGCTACCATTTCATGAAGATCTGGAGTCGATCTGATGAAGCCGAAAGACAGTCGAGGGAACTCCTCAACGATTTACTGCAGTTATGTAGTGTTTGGGCTTCATTAATTTGTAGTGACGAGAACTTTACACTTACATGTTGAATTGAGCGCCATCTGGCGAGTAGTTTTTGAGTAATCTCTACTTATCAAGATTGAAGTCAGTTATTTTTTTGTAAAAAGCAATTATTATGATGATTCTTTTTTTGTTCGAAAGGTAGTGTTAATCGTGTGGTCCTTTAATTTGAGCGACATCTGGCGAGTGGTTTTTGAGTTATCCTGACTTTCAAGTCGGTTAAGTATTTATCCTCTTATACTCTTTAAATATCATTGAGTGCAGTCGATAAAAGCATAAAATCCCGCAAGTTAAAACAACAAAACAAAGTGCTAAAACAACAAAACAATGTGTGTAAAACAAAAAAATGTGCACATAGTGATGCACACACGTACGAAGTAGGTACATCTTTGTTACATATGTTACATGTTTTCCCAGTAAAACATTGAGAACAGTCGATAAAAGTATAAAATCCCGCAAGCCAGGCGGGCGGAGCGCAGTAGCCGAAGAAAGCCGCGGTGTAGGGTTGCACCCACCGCAGCCGCGGCTACCGTGCTTGGGTTACCGTGATACCGTCGGTTACCGGTAGGGTTGCCACCTTTTTTTTTGCAAATAAAGTACATTGGTTATTAATAGGTGAGAAAAAAAAGTACATAGTATCAAAATAAAGTACAATTAATTTTTCTTAAAAATAATTTTTTATTGCTTTTTGCAGTTTGTATCAAATTAGGATCTTTACTAAACAATTGCACAGCATCTTTACAATCTATATTTAAATTAAAATTAATAAGTGATTCATTTTTTATTAAAAAGAAATCAAATCATGCGAAATAAAGTATTTTCGTGTACTTTATTGTTCTCATAAAGTATAGAGTACAATTGCCTGAAATAACGTACAATACTTTATTATAAAATACGGGTGGCAACCCTAGTTACCGGCGAAACGAGAAGCGATGACCTGTGCGCGTGTGTATGTATGTATTGATAGGTATGTGTAGTGAAACAGGCGTCTGAACGCGGCTTTGTCTGCGTGGAATTTGTTTATACATATTGCAAATCGAGGCATGGGTGGAGAATAACATTAAATAACAGTCATGCCAAATTTCACCTTTCATTTTCCTTAGGGATTGCTTTTGAAATAACTAACATAAAAAAAAATTATAACAGACTTCAGTCGAGATAACTCAAAAACCACTCGTCCAGGGACGTATAAGGGACCACACGACAAGCACTACCTTAATACACAAAAAGAATCATCAAAATCGGAACACCTAGTCAAAGGTAATAAAATTTAATTCACATTATTGAGAATAACTCAAAAACTGACCATTAGTTGTCGTTTAAATTTAAATGGGACCAGACGGCAGTCCTTCTTTCGAATGTCGAAAGAATTATCGAAATCTGTTCCCCAGTACGATATTACGAGGTAACAGACATAAAAAAGAAAAAAAAACATACAGACGAATTGAGGACCTCCTCTTTTTTTGAAGTCGGTTAAAAATAGGTTGTCTGTTTTTGACCTTGCCTCATCAACTTTCTTCCTGAAAAAATTCATTGAAATCGGTCAAGCAGTTTAGAATTTACATACAAAGTTTGATCCCCTATTTCTACCATATCAGGGCTTGATTTGGTAGCTTGATTTTGAAACATTGATTATTGCTCGCCATACTTTTTTTATGGAATTATGATAGCAAACGAGCATGCAGCACCACCCTTCCGCTGCCGCCCATAACAACTGTGACCGACTTAGAACTAGACTCAAAGGGACTAGGATGGTTAGTCCAGTTAGTAGATGGTGTTAGAATATTAGTTGGTTAGTTTGTTAATAAGTTTAGTGTGAGGACAGGGACTGTTAGTGATAATTAGTCCTGTTAGTTGATGTTAGTAATAGTCCAGTTAGATATTGTTAGTATGAGTCTCGTTCTAATTCAGTCACACCAACCAAAAACTATTGCATAGATTCAATTGAGGTTTTTCACATACAGGCCTTGCTTTATTGGCTCTCAAAATATATAAAGGCTTAGGAGTGAAGTTTGGTTCAAGAATCACAATTAACTCAGTCCTGAAAAACTAAATTACTTTCCGAACAACCCAAAAGTAGAAACTATCGATCGACTTCGACTAATGCATTCCACCGTCGATCGATGCCATCAATCGACCGATCGATTGGTCTGGTAACACCCTTACAATCCAATATTTTGCACACGATGAAACAATGACCTGTATTATTGAAGTAAAATGGCAGTAAGTCCGTTTCCTTGATATAATTTTAACTTGATATAAATTTTGTGGTTTTTCAACATCCATGCTAGCGAAGTCGCGTATAAAAGCCAGTACTTCAAATCTTGACGTCCCTTTCAAAATGTCTGAATCTAAATCATGCTATAGATTTTTTCTACATCACTGGCATCAATACAAGTTTCGAATGTGAATAGTCGGAACGGGGCCGGTGTATACACATAGCAATAGTATCTACATTTTTAATGTTTATAACCGAAAAAAAAACTAACTTATCACAATAAAGTAACCGACTTTACATAGACAACAAGTTCTAGTCGCTGTAGTGAGTTTAGTGAGTAGATGTCGCTCATATTTAGGGGACCACATGACAAGCTAGCTTTCGAATAAAAAAAGTATCATGGAAACCGGAACTATCAGTAAACGTTACAAATACACATAAAAAAACCCATTTTTGAAGTCGGTTAAAAAGTCTAAACCCTTAAAATCGCCAGCTAGCCTCGCAGAACAGTCGGCGGCGCAGCACGGAGCAGCTGCGGCGGCTGGCGCGCGAGCTGCGTGCACTGCGCGCGAGCCGCCACGCCGCGCTCGCTGAGCGGCGCGCCCTACTCGCCGCGCGCGGGCGCGTCCGAGAGCGCTGTGAGGCGTTGCGGGAGTATGTTGTTAAAGTAAGTCTAATACCTAGTGTAGTTAGCCTTCTAGAAAAATCGGCGCCGCAGTATACAGTAGCCGTTACAGTTAGTTAGCAAGCTGCGTGCACTGCACGCGAGCCGCCACGCCGCGCTCGCTGAGCGGCGCGCCCTACTCGCCGCGCGCGGGCGGGTCAGAGAGCGCTGTGAGGCGTTACGAGAGTATGTTGTTAAGGTAAGTGTAGTACCAGGTAGGTTTCTAGAACAGTCGCCCCGCAGCTCGTAGTAGCTGTGACAGCTAGCGAGCGAGCTGTGAGCACTGCATGCGAGTCGCTACCCTGCTTTAGTTGTGCGGTGCGCCCTACTCGCCGCGCGCGGGCGGGTCCGAGAGCGCTGTGAGGCGTTGCGGGAGTATGTTGTTAAGGTAAGTGTGGTACCTCTACTTAGCCTTCTAGAACAGTCGGCGCCGCAGCTCGTAGGAGCTGTGACAGCTAGCGAGCGAGCTGCGTGCACTGCACGCGAGTCGCTGCGTTGCTTTTGCTGAACGACGCCTCTACTCGCCGCGCGCGGGCGCGTCAGGGAGCGCTGTGAAGCGTTAAGAGAGTATGTTGTTAAGGTAAGTCTAGTACCAGGTGGGCTTCTAGAACAGTCGCCCCGCAGCTCGTAGTAGCTGTGACAGTTAGCGGGCAAGCTGCGTGCACTGCACGCGAGCCGTTACATTACTTTACTCGCCGCGCGCGGGCGGGTCAGAGAGCGCTGTGAGGCGTTGCGGGAGTATGTTGTTAAGGTAAGTGTAGTACCTTTAGTTAGCCTTCTACAACTTACAGTCGGCGCCGCAACACGTAGTAGGTGTGACAGTTAGCGTGCATTGCACGTGAGCTGCCACAATGCGATAGGTGAGGGGTGCGCTCTTCTCGATTTTGAAATGAAGTTTTTTATCCCACAGTGCGGATGGAGGCTAAATCAAAAATATATAAGATTTTTAGCGTCATACGCATGCGCAGTTGTGTTAGCTGTTAAGTGAGGCATGTCAGATAGTACACATCAATATTGCATTGAGATTAGTTACATAATTAAATTATAGAAATCTTTCGCGCGCATTCGAGTGACTGCGGTTAGATATAGTAGGGAAACAGCTGACCATAAATGACATTTATTCATTCATTTTAATTTGCAATAACTTCCAGGTCTTAGACAGCAGATCAGACCCGACCAAAGTTCCCAGCTTGCTACCAGAGCTCTTCATACCAGAATCTCAGTCCTCAGACAGCGTGAGCCCTCCACACTCAAGTCCACCCTTAAAAGACCCGAGCGAGCGAGACAGACATATCTACGACAGTCTAAAAGACCATGGTTTAGAACAAGACAGACATATCTTTGAGTGTCGCATCGAGAAACTGGTTCAGCAAAGCGTGAATCATATCTACAAGGAGAAGAAGAAAATAACAGCCAAGACTGTGTTTATAACGGATGAGGCGAGGGAGAGGGACTATGAGGGTGTGAAAGGGATGGACGATGGTGGGGAGGTGCTGAATCTGTCGTTGAAGAGACGCAGTCATGGGAGGAAGCAGTCGGCTCCGAGGAGGATTACGTGTGTTTATGATAATGAGGGTAAGTTAACATCTATACTATTACTATCCATACTAATCCTACTAATCCTACTATCCTATCCTTCCTTCCTACTTCCTACTAATATTATAAATGCGAAAGTTTGTAAGGATGTATGTGAGTGAGTGTGTGTGTGTGTTTGTTGCTCTTTCACGCAAAAACTACTGAACGGATTTTCATGAAACTTTGCAGTAATATAGCTTAGACATCGGAATAACATAATTTGTTAAAATTTATAGAGCTTTTTGAAGGGACTGGTTCCCCGAAGCGAAGCGAGGGCGGATTTACTAGTATTATAAATGCGAAAGTCTGTCTGTCTGAAAATAGTTGTAGACCCAAAGTCACAGATAGGCTACTTTTTGTTCAAAAATAACCCATAAAGGCTTGAAATAGGGGATGAAAGTTTGTATGGAAAATCTATTTGGGAAATGTAGGGGAACACCCTGGCCCTTCCCGTTTCGCGATATAAATGAATACCACGCGGGCGAAGCCGCGGGCAAAAGCTTGTATATTATAAAGCGGAAGAGTTTGTTTGTTTGTTCCTTTGAACGCGCTAATGTCAGGAACTACTGGTCCGATTTGAAAAATTATTTTTGGGTTAAATAGTCCATTTATTCAGGAAGGCTTTATCACGCTACGACCAAAAGAAGCGGAGCAACAAGTCTCCGAAAGCGAAGCGGAAGCATCTACTTAATAATATAATGTTGCTGGACGATGTCTGCCGGTTGCACTAGTTTTAATAAATTGTATTTAAATAATCATTGCAACTCATTACTGATACCAATGATGTTATAAATAGGTAGATTGAGCGTCGCCCTACATTGAAAACAAAAAAAAACAAGGCAACAATATCAAGCATGTGTGCGTTCAGGCGATGTTTTTCGCGTTCACTTATTGTCTATGTGTGCGTAATCTGTGCGTAATGATATAAAAGTCGCCGCCAACAGTTGGCTTCGCTTTTTTGACACGTTTTCGTGGATTCGATTATCCATCTAGATATTTATACATCATTGACTGATACCTTCAGTCGAGCACTGGTCTCTTCTTCAAATGAAATGGGGAAGTACCACCGCCCGCCACGGTACTTAGTACCATTCCTACCGTGTACTAATTGTTTTAAGAACAATTGTGTTCCGGATAGGAAGGTGTCGAGCCGGTTACACTTTTGTAGAGGCGACTATCTCAGTCCTCAGGGGTAGCAACGCATCTGTGACCGATTTAGAACGAGGCTCATACTAACAATAACTAACTGGACTATCACTAACATCAACTAACAGGACTAATTATCTCTAACAGTACCTGTCCTCACACTTATTACCAACTATGTATTCTAACACCATCTACTAACTGGACTAACCATCCTAGTCCCTTTGAGTCTAGTTCTAGGTCGGTCACAGTTGTTATGGGCGGCAGCGGAAGGGTGGTGCTGCATGCTCGTTTGCTATCTTAATTCCATAAAAAAGCACAGTCCACCACGCTGTGAAGTACGGATTGTCACTTCACACGCTTTTCAGGAACTTGTGGGTAACTCAAATGTGCAGTGGGCTGAGTGCGAGTTTTATGTGACAAAACGCGCTCGCTACGTAACTCCGAGTTAGCTAAAATTTGTATGGGATCAAGCTGAGCCATTTACGTCCCGCTAGGTGGCTCTGCTCCGATTCCATACAAATTTTAGCTAACTCGCAGCTACGTAGCGAGCGCGTTTTGTCACGTAAAACTCGCACTAAGCCCCCAGTTTTGCTCACGATGTTCGATCAAAGCAAGCGGTAATTCAAATCTAAAATGTCTCGACTAAGAAAGTTCGCTAATGAGCTGATCATCATCACGCGCCCGAACAGAATTTCATAATATATAGCTAATAATGCAATTTTATATGTCATAATCATATGTCTGTATATCTGTATAATGGAAACCGTATGAAAGTCATAATATTTGATTGCAGCCATGTTTAAATCATTTTCCAGATGGAGTGCTTGATTTGAAGATAAAAAAGGAGAATCAGTGACACTGGTCGAAAAAGACAGAGCGTTTTTATTTTTAAGTTACAACACACTGCAACATCTGATATAGAATACAATGTCATAATTCTAATAACTTCCAATCGAAACAGTATGAGCGTGACTTATTAGGTACAACGCCATCTTGTGTCGAATAGCAAAAACTCTTTTTATTGAATCGTGATTTTTACTAGTGCAATTTATTGGATGTATGATTTTGTCACAGCAGTTGATTTATAAACATAATTATTTATTTCGTTTCATCACAATTGTAAACGGTTATCGTATCATATTTTGCATAAATTATATTTAAACATAGCCTCATGAAATATTACCACGTTTTATGGAGATTGTTTTGACTTTTACACACATTATACAAAAATATAGATGAAGCATAAAGTAACTGCACAGATAACATTACTTACTAACATGACGCCATGCTACTAAATGTATATTACTAAGAAACATATCATGTTATTACTCAACTCGTCATTTTACTTTGTAATAATTATGTCATGCTCTTAGAATTATTAGGCATGTTATTGGGATCAAAATAACGAATATGACAAAATATTAATTGTTGTGCTTATAACTGTTGTTTCAGTTGCAAGTGATAATTGTGAAGTTATTTAAATCGTGAAAATTAATTATTATCTATTACTTAATTAATAAATAAAAAAATAAAATTAATAAATAATTAATGGTTGACGGTGTGGCCTTACCTCCAAATATTTTTTTACCAACAACAGTGTTGTAGTGTGAACGAATATTATATTTAAACTTAAGTCCCTATGTAAAAATACAGACCAAAAATTATATATTAAATAAAGATTGTAACGAATTATATGTTAAATATATTTATTTATGTTATTGTGTATGTTTATAATGTATGGCATGGAGCTTCAATTGGGGTTATACAATATATAAAGTAATGGTTTTATAAGTATTTTTACATATAGTTTCTTGATACTGCTGGGGATCATTATGACCCCAGAGTTGCGGGTAAAACCTAAAATAATACAATAACATTTTTGTATGTATGTCCACCATTATAACAACATAATTATAAACATATTAACTCTAATATTAATGTATTTTAATTGTATCGTTGATATCTGTTACACTGTATCTGTTACCGAGGTAAATGTTAGTTTTTTTATATAAAACTTGAAAGTTTTATTCGCAATTTGAGTGAAATTTTAAATATTGTTGAAGGTTATTAAAGTGAAACTGATATATCCTCTTCAAATTAATATGAATAACATTGAATGGAATATTTTACACTGATATATTTGCCACCGGTGAACAGATATATTATGTACTATTATATATAGGTATTTTATATACAAATGGACCATTGTATACAGGATCATGTTGACTAATTGTTAAATTATTAAAAAAACTATTTTGTCAGAAAATATTTCAGTATCCGTCATAGTAAAATATTGGAGAATAGAAGTCTATTTTCATAAATTGTAAACGATGAAATATTTTTGTAATATGTTTAGTCCAGCGTACAAAACGGTTTGTACAAATTTTTATGTGTAACAATAGCGATAGATTGTCCTATTTTGTATTAGAATTGAATAGTTTGTTCAGAAGAAAGAAGAATAATTGTATTTTTAAAAGGAAAAGAAATATTTATCAGGTTTTTTAAAACTTTGCTCCCCTTATCTATTGTCTAGGTATATAATGGAAGTAAAATATTTTTAAATCTTTATTTGGTACGTTTTACACTGCACTGACTGTCCAGCGACCCATATTTTTTGTAAAACGTCTCTTTTACATACTTACATCGTATCGGAAATAATTCAAATTATATTATGTAAAGGAGAACATCAGATTTGGGCCTGGAGCGAACAGCTTGTTCAATACCCTCAAATAATCTTGCATATTTTAATACATCCATTTCATATTTAAAAATCTAGTTACACCATATCATTAAAACCTGTGATTAAAACATTATAATTTCAAGCCTATACTATGTGTGCGCGGTGCGTAAGACGACTATATTTGATTATTCCCATCATTTTCCGCAAAAACGGAATATGCACAATGTAGTAACAACATCCTCTAAAAAGCGATGTCTCATGCATGTTCATATTCCAGGCCCAAGGTCCTTAAGAAAGTTGCTGGTCTCTTTTACACAAGTCAATCTATCTACCGTATAATATCCTTTTAGAAGCTGTTAAGCTAAAGGAATTAAATCTAATATTGTACCGTCACTTTTTATATGACCATTTTTGTGGTAAAGTATTGCCATACAATATCGAATACTACTCATCCATTAAATATTGTGTAACTGTCTTGTTAAATATACTGATTGATAAGCTAAGAATTTTACATTATACACTAGATAATACGAGTTATACATCGTTTGTAAAGTTAGATTATACAGAACTTGTTAGAGATGTAAGCATGAAATGACTTTATTATGTGATGTTGAGTTTTATTAAATAATTATAGTTACCCAAAAGGTGTTTTATTTGTACATCTAGTAAGAGTCCCAACTACTACTAGAGTGAGAGTATTGTATTGCCACTCCCCGCTAAAAACAAAGTTATCACCGGTGCTCACAGTTCAATTTCGCTTGTAAGCGAAGCGTACTTCCGGCATTTCAAATTCAAAAATGAACGTCCATCTGCAATGTTCCTTAATCAGAAAGGCGGGAAGCTGATATTTGTGTGTAATGCACTTAAAATTAATTCCATATTGATCTTTTAGTGGCTCTCCTTGCGGAGCGAGAAGTCCGATGGTTGAATCCCGGCCGGGGCAAAATTTTTGTAACAAATCCTACTTCCTACTAATATTATAAATGCGAAAGTTTGTAAGGATGTATGTGAGTGTGTGGGTTTGTTACTCTTTCACGCAAAAACTACTGAACGGATTTTCATGAAACTTTGCAGTTATATAGCTTAGACATCGGAATAACATAATTTGTTAAATTTTTTTGAAGGGACTGGTTTCCCGAAGCGAAGCGAGGGCGGATTTACTAGTATACTTTATTTGTGTTGTTCATGGCACAGGGAATGTTAGTGCGGCCTATGTTTATGTTTGTGTTTATTAATTTATAAAAAGGTATAAAAACGCCACGTTTTCATTTTTTTGGACTTCTCACCTCACGTCGCTGCGTCCCGTCGGTTTGTCAAAAGCACATAGTAATATTGTCTAAAGAGTATGTTGAAGTCCTTACTTCAACTCTTTATTTTACAAAAGACCTTTCTCTTGTAAAATAAAGAGTTGGTCACCTCACCTCATTATAATAATATACTCTTTACTGCTGCTCTTTACCCATTAGTTGGTGCACCTAAAATAAGTACCTAACATTTACCTGCCATCTATTGGCAAGTAGCACGCAATAATGGCTGCGTTCCGTAACTAGCCCATAACACTCATAACGTCTCAAAAACGCGTTCCATTACTGATTTTGGCGTTATGATCGTGGCATTTTTGTTCGTTTGATCGGCTATGACGTAATGGATTACGTCATCACTTTCGATCACAACGCCCAGCTGAATCGGGCCCCGTTCTGTAACTATACAAAACGATTCAAAAAGCATTCCTACGAGTTTTATGGACAATATGATCGTGTTCGTTTGAGCGGTTGTGACGTAATGAATAGCGTCATCACTTCCGACCACAACGACCCACCTGAATTGGTGGGGCGTTGTGAGCGCTGTCAAATTTGGCGCGCTTTTACATTTAAAGTTAAACTTGTAAGATGGAGATGAAAAAATTACTTTGTACGATGAGTTACAACAACAATCAACAAAAGTTAGTTCCGAGAAACATGTGAATGTTAATAACTCGAATAATATTATAAATGGTGTTGTAACAGAACTTGCTTTTATACATAAAGATATATATTATAAAACAAAGATTTTTAGAATCATTAGTGCATTTGTGCGCTCGTTTATTTTAACAATATCTAAACCGTTTTGGGTTCAGTTTTCGCCTTTTTTTATTGAATTAAGGTAGCATACGAGCATGCAGCACCACCCTTCCGCTGCCGCCCATGGCAATTGTGACCGACTTAGAACAAGACCCAATTTAGGGACTAGGGTGGTTAGTCCAATTAGTAGATGGTGTTAGAATGTTAGTTGGTTAGTTTGTTAATAAGTGTGAGGACAGGGACTGTTAGTGATAGTTAGTCCTGTTAGTTAATATTAGTATTGTCCAGTTAGTAATGATTAGTGTGAGTCTTGTTCCAATTCGGTCACAGATGCGTTGCTACCCCTGAGGACTGAGATGGTCGCCTCTAAAAAAGTGAACCGGCTCCACACCTTCCTATCCGGAACACAATTGCTCTTAAAAACAATTATTATGACGGTAGGAATGGTACTGAGTACCTTGGCGGGCGGTGGTACTGCCAAAATTAAGCGCTACTTTTATTTAATTTTTTTAAAAATATCAAACGTTATGTCTATTATCAGTTTGAATAATAATATCTATTTTAAATACGCCCATACTTGAAAATTACAAATTATTACAGTGGCAGGTTTCTCGGAGAAGGCGGTTTTATAGTTTAAAGTATTACAGAATCAAAAAAACAATAGCTGGCTTACTACTTTAAACGATTAAAGCAAAAAGAAGAACACGAAGATCATAAAATGAAGAGACATAAAGAGCGAATAGAAATGGATGAAAAGTTACTTAAATTTTAAAAAAAGTTAGCTAATAAATACTAGTGTATCATTATCTTAGTGGTTGTTTTTATTCGACGTTAAATTGCACATTATATTTTTTTTGATATCCAGTTGCTACTGAAAGGTACAATAAGTCCTTACTTGCTAATAATTCAACTATCCCTTACTTATCACGAGTCAATGTAGGATGTACAGTACCCGGCAAGAAATAATGCACATCGGTATTCAAAAAGAGATAATCGGTTAGTTTCGGCTTTGTAGAGCGTTGTCCTTACTACACAGTCCTTACCGCTGACTTGTCACTTTTCTTTCGAATTCGGTAGAAGACGGTCGCGTACACTCATAAATAAATATAAAGAGTTGTTAAACCCCCCAATGGAGCATCAATATTATTATTATAAAAGTACTTGATAGGGTGCTTTATCAACTCTTAATAGATATTGCACTATCATTGCATTGTGCGAGAGAGACAACGCTCTACAAAACCGTAACTAACCGATTATCTCTTTCTGAATATCGATGTGCATTATTTCTTGCCGGGTACTGTAGAAAGTTTTTGTACTTTTAAAGTGTATATTTACCTTCGATTTTTAATGAATATATATTAAATGAAAGGATTATTGGACATGTAAAATTATTTTCTCAGTATTAACACAATTAGTAGGTACTTAAATACTATTCAAATTATAAGATGTACCTAAATGTGTTCATAGTTTTTAGGGTTCCGTACCCAAAGGGTAAAACGGGACCATATTGCTGAGACTTCGCTGTCCGTCCGTCCGTCCGTCTGTCACCAGGCTGTATCTCATGAACCGTAATAGTTACACAGTTGAAATTTTCACAGATGATGTATTTCTGTTGCCGCTACAACAACAAATACTAAAACACTGAATAAAATAAATATTTAAGTCGAAATATGGCTTCGACGCTTCAGCGATACCTTTCGCTCCAAGAGATGGCGTTGCTTGTGGCTAATATGTAGCTACGACGCCTTCAATGCTTTTAGTTACCTGTCGGTCTAAGAGATGGCGTTGCTTGTGGCTAATATGTGGCTTTCATACAACCGGCCAGATTTTTTGGCGTTTTATACATAATGGTACGGAACCCTTCGTGCGCGAGTCCAACTCGCACTTGGCCGGTTTTCATTCTGATTTAAGTATTATAACTAGATACAATATTGTATTGAGTACTTACATATTAATAATTTACGTACTATCATAAAAATACATTTTATAATGCTGTTATTGATTTGTTTTACCGTTTTAATTTATTATTGTTGATATACATTTAAATAAAAGTTTATTTATGAAATAAAATAAACGGGATTTAGGCAATTTTTTATTTATAAAAATCAATAAATAATGTTAAATGCATTTTTACCTAACTAAGTTATCCAATTAAACATAAAATTATTGTTACAATCTTACAATCATATATTATTTCGAAAAATCTGTTTCGGTATGGTTTCGGTTTTTAAAAGGAGTTCATTAAAACGTCCCTTTCGAAACGTCGTACTCCTGCATTTATTCTTATTTCCCGTGGTCTGTATTCATTAGTATTCTCGTTGCCTGCAGTTACAGTAATAACCATCATTAATATCTTCTTCTCGTTAAATGCAGATATTATGTTTGACACAGCATGCGACAATTTATACTTTGCCATTAAATCTGTCCTTGTCATAGGCAAAAAAAAGCAACAGGACAGGCTTCTCATTCGTCCCATAAGTACTTAGCCCTATGCAACTATGCATCTCTCCACAGTTAAGTAGGTACTCGTGCAGCAGAATTAAGATACTTAATTATATTTCTTTTGTTTGGCAGTCAAAATATGTCCACTGTCACGATAAGGAACGACTAGATGTTGATTTATTTCATACGCAGAGTCACCTAAAGTATGTATAACTGTTATCTGGGAACATACTGTCATTATTTGTGTAATCTGCAACTTCGGATAAACAAAATACCCTGTGATCATGAATAGATCCGGGGTGTCCAGCATAATAATGACTTACTTATTAATATCGTATGTTGACAATATATGAGCTGCAAAAAATGTACAAACATTAAAATAGTGTGCTTAAAAATTGATGTGGTTGCATAGGTAATAATAATAATATGCTTTATTGTGCACCAAAGCAAGGACACTACTGAATTTAAAGATTAATTGAACATGTAAAACAATTTAACAATCTGAGATTATCGTAAACAACTGCAATAGTTAAGACTGTGTCATTTGGAATGAGACATTTCTAAAATTCGTATAATACAATAGGCGGTCTTTACATGATAATATAAAAGCGGTACCTGTAAATGAATAGAATGGAACCCTTTCCGGTTAATATAGTCCACAGAATTTGATTTGGAGCAAATCCAAACTAACAAAATAAGATTTAAAATTTTCAATACGTAAGTATTGCCTATTTTTGTAAGTTAGTTACAAGTTACAAATCGTTTTAAGTTCCCGCCTAATTCGTTCAAGTCCAGTGTTGCCAATTTAGCACATTTTATGCCAGATTGTTTTTATTTGTTGTTTATAGAATAATATAAAATAAAATAGTTATTAAACTACTTATCTGTGTGTTTTAGTCAAATGTCGGTAAAAACTTTAAATGTCATTCTGTACATTAGATTAACGCCAAAGCGGACAGGGAAGTGCTGCTATACATTCACAGTTTCGAATAACGTACTGCGCATTAAAGGCACCAAGGAAATATATTATTTCCTTGGCAATGAAGCTTCCACGTCTACAAGTCTACAAGCACAGTGGCTGCGCATGATGACCAAGATATTATTTTTTTATTTGAATAATATATGCACGATAATAACAAAACATGAACTGTTTTTAATAAATTATTAATAATGGTAATAAAATAATTTATGTTAATATCTGACATCGGATTTTTTTTGCATCATTTTTAGCTATAGCCTTAGCGTAATTTATATAGTTAGATTTTTAAAAGCTCTTTTAAGTCAGCAACACTGATTAAGCCCGCCATTTTTGTTAACATCAACGCTCAAATCCGTTCCATTAGGGAACAACACTCTGAACGTCAAAACCAAATGGAACTCAAAATACGGGCGTTTTGGGCGAGATTGTTATGGGCTATAGTCGGCACAATCATAAGATTCCGATATGAAGGCTGTCATCACAGTGACAATAGTGAAGTACAACAAAAATCGATGCATTAAATAAACCGATTTATAAAATTAACCAATTATAAGTAATAAGACTTTCTAATCGTTTCGTTAATTAAGTTCGGAACGATAATTTATAAACCGATCTCTGATTGTTTTCTTAAAATCAGTTAAAAACAGATGTAGCGTTGAGATTAACAGCGAAAGGGATAATAAGGTAATTTGACTAGTAAGTTAAGGTGAGGAAATTATATTAGTTATTAAAATGGAAATTTCATTAATCTAGTGAAAACGAAGAAAGTATTAAACGGTTAATAATTATCCGATTTGAGTGGAAAAGGCTTAAAAACGTATGTATCGGAAATTTATAATAGCTACGAAAAATCGCAATGCTTTAGATATATTAAGGAATCTATAACTATTTGTATTTTGGGTGCGACATGGTAGCACATACTTTCGATTATAGTAATGTATCGATTATGGTCGATTCATAAATTTTTTCAAGAGATCACATAAATCCAGCCTCCTTATAAAACATTGTAGTGACGTCTTAAATATTTGTTCAATTTTACACAATTTATGATGTAAACTGATTAAAATAAAATTAAATTATTTATACAATTTATAAATAACACAAATAAAAAACAAGCAGGGATGGTTAAGATATTTCGCCAGAATTTCTAGTATTTACCTATGTAAGTACGTATAAGTAAGTAAGTACGTATCTAAATACTCGTAGTAAGTAAACAATATTACTCCAATTCGTTTAACCCGCTAGTTACTTGCGTTTAATATTACGGACTAATGCCTGATTAAAATATTTAAGAAACTGTGGGCAATTTTATAACATCATGCTATGAGCAATAGAAGCGATGTACCAATAAAATATGTTGCAAAAATGGGAAGAAGTGTTTATTATCTGTAAACATAAAAACAATTTTCCAAAGCGAAGAGGAGGTAGATTCACATGTACATTATGTACCTACTTATAAAGCTGCATTGATAATAAATATAAACTGTATACTGTATATGCACAGTAAATAGTGCATTGCATAATTTAACCAAAGTGACCTATCATTCACTACGAAATATCTTCATTTCATAGTATCATTACCAGCGGTTCAAATCGAGAAAATATATTTCCGTAATAAGTAAGTTGAAGACGTCCATACAAGGTTAGTTTGTGTTCATACATGACAGACGTCATATCGGAATCTTATGATTGTGCCGACTATAGTTACGGAACGCACCCAGTATGTACCGAAAAAGCACTAAATAAAAATGCATTACAGTGACCTCTGTGGAGGGCATTACAGTTAAATTAAGTTGGCAATACTGGTAAAGTAGAGCCAGAGCGATAGTTCTATATAATTTTTTTGTATCGTGCTGCCATCTATGGGAAAAATTATTTTATTCTTTATTTTTAATTTAACTTCATTTCTAACGCAATAATACCAAAAATAACTAGTTAATCAATTATTATTAAGTGTAAAGTTTAATATATTTTTGAAAATAAATTAGAATGGCAACATTGTCGTTAAAAGTGCCCTCTACCGTTATAAACAGAAAACTGCCCTTTTGTCTTCTTCAACTTCAATCCAATATGGCGGAAAGCGATTTATGAAAGGTTCGGAATGTTTTGATTCTTGTCGAATAATGAAAACGTTGGAAGATCTAGTGAATTTGTGAAAAACGAAACAATGGTCAATGTTAAATCGCGTGTGTCTCTATAAAGATTATTTTGGTGTGGTATCAACGCGAGTTTTGTGTCAATAAACGTGTTTTGCTTGTGTATTTTTATGTGGAGAACATTGTATTCGCTAATGTGTTCCGATAAGGAAACTCACTTGGTATGTGACAGTGGAATCCTTAGATATGTCTGCCGATGGTAAAATTACGGTATGCCAGGGCGTCAGTGGCAATCTAGATGAATGGCAGAGCCTCTCAGGACAGAGCGACAAAAGTGAAAATAATGTGGAAAAGACGAAAAAATTGAGAAAAGTCTCGTTCCCAGACGAAGAATCGCTGGTCACCCAGTATTTTGAGCCCGCTAACCCTTGGCACGATGGTGAGTACCAATTTTTTATCTGTACCCGATTTTTTTTCTGTCACTAAAAATATAAATAAACTTATACATAATAATACGTACACAAGCCACTTATATAAAGTACATACTCGCCATTAAATTAATTGCATTATATATTGTAAGCTGCTGTGGAACTCGAGAAATTTTCATTGATGTCATAATTATTCTTGAAGAAATAAAAAAAAAAACTATAGCTTGCATAGGCATAACTTACCATTGACTTACCTTCAAAAGGCTACATAAGTGGGAGATTCAGGCTATAAAAAGAGACAGTTCATCTTAAACTCTTAAGTTAATATAACTAGCTCTATACTCTGTTGAGACAAGGCAAATTTGACAGGCCTATTTAATTGAAGGTTTTGGCTCTGTTCCACTCAATTCACTCTTACAGTCATCATGTGTGGTACTACCATTGCTACCATTCATGGATATTCATCTCAATCTTTAATAATAATGTAGCTATGTTATGTTTGTTCATTGGAAATATTAAAAAAATATATAATGAGTAAATATTATGTTTTGAATTTTTGTCTGTCTGTATGTTTTTCAAATAAAAAAAATGCATCAAAATCAGTCGCTCCTTTTGAGGGATCTTAAAAATGTCACAGATAGACGCCAATTTTTTTTGCATTGGTGGTGAAAAAAAGATCATATTGCAATGCTTTTCTATAAGTATAAAAGTTCAGCTGATATAATGTGTGGCAGACGTTTAGTCATTGTCACTTACTCATACATCATATTGCATAAAAAAAATTATCATCGCTAATAATGTGATGCTATAGAATGATGATACAATATTGCAAGCTCAGATAGTTTTCAGAAACTAGATAAAGATGTTTGTCATGACTAGACTACGATTTGTTTACATTTTTAGTCATTTTCAGACCCAAAGCACAAATGATGTCATCTTTGGAGTGATAACTAAAGCTAGGTTGACTGTGGGATATTTAAACGTCCAAAATATTTTGCATTAGCTTTCTATCTGAACATGTTGTTAGTTGACCAACAAGCGGAAAGACAACCTGGTGGTTTTTTTATGGACTTAGGTAGCAAATGAGCAGGCAGCACAACCCTTCAGCTACCACCCATGACATGACAACTGTGACCGACGTAGAACATGACTCAATTTAGACATAAGGATGGTTAGTCCAGTAACATGGTGTTAGGATATTAGTTTGTAAGTTTGTTAATAAGTTTGAGGACATAGACTGTTACTGATAGTTAGTCCTGCTAGTTAAATTGGAACGAGACTCATATATGTATAATTCCTAACTGGACAACTACTAACAATAACCTACAGGACTAACTATCACTAACAGTCCCTGTCCTTTCACTTATTAATAAACTAATCAACTAATATTCTAACATCATCTACTAAATGGAGTAGCCATCCCAGTCCCTAAATTGAGTCTTGTTCTAAGTCGGTCACAATTGTCATGTACAATATTGTATGTCACAATGTAGTGGAAGGGAGGTACTGCCTGCTCACTTGCAACAGTAAGTTCATTATAACTTGGCTGATGTGAACATAGCTACGAGTGGCGGCGCAAATGTCAATTTTAAGGCCAAAATGGTGGTAGGAGGCGGGGAGTGCGGGCGGTAGGATAGTTAGCCAATACCATGGATGTAAATACGTCCATGACCAATAGGGAGTAGCCCATCACAAAACACCGTCATGGCCGTCGTGTTTTGATTGGTCAGTTACTGTACCTGCCGCAAACATCTCGGAAAACGAAGTTCACATCAGTCGAGTTATAATGAACTTACTGTACCTTAATTCCATAAAAAAATCTTGAACGGACACTTGTTGATGTGCGACGAACGATAATATGCCCAAGACACACCCTCAGAATATGTACATGCAATATAATTATCGCAGTACGCCTCGATGGAAGGGTGCCAACGTATCTTCCAATTAATGAGATGATTAATAAAACCGAAACCGCCGCGCGTGTTTTCTAATAAATGAGTATTGAAGTTCGTAGTGTGTACAACATGAAATTGTTTTGGAACGAAATTTCTTAAGGACGGCTTTCCACCAGAGCTGAGCTAAGCTATGTTGCTAGGGATGAGTTTGACTACCAGTCATTTTCAGAGCTGTCGAGGATGATACGCTGCCTATCAGAGATGTGCTATGCTATATAATAATAACTAGCGGCCCGCCCGCGGTTTCACCCGCGTGGATCCCGTTCTCGTGGGAATATATGCATGTATTATACATAAAAACCTTCCTCTTGAATCACTCTACCTATTACAAAAAACCGCATCAAAATCCGTTGCGTAATTTTAAAGATTTAAGCATACAGACAAACAGACGGACAAAAATAGCGACTTTGTTTTATACTATGTAGTGATAATATGCTATGTTGCTAAGTATGCATCCACATTCACCAATCATATTGACCCGCCTTGCGGGTACCGAGCGTAGGAAGGAGGGGGGAGGAGGTTCTAGACAAGCCTATGAACTTAATTATTGTCCAACGTAATCTTAGCAACGTGGCATAGTGCAACTCTTGTGGAAAGGCACCCTTAATGGGCCACAAATGAGCACAGCCCCCGTATTATGAGCTCTTAATTCCAGACAGTTCACGTTCACAACGTGTGGATGACAGAGACAGCGCCTTACAGCGGCCCCAGATCTCATCATCATTGAAGAGGCCTAGAGCATACTCAACACTGCTCTAAGGCGGATTCAGGAATGAATATTTGACAATCCATGTGTCAGAAATTATAATGCTGATATTGATAGCCCTCACTAAGTCACCACTTACACTCAATAATTGATAAAAATAATTCTTTAACCATTAACATAACATTAGTGATAACTGCATTCAAATCGATTAAGCCGTTTCTGAGATTAGCACGCACAAAGACACAGATGATATTATTATTATTTGGGTTCTATTTGGATAATACGAGTTATTAATATTTTTCTCAATTCTTATCTACAGACAGCGGTTACTTACATTTTATTATATGTATATTGTAGCATGTAATTAGGTGTTTGTCAGGTGAGCATCACAGTTCTTGGCAATAGGTCAACGTTGATAGGGTTGCCAACTATTTTTAACCGACTTCAAAAAAGGAGGTTCTCAGTTTGACCTGTATGTATATTTGTGTGCGATTTCCTCGCGTTTGGTTGAACCGATTTTGATGCGGTTTTCAGCATAGGATTTGTCAGACTTAGGAGAAAGTTTTAGGCATATTGTTTGGCTGAACCGTTTTTGATACGGTTTTCAGCATCGATTTTGTCAGACTTAGGAGAAGGATTTCGGTATATTAATCGCATTTAACGAAACCAATTTTTACTTTTCGGCGTTAAAGTCGGTTCTATTTTGTTAAAAGTTATTATTAACCAAATACAAATAATTAACATTTTACAAAAAAATAACCGATTTAAATTTTGACAAGTACAAATAACTTAAAAATACTCACCAGATGTCGCTACATTTATATGGGACAACAATACGAGTCTCGAATAAAAAGAAATCAAAAGAAGTTTAATTATGAGATGACGACAATAAATTCAAAACATTATAAAGAATAACTCAAAAATCTCGCTCATATTTACATGAGTCCGGACGAAAACCACCATTCTTAGAATTTATATAATGAATGTTCAAAAATGTCGAAATCAGTTCTCCCAGTAAAAAGTTATTTATTTATTTAATCTTATAATAATTAGTACGGCCTATAATATAAATAACATACCTACATATAAAAATACAGCCGAATTAAGGACCTCATTTTTAAGCCTGTTAAAAATATCGACAACCCTACCGCCAGTGGACGTGATGTGTATTGGCACTTGATTATGAGAAGTACGCGTTACGTGTGTGTTTCTGAGAAACACTACTATTATCAGAATATATATTTTTTGTTCGTTTTATTCAGCGCTAATGAGGAAATTGTTTATACGGAGGAGCGATCTATTGATGTGGTAACGTCTTATAAATTGATGTACACAGGCTGCATGCACGAAAAAGTGTCACGTTTTGCCCGAGCCGAGCACGCAAGCGAGAGCGCGAAACAAACGATTGAGGCACGATCGGAGTAAGCTTTCGGCTTGTGTCGCACCCTCTGTCTCTTCCACTCCATCGGCAGATGCGATAATAATTCAATTCATAAAAGTAGATATGCAAGTTGTCATCGACGTTTTCTTATAACGTTATCACGTAAAATTATCGTCCGTATACCGATTTTACTGACAACCAATTTTTATGGAATTAAGTAAGACATGACGACTGCGACCAACACAGAACAAGGCTCACATCGGGACTAAGATGCTCAGTCAGTTAGTAGACGGTGATAGAACATTATAGTCGGCACAATCATAAGATTCCGATATGACGTCTGTCATGTATGAACACAAACTAACCTTGTATGGACGTCTTCAACTTACTTATTACGGAAATATTTTTTTTTAATTTGAACCGCTGGTAATGATACTATGAAGTGAAGATATTTCGTAGTGAATAGGTCACTTTGGTTAGATTATGCAATGCACTATTTACTGTGCATATACAGTACACAGTTTATATTTATTATCAATGAAGCTTTATAAGTAGGTACATAATGTACTTGTGAATCCATCTCCTCTTCGCTTTGGAAAATTGTTTTTATGTTTACAGATAATAAACACTTCTTCCCATTTTTGCAACATATTTTATTGGTACATCGCTTCTATTGCTCGTAGCATGATGTTATAAAATTGCCCACAGTTTGTTAAATATTTTAATTAGGCATTAGTCCGTAATATTAAACGCAAGTTACTAGCGGGTTAAACGAATTGGAGTAATATTGTTTACTTACTACGAGTATTTAGATAAGTACTTACTTACTTATATGTACTTACATAGGTAAATACTAGAAATTCTGGCGAAATATGTAAACCATCCCTGCTTGTTTTTTATTTGTGTTATTTATAAATTGTTAAAATAATTTTATTTTATTTTAATCAGTTTACATCATAAATTGTGCAAAATTGAACAAATATTTAAGACGTCACTACAATGTTTTATAAGGAGGCTGGATTTATAGTTATGTGACCTCTTGAAACAATTTATGAATCGACCATAATCGATACATTACTATAATCGAAAGTATGTGCTACCATGTCACACCCAAAATACTAATCGTTATAGATTCCTTAATATGTCTAAAGCATTGCGATTTTTCGTAGCTATTATAAATTCCCGATACATACGTTTTTAAGCCTTTTCCACTCAAATCGGATAATTATTAACCGTTTAATAGTTTCTTCGTTTTCACTAGATTAATGAAATTTCCATTTTAATAACTAATATAATTTCCTCACCTTAACTTACTAGTCAAATTATTGCCTTATTATCCCTTTCGGTGTTAATCTCAACGCTGCATCTGTTTTTAACTGATTTTAAGAAAACAATCAGAGATCGGTTTATAAATTATCGTTCCGAACTTAATTAACGAAACGATTAGAAAGTCTTATTACTTATAATCGGTTAATTTTATAAATCGGTTTATTTAATACATCGATTTTTGTTGTACTTCACTATTGTCACTGTGATGACAGCCTTCATATCGGAATCTTATGATTGTGCCGACTATAGTTGGTTAGTTTGTTAAGTGTGAGGACTAGGACAGGGACTGTTAGGGATAGTTAGTCCTGTTATTTGTTGGTAGTGTGGCGACATCGCGCACACGTCACATGGTCACATGATGACATCATCAAAACTTGAAACGCGCTATCGAAGATTTGTACATCGCCCGCATATATACCACGCCCGAGAACATTCACTCGGGGCTTCGGCCGCCCCCAGGCACGTTGTCTCGCTTACAGCGCGATCTCACTATTGCCAAAGTATTGATGGTACATTAGCAATTGTTTGTAAGAGTCAATAAATGATAGTCCAGTGGTTAGAATTAGAATAGATTTCCGAATATCCCGGGTTCAAATCTTCCACGCACCATTTTGCACTTGGCCAGCGTGGTGGACTATGGCTTGTACCTCACACTGTGAGAAGTGCTCTGTGCCCAGAAGTGGGAAAGTTATGCGTTGTAATGGTGATGATGTGCGTATTAGAAACTAGTAGACGCCTGACGCCCTTGCTTCGCCTTTCTTATCAGTCATAGCATGATTTTGCCAAGCCTTCCTCGATAAATCGAGTATCCAGCACAAAAAGAATTGTTCAAATCGAACCGTGAGTTACGCCTGTTCAAACATAACTTCTTGTGTGGTGTCCATAGAACAACCGATAAAGTGAATCCTACTGTAGGGCTAGCCTCTGTGGGACCACTGCTGAAAACAGGGGCCTTATTATGAACTCTTAATTCCAGACAGTTTACGTTTACAACGTGTGGGCGACAGAGACAGCGCCTTATTACCTGTAAAGCGTTGTCTCTGTCACCCACACGTTGTGAACGTAAACTGTCTGGAATTAAGAGTTCATAATAAGGGGGCAGGTCTCCTACTCTCCATGCCATGTTGACCGATTTTGAACCTTATGTATCCAGCGTAAGTCCACAGTCTTCTTCATTAGTTTTATTTATTATCCTCAAAACTAAAATAACGATATGATCGTACTTGCATTAACAATTCACCTTTGGAATAAATAGAGGTACATATTACCTACAAACGTAATTATATCTAACAATTACGGCGAGTGGAATCCAACGTGCAATTATATAAATACACTGCACGGCACACGTCTTGACGGGGCAGGGGGAGGGGGGTGTAGGAGAGGGGAGGGGAAGGGGGGGGGTAACTCGTGCGCAGACAGCGCGGCGGCCATGCAATATCTTGATATTCAAATATAATCCACTAATCTGTTATCACTATCAGCTGTCAGATTTCCATACTTCAGTCGGCGAGAATATGGAATTGTCATTCTCCGTCAAAGGCAAATTTAGTACGTGTGCTCACGGTTTAATTTCGCTTGCATTTACTTGCGGCATTTCAAGTTATTGCAGTCAATCTTCAATGTACCTTAATCGCAGGGTGGAAAGCTGTCATTTATGTGGGATGTAATAAAAATTAGTAAGTAGCGATCTCTTCCAGGCAACATTTGGGAAGAGATAGGAACGTATTCTTAAGAAAATAACATTTGAGTATGAAGACTATGAAGGAGGTGCGTGTGAATGCGCTTTGTGACGTCAGAGGCAGAGCTAGGGTTGTCAATTACGATCCGTTGTATACTGACATGTTTGACCTATTTAATTTTTGTCTTATGATTATGTATATACTAGAGAACCGCCCGCGCTTCGCTTCGGGACCCGTAGGTAACAGCTGCGTAGGTCCCGCTCCCGTAGGAATCTCAGCTAAAAAGTAGCCTATAAAATTTGCCTATGACTTAAGTAAATTACATGTAGTATTTGATAGCGTGATTCAGAACTTGCAAATGAATTTTACTAACGCCATCTATTAACATCATCCGGAACTAAATATCTTGCAACTAACAAAACGTCGATCTTCCCATGGAAATGAGATGTTTTTCCGCGGTAAAAAGTAGCCTACGTCACTCTCCACCCTCCTGACTATCCCCACACATATAAACTATATTTAAAAAAAAAAAAAATTTATTTAAATTGAAACAACCTATAACTAAGTATTAAAATGGACGGACTTAATGCCTGATGGCATTCTCTACTATTCAACCCTTGGAGACGGGGTAAAGTTGTGGTGTACTATCAGGTGTTCAGGAGTTGAGAACTCATTGTGTGACAACCCTACCAAAGACCCTCACGGTTGAGCGACGCGTGCGCAGACGGCTTGGCGACGGTTCTGCGCGTGCGCCGTGCATGCAGTTTGTAGGTTAATGGTCGGGTTTTGCTACTCACTAATGGCCCACACAGGGCTCATTATACACAGGGCACGCTGCTCCAGTGCGGATTGGTTAGTGAGGAGGACGGTTAGTGGCCAACCCACTATCAAAAGTTTTTTGCAGTAAAGACATCCAGTAGGAAAGATCGAAAGGAATTCATACCTACTAATATTATAAATGTGAAAGTTTAGATAGGTGGTGGTAAGAGCGTAGATTTCACCCGGGGAAGTACCACCGCCCGCCACGATACTTAGGTAAACCATTTCTATCGCCATAATAATTGCTGTGTCAGCAATTCTGTTTCGGATATAAAGGTGTGGTTATACTTTGTCAGTGCCTTTGAAAAAGTGTAACCACACCATATCATCAAAGTGACGACGGGACCTAAAAATGCTCTACTAAGAGTAATTTTGCTTACAAGCTAAATTGAACTCTGAGCTCGGATAATAAGTTTGGTTTTGGCGGGGAGTGGCAATTCTATATGCTCGGCGACTAAGTATAGTCCATACTAATATTATAAATGCGAAAGTCTGTCTGTCTGTCTGTGACGTTTTCACGGCTAAACCACCGGTCCGATTTGGATGAAATTCGGAATGAAAATAATTGAAGACCCAGAGTCACACATAGGCTTCTTTTTTCACAAATCAACCCCTAAAGGCTTGAAATAGGGGATGAATGTTTGTATGAAAAATCTGCACCGCTTAAACGATTTCGATGAATTTTCCCGGGAAGATAGTTGATGACGTATCCCCTTCCCCACTTTCTCGGTTCGCGATATACTTAAACGAATTCCACGCGGGCGAAGCCGCGGGCAAAAGCTATTAGATAATATAATTGGCAGCCCTGATCCTAACGAGTTTCTGGGAATCGCATGTTATTTCGCAACGGAAATAGGTGAGACGGATTCTGCTATCGCCTCGCTTCGTTCGGTTTTAGCAATGAGCAATGTCAAGTTCGGGCGGGAACAATGAACTGGTGTTGTTATCGAAGAACCGTAATTTCTACAACAAAGCAAAAGCGGTTGTGTATATGGAAACAGTTTATGGAAGCAAAGTTATAGAGAATTTCATAAGCTTTAATTGTACCTGCTACAAAACACCATTTTTGAGATAGGTCCAAGATATCAGGCCTTTTAGTAGGTTTTCATCCTAAGCACCCTGAATGTTTTTTTAAGAAATCAGTTAGGTTCCCGCTCACCCGCTCTATAAAAAGGTACTTTATTGACTGGACTACTTAGGAAAAGAAGGCACTTGCATAGGGTGGCGAGGTTATAAGGAGGCGCGCGCAGAAATACTTTGCCACTGACTAAAAAGAAGGCCACAATTGACACACGAGGGCACAAGGGAACAAGACAAAGGACCCCCCAAATATCTGGCAGCAAAGGAAGTGCTCCTAACGTTTTTCTCCTCGTCGCTGATAATATTGGATTGAAGTGGGAAACGTGGAAGATGATATGTGCACCGTTCCGGGCTTTTTCTCGAAGGTGACAACAACAAGCTGACATGGATTTATTACTGTTATCTACATGATTAGTCCATTTGCCTAGGCCTCCTCATAGGCCTCCTCAATAGTGAGGTGAACCCGTGTTCTGTAGTGGGCCATTAATGTGTTGTAGCCAAGTTAGGCACGTCTTGCACGTCCTCTTGCGGCGGTCCAGCATCCCATATGGATTTCTTTGGTATGAGATGCTCAAAGAAAAAGATCTCTCGAATGTTCCATGACTCATCGGTTGCTAACAGACAGGGTGTCTCCCGCGCTGGTGTTCGGTCCAGGTGTTCGGCGTTCGCGAAGACAATGAGACTCAATGAGTAATAATATATTTTGGTTTCATGCGTAATGCTCGCGCGGCTGTGCCAATGTTTAGGGCTGACGAATGGAAATGTTTCGGTTTCCGGAGGAATTTTGGTGCGGAGCTTTGTACGCGGTCAGTTGTACAGTGCCACAAACTTATCTGACCCGGTAAGAGGGGCACCACTGTCTTTGTCTTTGTCTGACAACAGTATAACATTTGCATTAGTTCCAATTTTGGCCACCGGGTCAGATAAGTTTGTGGCACTATATATAATACACACATTCATTAAAAGCAGAAACAAAGCCCAGCGCACACTACGGCGCGTCGTCACCAGACCAACTAAAAGGAGAGCATTCAATTGTGATCTTTACGTCTTGGTAATTACGGATTACGGTTGTTACCAGAAAGATACAATGTACTATTCGCGATTTGACCAATAATATGAATTTAATATCGGAATAGTCCACCACGCTGGCCAAGTGCGGATTGGCGGACTTCACACACCTTTGAGTTTTGCGAACTCTACGGCATGCAGGTTTCCTCACGATGTTTTCCTTCACCGTTTGTAGCAAGTGATATTTAAATGCTTAAAACGCACATAACTCCGAAAAGTCAGAGATGCGTGCCCTGGGATTGGAACCCGGACCCTCAAACAATGATCTAATGGCCACTATAGAATCGTTTCACGACCTTCGATCGTTGGTCGGTGAATGACATCATCGTTCTACAGTCGCGCTAGCAACGTTGGAACATCACCGGCTGATGCAAGATAAGGGCCGTGAATTGAGAGGCGTGTAGGCATACCTACTGTAACAACAATTAATTCATTATTCCGACCTATTTTGTTCAAGGAATTTGCAGATTATTATTATCAAACAGGTTTAGCCCGCGACTTCGCGCATAGGAGTTTTTCGTTTGTTTGATACCGCAGGAATTTCGGGATAAAAAGTAGCCTATCTGGCTCCTTAACGTCCTCTTTCTTCCAGTGAAAGTTCCATAAAAATCGGTTTACCCGCTCCGAAGACTAGTTTGGACAAACCGAAAGACAGACTGACAATAAATTATTATATGTATAGAATTATAGATATATTATAAATAATAATTAACATTTATATACATTGTACGTGAAACGGAATAACGTTTTGTTTGTAAAACTGAATATATTTCGGCAAACGCTGACTCAAAGTTGTAGTCACCATCGGTCGCTATGGACACCTGCCAGGATGTTCGCTGATGCAAATCTTAGATAACAATTACCGATGATGGGACATGATGCATGGCTTTTACACGAAATGTGTGTTTGGTCATTGAATCTCCTGTAGGACGCTGTATCTGAGTCGCCAAAAACATAATAATATTAATCACTCTAATTATCATAGCCCCACACTAGGATTCCCTGTCGTGGGTGCCATGGACCACACAACCCAGACTAAGATGAAAAATTTTAAACTCATCAGTCAAATCGCCGCCTCGCTGGGAATCGAACCCAGGCCCCAGGGACATGGATTCAGCATGTTAACCATTGCGCCATTATGGTCGTCATGAAAAATAACCAGTTCCCTTGTTTTATAAGAATAGATGAATAATATACGGGCTGTTCTCATAATCATCATCTTGGCTTTTTAACCGACTTCATAAAAGGAGGTTCTCAGTTTGACCTGTATGTATGTATGTATATTTGTGCGCGATTATCTCGCGTTTGGTTGAACCGATTTTGAATCGGTTTTCAGTATAGTATTTGTCAGACTTAGGAGAAGGTTTTAGGCATATTGTTTGGCTGAACCGATTTTGATACGGTTTTCAGCATCGTGTTAACAGACTAAGGAAAAGGATTTAGGAATATTAACCTCGTTTAACTCAACCGATTTTAACTTTTCGGCATTAAAGTCGGTTCTATTTTGTTAAAAGTTATTATTATTAGTAAGTAAAAACCTAAATGTTTACATTTCCATCGCTACTAAGAGCTAGACATATTTTCCATTGCTACTAGAGATACTATCAAATACAAATTGCACTATGCGTAAACCCACGCGAGATCTACAATGGGGTCAGGTGTAGGGTGGCCAACTGTGTGGGACATGTGCGGATATGTCCAGAAAAAGAAACCGAATAAAATTTTTCCTCGTGCACATTTGACTCTGTAAAACATGCGTTCGATATCGCGCTTTTTTAATTTGAATACGATTGGTAAATCGATGAACATCGGCAGCACGCACGAAAAAGTGACAGTTCCGCCTGGGCCGAGCGCGCAAGAGTGTAAAACAAGAGTTCGGCTTTTGATGCACCTATTCCACTACATTCTGCCGATGCGATAATAACTGAACTCAATTTATAAAAGTATGCAATTTTTCAACAATGTTTTCTTATTATGTTATCACATAAAATTAACGGCATCAACCGACTTTACGGAAAATAATTTTTTTTTTCGAGAGATTGAACCGTGTGACAGAAAAATAGGCAGTTGAGGCTGAGGTGTCTAAATATTATTTTAATATTTTTGTGACTAAAATCACCTGGAATTTACTAGAAATATCCAGAGCATATTTAAATTATCTTACTCTTTGGCCGGATTCCTTAAACAAAATAATGGTTACCCTAGTCGGATGACATCACAAGACGGATTATGGAGTGATCGAAATAGATAATATTCAAAGATATAATATAACTTTAGTATAACTAATAGCGCTACGTTTTCTTGCTGACTAAGGGCGCATTCAAGTAGATCGCTGGTTACCGGCGCCGATCTGACAGCGCTTATCGGCGCTTATCCGCGCAGGTAGTCTCTATACTTTGTGCCGAACCAGCGCCGATAAGCGCCTACAAGTTCCGACCTGTCACACGACCGAGGTTATGACAACGGACCAGTACCGATAAGCGCTGGCAGATCGGCGCCGATAACCAGCGTTCTACTTGAATGCGCCTTAAGGTCGTAGACTATATGGCTAACTACCGCCATTGAGTCTGCCATCAATCGATTTGTGGTATTCCGGCTATGGATTTGAGAATCAGTCTTTGCATACTTTCCTTTTCATTCTGTCCTGGTAACAAAGTATCTATGATGTCTTTGGTGTGACCGATGTCTGCACTTTTCTCTCTTAAACATTCTCAATTCGACCCAGTTAAATCGAAAAGTTATAAGGTAACACAACCTCATAACTTTTCACTGGGTTTACCGATTTTCATCTTTCTTTTTCTAATAGATTTAAGCGAAGGCGATCTGATGACGACTTTTTGAGTTACCCCTAATAATGCGTACTGTATGACTTCGACTACGTTACGTTGATGTTTTTTGTTAAGAGTTATAAATTAACCAATAGGTGAAACCGAAACACATCAATATCAAGAAGAACAGGTACCAATGGTGTGTATGTATTGTATTTTATCGACCAACATCTAATGGTCGTGTTGTATTTGTCGCCAGTTCCGACGACGACGCGGGCGCAGCTCGCCGCGGAGTACCTCGAGGCGTGTCGCATACACAGCACGCCGCCCATCGACTCTGTATTGGAACAGATACGGGTGAGTGGTCCTACTGTATTGTTTGTTTCCTCGTGGATGGTCTTGATGTATTGTTTGCTTCCTCGTGGATAAATAGATAAATAATAAGTAACGCTGCATACTCATAGCCGCAAAGTAGGAGTCCCTGTATCGGGGGTGCCGTGGACATCACACAAGACAAAATCGCACAAGCATACCGAGAACGCCATTCGAGTGGTTATGAGGTGGAGATGGAAAAGAGTATAGACCGTGGTCGTCAAATAAAGACTACTACTACTACTCGCCACCCGCTCCTTACCAACTCCGAACCAACACCAAGTAAAAAATTGATGGAACACACAAAATTGAATGTTTCATTTTAGTTGGTCCGGTGCCGCGTCGTTGTAATGTGCGCAGTCCTTTCGCATTCGCAATACAACGAATCCTAGTTCGGCTGTGACTGTATTTTTTCCTATTTTATTTATTTATTTATTTATTTGACACTTTATTGTTTTCCCACCATAAAAATATTACATTCAAAGGCATAAACAAGGAGTGTAAAACAAAGAGCGGACTTATCGCTTTAAAGCGATTTCTTCCAGACAACCCGGTATTACAGATAGGAACAGCACAAAAAGTAAATGGGTAGAGGTGTTAAACAACAAACAACACAAAATGGAACATTTTACCATAGTATTAGCGTTTATTTTATTTATTTAATTGTGTAACTTTAACGTCTAAACTCTAATGTCCCTGAACATTCGATTCGACATGGTAATTAAAATTGTTTTGTAATTATTTATTTTCAACATACTCAATGATAATAGATATTACGAGTATATGCATGCATATCTTCTGTCATTAAAACACTGGGTAAATTAGCAAAGTGATGTATTTAATTGCCAGTTTGTTATTATTTATATGGCTGACGCATAGAGACGAGTGATGATTTTATACATTAGACGAGAATAATTTCTAATTAGATGAATACGAGGCAGAAATATTAACATACAAATGAATCGGATGATTTTGATTAATGACCATAGAATAATATACATATATTATGCACTTGTTAATGGATGTAATTAATGAATATACTTTTTTAACCGTCTTCTTACTGAGACTTCTCGCCAAAATTAGCTTAATTCAATTGCTAAATATCAACTAACTATGGTTCTGTGAGGTTTCTCTTCGTGATCTTTTCATTTTGAAAAGAGACTCATGCTCAATAGTGGACTATGATGGGTTCAAAAAAGTCCGCCATTTGTGTCGTAAAATACTAAACACTGATACGATAGGATAGAAAAGGTGGACACATTTTTAAGGTGCATCATCTCAAACCATAATGGCATATGGTCTCTTCACACAAAAAGAAGGTTAAGGCCATAGTCCACCACGTTGGCCAAGTGTGGATTGGGAGACTAAACATAGCTTTGAATTTTAAGGTGCAATAAAGTTTAAATAAATACACAAACATCTCCCATCTGGGGGCACGGCAATGTCCCCACCAAGTCGAGCGGCACGGCCGTATATAATATTTCCTCATAACCCTGTTCCGTATTCCAGGAGCTACCAGAGAACTCGATCGGCGGCACCGCGCGCGCCTCCCGGCTGGTGCTCGCGGAGTGCGCGCTGCTCGGGAACGCGCCCGCGGACGCGCTGGAGGCGCTGCTCCGGAAGGTGCAGTTCCGGCGCGTTGAGATAGACCGCGTCGAACTGGATGATGAAGGAGCTGTGAGTATACGGGTGTTTTGCCAGGAGTTAGGACGTTGGGAGACTGGCCAAGGTTGGTGTTAGCCGTGTTAAGGTCAGCTTTAAAGAAAATTTATCCTTAGGTCTTCTACATATATGCTTCGTCGAAGTCGAAGGTATTAAATTCAGAGATCTCCAAAATTAACCCTTGGCATTGTCTGAGTTGTTGATCAGGGTGACCACGATCAGGCTAAATTGGTTTGAATTCAAGGATCTGAAGACCCATACACCCTGAAAAAGTGCGTTTTGTTAGTACTAGAGATCATTAAAATAATGTTTATTTTCCGTTGGATTCCAGGAAGCAATATTTGACATGCTGGAGTATTACGAAAGCGCAACAGCAGTTTGTATTAGCGGCCCGCGGCAGTACGGCATACGAGGATGGCAGGCGGCTTCTAGAATGATCAAGAAGGTATGTATTTTGAACCTATTTCCCATATTCTACTCTTTTGTATATCCCATTTAGATAAGTAGAAGAAACAAGAAAGAAAATCAGGAATGGATGTCATGCATAGGAAGAAGGATGCCGTATAGAAATATCATCTGACATTTAATTTATTGGAGATGGGCAGACAGTCGTTTTCATCGAGCATCCTGATTGTAAGTGGCCACCGTTGGTCATGGTCAACAATTAGGCCAAAGGAAAGTGGTACCTGGCCAAGTTGATGGAAAATCCCTACCACCATGATTACCGCCGAGGTTAAACATATCATTTTAGCTTAGCTACTTCCAATGGGTGACTGCTAGGGGCAACAATTTCTTGAGCTCTTCCGTGCTTTTTTTATTTCTTATAAGGTAGTGCTTGACAAAGATCCCACCTGATGGTAAGTGGTGATGAAGATTGTGGTGGATTAGCCGTGAAAATGTCTCAGGGAATTACCGAAATCTCCTCTCCCCCTTTTCCAGAGCGCAGAGCTCTCGGAGCTGGAGATCTCGGAGAGCCCGCTGGAGGCTGCGCACGCGCCGGTGCTCGCGCGCGCGTTACGTCCGCTTGCGTGCCGCCTGCGCTCGCTGTGCCTGCAGCGCGCCTCGCTGTCCGGGGAGCCGCTACTGTGCTTGGGTAACGTACCTGGGGCCCTATTCTTCAAATGGCATCTGGCGACGAGCGTTCCGTGGTCTTCGTATACAATCGTTCCTTATGACGTTGTGACCGCTCGTCGTAGTAGACTAATGATTAAAAAATACCAACTTTGCTATGGCGCATGAAAATGACTGCAAACGAGTGTACGCCGCCAGACGCCATTTCAAAAATAGAGCCCCTGTTACAACTTACTCCCTTGCTTTTTTGGGTAATGTACCCCTTTTGACACAGGGAGGGGGGAAAGATTCCGAACTTTGTATACAAACAAGAGGCGAAGAAAAGTTTGATAGCGTGACATCATCATCGACTTCCTGACATCACCAAGTGACGTGTGTGCGATTTCGTCACATACTTTGGAGAACCATAGGACCTGAATCATGCTATTAAAGTTTTCTACTCTTCTTTTAAGATGTCTTAAGGCATTATCGCCGAGTTTAAGAAGATACCTCTCCGTTGTAAGCTAGTTATTATGTGTATTTTGATTTGAATAACTTTCTAGTGATAGTGCCAAGGAAACCCTCGTAATCGATCAGCACAACAAAACTAATCGGTCTATTTTTATTATCGAACCAGTCAATTACCACAGCCGCGATGACATTCAGGACAGACGTATTTTTGTTATAGTTATAGCGTTGAAGTCGAACAGCTCGGTGCGCGAGCTGCGGCTCGGCGACAACTGCCTGACGGCGGCGGACGCGTCGCAGCTGGGCTCGCTGCTGCGCTACAACACCAGGATACAGTTGCTGGACCTGTCCAATAACCAGATACAGGTATCTGTTTTTGTTCGTTTGAACGCGCTAATCTCAGGAACTACGTGTCCGATTTGAAAAATTCTTTTTGTTTTGAATTGTCCATTTATTACGCAAGGCAATATAAATTCACGCTACGACCAAAAGGAGCGGAGCAACAAGTCTCCGAAAGCGAAGTGAGGGCGTCTACTTAATAATATATGTTGCAGGACGATGTTTACCAGGTCCACTAGTTATTAGTAATAGCTGTTATGTTAAATCATTCTACTTATTGAAAAACATGAGCCAATTACTCCTCAGTAGTCCCTAAGGAATTTTTAAAGTGAGTTCCAGTAGGCGACCAAATCGTTTAAAACGACATTTTGTGTATAGAAAATTGGTACTGAAAGACGACGACGAAGACGTTTTGAATGTTTTGGTCGCACGTTGACGTCATAGTGTATCAAGTATCATCACTGAAATCATCGGCCGCGTTCCGTAACTCGGACAAAACGCCCAAAACGACACTTTTTCTAAAGAAATTGATCGTTTTCAGTGTTTTGGTAGAGTTACGATACACAGCCATCATCAATACACCACCCACCATAGATATACCAGTACAACTCACCACCTCGCATGGCCTTACCAACCACGCGGAATGGTGCCGCGTGCATCTCCCAAGATTCGGCCTTCATAACCGCTCTCTTCCCATAACTCTTGACTCCCTACAAGTTATTTCTCTCATCCTTGTCCCTATTAGCCCGACATTACAGTAACGCCTCGGTCGTTGGTGACGTAAAATTCGCCACTTCTTGCCTCCGCATTTCGGCGGCGATGCCAGCTCTTGGCGAACCTCTTCAACAACCCGAAATTGCTCTCATTGCTCACGAGGTCACGGTAGTAAACCGGACCCTCCTCCGCTCGGCTAATCCCGTTCAACATTTGCATTCTCTCGCACTCATAGATAGGACACTCCCAGATCACATGATGTCTATCCTCTTCAGCTTTACCACATTCACACCCACTATCCTCTCTCAGCCTCATCCTTGCTAACCTACCATTAAAACAGTACAGTGAAGGGTTCGGTTGCAGGACACGGGCGTGGGGCACATAGTGGACGCGCTGGTGGAGCAAGCGGCGCAGACGCCGCCCTCGGCCGCCGCCTCGCCGCTCTCCCCGCACCACGTGCCGCGTGAGTGACACTGATTACGTCGTGTTGTGTGCTCGTGTGATTGGTTAGCAGATAGGGTAAGGGTCGATTCAGACATATCAGTGAAGTCTCAGTTCCGACACAGTACCGGCAAATTTTTCATACATTCTCGGCATTGTCAGCACTGACACTGAGAAGTGTCAGTGATGTTAGTATGAAAAATTTGCCGGTACTGTGACGGAACGGTGACTTCACTGATATGTGTGAATCGTCCGTAAGAGTGCCTTTCCACCAGAGAAGTGCTATGCAACGTTACTATTGATGCGTCTGTCGACCACCAATCATATTCAGCCCTTAGGGAGTTTCTAGGCGCGCCATTGTATGTAATTGGTAGATCTCGAACGCATCTTTAACAACTTAGCATAGCACATCTCTGGTGGAAAGGCACCCGTAGACAGGGGTCCCACCGGGGGTGATTCGGCGAGTTAGGGTGCCTTGTCCCCGCTCTCCCCGCACCACGTGCCGCGTGAGTGACACTGATGACGTAGGCCGCGTTCCGAACTCGGCCCTAAACGACATTTTAACGATTTTTTTTTCTCTTTATTTGGTTCACAAACTGAATGTAACAGATATCAACTCAAAACATTACAAGTATGTTACAATATTATTATTATACACTGTTCATTCTAATAATAGTGAACACAACATGCTTAGCTAGATAGGTATTACAAGGTGATATATCTTATCTCGTATATATAGGTACATGCAGATAATAGTGTAATAAACATCTATATTCTATGTTAGTAACTTAATCAATAGTGTTTTGGCTGAAGTTAAGGATACATTAAAAATATCAAAGTCTCGACTAATATCATTGTATGATGACAACATTCTGTGTAACGCTGAATGTTGAAATTTGAATGTTTTGGGCGTTTTGGTCGAGTTACGGAACGCCGCCGTAGTGTTGTGTGCTTGAGTGATTGGTTAGCAGATAGGGTTAGGCTGGTGTCACACTGCGGGTGAGTTGACGAGTAAGGGTGCCTTGTCCCCGTTCTCCCCGCACCACGTGCCTCGTGAGTGACTTGTAACTGGCTTCTAACTGTGGAGGTTCTCAGTTCGACTGTATTTTTGAAGTGAAAACGTCTGTCTGTAGTATCGTTGTGATTTGAAAGTTGTTGAAACGAAAAGCAGCCCTCCGACACGAAACGCATGAATTGAAAGAGCCCTTAGAGCTTAGACCATTCCGAGGACCTTTCTCAAGAGCCTTCCGCGACGAGACTTGGCTTACGACTGATCGTCATTATAATCCTTCCAGTGGGCGGCTACGACACGCGCGGCCTGGCGTTCCTCGTGCTGTGGAACAACCAGCTGACCAGGAACTGCGCGCAGTTCCTCGCTAAGGTCTTGGTGAGTTGACGGCGATATACACTATGTTTTGTACACCTGATGTAAACATATACAGTAAAATATAAAATATCACAAATTGAAATACACACATCTAATTCAAATATTTAGCTTTATATAGCTTGCCCAGGATTACAGAAAATCTGTCATGAGAGCGCTAAAGTTTCCCTTTTTATAGCAACAGTAGTTATAGTAACCGCTCATGTCATTTTGACAACCAAGTCGGAAATAAATGTTATGTTATTTAAGCACACAGAAAACCACTTTTCATTCATTACTATGAATAGTTTTTGGTATTTTAGCACAAAATAAATACTCAAAGTAACATAACAAACCATGACATTCAACTAGCTGACAAGCAATTAACGATTGACGTTTAGAAAGTAAGTGGTGCCAGTAAAACAAATTAGTCTCATGAGCTTACCGCAATATGACAAGATCTTCTTAATTACTGGTCAATCTATAGTCGACAAAATATATGAACACTTACTAACCAACTTATAAAACATTGGTTGTCGATAGTACTTACCCGAACTTACCGGAACGTGTCACTTTGGAGCATACAGCATGCGTTCATCAATTTATAACACTTTATCATATCAAAACGTTTGTTGCAGCGCTCCTCCCAATCCCTGTGCGTGCTGAACGTGGGCCGCAACGCGCTCGGCGCTGAGACGGTGCGCGCGCTGTCCACCGGCCCCGGGCCTATAGCGGGCGCGCTCGCGTCGCTCGGGCTGCAGGCGGCGCGGCTCGGGCCGGACGCGGCGCGCGCGCTCGCCGACCTCGTGCGCGCCGAGACCCGCCTGCAGGTGTGTGTGTGTGTACGGGGTGTGGCGCGGGGTGCTGTGACGTCACGGGGTGGTGGCGGGCGCTCGCGTCGCTCGGGCTGGCGTCATGTGACGGAAGTGTGGGAAGTGGCCGTGTAAGAGACGCGGCTGCAGGTATGTCGGTGTAGCATGGTGTGGAGGTGTAACGGTCAGTCCGAGCTAGTAGCGGGGGCGCTCGTCTCGCTGTCGCTCACAAAGAGATCTGTCTTTAACCTACGTCGCAAAAGGAAAGGCGACATGATCGAGATGATTTTTAACCGACTTCAAAAAAGAAGGAGGTTCTCAATTCGACCGTATATATGCTTTTTTTTTTATGTTTGTTCAGCGATTTTTTCGTCGTTTGTGGGCCGATTTTGATAATTCTTTTTTTGTTGTAAAGTAGATATGCGCAGTGGGGTCCTTTTGAAAGGATCATCAGGATCTGATGATGGCATCTTGGAGAAATCGAGGGCAACTTTCGAAAATTGTATGGAAGACTAGTGTGTTTGTTCATGTTATCATAAATACATTAAAGCGCTACCATTTCAAGAAGGTCTGGAGTCGATCTGATGAAGCCGAAAGACAGTCGTGGGAACTCCTCAACGATTTACTGCAGTTATCTAGTGTTTGGGCTTGATTAATTTGTAGTGACGAGAACTTTACACATACATGTTGAATTGAGCGCCATCTGGCGAGTAGTTTTTGAGTTATCTCTACTTATCAAG
The DNA here is from genome assembly GCA_905404135.1 of Hesperia comma. Classification (NCBI taxonomy): domain Eukaryota; kingdom Metazoa; phylum Arthropoda; class Insecta; order Lepidoptera; family Hesperiidae; genus Hesperia; species Hesperia comma. Next base: position 2,819,352 of record FR990039.1, read on the forward strand.
GTTGAAGTCGGTTATTTTTTTTTGTAAAAAGCAATTATTTATTCTTGTATTTTACCAGCCACTAAGCACTATTACTAACAACAGACTATTATTACTATTATTAATTTATTACACAGTCTAACTCTGAGTACGAGTAAAATGGCTACGTCCTTTTGAGGCAGGTGGCCTTGATATTAAAATGTTGATTTTGTTTGTGGGCGTCTGCAGTAGTTAATGTAATAATTGTGTCTTCCAGAGGCTGGACCTGCGAGACAACAAGCTAGGCGTGGAGGGCCTGCAGGCGATCTGCACCGCGATGAAGGAGAACAACACGCTCACACAGATCGACCTTGATGAGCCGACGGTGAGTGATCAGTACTGTATCTCTATACTATACTAGCTGACCCGGCAAACGTTATTTTGCCAAAAAAAATGTGAAGGGTGAACAACCCTTATCACTTAGAGGTATGAAAAATAGATAGTAGCCGATTCTCAGACCTACTGAATATGCGTACAAAATTTGGTAAAAATCGGTAAAGCCGTTTCGGAGGAGTAAGGTAACTAAACATTGTGACACGAGAATTTTATAATATAAAAAGAGTAGTAGTTGAGAGTAGAGTATATTACGTGACTCACTTTTGACCCTCGACGCAAAAAGAGGCCCTCTTGAGATGAGAAAAAGGGGTGTTATTAGCTTAACCTGTCTGTCTGTGGGTCTGTGTATCTGTCTCGTGGTGTCATAGGTCTCAAATGGATTTACCGATTTCAATGCGGGTTTTTTCATTCGAAAAGCCGTTTCCTTGGGGTGGTTGTTACCTATTTTTGGTGGAAATCGCTCGAGAAGTTTGAAGGATATCAGCTTTTTTCCAAAATGATGGAAGGCATTTGTCATTTCAGCGCCATTTCGACGTTACACAGTGAACAATTATCGATGGAGGAAAGCTAATTGACAAATATGAATGAAATTGTCATATGATTTTATTAGTTCAGTCATAGTATACTAGATGGGGTTGTACAAATCGTCGGGGTCGGATTTTTTTTTAATTTAACCTTGTATGTATGTTCCATGACCACACCACGACTAAGAGACGGGGCCGTAGTCAAGCATGAACTTACAGATACAAAAATCCTCCCCGCAGGACTCAGGCACGTCGCTGTCGCCGCACGCGCGTCTCACGCGCGAGATCCGCGCGCTGTGCCGCCGCAACGAGCCGAGCGCGCCCGCCGCGCCCGACCGCCTGCTGCGCAAGATCAGTCTCACGTGCCACACCGCCAGCTTTATCAAGGTAATGGGGGGGAGGAGGGGGGGGTTAGTTTAGGATTAGGTTAGAGCACGTCTCGATCTTAGCGGGGGCGGTTTAATCAGTGCCCACAGTAAATATAACACGATGCATCTCTGTCCGTCAGCCGAGCCCCACCGCAGAGGAGGAGCGCCGCAGCCGTCTCCGCTCGCCGGCGCCGTCGCCCGCGCCCTCGCCCGCCGGCAGCCCCGTGCCCGCGCAGCAGCCGCACTCGCGCTTCTGTGTGAGTACACACGTACATACATACATACATACATACCGCTCGCCGGCGCCGTCGCTAGCGCTTCTGTGTGTTATACTACATACAGTAGGGTTATTATAACTCGGCCGCTCTGAATATAGCTACGAGTGGCTGCGCAGATCTCGGTCAGGGTCGAGGCGGGGAGTGCGGGCGGTAGGCTAGGTTCGCCAATACGAAGTAGCGCATCACAAAACACTGTCATGACCGCCATGTTTTGATTGGTCAGTTACTGTACCTGCGTAAACATCTCGGACAACGAAGTTCAGAGCGGCCGAGTTATAATGACTAGAACTAGTCCTAACCGACGAAATATGATACACCTAAGTTTAACCACCGGTTTGCGGGTACCTAGTTCTAGCCGCTACGATGAAGTTTAAACCTAGTTCTATCATAACATCTAGTATACATCTAAGTGTAACCGCATATGGCCGGCTGCACCTAATTTTAGCTGGCTAAAGCTAGGTGTAGCCGTACTTTGGCTATTAGCCGTAACATATAAACAGAACAATTTTGTTAGGTACCGTAAAAAGGCGTAACATTTGAATGTCATTTGATCGTTGAATATTGTTCCAGGTGACCCGAGTGACGCCCGAAAGGGAGTCGTCTGACGCCGTGAGCCCCGCCACCCGCCCGCCTTGCTCGCCCTCCCCGTCGAGGTTCAGAGTCGTGCAGGTGAGATTGGGTCTTATGTCTAGCGAGTTTAAGTCTATATTTGCTTGCACTGTTTCTTACTTAGCCCTCCCCCTGGTGTATAGTCAGTTCGGTCTCTACCATAAGGTAACATACCCATACTACGTGACCCATTTTTAAATTTTTTGCCCCAAGCATGACTACCCTAACCACGCAGCCTGACCACCCTGACCGTCGTGTTATTTACCAAGGTATTTAAAACAATTACCCTCTAATAATTCCCCAACCAATTGTTAGTCAAGAAATACAAAAAAAGGTCAAGAAAATCTGATTTGAAACTATTTCTTTACAGGTAGCAGAACCACCGAAAATACAAGTACATCCTGCAACGCAACCGCGGAAGCCTACTTCACGGTTTTCAGTGACGAGAAACTATGACACGACGTACAATCCCACTGTCCCACCGCCTTCCCCAACAGTGGGCGGGTCTGTCCCACGACCAGAGAGCTCTATGAGCGACCCTGGGGTTACGACTGAAACGGGAGTCATGAAAGAGGGAGATGATAATGAACTAGCAAGTACTCCAGATAGCGTTAAAAGTGACTCTGAAGTCAGCAGATTCACATCTCTACCAACTAGCAGTACTCCTGTTAGTATAGCAAGGTTTAGAGTCAGTAAAACAAATGATCCGATTGTAAATAGGGCAGCAAATGAGGGGACGAAGACCCATAAAGGGCCTGAGAGAGTCAGTAACTCGCGATTCACTGTTAGCAAACCTATAGATGTCCATGTTGTTAATATAAACAAAATTGAGCAAGAAAAATGTGACACTAAAGTTTCTGGGAATAACGATAATGTAAATGATAAAGTTGTACATGAAATAGTTGCTAGCGTTGAAGGTGAACAAAATGAAAGTAAAGAAGTTAGAAAAGTGGAAAGTGGTTTGGTGGTTAAAACAGATGCTGTGAATTCAATTGTATCGAGTGAAAGAAAACCTGAAGTAGTTAACCCAGTCGCGAATGTGCCTGCAAGTATTGTAGCATCAAGTGCTGAGGTGAAATGTGCAGAAAATACATTATTAGATAGTAATAGTCAAACAGTAAAAGAGAAGAATTTAGTAGCAGACGAAACTCATAAACAAGAGCTTCGTGTGCAACCTGTAACAATTCCGCCTAGAGTTGATAATGATAAAGGAAGTGAAGTTAAGTCAATACACACACCTGATTTACTTGATAAATCTAAGATTGAAGCACCAAGTATAGAACATAATAAAATAGAAACTGTTAATGTTATTGACACTGTACCCTTGAACCTAGAATGTAAGAAATTAGATGTGAAAGAGGAATATACTTCACGTTTGACGAGTGAAGAACGGACTGATAAATCAGATATTGAGAAAACGAAGAAAGAACTACCGATTATAGAATCGTCAGAGAAAATAAAAGCTTTAGATGATAAAACTTGTATAAAAAATAAAAAGGATGCTTCCAAGAAACTAGAAGTTATTGAAGAAGTTCCAATACCTGTGATTGTTATGAAAAGTGTTGATGTACCTACTGATAAAGTAGCTGATATCAAAGAAAGTAAAACTGCAGAAGATCGTGGAAAAATTGATCTTAAAGTGGTATCTGATGACAACGTAATCGAAAAAAATAATAAGAGTGATACAAGTGACTTAAAAAGTGTTGTGCAAAGTAAAACGAGTGATGATAGCGTTTTACGTGATACCAGTGACGTTCGAAAAGTTTTAAGTGACACGAATACAGGGAGTGTTGAAACTGACGATAAAGATAATGTTAAAGATATTAGTTTAGCTAAGATTGTGAGTGATGCTGTCGTAGATCACACTGTGTGTGACCGATGCAGTGATAGCTTTAGAGATAAAACAGAAGAAGTATCTCATAATGAGATGGTCACTCAAGTAGGGGACGAAGTAGTGTTAAAGAACGAGACGCAACTTATTAATAATAGCGTAGATATAAACGAGACGGATATAGTAGATGTAGACGTGAAAGTGACGGTTAAAAGAGAGAGTGTATGTAGTGTTAACGATATAGCCAAAGTACATTGTGACCAAAATGTATGTAATGTAAATAAATTTAGTGACTTTAAGGACGTAGATACGTCTGTTTGCGTGGAAAAGGGAGATGGTGCTGTCATTAAACAGATAGAAGCCATCACGGAAGATCTTGGCAATCTGATACAAGAAATGCAAGACTTATCTTGCAAAACGAGACAAGTCAAGAATGATTCCACTCAAACGGACGATTGTAATGTAGAAGCATATAACGTTGTACCTGGTAGCATAGCGAGAGATAGCGTAGTATTAAAGAAGAATAAGAGCGAATCGAGTCTGGATAGCCCTGACTTAGAGGTTTCTAGATTAATGAAAAGAAAGCCGGATAGTGCCTTTTGTGATAGCAGTTCGTCTTTGGAAATATCTGGTAGCTCGATGGAGAGTTTGAACGCTGGAGAAATCAGAGCGAGGCCGATTATAATACAGGAATCGGTCGAATCTGACACTGAACTAGATAGACGGAGAGATTTATCCACCGAGAGTAGCATAGAATCGACCAGTGAGGTTACCCCAGTGAATATACTCAATATGTCAGTAAGTTCGAACGAAAGTGTGTCCCCTATTACCTTTGGTGGGAAGAAACTCCACGGGTCTCTGTCTAGTTTAGAAGCAAGCGTTAGTTCTTTGGAATCCAGACTGGAAAAAGTGATGGTTACGTCGGCTGATTCGGGGATAGAGTATTCGTTGCAGAATCCATCTGAAAATAAAGACGATACGTCGTCGAACGAAGGGACGTTGACGCATAACTCGAGTTTAAAGGAGACTGTAAGAAAAGACAGTTTTCAGGAGACTTTAACGTCTCCTAAACGCACCAACAGTTTACTCGACGTGCCAGCGATGAAGTCGAAAGGTCTGGAGAGAATGCGGAAGATATCCTGGGTGCCACCTTCTGCTAGCTTCCATGTTGCCAAACCGGAGCCAGATAGAGTCGAAATGAAATTGCAGAGCAATTTGGAGAAACTATTGAGTCTGTTCCAACATCCGAGCAGTTTGTTCTCGAGATCTCAAAGCGATGATGAGAAGAAATCTGCATCTAACACGCCACCGCGAAAAGACTCATCTTTGACGAGCTCTTTCTGGTCCTGGGGAAGCAGCACAGACAAGAGTGAGAAGGATGATAAAGAAGACAGAGACAGCTTGTCTGAAGCAACTGATTCGACTTTATCCGAAAGGGTTCAAGTGTCGTTCGTAGACGAATCGTTCTCAAAAAAACTCGACAGTAAAACACCGTCAACGGACACTGATAACACGCTGAGCGAATTTCAATCTTTCCCCCAAAGCAACGAGGCAATCGACACATCAGAAAGAACAGCGGATGAAGATAGGAACGTAGATAAAGTTACCGATTTAACCACCGATGACAATTTAGTACAAAAAAGTTTAGTTTTAAGCGTAAAGAGTATGGAAAGCGCAAGCTCGATTGGCAACAGCGATTTGCCGCGAGCATGTGATAATATAGATCTCATAATGCCCAACGATTTGAATAAAAATTTATACGACGCTCCTGAAGCGCCGGCGGGTGATAGAAATCGTAAACCCTCCCAGGGGAATCTGAGTGCCGGTGCTTTGGAAAAAGCGCAAGTGTTAGAAGTTAAGTTAGAAGAAAAACCAATCGAACCAGTCCGACCAAGGACCTTCGCTGCGGTACTCAAATCTTCAGGATCCGAGAACTCGCTGGACAAACAAACTAGTCCAGACACAGGACAACCGGTAGACAAATTACCGAGCAAAGTGATAAGAGGAATCAAAGAAAATATTAGTCCAGAAAATACTTTAATATCGAGCATGAGCAACACTCAAGCGCTCGCGTACGAATTGGAGAAACAAGTGAAGAATACAGGGAACATTTGGGATGCGACGGTAGTGCTTTTAGAAAAACCGGAGCCTAAAGTAGAAGAAAATAAGGCCCAAAGCGACTTGGCACCGATCGCGAATATAGACGAAACCTGCGACGAAGCGGTCGATAATTGTATACAGCTGGCGTATATCGATGACGTGAAAATTATCGATGATCCAATTGACCGAAGTATCGACTCGACGTTACGGGAAGAGGATAATAAGAGGACTCTAGTTCTAGAAAACGTAGATTTAGGGAAGGATGCCCTGTCGTATCTAACTTACGAGAATTTGGATTTCGAACCTGATACTGAACATTTGATCTCGAATGTAAAATCGCATCAAGGCTCATTGGCCGACGAACTGAAAGATGCCGAAATTAAGGAACAATTGCTAGATTTATCGCCCGAACTGGTTATAGACGAAGCGTTAGAAATGCCGGAGGTTTTTGCCATGGAACTTAAAGGCATGATGACGTCAATACCAGAGAGAGCTAAAAAGAAGTCGAATTCGTTAGAAGATTTGTCTCAGCGCGAGGAAATCGGCAAAGACAGTCCCAAAACCAAAACTATCGCGTTCAAAGTGCCCGAAAGTACGACTCCGAGAGATATCCCCGAGAGACGAACTAAGCTTCGTTCTAGAAGTGGTTCCAGTCCAAAATCGTTGCCGGAAAGCCTGAATAAGCCGAGTCCTTTGGCCAAAATGGATACGATTCTCAGTAAGAAGAAGAAAAAGGTGTCGTCTTTGGGCAAAATTGCGAGAGATTCCTTATTAGCGTTGAATATGAGTGAGGAGGAAATTGCAGAATTCCGAAGGTCGTACAAATTGACTTCTGTTGAGAGTCTGAAGTCTTTGGAGTCAGTGTCGGAAGACGCGAACTCCCAGAGCGGGACGTCAGTCGATTCTAGATGTCGGGCGTGCTTGCGATTGTCGCAAGAAAGTCTGATGTCTTTAGATTCGATTAACGAAGACTGCAAATGCTTGGAAGAATGCGACAAACGCGCGGGACAGTCGAATAGATAGATTTGAATACGATATTCGGGTTTATATTCACGTGCGACTAATTGTCGCCTGATGGGAGTGCGACTTTTCTGTCGCGCAGTACATTGACAAGGCTTTTGTACTATTAGACTTAGCCGGTGAAACGCGTGGATGTTTTTATAACTAAAGATAATTTGTCCACGTGTGTATTTTTTTTCTAATTGTATTATTTCTCTTCGGGAGGGAATAAATAACTTTTTTTTATTATACACTAAATAGTTGTGGAGACAGCGAAATTATTATAATGTATAATGAAATTGTACAGATGTTGTCTAAAATATCGTTTCAGAATTTTTATATAATAACGAGATGTAATATAAGATTTTCGCGGACACTGAGCCTTTGGGTGTGCGCTTTGCGATTTTTAATCGCTGCGATTATTAGTCGCATCGTTTTTTTTTTGTTTTTATGGCGGCTTGTCTACGTACGACGTTGAATAATGTTAAAAAAATTCAGATATAATATAAGTGTTTATACATGGTGTATTATATGTATGCCGTTTCGCATCAGAATAAATTATTGTTACCTGTAAAATATGTGTAGGGATAAATAAATAATAAAATACATTAATAAAAATATCTCAGTCTTTATCAATAAAAATATATTTAAAATCGAAAATGTTTTACTAGTTGAGTTCGTATTGAATCGCTCAAGTAGAATTGTTTCTATAATTATTTACAGCTATTGTTGAGTAAATGAGGGTAGGTTGGAGATTGTAAATACACGACCTTCCGCGGCCGCGGTTGGTTGTTAACTGAACTCGGAGCGCGGAAGTTGGTGCGTGGCACCTAGATGTCGCTGAGACAATTTTGTATCTAACCTACTCTGTGTGGATGACGTCATAGAACAAGGATATACTAAGAAATGAGTGGCTTGCTCAAGAGCAAGTATGGTTTCTAGATCATTTTTTGATCTGTAATCTGAATAAATTTTAAGGGATCTCAATTATCAATGCGATTAAAATTCAAAAAGCATTGATCACTTACATAGTTTATTAATAAACCAAGGATTACACAAATGTTAAATAAAAATGGCACTGCAGGGACTTGTAACTAATCGATGGATGCAATCCAATTTATCTTTTTAAATATCCTTGTTCTGTGAAAAGATTGAATTCAATGTGTTACAAAAAATAGGGGTACGACGTACAAAATGGTAATAGCTGAGTCCAGTTCGGATCCACTCGAGATCCACGATCCAGAGTTGTGAATCTTATGTGGATTCAGCTAAGATGTAATCCAGATCTGCTGCTGCTGAATCCAGATCGGATCCACTATCCAAACTTATGGATCCCAGAGGATCTTCCAATGTGGACTCTGCTAAGATGTCCAATTATTTGTCGCCCACGAACCTCTAACCTCTAAGCAATAGTCTTTAACCCGAAATACGAAAATAATGTTATAAATTTATCATCCTAATAAAATGCAGTGAAAAAATTGTCATTTATTTATTTACAAGTACCCTCCTTTTTGTTGAGTTGTTTTTTTAACCCCCTATCTAAAAAGAGGGATTTAGACCGCTGTTATTGAACTTAAACTCTGGCATCTACATGGTGTCATTCTTATTATCTTCTACGCCGCTACTGATGCAATATTGATGTATAGTCGTACAACGATCTTTTGGCGCGTGGATGACGTGTGGGTGACAGAAACAGTGCCTTACAGTTTGCCTTACCTGTAAGGCGCTGCCGCGCTGTCTCTATCACCCTCATGTCAGCCACGCGCCAAAAACCTTGTATAGTAAACACATATAGATCAACTAGCTTATGCCCGCAGCTTCGCCCGCGTGGAATTCGTTTAAGCTTCACCCCCTATTTCACTTAAAGGGGATGAATTTTGAAAAATCCTTTCTTAGCGGATGTCTACATCGTAGTGGCTATCTGCATGCCAAATTTCAGCCCGATCGGTCCAGTAGTTTGGGCTGTGCGTTGATAGATCACTATGTCAGTCAGTCACCTTTGAGTTATATATATATATATTTAGATAGCTATCTTTACTGTGTACAAAAGTGGTCGAAACATTTAGATTACTTAGGTATAACTCTACAAAAAGTGCCTGAGCTAATTCTCTAAAGTTACTTCGTTACGCCCGCGTGGAATTCGTTTAAACTTCACCCCCCCTATTTAACCCCTCTAGGAGATGAATTTTGAAAAATCCTTTCTTAGCGAATGTCTACATCATGGTGGCTATCTGCATGCCAAATTTCAGCCCGATCCGTCCAGTGGTTTGGGCTGTGCGTTCAGTTCAATCAGTCGAAAATCACAAACTTTCATCCCTTATTTTATCCCCTTAGGGGTTGAATTGATCAAAATCCTTTCTTAGCGGATGTCTACGTCATAACATCTACCTGCATGCCAAGTTTCAGCTCGATCCGTCCAGTGGTTTGGGCTGTACGTTCAGTTCAATCAGTCGAAAATCATAAACTTTCATCCCCTATTTTATCCCCTTGGGGGTAGAATTTATCAAAATCCTTTCTTAGCGGTTGTCTACGTCATAATATCTACCTGCATGCCAAATTTCAGCCCGATCCGTTCAGTGGTTTGGGCTGTGCGTTGATAGATCACTATATAAGTCAGTCAGTCAGTCAGTCAGTCAGTCACCTTTGAGTTTTATAGATATAGATGAGTAAACCCAACTTAAGATTGAAACGAAAGAGGCGCTGTCGGACGCATTTGACATTCATTTGACCAATCATTGCACACTAGTAACTGACAGATGAATGACCACAACGTACTTATGAATGACTTTTCGTTAGTTCCAATTTTTGCCATTTCAGAGATAAGTTGGGCGCACTGTACGACAATACTTAATTATCAGACATTCCTCACCTGACAGCACTCCCAAATGCGTCAAACTGTAAGAACCTTGCACATTATTTGTTCTAGCCTCCATCCATGTTGTGCATTATGGAACTTCGTTCCAAAAATACTGAACTTAATCATTATAAATGGTTTGAGACTCGTTTAATGCTTCGGTAATTATGTGGTAATGAATGTATGGTAATTAACAATTCGATTTTATTGACGATTAAAAATGTGGGTAGTTATTACATAGTAGTCTGATAAATAGTGGTTGCGCTTACAAATGGAGTGATTTATTTAAAATCTAACAATGGCCCGATATTGGTTTTATACAACTTATTTATTCTTGTTATATTGTAAGTAAATATTTGGCTGTTTGTTTTGTTATCTACGTGGATTGGAATTTGGATTCCATACTGGATGAAATTGCTTGACCGAGTTTCACGTGGGTTTCACTAATTAAAAACATTTATTTAATAAACTAGAAGACACCCTCGCTTCGCTTCGGAAAACTTGTTGCTCCGTTCCTTTTGATCGTACCTGGCATGATGTTATTATAGCCTATATAGCCTTCCTCAATAATTAATGGACTATCCAACACGATTTTTTATCGAACCAGTAGGAGGTTAGGAGGTCATCCATAAATTATGTCAAACGAATTTACTGATTCCCCCCCCCCTCCCACAGTTCTTGTCACATCTGGTGACATTTGTGAGACCCCTTGCCCTCCCTAATGTGACTTTTTCAACTCCTGTACGGCTATTCTGTAAGAAACAAATTCGATATCGAAGCTCACTCAGACGAGTTGTGTCACTTCGATTGCGAGTTTGATTGGCGCTGCGGTCCGGTTTTAATTTTAACAGAACGCAATGCACGTCAAACGTCAAAATCTCACCGCGGATTCAGCTATCGAGATGTCAAAGATATCCTTACAGAATAGCCTAGCTTGTCTCTCCCCCCACTTGTGACCCTCTCCTCTACCTACCTAACTCTACCTACCTCTACCCCTAAGCGTGTGACGTAGGTACTGTAGGTAGATAATTAATTTATGGAAGGTCCCTAGTTCCAGAGATCTATAAGCTCATACTAACAAACTCTTCAGCCTTATAGTAGTATACATTATCGGTATGTCAAGGTAGCGACTTCAGCCACGCTTACCGCTCGGGCCAAATCTGGCGCCACAACCAGTTCAGCTACTATTGGCCGCAGAGGGTGTACACCGTCATCGCGGAGTACTACGAGGACCTGTCGCGGAAGACGGAGTCACTTCATGATATACGGTTCTCCTACGAAGTGTCTCCGCAGTACGAAATGGGGTATATCATGGGGGAGATTGTTGAGAGGTAAGTTAGCAGCTGTTTAGTTTTTGTAAGTAAATAGTGGTACAGTAAGTTCATAATAACTCGGCTGATGTGAACGTAGCTACGTCGATTTTAAGGCCAAAATGGTGGTAGGAGGCGGGGAGTGCGGGCGGTAGGATAGTTAGCCAATACCATGGACGTAAATACGTCAGTTACTGTACAGCTCTGCGCAAACATCTCTGAAAACGAAGTTCAGATCAGCCGAGTTATAATTAACTAACTGTAAATAGGTCAGTCGCAAATGGGCGTGCATGGCGTGCACCGCAAGCGGGTATGCAAGGCGTGCACCGCAAACGGGCATGCGAGGCGTACATCGCACCCGGGTTGTACTTGTACGCAAGGTATGGGCGACAAATGGACCATGAAAGGGTGGGAAATAGCTAGATTAATCAAGTAGATATTATGTCAATAAAAGTAAACCGATTCCAGCTTGGTTTCAAGCGATAACGAGCTGCAAAATGTGGTGCCACGCCGGCGGGCCTGGATGTAAAAAAAGCTTTTTTCAAACGCGTTCGATTTTCGGTAGGGTTCGTGTCAGCAACATGCTGATGTTTATTGAGGCCTATCTAATAGTAGGCAGCGTTCTGATAAGCTTTAAAATACATAATAGATATAAGAATTTTATCGTTGTGTAGTCTCAGGGTTGTCTGATGGAGAACGTGACCAGACATTAAACCCGCCCATCCTACCTATCTACTCCTTATCATATCATATCATTTATTCCTTGCATACCATGATTTACAAACAATGTTTCAGTCATGGACCCGGTAGGGCACAGCAGCTAGTGGTAGAAGAGAGGACGCTGAAGTGGTTAATTGCTACGTTAAAAGAGAAAAAAATAATAATAAAATTCATTAGGCGCGTTGGCTTCATTATTTTGAAAATTGTATTTAATATGTGATTGAACTATCATTTTTTAAAATTTATTTGGAATGCCAAATTATATAATTATATCGTATTATATTAGATTTAAGTCAATTTAATAAAATTGTGTCAATCAATGTAAGTAAGTAGATTAGAATGAATTAATAAATGAATTAAACTAGGTAGGTAGGTGAGTTTAGTAGGTACCTATGTATTTATGAAGTAAGTATCCTTATTGCTAAGGTAATAACAACACATTTACAGATACAGAAAAATGGTAGAAACACTAAAAAGACCAATCAAGTTCCATTCAGATGCCGTGTTCGTGACGATAAAGCGAGTCAATATGATCCAAGCGTTGTACTTCGAAATCTACCACCTTGTCAATATGATGCATGAGATTCCTAGGAAGTACAATTTGAATGACGACTTGTCAAAACCTGAGGAGGTCGGACAGGTGACGGAGGCCTTTGACAATAACAAGAGGGCCCACGAAGCCCAGGACGCCTTAGTCAGGGATAAGAAAGAGAGAGAAAGGGTCAAGAAGCAGAGGCTACGCGATATGAAGAAGATGCGAGACCTCATGCTGAAGGGTCAGTATCATACGGAGCGGACGAAGAAACCTAAGAACAGGTGGTGGCCGATCGATTATGGATGGGAAATTGATTACTATTGGTGATTCTCGTATTAATTAATTTGTATAGGTACTTGAGTCGTTGAGCATATGAAATTGTCACTCCTCCTACACTACAAATTTTGAAAAATAAAGTTCCACGTATGTAGGTAATTAAAAAGATGAAAGATTATCGAATACTCGTTTTATTTTAAAGATTTAATTCATTATCTAGATTCTAGACGAATTCAGAGGCTGTACAAAAGATCTATCCATTTACATTATTTTGATTCTGGCAATAAATTTGCAATGGATAAAATATTTTGCATTAATTTTATTTCCACTCCCCTTTTTTAGGGTTCCGTACCCAAAGGGTAAAACGGGACCCTATTACTGAGACTTCGCTGTCCGTCCGTTCGTCCGTCCGTCCGTCTGTCACCAGGCTGTATCTCATGAACCGTAATAGTTACACAGTTGAAATTTTCATAGATGATGTATTTTTGTTGCCACTACAACAACAAATACTAAAACACTGAATAAAATAAATATTTAAATCGAAATATGGCTTCCACGCCTCAGAGATAATTTAGTTACCTTTCGGTCCAAGAGATGGCGTTGCTTATGGCTAATATGTGGCTACAAAAAACTAAAGTATATATTTAAGTGAGGCTTTCATACAACAGACCAGATTTTTTTGGCGTTTTTATACACAATGGTACGGAACCCTTCGTGCGCGAGTTCAACTCGCACTTGGCTGATTTTTCTTGTAAGTTGTGTGCGCGCAACGTGAGTAGACGGCGCGCGCGCAGTGCAGTTTCACGAGTCGTTCCGGTTGGAGTTCATGCGTTCGTAAAACGAGCCCTTCGACGTGGCTGGCATTCCTTTTTTCATTTACAAACTTAATTTCGAGCTGTTCGGTAGACCAGCCACGAAAGACTATTTCGTCGCATTCCTATTATATGTGTCACTACGGTGAAGTTGAAGGTACCTACAGTTAAGGTGTACCTACAAGCAGAATGTAATGTATGGACAGACGCCACGCAACGGGACTAAGGATGTTGGTCGGTGGATTCCCTTTTAGACATGTGCATTCATCTATTGTTTTGTATTGCTCAGAAAGGGACACGCTAAATTCTTAATTAGAATCTTAATACAGTCCACTTTCCCTTTTTTAGCTAACATTTTAGATCGCCGAACCCCCGTCCGGATTAAATTGATTCCCCCCAACACAATCAGAGACAAAAACGTAGGTATATTTAAAGTTTATAACAAAAAACAAAAACAATACTTAAAACTATATTAGTGGTACTTAAGAGAAAACAGAGCCGTAAGTAGACAATATGCAGGGCCGCGAGCGGGCGTCCAAGATGTGCACTGCACGCGGGCGGCAAATAGACTATGGAGTCTATGGAGGAGCGGCAAGAAATATTCATTACATACAAGTAATCCGATATCAGCTTGATAGTTGAAGCGATGACGTCGGTGAATAATTGCTTTTTACAAAAAAAATAACCGACTTCAACCTTGAGATAACAAAAAATACTCGCCAGATGGCGCTCAATTCAACATGTAAGTGTAAAGTTCTCGTCACTACAAATTAATCAAGCCGAAACACTAGATAACTGCAGTAAATCGTTGAGTTCCCTCGACTGTCTTTCGGCTTCATCAGATCGACTCCAGACCTTCATGAAATGGTAGCGCTTTAATGTACTTATGATAACATCAGTGGCGATTCCTGGTGTTTATAATTGGGGTGGCTCCAGCTTTTGTTACATAGGGTGTAGTGTTAAGTGCGCATAACCGGAAAACCATTTCTTCAGACGGACAATCTAACAAACTTGCAGTCTTTCATTAAGGAACCTACTTTGAAATCGCAAAAAAGAAATTTCATACAATTTGACATTTTCATTTTTGTATGAAATAGCTGATGTTTTTTCGCGATTTTAGGGTTGGTCCCATAGTGAAAGTCCATTTTCCGTCCATTTTTCACTATCCACCATTTTTCGGCAAACGATCTCGTCGTGAAAGGTCTTTCTAAAAGTTCTTGTATCATAGATTTTGTTGAATCACTCATAATTTCATGTCATTTCATTATAATAAAAAGTCAATTAAATCAATAGAAAGATAGAAACCGTAATCACAAATCTACACTATCACGAAAAACATGCAAAAACTCGTTAGGTAGTGCGCCATTCACAGTGCCAGACCCGCGTTTCAAACTCAGTGATACCACAGTATAATTTTACTATGGTGATACTAAGCGATCGAAGAGGCGCGGGCGGCGCGGGCCAACGACTTTGTATGGACTATGCATGCGCTGGCAGAAGCGCATCGCTCGCCTCGGCCGCGCCGGCACCCGAACGCGACGACAATCGCCACGAGTCGCGTTCGTGATAGAAGACCGCAGAGCTCGTAAAATGCAATTATTGTACCTAGGTCTAAATAATTAGGTTGTAAATATATGATTTTTTAAATTTTATTCAATGCTTAAAAATTATGGTATGGCGGCGCCATACGCGCCATCTTAGAGAAATCGCCACTGGATAACATGAACAAACACACTAGTCATCCATACAATTTTCGAAAGTTCCCCTCGATTTCTCTGAGATGCCATCATCAGATCCTGGTGTCCTTTGCGCATGTCTACTTTAGAACAAAAAAAGAATTATCAAAATTGGCCCATAAACGACGAAAAAATCGCTGAACATCCATAAAAAAAAGTATATATACGGTCGAATTGAGAACCTCTTTCTTTTTTGAAGTCGGTTAAAAATGTCATTGCAAGCGAGCACCCATGCAACTAGCACCGGCTCTGTTACTAATACGTTTCCAAGGATAAAGCGCCTGGTACCGGCCACTTGCTCACAAATGTCTTGTTGGCGATGGATTGTCCTGAAGATAGCTTTTTCTTCAAATACTCCTCTCTATAGCGTCTCTTGACCGCTTCTTCTAGTAATCTTTGCTTTTTTTCTAGAAAATAAGACCAAGATATATATAATATATATATATATATATATATATATATATATATATAATATATATAATATATAATATATATAATATATATAATATATAATATATATATATATATATATATATATATATATATATATATATATATATATATAAAATAAAACACATAGTGCCAATAAAAATAAATGAGCTCGCAAGTTGATAAATGTGCGCAGAACTAAAAAGTCATAACATACATACCCTCGCTATCCTCTTGCTCTCCTTTCATCCTGAGCACATATCCTTCCAGATATTGCTGGAATGGTACAACATCAATATTGGTCTTCTCGAGAACTTCTACTAATCTGTCGATTTCTAGTGACAATAATAAAATCATTTCCTGCCTACAAAAAAATGATTTTCAGAAGCAAAAAAATTGGTTGCCTGTAACGTCGGTATACGGGCGAAAGTTTTACGTGACAACGACTTTAAGTGGTAAAATAATTTTAATGTGAATATTCATTCGTATAGTAGGAAGAAGGATGAAATAATAGTAACAATTTAAAACATTTATTTATACTGTCTAACCGTCATGTGAAGGCGGAAGCAATTTAAGTTTAATGTTTTATTTTTGTTAAATAGTTCCTCACTTGTAAACAAGATGGCATTGTACCAATTTGTGAAACGCGCTAACGAGTGTAACGTGGAGTTTATATAAGAGAAAAATTTGTAAAGGGCAATGTGTCGACTTCTTTGGTTTTATAATAAACTGCTATTTTGGGTTTGCAAGCAGTTGTGGTTATTTGTGAAGTTGACCCTGCGTTCCCGTATCTTCATGGGGTAAACGTATACAAAGAATTATATTTAAAACATTGTAACACCATCCGCCATCTAGCGCTGCTAACCGTTAGACCATTAACCATTAGTCACAACCTCACAACTAAGTGAGGTAACAAACTAGTTACTCTACTTAACCAGAGATGGCGCTGTACCATTTTCTGTACACTGTCACCAAGGAACGTGAGCGGAGCTTACTAACGCAGTTTCTTGAAGTGCCTCCCGGCAAACCAATTTATAAGACGTTGTCACGTCAAAACAGGGGATTACTTGCACGGACTACCAAAGGGCGACAGACCACGCTTCGCTGAGGGACCTTCCCACTGACCATCAAATGGTATCGTAGTCAATCGCTAATTTATAAGTACAGAATAAAAAAACGCCCATAGCGAATTCGCTATGCGCTGCAAACGTGTGCGTTGAGCGTTAGACACAGCATAAAGATTTTCCAATGCGCAGGCATAGGTTCACGGCGAACAAGGTGGTATGGCCTAGAGCTCACCCGGGGAAGTACCACTGTCCGCCACGGTTCTTAGTACATACCATTCCTACCGTGTAATAATTGTTTTAAGAACAATTGTGTTCCGGATAGGAAGGTGTGGAGCCGGTTACACTTTTTTAGAGGCGACCATCTCAGTCTTCAGGGGTAGCAACGCATCTGTGACCGAATTAGAACGAGACTCATTGAGTCTAGTTCTGGGTCGGTCACATTTGTCATGAGCGGCACCGGAAGGTGGTGCTGCATGCTCGTTTGCTATCTTAATTCCATAAAAAAAACACAATCAAGCCTCGGCATCATCATCATCATCTCAACCCATCATGGCCCACTATTGAGCACGGGTCTTCTCAGAATGAGAAGCCTCGGCAATGACAGTGAATCCAATTATTCAACTCAAAGGTGACTGACTGACTGACATAGTGATCTATCAACGCTCAGCCCAAACCATTGGACGGATCAGGCTGAAATTTGGCATGCAGGTAGATGTTATGACGTAGGCATCCGCTAAGAAAGGATTTTTCAAAATTCATCCCCTAAGGGAGTGAAATAGGGGGGTGAAGTTTAAACAAAGTCCACGCGGGTGAAGCCGTGGGCGGAAGCTACTCTCAATATATTCGGCGTTTTCCTTAAATTTACGCTATAACAACAGTGACGCCACCTATATTTAAGACTTTTTAAGAACACTTTAATTTACAGAGATGTACTCGTCTCCTTACCTGCCTTCCATAATATCAAGAGTTCGAAGGTTGGGGGTAGGTTGTGGTACTTACTTTCGAAAATAGAACACCGAGTAACCGTAGTAGTCTATCTTCGGTGGGGTCCAATCAAGGGGTTTGGTGAATTGGACCATGCTCAGTCGGTACAATTCCATCATCATCTTATACTTTTCTCTTATCTGTCCTGGAAATATCACAGTCAACTACTTACAAATGTTACTCTAGGTACCTCTATCAGGCACCTTATTACGCTTATTACCTACTAGTAAACCCGCCCCCGCCCGCTTCGCTTCGTGGAACCAGTCCCTTTGAAAATCTCTATAAATTTTAACAAATTATGTTATTCCGATGTCTAAGCTATATTACTGCAAAGTTTCATGAAAATCCGTTCAGTAGTTTTTGCGTGAAAGAGTGACAAACCCACTCACACACTCACCCACATCCTTACAAACTTTCGCATTTATACTATTAGTAGGAAGTAGGATAACGCGCTTTCTCTGTCACCCACACGTTGTGAACGTGAACTGTCTGCAATTAAGAGTTCATAATAGGCCAACAGGTCTAATAGAACTATCAGAAACAGTCCCTGTCCCTTAGAAAGGAGATGACTAACTAAATTTCCTAATAACGCCCTTTACTAACTGAAAACTCGAATTAAAATCGTTTAAATAAATATCTTACAGATATTTATTTACTACACCTAAGTTGCCATGAATTACTACTCCCCGCATTTACCTACTTACGGAATTTTAAATTCTTGCGGCCAATCTGCAATGTACCTGTCCCTACCATGTACCTAATCTGTCTTACCCATAATAAACCCGACTTCAAACGACATGAAGCGGCCATGCTCCCTCTGTATGTCCAGGGTCTGTTTGGCCTTCAGGGTAATGTCCGCCATCAGCTCCCGCCCCATGGCCAGTATGTTCCACCTCTGGTTCTTCCCCATGAAGTCGTATGACAGACCAGAAACTGAGTAGAGGGCGCCTGAAATAAAAAAGCGACTTAAAATTCGAAAAGTAATTTTGAATTTCATGAACGCAATCGATGACATTTAAATGCGTATTAATTGGGATGTTCTCCTTTTCTTCGGTATTTTAAATTCAGTCTACATTGACGGCGAGAACTTACCTGTGTATTTCGCATCTTAATGACAGGGGAAATAAGCTGGCATTTTTTGTGGGTCGCAATTAATACGAGTCCCATATCGAAAGCGATCGTATAGGTACTTCATACCATAAAAGAAATTAAACACTTACTCAAAAAAACTGTTACGCTGAGAAAAATCATCATCTTAAAAATACCTCTACCGTTAATTTAAAAAAATTAAAGGTATGGGTATGTCTATGCTTTCACTCAGTTGAAATAAGCAGTTCAATAATTAGGATATTAATTGAAAACTGTCACAGACTATTAACATACGAAATTGGCGTGCTAATTGCTATATTAAAACGGAAATGCACCAGCTTAGAATCCTCTCACTATATTTTCTGGGAAAGCGCTCACGGGGCTATTTCCGCATCTCCAGATGGAATTGTAATCTATAAATCATTGTTCATCATCATCGCAACTTTGCAACCCATAATTGTTCCACTACTGGGCATGGGTCTCTTAGAATGAAAATGTTAAGGCCATAGTCCACCAAGTGTGGATCGGCGGACTTCACACTCCTTTGACTTTTGAGAAGTTTCCGGCGTGCAGGATGCAGGATTCCTCGCGATGTTTTGCTTCGCCGATAAATCGAGTGACATTAAAATGCTTAACACTGCGATTCGAACCTGGGCCCCCCGAGTATTGGACTGAAATCTGAGGCTATAACCCTCGAGGCTATAACTGCTTAATCATGGTTACATTTGGCTTTGGCCTATCTCTGAAACCAAGCAATAAAAGGCTTAGCTTCACGGAGGTTAAGACTCCATGACGCAGCGTTAATTTTTGGTGCAGTTCTAAACATGCTCATAGCTCAGAGATTTATGTAAATCCTAAATGATCGCCAAAGTTAAGCAACAGCTGGCGGTCGATAGTTGGATCGATCATCGCTAGATAGATAGCAGTTGTTAGGTCATGTCTAAGGCTTTCGGGCGGCATGAAAACTTCCAATGCTTGCGTTTCCCACTAACCCCTCTACCAATCTGCCCTGAAGCGTACGAGGTACATTTTAAAAACTGTTAGTATTTCATCCAAGATCCAGGGGGATTCTACAATGGACTTAATATTTAGTATATTAAGCATTGAGATACTATGTACTAAAGTATTAAGTCCATTGATTCTACCCAATCCGGCCCATGTCATTGGGTTGTCATTTGTCAGCGGACAGCTGGCTCAAAAGAATAGTCAGATTTAGAGATCATAATTGATGAAAATAAAACGCCAATCTTTTACAGATTACATTTTATTTACTTGAAAACACATAATAAAAATCAAATTCCAGGAAAAGGAGCTTATCGAAAGAGAACCTTCGTATCTAAATAAATAAAAAATAAATAAATAAATAAATAATCTATAACCTCCCCGGCACAAAACAGATTGTGACTTCTAAATCGATAGCCTAATTGCTATTAAGGTTTACTATTTATAGGTAGCCTTATCTTAGCCCTCAAGGGTTTCGGTGACCGAATTAGAACGACACTGTAAAAAAGTAAGAGCAGAAATTAAAAAAGCTTCACAGCCTTTCTAATGTTTCTTGTGTTTGTATCTTCCCGTGTAATTAGAGTCATGTTTCAACGTGCTCCGAGCGACGTCCACCATGTTGGATAACTCTACAGCTTTATTTGCTATCTGCTCATACGCATTTATGTGTTCCATGGGTTTCCATTCAGCGTACATCCTCTTCATCGTCTGAGCTATATCCCTCATCACATTAAACCTTTCTGTGATCTCACCCATCATAAATCCGAGGTTGAATGATGTAGAATTATTGTAGAATTTCTTTATTACTTCTGCTCTCTTAATTTTCACATCGCTGTCTCTTATAGCTTCATACATAAGTCTGAAAAGCTTCATCTTCATATTGCTTTCGTCGTGATTGACTGTAGTGAGTTCCACTTCGTCGTCGCGTGGTGCCTTCTCCATTCTGTAAGCCTGGACCCCAACGCGTCTGTATGAATCCTTGGAGTTCTCTTTGACGTCTTTAAGGAGTTGCAGCTTGATTGGCAAGGATATTTCATTTAGAATCTTCGTCTTAAGATCGGACAGACTATTGGATGAGATTACCCCTGAAATGTTAAAGATATGGGAAATTTTAAAAGTTTTCAAAGGTTTTTTACGGAATAGTTATAATAATGTTTTGCTGATGAAAATCACGAATATTTTTTGCATTTTCAAAAGGAACATGAATCTTGATGTTGCACACCTCTTGGTGCTAGGGCGAAATAATTTCACATAAGCCATAGCCAAAGAGGCTGTGGCGTCAGGTTGGGTGTCATCCTAAGCAGTCGTCATGTTGTCACTCCATCCAGGCCTAGCTCCAGCGTTTGGTATCCCTAGTAGCTACAACCACTAAGCTGATAGGTTACTATGAAACGTTACTGTTGATGAGTGAATATAAAATTTATTTCAATGCAAATAATTTTCTGAGTTGGGTGTCACCCGGGGCTGTCCGCCCCTCCCTAGCTAGGTCACTGCAAAGAGGTCAGACAATACAGCCCAAGAGGTTCAGTGACTGCAAAAGATACGATTCCCGTTCAGGTGAACATTTAGATGACAGATGCATACTCGTTTTCAGGTCATGCCTGCTAGTAGTGAAGTGTGACACCCACGGCTCAGGGAATTTTAGTGCGAAGATATGGACGTGTAAACAAGTCGAAATTTCTGCTGATTCTATCAGAACAAATGTCGAAGTTTTGCCAGTTCTCTGGTTAAAGTTATATCGGATTGTCAGGTGAAAAAAAAATAAAAAAAATATCCCCTTAATATAAGCTTTATTTTTTAGAAAACGTTTCACACCTTTTCAGTAGAAAGCACATGATAGGTGCATAATATTTGGTATCGTTAAAGATAATAGCTTTGAAAAGTACATAACGATAAGTTTAATTATAATTAAGAATTTTTTAGCATTAAAGCAGAAGACATACAATAATCTGCGATTTTCTCAAATCCGCTCCGATCTACTTAATTGATTTTCATTTCTTCCAATAATAATCTATTTCCCAACCGTACTCAATTGGCCACCACTTATTCTTTCTCTGCATAGTCGTAGACGACTGCAGCTTGCTCAAAATATATTTACTTTGGTTGAAGTGTTTCTTCCTCATTGACTTGGACTTGGTTCTCCATTTAAGTGTGGGTTTCGTTGCAACTGTTGTAGTTTCCGTAGTGGGCGGTAACTCATAGTCCTCATTCAGATCACCTTTGACATTGTATTTCCTCTCAATCTCGTGCAGCATATTGCCAATATGTTCTATTTCCCAATACTCGAATTCTACTTCGACCAACATATTAACGAACTCACCAACAAAGTATCGCTTCCTCATAAACAATGCTGTGTGGTATTTATCGACCATTCGCCGGTATCGCTCCTGTATAACGTACATAAGGTAGCCTACTTCGAACGCTGGTCGCCTAAAACATCCAAGATACACATAAATCATCGATGCTAACATTTGGTATAAAGAAGAAAGATTTGTGCTTATATTAGCTGTGGCCCATATAGGGTGTAATAAGTCCTTGTGCGGCTCCTGGCCAAAACAGTGTGCCCTTGTGAGGCCCTTGGCCAGAAAAATCTGATCTTGAGCGGCCCTTGGCCAGAAAAGTGTGCTGTTGGGAGGCCGTAGGCCAGAAAAATGTGTCCTTGTAGACAGATAGATGATATGATGCGGCCGCACACCAGAGATACATTTGTATTACATTAATTGTAGCGCCACATTTGAAACGTGACATATCGCCCCCCTATATTTGTATGTAAACCCGCACATCAAGGACACATTTGTAGTAGGTGCAGTTGGTGGCGAGGCATTTTTCGCGCTACAAGAATTGAAGATCGAACACGTTCGTTTTATGTGGCACCGTGCTTCAAAAATGTCAACAATGACGTTACGAAAATGAAAGACAATACAACTAGACGCTACAATTGTGCTTCGTTAGTTATTATAAACGTATTGAGTATATGCACATCGGTTCCGATGTGCATATACTCAATACGTTTGTCGCCGCGTAAATGTATAGCAATAATTTTGACGCTGTAAATATATGTTGCGAGTAATATGTGGTGCCGGTCTGCGGCCTCACTTAAATTACTTGTGACAGGTCTGAAGAATCTCCGACAGATATCCGATTCTTGAGTTGGTGTCCTTGATCACAACGACCATTGCGTCCAGGAGCTGCTTGTTCATTCGTTGTTCTAGATAAAAGTCGCAGCTCCCCGGGGTATAATCTATACATATAATAAAACTGTCACTGATCGCTGTCTGTACATGTCGAATATATTTAAAAAATTATTCATGCCTTTCAATACGCAAAAGAACACAAAACGAACGAAACCAAAAAGAAATATAATCGAGAGTGAGTATTACAGGGGTGACACCCAAACGAGATAATCATGTCAATAAAAGTAACATTAATTACATTTTAATATAATTATCAAAAGTAACGTTTCATAGAATATCTTAGCTTAGTAGTTAAAGCAACTTGTCGAACGCTCCGAGTGACACCCAATAAATATCTAAATGGACGGTTAAACAGATACAGAGAGAGAGAGACATTGATTGACATTTTTTTATTGATTGGGGTAGGAAAAAATTAAAAGGAGAGAGAAATTATTTAGAAATCATTTTCCATGTAAGCCCTAATGGGCTATTTTGACCAATTCTATCACAAAGTTCGCAAACGTAAAATTGTGTTTGTTTTTTCGTTGCAATTTTTCGTTTCATAAAATCCAATTCGTGTCTAAAAGATTATCTTTAACAAAAATGTAGGTAACTTACAAAATGTAAGAATCAACCAAGCGTACTTCATATCTTCAGCTTCCAATAACTAAATAAAAATTAAACTAATAAATTAATGTATTTAAAATGTCCAGATCTCATCAGCTAAAAGGCCGTTACTATTTTTCTCGTTCAATCCTGGCATCACACTCGACTGGACTTGATCTCATATTAATTATTATTCGTGAATAGATTTTAGCAACAAAGATCTCCCGCCTTGCGATTAGCTGATGTAACTTATTTGTGCAATTTCACTACATAGTATAAAACAAAGTCGCTATTTTTGTCCGTCTGTTTGTTTGTCTGTTTGTCTGTATGCTTAAATCTTTAAAATTACGCAACGGATTTTGATGCGGTTTTTTGTAATAGGTAGAGTGATTCAAGAGGAAGGTTTTTATGTATAATACATGCATATATTCCCACGAGAACGGGATCCACGCGGGTGAAACCGCGGGCGGGCCGCTAGTTTGAGATAAAGTATGAACATCAGAAATAAAACGATTTAAAGGTTAATAAATTGAAAATCCATTCACTTATTGGTTCTTAATATCGTAGCGGGTGGTAGTACTACCACAAATTAGAAAATAGTTAGGTAGTAGGTATACCCCGGGTGAAATGTAGGCTCTATCGTCTATTAAATTATTTATCATCGCTTGCGAGTTTTTAGCGACATGTCATAGTAGGGATGTGTTTCGCAATTAATTTTTAATTAACCCAAGAAACCGTAAACTTGTATTGAAACATTATTTCATTAATACATCATACATTTATAATTAATAGAGCTCATACAAAATTATGATTATTCGTTAACAATATTTCTGATGCAATGGACAGTATAGGAATTTTTATTTTTCTTCAAGTTATTTTATGTATGTATGTATTAATCACTCTCTGAAAAGTTATCAAAACAGTATTTGGTAGAAGCTCTTGATAGTTATGCTCTGTTCGCCGTAATTTCGAAATTCGTAATAATTGCATGACACACAAATGCCAGCTTTCCACCTATGCAATTAAGGCACAATTTAGATTGACGGCGGGAACTAAAAATTGCCCTCAGTATTTTCTTCTTACAAGCTAAATTGAACTGTCAGCACAGGTAATAAGTTTGGTTTTAACAGGGAGTGGTAATTACACAGACACAGAATAATACTCACACCGGGACTAGGATGGTCAGTCAGTTTTAGCAGACGATGTTAACAATATGAGAAAAACTGTTTCAGAATTTATTTAAATTTTTTAAACGTTTCGGTAAAGTAATCAAAATTGGAGAGCGCTAAATATAATTGATTTTTAAAGGTGGTAGACAAAAGTTTGATATACCTAAGGGTACTCCAGGGTTACGAAAGTCACCTTTTCTTTCAGGGTCGGTGCCGGAGTCTATTCAGCAGCAGAACGCCATCTCGCTACCCTGGTCGTGGAGTCGGTGGTCAGAACGAATCGCGTTTCATCGCATCATCAAACTTACTGAACTGATAGTGAAAGGTATCCTTTACTCCTGTCGCGATCGATTTGAAATTTGCTATAATTGCATGGCACACAAATGCCAGCTTTCCGCCTATGCGATTAAGGTATATGTCAATCTGACGGTGGAACCTAAAATGCCCTTGGTAAATTTTGCCTACAAGCTAAATTGAATTGTGAGCAAAAGTAATAAGTTTGGTTTTAGCGGGGAGTGGTGATTTCATATACTCGGCGACTCAGGTATAGGGCGCGGCTTAGCCCTCGTAGAAGTATTTTTGACTGACTTTCAAACAAACTCCCAATCCTGATTTTACCCCCTTAGAGTTGGAATAGACAAAATCCGTTCTTAGCTTTCGTTTACTGACTTATAAAACTAGCTCTCTCCCAAATTTCATCTATATATCAACCTCATGCGGTTTTTGATATTTCGTTATGAGTGAGTGACCTTGTACCTCATTATAATATCAGGACGTAGCATATGATGTTTTAGTTGTTCAAACCTTTATGTATTAAGAAAATTTTTGAACCAGCAAAACCTTGGTTTCCAGATGTAACATACAAATTACGTCATGCGGAGAAAATCCAAGAACAGCATAAACACAGCATCACCTTCGAGCTGGGGTCCATAGCTGCGGGCATCCTGGACCACTTTAAAGTGATGCTGGCAGTCTACAGGTATTACGCTGAAGAAATCTCCTTCATGCGTAAGGCATATCCTGCGGCAGAATATATGGACTGCTTCCATCGAATCCGTAAGTCTACCTTAGAGCATTGTGAAATATTGGTGCAGTTTTCATGGTCTTTTCTGGTAGAAGTTTGAAAATAGTGATTTTGACTCTTCTTTTCAACATCAAATAATAAACGGAAAGGGTTGGTAGCTTGGGTTGTAACGCGACTATGATTGGGTTCAGCAATCAGCAACAGCATACAACCCCATTTCCGTCACGCAAAAATCTTACACTTTTCATTTTCTAGCTTCCGTCCATACCACACGAAGAAACTTCACTCCAAAACCCTATTCGGCTTTCAGAGGGCGAATACCATGAAATAAGAATGGAGCAAGGCATGTTCTACGATATAGTGAGGGACTACGAAGCTACTATGGGAGGAACAACAAAGTTTACCATCCCTCCTGGTTTCACCCTCCCCCCGCGCGGCGCGAGGAGGTTTGTCACCAACCCTATGAACAGCAGTGTGACAAGACCGCCGGAGGTAAAATCAACTAAGAAACGGGTTCAGAAAAGAAAGAAAAAACCGCTATGGAAACCTGCGTTGTAGATTCATTTTTTAATATTAAAAAAAAACAAATATTAATTTTTTATTAATTTCAATTACTAAAAACCTGAAAACAAGTTTTGCTAAATAAAATTGTTTAATAAAAACTTCGTTGGTAGTATCAGAGCTTCGTTATTTAATCCGACGGCGTAACAGTTTTCAAAGAGGTCAGCACTGTTCAGTGGTTCGAGTGTGATTGTGCCCAGGCTTTCTTCACTCGGTCTTTTTGGGGAACGAGTGGACTCTATGAAATCAGTGGATTTGACCATTTGGATGGGTGACACCCGTGTGAGAACATTGTTCGAATTATTCGAAATATAACATTTTAATTATTAACGTTTCATAGAAAAAACATTTTTACTTATTTTACCGACCCCGCAATGTAACAAGCAGGCAAGCGTACACATGCTTGGTAATTGTAGAAGATCGGGGAGGGAGGGGAATGCAAAGCACTAGCCTAGGTGGGGTGACAAAACGACCGCACCCGGGTGACACCCAAACTAGCGTCGCCACTGAATGGACCTCCCCAGACCCTCGATTCAGCTAATTAAATAAATGCTTCAATTGCGTCCCGCCTGAATAGTTACACACATTTTTTATACTCGTTGTTTATAAAATGTGTCAAAAATAAATGTTCCCTACTAGCGGTCACCCATTGGTAGGTACACCTACCGCCCTAACACTGGCCAAGATATGAGCGTAAATGTAATTAAATGGTTATTAACTAATAAAAAATTATTATCAATAGGATTTTTATTACACAGTAATCGTAAAATATTAAAAGGAGTTTGATTAAGATTCCCTTAACATGTTTAAAAAGATAATTATGCTGCTTTTTAATTATGTTGCGGTTTTACGTAAGTTGTTTATTTAATTATACTTATGATAAAAGTGTAAACAAGTTGTGTATATCCTACTTATCCTACTTCCTAACCTACTATCCTACTTCCTACTAATATTATAAATGCGAAAGATTGTAAGGATGTATGTGTGTGTGTTTGTTGCTCTTTCACGGAAAAACTACTGAACGGATTTTCATGAAACTTTGCAGTAATATAGATTAGACATCGGAATAACATAATTTGTTAAAATTTATAGAGATTTTTGAAGGGACTGGTTTCCCGAAGCGAAGCGAGGGCGGATTTACTAGTTAAATATATTTACAAAAAATATTGAGAGGGGGTTAAGAATAGTATAATATATTATAAGTTATAAGATATTTTGACTTCGGTTATTTTCAGTATTCTTCAACCATGTGTCAGCGTTCCAGAATTTCACTGGCAACGTCTCACTCCACGACCCGTCAGATCTGGGGATAGATGTTACCAAAATTACCCTCACCACGTACTTCAACTTGGTCAATGAGAGCACTGGTGAGTTTTGGTAACCCTTTAACCCCCGAGGCCCCGAGTAAGCAACAGAAAGGGGCGCGTGTAAGGTTCTTGAATTTATTTTCACATGTTAGTTTTGATTTTGCGATAGCTCCTGGCATTAATTTAAATTGCATAGTGTAAAGTAAAGGATTAACTATCTTAATAAACATGAACTGTCTTATTAATAAATGCGGCGTTAAATTACTATAGGTTTAATTTATTTTTAACCGACTTCAAAAAAGAAGGAGGTTCTCAATTCGACTCGTATATGCTTTTTTTATGTGTGTTCAGCGATTTTATCGTCGTTTATGGGCCGATTTTGATAATTATTTTTTTGTTGTAATGTGCAGTGGGGTCCGCTGATAAGGACGCCAGAATCTGATGATGGCATCTCAGAGAAATCGAGGGGAACTTTCGAAAAGTGTATGGACGACTAGTGTGTTTGTTCATGTTATTATAAGTAGGTACATTAAAGCGCTACCATTTCATGAAGGTCTGGAGTCAATCTGATGAAGCTGAAAGACAGTCGAGGGAGCTCCTCAACAATTTACTGCAGTTATCTAGTGTTTGGGCTTGATTATTTTTGTAGTGACGAGAACTTTACACATACTTACTTACATGTTGAATTGAGCGCCATCTGGCGAGTAGTTTTGAGTTATCTCGGCTTATCAAGGTTGAAGTCGGTTATTTTTTTGTAAAAAGCAATAACGTCCTTGTAAACTTTAAATAAACTAAATATTAACATCTACCTTCATATTTCATACGTACCGCTAAGTTTGATCGGTGTAACTCGAAACTAATCTCAAATATCTGATTGAAGGTAGGTAATCTTACATTGTCGTAGATAAAGAACAAACATTTTTGTAGATCTTTATTCTTTTAGCGCCAACACTAAGGTGGTGCTGGCAAAGATCATGTTGTGTAGGTTGTTACCTACAGTTCTAATGATACGATTTTTTTCATACGATCTTCTTGGCATACGATTCGATTCAGGCGAAGATCGCAACCTGTTGAATCGATTCAAAAAATCGGTGGATCGTATTGCCGTGAATCGATCTTCTAAAAGATCGATTCAGATCGGGCATCCATAATTTACACCAAGTTTATTAATAAGGAAAGTAAATATTTTTGTCTGGCGCATGCAAATCCAATAAGGAGTTTAAATCTTTTTAGTTTGGTGTACCCTGCCTCCTATTA
The DNA here is from genome assembly GCA_905404135.1 of Hesperia comma. Classification (NCBI taxonomy): domain Eukaryota; kingdom Metazoa; phylum Arthropoda; class Insecta; order Lepidoptera; family Hesperiidae; genus Hesperia; species Hesperia comma. The sequence continues at coordinate 2,848,326 of FR990039.1, forward strand.
CTATATTTATTGTCTTTTACTTCTTACCCTAAGGTTGTCTGGAAGAAATCGCTTTTTAGCGATAAGATCGCCTTTTGTATCACATTTTGTACAAATGTCTTATACTGTTGTTATGTTGCTATGGTGTAGGTACAATAAAGCGTATTATTATTATTAGTTTTATTTACTTTAATATCAAACAGACATGGCGGGGGCTTTGTTTTAATGTTGAAACAATGTTGAAATTACAGACGCGGCAGGGGTTTATTACTGATTTAGTAAAAATATGGAAGATTAATTTTTTTTAATTCCAGAAAATCCCCGGGACAAAAATTACATAGCGAACGCGGAAGAGCAGACACGTAGATTTCCTACAGATTTATTTGATTTCAAGGCTTGGGGAGACGACCTCGATATATCTCACGTGTGCTACTACATACATTCTTTGTATAGAAATGCGTAAGATTTTATGCTATGTTTTGGAATGAGGTTTTGGAACGAAATTTTGGAACGAGGTTTTGGAACGAAATTTTGGAACGAGGTTTTGGAATATAGTTTTGGAACAAATTATTGTTCAATTGCAGTCGATAAGATCACGCCGCATGGATGCGCAATATTGCCAGCTGAAAAAGGAGGAAATTCTCAATTCAACTGTAGGTATTTTTTCAATGTTTGTTACCTCAGAACTTTCGACTGGGTGAACAGATGTTAATGATTCTTTTTACCCGACTGCGTCACCCGACTGCGTCAGGAGGGTTATGTTTTTCGAGTGTATGTATGTATGTATGTTTGTATGTATGTCCATTTATTTGTGAGGCCCCACAGCCTAAACGGTTGAACGGATTTCGACATATGAGGTATCGTTGAATTCATCAGAACTGTGAGTGTCAAGGGCTATATGAATTTTCAAAATGGCGCCCGAAAGTGGAAGAAAAAGAGGGGATAATCTTGAGTTTTTTTGTTATCTTAGCAATATGGGTATCAAATGAAAGATCGTGAAAAGACCTTTACAAAAATATATATATCATATAACGTTTAGGCACACGTTTTAACACAAATTGTCAAAAACCATCCCAAAAAGTAGAATTTTTCGGTGAAAACACTAAAAAGTCTGAAATAAAAACATTATTATAAAATCAAAAAACCCGACTGCTTACAAAAGAACTCAAAAGAAAAAAACAAGTGTCACAATATCAACATAAAATACTTCATGGTGCTGCAGGCGGGGACAAACAATATTGTTACCTACGGGTAAAAAAAGATTTATCACAAGTACTACGTTTGTCACCGCATGCTGTAGCATGAAGTATTTTATGTTGATATTGTGACACTTGTTTTTTTCTTTTGAGTTCTTTTGTAAGCAGTCGGGTTTTTTGTTTTTATAATAATATTTTTATTTATTAAAAAACTAGTGCTTGCCGTGTGGTTCCATATCAATTAGAGCGACATCCGGCGAGTTATTATTGTGTCTACACCGAGTAGAATTTTTTTTTTTTGTAAAAACTTATTTTTCTCCATCAGAATGTTCGACCTTCGCCGTTACTTCTGGCGTCGGACGCTGTACAAATCCACACTGGAGTACGAAGTGGGCTACCTGACCCACGAGATCATCTGGCGATACAGGACAGTACTGGAGCTGTACCACTACCTGGTCTATTGGTTCGAAGGGTATCCTGTACGGTGAGTATGTACGAATGAATGAAGCGAATGAAGCGAATGAAGCGAATGCAGCGAATGAAGCGAATGAAGCGAATGAAGCGAATGAAGCGGATGAAGCGAATGAAGCGAATAATAATAATAACGCTTCACACTCATAGCCCCACACTAGGATTCCCTGTGTCGTGGGTGCCATGGACAACACACAAGACAAGGACACACACCCAGACCGAGAACGAAAATTCAAATTCATCATTCAAATTACCGCCTCGCTGGGAATCGAACCCAGGACCCTTGAAACAGCGATCCGGCGTGTTAACCATTGCGCCATCCGGGTCGTCGAATGAAGCGAATGAAGCGAATGAAGCGAATGAAGCGAATGAAGCGAATGAAGCGAATGAAGCGAATGAAGCGAATGAAGCGAATGAAGCGAATGAAGCGAATGAAGTGAATGAAGTGATTGTAGTGAATGAAGTGAATCACGCGAATGAAGTGAATGAGGCGAATGAAGAGAATGAAGTGAATGTTTATTCGTCGTAGTCTTACAAGCACTTTTTGAAAGTCAAACTAAGCTATCGAAATCCCTTCCGTGCGTGGTCTTTGAAAAAGCGGCAAGAAACTCAGGAGGAGCTTCTTTTATTATATTTACAGATTGCACTTACTACTAATTATATTACCCACGGCTAAAAAACGAAACTCATGGCCAAGCTGTTTTACCTTCAAATAATCATCAAGTTCGTAATAACCTTTCGTCATAACGTGCTTTTGACATGAGTTTTTTCACAGCATGGTATATAGAAGTTACCACTTCAAAAGTCCTTCTCCTTCACCAGAAACTTCGCTCCAACGCCGCTGCTGTTCTACTTCTACACGAACGTGCTGCAGCAGTCCACCACCATCATCCACCTTTGCAATATGATGCATGAGCTGGAGAAGAAGTACCGCATGCCCAGAGACCAGGGGGTGTTTGATGACTACGATCTCAAGAGACAGGGTATAAATCTATACTAGCGGAAGAGTTTGTTTGTTCGTTTGTTCGCGTTAAACTCAGGAACTGCTGGTACGATTTGAAAATTCTTTTTGTTCTGAATAGTCCATTTATTGAGGAAGGCTATAGGCTATATAACATCACGCTACGACCAAAAGAAGCGGAGCAACAAGTCTCCGAAAGCGAAACATAGGCATCTTCTTAATAATACCTAATATGTTGCAGGATGTTGCTGGGTCCACTAGTAAATAAATAAAGCCTTATACTCATAGCCAAAGTAGGATTTCCTGTGTCGTGGGTGCCATGGACAACACAAGACAAGGACACACAGCTATAGAACGAGAACATTCGTTCAGGAGCTACGCTACCACAGACATACACACATACACACAGACAGAAAGAAATCCAAAACTCCCCTAGTTTTGCTGCTGGGTTAAAAATCCATTTTTTTAGGTCCAAAAGAGGGCAAAGGGAAAGAAAAATACAACCGCACCATTGTCGACGAGAGCGTTGCGGCCTATGAAGCTTATCTTCGGCAATTGAGGCAAGAAGCAAAGAGGAAGAGGAAGGAGGCAAGAGAAATGAGGAAGAATGTACTCAAGTTGGGCCAGACAACGACACGGGGAAAAGCTACACCTAAGAAAAATAAGTAATCATCCATCAATCCATCTATACTTCATTCGCGTTTGATCTTTAATTCGTTTCAATGCGGAATACTTATAACGCAAAACAATATACAGTAAACAAATTTAACAAATCATAAGCCGCGTTCCGTAACTTCACCAAAACGCAAAATTATAATGTTTGGCGGTAGAAATCATACTAAGTACCGTGACGGGCAGTGGTACTTCCCTGGGTTTTCTTACCTATCAAAAGTGTAGCAGTATTATTTTATTTCAGGCGCTGGCCCTTACATTATGGATGGTCCATCGAGAACTGGTGATTTGGAGGGGTTCTGCAGCATGAAGCTTCAATAAATAATCATTAAAAAACTTTTTTCTTAGCAATAACATCAATTTATAAGCTTGGCCTGTATGTATGTATGTAACGGTAACTTTCAGCATAATTTTCACCAACTTCTAGAAGTCAGATTAACTTGAAAGCACAAATATCAAATGCAATGATAAGATCAACGTGGCCAAATATTTTGACTTCAGATGTTTTTGTAGATATTTTGTTGTATAAGTACATAAGATTTTACAACTTTTTGACAGAACAAGGCGTATATTCTCGCATTGTTAACATTTAGTTGATCTTTCTGATAATCAACTGTAGCAATAAACAAATAGCGTTGCATAAGTAGGTGTTATGCTACAATCAACAATATCCACCAGGAAGCAAACTGCACCTATATGAATTTATCATACAATCTAGTTATCACAGATAACTGGAGGATCTGCATGTATTGGTGTACACTAATAGCCTTGGGGGTCGCGGATAAAGCAGTAATGGAGAAATTTTATAATTCTATCACACAACTGTGAGGAGCAAGATCAGCAGGAGGTATCTATTGAGAGATGATCATATCATTCAGGCAAGGGAACTCCTCGACGGTTTACAGCACAATGACTTATACATATTGCTTAGCAGTTATAACTCGCTTAGTTTTCTAAAAAGCCTGTTTTTTGTTTTTCGAACTACGTACCTACTTTTGTTCTAATGTTAGCGTATTTTGAGGGCAAACGGTCAAAAATGCATGTGGTGGAATGTGAAACTGAGCGTACCTAATGTAATTTTCCTTCCCCGTTCCTTGCTTTTTGCCTCGTTTACCCCGTATTGTTATTTGCTGAGGAAATCACTCTGTAGGTCACCCCCGGTGTTACCATCTGTATTGAATCAATCAGTCAATTTTCCAAACTTGAATCCCCTATTTCAACCCTTTACGGGTTGATTTTTGAAAAAATGTAGCCTATGTGTGTCTAAATATTTTATCGCTTAAAAACTTTGTATGAAAAATCTAAACCACTTGACCGAGTTCCATGATTTTTTTCAGGAAAATAGTTGATAAAGCAAGATCAACCATAGACTACCTCTTTTTTCAGAAACCAACCCCTAAGAGGCTGAAATAGGGGAAATATTTAAATTTCCCGAAGCGAAACGAGGGAGTTCACTAAAGACTATAAGGTATTAAATGAACGCATTTAAATGTTAGATACATAGAATAAAGAACTTACCTACTCGTAGGTAATAAATAAAAGGAAACAAACTTACTAACAAAATTAAATCGTTATCAATCGTCTCGGGCAAAACGTAATGGATGGCAAATTTATCTTATTTTAAGCAAACTTTTAACTTCTTATCATTTGTTATCATAATACGCGCAAACTGCTAGGTTATAAATATATATTACGCCATGATCAGTCTTGCGTTGACCGCCATACTGGCTGTATGCGTTTGCGCGCCGTATAACCCGCCCAAATTGAATACGTCACTGATTCAAAGTCCCAAGTACGCGTTGTTACGTCAATCTAATTTGATAGGTGTGTAATTAGCGCGCGTATTTACTTTTTTTCTTTTCCGGAATCAAGTCTTATTCTGCCAGAATCACGTGTTAGGATTTCAGTGAAGTATTTTAACTGTGTTTTGGATTTCTTTTTGTTGTAAGTATGTTTTAGTAAACATGATGTAATATCCTAACTATATACGCAAATAACAAACAGGAAAACTTTTGTTGTGACATTCCTACGTAGTTCCCTTTTACTTTTTAAAATTGTGTGCACGGCTTTCAAGGCAAAACTTCGGCAAATTGATATTGTCTGTGAACTCCAAGTAATATTCATCTTTTGTATTAATATCTATATTATTTAAAGCCATAATAATCCTAGTGCCTAATTAATTACACTTTCTTATTAGGTGACTACTTACTTGAGAAACATAATATCCGAGTACAATTTTACAGTTCTTTAGGAAATACAAAATAAACAAAACGGCTAATAACACTCTTTACCCGATGTTGTATAAATTTATTTATTTAATGGAATAGTTGGCCGAATATCAACTTTATTATATTAGCAGTATGGTTTGTATTCCTTTTAACAAGAGGTCCGAGATTGAGGCGAATGGTATTCAAGGAATAATATCAATAAATTATTGAAAGTTGAAAATATTGACCCAGTGAACCATGATTATTTAAGGTTTCAATGAGTCTATGCTGGTCAAGAGCAGATTAGTGAGCTTCCCACATCTTCAAAGAAAGAAGACGTTCTCAATTCGACTGTTGTGTGTGTGTGTGTGTGTGTGATAACCTCATAACTTTGCACTGGATGAACCGATTTAGATATTTCTTTTTGACGTGACAACGTCTTATAAATTGGTTTGCCGGGTGACACTTCAAGAAACTGCGTTACGCTCCGCTCACGTTATGCGCTCACAATGAGAGCGAGTGAGAGGCACGCGTCCCTTCCACTCGGGCATGGTTAGCCCGCCTAAGAGCGAGAGAGACAGACATAAAAAGCACAATCGGCCTTTGCGTTCGGCAGCTTGATTACTTTGGAGGTAGATATTTTGGTAATGTATCCAATTATTACTTTGTTATTGAATGTCTGTGGTTATTGACTTCTGGGACTATTTATAAATTTTAAATGTTACCTTTTTATAAATGTTTCCTGTATTCCTTCTTTATTTTTATTGATAAATTTCTGTAACTTTAAATACGTTGACGTGACTTCATGACGTTTGTTTACTTTGATGATATTATTTGTCAATCATTCCATCAGTATTTTCTTAAGACGTTGTCACGTTCAACTATCGTCAGTAAACCGACTTTACAGACAACCAGTTTTTTTATTCAAAAGGTAGTGCTTGTCGTCTATTTGTAAAAATTAAAGATGCGTGCAAGATTCGCCAACTCAGGAACCTTTGATGGAGAGTACAAAAATTAATTGGGATAGCATGTCTTATCATGGCGCTGGCCTTCGACATGGCTTAACGACTGCTGTCTATGGATAACACGCATTACGTGTGTTGTGTGCTCTCCGAACTACGGAAGCGCCAAGAAATGTAGCCATTAGCGGTCAACCATCCAACCACCGACCGCCCGCAGTTGCTTAACTTTGTTAATCACTTGTATCAACGCAAACCGCCGGGCTATGAGCGCTTCATCTTATCATAATCTCATCCAAATCTGTTCAGCTGTTAGTTATCTGGTGATCACAGACTTATAAAAAAAAATAAGCAGACCTAACATATGGGAGAAAAAAGCGTGCCAGTTACAACTACATAGACATGCTGCACACATTGACAATTCTCATACAAAACGTTCATGGTCTTATGTTGTCTATGGTTCTCATACAAAAAGTGAGATTCTTGTAGCTTAATAAAATGGAGAAAGTACTTCAACCCCATTTTGTCTGTGTGCGTGAGTGTTGCAACAATAAGAATAAAACGAGATAGACTGTGTACGTGTCATGAGAGAGAAAGAGATGAAGCAGCCTGCTATTGCTTACATATCTATGTAAGTACGTCTTTGTAGTGGTGAAAATTATGTTTGGTCTGCTTATTTTTTTTATAAGTCTGTGCTTGTGATTGACTGACAAAGATATCTACGTACTATGTCCTGTACTAAGGGGTGACCACACGAAAGAGTAAAAAATTTTCGTTGTAAAAAAATTTAACAAAAATAATACTTAACTAATTTTTTACAAAAAAACAGACTTCAACATCGACAAGCTGAGATAATTTAACTCGCCAGATGGCGCTCAAATCAACCCATCTAGATGAAAAGTTCTCCCGCTTTAGATAATTCTTTCGACATTCGAAAGTTGTAGTTAATAAGAACGTCATCAACATTGTCAAAGTCAATTACACACTCATTAATGGGGAAACCTCAAAAACTACTCGTCAGATCTCGCTCATTAACGTCGGTACCCGCAATAAAAATTCTGATACGAACAAAAAAAGTTTGAGAACCTAGCTCCTTTTGAAATCGGTAAAAAATTACGCAATCTGTGACGTAGGTATCAGATATTTTAATTGAAAATATACAGAATCATTTTTGCTTATCACAGTTTACCTACTTATCTCGCGTATCTGCAAGGTCCGTGCTATCTGCAGTTGTGCCAAATTTTTTAAGTATCGCGCCAATTGTGATCACTACATATTATATAAGTTTTAACAAAATAGAACTGACTTTAACGCCGAAAAGTAAAAATCGGTTCAGTCAAACAATATGCCTAAAACCTTCTCCTAAGTCTGACAAATACTATGCTGAAAACCGCATTAAAATCGGTTCAACCAAACGCGAGATAAAAATATACATACATACATACATACAGGTCAAACTGAGAACCTCCTTTTTTGAAGTCGGTTAAAAATCGCCCTCCGCCTCTGTTTCTCTGTGCCTTTCTAAGTCTTCTCCTTAGGTAGAGTATTTCTCAGGGAAGGTTTATATACATAGGATAAGTACATTCTTTTCTTATGTAATTTTACTGATAAATACGAGTGGAAGCGAGCACGGGTCGCTAGTTTTAATATTAAAAAAAAACATATGCGGAGATGAAATTTTCACACAATGATTAAAAACGAAGTTTATTTAAATAAATATATTTTTACTGAAAGTCATTTTTATTTGGGGTTGATAGCTTAGTGGTTAAGAATTCGGCTTCCTACTCGGCGGGTTTGGGTTCCAATCCCAAGGTACGCACTTCTGACTTTTCGGAGTTATTAAAATTTATAAAATTGCAAAGGAAAACAATAGTGAGGAAATCTGCATGCATGAAGTCCGCCAATCCGCACTTGGCCAGCGTGGTGGACTATGGCCTTATCCTTTTCATTCTGAGAGGAGACCCGTGATCAATAGTGGGCTGTGATGGGTTGAGATGATGATGAGGACTTTTTATTCGGTCAAACACATACATAAGTAGGTACCTAAGATCGACACAAACCGCCGAGCTAAAAGGGATTCTATGTAGTTGTTTTAGAGTCTTTCGAGCGTAGAGCGGGTCTCTAGTAAATAAATACTTGTAAAGGATTTTTTTTTCATCCTGTTCTTACTTACCCCGTTCGCGTCCGTTAAGGAATTCGTATAACGTCAACCCACACAAATAACGCTACACACTAATAGCCCCACACTGGGAGTGGGATTCCCTGTGTCGTGGGTGCCATGGATAACACACAAAACAAGGACACACACCCAGACCGAGAACGGAAATTTCAACTCATCATTCAAATCGCCGCCTCGCTGGGAATCGAACCCAGGACCCACGGAACAGCGATCCGGCGTGTTAACCATTGCGCCATCCAGGTCGTCAAATGCCAAATGCCAGCTTTCCGTCCCGGCAAGAATTTAAAATGCCTTAAGTAAATTTTGCTCACAAACTAAACTGAACTCTAAGTACAAGTAATAAAGTTGTTTTTAGCGAGGAGCAACAATTCTATATCCACGGCGCAAGTGTAGTAACGTAATAATAATATGCTCTGTGGCATCAGTATTGGTGATGGCTGATGACGTCATGCAGTCATGCTACAGGAAAACGCTTTGAACATGTGGTTTTTACCTATGCGTCATGCATTCGTTTGCATAGATAGGTACTCGGATTTTGTTGCCAGATGGCAAATATTCTCCCGATATTTTCGGAATTACCTAGGAATAGGGAAGACAGTTAGAGGATGTCCCTAAGGATTAAGACCATGGAGACTTTGAATAATCAACAACTCAGTCAAAATGTGTGACTTCAAGTTACTGACTTGGCCATTTCGTTATTACATGAACTAGTGGTTATTTCACATAAAAGTAATGAACAGTGACGAAATTATTCACCTTGTACACCCATTTGACGGTAGTCAAGCCTCACATTTTGACTAAGGCGTTGATTATGTAAATTTAGTGCTTGTTAAGTTTGGGCGTAAGACTTAGAAGCTTGGCTCTAAAAGATTCAAGATCTGATAAATTTTTGTCATTAAAAAACATTGCCTCGTCTTGGCAACATTTTTGGTGTGATATTTTTTTTATTCAGAAAATCTGTCATACAATTCACTGCGACGCGTCAGGAAACTTCAAATCATAACATGGTAACACCATTAGTCAGTTTCATTACAATAAAATTAGCTCTCCGTATTATAATCAACCGCGTAGGTCCCGCTCCCGTAGGAATTTCGGGAAGATAATAAACTATCACAGCAAGATTAATTCAGATTAAACTTGGAAACGCGGCAAGTTTGGTATGGCAGTGGGTTCGACCAAATTTGATTACCATAAAAACGGTTCTAGTGTGTTAATCTTAAAAGATAGACATAATTATACTGTCGTGGACATTTTTTTAGATAATTTCAAGAGGAATAATTCTTTCATACATATATTTTTGGTATCTTGAATCGTTTTCGCAACGCATGCAACGAAAGCCCTCGAGAATGAATAATTTTCCCCGTTTTTTCCACATTTTCCATTATTTCTTCGCTCCTAATTGTTGCAGCGTGATGTTATATAGCCTAAAGCCTTCCTCGATAAAAGGTCTATTCAACACAAAAAAAAATTTTCAATTCGAACCAGTAGTTCCTGAGATTAGCGCGTTCAACCAAACAAACAAACTCTTCAGCTTTATAATATTAGTATAGATTAGTATAGATGAGCAGTCTGGTATGTCATGTAATAGTCAGTCCCTGTCCTCACACTTATTAACTACAGTAAAACGGGGTGAATAGAGATTGCGGGTTGAATAGAGACAAAACTGAAAACGTAATTCAATGCGTGATATTCAAAAGGAAACGTTATTAAAGTGTATATTATTAGAGTCTACAAATTAAAAAACAAAATATACCCTTTAGTAACGTTTCCTTTTGAATATCACGCATTGAATTACGTTTTCAGTTTTGTCTCTATTCAACCCGCAATCTCTATTCACCCCGTTTTACGTAACTAACCAACCAATTAATATTCTAACACCATTTACTATCTGGACTAACCATCATCCTAGTCTTTAAATTGAGTCATGTTCTAGGGCAGTCACAGTTGTCATGCGCGGCAGCGGAAGGGTGGTGCTGCCTGCAGAGGCGTATTAAGGGTTGAGTGCGCCCTAGGCAAAGACCTTTTTTTTTTTAGTTCTCGGTCTGGGTATGACTTGTCTTATACTTGGCACCTATGATACCGAGAATCCTGGTCGAACCTTTTTTGGTTCTGTACGCGCCCCCTTTTAACCTCGCGCCCCTAGGCACGTGCCTAGTTTGCCTTAGGGATAATCCGCCACTGGCTGCCTGCTCGTTTGCTACTTCAATTCTATAAAAAAATTAGATTCAACCCAATAATGACCCACTTCTGAGCACGGGTCTCCTCATGGCTGAGAAGGCCTAAAGCACTCTTCAACATCATAGACATTCATCATTCAGTTATGATCTAATATGTCTTGGACATTACGGTTGTATTGAAAGACGTAGGTACTACTATGGAATCGAAATTCAACCGTAATACCCAAGATATAAGGATCATAATTGAATGCTTTCGTTTTAGTTAGTCCGTTGCCGGGTCGTTATACTCAATGCAAATTATTATTGGAGGTGTTAGAGGCGTCCTAAATATCGCTTTTACGTCGCATGAAGGCCACTTATATGTTTTTTTTACATTGTGTTATTTAAATATTGAACACTTGAATACAGTCCCACCTGATGTGTTAGGACACCCTTACATGGTAAATGGTGACGTAACTTAGAAGCCTATTCTCTTATGTTTGGATCGGTTTGCTTCGATCCTAAGTGACAAAGTTTAGCAACTGCGGGGGCGGTCGGTAGTTAGATGGGTGACTGCGGCGAAAACTTCTTGAGTGCTTCCGGGTTGTTATTAGTAGACAGCAATCGTTAGGGCATCTCGGAGGCCTTCGTGCGGCATGATTTCCGACACTTGGTTGACCACTAACCCTTCCACCAATTCGCACCGGAGCAGCGTGGTGGAGTATGCTCTAGGCCTCCTCAACAATGAGGAGAGACCCGTGATCAGTAGTTGGCTCATGGACAGGGCTGCCGGGCTGCCGCTAGCTGCATGAACGCGCGCCTGCACTACCATTTTGTTCTCCCCTTCCCCCTGTCATCGCTCAACTTACAAAGTGATATAGGTTTACTTTTATTGGAAACTAGTAAATCCGCCCTCGCTTCGCTTCGGGAAACCAGTCCCTTCAAAAATCTCTATAAATTTTAACAAATTATGTTATTCCAATGTCTAAGCTATATTACTGCAAAGTTTCATGAAAATCCGTTCAGTAGTTTTTGCGTGAAAGAGCAACAAACACACACACACACACACTCACTCACTCACTCACTCACATCCTTACAAACTTTCGCATTTATAATATTAGTAGGATAGTAGGATAATATCTCGTGGCGCCCCCGTGGTTCATTTGCCGCCCCTCGAACGTGTCGCCCGTATGCAGGGCACTCCTTGCATGCCCGCTTAATGGCCACCAGCTTTATGCGAACCAAAAAACCCACGGGAAAGTGTTTATTCATTGTTGTCATTACTTGTACTTATCTCCTGCTGATAATAATACGGTGATTTGAACTCCGACCCAGTGGCCATGGCCATCGGAGATATATGGCGCACGCACAGGTAAAGTGCCACAAACATATCTGACCCGGTAAGGGGGCGCTACTGTCTTGGTCTTTGTCTGAAAACAGTATAACGTTTGCATTAGTTCCAGTTTTGGCCACCGGGCCAGATAAGTTTGTGGCACTGTAAATAACGAAATCGTGGCCAGTGTCAAATACTGAAGTGACAACATCTTTTGCGAGGGTAAACCGCTTCGTTACGTAACGCGTTACGGCGCCAGTTTGTCTGGCGTCCCTTTCGCTGACGCCTATGGCAGCGGAAGGCAGGCTTTTCGTCTCTCTTTCTATCCCACAGCGCTAGCGCGCTATATGTTTCGGACAGACACATTTTGTTATTTCTTCCTATGATTCTCGTATTTTCGTTCTTTGTTGTACCGCCTTCATAGTTCTCTGCACCTTCTCAAGGTTGACTGTCAGAGAATGCTGCTTAGCATTACGTCCGCCTATTGTAACACTTTGTGTTGGAACAATAAAGAATAAATAAATAAATAAATTTAAGTAATAACCTCTAATATATAATATCATTGAATAACCTAAGCTATTCTAAAGTTAAATAGGTAAATAATTTTAATATTAAATAGTACAACGTAGATTAATACAGTAAGTTCTTTTTAACTCGGCTGATATGAACATAGCTACAAGTGGCTGCGCAGATATCGATTTTAAGGCCAAAATGGTGGGAGGAGGCGGGGAGTGCGGGCGGTAGGATAGTTAGCCAATATAGGATAGTTAGACGTATTTACGTCCATGGCCAATACGAAGCAGCGCATCACAAAACACTGTCATGGGCGCCGTGTTTTTATTGGTCAGTTACTGTACCTGCGCAAACATCTCGGAAAACGAAGTTCACATCAGCCGAGTAAAAATGAACTTACTGTATGTATAATTTAAGCATCACTTTTATCGGGCGTTACGACTGTTACGAGACGCACACGTTTTATCTTAGATACGTCTCATTCCTATACCTACTCCGTTAGCGAACGATATGTACCTAGTTCGTTTTAATGTCATCCCACACAAATGCTACTTCTGTCCTTCTGCCCCTATAATTAAGGTTCATTGTAGATTGACGGCGAGAATTTAAAATGGCTTAAGTAAATAGGTATCCCACCAAAAACATTCTGTAAAAAGATAGCCAAGTCTCGATAGAGCTGCTTATTTATCTCTAACAAGTAATAAAATCTCTAGACCAAGTTGAGCCAAGTCTAAGGTTACTTGCTATTTCTTATTATTATATTTAATTTTATAGGACTGGCCGTTGAAAATTTTTTACACGTTATTGGGTACAAGTTTCTCATAGCCAGAGGTTCTCAAATAGGAGCCGGAAAATGCGGCGGAATGGTTCCAGAAAAGGATGGTACGGCATTGTTGCTTCGCGCTCGACTTGGCGGTGGCACTGCCGTTCTCCCAGGCCCAGATTGTTTATAAGCTAAATTGAACTGTGTGTGTAAAAGCTATAAAATCTATAAATTACAATACTATAAGTTACTCCCCGTGCTCTATTTGACCCTTACGTGCCGCCTGCGTGCACTGCACGCCTCGAACGGCCGATTACGATGATGAGCAGAATGTTTTGTTCCAGGTTAAGTTTGTAAAGAAAACTAACCCAAGATGCTGGAAGACGTGCTGCCATCCATGAGGAGCCTTAGCCCAGATCCTGAAGATATTGCTGCGGTTCACAAGAAGTATATACAGGTAGGTGATTTTTTTATGAAATTAAGATAGCAAACGAGCATGCAACACCACCCGTCCGCTGCCGCCCATAACAACTGTGACCGACCTAGAACTAGACTCAGGGACTAGGATGGTTAGTACAATTAGTAGATGATGTTAGAATATTAGTTGGTTAGTTTGTTAATAAGTGTGAGGACAGGGACTGTTAGTGATAAATTGATAATTTGTCCTGTTAGTTAATGTTAGTAATAGTCCAGTTAGTTATTGTTAGTATGAGTCTCGTTCTAATGCGGTCACCGATGCGTTGCTACCCCTGAGGTCTGAGAAGGTCGCCTCTAAAAAGTGTAACCGGCTCTACACCTTATCTGGAACACCATTGTTCTTAAAACTATTATTATGATTATAATAATGCCACGAATGCGGAGAATGGGGTCATATACATATATTATACGTAGCTCTTGCCCGATGGTACAATATTCATAATGTAGCAAAAACGAATTTATAATTTTTCAACGACTTACGTATTAAGTACATTATTCCTATTTTCGAGGTTGCAGTTGCGTAGGTATAAACATGATCATGGGTCTACGTTACTCCTTATCCAGGGATGGGGGAAGGGTCCTGAATGAATGAAATGTTTATTCGAAGTAGTCCTGAATTTCTGATCTTACTATACTCCGACTTTTAATTCGATGCAGTAAAATGACGTTTGCTAATGTCACTTTGTGAAATAATGTTGCCAGATTTTCAATAATAGTGATAACTTACACGATTAACGAACGATGTTTTGATTATTCGATTATTCTTTTCTCAATATGTCTATTATAATGTGTGTTAATAAAATAAAATTCAAATTCAGAAAACAATACGGAAAGGTTATTACTTTTGAATTATATAGTAAACGAAAAATAATAAACACCGATGCATGCATGCTTTTAGTACATACATGCACTAAAAGCGCTTATTAATTAAAAATCTAGGAGATTATTGATATCAATCGTATTTTTATATGTAGTTATTGATCCTGTAATAAGTTCATACAGTATTTTAGCAGTTTGCTAAATTATGCGAAACGATTATAATCCGATTAATATTTTCATCAAATCGAATAATTTGTGTCCAGGTTACTTCACTATTTTGGTGATAATAAAAAACGGTAACACTGGAAATGTCATTTTACTGCATCGAATTAAAAGTCGGAGTATAAGTGATATATAGGATTTTTAGGCAGATTAAAAAAATCTTTAGCTGTTCCTCTGCTGCCTCTACCAGCGTATGTCCATATTCAAATTAGAAACCCTAAAAGTTAATACATTCGTTGAATGCTAACAAACCAACATCTTTTCAAACGTTATGTAATATCATTGAATTGTTTGTATTACGCACTTCAGTTTGTTGATTTTAAGAATCATTAGGCACTTCTCACACAACGCTATTTATGAGGTACGCGACTGCAATGCAATCCAAAATTTGTATGTGTCTGACACTTTTCACTGACAGGAGACGCGTCTACGATGCGACTCCTGTCAGTCAAAAGTGTCAGATCCATAGAATTTTGGGATTGCGTTGCAGTCGCGTAGCTGATGAATAATGAATAACGTAATGTGAGGAGTGCCTTAGACATCTCAAGGCATTGCGTGCAAAGATGACGTTTTCATGTGGTAATAAAAATTAATTCTAATAATTATTGTGACTCGAGTTATTAACCTATGTAGCGTAGGTTAATACCCAATCTGTGCATGTGTACCTACACAAGAACAACATTCACAAATGAACAACATATTTGTAATGGCGTGAACGATATCAGTTTCCTTATCTGTCAACTCCTAAGACTAAAATCGTCATTTTAAGTATGTATTTATTTATCAGTAGGTACACTTATGATAATTATGATCGCTAATATTTTGTATCCGCTACCGGTAATGCGGTAATGAATGTGCCAACCGAGGATACGGAATTGCCATTTCCCGCCAAAAACAACTTTATTACCAGTGCTCGCAGTTCAATTTAGCTTGTATGGAAAAATTACTTAGGTCATTTTAATTTCTAGTCGTCAATCTACAATGAACCTTATTAACAGGTTAGGAAAGTTGGCGTTATGTGGCATGCTATCGTGCAATTAAGACGAAATCCACTATAGTTCATGTGTGTGTTCAGTAGGTACACTACGTAGGTCTGTACTTCACTACATAGTATAAAACAAAGTCGCTATTTTTGTCTGTTTGCCTGTATGCCTGTATGCTTAAATCTTTAAAATTACACAACGGATTTTGATGCGGTTTTTTGTAATTGGTAGAGTGATTCAAGAGGAAGGTTTTTATGTATAATAACATCTATTAAATAATGGAGAAATACTGTTATTTTCAGGATTTCTAATGTGGTGTCGTAATTTCTACATAAATTTTTATTTTTATCTTACATAGTCAATTTTTCATTACGGAAAGTACCCTATTCTCTTTGTCTGTACGGCTACGGTAGATTTATAGAACAAACGACAAAGTTATTGTAGCCTATAATTGTATAGGTAGCTTCGGATATCTATAATAGTTACTACCTACTTTATTTTACTTTTTGCAAGTGGAAAGGTTAATAATTTATTTAATTGACATTCACTTCTGCGAACATTGTATGCCATCTACTGAGCAAATATAGCCTAAAACATGTTATTAAATTAACCCATCCACAATTTAATTTCTATGATTGACAACAGATGGCGCTGTATACATCTCTTACATTGTCTTGTGTAGGTACTTATTTTCCTGATATCGCGATAAAATTTATCGGTCATTCCAGAATGACATTATACGTAAGAAATAATTACAGTACAAAGTCACAATCCATTTACATGACTAATTTATTTGCCCAATTATTATGTTAAACTAACGTAACTTTACGCGTAGTATAGCATTTGTAATTGGTCGGATAATAATTCGTAATATTTACCTCTCGTTTCAACATAGGTTGCGTTGTATATGTCTATCTCATTCTAGACTCAGCTGTGAGTCAATCTTGTCGCCACCGCCTCAGCGGCCTCAGTCATTCAACGAACGAAGCGAAGTCAGTCACAAATGTGTATCGTAGACGTATGATCTTGTTGTGTTACTAATACTTTACATAAAAACTTTTTTAAATTATTGTGAAATCCTGTGTTTTTAAAGTACGCACTACGCACTAACTTTGATAGTGAGATTGTGAATAACAAGCGTACCGTGTGATATAGTGAACAAGATTGTGAGTTCGAGTGTTTAACGTGATATAATAGTGTTTTCGCACACAAAACAGCGTATCTTGCTGTTTTCCAGTGCTTTTACCTCTTTTTTGTGGATAATCATCAGTTAGCTACGTTAGCGGAGCGGAACGTAAGACTTAATGCTACAGCAAACTCAGATGCGATATTATAACAAACAGTAAAAACAACAACATGCTGAATGGGAAAATTTACATCGACAAACATTTTTTTTCGTTCGACTATTAATCATTATTGACTTTTAAAGAACAATGTTACCTATTATAAGTCATTAACGATGTGTAGGTACATTGAGTATATAAACGACCGCTTTTTTACATAATCCGTAGATTGTCTATATTTTTTAGAACGAATCTTATAAACATCCGGTTTATAAGATTCGTATTGGATTATAAACATTTTAAAACTTACTCCGAGCTCCAATCTCCAATTAACATTTTTTTTATTACTCAGCAACTCAGTCAGCTGTCAGATTACAAACTGTTGTGCCAATTTACTTCAAAGTTAGGTTATGTTTACATGTTACTAGTTTATTGATTGGTATACTTAGATTAAGCATAGAATTGTTTTAATTTTGTCTCATACAGAAAAGCGATAGCTTTTATGTCAAATTCGTATTAATTTGATGTGAATATTCATAAACAGAAAATCTCAAACAATACCAATATATATTGATCTATTGAGCTTCATAGTTCACACATAAATTAAGAAAATTAAATGCTACATGCATAGCCCCAAAATAGGATTCATTGTGTTGCGTGTGCCAGGGATAACAACCCATAATAAAAAAAAAAGAAATTGAAACCAATTTAAATTTCCATCTTGCTAATATAAATTAATAAATCAATCCCAGAACTTTGAATGGCAGTATGGGCTATTGACATGGTGGGCTTCACATTGTTTGTTTAGATGAGCCTCTTCATTCTTTTCTTGAAAATACCCACATTAACAGCAGTAATGCCAACAAGAAAGCTATACCAGAAATGGTTTAACCATTATTTAATTAATTCATAATACACATTTTATTTTATTTTACCTTGCATTTCTGTGGCACTGTTGGTTACTATAGCAACAGTTACCATAGTAACCAATGTAGCAACTTTGAATTTATATTTCCTATCCTCGTAGACGTGTATATAATCAAAGCTCGTAATGATACATTTTTCGCATTTTATGGACCATTTTTAATAAACTTTCTACTCTTAATTTTTGATTATGGTAGTTGCAATATTGTGACATTTTGTCAGTGACCGTCGTACAGAAGGTTATGAGCATGTTCCAATAAGCCACCAAAACACTCAAAACAATACTTCTGTAGAAAATTTAACATCTTGAGTGTTTCGGTTGCTTAGTGGATGGTGTTCATAATTTCTTATAACTTTCTTAGATAATTATGTTCCATACATTGGTTCTTGATTCCATAATTATCTTTCTCATTCACAGTTAAATAATGCCACTGGAGCATATCAAATAGTGACTTGTGTTGTACCAACCTTATACTATCGAGGTAGAGACATCGAGGTATCGACCGTCGAGGTAACGTCATTCGAACTAGAGTACGATACCCTAATAATTTTACTATGGTTTATATTAATAATATAGCAAACAAGAATGCTACGTCCTTCCGTTACCTTGACAACTGTGACTGACACAGAACAAGACTCACATCGAGATTCTCAGACCAATAAACTATAGACGGCATGCCGTGAACAAAAGCATGAAGCCGGCAAAAGTGTACCTAAAACACACATCGGAACCAATAGAATGCCCTATGTTGACAGTTTGAACTAGAGCAAATTTAAACTTTATTTTTTGGAACACAAAGCTTCATTCATTATTTATTATTTAGAACACAAAAGTTGTTTTGGTGTGAGTGCCGCCGTGTGTATTACAAGGCGAGGCGTACTTTTTGCCAGCTTCACGCTTTTGTTCATGGCACGCCGTCTATAGTTTATTGGTCTGAGTCGAGACTAGGATTGTTAACACAAGTTGCTTAAGATTGTTGGAAGTTGGAATTAAGTTCGATATGAGGACTGGGACAAGAATTCTGTGGTCTACTTGAGTTGTCAAAGATATGGCATTACCACTCCCCCTAAAAGAACCATTAAGTGCGCTCACAGTTCAATTTAGCTTGTCAGAAAAATTTACTTAAGGCATTTTAAATTTTTGCTGTTAATCTACAATGAACCTTAATCCCTGGAGCAGAAAGCTGGCATTATTGTGGATTGCCATTAAGTAAGACGAATTTCATATTCAAGGCGTACGGAGTGTTTTAGGGTTCCGTACCCAAAGGGTAAAACGGGAACCTATTATGGAGACTTCGCTGTCCGTCCGTCCGTCTTTCACCAGGCTGTATCGCATGAACCGTAATACTTACACAGTTGAAATTTTTACAGATGATGTATTTCTGTTGCCGCTACAACAACAAATACTAAAAAACTTTTGGCGTTTTTATACATAATGGTACGGAACCCTTCGTGCGCGCGAGTCCGACTCGCACTTACGGATTTTTTTTATCGGGCGTTAATGATGCATAGAACCCACTCGATTAATAGAATTGTTGACAGAAAATTCATTAACACATTCTAAAAATATAATTTTTACATAAAACATACAATTTGGAGTGACAAAATTTTGGTCTTCAGGTCTTGGCACGTGTTACAAAGACATAAGGTTCATTATGCCAGCAATTAATGATAGAATCATGGTTATTTTAAAACGTGATATTATAAAGGATAGTTCATTTATATATTTAGCTAGACGGACGGGCTGAATTATGCAGCTGTTATTTATTGTTAAATTATCAACAAATTGAAATAAGTAGTTATAGCAAAGTCTGAATGTTGGACTTCTGAGTAGGAATGGATCGACTCTTAGGAGTCTTAGGGCGCTCGCTCACATGCGCGCCAACCTTTGTACATTACACGAATTGTCATAGCTTTATTCAACAGTACTTTATTAAATTACGTTATAGTCTGACTATCAATATGACCAGTGGGAATAACCCGCTGTCACAGCTTGAAATACCACGATTTTGACAAAAAAATTGCGAAAGACCGGAGATCGTCCGACACTTCAGGGTTCGCATTCGCGCCATTGGAGTCATCTCTAATATTCGAACGTTTGTGTAATAAAGTATAATTACAAGAAAATTTATGAATCCCTTGTTTTGATAAAGTAAACATCAGGTTCGCAAAGGTGTGTGACATCAAAACGGATCAACAGATCGACGTGTTTTTTCATATATATAAACGTTAAACGTATGTGTAAATTGAAAATTAAACTCCCCCCCCCCCCTCCTTTTTGTTTCTTGCAGCCCCATCTAGTATACTGCGAATGGACTATAATAAAACCATATTACAATTGTCTTAGGTCATTTTGGAAGAGTTGATTTTCTTGAAACTTCTGGACCAATTTCAATAAAACCTAGCTTAAACCACCGCAAGGTAATGGGCTAACGAGTGATGATTGTTAGGATAGTACCATATTTTTATTAATCTGTTTAGTAACAGATGTGTAACACCACAGGCATACGAGGTCAGGGTCGCCCTGAAAACCAGCGGTCATAGTTTTACTGCGGCCATTGCTGAGTGCGGTCCCTTTTTCATATAGATTGTCTGCAATCCATTGTTAATAGTCATATAAGTTTCTTTTTCTTCTTTTATTGTTAACATTGCAGTTCTTATGAAATAAACGTATTCTATTCTATTATATTCTGATGAAAACCACATTGAAATCGGCGAATCTGTGTGAGACCTACGTTGCCACGAGACAGCGCAGACACAGAGGAATGGGCAAACTTACAACACACCTCTTTTTGCGTCGGGATGGCGTCGGGGGCTAAAAATAACAGAATTAAGTTTCGAATTGAATGGCCTCTTTATGACAGGTTCAAGTCGGTTATAATATTACATACTTGTTTACATGAAGTACTTTATGGGAGGTTGAATTTAAAATTAAAGCCTTCGAGGTCAACACATGTTTTTAGACTTTGAACGCTGGTTACTAAACTCGCGGTCAACGCTTTCTAAGGTTTTTGTAACCATGATATTGAAAACTGGAAAATAACTTTAATCTTTATATGGAAGATAATTTAAGTATATGACAGTGGAGGCATTTAGACGCTATCCAACTTAAAACAATGATTCTGAGTTTGTGCCTATTAATTTTACCTGGCCTGACCTGACCGATTTTGGTGCGATTTATAGTAAAGTAATGTATACTTAATGATTCGCTTTTTTTTAATTTAGTGTCGTTTTTATTACAGTAGAGTCATAGATATAAAATTTAATGTCAGTTAAATGATAACGTGTGATTATTTTAAAGCGTGGGTAGTAGTGAGACAGGTTTTTGTTCGAATCGATAATTAATCTTTCGAGTACCTACCTATGACTAAATACATACCTATTTTAATTGCATGAACTTTGTTGATATAGGCTTTCCCTAATTGGCGCCATTCTGACTTTCCTGAGCCTTTTGGACCCAGATGCCCCCTCTTCGTCAGGTCAGACTACCTTTGATGTCCACGGTAATTGCAAAGTATCAACAGTTCGACAAACACACAAAGATTGACATACGTATGATGAAATAATTTTCAATTTAAAATTCAAACCTTTGATGTTTTAAATATATAGGATGAGCGTCGCCCTACAATGAAAACAAAAAAAACAAGGCAACATTATCAAGCATGGTGTTCGTCTATTGTCTATGTGTGCGTAATGATTTAAAAATTGTGGCCAACAGTTAGCCAGCGGATTCGATGTTCCATCTAGACATTTAAAACATAAAAGATCATACAGATTGTCGAGTGTAACCACGTAAATGATTTATTTTGGTTTAGTGCGCGCGGGCCGACGACCCCGCGACCGACGAGGTGGCAAGGACGATCTATTTCAATAACTAGTACAAACATGTATAACTATCAACTATTACTATGTAACTATCCCGGCGGGTCGATCGTGATAGGGCTGCTGTAAGCGGGTGTGCAAGGCATGCACCGCACGCGGGCGGCACGCGTGGGAGGGCGGTAAATAGACCATAGCGGTGGCGGTCGATCTTAACTACGAGAAAAACGAGATTAAAACGAGACAGACACAAATACAAAATTCGTGCAGTTTATTGCAATACTCATCTCTATAAGCAGAGCATATTTGGTAAGGCACCAAGCATCTATAATAAATTACCTTATTCAATACGTACCACCATTGATGTTCGATTATTTAAAAAGAAGTTGCAAAATTTCTTAAATGACAAATGTTACTACACTCTAAATGACTATCTCACAGATGACACAATTTAATTTTACCATGTTTTTAATAATAAGTCCAAAATATTTTAATATTAAGTTATGTATCTAAAAAATCTACTTTTTGTATATTTGACATTATCTTATTTTTATTTTAATATAATTAAGGCAATTGCAATTGTAATGTAAATTTAAATTAATTAATACTTAAATTTAATAACAAATATTGTATGCCCACCTGTGGCGGGAATACGGAGGATTTATACCTATTCAAACATTTGTAACATCTTATTAAGTACCCGTTTTCCACAATAAAGATTATTTGAATTTGAATTTGAATTTGAACTGATCGACAGGCGGGCGTGCAAAGCGTACACCACACGCGGGTGGCATGCATCGTAGGGCGGCAAATAGACCACAGCGGCGGTGGTCGATTATAAGTCATCAATAGGCCGCCGTAAGCGGGTATGCAAGGCGTGCACGCATAGGCGATAGACCTGTGTGTGGTTGAAGGTGCGAAACGTCTTTGCACGCGGGCGGTCATACATAGCGGCGGCCTTGATCGTTAACTTCAGCAACTACAAGCGCATCGGTAGATGGATGGGTGAATGCTAGTGACAATTTTTTTTATTCTTTTTTTATCTTTTTTTTTTTTTTAATTTCATGAGTATACCTCTATACTACGTGCACGTAAAGTCGTCGGTACCCGGTTGCTATTGGAGGTCTTTTTGGACGGCATGAAAACTTTGGATACCTACTTGGCCACTTACCTACCCCTCCAATAATCAGCACTGGAGCGGCCTAGAGTATGCTCTTCTCAACGATGAGAGACCCATCAGTAGCTGGCCATATGGATTGAAGCCATGTAACACGTGTCATGTCTAAATATGGCGAGCATTCATTTATTTTGACGGGACGACTCGTGTGGACGACAATGTAGGAATGGCATAACAAATATTATGATAGTATATAGATTTGAAGACGAAGTGTCGCTTCACACCCTATTAGCATCTGCAATAAGTCGTAATGCAAAATTGCGAAATATTAATTTGACATTCGTAATCCTGTTTATGACATAATATGTCATCATCATCATCTCAATCTCAACCCCATCATGGCCCACTATTGAGCACGGGTCTCTCCTCAGAATGAGAAGGTTAAAGCCATAGTCCACCACGCTGGCCAAGTGCGGATTGGCGGACTTCACACACCTTTGAATTTTGCGAATTCTCCGGCATGGTTTTCTCACGATGTTTTCCTTCGTCATTTGTAGCAAGTGACATTTAAATGCTTAAAACGCACATACATAACTCCGAAAAGTCAAAGATGCGTGCCCTGGGATTTGAACCCGGTCCCTCCGAATAGGCGGCCGAATTCTTAGCCACTAGGATATCACCGCTATGACATATTATGTATATGATATAAATTATTTGAATTTAGAGGTCTAGACCTAACCCTAACCTAACCTATCCTAACCAAATGCATTGAAGCTATTTGAATTCTTGCCGGTTCTTCTTTAAAAAATCAATGTACATAACATAATAATAATATGACGTTTCGCGTGAAATGCGTGATATTTGAACTTGCATTTTACGTTCCCATTTTTATTTTTAACTATTTTTCATAACAGCATTATAATTATGTAGTTTTTTGCAGTTATTAATATAAAATAACATACCCTCAAATATCTTTTCTTTTGTTACGGTTCAAAATATAATATAGCCCTGATATAACCCTGTGACGGATGGATAACGAAGCCTTAGTAATGGGGTCCCGTTGACACCTTTTGGTCCAGCTATGACAATACCAAGTATATACAAGCAAGAGAGCCGTAGATACTCAATAATTAAAGCGTAATATAAACACACAGATGAACAATTAAGATATGCAAATGGTATTAGTAACGCGAGACAGGTCGATCACCCGTGGATTGACTAAAGCTGATGACAACGACCGCTGCACGGTAGTGTCGGGCCAAGATCGAACTACGGATTAGATGTGGAACTGTGAATCGTTTCAATTTTTAAATAATTAATAATATGATTCGGAGGGCACATAAAGCCGTCGGTCCCGGTTGTTATCGATAGGAAGCAGTCGTTAAGCCATGTCGGAAGGCCTTCGGGTGGCTTGAAAATTTCCGATACTGGGTTGGCCACTAACTCCTCAGCAATCCGCATTCGAGCAGCATGGTGGAGTATGCTCTAGGCCTGCTCAGTAATGAGGAGAGACCCGTGCTCACTAGTGGGCCATTAATGGGTTGTAGCAAGCCATTAGTTGTGTTAGCAGGTTAGAAAAAGTGACATTATAACTGACAGAGTTGGAGAGTGAATTATTTACGTACAAACAGACTGAATTAAATAATGGCCGCAAACAACACGCAATCGGTTTGATGAGTCACTGCAGTAAATACGGTGGGATGTAACACGCGCGAACATTGTTGTTTCACGTGTCGACTGAACGATGATTTTGTTACCTTAGATAATATAACGCTGAAAAAGGATGAGAAATTCCCCTAATTATCGTAATTTTCTTTTACCTATCTCTTTCTCTCATATGGTTTGTTATTATCTTTAGCGATGTATTTGGCCCCTAAGTCAAACCATTCGGAGTCGTGCTGATGATGTATGCAAATCTTTACCGTGGTCGCTCACATGCGCACGAACAAATTTGCACGAATGTTCGAGGTTCGCGCTTGTTTGCGACCTGACACCGTCACAGTTTTGACATCTTTGAAAACCACGAATGTGTCTAAAAGATTGCATTACCATTATCAAAGTTCTTTTTTGATTATGCAGTTTTTGACACATACATCGTATTCCAAGCTGTCAAAGTGACAATTCGTGCTATGTAAGGTTCGCGCGCTTGTGATCGCAGTAATACTAGTATTTTGCGTGTTCGCGAATGTGAGGGCCGACCTTAAACTGCTAACATTGCAAGTCCATATTGATCACGGTAAGTCAACGTTCCGTACATCGTGCCCTCGCGTGGGCGTGGGCAACGGACGGCGAGGTCGCCTGATTCATGCTCTTTGTTTTGTACATCAAACTTTATTATAAGTTTACGAGCCGTTTGATATGCCAGCTACTTGGTTTGGGAAAAACGTTTTCAACGACTATTCGCAGGGTAACTGGAAAATTATTCGTCAGATGTCGCTCTAATTTAGTTTTGAGGATACGACAAGCATCAGCTTTCGAATAAGAAAAACATTAAAATTTGACCAACTTAGTAAAAAGTTGTGAGGTAACCTAAATAAACAAAATCGGGGCAAGGTTCGGTATAAAGCCGGTCGCTCATATTTGCGCGCATACGCGAACCCACAAGTGTGGGACGAACCTTCGCGGATGATTATGTAAACTTTTTGACACTTTCACGGTATGTATTCTAAGCTACAGTGCCACCATCTTATCTCTGAAATGGCAAAAATTAGAACTAACGCCGCCATGTTAGAAAGTCATTCATAAGTGCGTTGTGGTCATTCATCTGTCAGTTGAACCTCTCGAATTGCGTGCAATGATTGGTCCTATGCGTCCGACAGCGCCCCTCTTCATTTCAAGTGTATGTTGGTTTACTGTATCAAAGTTGTGACGATTCGCGCAATGTACAATATTAGGTATGGATCTTCATAAATAATAAATATGTTCCCGGCAATGATGTATAAATATCTAGATGGATAATCGAATCCGCGAAAACGTGTCAAAAAAGCGAAGCCAACTGTTGGCGGCGACATTTATATCATTACGCACAGATTACGCACACATAGACAATAAATGAACGCGAAAAACATCGCCTGCACGCACACATGCTTGATATTGTTGCCGTGTTTTTTTTGTTTTCATTGTAGGGCGACGCTCAATCTACCTATTTATTGCATCATTGGTTCCCGGACATTTTCTGAATTATTTACCGTCTCCCTCAGACATTAGCAAGTGCATCTGGCAGCGTTTGGCATTGAGATTATTTTAATCCACCATTACAACCATCGCGAGGAAAACGCAATGTTTGTACGTACATATACAGACTTCCTGTGTCCTTAACGCTATTTTAGTTTTTAGTTGCTAGTGTTCTTTGTTAGTTGAATAATGCGGCTTTCAAGTGAATAACTTTTAACAAAATAGAACCGACTTTAACGTCGAAAAGTAAAAATCGGTTAATATACCTAAATTCTTCTCCTAAGTCTGATAAACACGATGCTGAAAACCGTATCACAATCGGTTCAGCCGTACAATATGCCTAAAACCTTCTCTCCTAAGACTGACAAATACTATGCTGAAAACCGCATCAAAATCGGTTCAACCAAACGCGAGACAATCAGACAAAATATACATACATACATACCTACAGGTCAAACTGAGAACCTCCTTTTTTGAAGCCGGTTAATAACTAAATAACGCTTTACATTAGCCTCATACTAGGAGTCCCTGTGGCGGGGGTGCCGTGGACATCACAAGACAAGTACACATCCAGACCGAGAATGGAAATTTAATCTCGTCATCCAAATTTCTGGTCTGGGAATCGAATCCAGGACCCTTTGAACGGCGATCCATGTTAACCATTGCGTCATTCGGGTCGTAAAATAGGCGCGCTGGGCCATTTTTGGTCAGGGAATCTTATAGGTTCGCCCTATCATGCTAGGCCTGCGTCCTCGTCCCGTCTGTGTGTGTATATGTCAATCAATACAAATGCCAGCTTTACGCCCCACTGATTTAGGTTCATTATGGATTGACGGAGAGAATTTTAAATGCCTTAAGTAAATTTTGCTAACGAGCTAAATTCAATTGAGCTGAATTTATAGAATACTAGTAAACCCGCCCTCGCTTCGCTTCGGGGAACCAGTCCCTTCAAAAATCTCTATAAATTTTAACAAATTATGTTATTCCGATGTCTACGCTACATTACTGCAAAGTTTCATGAAAATCCATTCAGTAGTTTTTGCGTGAAAGAGCAACAAACACACACACACACATACATCCTTACAAACTTTCGCATTTATAATATTAGTAGGAGTAGGATTAGTAGGACGAATTAAATACTGATGAAATATGAATAACTTTGCTTGATCTTATCGACATACGTATAGTCGGACTAGCAATTTCAACCCTATTTCGCCCCCTTATTGGTGGAATTTCCAAAAATCTTCTCATAGTGTTCCCCTACACTCAGCAGGGAACGTTTTCAGCTTCTTCCGTTCAGTAGTTTCGGCTGTGCATTGTCTGTCAGTCAATCACTCAGTAACGCAAGAGTTTTATGTATTATAGACTAGCTTTTGCCCGCGGCTTCGCCCGCGTGGAATTCGTTTATATCGCGAACTGGGTAAGTGGGGAAGGGGGTACGTTATCAACTATCTTCCTGGGAATTTTTTTTTCATACAAACTTTCATCCCCTATTTCAAGCCTTTAGGGGTTGATTTTTGAAAAATAAAGTAGCCTATGTGTGACTCTGGGTCTTCAACTATTTTCATTCCGAATTTCACCCAAATCGGACCTGTAGTTTAGCCGTGAAAACGTCACAGACAGACAGACAGACAGACTTTCGCATTTATAATATTAGTATGGATAGATTGGAGAACAAATATATGACTCCTGGTCATGTAATGTTGTATTTATGAAACACATATTCGCTGAAGCGAGCTAGGCGGAAGCTTGCTACCAGGAATCTGGTGACTTATGCCAACGGAATGCGGGAGTGAGGAGAATTCAGGAGTATAGTATAGTTTAAATATAATATATAGTTTAAAATCGCTAGAGTAGTTTTTGAGAAAGAAGACATCTGACTAGTAATTTTTGAGTTATCTATTTTGATTTCGCAGTCGATTATTTTTTTGTAAAAACCATAAAAACTTATTTTACTTAATTTATTGCTGACTGATCGATGTGAAGTTACACAGTCTGATAGCGAAAGAAGTGGAAAAGCATTGTCAGCGGTTCTCTCAAAAGACGTGAAGAAGATGCCCCATAATCTTAATTTCCAACATATCCTGACCTGACCTTCTTTGCCGACATAACGGTTTCACGGTCCCAACCATAAGTAAAGACTGGTTCTTAACTCTGGCCATATAAGGACTGAGTAAAACTACCATCGCTATATACAACGATGTTTTCATCAGATTACGATGCTATTTCCAAGAATAATGTTTTATTTTCATCACCTTTAATTAGCTTGACTTGTTTGTACTTATACAGGGTGTTCCATAAGTTTTACGACAAACTAAAATGGAAGATATCTTGGAGACGGACCTACCAGATGACAAAAAATCATTTTAGTAAAACGGTGACCCGTTTTCGAGATTTTGACCTTTGTATTGTTTTTAATTGGGTTGTCTTACCCTACTTTTATTTGCTGATTACACAAATGAGCAGATATTTTAATTATTTTTTTCAACGTACCCTCAGACTTTAAAAACCTTAAATTTGGACGCCAATCTACAATGAACCTTAATGATGGGAGCGGAAAGCTGGCATTTGTATGGGTTGCCATTAAAACTAATTCCATAACTATATTGAACGCGATCTGAGTAAGATATGTGGCCAATTATAGTCAGTTGTATACCATGCCCTTCAGTAAGCATTGATTTATATGGAAGCCCATAGCAATTAAAAAATTATCTCTATGGAGACATTTCTTGATTGCTTGTTCTAAAAACTTCGGAAGGTTCGCACAATTTGACACCTGAAATAGTTCCATATATATATATTATGTAGTTGCGTTCGGAAATAACAACAAATATTAAACTCAACATTTTTGTCATTTCTCTGTAAGAGGAAGTGTTCGATTTTTAGTTGGGAAAAATGTTTTAAGTACATACTTACTCTTTTTTTTCTATGTATATTTTTATAGACTGGTGAAGCTCGAGTCCAATTTGGATGTTATAAGATTACGTACGGAAGATTTTTATTCCTGGGTAGATAGATGGTATTTTTCAGATTAATTTTTTTCAAAACAATAAAAGGGGATAATAAATCTCTTACATTTTGCATTCATTACTCTTTACAACTAATTAGCTCAAAAATGAAAAAATAAGAAATAATGCTCTTCAAAATGTGCAGGTACCTACTAATGTAATAGATTTTTTCGTTTAGAATATTAAAAAAAATCCTTTTAACAGTCGAAATTATAGAACGCAGTAATCGGGAAGTTGCCGCAATATTCCCAAAATCTTACATTTTTCCTGCTCTTTGACGGCAAATTTCAGCCATTTTAACAGCCTTGTACGGTTTGTCAGTAGTAGTAATTTTACCGGTATAGTCTAAACAAGGTCTATGTTATCGGAGTCCAAACACCAATTTCCTCTTGCGTCACTCTTTATCTTTTTTAAACTTCCTCAAATGTTCACTTGGCTGAAATTCGTAGACTATAAGGCTCTTCTCACACAACGATATTTATTCGCTGTGTCTGACACTGTCCACTGACAGGAGACGCGTCTACGATGCGTCAACGATAGCATTGTGTGAAGAGCTTTAGCCCTCTTAGGGCGCGTTCCATTAACCGACCAAAACACTCAAAACAAAACGTTCAGTTTTCTGTAGAAAATGTGTCGTTTTAGGCTTTTTGATTCTGTTCCTTATTTTTGAAGTTAGTTTTTTTTTCAAACAAAGATTTTCAATTTGACTGAATGTCTTTTTTTTCTAATGTATGTCCTCATAACTTTGTACTGGTTGAACCGATTTTGATAATTCTTTTTTGTTTTAAGGTTAGTGCTTATCCTTATAATTGGATCAACATCTGGCGAGTTGTTTATGAGTTGTTTCGACTTTGAAGTCGGTTATTTGTTTGTAAAAAGTAAATTATTTCATACGAACTATTTTAAGCGAATACTAAGACTAGGATACGCGAAGCAAAGCAAGGTCGAGGGCTATCTAGTTCATAACAAAAGGGAAATTTAATTTTACATTGCAATCCAGTTCACGAGCAACCTTGCATTAATTCTCACGAGGACAGGCGTAAATATGTTATGCTGAAGTTTTGAGGGCGCGTCCACTGAATCAGGACATCGTTATGAATGCACGTTTATTTATAACACCCTGTATATTTGGTCAATTTGTCCGATTTAACACGTTGACTGCCATGACGGACAATGTTGTCCGACAGCAGACTTTCCCCCGGGGCCACACCAATATTTCGAGAAATGGCCCAAAAACGTCGAGGTGTTTTTTTGTTTATTTTGTCAGGAAATAACTTAAAAATAACGGGCGACTTATGGAAACTGCTATGTTCCCATTATTTTCCGAGATATCAAATGGCAGACACCATTGTCCGTCGCGGCCTCCGAGAATGAAAAACCGTGTTTCCTTCCGCAGACGCCGCGCGGGTCCCACTGTCGGTCATCCTTACGATTTTGCGCTCGCGTAGACGAATGCCGTGATTTGTAAAAATTAGGATTCCGTATAAGTTTCACACGTAGGACAAAATTGACGATTTTGTAAATTTTCTATTGACTCAATCAGCTTTGGATTGGCCCACCTTAATTCAAATGTTTATTGTAAACATTTTTAAATTTGACACCTATCGGAGACCCTGAAAGTAATTTTTGTTGAAGCTTATTTTTCATTATTATATAGGATTACTGGTTAAATCAATCTAGACCCGGGAGGAGGTGACAGTATACATCATTTTTGACATATTTTGTCCTGAAACACCCTGTCTGTCTGTCTGTTTTTAAGTAATAGGTTTTGCTTGATGGTCTAGCTAGATGCGTTAAGATTTCTTGTCTCAAAATTATGCAATTTGTTCAAATTTTGTAGGGTATTTAAAAGTAGATAAATGGGTTATATAATAATCATATTCAGAATCCCAAGTCACTGTGCAATATATAGGTAGGTACTTCACAATAAAGGCTTAATTGTTAGCAAAATAAGTTTACTGAAATAAAGTATGTAATTTATCGAATATCCAAAAAATATGCATGGTAGTTAGTAGGTAGAAGTGTTAAAAATTATCTACTTTTCTCAAATATCCAATTCTATAGCACAGCATCAAAGTATGTAGAGAAATACTTAAAAATAAAAATCCATCGTGGATATCAGCAATGTTTTTTTGGTCTAGGAATGAATTGGAATCATAATTTAGAAGTTATTGACGTGACAACGTCTTATAAATTGGTTTGCCGGGTGGCACTTCAAGAAACTGCGTTAGTAGCTCCGCTCACGTTACTTATAGTAGCTACGGCGTACACACGTTGGCGTGTTTCAGAAAATGGTACAGCGCCATCTCTGGAGAAGTAGAGTAACTAGTTTGTTACCTCACTTAGTTGTGACTAATGGTTAATGGTCTAACGGTTAGCAGCGCTAGATGGCGGATGGTGTTACAATGTTTTAAATATAATTCTTTGTATATGTTTACCCCATGAAGATACGGGAACGCAGGGTCAACTTCACAAATAACCACAACTGCTTCCAAACCCAAAATAGCAGTTTATTATAAAACCAAAGAAGTCGACACATTGCCCTTTACAAATTTTTCTCTTATATAAACTCCACGTTACACTCGTTAGCGCGTTTCACAAATTGGTACAATGCCATCTTGTTTACAAGTGAGGAACTATTTAACAAAAATAAAACATTAAACTTAAATTGCTTCCGCCTTCACATGACGGTTAGACAGTATAAATAAATGTTTTAAATTGTTACTATTATTTCATCCTTCTTCCTACTATACGAATGAATATTCACATTAAAATTATTTTACCACTCAAAGTCGTTGTCACGTAAAACTTTCGCCCGTATACCGACTTTACAGGCAACCAATTTTTTTATTATTTATATCATTTATGGTTGTTATCCATAACAAATATCTTTAAAATACTTGATTATCTAGTTCTGTTTTTGTATTTTACGTTAAACTTTTCGTAAAGTAGCTTCTTACTTATATTTTTAACCTACTGAACCCATAATTTTATACTTAATACGTACTTGGTTAAAACAATTATAATTCTAACGACTTTCTAGTATCTTATAAAGAGTAAAAATTAATGTATATTTACCTAAAACATCACTTAATTGATCACTTAAGTATATACCTACAACGCTTTTATGAACCGCTTGTTTCAAAGCCCATAAGTTCTAAGTCTTTGCAGTTTTTTTCGGGCCAAGTTGCTAGGATGTTCCTTGGGGCCGCGCGGGTCTATTGCCTTAGTAAAAAGACAAGAAAAGCCGTCCGTCGGCCGATTAGAGGCTTCCAAAGTGAGCGAGTGCACGCGGACAACGTTGTCCGACGCGGCCCCCTGGACCAGACATGTTGGCGGACAACATTGTCCGCCGCGGCCCATTGGGCAAGACATCGATTTTTAGTCTGGCGTTCAACGTGTTAAGCACTGGGAAAATTGTCGTTATAATTTAACTAGCTTTTGCCCGCGGCTTCGCCCGCGTGGAATTCATTTATACCGCGAAACGGGATTTTTCATACAAACTTTCATACCCCTATTTCAAGCCTTGAGGGGTTGATTTTTGAAAAAAAGTAGCCTATGTGT
Source organism: Hesperia comma (assembly GCA_905404135.1). Taxonomy (NCBI): domain Eukaryota; kingdom Metazoa; phylum Arthropoda; class Insecta; order Lepidoptera; family Hesperiidae; genus Hesperia; species Hesperia comma. The sequence goes on from FR990039.1 coordinate 2,881,105, forward strand.
GACTCTCGTTCTTCAACTATTTTCATTCCGAATTTCATCCAAATCGGACAGGTGATTTAGCCGTGAAAACGTCACACACAGACAGACAGACTTTCGCATTTATAATGTTAGTATGGATTAACGGATAAATTGGCGTTAACGGACTGAATTAAACGAAAGCATTGAATTATGATCCTTATGTCTTGACCACGGAACACAGACACGTATTGACCATTACGGTTGTTTACTTGAAAGAAGTAACTCACCACCCACTGACGAACTCGGAACTGACCAAGTATAGAATCGAAAATTAATCTTAATTACAGTAAGTTCATTTTAACTCGGCTGATGTGAACATAGCTACGAGTGGCTGCGCAGATGTCAATTTTAAGGCCAAAATGGTGGTAAGAGGCGGGGAGCGCGGGCGGTAGGATAGTTAGCCAACACCATGGACGTAAATACGTCCATGGCCAATACGAAGTAGCGCATCACAAAACACTGTCATGGCCGCCGTGTTTTTATTGGTCAGTTACTGTACCTGCGCAAACATCTCGGAATACGAAGTTCACATCAGCCGAGTATAAATGAACTTACTGTAACAAGTTATAAAGATCATAATTGTATGCTTTCGTTTTAGTTGGTCCGGTAACGCGTCGTGTCTTGAATCGTGATGTGCGCACGAGCAGTCCTTTCATAAAAGACTGTGTACCCGCGACTTCGCATGCGAGCGAGCTTCCCTCACGTAAATCCCTATCCCGCGGTAATTCCGGGATAATAATAATAAGAGAACACCATCAACGTAATCGAAGTCAATTAAAAATCCAGTATTAGGGATATCTCAAAAAATACACGTCAGATGTCGCTCAAATTTTAATAGCACCACACGAGAAGCACCAGCTTCTGAATTATCAAAATCGGTTTACCCAGTTAAAAGTTATGAGGTAACATAAATAAACAACAAACTTACAGTAAAATTAAGAACCTCCATTTTTAGGGTTCCGTACCCAAAGGGGAAAACGGGACCCTATTACTGAGACTTCGCCGTCCGTCCGTCCGTCTGTCCGTCCGTCCGTCCGTCCATCCGTCCGTCTGTCACCAGTCTGTATCTCATGAACCGTAATAGTTACACAGTTGAAATTTTCACAGATGATGTATTTCTGTTGCCGCTACAACAACAAATACTAAAAAACAGAATAAAATAAATATTTAAGTGGGCGCCCACACTTTCGACGCCTTAGCGATAGTTTAGTTACCTTTCGGTCCAAGAGATGGCATTGTGCGTAATATGTGGCTACAATAAAACAATGGTCACAGTGGCCTTTGGGAAAGCGACCATACAGACCAGATTTTTTTGGCGTTTTATACATAATAGTACGGAACCCTTCGTGCGCGAGTCCGACTCGCATTTGGCCGGTTTTATTGAAGTAAGTTAAAAATACAAAATGTTTAGAGTAAATAGAGCCACATGTCTAACCTAGATAGAACTAGATATCAATGCAGGTGTCCTCATAGACCTATATTGGTTGACTCACAAGGCTGTCGGTAGGGTTGCCAACTTGTGTTGTTTATTCTTGAAAAATATCGGAAAAATAGGACCTGGTGAGCTTATACATGAGATAGCACGAAAAGTTACGATTGTATGTGGCACTAGAATAATTTATCCGGCAGTTGTTTCTCGTTATAGAAAAATCCGTCACGCAATGCTAAACAGAAGACACGTAATGCTATTCTGTCTCTTTTTTCATATCGTTGGCGTAAGTTGTTCCTACATAATTTGTCTTTTAATGTCTTCTGCTAACCGCATTGTTCCTCCACAAATCCGCACTGGAGCAGCGTGGTTGAATATACTCTAGGCCTCCTCAAGAATGAGGAGAGACACATGCTCAGTAGTAGGCATTAATGGTTGAGGCCAACTTGATTATTAACAGACTTCAAAAAAGGAGGTTCTCAATTTGACCTGTATGTATGTTGTATATTTGTGCGCGATTATCTCGTTTGGTTGAACCAATTTTAATGCGGTTTTCAGCATAGTATTTGTCAGATAGGCATATTGTTTGGCTGAACCGATTTTGATACGGTTTTCAGCATCGTGTATCTGAGTTAGGAAAAGGACTTAAGAATATTTAACTGTGTTTAACTGAACCGATTTTTACTTTTCGGCGTTGAAAGTCGGTTCTATTTTGTTAAAAGTTATAAGTCTGAAATAAACTAAATAAGAATAAGTAGGATTGGAAAGAAGCCACAAGTGGCAACCCTAGTGCAGTGAGTCAACAGATGGTTTACAATTTACATTATACTGGTCGGTGGCGAATGTAAGGACCGAGAAATTATTGATTTGAACATTACTATGAGTCAGTACAAACTACAAACAGGCTTTGTTTGTAGTATCGATCGTAAATATTTTTGTTACGACGCCATAATTTTTCCATTATAAAGTATTAATGCGAAATTAACTCTATCTGCCTGCTTTTCCCGCTTAATCCTGTTAATCTATTAATGTAGTTAAAAATTTTACGCACGATAGCTCAAGACTCGGGAAAGGAAGAACTTTCGTTATAAGCAAAAAATATTATTTTTCTAAACTCCCTTACTTTATCATCAAATCGTCGATTTTTCTGCCCGGTCAATGAACTGTTATTCAAACAAAACTACGAGGTGGACGTAGTTAGCATTTTCAAGATGGACGTTCGCGCCGAATTTTACGTCATCGCGAGTTTTTCGTACGCCCGCTAGAGTTCAAGGTTATAACGCAAACAGTCAAGGTGTTCGGATATTCGGAAATCTTTTTAAAGACTGGCGTGTTTTCCAGAAGTGTTCAGTTTTATCAGATGTTTGTCTATTATATTCTAAAGTAATTAATTCTTGTTGAATGTCGTAATTTAATTTGGTCCAAGGTCGCTGAAGGAATTATGACGCCGCGCCGTAGCGTTAGTGTTATCAATTTTTACTCATACAATTCATAGAAGATTTCAGATAGTAATACATAAAGGTTCAGTATTTTTAAGGCCAACAAACAAGAGGAGAATAATTATGAATATTTTTTGTTAATAATAAAAATATTTTTTTAGTGGTAAAAGTAAAGAAGTTTAAACACATGGAGTAACAAAGCAAGATAATTTTAGTTAGCAAGGTAAACGAAAGTCGTGCCTGCCTATAAACAGCGATCTCCACTAAACAACTTTGTATAGAAATTTTACGTTTTATATGTAGTTGAACGAACGTAAGTAATCGAAACAAGAGAGAAATAATTAGAGTTTTATTACGTTTAATGGCAACCCTTCCTCTTTTATAATAAAAGAAAGTTCACAAAATAGAAAAAGAGAAAGTAGGTACATTGTGCTCGCGAAAGCGCGGATTTTGCGCCAATTTTAGTAATGCATTTTTAGGCTTAAACTGTTAATAAGTTTTTTAAACTGCGACGAACCTTCTAAATTTAGCTTAACATTGATCAAATTAATGAGAGCAATGTGAAACAATCCGTCAATCTTTTCAACGCAGCAGGTACGATTATATTTATAATTAAGATGTTTTAATTGTCTCATTGGTGATTTTATCCTTATGTATAAATATAAAAGGACTTAAATAAACAATGTTAAGTCCTCAAGAATAATTTCTTGGTCCAATTTGCTTCTTATTTTTATAAGTGACAATACATTGCGTGCGACATATTTTCGGCAGTAACATTTACGCATCACCTGAAAATACGAAGTAAATATAGATAAAACATAATCAAAAAATAAGAACACAAATAAACAAAGCAACAATGTCTGTACCAAAGTGGTATCATCAAAAATATGTTTATGAGAAGGGAAGGTTGCCCTGACACATGTGTAGAAATAAGCGTTATTTATATATATATAAGCGTGCAAATTATTTCTGGACTGAAGCCATGGCGGGCAAACGGCCTTTATGTCATCTCAATGACGACTTTGAAAACGACGATTTCAGTGAAAGTTCAATGCATTTCTATAATTACATTTCCTTGGGCTGTAAGATCTGTGCAGTTTGTTTTTATTTTCCTTTCATGTCCAATTCGAGACATCCATCTTCGCTCTTTGTTCAGAGTGCGCATTATCATAAATTTTATCGCGCGAATATTTTAAAGACAAGCATTAGGTGAAATGTAAGACGCAGTTTACTACACGTGCCGTTATGTTGCGATAAACAAACGATTAAATAAACTTTCATTGTGCATCGGGCTGGGTTAACACGTTGAAGTGTATTTATTACGCAATGTTATAATCAAATCCTATCCATTAACTGATTGTGAACGATACAGATATGTAAAATTATCGCGTGTTACTCATTGTATTTATAAACTTTCAACAGTTGCAATTAAGTCGTCACAGATCCACGTCTAAACCAGATTCACTAGAGCTATCTTCCTCTCTTTTCTATTTACAAACGAGATCGAAACTGTGGACGCCGTCTGAAAATAAGGGGGCACGGTATCTGGTCAATGAACGGAGAATAACGTGAAAACTTGGAAATTTAGCAGCAGTCGTTTGAGACACGGCAGCCGGGCCGCACGGCGCGGCCGTACGCGTATCCGAACGTGTAAACAAAGAACATTGTCTTTTTATTATCTGTTTTTTTCGCGCGAATATTACGTCTGTCGCGGGAAAAATAAATCTTTGCAGTAAATTTAAATTTTGTAATATTGCGTTTTATTTCAATTGTTTGTGTTAAACATTTTTTTAAGTTTTAAAATTATTTACAATTGTCTTTGTTTCTTTACTTTTGTTTCTACATTCATTTAGAACGTGGTAAAAGTCAAATGTTAACAAATTAACATACTGATTTCGTATTCACTAGAGTAGGTATAACGTACGTAAGTTGGATAATTAAATCGAATTAATTAGAATTGATATCAAAGGTTCACTTTTTCAAAGCACGTTTGCGTGGTTAGTGAAAAATGTTTGTCGATTCAATTAAATTATAGAATAAATTGTAGAAAATCGATAAAAATTATAACATCTGATTTTGCTGTAACGTAGTAACCTATTTATGAAGTTTTAGGTAATTTTTCCGAGATCCCAGTGTTGGCTCGGCACCAAAAACGTTAAGTGAACCCAGTCCCAGTGACTCAGTGACAATGAATCAATTCACGATGTGTTTCAATACAGGACTCGAAGTTTTGACGGAAAAGTGATTTCTTGTCAAGATGTCACCGGATAAACGCAAAAGAAGGTGCATCGACGAAGAATTTAGCAGTAAACCGAATTTAAGGACTTATTAGCCCAGTGTGCCCAGACTAAACCTAATAAGGTTAAATGTTGATCTCAAAGTATTTTTAGTGCTCAATAAATTTTAAGTAAAAGACTGAGTATCGCTTAAGTAACCTTTAAAGGTAGACGCCGTGACTTTAACAACGAACGCGAAACTGAAATCAAGATGCTAGCCTTCAAGAAGTTTTATGGAGACGAGCTACTGCGCCTGGCTTTGGTCTTGAGCCTCCTGAAGGCCAATCCAGATGACTACCTGGAGAATGAAACTCAACAACTCATAGCTGGACTGCACATATCGAACGGATCCGATTGGTCGTTGGAGCAGGAGGCTCAGACGCTCATTCGTCCGAGGTTCGTCCATCCGAAGTCTTTGGACAACATACTGATGAACTACGAAAGACAGCTCTTCGAAGAGCTCAATTCGTTAGGGCGTTATAACTCTCACTTGGTAAACAATGACCGGATATGGAATAATCGGGGTCCAGTGCTTCATACATATTTAGTAAATAATGTGGCGACCGACACAGTAGTGCCGGGGCTCGCTCCGTCGGCGGTCCTCGACGAGAGCCCCGATCAGGATGGAGTCTCCGCTGACGAGAACGTAGCCCAAGAAGTCAAAGTTACAGATGAAGCAGAAGAAGTTAACGCGACACAGACAGAAACAGAGGAAGACATACGCCAACCAGATGCAGTGGTTACGCTATCCGCGGATTTTCTTCACAATCGAACTGAAGAGGATGTGTTCGCTGAGATAGCAAGTCGGTCTTTCGACGTTAACGAGTTCCTGGTCAACAACGAAATGCGGCTCAAAAAGGAAGTTATTGAGGATGAACCCGAAAATCTTATGGATGTTCGTGTCAAAATTGAAAAGGAACATGAGGATTTGTACAGTGACAATGCGATAGACGACTTCGTGCCGTACTTCTCGGAGAAATCTGACAAACTTGGGTTCGGAGAGAACTCTGTTTTCCACCAGAATCTTGCTGATCTGCAAGACTACAAGGAGCTGTTTGATGTGAACGAATTGCAGAATGATCTAGAGTTTCTCGACGTGAAACAGCAGCAGGAGAATCTTGAACAATACCTTCTAGAGAATACTCCATTGGACACAGAAGTTTACGAGTTGGCGCCGATGTTTGAAGAGGAACTGGTCCTTGATATGAAGAGGGAAAGAGCTAGCACTAGTTTCACGTCAGCCAGTTCTAGTGGTGTGAGTGAGATGAACTCTTCGTCGATAGCTGATGTGTATGATGTTAATGTTGAAGTGAAGTTGGAACCTGATGTCAAGTTGGAGCCTGATGAAGGCCATCACAGCGGCGACGAGTTGACTCAAGAGGTAAGTACTGTCATTAGAGTTATATATAAAATTCTAAATTATTGATGACTGTATTCTGTTTGAAGATACCCAAAAAATATTATTATTGGGAGTATATTAACATCTAATAGATCATGCAAATGATGATTTACAGTTTGTTAGCGTCAATTGCCAAAACGGCTTAACCGATCTGGATGCGATTTTATTCATGTATTTTAGTAAGTTGGTTTCTGCAAACTGACTGAAAGACTGTCAAAGAAATCGCGTGGAAAATTTTATTTTGGAAAAAATAAGGCTTGGAAGCGAAGCGAACTCGATTTATAATTTTATCGATAAATATTCAATTGTACATGGTTTCTCATTGATATTCGACCTAGTTGGAACGATTCAATGTGTTGTGGTCTATTGCATCATTTCAGTTTGACACGGCCCATGTACAGTGCCACCAACTTATCTCTGAAATGGCAAAAATTAGAACTAACGCCGCCATGTTAAAAAGTCATTCATAAGTACGTTGTGGTCATTCATCTGTCAGTTACTAGTGTGCAATGATTGGTCCAATGCGTCCGACAGCGCCTCTCTTCATTTCAAGGTTAAGTTCTTTTTACTGTATGTCAATATACTGTGGCGACACCGCTCACACGTCACACGGTGACGTCACCGAAGCCTGAAACGCGCTATCGAAGATTTCTACATCGCTGGCATATATACCACGCCTCGAGTACATTCACTCGGGGCCCGGCCGCCCCCCAGGCATGTCGTCTCGCCTGGCGGGAGATCTCCCTTTGCCAAAATACACTGCCAAAGTTAGAAATTACTACGAATATATTTTTTATGGAATTAAGGTAGCAAACGAGCATGCAGCACCTTCCGCTGCCGCCCATGATAACTGCGAGCGACCTAATAAGACTCAAATCGGGTCTAGAATGGTTAGACCAGTGACCAGATGGTGTTTGAATATTAGTTAGTAAATATTAGTTAGTTCAGTGGTTCTCAAACTTTTTTGGTGACGGAACCCTTTTGGGAAGCAAACTACTTGATGGAACCCTACAATAAAACAATAGTTTTTAAAAGTGTATTCTTTATTAACAAGCAAAGTAATTGGTATCTTAGAGGCATTGAAAGAGGATAAAAAGAGCCAGTGGGTTCACCCATTAAACAAGAACATGAACAGTTTGCGGCAAACGGACTCACTACGCTCGGCGAACAATCACTTCGCCGGCGCCGACTGCAGCTGGGTTTGCTCAGTGCTGCCAACTATAATTTCGAAATTCCGTTAAACCTGTTGGTAAATTCCGTCAAAAATCCGTCAAATTTTTTTTGCATCCGTCAAAAAATTCCGTTAAATAAAAAATACGTTTTATAAATGCGAAAGTTTGTAAGGATGTATTTGTATATGTGTTTGTTACACTTTCACGCAAAAACTATTGAACAGATTTTCATGAAACTTTGCAGTAAAATAGCTTAGACCTCGGAATAACGTAATAAGTTAAAATTTATAGAGATTTTTTTATCATTTGGTCATACTACAATTATAACTGTAATGTAAAGTCGAAACCAGTCAAAATAAAATCCACCTTCTGAGAGCTATCTTCTACTAAGTGGCTGGCTCCCTGAAGCGAAACGAGAGCGGGTTTACTAGTCAATATTTAAAAAAAAGTTTTAAAGAAACAATCCCAATCATCATCAGACACAGAAAACATAAAAAGGACTTTATAACAAAAAATCACAATCATCATCATCGCTTCCAGTTGATGTTATTATACTCGCAATGCTGTTAAGGTGGATGGCTAATTTTAATTTTATGTTTAGCATTGATCCTAGCATAGCAATAAGAGTTAAATCAAAAGTAACATGTCTTGCCATTTCTTTTTAATGCAGAACGAATATTGAAAATTGCGTTGATCATTTTTTCATTCATTTTATTTCTCAAATTTGATTTTACTCCATTTAATACACTAAAAACTCTTTCTACCTCCGCGTTTGAACAAGGTAGCAATAACATTGTAAAAGCAAAATCACAATATAAGTGTTGGAATGGATTAATGTTTGTTGCACCTTCAGATTTCTTACCTCTGACCAAAATTCTACAGTTCGTTACTAGAACACTAGAACTAAATTCTTGATTTTTTTTCAACTATTTTTCCCGTCAAAAAATCCGTTAACCGTCAAAATATATTTTCCCCCGTTAATACCTGACCCTAATCCGTTAAATCTAACGGGAAATCCGTTAAGTTGGCAACACTGGGTTTGCTGTTAGTCAGCCGCTAACTGAGACAGTCGGCGCGCGTAACGCTGCAAACTGCGTTAGTGAGCGCAAAACTAGCAAACTGTGAACACTCCATTTAAAATATATGGAATGGCGTACTAAACCGATACGCCGCAAACTCAGTCGGCCGTTAACTGTTTGCCTACTGGGAACGCAGCCTATAAGTATACATGTTGATACCAAACTTATGAGATATTGTACCAGCTATTCTAGGTAACACATGTTTCTATAAATACAAATAAATAAATACCTAAATAAATATACCTACGCGCGGCCGCGGAGTCAAAACGTTCGACCAGAGAGAGGTGTTTTGATTTTTTTTCTAAATTCTTGCGGAACCCCTACAGAGGTATCGCGGAACCCTAGGGTTCCGCGGAACACACTTAGAGTATAGCTGAGTTAGTTAATAATAGGTAGTATTAGTTAGACCTGTTGTTGTTAGTGATAGTTCGGTTTTGTTAATATGAGTTTCGTGGTAATTCGGTCCCAGACAATATTGCTTCTTTTGAGATGTAAAGCCGTTTCTCATAATAATAGCCGTTGCAAATAAACATTCTATTCTATTCTATTCTAAATAAAATTACAATTAAAAGGAGTTGCGGTATTGAGTTATGCCATTTTGATACTCGGGCGATGTATGGTGGAGAAACGTACCAGTGCCACCTTGCCATAAGTAAAAACTTACATTGCGATTTTGTAATGTTATGATTAGCTGTCACTGAAGGTATGCATAGGGATCCATAGGAATATAAGTTTTATTTTCTGGTGCGTACGGTCGAAATTCGGTCGGACCGGAGTTGGAGGTAGGTATACCTACAATGCATCAGTCACGCGTGTTGTTTTATGTAAACGTTGCAAATAGTACCTTATATCATACGCAATAAAGTTCGTATTTCAATGCTTTCTTGAGTTGAATCGGAGTGGAGCCAAAGTTGATTCTCATGTACGAGTAGGTAGGTACGCATAGAGATGGGCAAAATGCATGGGTGCCAAGCCAACAGGAGGATGTTAGGATGTTAGAGGGGGCTGATTTGGGGTACAAGTGTACCCCCTATCAGCAAGAACACCCCCAGAACCCGGGTTGTGGAGATGTGGAGAAAAAATCTTTTTTGATAGGTTAGGTACTGGTTGAACATAAGAACAAAGGCGTCTAGCTTTCTAGGCAATTTTGTCCAAACAATAAATTCTGTAACATCCCCCCCCCAACCCCTTAGCCACAGCACTGAATGAACCTCCCTGAAGAATAACCCCCCCCCCCAAGCTACGTCATACATACACCAAGCTATGGCAAAATGTATCTAAACATGATTTCCCATTACCCTAAACATGATTACGATTACATCAGGAGGGAAACAATACTTAACATACACAACCACTTCTTATTGCTTACCATACGAAATCACTTCCTTACACACACCACACACCACTGAGCCACTGTCGTCACTAAGTTATGAACGTCTGAAGGACGAGAGAGCATAGCCCGGCCGTTACTCCCTAAAAGGACGATAAAGGTATGCAGACATGATACCTACCTCATTCTAGTCTCAATTTAGGGTGTTTTTGTCATATTTTATGAATTTTATGATTAATATTAATTTTACCATTTTGGAATTTTTGTCCCTCCCGCTGTTACTAAAGATTTACTTGACCTATTTTAATGAGACAGTTACTAGAAAAAAGATTTCATAGGTCCATGGGCGAACGTAGAGCTAGAGAAAGAATTTTGTTAGGGTTTATGCACCCTTTACAAAATCCGCGTAAAAACCTGGCTTTGCCCCCTCTATGAAGCAGGAATTAAGGACAGTTACCCCTCCCCCCTTCCCCATGAACCAAAACCTGCATACGCCCATAGAGCAAAAACGCTAATTTTTATCCCGGAATTGTCAAGAAACTAGGATTTACCCGGAATTAACTCACGCGATCGTACTTGCAGGCACGGTTAGTTATACCGGGTGATTCCAAAAACTGTCTCAATATTTAAACTACACCTTCAGAGAACAACTACAACTACAACTTCAGAGAGAACAAGAACTGAGTAATATTCACGTAAAATTTTACGAATTAAAATGAAAAAAAAGAAAAAAAATTAACGACTTTATCGACATACATTTTATTTTGGCAGCCCTAACATGCTACTAACAATGTTACTTAAAATTAATTGCATTGTTGCTAATGTAGCAATTGTTTGCCAAAATACTGACGTACACGTCGGACAGTGCACCGCGTGGTGAAAACGAAAGTGACACGTGGCTAATAAGGGCTACCCATATTAGGACATGTAACGGAGGGGGGTCAATGAAATGTGACATTGTGTGATAAAGTTTATGCGCATACGCAGCTCTTGATCATGGGGGGGGGGGGGGGAGGAATCTGATTTTCAAGACAAATTTTGTTAATGATACAACATACAACAGCCGTATCTATTTTAATTTAATTCAAAAATATATGACATAGTTTATTTTACATCCTGTATATTTTACATTCTGTGCCTTGTTAATGCGAACATTAACAAAGTTTTTTAAGTAGAAGATGGAGATTATTACGGATAACTCAAAAACCACACGACAAGCAACAGCTTTCGAATAAAAAATAATTATCAAAGTCGGTTTATCCAGTAAAAAGTTATAAGTAAGAAGATTAACTCCTTTTTAGGGTTCCGTACCCAAAGGGTAAAACGGGACCCTATTACTGAGACTTCGCTGTCCGTCCGTCCGTCCGTCCGTCTGTCACCAGGCTATATCTCATGAACCGTAATAGTTACACAGTTGAAATTTTCACAGATGATGTATTTCTGTTGCCGCTACAACAACAAATACTAAAACACTGAATAAAATAAATATTTAAGTCGAAATATGGCTTCGACGCCTAAGCTATAATTTAGTTACCTTGCGGTCCAAGAGATGGCGTTGCTTGTGGCTACAAAAACTAAAGTAAATATTTAAAGTGAGGGTTTCATACAACAGACCAGATTTTTTTGGCGTTTTTATACATAATGGTACGGAACCCTTCGTGTGCGAGTCCAACTCGCACTTGAATTCTGTTAAAAATGGCTTTTTAACCACAGTAAGGGACAGATAGACAGCCCGTTTTGCAGACGTTCAGCGCATTGCCCCCGCTAAGGACATCCTTTGTTCGATTTTCAGGCGGATTTAACTGCGAACCTGAAATACACTTTATTAGTTAAGCTTCTGCCCGCGTGGAATTCGTTTATATCGCGAAACAGGGAAATGGGGGAGGGGGTACGTCATCAACTATCTTCCCGGGAAAATTCGTCGAAATCTTTTATGCGGTGCAGATTTTTCATACAAACTTTCATCCCCTATTTCAAGCCTTTAGGGGTTGATTTTTGAAAAAAAAGTTGCCTATGTGTGACTCTGGGTCTTCAACTATTTTCATTCCGAATTTCATCCAAATCGGACCGGCGGATTAGCCGTGAAAACGTCACAGACAGACAGACAGACTTTCGTATTTATAATATTAAGTATGGATACTCGAGTCGCCGAGGATATGGAATTGACACTCCCCGCTAAAAACAATTTTATGAGGTGTATTTACAGTACATTTTAGCATGTACGCAAATTATACTTAAGGCGTTTTAAATTCTCGTCATTAACCTACAATAAATATTTTAACGTCATTTGCCGCTTGGTCCAAAAGTTATCGTAATAGGTAAACCTTATTAATAATAATTACTGTCAAGTTTTAATGATTTTTTTTAGATAAAAATTAATTATCAAAAAATCACAATAGCGCCATCTGTTACTTGGAGGTAAAATAATGAAAATTATCCTTTGCGTTGCTTTTGTTACCGCCAGCTTTTATAACAAAAAGATAAAATAAGCAAAAATAACCATGCATCGGCCGGGAATCGAACCCGGGCCGCCCGCGTGGCAGGCGAGCATTCTACCACTGAACCACCGATGCTTATTTAACAACGTCGAATTTTAGCTATAAATGCATTTGTATTAGATCCGCTACGTTGTACAGATTACTTTAGAATAGTCAAAAAATAGTTTTTGACTAAATTAAGATTAGACTGCTAGACCAGCATGATAGTCCGCACGTATGCATACAGACACAGAGTACGAAAATGAATGAAGATGAAACGGAAAGATTTCAATTAGAGTGCGCGAAAGCAAGTAAACATTATTATTAAGTGTATGTTTTCATTGATACATTAATAAACAAGTCGTGGACACTTGAAAATAACATGACACATCAGCTAATATAATTTTTAAATCTGCCCTGATAAAAACAGTGATAACACATACCTATAGGGGTGGAGAACTCAAACACCAGGGGAGCGGTAGTCGTTATCTATCTACTATTTAGGTATTAAGGCACACAAAAACTTAAATTATCATGAACCAGAGCGATGCTTAGATTGTGTTATCAGTTATAATACACGAGCAATAAACCGCATGAAGACCGCAAGTGATACCTCAACGGATACATATAAAACTTTAACTGATGTAATGTAAGTGATCGATGTATGAACAATGAAGGTACCTATTTTTAACCGACTTCAAAAAAGGAGGTTCTCAGTTTGTCCTGTATGTATATTTGTGCGCGATTATCTCGCGTTTGGTTGAACCGATTTTGATGCGATTTTCAGCATTGCATTTGTCAGAATTAGGAGAAGGTTTAAGGCATATTGTTTGGCTGGACCGATTTTGATACGGTTTTCAGCAATGTGTTTATTAGACTAAGGAGAAGGATTTAGGAATATTAACCGCGTTTAACTGAACCGATTTTTACTTTTCGGCGTTAAAGTCGGTTCTATTTTGTTAAAAGTTATAGAATTATAGCTTAAAAGTGAATGCCCTCGCTTTGCTTCGGGAAACTTAAATATTTCCTCTATTCTAGCTCCTTAAAAGTTAGTTGTTGGAAAAATAGGAACTTAGCCTATATTATATATATAGCCTAATTATAATATTCATAGAAATCTGTCAAGCGATTTAGATTTTTTAAACAAACTTTCGCCCTCTATTTCAGCCCTCTAGGGGTTGATTTTTGAAAAAAAAGTAGCATAAGTGTGACCCTGGCTCTTCAAGTATTTTTATCGTTTTCTAACGGGGTGAAAAGGGGAGTGAAAGGGGTACGGAACTCATCAGATCAATTTATGATAGGTAAATTTCAGATCATGACTGTTTTTCCTTGATTGTCTCGCCGCGGGCAAGAACTAGTTGATTTTAAAGGTTTCATTGCTACATTGTACCACCAACGACGTAAGGGATAAGTAATTACATAAATAATGTAGTTTTTACGTGAATGACCTAATTTACTTGACTAATTTGACCTTTGCGGTTTGTTTTTGTAACACTTATCGACATGCTTGTTTTGGAGATCCTTCAAGTCTGTTTATATGATTAACGCCATCTAGCGGTAGAGGAATTAATAAACAAATCAAAAGTTTTTGTTTACGCAACCTACGCAATGCTGAGATTCCTACGAGTATATAATTCAAATAACATTAACCTTTCATTGCATTGACCGGACGTGACCTTGTGAAATAGTCGATGTATGTGTTAATTAGTTCCCTGGAGGACGTCTAACGCCATCTGTCGTGATTAGATCGAATAAAATTTGCCACAAACTTATCTGACCCGGTGACCAAAATTGGAACTAATGCAATTGTTATACTGTTGTCAGACAAAGACAGTAAAGCCGCCCTTACCGGGTCAGATAAGTTTGTGGCACTGTACATGGCACTGTACATGAATTTTGCTGCTATCCAGACAGTGCTTGCGAACCGTTTATTACAAATGTATTTATCAAAACAATTGTGTGTACATTACAATTTACATACTACAATTCTGACGTGAAAAATTGACTAAATATTTTGGATATTAGCGACATCTATTGTGCCATAGCGAGAAGCATTATATGGCGATAATGTCTAAAACTGATAACAGATGGCGTATCTTAATATCGCTATTTAACACAAGATGGCGTTGGCAAGCAGATAAAAGATAGTCTTGGAATGATTAGAGATGGCGCTGATGTAGCAAATCGAAAGAAAGGTCAAATTGGAGCCATTTTACAATTGAATCCAAACCTATTCGTCTTCTTTCCGGGACTAGGTGTACCATGTCAAAATTTTAATTTAGGAAATTGTAGTTAGAAAATATATATTTTTTTTGTTTTCTTTGAAACAGCATAATTTAAATTAAGTATATTCATTTTTGAGATGACACTGGTTAGTTCAATAAATACATGACTTGAAAAAACCCGAACAATAGGTCAAACGTCTCTAACATGGCCAGATAGACCAGGACATTTAGAATTTGAGCCTTGCATTGTTTATTTTAGTAGGTACCTATTTATTCTTTAGTCCGCATCACCCTTGCTTGCTGAATAACGAAAAGGCTGGCGATAGATGGCGTCGGTGGGAGATCGCTAACTGTACCATGTTCATCCCATACGTGGTCAACTACTGACGATAGGGTGTTTTGTCCTTCTGAGTCCTTCTGAGACCGAAATTTGGGTCGACAGGCTCGATACAAAATGTGCTTGACGAGTTAAAAGAATGTGATTCTTAATAGCTGTCCCAGAAGGACTATTATGTTGTCCGAAAATATCACGAATTTTACGAAATGTAACTCTACCAGAATTAGTCATTTTCATAGTGGATTTTCATTATTTTAATGGGAATTTCGAGTGAAATTGAATTCATTGTAACAATTGTCAATGCATCTACTAAGAATACGTCGAAAAACTAAATGTCAAAACTATCAAGTTGTCGGTGTTTGTTGCAATTGAAAAACAAAGTTTTTATTGAAACACCCTATAATCCCTATATATAACCGATTATCTCTTTCTTAATACCGATGTGCATTATTTCTTGCCGGGTACTGTACCTCCTACATCTTCTATTTACAAAATAAATGTAGCTTATTATAACTACGAGTACATGGATAACATAACGCAAATGAAATAACTAAGGTAGGTATTATGTTGCATTCTGATTAATTTAATGTCCGTGTCCTGCTGAGTGCTGAGACGTCGATATTGAACCCCTGGTGCGTCCATTTTGATTGCGCGGGTAAATTCTTTTAATCAAAAAAGGACTTTATTATTTTGGGATTAAGTCCAAAGTCCATTGACTTGTCGATAACGCTTACACCGTTTTCGAATTAGGAACGCTTGATTGGATCAACATTTGAATTTCCTTTTCGAACTGTTTTATAAATGTGCGTTTGGACTTTATGTTGATACAAATAAGAGTTAAATTACAATAATCAATTCCAGATTCAAATTCTGATAGCTGTATCGAGAATGCAAACTAAATTTGATCTTATGTGAACGTGTTAGCATATGTTTTAGAGTGTGGGTTTGTTTTTTTTTTCGAATCGTTTAATACTACAGATTAGTCATTAATTTTAAATTATACCAATTAAAAATGGCCGCTTTAGGACCAATGCCCGCGGTGGGATTATGTTTTTTGGTATTTCGTCATGTGGTGTTATATACCATCAACCGAGACTAGGGTGGCCACTTTAGGTATTAGGTATATACCATTAAGATAAGATAAATTAAGAATAAATTAAAAAAAATCTCTGACACCTGTCTGGCATCATTTGTATTATCTCTACAATGCATTTTTTATTGATGTAAGTTGTAAGCTACAGCGATCTTATTGGCTACAACTGGCAAATAAGTCTGGCCCAGCATACGTTGTAAGAGAAAAATCTTACACGTTTTATGTCCTAGCCTCCAGACATATCGTGGAACTTCATTCTAAAGTAATTGTAACCGAAAAGTCTTACACGTTTTATGCCCTAGCCTCCAGACGTACTGCGGAACTTCATTCTAAAATTAAATGTTTTTTGTTCCCAGGACATGGATCTAATCGAGGTGCTATGGAAGCAGGATGTCGACATGGGATTCTCTCTCGAGGACCCCATGAACTTGGTAAGAGATCTGGTTATTTATCACCACCACATACCATCGCATACCACTTGTTACACACTTGTTACCACCATAATTATCTTGAAATCATTATATTTTGGAAGAAATCAGAACTGTTGCAATTTATAAGATTTTTAACAGTTTTAAATTCTTACGGGTACTCACAATTTTTTATTATGAAGCCAACTGACATAAACAAAAAACGTTTTAAGACCAACAAGTACTCACGATTTAGTTCTCGCTTTACTGTGTGGCACTAATCGTGGGTACCCGTTTCAAATTTAAACGTTTACACTTTTCGATGATTTTTTTAAACATCTTAGGTTCTTATGTTTGATAAGAAAATTTAATAAAATTGATTAAATGGACCAGGAGGGGCCCCAGGCGACTAAAGTGGACCAGAAGGAGACAGGAAAGGATCCGAAGAGCGCAGAAGAGAAGAAAATAGAGGATGAGAACATCGAGAAGGTGAAGGCATCGCTACTGGAGACCGAGGCTAAAGAGGTAAGAGAGAGAATTTGGAAATAACATCGATTTGAATTAGCGCGAGGCCGCACCACGGTTTTTTCCCGCGGCGGTAACCGCGTAACCGCGCAATTCGCATACATTATCAAAAACCGCAAGTGCGGCCGCTTGTACTTATTGCTTTCCTTGAGTTACAGAATTTACGCGGCAAGAAACCGCGGCGGTTTAGCCGTAGAGCGGCCTCGGCCTTAGGGTTCCCGAAACCCAAAGGGCTTAGGACAGGGGTTTTGATTAAGACTAAAAAATTTAATTAAAACTGCAGGTTTTTGACTAAGACTAAGAGTTTTGATAAAGACTATGTGTTTTGACTAAGACTAAGGTTTTTGACACTTTTGACTGAGACTCTGGGTTTTGATTAAAATTAAGGTTTTTTGACTAATATTAAGGATTTTGATTAACATTAATGGTTTTCACTAAGACTAAGGGCTTTGACTAAACTTTGGCTTAGTGTTCCAATTTTCATAATTTTTTTTATTCTAATTCTGTTTCTTGTCATCTGGACACATACCTACATTTTAGCGACCACTAATTATTACTTTTTGAGTTATCTCTACTTATAGATTTTGAAGCTATTTATTTTTTGTTAAATGTTAAATAATTGCTGTAATAAGTATTATTGTTTGTTGTTGATACAGGACGACATATGGGCAGGGCTGTCTTACACCGTCGATACTGAAACTGGTGAGTTTTTATTGATATACTATAACTGCTTACATATGTAACGTTTTTAGTATGTACTGAGGAGTTTCTTTCGCCGTTTCTTCTCTAAAAGAAGCATTTTAAAGCACCTTTGTGGAATTGCGAAGGAATAAAAATAATCGATGTGCGTAGGTATTTACGCACATACTACATACACATCACATACATACATTTGTATCACTGATACTGACGTAGGTACATAAATGATTTTAAATGTTAAGACATAGGTACCCTATAACAAATCTTTACAGTAGTAATGTAAGTATAGTCACTAAGGTAAGTAGTGTAAGTACCTACCCAGCAGGACCGACGCAGGCGGCATGTACGGGATCGGCAGATGAAGATATCTAGATTTTCAAACAAGGGCATCTTAGAAGCGTAATTTTTGCAATATTTAGGGTATTATAAAGATTTTTCTTGGAGTTCGAACGACGATAGATAGATTCTTTTGTTTCACCGTGCGATAGTAAATGGTGAAGCAGCGGCGCACACAACCAAGCCTCGTAACCGGAGATACTGTTGTTTATGTTAATAGTGTATTTAAAACAGTTCCCATCAGCATCCCGATGCAACACCCCATGTCGTCCCATGGCATCGAACCATTAGTTACGTGAATCAGCTAGTTTTGCAACTGTTACGCACAGACCGACAATCCGAGTTTTTATAGTTATATTAAAACTAGATTTTGCCCGCGGCTTCGCCCGCGTAGAATTCGTTTATATCGCGAACCGAGGAAGTGGTGGAGGGGTTACGTCATCATCTATCTTCCTGGGAAAATTCATCAAAATCGTTGTTTTCATACAAAATTTCATCCGGTATTTCAAGCCTTTAGGGGTTGATTTTTGAAAAAAAAAGTAGCCTATGACTATGACTCTGGGTCTTCAACTATTTTCATTCCGAATTTCATCCAAATCAAACCGGTGGTTTAGCCTTGAAAACATCACAGACAGACAGACAGACTTTCGCATTTATAATATTAGTATGGATTTCGATCAATAATGCTCCACACAGCTCCATTCTAGGATTCATGTGATTTGGGCCTCATGGATAAACACACACCGAGAACGGAAATTAAACTCGTTAAAATTTCGCAGGGAATCGAACCTAGAACCCTTCGAAAGTCTGGGCTGGTTTTATGGAATTAAGGTAGCAATAAGCATGCAGCAATGCAACACCTTCCGTTGCCATGGCAACTGTGACCGACACAGAATAACACTCATATCTGTACCTCTATTATGAGTTTTTAATACTATAGTTTACTATAGACGCTAGCGACTATCGTTTAGAATTTGTATGAGAATCCGTACAGCGCCTCTAGCGGTTACTATACTGAACTAAAATTCTCATACAAATTCTAAACGATAGTCGCTAGCGTGTATAGTATTAAAAACTCATAATAGAGGCACTGGACTAGGATGGTCAGTGAGTTAGCAGACGGCGGTAGAATGTTAGTTGATTAGTTCAGTAGGTGTGAGGAATGTTGGTGATACTTAGTTTTTAACCCCCGATGCAAAAAGAGAGGTGTTATTGACGTATCTGTGTGTCTGTCTGTGTCGCAGTAGCTTCTGAATGAATTAACCAATTTGAATGCGGTTTTATTAATCGAAAGCTTTACTTGCAGTTTTAACTATGTTTGGTAGGAATCGGTCCAGCTTCAAAAGAATCAGCTGTTACAAAACGATGTAAGGCATTTAGCCATAAAATTTATCTTATTCAGGGGTTTTAACCGACTTCGAAAAAGGAGGTTCTCAGTTTGACCTGTATGTATGTATGTATATTTGTGCGCGATTATCTCGCGTTTGGTTGAACCGATTTTGGTGCGGTTTTCAGCATAGTATTTATCAGACTTAGGAGAAGGTTTTAGGCATATTGTTTGGCTGAACTGATTTTGATACGGTTTTCAGCATCGTGTTTATCAGACTTACGAGAAGGATTTAGGTTTATTAACCGCGTTTAACTGGACCGATTTTTACTTTTCGGCGTTAAAGTCTGTTCAATTTTGTTAAAAGTTATTAAATTTTCAATTTAGGTACTTACTAACAGTTATTAACAAATATTCTAAAACATACAATTCTATTTACATTCAAACAGTTCCATTTAAAACCCTACTGAAGTAGTTTGATCACGAGGGTGTAACAATGGATAGATTGCTGGTATCAACGCACCCTTATGTAAGGGGTAGCGCCCTTATGTGCCGGTATATAGGGGTGTGGTGTAGGGTGGTTTGAACCATAGCTCTACCTATGGATATTGTGCAGTATTTGTAGTGTAAATATTGTAAAGTATACGTATAATAAAATTGTAGCTGCTTATATCTGTGTATCCTTCTTCTTCTACTTCCTACTAATATCCAGCTAATATCCTACTTCCTACTAATATTATAAATGCGAAAGTTTGTAAGGATGTATGTGAGTGAGTGTGTGTCTGTTGTCTGTGTGTTTGTTGCTCTTTCACGCAAAAACTACTGAACGGATTTTCATGAAACTTTGCAGTAATATATCTTAGATATCGGAATAACATAATTTGTTAAAATTTATAGAGATTTTTGAAGGGACTGGTTCCCCGAAGCGAAGCGAGGGCGGGTTTACTAGTAGAAGATATTTGAGGAAACTTGTATGAAGGTTCTTCAAAGGGCCAATAGGCGAAATTAATATTTTTGGATGGATTTTGGACCTGGACTGGACCAGTAGGTACCTCAGTGTGAGAGACCCGTGCCCAATTGTGGAACAGTTATGGGCCTAATATGTATAAAAACCTTCAACACACAGACATTAAGATAACTTAAGCAGTGAATACATAACAATGCTAGAACTATTATATCGAAGTAAACACAAAGAGTCATATTCCAAAAATTCATAATATCACCAATTTGGACGCCGTAGAAAAAGGCAGGGAAAAAATGTTCAAAGTATTAATCATAGGGAACACAGGCGGCGGTAGGGTGGCCACGGGATGCGGTTGTTGAGGGACTTTCCCGTTTTTCGCAGGTTATTATTATTCGCTACTCATATATTCAGGTTTTCTTCATTTTGTAGATCGCACAGAAAATATTTGTTCTATAAATAACCCATAACTTTAGTCAGTGTTATTCCGCGGTACCTAATAAATTACTAGAATCAAAGAAAAATTATTTGTGGATACTTTAATTGCGTATTAATTTGATCATGTCAGAATGTTGAGATACAAATTAATCAAATTGTTATTTTTTTTAATTAGCAGTCTTGGTAGCTTGGTACTTTACTTTATACGCATGCAGCTCTCTAATTTAACCTCTACTATACGTTCCTACATAAAAGTAAAATATTAACGAATCTCCTTCTTTCTGTTTAGGACACAGAGCCGTACGATTGACAGACAGACGTACATAAATGAGAAACATATTAATAGGATGCCATTTTTAATGCTAAAAAGTAGTTTCCGGAATAATCCCTCGAGATCCCACGTTCCTCCACACCCTACTCGATAGCATGACTCGCGGAAAAGTTGAGGACCATTCTTTTTGAATTCGGCTGTCAGTTCTGCCGTGGCCCAATATAACTTGGTCTTTGGCGTTGGTGGCACCACCCCGCACCGTGCGTCTTTCTCACCACCGCGCGGGGAGGGGTAGCTCAACAAACACTGGCCCTTACGTTTCTCATTACATACGCCGAAAAGAAACGTGTCCTCTACAATATTCCGAAGATAAGTTATTATTGGTTTTTTTGAGACCTTTGTTCCCGTTCCGATAATTCCAGATATATTTTGGTAATGAATAAATTGAGGCTTGAGGGTTTGGAGTCCTGATGGGGCGGGTTTGAATTTGATCATAGGTCGTTTTGAGGTCGGAACTCACAATTTTTACAACGATTGAGCCAACTGCAATAATGAAAGTCTACGGTTCCTTTTGTGGAACGCAAATACTGTATCTGTGGATGTTCTAGCTTCTAGACATGAGACAGAAAGGTATAGCTGCATGTAAATTACGTAACTTAGGCGCATTTGACTAGTTGATCTAGATTTTCTAGATGCACAATTAAGTGGCAAAAAATGTAACACATTTAGTTATACTGGAAAACATAATATTATGTATTAAAAATCTAAATAGTTTTATCGATTTCCATGAATTTTCTCAGGACGAACCAATGTCAAAAATGGGCTACCAAATTGTTTCTCAAATCAACCCTTAAAGCTTAAAGGGATGAAATAGGGGAAATGTGAAACAATATATACCTAAAACTGTAACCGATCGCTGTTTGTTGGCAGATATATTTAGAAATTTGTAATGGAGATCCTTTAAATAATTAAAAGAACCCAAAACAATGTTTGTAATTTTGTCAGTATGTTTGTACGTTTGTGCACACAAATCTCCGAATCGGGCAAACGGATTTCTATAGGACTTTCACTGGAAGACGGAGGAGGTTGTGGAGCAACATATAGACTACTCTTTATCCTGGAGTTTCTGCGGTAAAAACTCCTATACCAAAACGAAGTCGCGGGCACAAATTTTTAATATAGGAAGCAACTAGTCCAACCTAAAACGCCGTACTCCGTACAAACGGCCAATAGAAACTGCTTCGCAGCCATGATCGTCCGTTTGCGTGGAACTTACGTGTCATCAAAACAATGGGTTGAACTCGCTTGACCAGCTCTGTATCGGGATTAGAACTCTACTAATTGTAATCGTGATTGCAGATTGATTACTTCACAGATTACATTTGCTTCTGGTCGAAGTAAACTGCAAATAGACATTTTCTTGCGAATGCCTGGAAGAAAAGGTTTGACCTTACTTATAGCGGTGATAGCCTAGTGGTTTAGAGTTCGGCCTTCTATTCGGAGGGTCCGGGCTCGAATCCTAGGGCACGCACCTCTGACTTGTCGGAGTCATGTGCGTTTAAGCATTTAAATGTCACTTGCTACAAACGGTGAAGGAAAATATCGTGGGGAAACCTGCATGCCGGAGAGTTCGCAAAACCTCAAAGGTGTATGAAGTCCGCCGATCCGCACTTGGCCAGCGTGGTGGACTATGGCCTTGCCCTTAACCTTCTCATTCTGAGAAGAGACCCGTGTTCAATAGTGGGCCATGATGGGTTGGGATGATGATGATGATTAGGTACTTGACGGGGGCATTTTGTGTTTCTAAATGTAATCGTAATCTCAAACATGATTACATTTGACTTATTTCTGATGGAGACTAGGATGGTTAGTTCAGTTAGCAGACGTTAGATGGAATTAAGATGGAAAATGGAATTAAGATAGCAAACGAGCATGCAGCACCTTCCGCTGCCGCCCATGACAACTGTGACCGGCATGGACTCAAGAGTCTTGTTCTAAATTGGTCATAGATGCGTTGTACCTTAATCGCATTGTCGGAACGCTAGCATTTGTGTGCCTAGCAATTATAACGAACTAGCTTCTGCCGGCGGCTTCACCCGCGTGTAATTCGTTTATATCACGAAACGAGATTTTTCATATAAACTTTCATCCCCTATCTAGCCTTTAGGGGTTGATTTTTGAAAAAAAAAGTAGCCTTTGTGTGACGACTCTGGGTCTTAAACTATTTTCATTCCGAATTTCATCCAAATCGGACCGGTGGTTTAGCTGCGAAAACGTCACAGACAGACAGACAGACTTTTGCGTTTATAATATTAGTATGGCTAGGCCCAGGGGCTAACATACGAAAAGGTGGTAATAATACAAACTAAATCCGAAAAAGGGAAACTACACGACAGTGTATCACATGCAGTAGTTGCCATAACCAGGCACACTGTCTCGTGCATTTACTACACCGATGTTAGCGAGGATACCATCAGCGAGTTCATTAACGAGGCAAAAACGGCCAGCACTGCGACGATCAACGACTACAACCTGGCTACAGCCATCAGCCATAGGGACTACAATATAATTCAACAAGAAATAGAACAACGCCTGGGACGATCAACGCAGACGCAAGGCCCCAACCTAAACTGAAAACTACACTTCTATACTAATTAACCAGCGAATTAGTTTAATCCTGGAGCATATATGTTAAAAAGTAAAAAAAAAAAAAGTGCAAACAAAATAACAAAATGCATAAAAACGCACGGACGCTAGGTCTGTGGTGTGCAACTAATATTGAGAGAAGAAAAAAAAAAAAATATTAGTATGGATTCCAGATAGAATTCAAACGGAGAGACATCTCTTTTTGGATTAAATCACACAACCCAGGCATCGAACCCCGGCCTTTCTATACTCGAACAAAGCCTATGTACATTCAAGTACCAACAATACGTATTCGAATTGATTTTAATTCAACAAAGGATTATTAATGATGGCAATCCCCCGGGATTGAGACGTTATGGCAACATTAATCACAGTCACTCATTGTGGCAATTGTACGGTGGCTAGGGAGGAGTCCTGTGAGCGAGACGCACGCATGTGTCTGTCTTTGTTTGGTTTTAACAGATTTATCATAATATTCATAATCTTTTTGAAATTGAATGTTGGACTAAAAATTGTATTCAAAATTGTTTGGAACGACCTATGGTGTAGAGCTTGTGAAATTATGTCCGAGTGACACGAGATTGGTTTTTCAAGCTAGGATAACAAGCTAGCTAAACTATCCTAGCCTGAGAAGCTAGCTTAGTACTAGCTTTCTCACTAGTTTACTAGGCTACAAAAATATGTAGTTTTGTATACACGAAGTCAGAATTCCTAGCTTGTTACCTTACTTACACTAGTTTGCTATTTTAGCTTGAAAAACTAGACTCGTGTTTCGGGCAGAGAAAGAGATGAAGTTAGCCATACACGCTAGGTTTATGCTTAAATTACCTACATTAGGATAGTTTTTCAAGCTAAGATATCAAATTAGTGATAGTAAGCTAGGAATTTTACCCTAGCTTAGTAAAGTATATAAAAAGCTAGTAAGCTAGCGTCTCAGGCCAGGATAGTTTTGCTATCTTGCGATCCTAGTTTGAATAACTAACCTTTAACAAAATATAATCGATTTCAAAATCGATAAGCAGAAATAACTCAAAAACTGCCCGTTAGATGTCGCTCAAATTCAAATGGGACCACACTTGGCCTTAGGTACATTACGTTATTACCTACGTACTCTGTGCTAGGATTTGTTTAAAATGTTTTCATGCAGAAATTAATCGATCGTGCAGTCTTTTCGTTTTTAAATCCTAGACCTTTTCGTGGTCCTAATATGACGTCATAGTAGGAGCATGACGAAATAGCCAAACTTACTTACTTCTCGTCGAATACCTACCTAGGGCCTAGGGGCTTACCTACTCTGCTGTCCGATTAACTTGGACTATTTAAATGAAATTTTACAGTTAGATGTATGATGAAAAGTTGGTTTAAAATTAGGTACCTAATATAGAAAGGTGTGGAGCCGGTCCTTCTTTTTTAGAGGCGGCCATCTCAGATCTCATGGGAGCAACGCGTTTGTGACGGAATGAGAATGACTCTTACTAACAACTAGCTTCTGCCCGCCGGCTGCGCCCGCGTGAAATTCGTCTAAACTTCACCCCCCTATTTCACACACTTCGGTATGGAATTTCCAAAAACCCTCTCTTAGTATTCCCCTACACTCCCCAAAGAACATACATGCCAAATTTCAGCTTCTTCCGTTATGTAGTTTCGGCTGTGCATTGTCTGTCAGTCAATCATTCAGTAAAGCAAGAGTTTTATATATATACAATATACA
Organism: Hesperia comma; assembly: GCA_905404135.1. Lineage (NCBI taxonomy): Eukaryota > Metazoa > Arthropoda > Insecta > Lepidoptera > Hesperiidae > Hesperia > Hesperia comma. The sequence goes on from FR990039.1 coordinate 2,906,700, forward strand.
TACATAGATTAGGTAAGTACTAACTCTACTATTACTAACAACAACTAATAGGGCTAACTATCATTAACAGTTCCTTACCTCGCACTTATTAACAAACTAACTAACTAGATAATGTTCCTATCACCATCTGTTGTGAGTGTTGTTCTGTACCGATCACAGTATTGTCATGGGCAGTAGCCGAAGGTGCTGCGTGCTTGTTTGCTACCTTAAAACTTGCATTATATAAATAACATAAAAAACTTTCAAAATTTTCCTCCACTCCGATATTTATACATTTTCAAATTGACGATTTGGCATAACATACAATTTCCCTTTGCCAAATACAAAATAGAAGCAGGAAAAAACAAAACCCCGAAAGCGCGCGAACGTGTCCATCAAAGATGGCGGCACGAGAACGCGCGGGAAACCGTTTCATTAGAATAAAACAGCGGCCCACCATTAATAAAGCCAGAAAAAGATTAATGTCGGAGCTTACAATACGTAATAAATTAGTCCGGATGGATATAAATTTTCAGTAGGGAGACCTACCCTTCTCCGCCATTTTGTAATCCGAGCCCTCTGATTGGCTGGCTCGTTCTCTAATCGATAATTTCTTACTCGGGAACAAAACAACTTGCGAGCTATTCTCACGATTAAACAATTTTCTACCTTACTGCCTAGTGTTAAAGTTTAAATCGATATGGTGTCACAACAATCGTTTGTTATTTATGAAACGAGGAGAGAATTCGAATTCGAATTTTGAACGCGAGTGAAATACGTAATCTTATGATATTGAGTATAACACGGGTACAGGATAAAATGGAACCTATTTGTTCCAGCTTAAATATGAATTTAATTTGAAGGAGTGTGAAACGGGTTCTTGAAATATAAAATCCTTATTGGGTTTGTGCCTGTTAATACTAGTTTTTGAAATATCGATTTTATTCCCGATTGTTACGGTCCATTTTCGTATTGAACTATACAGGTTGTAAGACGTTATTTCACTAATGCAAAAATTAATTCGTTTCAACGATGTCATTACAATATCAGCTTTAAACAAATGAAATAAAGTTCATTTAAGGATGACGTTCAAATTAGTCCTTTATAATGTAGCGTAGTGAAAGAAAAGTTTTAATAAAAGTTCGATCGATTCAGCCCTTTGTTCTTTTTTCAAATGTGTAGTTTGAAATAATGCAGACGGATGTCGAGATATTTTTTTTATGTATTTGATATTTCAATTTGAGTTAACTTGACCACATTAAATGCACAATACAGATGATATAGATTTTTAACAAAAAAAAGATACTTCATTGATGTACTGGTATGAAATATTTTTAAACATGGTGATATTACTCCCATCCATTGAGGAATACCACTGTTCAACTCCAGAAATGGTAGATATCTTACAGCAAATCGAATTCGATCTTAGTACCTATTATAAAAGTATTTTACAAAGTTCAAATCAAGAAGTAATTACTTACTTGCTAAAGATTAAAATCTCAATTTTCTAAGTAATAATTCACTAAGTAACTAATATTCGTTCTATTCCTCTAGGACTAGGTAGTCTTGACAGTTACAATGTCCTGTCAAACGTATACCTGGTACAACAGAAAGGCAATTAACACCATTAATAGTTATAGTTTTTACACGCAAAACCGTGTAGCGGCCCTTTTTTTGACCACCCCTTCAGGCCGGCGCTACCGAAAACGTAGGCTTTTAAGATAATGAGATTTGGGGTTAGAAAAAAAATACAAAGTACTCTGTAGATGGTTTTGTGATAGTCTGTGCGTATTTTTTGCTGTTGGGTTGTAGATTGGTAACTGATGGATTTGTGGTTTGAATGGTAGACTTTCATGTGGTTGGGTTCGAGTTCGAATTGAAGTTTTTTTAATTTTAATTTTTAAAATGACGTTATGATTACTTATATGCGTCATTATCGTCACCATCACAATATTTAACTGGTTCCACTGCTAGACACGGGTCTACCACAACGTGAGATCCACCACGCTGGCCATAGCGGATTGTCACTTCCCACAGGTAGGTAAATAAAATAAAATATAGGTAAATAAAATTGAATTTGTTTGTGACTTCAAAATCATAGTGTTTCTTTTCAGCACATATAGGAATTGACATCATACTAAAACCAAACAGGCAAATTTTAAAATTTTTGTCTGTATGAATGTCTGTCTGCTTACCCAGGCTAATCTACAGAACCTTTGAGAAAATTTTGGAGCACTCGAATCAGCATTTCCTTACGATGTTTTCTTTCACTGAAAGAGATGTTGATTAATATTGATTATCTAGACTCTAGATAATCAATATCTCAATAACAACTCTAGATTCTAGAGGATTTGGACTTGTGGCTATCCACCACCATTTTGCTTGAGTCAGCCGACAAACGACTTAGGTTCCGGCTTGGAACCTTTCATTATGCTCTAATTCTCGGTTGTTACCTATTGATGATAGGTACCTTTTTAACCGACCTCAAAAAAAGTAGGTTTTCAATTTGACTCTATTTTTATGTAGGTTATGTTACCTCATATCCGACTTATAATTAGGCTGCTCACTGGTCATTGCAGACTCAACCGACACCTATACAATATAGGCTTAAGTGAAAATGCAACATGTAGATTCTGTGGTGGGGCGGAGGAAACACCCATACATATCCTCTGCGATTGCATAGCAATTCGTCGCCTCAGTGCTTGTTTAGCCTATCTACCAAATTTTTCGAAAATTAACTTTAAATGCAGTTTTATTAAGACTTAAATTTCAATCTTTTTGGTTAAGACAGATTGCTAACTTTTTCTCTTAAAATAACAAAAAATGTCATTTAAATTTTATTAGTGACACGACATCGTAATTAAAATTTCGTGCTTGTTTGTTGTATCTCCAGATTTTGTTTTAAATCCCACATCGTAAGAGACTTTGAGTGCTTGAGTGCTCTATGTCCACTCAATCGACCAATCCCAGCCCGCGGCGCAATATTCTCCGCCATTTTGTTTGATTTGTTACTTTGGCGGGAGACACCGAAGAATCCATAAAATAATCGTAAAACTATGTAAATTATAGTGTTTTTGGTGTTTAGATAATTCTAGACATTAATAAAACATGTCTAGAACATTTAATAAAAGTGAACATGAGCAGACGCAGCCACAAATTGAACAATAAGTACTTTTTAGTTTCAACTTGATCTCGTTATGAATTTGCAATAGGGTGTTGCTTTTTAATGATTTTGAACATCCCAAGAGTGCGTTAATACGCTCCAAAGATTCTCGCTCCCTTATTTTGAGACCGAATTAACGTACTGTTGCGCAATTTACGCATGATAGTAAAATTAGATTTTGAGTTAAAAAACAAATATTTTGTAATGATTCCGTGTTGGTTGGGTGTCAATGAAGTGAGTTAATTAAGTAAGGGTAATTTTTTGTTGTGCGTTTTGTTAAAACGTAAAAAATAGTAAAAGAAACTCAATCTTGAAATACGTAAGTGTGTATTGATAATTCTAAAAAAATATGTCGCGTTGGGGGACCGCTCCAACCTTAACAATTTAATTACGAATAGTAACTAACGTAACCTCATAACCGAGTTGGTTGAGCCGTTTAAACCGTTGAGCCGTTTTGATAACCCGGATGGCGCAATGGTTAACAAGCCGGCACGCTGTTCCGAGGGTCTTGGGTTCGATTCCCAGCGTAGCGGCAATTTGAATGATGAGTTTAAATTTCCGTTCTCGGTCTGGGTGTGTGTGTCCTTGTCTTGTGTGTTGTCCATGGCACCTAGGGAATCCTAGTGTGGGGCTTTGAGTGTGAAGCGTTATTATTAAAATATTAAAAAAATCTTCGGTAAAAGACTTAATAGGTGAGCATGTGACACTTATTAAAAAAAATCGGAGATAATGAATAGTTAGGAGCGTTCCCCCAACGCGATGTGTTTTTTTAGAATTAATTAATTCACACTTACGTACTTCAAGATTCAGTTTCTTTTATTATTTTTTACTTTTTAAATGAAATTTCTTGTCTCGGGGTTTTTTTTAAATTGTAATTTAATTTTTAATCATAGTCTTTATAAAACTCAAATCATAAATTGAAAAAAATCGTTCATAAAAACATCCTGTATATAATATCTGAAACATAGAACAAACAAGCACGAATAAATAAATCAGTCACTTTGCCCTATCTCCAGTGAGTCGTGTTCTAAGTCCACATTCATAATTATATTTGTGCATGTTTGTTCTATCTCCACATAAAACCTGTAAAATAAGGTAAAATTAATTACGATCTTATATAAAACTTATCACTATCAATACATAGTTAACTCTTGTATTAAGAAAAACCTTAAAATCAAAAAACTACAGCTTTTTAAAAGAAATACAGCTAAAAATGCGTGTACTGTAAAATTTAACCAATGGTAGATAGAACAAACAAGCACTGAGGCGACGAATTACCCACTACAGAAGTCGTATACTTGGAGGTCACATAATCAAACCTGACCTGATTAAAGAGATGGACCCCGGAAACGTACTACGGTTTATTAAGACTGTAGGCCTGGGGGACCAGATCTAACTAAAACTGGGATGGCTACAATAGATCAGAGATGGTCGCAGTGGCCTCGTAGGGATACTTGTTCCCTATGCCCAGACACCTAAATAATAATAATAATAATAATAATAATAATAATAATAATAATGTTACCTCATAACTTTTTACTGGATGAACCGATTTAGATAACTCTTTTTATTATCGAAAGCTGATAACTTGTCGTCTGGTCCCATATAAATTTGAGCGACATTTGACGAGAAATTTTTGACTTATACCAAATAATGCGTAACTACATGTTGCTCTCTAGTTCTTGGCTGCATCGGTTGTACCTTTGGTCTTCCTGATGACCAGATAGACAACTTACAACCAAGTAGCCTGCATCTATTTACATTAAAACATCACAACATGTAAAGTTAACGAGAAACGCTGAGAAGCGATGACGCGGCGGCCATGTTGTGACGTCACGGTGACTGTTCACACACCGCACCGTGGCTAATTCTACAAAAAATATTGAAAATTACAAGTGGTTTTGTCTATATTGAGTGGGTTAGGTTTGGTGTTAGACTTTGAATCGCTCTTAGCTCGGCGACTTGCATTCATACTAATATTATAAATGCGAAAGTCTGTCTGTCTATCTGTGACGTTTTCACGGCTAAACCACCGGTCCGATTTGGATGAAATTCGGAATGAAAATAGTTGAAGACCCAGTCACACATAGGCTACTTTTTTTTCAAAAATCAACCCCTAAAGGCTTGAAATAGGGGATGAAAGTTTGTATGAAAAATCTGCACCGCATAAAAGATTCCGATGAATTTTCCCAGGAAGATAGTTGATGACGTACCCCCTCCCCCACTTCCCCGGTTCGCGATATAAACGAAATCCACGCGGGCGAAGTCGCGGGAAAAAGCTAGTAGATTATAAATGAATTGACAAAGTTGAGCAACTGCGGGTGATCGGTAGTTGGATGGGTGACCACTAGTGGCTTTTCTAGTAAGCGGTTCTATGCTTCCTGCACGTAAAGACGTCGGTCCTGGTTATATGTAGATAGATCGCAGTCGTTAAGCCATGTCGAAGGCCTTCAGGCGGCATGAAAACTTCTGATACTTGGGTTTGCTAAATTTTATAAAAAATAAATACCGCACATCCTTAACTGAGCAACATATTTGTGACTTGTTGTTACTGTCAACATCGAGTTTGTCGCCTAACATAAGTAAATTACTAAAAGACAAACAATGGCAGAAATCACATTGATTGTAATAACGATTTATTCTAGAATGCCCTAGATTTAGTTTTGAGAATAAGTTTAAGTTTAAGTTCAATTTTGTTACTAAGTTCAACTTTATAATAAACAATAATTCAATTTTATTTCTTAATAATGGGTTTTTATTGCGCATATCTTGAGAGTAACTGAAATAGGAATTGTCAGTGGCCCGACGTGAACGTCTGAATCCACCGTTTGGCCCGACTGTTAAAAAGGTTGAGCGGCCTTGCTCTAGGCCTCTTCTTAGATGAGAGACCCGTGCTCAGAAGTGGCTGATAAACGTGACAACCAAAACAAAGATCATAATTGAATGCATTCGTTTTAGTTGGTCCGTTGCCGGGTCGTTGTAATGTGCAATGTTCTAGTCTGTTCACTGTGGCCAGTAATGCTTAAACCATCGCATTCCTAGTTAGTGAAAGTGAGTATTTGTAACAGTTAAATTACTGTGATCGGTAAATTTCAACTCATAATTTATTACAGACCTATCATGCTTGAGCCGCCGAGCATATGGCATTGCTTCTCCATGCTGAAACCAAAGTTATTACCTGTAATCACAGTTCAATTTAGCTTGTAAGGAAAATTTACTAAAGACATTTTGGGATTTCGCCGTCAATCTTAAATGTACCTTAATTGCATAGACCGAAAGCTGACATTTGTGTGCCATGCAATTATAACTACACATCCAGATCTTAGACGAACGGAGTATAGTGCGTTGAAAGCTTCAAACTCAATACATTTTAAATTCACATTAAGATATAAATGGTCTTTTGCTTGAGTTGGTCTCTACATTATTTTGTTTCAATTGATTTACAAATGAGTGAATTAATAGTTCGAGAAATTAAAGTTAACTTAACAAATTATAAATGCAAAGTAATTTTAGTAACTGTGCTGTTAACCGTTGAGGAGTTCCCTTGTCTGGAGCTAATCCTGAGTGTAGTACCGGTCATGCTTGTCATACAATTCAAGTCCGTAGAGTAAGAGGAAGTAGGTCTAATTCAGCTTGCAAGATGTGACTTGAACGCACATTCGGCAAGATCACGTCGGGGTCACCAGTTTGGCAAAGGGAGATCTCCCGCCAGGCGAGACGACATGCCTGGGGGGCGGCCGAGGCCCCTGAGTGAATGTACTCGAGGCGTAGTATATATGCTGGCGATGCACAAATCTTCGATAGCGCGATTCAGGCTTCGGTAACGTCACCGTGTGACTTGTGTGCTATATCGCCACACACTCTTTTATAATGCTAACCGAATTATAAATACACAGCAATTTTAGTCGATGTGCTATTAACCGTCAAGGAGTTCTGTTGTCTGGCGCAGTACCGGTCATGCTTTTCATACTATTGTCATCGGAACTAAAGCAACATGCAATTTCAAGTCCGTAGAGTTAGGGGAAGTAGGTCTAATTCAGTTTTAAGTTTTCGCTCGAACGCACATACCTGACAGAAGTTTGGCATGTTTTTTTTCAAGTATTAACATAGCAAACGAGTATGCAGCAGTCAGTACCTTCGACAACTGTCACCGACACAGAATAAGACTCAATTAGGGACTAGGGTTGGGTTAGTCAGTTAGCAGGCGATGGTAGAATGATAGTTAATTTTTGGTCATAGATGTGAAGAGGAGAGTGAATAGGCTTTAGCTAAGTTAGTGCGCTCATCACTATGGCTTCATCACCACTTACCATCAGGTGGGATCGTTGTCAAGCACTACCTTATGAGAAAAAAAAGATGTTTTACTTACTCTGAAGTCTAAGGTGTTGGCACAAAATAAAATAATTGACCGATTTAAATTTATTGGATTGAGGGAAATCCTCAAAATTTCTAACAATAGCCACGTACCTATGTGTTTCATACAGTCATACAATTATGTAAAACTCTTCCCTTACTGACTGACTGACTGAGTGACTGATAGACAACACAGCCGAAACTACTGAACGGCATGTAGGATCCTTAAGTGCCTTTAGGAAATTACACCCCTCCCCAGTTTCTCCTGGTTGCTCTTGAGATATAAAAACACGGGCGAAAATCTTTTTTTTATGGAATTAAGATAGCAAACGAGCATGCAGCACCACCTTCCGCTGCCGCCCATAACAACTGTGACCGACCCAGAACTAGACTCAATGAGTCTTGTTCTAATTCGGTCACAGATGCGTTGCTACCCCTGAGGACTGAGATGGTCGCCTCTAAAAAAGTGTAACCGGGTCCACACCTTCCTATCTGGAACACAATTGTTCTTAAAACAATTATTACACGGTAGGAATGGTACTAAGTACCGTGGTGGGCGGTGGTACTTCCCCGGGTGAGCTCTAGGCCCTACCACCTGTATCTATTTTCATTTCTTACCTATTTAAATTCGTTTTCACGTTTTGTCAAAATAATTTCGACTTACAAACAGTACGTTAGAATCACTTTCACTGCGACTACAGTGGCGTGTCATGATGACTACGGCGCGCCATCAGCCAGTCATCGAGTGTCAGCGGTTTTGGCTGGTCTAGTGGCTGGGTTTGAAAGTCGAGTGATTCCAGTTAGATGGCGTTGTTTCGAATGCTAATCGATTGTTAAATGCGTATTAGGTAACCTATGTATTCATGTCTCAGGTTCTAGGCGGCGTATCGGAAGAACTTACACCAATTTTTGAGTTCAACGAGAAACCGTGTACCTACGTAAGGCGTGTGAGTCGTACAAGGATCTTTTGGCACGTGGCTGATGTGAGGGTGACAGAGACAGCGCCTCACGTCAGCCACGCGCCAAAAGATCGTTGTACGACTTTATATTTTGTGTGACAGACGTTTTCAAAATGGCGACACTTCCCTCTGTTCCGCGAGATGATTCAGTCCTCACAAAACAACCAAAATTAAATGTTTGATCTTATAATTTAATTCTTTGATGTTACACTCCTTATGGTCGTAGTGTGATGTTATATAGCCTAAAGCCTTCCTCGATAAATGGACTATTCAATAGAATTTTTCATTTCGCGTCAGTAGTTTCCGAGATTAGCCCGTTCAAACAAACAGACCCTTCAGCTTCATAATATTAGTATGGATGTGGAATTGTGGACCAACAATACCAAACCATATCCTCCGATTTAGCTATTGATTTGTTGAATTAGCCATGCTTTGAAACATAAAAACATCATTATCACCGCAAGCTATAAGTGTCCCACAGCTGGGCACGAGGCTCTTCTCGGAATGAGATGGTTAAGGCCATTGTCCACCACGCTGGCCAAGTGCGAATTGGCGGATTTTACACACCTTTGAGCTTTGCAAACTCTCCGGCATGCAGGTTTCCTCACGATGTTTTCCTTCACCGTCATAGCGAGTGAGAGTGACATTTCAATGCTGTTCACGCCAAAAGAAAGAAGAAAAGAAAGTCAATTTTGTACTTTGCGGCTGTGGTACTGATATTCCCATGAAGTTACGATAAGAAGGCCTTAATTATGCAATGATAATGAAGCCAAGCCATACTTTTTGATCCGACAATAATCTTTGCATCAGAGAAAGGTACCTATGTATCTACACCTCTTTCGGCTGTCCCTTTGTCATCTTACCAGAGGTTATCTGGAAGAAATCGCCGTGATACGATCGCTTTGCATACCTTATATCTTTTGATATTTAAGCATGTAGGTACCTATTTCTTGGAAGTACATAATTATTAGCTGGTGTCTAAGAGGTCGTTCGCCGAAATAGAGTTGCAAGAGAGATGTTGGTTTTTGTTCGTAGACAGGGTGAATAAATGAGTTTGGGGTAAAATTAATAAATAAGTAAATAACGCTACACACTATAGCCCCACACTAGGATTCCCTGTGTCGTGGGTGCCATGGACAACACACAAGACAAGGACACACACCCAGACCGAGAACGGAAATTCAAAGTCATCTTTCAAATTTCCATCTCGCTGGGAATCGAACCTAGAGTCCTCGAGAACAAAAGGTGTATTGTAGATTACGGACAACACACAAGACAACAACACACCCAGACCAATAACGGAAATTTAAACTCATCGTTCAAATTTATGCCTCGCTGGGAATCAAACCTAGAACCCATGAGACCAGAAGTTTCAATGGACCTACATGATGGCGAAAATTTAAAATGTCGCAAGACGCAAGTAAATTTTGCTTACAAGCTAAATTGAACTGTAAGCACACGTAATAAATTTGTTTTTAGGGAGCTGACTATTCAATATTATCGCATAGGTATGTATTTCGTCTTCTTAATATATGTTGCAGAACGACATCTGCCGGGTCAGCTAGTAGGTATAGTTATAAAGGGCCCTTAAGCGGCCCCTGATCAGAAAAGTGTGACGACCGCTGATCTAGGCTCGTGGCTAGACTACAATACCTAGTATCGTTTAAAAACCTATATCGTCAATTAATCCCTATGCGGCACAGTGGGTATATAATAAACGAACATACCTCCGAACCGCGGCGTATATCGGTGATAATGTCCTTTAAAAGAAAAAAAAACACTACACAAAACCAGTTACAATACCCACAAACATATATCCGACTCATTCTTACTTACGAGCAATCGAAGTGTTGGAAGAAGACGGCTGTAGGTACGCGTTCGCGGCAAGCCCCGCCCACCGGAGTAGGCTTGGAAACGGGTCGACCGAGACAATGAGAAAAAAGACGCCAGTCTGTGAGCGGGAAGGGACAAAAAGGTACAATCCAGAACCATAATTGTGGCTGCATACGCATATCCTTTGCCTCGGGACTGAAAAACTAAAGCCGTGCCGCATCATCGCCGCTGGCAGTTTTCGCGATTAAAAAGATTTTTTTTACGTGTGTGTGTGGTGTTTGTGCGTGAAGTGTTAACGTTTTGGAGGTAGGGTTTTTTTTTGTTTACGGCCAGTTTGTTTCAGATTTGAAAATCGAATTTGAAATTATTTTAAAGTTTATAACGACGCTTTTGGAAAGGTATGGATTAACAAACTTTTGTCTGTGGTCAATTTTTGGAATTTTCAAATGGTTTAAATTTTTAAGAATTAATAAACCTTGCATGGCCTTTTTTACTGCACGGGGTAGTAAAATGATTTTGGTAAGTCAGAATATACCTAAACAACATAGTAAAAAATCCTAAGGATCTCCTAGAATTAGTTAGACATTGTTTTAATGTGTTTATTGTTATTTTATCTGTGATAAATAATGAAAAATAATAGATAGGTAGGTATAACTTTTATATTTGAGTACAGTAAAAACAGGAAATGTTTTGATACATGACTGATGTTACTTACCTATTATATACATCTTCATTATTTTAATTAGGAAAATTAGGCTGAATTACGTACAGGGCAAACTAATATAAGCCTGTTAAATAGGTGCAAATATTCCTATTAGAATCTTTTATATCACTATTGATTACAAAAGTGACATGGGGTTCTTCACGAAAGGTGTAAAAAGAGCTTTCCTTCAGGGCCGGCGTTGCACAGGTGACTCCCCTGGTGTTGCTGGTGTTCATAGGCGACGATGACCACTTACCATCAGTCTGGTGGCTCGTCCGCTTTTATGTCAGCCCATTAAACTATAAAAAAAATTGTGGATACCGTGTCTATCGGTCTAAATGCAAAAAACATAAAAATACCTATTGCATTTTAACACATTTTTCACCAGTAGATGGAATGGATTTTCACAAATTCATGGGAAAAGTTTTGCTGTAAGAATTATTAGGTATGGTGTTGTGTAAAATTACTGAAATATGACGATTAATGTTGAAGGTACAGTAAGTACTTTACACAAACACACATATACACACTCATAGCGTCGCACTAGGATTTCTTTGCGTATCGCCATGGACAACCCATGAATGCAACACACCAACAACATAAATTTCAACTTATCATTCAAATTCTGCCCGGTTAGGAACCTAAGACTCTACGAAAGGGTATTCACTATAGTAACCATCCATGTTTGCCAGTATATTTCATCTACCTGCTTCTGCCAGAAATATTTTAGAGCATTTTTACAACTTCTTTGTTTAGGCCTAGATAATGCTCAAACTAACCCTCTAGGGTTTCCCAAAAAGGTTTCTTGTAGAATGCCTGGTGGGTTAAACTTGGCTATTCATGAAATTTCCCACAATCGAAAGAATGCTTAATCTTAAAATTTATGTTATGGTTTTCTTAAGGATACACACACGGACTTTCTGTACAATTGTTTACTTACATATAATTTCATAATAGGTATATCGTTTTGAGTATATTAGGGTCTGCTTAACATTGATATTAAATATGCTATTATGGCTATTATGTTTTCTGTACTAATATTATAATGAGGAAAGATTTGATTCTTTGTTTGCATTGAATAGGCTTCGAAATTACTGAACCGATTTGAAAATGTAATGTAGCCCAAAGTGTAAAAAAAACTGAAGAGTTTGTTTGTTTGAACGTGCTAATCTCAGGAACTACTGGTCCAATTTGAAAAATTCTTTCAGTGTTAGATAGCTCATCTATCGAGGAACACTATAGGCCGCTTTTTATCTGAAGTACGCGAAGAAGTTCCCACCGGACGCGGGTGAAACCGCTGGCAGAAGCTAGTATAAGATAAATTTCAATGTCATACAAAACGTAAATGTAACATATACGTAAATTATGGAGCAAATAAAGTTATTTACATAATAATTGTGTATACTTATCTCATAAAGTTTGGTCGGCCTTAGCAATAAAACTACTAAAATCGTACAGTTTATATGAAACATTTGAGTTTTTAATATTTTCTGTAAATAAAATATGTGTTTATTGCATCTATTAATTGTCTGGAAGAAGTTATCTGAGTTATAGACAGAAACGCAATGAAATCCGTTGCGCAGTTTCAGAGATCTAAGCGTACAGACACGACAACCGAGTTTATTTTGTTCTATGTAAAGATATTCGGGTTAAAAAGACATCAACGCGCGCAAGTACAATTTTTTTTAACAATTAATAAATTTATTTCAATATGATGAATTTTTACATTCCATTAATGTATGAATAACATTCATACTAATATTATAAATGCGAAAGTCTGTCTGTCTGTCTGTGACGTTTTCACGGCTAAACCACCGGTCCGATTTGGATGAAATTCGGAATGAAAATAGTTGAAGACCCAGAGTCACACATAGACTAGTTTTTTTCAAAAATCAACCCCTATAAGCTTGAAATAGATGAAAGTTTGTATGAAAAATCCCGTTTCGCGATATTAACGAAATCCACGCGGGCGAAGCCGCGGGCAGAGCTAGTAATTTTATAAATTAAAATACATTATACATTACTGTGGAGCAAAACCCAGTACCCTGGCAGCATTTGCTCGCTGTATTGCAAAACTAATAATTACTAAATTATAATAATGGTAGTAGTTAATTTCCTTACTAACCTCAAGCTATCAAATTAAAAAGAAATTGTTCTAACAAAATACTTCTAAGAAAAAATAAAATTCCCTAACCTTCCTATGATTAAAATTTCTATGTCGGATTTTTAGTGTTTTTAAACACGCTAAATTACAAAATTTGATTTTAAATTTAAAGGAATGATAGGCCGTATCTTGAGGTGTCATGAAGTCTTTATTTTATTAAATTTGATCTACACTCTATCTTCTACGTATATCTTCTACTCGCGACCCGCCCCGGCTTCGCACGGGTGCAATAACTATTTTTAATGGATGTTATTATACATATAAACCTTCCTCTTGAATCACTCTATCTATTAAAAAAACCGCATCAAAATCCGTTGCGTAGTTTTAAAGATTTAAGGACATAAAGGAACAGAGAAAGCGACTTTGTTTTATACTATGTATATAGTGATCTAAGTATATTTATTTTTTATCTATATTGTAACTGATCGTTGTTTGTGCAAGCTAATCTCAGAAACGGCTGAACGGAATTTCATGGGACTTTTACTGGGAGATAGAGACGGCTTTAGACTAACATAAAGGATAAAGGCTACTTTTTATTACGAAGTTCCCGCGGGATCAGGATTTACGCGGGAAAAACTCCTACCTACGAACAAAGTTGCGGGCAACAGCTAGTTATTTTATTAAATTCGATCTGCACTATGAAAAGATTTGCCACTGTTGTAGTACTTTAGTAGTTTTATTGATATCCACAAATCCCTGCGGGCCATTCCGTCAATCGTATCAAATATTTTGACGTTTGTCATCTGTCATCTGTCACCGGTGATCGATCGGTGTCAGGCAGTATGATTCGCGATTCTATTGGTATCGGTTAATCGATTAGTATCGATTTCAGTGTTTGAATTTAGAATTCCTTGGATTGGAATGACGGAAATAAGGTTTGCTATTATCTTCGTGCAAGTTACGGAGTTAATCCTACTTCCTACTAATATTATAAATGCGAAAGTTTGTAAGGATGTATGTGAGTGAGTGAGTGAGTGTCTGTGTGTGTTTGTTGCTCTTTCACGCAAAAACTACTGAACGGATTTTCATGAAACTTTGCAGTAATATAGCTTAGACATCGGAATAAGAGATTTTTGAAGGGACTGGTTTCCCGAAGCGAAGCGAGGGCGGATTTACTAGTATCTAAATATGTACTAACTAGTAAACCTGACCTCGCTCCCTTCGGATTTTTTTTATGGAATTAAGATAGCAAACGAGCATGCAGCACCACCCTTCCGCTGCCGCCCGTAACAACTGTGACCGACCTAGAACTAGACTCACAGGGACTAGGATGGTCAGTCCAGTTAGTAGATGGTGTTAGTAGCCACATTCGGAAAATGTTAGGCGTGAATGTTTAAATTGACATAACTTTTTTATTTACGGACCGTTTGATATTAAACCCTATCCCTAACAGTCTGTGTTCAAGTTCTCATGAGTTACATAGCATAGTACCTAATATAGTTAATAATACATAAATTCATAATATAGTACATAATATCTATTATTTATTGTTACATCCAACTCGATAGGGTATCTAAAATTTTTTAATTACAATAACAAAAATAACATAACAAAACTAAAACTAAAATAAGTTAAATAAACTAGGACCCTGTGGTGCAGTCCCCAATACGCTGGCAGCGTTTCCTCGCTGTATAGCAATGCTAATACGTTGAGCGAGGAAACTGCCAGCTCTTGGATCACTAGTTTTTTCCTTTAATTTATTTTTTATTACTTTGAAAATATAGTGGGCGTTCATGAGTTAATCAACTAAATATTCTAGCCATTAGCTAACATGACTAAAGTGTCTCCTCATTATTGAGGAGGTCTAGAGCATACTCCACCACGCTGCTCTAGTGTGGATTATTGGCATGGACGTTCGTACCTCAATATAACTAATAATATAAAGTGGAAGAGTTTGTTTGTTCGTTTGAAAGCGCTAATCTCAGGAACTACTTTTTCGGTTTGAAAAATTCTTTTTGTTTTGAATAGTCCATTTAATGAGGAAGGCTATATGCTATATAACATAACACTACGACCAAAAGGAGCAGAGAAACAAGTCTCCAAAAGTGAAGCGAGTGCGTCTTACTTAATAATGAGTCCACTAGTCATTTTATAAATCTCAAATATTTACAAAATCAACCCCGGGAAACGAATCCCGGACCTCGCTCGCCACGAACAATACTCACCCGAATGTCAGTGTGATAACAAGTTTCTGGTCCGCCATTGTTGCTGGTTGCAACAGATAAAAAAACTTGAGTGTGAGTCTGTATCGAACAGCGGATTCTGTGGAGTAGAATTTGTAGCTATTTGTAAAAGTTTTCTTTATTTATAAAAGGTTTCTCCACCAATCCGCACTGGAGCAGCGTGGTGGAGTATGCTCTAGGCCTCCTCAACAATGACGAGAGACCCGTGCTCAGTAGTGGGCCATTAATGGATTGTAGCCATAAAAGATTAATGTCACTTTACATCCTAATTTAACCCATTAGGGGTTGATTTATCAGAAACTTTGATACAGGTTTTTAATTATTTCTAACCATAATCTCAGAGTCTAATTTTCACAGTATCTGCTTTACTTTGAGCGGACTCTCATACAAACTTCCAACCCCTATTTGATGCTCTTATGAAGGTTGTTTTTTGATTCTACCGCCAAAACAACGTTTGCTAAGTAATATAATGTTAAGATTCCTATAACATAGTCAGGTTTGGTTTAAACTGAAATTATCTCGTTACCAAAATATTGTAATACAGGATAGTAACTCTGTCCGGAGTGTCAATACAGAATGGAACCTCCTACACGTCCAAACTTGTTTCGTCAAGAGGCTGCCAGTGCTGTGTCCGTGGTTGAAATATGCGTCAAGTGTGATCCGTTCAACCGAATTCGAATGGGTTTAAATTTTAAAATATTAATGTTTTGGAGGAATTTTTTTTAACTGGCTTCGAAAAGTAGATAGAAATTATGAATTTATGTATCAACAGCCTTGTGCGGGGCAGGTATAATTTTGGATATTAAAATACTTTGAGTTCGACAATACGTGTAGGTACTAACAATTTACAGAAGAAGAGCAAATACAATAAAAATCTTATTTAGCAAATTGAAAAATGGAATAATTTTATCAAATTAGTGTAATGTCATCGGAACTCGATAAATCTACAAAGTTTGAACGAAATCTGGCCGTTTAAAGTGGGTCAAAATCGCGCCCAAAGAAGTCGATTACAAACAAACATACAAACATACAAGTGAAGCTAATATAAAGCGTGTAAAAATAAAAATAGGGTAGGATGAATGAAATATTGAAACTATGGTAGGATATGCGCGGCGCGAAAGTTTGAATCTTCAACAAGCCTATAGTTTTGTTAGTGTAAGTCTGCAAGATGATAACAAAAATATTAAATCTACAAAAGCTAACTAATTTCAAAATCCTTGGTTACTGGTAATCCATTCTAAACTTGAGTCGCCAAGATAGAATATCCAATCTCCGCAAAAACAAACTTATTACGTACGCTCACAGTTTAGCTTGGAATAAAAATTTACTTAACGCATTTTAAGTTCTTGCCGTCAATTTACAATGAACCTTAATCACAGGGACAGAAGTAGCATTTGAGTGGGTTGCCATTCATATCGAATGCAAATAGAGTACAATGCCACAAACTTATCTAACCCGGTAAGGAGGGCGCCACTGTCTTTGTCTTTATCTGACAACAGTATAACATTTGCATTAGTTCCAATATTGGCCACCGGGGCAGATAAGTTTGTGGCACTGTACCTACCTATAGAATCCTTTGAATTCTCTAACTATAATAAAAGCTAAGTCAAATCTCCTCAAGTGGGTGTGGTATACCCTCATCAGAACACGAGAGGTATTTTATGTTAATTTTATTGTAATAAAGTGTCCTTTAACATCCTGGACAGGTCTGAAGACGTCTTTGTGTATACAAAGTTTATTTAACTAGATATATTATAAGTTAAAGAGTTTTTTTCATAATTTGTAATTTGTAAGTAATTTGGAAAAATCTGCTTTCTGAGAGCTATCTTCTCCTAAGGGGCTGGTTCCCCGAAGCGAAGCGAGGGCGGGTTTACTAGTACCTACATACGATATTATACATACATACCTATATTTGGAAAATATATGAAAAATTTATCTACCTATCGAAATTTTGAATATTTAAACCACAGGCAGTGTAGTTTAAACGAACATTCACCTATTCTTTAGCTTAACTTTCTAAACTCTAATTTATCTTTCTCATCGACTTCCCACGGCCCGTTTGAATTTTAAATATTTTTTTAATCTGCGAATGTATCTGTGCTCTGGTTAATTATAACTATTGTTTTTTAAAGTATTCTAGTACATCTGTTCAAGATAAATGTGTAAAATTAAAAGTTTGAAACACTTAACACATGCTTTTTAGTGCTAAATTAATGAATTGAAAAAGAAGAAGTAAGTAAATGTAGCCACTGTGCTGTTAATCGCTGAAGAGTTTCTTTGTTTGGCGCCAATCCTGAATATGCATTCAAGTCCGTGGAGTAAGTTGACCGAAACACATCACTACATAGTATAAAACAAAGTCGCTATTTTTGTCCGTCTGTTTGTTTGTTTGTCTGTTTGTCTGTATGCTTAAATCTTTAAAATTACGCAACGGATTTGATGCGGTTTTTTGTAATAGGTAGAGTGATTCAAGAGGAAGGTTTTTATGTATAATACATGCATATATTCCCACGAGAACGGGATCCACGCGGGTGAAACCGCGGGCGGGCCGCTAGTTTATAATATACAGATATTGCAAGTTAAATAAAAGCTCAACTTGAATAATCCATAGGTAATTAATAGTATATCCATAGGTAATATTCGTAAAAAGATCTATCAACATATACCTATTATAATCAGACTTTTGATTCGATGCACTAAATCGACATTTCCAGTGATACCGTTTTTTATTATCCCAAGTGATATAACCCACTGCGCTGCGGCTGGATTTTTGAATTTCACCAATGACTTATCATATTCGTATGCGAAACATTTTCGCATGCGAATTTCGTAGCGAGTGGTCACAATTGAACCATTCGAAACCATGTTGCCAAGTAATTAAATGAATAATATGACACATTCTATCGGGCGAATTTAGAATTCGGGGCCCTGAACTCAAATGATTCGAATAAAAAAATGTTATTCGGATTAGTATCGATTTTTACAATTAAGTAAATAGCTAATATCCGTTAGGAAATTGTTACAGGATCAATAAATATTAAATACACATCGCTATCAAATTATTGTTAATTTTCCTCCACATTTTTAAATGTTTCATGCCTTTAGGTATTTACTTTCATTGTTTATGTTTGCTTGTCCTTATGTTTAATATTTTTTTGTAAAATAAGTATAAAGTTTTTAAATTATGTTCTCAGTAACAACAGTCATACTATGTAGATATATTGAGAAATTAATAATCGAATAATCAAAACATCGTTCATTAATCAGTTATGTAATTACCAATAATGGTAATTGGTAACATTTAAGCTGGTAACATTTTTCAAATGACATTAGCTTACATCAATTTAGTGCATCGAATTAAAAGTTGTACTAAAGTCTTTGCTTCACGTATTGATATTTATTTTTATTTATTTATTTAAACTTTTTTGTAAGACCTGAAAACAGGTTTTTTACAATGGGCGGACTTAATGCCTAGTGGCATTCTCTCCCAGTCAACCCATGGTGAAGGTGAGATATTGTGGCAGGTGGCAAAATTCGAAAAAGAGTTGATTATTGTATTGAGTAAATAAAATATTACTACAAAAATAGAAACAAGTAAGTAAACATAATCTAATATCTTTAAACGAGCAATTCTTGTATATTTATTTATAAATATATAATCACGATCTCGGAAACGGCTGCAAAGATTTTCATGAAAATTACAGATTAGGGGGTTTTCGGCTCAAGGAATCGATTTATCAAGGTCCCAGGTTCGAGAAAAGCTCGGTTCCCGAGATAAAGAGATTTTAAAAACATCATACTGACGACATCTATGAAACATTAGGATAACTTCTTTGAGGTACTGTTTGTAAACATCATACTGACGCCATACTGGTGTCTTTGGGAAAGTTGTAGGTCTCGTCAAGACCTACATTTCCAATGACAGCTGTCAAACTTCGAACCGAGATATCCCGGCAACGGCTGCTCCTGGAGCACTGGTGTCTTTGGGAAAGTTGTAGGTCTCGTCAAGACCTACATTTCCAATGACAGCTGTCAAACTTCGAACCGAGATATCCCGGCAACGGCTGCTCCTGGAGCACTGGTGTCTTTGGGAAAGTTGTAGGTCTGGTTGAGACCTACATTTCGGATGACAGCTGTCAAACTTCGAACCGAGATATCCCGGCAACGGCTGCTCCTGGAGCACTGGTGTCTTTGGGAAAGTTGTAGGTCTGGTTGAGACCTACATTTCGGATGACAGCTGTCAAACTTCGAACCGAGATATCCCGGCAACGGCTGCTCCTGGAGCACTGGTGTCTTTGGGAAAGTTGTAGGTCTGGTTGAGACCTACATTTCCAATGACAGCTGTCAAACTTCGAACCGAGATATCCCGGCAACGGCTGCTCCTGGAGCACTGGTGTCTTTGGGAAAGTTGTAGGTCTCGTCAAGACCTACATTTCCAATGACAGCTGTCAAACTTCGAACCGAGATATCCCGGCAACGGCTGCTCCTGGAGCACTGGTGTCTTTGGGAAAGTTGTAGGTCTGGTTGAGACCTACATTTCCAATGACAGCTGTCAAACTTCGAACCGAGATATCCCGGCAACGGCTGCTCCTGGAGCACTGGTGTCTTTGGGAAAGTTGTAGGTCTCGTCAAGACCCACATTTCCAATGACAGCTGTCAAACTTCGAACCGAGATATCCCGGCAACGGCTGCTCCTGGAGCACTGGTGTCTTTGGGAAAGTTGTAGGTCTCGTCAAGACCTACATTTCCAATGACAGCTGTCAAACTTCGAACCGAGATATCCCGGCAACGGCTGCTCCTGGAGCACTGGTGTCTTTGGGAAAGTTGTAGGTCTCGTCAAGACCTACATTTCCAATGACAGCTGTCAAACTTCGAACCGAGATATCCCGGCAACGGCTGCTCCTGGAGCACTGGTGTCTTTGGGAAAGTTGTAGGTCTGGTTGAGACCTACATTTCGGATGACAGCTGTCAAAATTATTAACGTTGAATATTTATTATTAATGATGCCAAAGAAGTATAACTTCTTACGTGCGTACATAAGTACACGCAATTCTTTTTAAACTCATATTATGTCGGAAAGATCGAAGAACATTATTCATATTTTATCAGTATGCGATTCATACTAAATATAATTTTCAACCGAGCAAAGCTCGGTCAACCAGGTACTATAAATATATATTCATACAATAAATATAATACATATATATTATATACATTTAATACATATACATACATATAGGTACTATATACATTTAACACAAATATATATTATATAACATATAACATAAATATCATATAAGTGTACACGTATTATACAAACGAAGTATATAAAATAATAAGGTTAATAAAAGTTTGTAATTACTAATACTACGTATTAGATTTTAGTAAATGCTCACGGACAAGCCTCTTGAACACATTTTTAGATGGAGCTCGTCGGATATCTATGGGCAAGGCGTTCCAAAGTAGTGTTGCCTGAAAAGTAAAGGAGTATTTATAGAAACAGGTGTTGAATGATGGAATATCCATTTTAAGATTTTCAGAAGATCGGAGTACTCTATCATGTGTAGTGCAGCGATAATGAAATGAATGATATGTAAGTAGATAAGATGGAAATAATTTAAAATGTGTCTACTGTAGGTACAAAACATCATTTATAATCAAGCGGTACATTAACATCAATTCCGAGAAACAATTGGATCCAATCTTGTCTCATTAACCATCGGCCATCTTTGATACAAAAGTGTTCCCGCCAACAGATTCCCGTACCCTACAGCCGTCTCGTTCACTCCCACACAAAAATAGCGCCGTCTCAGTCCCACGATCTAGTTTTTGTCGTCGAATTTCTTTCAAATTGCTGTCCGAACGAGATGGGCCGATTTTTTTTTGGAATTCTTTTTTCAAATCGCCTTTGTGGTTCGCCGCGTTTTGGGGTTTTCGAAATTATAGTCTGTGGTTTTTGTTCGTACATAGTCTATGTAAAATGCGGTTATGCAAATTAAAAAGGGCATTCAATTATGTATCGTTTCTTGTACATAAGGTTTTTTGTTTTAGCTGTGCCTAAAGAGTTTCTACCTGTCGTGTTTTACTGACCTACCAATACTGACCTGGGTTTTGTATGCATCTATATTTAAAAGTTTTATTGTCCTATGTATGCTCCAATGATGTTTTAAATATCTAGATTGAGCGTCGCCCTACAATGAAAACAAAAAAACATGGCAACATTATCAAGCATGTGTGCGTACAGGCGATTTTTTACCAGTTCATCTATTATCTATGTGTGCGTTGGCTAACAGTTAGCCACAGTTTTTTGACACGTTTGCGCGGATTCGATGTTCCATCTAGATATTTAAAACATCTTTGTACTATGATAACATATTTCATTTTTCCCATAATTTCCCACAAAAACGGAATATGCACAATGTGGTAACAGTACCTATAGTACTCGATGTAAAAAGCGATGGTCTTAAGGTCTTTAACTTTCTGATCTCCTTTTATTGTCATCTGCTGGTGTCCTCAAATCAATAGCGTTTTTGCTAAGTTAGTGCGCCTTTCCATCCAAGACATCGACACATTATTCGTCACTTACCATCAGGTGCGATTATGGTAGTAACGTATTAACTTTAATAATCATAATTTCAAGTTATAGATACTATTTAAATAAGTTATACTGATTTTATTATATTTAATTTTAAACTCAATTGACGTTAAATTATTGTTAAAATTAGAAGACTAACAGATTAATATTAATTAAGAATAATATTAAGACTTTGCAATGCCCTTTCAGGGTTCATGCTGCTCCAATTCTTTATTATTGTAACACCTTAATTATGTAACCGTGTAACGCATGATGCAATAAAGATGAATTTGAATTTCAACCCATCATGGCCCACTATTGAGCACGGATCTCTTCTCAGTAGAGGAGGTTAAGGCCATAGTCCACCACGCTGGCCAAGTGCGGATTGGCGGACTTCACACACCTTTGAGTTTGGCGATTAACAATTAATGGAAAAATAGGTTAGGTGCCTCAGACAATATTCTATGGATGAGTGGATTGGATGAGTTAGAGCCAACCCAAGTGTCTAAAGTTTTACACATAATAGCTTCCGCCCGCAGGCTTCGCCCGCGTGGAATTCGTTTAAACTTCACCCCCCTATTTCATCCCCTGCGGGGTGGAATTTCCAAAAATCCTCTCTTAGTGCTCCCCTACACTCCCCAAGGAACATGCATGTCAAATTTCAACTTCTTCCGTTCAGTAGTTTCGGCTGTGCGTTGTCTGTCAGTAAATCACCAGTAACGCGAGAGTTTTATATAATTATATAGATTACTAGCGACCCGCCCCGGCTTCGCACGGGTGCAATAACTATTTAATGGATGTTATTATACATATAAACTTTCCTCTTGAATCACTCTATCTATTAAAAAAACCGCATCAAAATCCGTTGCGTAGTTTTAAAGATTTAAGGACACAAAGGGACAGAGAAAGCGACTTTGTTTTAATACTATGTAGTGACATAGATTATAACCCTCTGATATGTTAGATCCCTTTGACCACACAAGCAAGTAGTAAAACCTAGTAGGTATATAACGTGTAGGTATTTATCGACCAACCTACACTCTCCGATTGGCGGACCGTGAAGGACAAAATGGCGGTGCTCGCCGAAACAATTAAAACACACAGTTTCGATAATCGATTCATTTTACTCGTGTTTTTTGTTCGAATTAATCGGAATCGTTAAGGAAAATGTTATTTTTAACGCGTGCCGGGTCATTTGCGCCGGTTTGCGGATTTGACGGTTTATTTATAGGATAAGCATTGCTATATTAGGACAGTGATTGCTTATAGGCTTATTACACCATCCTAAATTTAGTCACTTAAATCTGGGGCTACTACGAAATCCGAACCATCATGGCCCTCTATTGAGCACGGGTCTCTTCTCAGAATGAGAAAGTTAAGGCCATAGTCCACCACGCTGGCCAAGTGCGGATTGGCGGACTTTACACACCTTTGAGTCTTGCGAACTCTCCGGCATGCAGGTTTCCTCACGATGTTTTCCTTCACCGTTTGTGGCAAGTGACATTTAAATGCTTAAAACGCATATAACTCCGAAAAGTCAGAGTTGCATGCCCTGGGATTTTAACCCGGACCCTCCGAACAGTAGGCCGAATTCTTAACCACTAAACTATCATCGCTACACGCTTTACATAATCATCAATGATATATATTGAATTCTAGTTACTATGAAACGAATTACCAAATCGAATCGACAATGGCTGCGCCGGCGCAGACCGAGCGTCACTGTCAAGGCCGAAGACACTTCGTTTATGTAATAGATAAAAAATAATTATGTACCTGTTGTACTATAAGTATTCTTTCTGCCCGGGCTTCGCTTCGGAAAACATAAATGACTTAGGGCTCATAAATGATGCCATTTTCTTGTACATGCAAGAGTAATAATTGAATGCAATGAAGATCGTGCAATTGCCATTCAATATTTTTAGGGTTCCGTACCCAAAGGGTAAAACGGGACCCTATTACTGAGACTTCGCTGTCCGTCCGTCCGTCCGTCCGTCTGTCACCAGGCTGTATCTCATGAACCGTAATAATTACACAGTTGAAATTTTCACAGATGATGTACTTCTGTTGCCGCTACAACAACAAATACTAAAAAACAGAATAAAATAAATATTTAAGTGTGAAGGGTGGTATAGTGAAACGCCATTGACATCCAAACAATGTATTGTTAGAAGAGCAGTTTGTTACAATATCAGTACTTATACTTAAACCCTAGGCTACCTACAAGGGATCGGAGTGGACTGCAGCGGCTATCGCACTCGTACCCTATAGACAAACTAACAGCGTAAGGGTGGACTGCAAGTGGCTATCGCACCCGTTGGCCGTGAACTCAACCCTTCCGGAGGACTGCAGGGGCTATCGCTCCAGTTGGGCTGCTAGCTAAGGCAGCTAAGTGAATGATGATCGCGGCGGGCTCCGCGTCTTATATACTAAATCTTCGGATGCTCTCGGAGGCGCTCGGGTCACGTTCGTAAATCCTCTGCTGTATGCGATAGGTAGTCGGTGTGCGAGCGGGAAAGTATTCGAGCCCGTGCGTAAATGATTGAGTATCGTGTTACAATCTCCCCCTCTGGTACTCGTTAACGTCCCGTAAGAGTAACAGGACTATGCTGGTGCTGGTTTCTTTGGTCTTCCACGCTTTCTGATTTGCTCCATTTCTATTACTGTGTAGTTACATTCTGCGTGTGTAAGGAGACGGCTGGCATATTCTATAGGATGCTCATCTGGCCCCTCCCCCTGCACCAAAGCTGCTCCAATTGTTCCTCTTCTTTGTGTCGTTTTGGTGGTAACCGGCCAAGGAGGGCACGCTTTCTACATAGAAAATCGTCTATGGGGTCATTATTGCCTTCCGATGAAGCAAACAATTCTAGGTATATGTCATGTGGTTGTGGTTCCGGAGCGAATGCGTCGCGTAGGTATTTCAGAGCTGCCGGCCATGTTTTGATTTCGTTACGTACTCCTTGCCACCATGTACTTGCGTTGTCCCGCAACAAAAGTGGTAGGCCTGCCAAGGCGTCTTCATCGGAGATGTTTTCAATTTTCTTAAAAATCTCGATGCCTGTGACGAACTCCTCTACTTTACTATGATCACGTTCCCCATGGAATTTCTGCGTACAGCGAGTGAAATTCTTATTCGCCATGGTTGGTAAGCGATTCATCAACTGACTGAACTGCTCCTCTGTCATTTGAACGGACGTCATGACTTTTTTTTCATCTATCCTTGAATCTTCGTAATCGGAATTGTTGTTGCTATTTTCTGACATATTTTAGGTACTATTTCACGTTGGGCGTCACTGAAGGGTATTATAGTGTAACGCCTTTGACTTGTTTAGGTACCTATTAGGTATTTTACGTTGGGCGCCACTGAAGGGTAGTACAGTGTAACGCCGTCGACTTGTTTAGGTATTTTACGTTGGGCGCCACTGAAGGGTAGTACAGTGTAACGCCAAGGACCTCTTTAGGTATTATTTTACGTTGGGCGCCACTGAAGGGTAGTACAGTGTAACGCCATTTACCTGTTTAGGTATTATTTTACGTTGGGCGCCACTGAAGGGTGGTATAGTGAAACGCCATTGACATCCAAACAATGTATTGTTAGAAGAGCAGTTTGTTACAATATCAGTACTTATACTTAAACCCTAGGCTACCTACAAGGGATCGGAGTGGACTGCAGCGGCTATCGCACTCGTACCCTATAGACAAACTAACAGCGTAAGGGTGGACTGCAAGTGGCTATCGCACCCGTTGGCCGTGAACTCAACCCTTCCGGAGGACTGCAGGGGCTATCGCTCCAGTTGGGCTGCTAGCTAAGGCAGCTAAGTGAATGATGATCGCGGCGGGCTCCGCGTCTTATATACTAAATCTTCGGATGCTCTCGGAGGCGCTCGGGTCACGTTCGTAAATCCTCTGCTGTATGCGATAGGTAGTCGGTGTGCGAGCGGGAAAGTATTCGAGCCCGTGCGTAAATGATTGAGTATCGTGTTACAAGTGGTTTTAAGTAGTTTTAGTATCTAGTAGATGGTTTAGTTACCTTTCGGTCCAAGAGATGGCGTTGTGCGTAAGATGTGGCTACAATAAAACAATTAAATATGTATTTAAGTGAGGCTTTCATACAACAGACCAGATTTTTTTTGGCGTTTTTATACATAATGGTACGGAACCCTTCGTGCGCGAGTCCGACTCGCACTTGGCCGATTTTTAATCCCGCCGTAAATTATAATCGACTTAGGTACTTAAATGTATTATTTATGTGCCATGCAATTATAACGAATTCGAGATCGAACGCGAAGGGAGTGTAGGTAGTCACTTACCTTAGCGTAATTGGTTAATTTGATTGGCATAATCTATCTATTATATCTATACATAAAATAAACCTGTGATTGAAAGATATCTGAGAAAATCTATTACCAGGGGCCTTATAAATTAAATAGAACTATCAAGACGATTTTTGTAGGAATTTTTACTTATAATCTACATAATATGTTTTTTACCTATTTGGGATATTTGAGCGCAGTCTTCACTAATGTACTACAGTAAGCATAACTTTAAAGTGTTCGAAATTTAAATCGATTCAATTTTCGAATTTTTTTGGCCATTGCCCAGTGGCTCAACTAGCCCCGTAAACCCTTTAACTGCCGTTAGGTGACAAAAAGTTGTCTTTTGTGCCCCGGAGCATAAAAGCGGGATTATATTTAAACCTTCATTGTTTGAAGCACAGTCGTCAAATCTTCGGCTTAGGCCACTGCGGTTGACCAGAATTATAATTTACAACCCCTTTTGTCTGCAAATGGTGTTAACTTTTATTGATGAAGTGTTGAGATAAAATTTTTGGTTAAAGATAAGTTTTTCTTGGGTGCGTCAATGGAATGCAAGTTGGTAAAAATATTGTTACAGTATTTTATAGTCTACTTGACTTGCGAAGCGGAAGACTTCGGGTTTGATTACCAGCTGAGGCCTATTGATTATATTACAGCTGTGTTAATGGGTTTTTATTTTAGGTATTGTGTGTGTCTTACCAATAGGTACCTGTAGTGTGGTGTATGAGCGTTCGTTGACTTATGTTCTACAAGATACATGCCATTTATTGTAATTCTAAAGTGTATTTATTCTACTTGCACCTTGACCAGTATGTCGCTGAATGTTTGGATTCCTAGGAAAAAATAAACTTTGTGCTTGAAGTGAAGACAAAAAATACTTAATACAGAAATCACACATTTTTGTATGCTTCTAAATTGTTGCAAGATTGTAATGATTGGTTCTGTTAAATTTAAGTGACAAAAAGAATACTGAATTAAGTTTAATTCATTAATGAAATTAATAAACAACATATCGCATATAACTCAAGTGACGCATTATCCTTCATGTAACTCGTTGTAATTATATTCGCGTTCGCAAATGTTTTTTTGCAAAGGCTACCGACTTAATTAGCTACGGTTGCCCCATGTCGCCAAAAGCCTTGAGGACATTGAAAGGGTTGGGCTTTTTTCGAGCGGCGAGTATACAGGGTGATGATTTATTGCTACGGCATTCGGTAGTATACAGGATGCTAATAGTTCTGCGGTCACTTGGGACTGTTTTGTTTGTGCGAATATGGCTTCTTTCATAATTCTTTTATGGCGGTTTCTCTGGAACGTTGTAAATCAGTATTTGAATGGTGTTGTCTTTATTTTATTATCTTAAAAATTCATCGAAATCAGACAAGCGGTTAAGATTTTTCATATAGACTTTCGACACTTATTTCAACCCCTGAGTGGTTGGTTTTTGAAAATCATGTAGCCTATGTGTGATCATGGATCATTGTCTATTTTCAATACTAATTTCATCTAAATTTTTGGTTTAGCCGTGAAAGACAGATAGTCTTTCACGCAAAAACTACTGAACGGATTTTCATGAAACTTTGCAGTAATATAGCTTCGATATCGGAATAACATAATTTGTTAAAAATAGAGGTTTTTTAAGGGACTGGTTCCCCGAAGCGATGCGTGGGCGGGTTTACTAGTAGACTATAGATACTATGACTATGGAAACCAAACACCCAATAACCCACTCTGTCCCCAGGCGAGTGCGTGATCCAAGTTTATTATGGATCCAAGTTTATCCAGTTTTTTGCAGGTGGTAGGGCCTAGAGCTCACCCGGGGAAGTACCACCGCCCGCCACGGTACTTAGTACCATTCCAACCGTGTACTAATTGTTTTAAGAACAATTGTGTTCCGGATAGGAAGGTGTGGAGCCGGTTTCACTTTTTTAGAGGCGACCATCTCAGTCCTCAGGGGTAGCAACGCATCTGTGACCGAATTAGAACGAGACTCATGAGTCTAGTTCTAGGTCGGTCACAGTTGTCATGGGCGGTAGCGGAAGGTGGAGCTGCATGCTCGTTTGCTATCTTAATGAGGGTAACCGTTTTTGTGCTCACCAGTTGGCGCCACTGCAGAGTGCGGTCATGCTGTCAAAGCCCGCCCATACATAAACAGTGACAAATGAAATTCAGACAAGCGAAAAGTGACAGACAGACCTCCCTTCTCACTAGCGCCTCTAGCGGAAAATTCACACGCGGTTACCCTCATTCCATAAAAAAACAAATAACCTAGTTTCTCGTCCCCAGGCGAGTGCGTGATCCAAGGCGAGCTGCCGCGCGAGCTGGTGGCCGAGGAGTCCCGGTTCGACCTGCTCGAGGAGGCGCTTCAACTGGTGGAGCTCGGAGACGACGCCGAGAAGAAGGATGAGCAGCCGCAGGTCAGTCCAGAACTGCTGGAGATGAGTAAAGATATACGAAAGGAAATATATTTGTCCTACGAAAGGTTGCCTGGAAGAAATCGCTAAGGCTGCATTTTGGATACATATTTATCTATCTTATTCGAATCATGATTGGTTCAAACCCTAACGGGGTGTCCTACGTGAGCGACGAATACGACGCGACGCTACGCAATACGACGCGATGCTTCACGCGACAATGACAACGTCGCGTGTTGTCGCAGACAGTCACAAAGGACGCAAGTAGATACCGTTGATTTGATCGCTTACGTCAAAATCGCAACGTCGCGTCGCGTCGTTTTCGTCGCTCACGTAGGACACCGCTTTATTAATGGTTCGCTATTGAGTAGGGACTCTCTTCATTATTGAGGAGGCCTAGACCCTTCACCACGCTTCTCTAGCGCGGATTATGGAGGGATTAGTGGTCAACCTAAGTAAGAAGTTTTCTTGCCTCCGACATGGCGTGTGTGTGTTGGCCAGCTTGGCTAGTAGGTACTTGGCCAGCGTAACCTTAACTTCCTCATAGAGTGGGCCTTGATGGGTTGATATGATTTTTTATCGAGGCGAGACGA
Organism: Hesperia comma; assembly: GCA_905404135.1. Lineage (NCBI taxonomy): Eukaryota > Metazoa > Arthropoda > Insecta > Lepidoptera > Hesperiidae > Hesperia > Hesperia comma. The sequence continues at coordinate 2,935,934 of FR990039.1, forward strand.
CAATATGGGCCGGGCCATTGACTGTAGATGCCAGGGCTTTCGTTTTGACGTAGAGGCCCCAAGTAAATGACGTCATCGTGTAAGGAGTATGGAGGATGTAGCTATAGTTTCCCACAAGTAAATGCTCTCGTAGCGTTGTATATATGCAAGCGATGTACAAATCTACGATAGCGTGATTCAGACATGACGTCACCGTCGTGTACGGAGTATGGAGGTTGTAACAGTGTTTTCCCCCGCAGGCGGTAGAGGGCAGCAGCACCGGGGGCGAGATGCTGCACCCCGCGATGCGGCATGTGCCGCACCACCCGCTCGCGCACTACCACAACCAGGTCAGTACCACCACCACACCACTACCAGAACAATACCATCACCACACCACCACCAGGTCAGTACCACCACCACACCACTACCAGGACAATACCATCACCACACCACGACTAGGGAAGTAACACCATGTCATATAAATTACGTGTCACGAAGTTTGTCCGCGATGAACTCCTAAACTACTTTACCGATTTAAATCAAACTTTGAACACCTTGTGAAGATTGATCCAACTTGAAAGATAGGAATCATTAAGGTAGTGCTTAATCTTTGGTCCCATATACCAGATTTTAGCGACATTTGGCGGTTAACTCTTGAGTTATCCTTAATAATGTGTACCAATTTAATTTATCATCGTTACCTCATAATTTTTTACCGAGTGTTTTTGATTCTTGTAATATTATACCATAAACAGACGATTTACACCAAACCACAAGTTCCAATAATCTTAAGATTTAACTTACTAAGTTCAAAAACTTAATACCATCGCGACGCTATCGTCCAATCTGACCGTTTAGAAAACAAAAAGTGGAATTTCTCCAAAACGCAGTGGTGATAAATGATCCTGTGTCACAGGGATCACATCCCACACACGTTGGTTCGAATCCTGGTTAAGTCATAAGCGATATGCTCGGAGGATTTTGATAGCTGGTTCGATGGGGTAGTTGACAACAAGCGATAATATACTTTAGGAGATAGCTTGTTAGATAGAGTTATAAAAGTTATGTTTATATAAGTTAAGTTAGGTTACGTCAAAAATATATAATTTTCAGTTAATTCATTGTAAATTACACTTAATTTACTAGAAAATAGATTTTTTCTCAGTAATAATTTCAGTCAGAGTCAGACTCGCGCACGAAGGGTTCCGTACCATTATGTATAAAAACGCCAAAAAATCTGGTCTGTTGTATGAAAGCCTCACTTAAATATTTCTTTTATTGTAGCCACATATTACGCACAACGCCATCTCTTGGACCGAAAGGTAACTAAACTATCGCTGAGGCGCCGAAAGTATGGGCGCCCACTTAAATATTTATTTTATTCTGTTTTTTAGTATTAGTATGTTGTAGCGGCAACAGAAATACATCATCTATGAAAATTTCAACTGTGTAACTATTACGGTTCATGAGATACAGCCTGGTGACAGACGGACGGACGGACGGACGGACAGCGAAGTCTCAGTAATAGGGTCCCGTTTTACCCTTTGGGTACGGAACCCTAAAAACGAATTATAAATGAAAAGTAATTTTAGTCCCTGTGCTATTAACCATTGAGTAGTTATCTTGTCTGGAGCCAATCCTGAGCGTAGTACCGGTCATGATGGTCACACTATTGCATTATCATCGGAACTAAAGCAACATGCAATTCCAGGCCGTAGAGTAAGAGGAAGTAGTTCTAATTCAGCTTGCAATTAAAAACTTAGCTGACGAAAATTGAAACTTAAATAAAAGTTTGTTTAAAATACCAATTTATGCTGACATTGTAAATGCAATTATCATTCTAACGCAGCTCAGCGTAAATTGACCAACCAAAATCGAGACATCGAGTAATCGATTAAAAATATCCTATCCGCTGACGCGTGTGCCTTGTACCGGCGCAGTCTTAAATCGATATGAAAAAAATATCTCTCGATCAATCGATCATACAAGACACGGGGACAAATTTGTGTGATTGTATGTATATGTGCCGCTACTGTTTTATATCGATATCGGATCGATTCGATTCAATGTCTGTGGTAATTATACAAGTGCATGTGTGTGAGTAGACTCATTATCATCATTAAGGTCTGTTTAGACATGTATACTTACGTGATATTTGCTAAATAGTTTCGTTAAATATTTAACGCAACCGTCTATCAAATAAGAAGTCACTTCATGACTATTAGTTGTTGCATAATTTTGAAAATATTTAATGATTCGACTCACATATGCAGGGGACTTCTATTTTGGGACAACACGTGGTTTCCCACTAAACTACGATTGAAACGTTTAAAAATGGTTTTAAGGTACCTAGTAAACGAGCATGTGGTACAAATTCAAATATTTATTTCTTCGAAGTAGGTTTTTACAAACACTTATCGAACGTCAAGTTACGCCATCGCTTCAACAAATCCCTACGGCGAGTGGTCTTGGAAGAAGAAGCGGCAAGAAACTCCCAAGGAGTCATTTTTTTCTCTTTCTCCACTCACAGTTTCAGTTGCACTTACTACTAATTACGGCTAAAATACGAAACTTATGTCCAAGCTGATTTATCATTAAAATATTCATCAAGTTTGTAATAGCCTTTCGTACGTTCCAATACCGCCCATAACAACTGTGACCGACACAGAACAAGACTCACATCGGACTAGGATGGTCAGTCAGTTAGCAGACGGTGGTAGAACAGTAGTTGGTTCAGTTGGTTGGTTTGTTAATAAGTGTGAAGGCCTGGGCAGGGATTTTTAGTGATAGTTAGTCCTGTTATTTGTTGTTAGTAATAGTTCAGTTATTAATTGTTGGCATGTGTGGGTCTCTATGTAATTCAATCACAAACTTGTTGCTAAGTTGCTATCCTTAAGAACTGAGACCTTACCCGTTTATGTTATTTCAAATTATCTAGTACCTGCCACCAGACATGAAGTGAGGTAAAAGTAGGAGACATGTCAAATTGGTTTCGTGGTAAAAAATGTCCGTCTGTGCGTCATTTCGAGTGCGGCCTAAGTAAACAAGTGTGAGCGCATTGATTTAAATATTTTCATTTTGTTTTAGTGATGGAACAGAATATATCGATATTCAGTTAAATCCTTATGTGTAGTTAACTGGAAATTATCTATTGTTTATGCTGACTATCGCGAGACTACGTAATAGTTTCATTTCAAATCTATCGATATTCTGTTAAATCACTAAAATAAAAACAAAATATTATCAATGCGCTCTCTTTTGTTGGTACTCTTACCTACTGGAAATCGTCAATGTTTTTTCAATGTCACTGATTAAGATACAAAAGTCTAGGTAGTTTATTTTTATGTCGGATAGTGTATACGTTTTGTGTAGGTATAGCAAGGAATTATTAAACACCAATATCAATGTATATAATATAAAACTCTTGCGTTACTGATGATTGACTGACAGACAACGCACAGCCGAATCTACTGAACGGAAGATGCTGAAATTTGGCATGTATGTTCCTTTTGGAGTGTAGGGGAGCACTAAGAGAGGATTTTTGGAAATTCCACCCCGAAGGGGGTGAAATAGGGGGGTGAAGTTTAAACGAATTCCACGCGGTCGAAGCCTGCGGGCGGAAGCTAGTATCAAATAAATAAATTAGCTTTGCTTACCATTTGTAATATCAACGGTGAAATGTTTACGGTGTTGTCATGGTCATGTCTTCACCATTACCTTGGTAACCCCTTTTGTTACGCGTCACCACCCACCACTATCAAGCGTGTCTCCAGCTGTAATAGAAAAATCGATAAAGGAGTTAAATAAATGAGTCACGATTTAAAGGCTATTTTTAAATGTAACGTAATTTTAGAACGTTTGAACGAAATAGAATTATAATGCTACGAATATTATCAGGGGAGCAACATTTTTATAATGACTGACAAACGGTTAGACCATCTAATGGAAAGTAGTCATCATAGCTTACGTCATTTACCTACACCAAATTAATTAACGCATTACAAATTCGTCCCTATTAAGAAAAAATAAAACTGCTTACAACGATTCATCCACTATTCTTTTACAAAGATTCATCGATACAAAACCCCTTGTTAGCACATCACTATTCCGCAAAAAAATATTAAATCTGGCTACCGTATTCCCGCACATGTTCTGTGTCAACGGAATTATTTGAATTCCTTATTCAAACACTTGTGTTGACAGTTGGGGTTGGATTAGTTATTGGTACATCGCTTTGGGGTCCTTGCTGTGCTAATTATTTGTGGATGGATTTTATGGTAATCTATATCAAAACTAGTAAATCCGCCCTCGCTTCGCTTCGGGAAAACAGACCCTTCAAAAATCTCTATAAATTTTAACAAATTATGTTATTCCGATGTCTAAGTTATATTTCTGCAAAGTTTCATGAAAATCCGTTCAGTAGTTTTTGCGTGAAAGAGTAACAAACCCACACACACACTCAATCACATACATCCTTACAAACTTTCGCATTTATAATATTAAGTAGGATAGTAGGATTGTAATTTATTTTATGGAAGAAATATATGACTTCTTGAGACTAGTAAGACTACTTGAAATTACTTGAGACTACTTGAGATTACTTGAGACTACTGGGACTATTGAAACTACTGAGACTACTGGCGCTCCCTTAGCTTGGGAAAACCTTAGTTGTAACGTTTATAATTCGTAATAATTTATAACGTATGAGCATAATTTCTATTTGATTTGTGAGCATAATGTATTTAAGGCATTTTGAATTCTCGCCGTCAATCTGCAAGGGACTTTATTCACAGGGACCAGTGGCTATTCTGTGGGGTACCTAACTAAAGTACATTACCTACACATTGACGGCGTGAATCTAAAATGTCCTAAGTAAATTTCGCTTACAAATCAAATTGAATTATGAGCACACGCAATATAACTGTTTTTAGCGAGGAATAGCTATTCCATGGCCTCCGGGACTCAAGTATAGAATCGTACGCCGATAAGAACGCTCCAGTACCTCACCCTTAGGCACACACACTACGCTATTTATGAGCTACGCGACTGCAACGCAATCCAAAATTCGCTGTATCTGACACTGTTCACTGACAGCAGACGCATCGTAGACGCGTCGCTTTCATACATTGACAAGAACCGAGTCGCTTGCAAATAGCGTTGTGTGAGAAGTGCCTGACTATGTAAATGGATCCCTAATGGATATGCGTGGAATATACGCAATAATATCGGAGTAGTTTTATTATATTGTCTCAATATTCTGAAGCCGCATGAGACGTTCTTCAGGTGACTGACGTGGCGTATCGCTTGTATCGATTTAGCTGACTGTAGGGTTGTCGCTTGCGATATATTTTGATTTTTTTTTTGTGCTAATAAAAATCAATAATTGCGTTTTACAAAAAATAAATTAAAGACTTCAACATCGACAAGCAGAGATAACTCAAAAACGACTCGCCAAATGGCGCTGAATTTAACCCATCTAGGTGTTCTCGTCACTACAAATACTTAAATCATGGCGAAACACAAGGTAATTGCTGTTTGAGGAGTTCCCTCGACTGTCTTTCGGCTTCATCAGATCAACTCCAGATCTTCATGAAATTGTAGTGCTTTAATATACTTACTTAATGACAATATTATATGTGTTAAGAAAATTGTTTATTGTTACAATACAATATCTTAATGATGTGATAAAGTCGTATAAATAAATCGATGAACGCTGGTTACGTGCACGAAAAAGGCTGACTCATTGTCACGTTCCGCCTGAGTGTGTAAGCGAGAGCGCAAAACGAGCGATAGAGAGGCGCGATCGGCCTAAGCGTTCATCTTGTGACGCAGTTTCTCATCCACTCCATCGGCCGATGCGATAATATTTCAATTTAATTTTAAAGGTATATCTACAATTTTTCATCAATGTTTTCATATCAATAATGTTAAATCATGTTAAATTATCGACAAAAAATTTTTTGTACACTAAATCAGTAAAATAAAGTTTAATTTATAATTTTATAATTAATTATCTTAATGAAGTCATCCAGTGCACTTCATGAAATATTAAAAGTTTTTAAAACAATTCTGTCAGTGCCAACCCTACAACAGGATAACTCGAGTCATGCACTGCAGGTATCCTTCGCCCCGCCCCCTATCCAACTGCCAATCTTCGATGCATATTGGCATGTGCAATGCCCTTAGGGCCTTAGGGCATTACACTTAACGTTCGCTACAGAACTCCTTTTAATTGTATCCCACACAAATATCAGCGTTCCGCCCTGTGATTTAGGCGCTTTGCCCACGGAGCAACTCGAGTTGAGGCAACTATCAACTTTTTAAAAGTTTCCTGTAAAAGTTGATAGTTGCTACAACGTTTACGGTTGCCGCAATTTTATAGCAATTTGTGAGAAAATTTTATGTGAGTTGCTCAATCTACGCATTTCCGGGTACAGGCAGAGGGGGGAGGGTGTGAAATCGTCCGACGCATTGCGATTGACAGTTGCGGAAACCGGCAACTTTAAAAACCGGTATAATATTTAACAGTTGCTAGTTGGGACAATTAGGATGTTGTCGATTGCCGGAACTCGAAACTCGAGTTGCTGTGTGTGCGCAGTCCAATTGAAATGTATGTAAACAGCTAGTAAGTAGCCAGTTAATTGCCAGTTGCTGCAATAGTTGCTCCGTGGGCAAACCGCCTAAACAGCTAGTTGCCAGTTAGTTGCTAGTTGCCAGTTGCTGCAATAGTTGCTCCGTGGGCAAAGCGCCTAAGGAACATTGTAGATTGACGGCGAAATTTTAAAAGGTCGTAAGTCAATTTTGCTTGCAAGCTAAATTGAACTATAAGGGCAGGTGATAAAGTTTTTAGTGGAGATTCAATTCTGCACCAGCGACTCAGATATAACTATATCTTTACTGGATCGAATTTATTGTGCAACGTATAGCTGTAATGACTGGATGATATGGACATTTTTAGAACATAATTATATATTAGAACATATATTAATACGTGAAGTATAATAATACTTTGGATTCCTTTTTACGAAAATTGCGTGGATGGAGGTGTATGCAATTTGGCACACTTACAGTAGGTATATATTATGTAGGGGAAGTGCAGAACGCTAATATTTTTCAATAATAATGGTAATAAAGTACATTAAATCAATGAATAATACATTACACACACATATTTTAGTTACCTTTTGACAGAATAAAGGACGGCCGAATTTCGACCGCAGAACAAGCAAATAGTTGTTATTAAAAGCCACAATCGAATTCGGTCACAGATATGTTGCTACCCTTGAGGACAGATGGCCGTTTGCACGTAACTCATAAGATTACTAAATTGTATTAGTATCTAGCACCTACTTAGATACTAGGCATAACATCTAGGTATCTCAGTCTGTAATAACGGAACTGCATTAGAAACCGCATGTTAAAATAATAAGCTGAATGATTATTTAAAATACAATAAAGCTGTGTCATCAGACAATAGATAGAATGAGTAGGAAGTAAGTGGACTTATTAAATAGAAATTAACCAACTTGAATAATTTTGAAGATGTTTAAGGAAAACAATAATTATTGAGGGTATTTGCTAAGTGGACTATTACTACGAGTAACATCAACTACCAGGGGCCTTATTATGAACTCTTAATTCCAGACAGTTTACGTTCACAACGTGTGGGTGACAGAGACAGCGCCTTATTACCTGTAAGTCGCTGTCTCTCTCACGCCCACGTTGTGAACGTGAACTGTCTGGAATTAAGAGTTCATAATAAGGGGGCAGGACGAACTATCACTACTAGTCCAATCAAATCTAAAAAGTCAATCCAAATCGGACCGGTGGTTTAGCCGTGAAAACGACACAGACAGACAGACAGCCTTTCGCAATTATAATACCTATTAGTATGGATACCAGCCCCCTTATTATGAACTCTTAATTCCAGACAGTTTACGTTCACAACGTGTGGGTGACAGAGACAGCGCTTTATGACCTGTAAGGCGCTATCTCTGTCACTCACACGCTGTGAACGTAAACTGTCTGGAATTAAGAGTACATAATAAGGCCCCGACTCTGCTACGAGTATAGTGTGGATTGGTGGATAACAAACCATAAGCGAATATATCCGAATGGGGTATTAAGTGAAAGAGTTAGATTTGAATATTACAGAAACGTTTTATTGCTTTGTTTTTTAATTATGTTAGAAAGCTTTTATGTTAGATGGTTCTTAGTCATAATTTATGAGGACCTGTTCAGGCGTTGATAAATAAAATTCAAATTCAAATATTTATTTCTTCGAAGTAGGTTTATACAAACTTTTCTTCGAAAGTCACATTATCGCTTCAAAAAATCCCAACGGTGAGTGGTCTTGGAAGAAGAAGAAGAAGAAGAATCAAACTCATTAGAGGATTTTGATCAATCGGAGGATTTAAAATTTAAATTTTAAAGTTAATAATTTTATACCTGAAGAAAGTGATAAAATCAACTAGTCTGATCGCGATACGACAGCGGTGAGATGAAAGCATGCGGGCTTGACGATCGGAACGCGAGCCTAATGAACTACGAGCTAGGGTTGTCGCTTTGACGAAATTATAATTAGATATGTATCTACTAGGTAGTCCGGCATACGTTGTCCTGCAACATATATTTTTTATGGAATTAATATAGCAAACTAGCATGCAGCACCACCTTCCTCTGCCGCCCATGACAACTGTGACCGACCTAGAACTAGACTCAATGAGTCGCGTTCTAATTCGGTCACACATGCGTTGCTACTCCTGAGGACTGAGATGGCCGCCTCTAAAAAGTGTAACCGGCTCCACACCTTCCTATCCGGAACACAATTGTTCTTAAAACAATTATTACACGGTAGGAAGTACGAATGGTACTAATGGCCTTCCGCAATGAATAGACTATTGAAAACAAAAATAATTTTTCAAATCGGACCTGCAGTTCCTGAGATTAGCGCGCTCAAACGAACAAACAAACAAATTCTTCAGCTTTATATTATTAGTATAGATGTATTTAATTGGGACTCGCAAGCAGTAGCAAATGATTATACAGCTTCTTCCGCTGCAACCCATGACAAATGTGACCAAAACAGAACCAGAAATGGTGTCTAGGATGGTTAGTCCAATTTGCAAATTTTTCTGATACTTGAAATAAATTCCCAACGTTACTAATTTAGGCTGCCATAACTATTAACCTCATTATGATTTCGCTGTTAAAAGGTATTCTCTAGAAGAGATACATAGATAGAAAGAGAGAGATAGATTTTTAACCTATCATCTATATTTCCCGTTCGCTCCCTTACTACCCGTTCTTCAGAAATAGCTCAGCCAATGTAAAGGTGCGTTTACTGATGTCATCTATAAAGTCTAGGTAACCTGTTATAAAAGTCTCTAAAAATATCGCATTATTTTTAACCGACTTCAAAAAAGGAGGAGGTTCTCAATTTGTCTGTATGTTTTTTTCTTATGTGCGACATCGGGCGAGTTGTTTTTGAGTTATGTCGACTTTGAAGTTGGTTATTTTTTGTAAAAAGATATTTATTGTAGTGCAAAAATAAATTCCAAGCTTTATTGTGTCAACCCTGTTATAAAGTTTGTCGCTTGGACAGCCGTGATCGTTTTATTTATACGTTTCCTATCAAAATATGTAATACTAGTAAACCCGCCCTCGCTTCGCTTCGGGGAACCAGTCTCTTCATAAATCTCTCTAAAATTTTCACAAATTATGTTATTCCAATGTCTAAGCTATATGTATTACTGCAAAGTTTCATGAAATTCCGTTCAGTAGGTTTTGCGTGAAAGAGTAACAAACACACACATCCTTACAAACTTTATATTTTTATATTAGTAGGATAGTAGGATAATGAATAACTCGTTTGAAAACCACATCCTCTTTATCATTATATTTTTTCCAATCAATCAATAGCAGTCTCCTCAATCGCTAGGGTAGATAGATACAACTGTTAATGATTTTTTTTATATATTTCCCTCAATACCAACCACAAACCCTAAACATGACCGCTACATAGTGTAGGGGCTTGCGACAAAAACCCTTATGTTCTATTTTGTCTACCTGCCGCACGCTGTCATCGCATCATTAGTCAAGTGCTCGACCGCGCCGCCAGTGCAACCATTTATAATTTGTTTACGGAATTTTATCGGGAAATGTCTAGTTTTTGTGTAAATAGCCGACAAACAGACGGACGAGCTGACGGTCCTAGCCTGAACATCACTTGGTAATACTAAATGAGTTGGCCATACGTAACTGGTCAATAAAAATGGTAGTATAAAACAGGTCCATAATTAAGCTTAATTATATTTAATCTAATTTAATTAATAATTTTGTTAATTTTCGTTTTATTCAAAATGCAATACACAAGCGCCTTAGTGGTTTTACATTACTAGATCTGATACTGCGCCCAAAAGGCAATTTTGAAAGTGGTCTTGTCCTTTTTAGTTAAAAAAACTTTCAAGCGTTACGAGTATATGTTGCAGATAACATACAATTTTATAGTAGAGACTTAAACTAAGTGTGGCGAAAAATGTTTATTTAAGTTTCTATAATTATTTTTTAATGGCGTGCAGCGCATCGCTGTGACTAGACATCATGAGGTGTCTTGTCTGTTTGTTTGTCAGTTATCAATATTAAAATTATGTATACTCATATGCATTTAAACTAAGCAGCCATCTACAATCAAAAATTAATTTAAAAAAATCGAAACCCACAGATCATAAAAACGGGTGTTAATATTAATTAACAATAACAGTAAGAATGTTTCGGCGACAATTTGTCAAACGATGCAGGTGGCCGCGTCACCTGTCGGCCGTCTAAACAAACCATTTGTCACGCGTTTGAACGGTGCCGACTTTGTTGCTTGCTCCTAGGCTATTCGATTTTTAAATATTTTAAACTTTGAATTTTAATGCAGATCTAATATTTATCTGTTTTGCAACAATCCGCGAGTGAATTGTGTCTCATTCCCTCCCACATAGGAACATGAAGTAGGTAAGAGAAAGCACATAATTATATACCAACATTCATACATACCACTATCAACACGTATTTCCAAAATAGGGTATCCTCAGGGTAAGTAGACTTTACGGTGGTTACTCGCAAAACCGCAAACGTGGTACTCACGATTTGAAATTATTAACCGACTTCAAAAAAGGAGGTTCTCAGTTTGACCTGTATGTATGTATGTATATTTGTGCGCGATTATCTCGCGTTTGGTTGAATCGATTTTGATGCAGTTTTCAGCATAGTATTTGTCAGAATTAGGAGAAGGTTTAAGGCATATTGTTTGGCTGAACCGATTTTGAAATGGTTTTCAGCATCGTGTTTATCAGACTTAGGAGAAGGATTCAGGAATATTAACCGCGTTTAACTGAACCGATTTTTACTTTTCGGCGTTAAAGTCGGTTCTATTTTGTTAAAAGTTATTTACCAATATAAATTGTTATAAATTTCGTCGATTTGTCTGTGGGTTTGTAAGCACTAATCTCAAAATAAAAAAGAACCGGACATGCAAACGTTATATGGCACAAAATTTATTTCCTTGCGAGTTGATTTATTTCTCGACGGATAATTAAGATGAATACGATTTGGAAAGTTCGGCGAATCCGAAATATAATTTGAATTTGATTCTCGTTAGAAATGTTAACTAGAATAGAACTTTCTAATCAAATTTTCGTACTAATAAGATAATTTATGTATCGAAGCGCTATGCAGCTTGCGTCGATCTCAAGTGATCGACAAAGTTAAGTAATCGCGGGCAGTCGGTTATTGGATGAGTGCCTACTCTGTTTTAATTCGATCTGGAATCTATACATATTATAAAAATCGGCCAAGTGCGAGTCGGACTCGCGCACGAAGGGTTCCGTACCATTATGTATAAAAACGCCAAAAAAATCTGGTCTGTTGTATGAAAGCCTCACTTAAATATTTAATTGTTTTATTGTAGCCACATCTTACGCACAACGCCATCTCTTGGACCGAAAGGTAACTAAACCATCTACTAGATACTAAAACTACTTAAAACCACTTAAATATTGATTTTATTCTGTTTTTTAGTATTTGTTGTTGTAGCGGCAACAGAAGTACATCATCTGTGAAAATTTCAACTGTGTAACTATTACGGTTCATGAGATACAGCCTGGTGACAGACGGACGGACGGACGGACGGACGGACGGACAGCGAAGTCTCAGTAATAGGGTCCCGTTTTACCCTTTGGGTACGGAACCCTAAAAAGAAGTCTTGTTTTCTATCTGTCTGTCTGAAAGTGATAAACTTAAAAACTACGAAATACATTTTTATAAGGTTTTCAACAATAGAAAGAGTGATTTTTCAGGCAGGTAATAGATATATAATTTATTATACTTTTATGTTTATTTCTAAAAGGTTTTTAACAAAACATTCTCAGATTCCCTCTTTTTATTACCTTAACACGCCATCTATTATTACAATGGTTCATTTATCGATGCAAGAAAGCTGGCTGTCATTTGTAAAGTTACAGTTCACTCACAATACGCTAGATGGCATTACAAGGAGATTCTGAATCACGCTGTTGAGACTTTAAGTAGTTTATATAAGCGTCACCAACCCCTAATTTTTAATAGTCATTTTCCTAGGAATAATTTATATGGCATAACAACGTTTGCGGGGTCAAGCTAGTAATATTGTAGTTTTACTCAAATATGTTCAATGTATGTACCTCAATAGTCAATATCATATCATTTGCAACTTTTTTATAATGTACTAAGAATCGTGAAACGCAAAGCAAACAAGTTCGAATATTACATATACGAGGAAAACCAGCGACGGAACATCACCGCTTTCATGCGAATACTGCCGCACTTATTATCGATCATTGATCTATAGATCTATAGATCGTCGGATCTATAGATGGCGGGGTCATCGCAATTACGTATCTATTCAGCGACGGCGGATCGTTGCTGGTGCGGTATAGGTTGGTTTGAGAAATGGCTAATCTTAGTTCTTAGTGGGGAAATTTATGTAATCTGGAATGAATCTTTTGTAAATTCCTGAATCGAAATAAATAATGTTAAACTGCTTCAGAATTTTGAAACATTTTTCCCGAATTCGATAAAGGGGAATGTCCTCAATTCGACTGCTTTTTTATGTGTTACTTCATAACTTTTTAATGAGTGTTCCGATTTTTTTGATTCTTTTTTATTTGAAAGCTGGTGTTTGTTGTATACTTATTCCAATTTAGAGTACGCAGTAAGTAGTATGTACATTGCACGCACATATATTATGGGAGACAACGCAAGGGTTCGAGGTTCGCGCTCTGACTTGCGACCAAAAAACGTCATAAGTTTGACATTTTTGAAAACCACGAATGCCTTAAACTTCATATAATCATTTGCGAAGGTCATCCTATACTTGCATGTTCGTGTATTGGCGCGAATTGCAGTGACCGGTGTTAGAATTTAGTGAAGATTACTTCAAATTTCGTCCACTGTGGGGGACCATTTCGTAAAAAGTCCGAATTCAAATAAACCCTGCTGCGCGAACTATGCGTCTAACTGCAAACTCCGCTATGGCGTTAACATGACGTTCGGAGTATAGCGCGACAATGAACCTGGACAATTAGGGTATTCTCAAACCAATGGTGTTGAGGTCTAGTACTTTTCTATGAGGTAGAATTAGATTTTTTTTTTGTTTTTCTCCCTACAAAAAGGAACCCTTTTAGGTTCACATTGTTATGTGACAATAAATAAATAAATAATAAATAACGCTTCACACTCAAAGCCCCACACTAGGATTCCCTGTGTCGTGGGTGCCTTGGACAACACACAAGACAAGGACACACACCCAGACCGAGAACGGAAATTTAAAATCATCATTCAAATTGCCGCCTCGCTGGGAATCGAACCCAGGACCCTCGGAACAGCGATCGGCGTGTTAACCATTGCGCCACGGCAGGGACTGTTAGCTATATGGTTGTTGTTGTTGTTGTTAGTAATAGGTACGAGTAGTTTCAGTGTAGGTTCGACAGGGTAATGCAAGAAGCTAAAATATTGACAGGGGAGCATTAAGAGAAGATTTTTTGGAATTTCTACATCAGGTACACACTAAAAACCTCTTAAAAAAGCAAATCGAGAGACATATAGACGCCAAAAATTACTGCAAACCGTGTTCACCTCGACGCTTGCGCTCGAACATTAGTATACAACGTCATAAAGGCTCTATAACCATAGCCTACATTTATTTATTCGCCGGAGAGAGAAATGCAGTTGTCACAGACACACAGACACACAGGCATGATTAGAAAGCTGTAGATGGCCTTAGATAAGTTGGACGTTTTGAATAGAATAGCTGGATCCTGAAATAAGGTGTTGCTGGTGTTGCTACGACGATGTAAAACAAAGTGATGTGAAATGTATGAAATGCAGTTTTATTTAAAGCGAGTGAACTTTTGATCTGTGTAAAGCTATTGTATAGTTCTATATAATCTGTTATTTTTACTCAATAGGATAGGAAGGTGTGGAGCCGGTTACACTTTTTTAGAGGCGACCATCTCAGTCCTCAGGGGTAGCAACGCATCTGTGACCGAATTACAACGAGACTCATACTAACAATAACTAACTGGACTATTACTAACATCAACTAACAGGACTAATTATCACTAACAGTCCCTGTCCCTACACTTACGAGTATTAACAAACTAACCAACTAAGTAATATTGTAACACCATCTACTAACTGGACTAACCATCCTAGTCCCTTTGAGTGTAGTTCTAGGTCGGTCACAGTTGTTATGGGCGGCAGCGGAAGGGTGGTGCTGCATGCTCGTTTGCTATCTTAATTCCATAAAAAAAACTCATTTGTTACTTAGTGACTGACAGACAACGCACAGCCGAAACTACTGAACGCAAGAAGCTGAAAGGAGAACATCAGATTTGGGCCTGGAGCGAACAGCTTGTTCAATATATACCACGCCTCGAGTACATTCACTTGGGGCGTGGTATATATGCCGGCGATCCACAATTCTTCGATAGCGCGATTCAGGCTTCGGTGACGTCACCGTGTGACGTGTGCGCGGTGTCGCCACACCCTCAAATAATCTTGCATATTCTAATACATCCATTGCATATTTAAAAATCTAGTTACACCATCGCATTATACTATGAGTGCGCGGTGCGTAAGACGACTATATTTGATTATTCCCATAATTTTCCGCAAAAACGGAATATGCACAATGTGGCAACAATATCCTCGATCTAAAAAGCGATGTCTCATGCATGTTCGTATTCCAGGCCTAAGGTCCATAAGAAAGTTGCTGGTCTCCTTTTGCTTGTAATTTCTTTGTAATCTCCAACCTGAACGAGGGGTGTTATAAGTTTTAACTGTCTGTGACACCGTAGCTATTGAATAAATGAACCGATTTGAGTGCGATTTTTTAAATCGAAAGCCTGTTTACAGTGCCACAAACTTATCTGACCTGGTGGCCAAAATTGGAACTAATGTAAATGTTATACTGTTGTCAGACAAATACAAAGACAGTAGCGCCCCTCTTACCGGGTCAGATAAGTTTGTGGCACTGTACTTACAGTGGTTCTTAGCTTATGTTTGGTAGTATGGTATATAGTAGTTTTAGATGTGTCTAGTTTTAGATGTGGGGGCTTAATATCAAAATACCTTGACTTATAACATATGTATATGCCTCACAAGAATTCCTGGAGATAAACTTGGCCCCTTTTTCCCATTTCGCTAAACAGCATCAACAACCATGATCTATTGTTACAAAAACCATCGACGACACAAACGATCTAGTTGATCTATAGATCATTATAGATCGCTTTTTGCGCCCGCGCAACTTAACAAGACTGATGATGTAGACAATGGTGACAGTCAAATTAACTGGACGGTATAACGGGGGCTTGTTACATGTGGTATGAGGATGTTTTATTAGTATTTAACTGATTTGTATTTATGTTACCTCATAAATTAGATAATAAATATGTAATAACTTTTAACAAAATAGAACCGACTTTAACGCCGAAAAGTAAAAATCGGTTCAGCCTAACAATATGCCTAAAACCTTCTCCTAAGTCTGACATATACTATGCTGAAAACCGCATCAAAATCGGTTCAACCAAACGCGAGATAATCGCGCACAAATATACATACATACATACATACATACATACAGGTCAAACTGAGAACCTCCTTTTTTGAAGTCGGTTAAAAATAATCGTGAATCGATTTTGGTAATTCTTTTTTCATTCGAAAGGTAGTGCTTGTGGTTGGGTCCCATATAAATTTTAGTTATATCTTGTGGGTTGTTTTTGAATTATCTGTAGGTATTTGTCGATGTTTGAGTCGGTTATTTTTTGTAAAAAGTTAATTATTTAACCTATTTAACTTGACTTGTATGTAAAGGAAAGTTTCAGCCTAATTTTTACCAACATCAAGACTTTAACTTGAAATGTTATGAACCTTATGACAAACGGCAAAAAGTGTTTTTGATTTTTTAAACTATGATTTTAATTTTAGTTAGGCTCCAGCTGTACAACTGTGAAAAACGCATTAAATTTCGTTCAGTAGTTTGCGTGACAACAAAACAACTGTATTATAGTTAGGTAAACATAATATTGGTACTTAAAAGCGTAAAAACCACCCACTGTGCCACAAGCGTTACCAGTTTTGGCATTCATGGAAATAAAATACAGTACGTATTTTATAGTTGTAATTTTAATTGTTATGTCCGGTAGTGACACGCTTTACTTTGTAAGTGTTCTCGTGTAGGGTGACCAGCTCTCTGGGTTTGTCAGGGCATGTCAGGACTTTTGGATTTCTGTCTGCTTTTTTGTTTGCGGATTGTTTTCGGTGACAATTTTTCGTCCTATGTATCTGTGACTGACAATGTAAAGGTCTTTGGTGTTACTGATTTCCTTGGACGATGGTAGTTTCTTTTTCTTGTTATAAGGAAGATCGTCTGGTCGTTTGTCGTCTTTTAACATATAATAAATGTCAGAACCACTGTTACTCTTCTTTCCGGTTTTATATTATCTTTTTGCTTATGCTATTCTCAATAAACTAAAAACAAAATAAAATATACAATGAATTAACCCTAATCTCGTATTAATCTATTTCAAATAGGTAATATTCGAAAATTTCGTCTCATCGTCGATACGTGTAACTTCTTATTCAAAAACACAGAAGTAACAATAAACTGTTCAATGTTCAACATAATTAACGGATTTAAAACAAAATTATAGCAAATTTTTATTTTGTTACAAAAATATCAAAACTTTTTCATAATACATATTTATATTACTCGTATGTACACACATAGCCCTACACTAGGATTCCCTGTGTCGTGAGTGCCGTCGACACCATACAAGACAAGGACGCATTGTCCGAACTTTTCAAACTTTATGGTAGTCCTCGTGGAGGTCTGCAGTGGCCGACCGTTGCGTTGTTATATTGCACCGACCGCAGACAGACGGACTTATAACTTTTTCTTTTACAAGTAGACGAGTGCTTGAAGTAAAGTGTGTAAATGTGATTCCTAATAAACTACCTCACTACTTCTTCTATCCATACTTATATTATAAATGCGAAAGTCTGTCTGTCTGTCTATCTGTCTGTCTGTGACTTTTTCGCGGCTAAACCACCGGTCTGATTTGGATGAAATTCGGAATGAAAATAGCTGAAGATCAGTGACCCACAGTCACACATAGGCTACTTTTTTTCAAAAATCAACCCCTTAGGGTGCGGTTCCACTGAGGCTGAGCGGAGCGAGCTGTGCGCGATTCGCCAATCACATGGCATTGAACATTTGACATAGCTCACCTGACAGCTGCCTTAAGGCGTGCAATTAATAAAACTGATTGACCACTAAGCGCGGCACTTTTTCGTGCATACAGCCGTTCATCGATATAAGACGTTGTCACGTCAAAAACATGCATAATATATTATTTTCGTGGTGTGTGTTCGTCTTTCTTAGCTGTATATAAAACGGGGCGTATTAAAATCAATTTGCGTTGCCGAGTTGGTCTGTTACAATGAATATTAAAACCATTAAGCTTTTTAAGAAACAATTACTTTCACTAACCAGTGGTTATACAGAACAGTTATAATTAATTCGCGAGCACACTGAATAAACCTCATATTATTGTATTCATATAGATATAATAGGGAATTGATTGGACAGTCATAGGTCTTTGCACACGTGCGACTGACGCGACTAACACTCTGCGTTCAAAATTCGACCCATAACTTTGTCAAAGGTTTTTCCACATTAACACTGTAATCATTTCAAAAATGTCATGTCATGTCGAACGGGTAATGTGCATGGAGTATCTATGTCATATTTCTAAAATGTTGTAAATAATAATTTCGTGTATTTTAATGCATGATAATATAAAGTGATTGATTTTTCTGCTCTCATCCTCTGTGTAATCAATTTTCCAACAAAGGGGTACAAAGGTTTCGCTAACAGCAAATAATATTGTCAATGATATACACAATTATTTGACGATTGTCGTTAGTGTAAGTAATGTGTTATTTGTGTCGTAAATGACCCCGGCCATATGGGGAATATAAAGCAGGGGTAAGATCGTAAGATGTTTATTTATATTAATTTATGTTATGTATGCGACAAAGAACATCAAAATGTTGCAGCCATACTATTAAGACGTGCGCCAATAGTCGCACGTTTGTAATCGCCCTAAAGTGTTTAAGAAATACAACTGTCAAATGTAATCAATCAATTCAGAAAGCAGAAACGGAACGCAATTTTAAATTGAACTTCGAATTTGGAACTCGTAATGAAAGGTATGAGAGGGAGATTATCTGTGTGCGGTGTTGCCAGAACGAACTGTATTGTCATAAAGGAAATATTTCTTGAATGTTTTATTTGATGTGTTAGAAATTTTATGGATTTGATATCGATACAGACCAACATTTTTAAAATCATTCATCGAACTTGTATGTCCGGGTCAAATTCCTCTTACTCTATGGACTTGAATTGCATGTTGCTTTAGTTCCGATGACAATGCGTTGTATTGGTTGACCAGAAATATAAAAAACCTCGCCATATTGCGGTAAACTCATGGAACTAATTTCTTATACTGGCAACGTTTAGTTTCTAAACGTCAATCGTAAATTGCTTGTCAGTGAGTTTAAATGTCACAGTATGTCTCATGTTTGTCTTTTTATTTTATGTGTTTATTTTGTGCTAAAATGACAAAAACTGTTCATATTCGTGAAAGAAAAGTGATTTTCTATGTGCTAAAATAACATTTCGTACAAAATAACATTTATTTCCCTAAATAACATTTCCGATATAGTTGTCCAAATGACAATAATAACATGAGCGTTACTATAGTTACTGTTGTCAGTTGGTTGTCAGTGCTGTTGCCATATAAAAGGAAACTTTAGCGCCCTCATGACAGGTTTTCTATTTTTCTGGTCAAGGAATATACAAGCATGACCGGTACTGCGCTCAGGATTGGCTGCAGACAAGTCAACTCCTCAACAGTTAACAGCACAGCAGTTATAATTCACACAGCTTTATGAAAGTTTGTATTAGTTTTTAAAAAATTATATTTATATATATCTTAGACATAAATTATTTATCGCATAATTGGATAAAATTAGATAAAAGTGCCTCCTGAAACAATTGAGTAGCAATGTTTTGGATGCGTGTACTAAACTACATAGCTTAAAGAAACAAACTGAGGGCCATTACTAATAGAGACTAAATAACGCTACACACGCAGCTCTACATCAGTATTCACTGATTCGTGGATGCCAAGGACAACACACAGTAATTGCTTTTTTCCAAAAAATACATAACCGACTTCAACCTTGATAAGCAGAGATAACTCAAAAGTTCGAAAATTCCCCTCGATTTCTCTGAGATGTCATCATCAGGTCCTGGTGTCCTTATCAGCGTACCCCACTGCTATTTACTTTACAACAAAAAATAATCATCAAAATCAGCCCATAAAACATGTCACCACATAACAGTGGAACAAACATAAAAAAGCATATTATATACGGTCGAATTGAGAACCTCCTTCTTTTTTGAAGTCGGTTAAAAAGTACATACAGTCATCTTAAATTTTTAATGACCACCCTTTTATTAGCTTGACCTGTATGTAGTAAGGTAGTACCTAAGGGATATTTTCAGACTAATTTTCACCAACTTCAAGAAGTCAGATTAACTTAATTTGCACAGAGGTCAAGGGCCTATAACAATGCAATGCTTTGACAAACATGACCAAACAGCACCCTCAGGATTGGCTCTAGCCAAGGAAACTCCTCAACGATTAAAAGCACAGAGACTACTCCGTTTGAATTCGATCTGGAATTCGTTATAATTGCATGGCACACGAATGCCAGCGTTCCGCCAATGCGATTAAGGTACATTTAAGTTTGACGGCGTTATCTAAAAATGTCCTAAGTAAATGTTTCTGACAAGCTAAATTGAACTGTGAACACAGGTAATAAGTTTGGTTTTGGCGAAGAGTGACAATTCCATATGCTCGATGACTCAACTATACAATTACTGCTTTGCTTAAACTTCAGTCAACTTCATACAAGTAAGGGTGTTTTTAGTTTTTCTAACTGTTAACTTGTCTATGACAACTACTTATTCCACCAGATGGTAAATAGAGATGCACTCTTGGGTAATAGCGCACTAATCTAACAGGGGGCTTACTACGAGTTTACGTGACATAACGTGCTCGCTACGTAACTGCGAGTTACCTAAAATTTGTATGGGATCGAAGCAGTGCCATTTATGTCCGCTAGGTGGCTCTGCTTCGATCCCACACAATAGCTAACTCGCAGTTACGTAGCGAGCGCGTTATGTCACGTAAAACTCGTACTAAGCGCCCAGAAGCCGACCCTCGTAACTTCCTCCGAGAATCGACCTCAGACCCTCCACGGTTAACAACCACTGCGCTGACATCACGTAATATTGTTTTTGCAGCAATTACTGTAATAAATGCCATTTAATTTGCCGCTAACACTGTAACTACACCGTACGGACACAAATGATGGTGTCTAATGACACTAATACATATTGTTACGTGTCAGGAGTATGGGGTTCGAGAAAATGCCAAAATGTACCACAAAGACTTTTATTGTACTCGTAGATACACAATTACACGATGTACACAGTACACACCACAACACTATGCACGTAGGTACTCGTAAACACACTCGTCGAACACTGTATCGCACGTAGAAATCACTTCACTTCCCACTGGTATCGCTCGTAGGTATCGCTGGTATCTTCCTGGTTTCGCTTCCGAAACGAGAATGTCTGCGGTTGGCCGATCGCTCCTTTTTATACCCCTCACGCACCATTCACGCCAATCCAGAACTTTCTCGCTAATTCCGGACGGACCCGATTCGTATAAAATTCGAGAACGTTCCTTGCAACCGAGTTTCGCCCGTATGACTATTGCCGTAATGGTCGAAGCGTCGTGCGTACGGGCAAGCGCGCTATTGTTCTATTGTTGACTCGACATGTTTATGGCCCCTATTGTTTATTGTTTTGCGAGGTGATACGCCAGGGCTGTCACATTGCCCCCCTCTTAGTCATGCTCGTCCCGAGCATTATTCGATCCATGAAATGGTGCCAATCTGTCCACGTGCACGATCTTCGGCTTTCTTCTGTCCCCCTGTCTGATCCGGTAGGTCACGTCGTTAATCTTCGTGACAACTGTGTAAGGGCCTTCCCATCGTGCTTGTAGCTTCGGAGACTTCCCTTTCCTCCGCAGTGGATTGTGCAACCATACAGAATCTCCCTCCTTGAAACCATGTTTCCGAGCATCGCGATCGTACCGGGTTTTCATCTTTTCGCTGGTCTTCAAACATTGCTCCCTTACAAGATCATGTGTCTCGTCCAATTGTTCCCGTAAGTCCGCGATGTATTCAACGGTTGGTTTCGGGGCATCTGGCGGTGTTCCGGTAAGCAAATCCATCGGCAGACGCATTTCTCTTCCGAAGTTAACTTTAGCCGGTGTAAATCCCGTAGACTCGTGTATGGCAGACCGATACGACATCAGGAACAGAGGAATGTACCGATCCCAGTCTCGCTGATGTTCCTCGACGACCTTGGCCAAGTGATTTTCCAACGTTTGGTTGAATCTCTCCACCATGCCGTCAGATTGAGGATGCGCCGGTGTGGTACGTGTCTTATTTATTCCCAAAAGATCACACATCTCCTGGAATAACGTCGACTCGAAGTTCCTGCCTTGGTCGCTGTGTAACTCCAATGGTACACCAAAGCGGCATACTACCTCCTCGACAAGTTTCTTGGCCACGGTCTTCGCCTCTTGGTTCGGAGTTGCAAACGCTTCCGGCCATTTGCTGAAGTAGTCTTGAACCACGATGATGAATCTATTCCCGTCTTCAGACTGAGGGAATGGCCCAGCAACGTCTATGGCGATTCTCTCCCAAGGGGCTCCGACGTTGTACAGCTGTAGTTTCCCTTTGGATCTAGTGCGGGGCCCTTTCACTGAAGCGCACACTGTACACTTTCTGCACCAATCTTCAACGTCCTCTCGACATCGCACCCAATAAAAGCGTTCTCGTATCTTCACGAGGGTCTTCTTGATGCCGAGGTGCCCACCGGAAGTGCCATTGTGTACGAGCTTCAGCAAATCAGCCACTTTACTCCTGGGAATAACCATTTGCAGGGTTTTTTCCTTTCCGTTGAGTGATTCCCAGCTCCGGTAGAGCACGCCATTCTCCAATATAAGGCTGTCCCACTGAGCCCAGTATGCCTTAGTCGTCGCGCTTGATGCTGACACATCACTCCACAGGGGCCTCTGTCCTTTGGCTTTCCATTCCATGATCAGGCTGAGGTCTTTGTCTTCCTTCTGAGCTTGGCTTACTTGCTCCGTTCCCCAAGACTCGTCTAAGTCCTGCATCCTTATCACCCTGACCTCTTCTTTAGCCTCATGCTTAATGCAATGTCGACATTCTTCGGAGCATGGGCGTCGTGACAGGGCGTCGGCATTCGAATGAGCTCTTCCGTTGCGATGCTCTATTACGAAATTGAACTCTTGAAGCTGTTCGATCCACCTCGCGACCTGGCCTTCCGGGTTCTTGAATTGCAGAAGCCACCTAAGAGCGGCGTGGTCCGTTCTTATCGTGAACTCGCGTCCCAGCAAATATTTGCTGAAGTGCTGAAGGGTCTTCACCACAGCCAGTAATTCACGCCGAGTCACACAATAATTCCTTTCAGGTTTCGAAAGGGTCTTGCTGAAGTATGCAATGACCACCTGCTGGCCGTTCTGGTCTTGGGATAATACTCCTCCGATGCCAGTATTGCTAGCGTCCGTGTCCACTATGAATCTCCCTTCCCTTCTGGGATAGCCAAGAATCGGAGCCGAGCACAGACGTTCCTTTAAGCGCACAAACGCATCTTCGCAATCGGAATCCCAACTGAAGATTCTCTTATCCTCCGTGAGACGGTGTAACGGCTTGGCTATCTCGGAGAAGTTCTTCACAAACCGGCGGTAATAGGCGCATAGTCCCAAGAACGCTCTTACATCGGTCTTGTTCTTTGGCGTCGGCCATTCTTGAACCGCTTTTATCTTGTCTGGATCAGTTCGAACACCCTCGTCCGATATAATGTGTCCTAAGAATGATACTTCCTTCTTGAAGAAGTCACATTTCTTTGGATTGAGCTTGAGGTTGGACTCACGGAATCGTCTGAATACCTTCTCCAGATTTCGCATGTGTTCCACGAAGTTTCGTCCCATGACTATGACGTCATCGAGGTATACCAGACAAGCGTCCCCCAAAAGTCCGACCAACACTCGCTCCATGAGACGCTCAAAAGTGGCAGGAGCGTTACATAGCCCAAAAGGCATTACGCGAAACTGCCACAAGCCATTTCCGGTTCCGGTGGTAAAGGCAGTCTTCTCCTTGTCTTCTGACCGTACTTCGACCTGCCAGTAACCACTCTTCAGGTCGACCGTCGAAAACCACTTCATTCCACCAAGCATATCCAATGTGTCGTCAATTCGAGGCAGAGGGTAGCTGTCCTTCTTGGTAACGTTGTTAAGCATCCTGTAGTCGACACAGAATCTAGTACTGCCATCCTTCTTCTTCACGAGTACCACAGGTGAACACCAAGGGCTAGTTGACGGCTCGATCACCTTGCTGCGTACCATGTCCTCGATCATTTCTGCAACTTCGTGTTCCTTTGCCAACGGTACTCGTCTCGGTCTTTGCTTGATCGGTGAAGTATTTCCGGTATCTATTGGGTGAGTGACAAGATTTGTTCTTCCAAGGTCGCTATCTCCTCTGGTAAAGATGTCCTTGTAGTCCATCAACAACTTTGCTGCCTGAGTATATTCTTCAGAGCTCAAATTACTCCTGGTCGCCTCCAGCAAAGATGTCATGTGATCCGTTGATCCAGGTTTGTCTGAGTTTTCTTGGACCTTCCTCAAGCTATCCACGGCTTCACATCGGCCAATGACGGTATTCTTTGCGAGATGTATCGGCGTGCTGCTAAGATTGATGACCTTTAACTTGGCGTCACGTTTGGTCATGAGCAGTGTCCTTGCCGTGATCCAACTGGGGTGATCTCCATAGTCTTCCACTACGACACATCGGTCCAGCTGTATCTTTTCGGGAAACCTAACCTTGACCAAGGTTTCCGATCTGGGTGCCAGCTTCACTGTCCTTAAACAGTACACTGCTCCTGAACATGAACCGTCCAAGAAGACTTCTTGATCCTTGAAGCTTAACACTCCTCTGGCTATATCAACTATACAGTGATGTGTCCGTAGAAAGTCCAGTCCGATAATGCAGTCGTCAGTTATATTCGCTACTAAAACAGACTGCGTGTAAATGTCACTTCCGAGTTTCAGTCTTGCTTCCGTAACTCCTAGGACGGTCACTGGCTGGCCTGTCGCTGTCTGCAGATTGCATGATGGTCGTCCATTTTCCCACATGATAGTCCTCTTGAGTAGTTCCGGTCGAACGATGGACTTCGATGCTCCTGTGTCAATCGTAAATCGACAAGGTACGCCATTTATCTCACCAGTAGCTACCAGGCTGTTCCCGTCACAAGCTTGTGACACTATAACAGTAGGGGCTCGACGAAGTCCAGCCGCTGCCCGTCCCGTGGCGCTGACGCCTTTTAATTTTAGCAGCTCCTGGGTGTCAACTTGGGTAGCCGTCGAGGTCTTCGTAGGAGGCTTCGCGGTCTTCTTAGCGGCGGCGACGGCTTCTAGCTCCTGCACTTGCGTAGCCCTCCACACCGCTTTCGATTGTTTCCGTGTCCGGCAGCTAAGCCTAATATGACCTCGTTCACCGCATCCGTAGCAGATAGGCCCGGTACGAGGTTGAATCGTCGCTACGACTTCGCGCACCTTATAACCTTTACAGTCGCTTCGTACCGCTTCTACTTCAAGGGCATGCGCTAGAGCTGCTTCCAATGTGGCGTGATGACCCAAGCGCACCGTTGCTCTCACTTCAGGATCCCGTATACCGCTGACAAACGCCTCTAATACTTTGTCTTCTACCGGTGTGGAACTCGAAGCATAGGCTCGGCGTACAAGGCGCTCGATCTCCGTAGCCCATTGCTGCAGTCCTTCGCTCGACTTCTGTACTCGGTCTTTAAGTTGCGCGCGGTACACGTGCTCGAGATGCTTTTCCCCGTATCGAGCTTCCAGGGCCTTAAATAGCGACTCCAAGGTGCGTCGCTCGGCGGGCAGGTTCTCAAGCACAAGCAGTGCCTCTCCTCGTAGCGCTAGGGTGAGTGCCGCCAACGAGTGCTCGTCCTCCCAGCCATTCCCATTTGCAACTACCTCGAACTGATGCCTGAACGCCGTCCACGAGGTCGTGCCGTCGAAACTTGGGACCTTAAATTTCGGGGCCCCAGGACATGGGCTGGTTGCTGCCGTGCCCAAAACCTTCATTTTTTGCAGCTTCTTGTCCAAATCCACGAGCCTAGTTTCGTGGGAGTTGAGTAATGCGTCATGGGTCTTGAGAGCTTGGTCGTGCTCGGATGTTCGCACCTTGACCAATTCTAGATCCTCCTTCACGACGTTCAAATCCCCCTGGAAACCGTCCAGCTTTGCATCGATTGTCCCTAGGCCCGCCTCCATGGTTTTGCGCTGGCTCTCCATGGCTTCGCGCTGGCTTTCCAATTTACTTTCCAGGCTCTTCATGGCTTCGCGCTGGCCCTCCATTTTACTTTCCAGGCTCTTCATGGCTTCGCGCTGGCTCCGCTGTATGGCCTCTAATAGAGAGGCCATATCGAATGCACTCGGTGTTGGTACTGATGCAGCTGATGTAGTTGAAGGTCCAGCGGTGGTCTCCGTTTCCATTCGGTCACGCCCCGGCGACTCCATCCGCGCGGCATCCAATGCCGTCTGCCGCCGCGTACGAATCCCTTCTTCACTTTGAGGTACAACAGGCATTCCGCTTCTGTCACCAATTGTTACGTGTCAGGAGTATGGGGTTCGAGAAAATGCCAAAATGTACCACAAAGACTTTTATTGTACTCGTAGATACACAATTACACGATGTACACAGTACACACCACAACACTATGCACGTAGGTACTCGTAAACACACTCGTCGAACACTGTATCGCACGTAGAAATCACTTCACTTCCCACTGGTATCGCTCGTAGGTATCGCTGGTATCTTCCTGGTTTCGCTTCCGAAACGAGAATGTCTGCGGTTGGCCGATCGCTCCTTTTTATACCCCTCACGCACCATTCACGCCAATCCAGAACTTTCTCGCTAATTCCGGACGGACCCGATTCGTATAAAATTCGAGAACGTTCCTTGCAACCGAGTTTCGCCCGTATGACTATTGCCGTAATGGTCGAAGCGTCGTGCGTACGGGCAAGCGCGCTATTGTTCTATTGTTGACTCGACATGTTTATGGCCCCTATTGTTTATTGTTTTGCGAGGTGATACGCCAGGGCTGTCACAATATACTGGTTCTTACGGCTTATTGACAGGATTCTCAGTTTTTTATTGTACGAGTGTTATTTTACTGAAGTAAGGCTTAAACTTCTTTGGATTATGAAATTGATAAAAAAAATCAATAAATAACTTTTAACATTAACGCCGAAAAGTAAAAATCGGTTCAGTTTAACGCGGTTAATATACCTCAATCCTTCTCCTATGTCTGATAATGCTGAAAAACGCTCCCGTGTGTCTAGATATGCGTATTTTAGGCTCGCTTAAATGAGACTTCAGTAGCTTGATTGTGTAAGTGCCATGTACTTACGCATCATAATACGCACACGTACAAGCAGTATCGTCCTAAAGGCACCCAGGAATATCTTAGTGTGTGTTTTAGGTTACGTACATACATGACAGGATAGCCTTCTGCACACATGGACAATCCGTAGGTATCTCTATTTGAAGATAACTTACTTGTTATCATGTTATTTAAGCGCTCACAATGACAAAAAAATCTTGAGCGCTTCCGTGCTTCGGAGGGCACGTAAAGCCGTCGGTCGCGTTTGTTATCGATAGATAGCAGTCAAGTTAAGCCATGTCGGAGGCCTTCGGGATCGGGAATGAAAACTTCTGTTATGTACCAACTGGTTTGGCCACTTAACCCTTCACCAATCCTTACTGGAGAAGCATGGTCGAGTATGCTCTAGGCCTCCTCAATGATGAAGAGAGACCCGTGCTCAGTGGGCCATTATTGGGTAGACAAACCATGCCATACATTTGTACTGGCCGCAAAGAAAGATGTCGAGAAAAGCGAGACAGACAACGATTATGTCTTTCACTCGCTGTCTGAACATACGATATGCAATTAAATCATTACTTTATGTGCTTAAAAACATAGTAATTAAAAGCGAATTTACAATAACCATTAGCCAAAAAGCGCGCGCTGATCTAACGCTAAATCCAAAATGGCCGACCGAGTTAGGGTTGCCAACTTGTGGATAGAAAAATAGTAGATACTTAAAAAATGCAATCAATTTTGTGTTTTCTTGAAATTATTCAGGAAGGAAAATAGTATTTTTTATTAATTTAGACGACGTGTAAATTCACCGTATCAGAAACCTGTCGACTGGCCGAAATTGGAATATATGAAAATATAATAATTTTTGTACGTTAATAATTCCGTACTCTAGTACAATTACGTAATTGGAATATAGAATTGGCTGAGATATAACATGGTACATATAAAATTATCAGTTCATAAGAGTGTCAGTGATGCACTTCTGCACATCATTTTATGAATCTACGATCATTGCAGTAAAGAGTTTTAACTTGAACTTGTAAGAAACGGCGAAAGTATAATACACAAGTGACAACCCTACCGAGTGTTTCTAATTACGAATGTACGTAAGTACTGGCCACTTCAAAAGCTCGAAAGCAACGGACAACGAAGCCTCCTTACGTTGCACCGTTAGAAACGTCGGCTCGCAACTCCGATTTCACACTAGCATATTAGATATTTACTTATTTTTTACAACGGCTCCGGACGTACGGTACTCGTACTCGCCTGCGCGCCGCGGCAAATGTAGTTTGAACATGGAACGGGAAGAAAGATCGCGCGCGAAATCACTTGACAGATTCGATTTTTAAAAATCAGAGACAATGTGACTGTTTTATTAACACGATGCCTTAAGTACCTGATTGTTTTTTTTAACGAGTGCAATATACCACTTAGTGGACAGTCTGATTTGTGTGCAATATAAGTTTAGTTTTCTAGAGTTTATTTTTATTTTTGTGATAAGTATTTTTAACGTTAAATGGATTTACACGAATACCAGGTGAGTGTCGTGTTCTTTTTTTGAAATAAATCTATTCTGTTCGCGCGTTTTTGCCGTTTTGCTCACAATACTGGCAGATAGTAAAAACTGTGGCTTTAATTAAACAAAAAATACAGGTTCGGTACACGGATATTTATTTTTGTAAACAGTCTTTTTATAGACTTCAGGTAACCTACAAGCTACAAGTGTTATGTCAAATTTAATTTTTCCGTCGGCTTGTTTGTATGACTTCTTAAAACATTGTTAGGTACTCATACTAGCTTAAACCCCCCCCCCCCCCTTTATCTCCTGAGGGGCTGAATTTTTAATAACCCTATAACATGTTTTTTAAAAATTCATTCTACGTTTTGAGTTAGTAATTGGACAAATATATACCTACTCATACAAACCTCTGTATTTACCCCTTTAAGGGATTATTCATCTATCAAAAATCCTTTCTTATAGAACCTACACACTACTTACATAAGGAATCCCTTTACATAGAATTTTCCATGTTTCTCGGTGGTTCCGGATATGTGTTGTCTGTCAATCACTAACTGTATCTAAGTTCTCTTTTATTAAATAGAGTAACCGGCCCCGGCATCGCACATTTAGTAGAGCTTATTATTATAGTAGTTAAAATATCCAATGTCACTTAGTTAATATAGCATTGTAATGGTGACAGAATTTTTGAAACTGTTCACGTAGTTTTCCAGTTAATTTCTTTCAAACATTTAAAAATACAACTCTTCCTTCTTTACAATATTAGTGTTCACAAGATTTTTAGGAACACAAATGGCCTGGGAGGCATGAAATATGACAAATTTTGTTAGGTATCTATCACATAAATATTTGCAAAATAATTTGGTATTCTGAACCCTTACATTGCTAGGTTTCAGTTAGAGGGTTGCTAATAATTTAATTAATTTAACTAACAGTTATTTGAGTATTACAATAGTAGGTAATCATGTTTGAGAGTGACTGTAAGTTCTAGAGGTACTATCACTAACAGTCCCTGTCCTCACACTTATTAACAAACTAACCAACTAATATTCTAACACCATCTACTAACTGGACTAACCATCCTAGTCCCTTTGAGTGTAGTTCTAGGTCGGTCACAGTTGTCATGGGCGGCAGCGGAAGGGTGGTGCTGCATGCTCGTTTGCTATCTTAATTCCATAAAAATACCATCAACAAGTAACGACAGAGGTCCCAAAGGCCTCGTGGCCTAACGACAAAAATCCGCCATTGTGGTACATCAAACAACAATTATCTAGCCACTGTCATTAAATAACAAAAACTCACAAAAACATATGGTTATCTTTTTTAACCGGCAAATTAGAGCCGCATGTATTGTATCGAGTACCAAATTAGAGGTTACCGGGACTCAAACTCGGGACCTTGACATGACCGTGGTTCAAATGATAGCCTAGCGAATGATGTTTGTTTTTCTGTCGGTTTGTTGATATGTGAACGAGGAGCCTTGAGATTACTGACGTTTCGTAAGCTATCCCTTACTGAGGTTAGCTACAACCAGAGTTGGAAAAATGTAATCGGGACAAGAATGATAAGTAGAGTAAGCATATGGTGCTAGAACGTCAGTTGGTTAGTTTGTTAATAAGTGTGAAGGCAGTAGAGATGTTAGTAAAAATCCAATTAGTAATTTTTATTCAGATTGTCATTATAATTCAGACAAAGATTTGTTGGTAACCTGCAGGAATGAGATAGTCGTCTCAAAAAGTTTAACCGGCTCCACACTTTTCAATCCGGAATACAATTTCTGTTAAAGCAATTGTGACGGTAAATATGAAGGTAGAAATGGTACAAGTACCGTGGTGGGTGATGGTATTTCCCCGGCTCTACCGTCTCTTGTTTTCAAAAAGAATAACTGACATCGTCAAGTAACAAAGTCGAAGTAAATTAAACACAGTATTAATGATAATACTGCAGGAAAACATCGTGAGTATTCGTGAGGAAACCTGCATGCCGTGAATTCGTGAATCTCAAAGGTGTGTGAAGTCCGCCAATCCGCAGCAGCCAGCGTGGTGGACTACGGCCTTAACCTTCTCATTCTGAGAAGAGACCCATGCTCAATAGTGGGCCATGATGGGTTGGGATGATGATGAATGATAATACTTGTCTTGTCAGATCTCGCTCATTGTATGGAATCGTGACAAGCATCAGTTTTCGAATAATCAAATCGGCACACTCAAATACGTCTTTATCAATAGCAACACTTTTTTAGAGGCGACCATCTCAGTCCTCAGGGGTAGCAACGTGTCTGTGACCGAATTAGAACGAGACTCATTGAGTCTAGTTCTGGGTCGGTCACAGGGGCGGCAGCGGAAGGTGGTGCTGCATGCTCGTTTGCTATCTTAATTCCATAAAAAAAAATTGTGTTCTGATATAGAAATGTATCGAGCTGTGATCGAATTAGAACGAGACTCATACTAACAGTATATAACTGGACTATTACTAACATTAACTAACAGGACTAATTATCACTAACAGTCCCTGTCCTCACACTTATTAATAAACTAACCAATTAATATTCTAACACCATCTACTAACTGGACTAACCATCCTAGTCCCTAAATTGAGTCTTGGTGTAGGTCGGTCACAGTTGTCATGGCGGCAGCGGAAGGTGCTGCATGCTTGTTTGCTATGTTAGTCTTAATCCAGCGGGAACTCCGGGATAAAAAGTAGTCTACGTGTTGCTTCACAGCCTCATCTACCTCCCGGTGAAAGTCCCATAAAAATCCGTTCAGCCGTTTCTGAGATTAGCGTGCACAAACAGCGATCAGTTACAGTTTTTTTATATGTATAGATAGAATAGATACCTATAGATAGATAGAAGAAGATAGATATAGATTGTGACAGTTTTACTTCAGTTGTATACCATGTGGTTTGATAAATCTTGAGAACATTATTACCGGTAAGGGCCTACGCACACGCGCGGTGAACGACACAGGGGAACTAAATTTAAATAAGGCATTTGTTGGTAAAAATCCCTTTTTCTTTTGACCTTCACTTAATTCGCAATGTTTCGTTAGTTTCTGCAGTAAAACTTCTTATTAGACTTGGGGAGTGTAAGTTTATTTGCAGTTTATGTCTGATTTGCTTGAAAATTTTCAAGCGTTTTCGGTTCTTACGAAAATATCATAATTTTATGCTTCTTTTTTAACCCGATATCCTTGTCACGACTACCACCATGTGGTCCAGGGATGGAGGTTACGAAAAATAAATTAATTTTCGTACTGAAACCGAGAAGATAAGTTTAAATTATCTAAAAACGTTGATTTTATTACTTTTCCGTATTAAATATTACAAAAAATTTATAAAATAATGTAAGACGGAAGATGTTACGACGTATCACATAGGCTTTATATTTTTATAAAATAACCAATAAGTCTCCACCAATCAGCACTGAAGCAGTGTGGTGGAGTATGCTCTAGGCCTCCTCAACAATGAGGAGATACCCATGCTCAGTCGTGGGCCATTAATGGGTTGTAGCCAACCAATACGTAACGAACGCGAACACAGTGTAACACAAGTTCAGCAATAATGTGCAGCAGCCGATAGGATCGCGTGCAGCAAATTGGTTTAGGACCGTACTGGGCAGTAATTCCGGCACCTTGAGACGTCAAGGCCGCCGGGACCGGCACACGACAATTTCTTTTACATGCTTATTATGTATCGACTTGTGTGGGACGCGAGTTTTGTTACACGATTTTGGTTTTAGCCCCCGACGTAAATGTTTTAGCCCCCTAAGTTAAAAGAGGGGTGGTGTAAGTTTGACCTGTCTTTGTGTATCTGTGGTAGCGTAGCTCTTGAATGAATGAATTGATTTGAGTGCAAGGATGGATCGATTTTGATGACGTTTTTTATTCGAAAGTCAGTTTAACTGCGGTTTTTAGATGTTTGGTAGAAATCGATTAAGCAATTTGACCTATTAGCTCTTTTCCAAAATCACGTAAGGCATTTTTGACATAAAATTGAATTAGGTACGCAAAGTACTAACCCCTCTTTTTAGGTCGGGGGCCTCGGGGGTTAAAAATGTCACGTTGATACATAAAGGAAACTATCGACTCTAGGAGACCTAGTATCATTATATACCTAAAAAAATATAGCTAAGTAGTAAACCCTCCCTCGCTTCGCTTCGGGGAACCAGCCCCCGAAGTAAATAGCGATTAGAGGGCTGATTTTGTCAGACTTACTTGATTGATACTCTATAAATTTTAACTTAGTATTTCAGTCTGATATTTCAGCTATATCGCTGCAAAGTTTCATGAAAATCCGTTCAGTAGTTTTTGCGTGAAAGAGTAACAAACCCACACACACACACACTCACATCCTTACAAACTTTCGGATTTATTATATTAGTAGGAAGTAGGATGTACATTTCTGTTCTATGACGCATCTCAAATTTTTACCACCAACTAGTATTCGAAATAAGCTTCTTTTACAACGCGAATGCTGCGAAGAATTTAAACACATCACCTACTTGTATTTAAATAAGTTTCACATTCATAAAAATACTTCCTAACAACATATAAAGCAGCTAATTGTAGGAATTCTTAATAAAATTAAAATGTTTATTGATGTGCGAAGTGAGGTGTATAATGAAAGCAGTTCTGAGTATCTCGATTCTCGATGTTTGAATCGAGTGAAAAATCGATATTTAAATTAGTTAACTTGTCCTATAATAAACTTTATTTCATTCACTTGAACTAACAAGGTTTACTTAATGAGTTGTATGTAATATAAACTTGTCACTTGAGTCGCTAAGAATAGGAATTAAACTGTCACAGGATGGTTTTCCACTCGTCCAATTTCTTTGATCCAAGTTGTATTGGACAAAGAAATTGGATGACTTCATCCAATTTATGAATAACATTGATTTGATCAAAGAGTGATGTTCCGTTTTGTTTGTTTGTTTTGTTATTTTTTCTGTTCTGTTCTGAATTTTCTCAAAGAGAATATTGGACCAAGATATTGGATGAGTGGAATTGACACGCTTCAAAGAAATTGGATAAAATCTTGGATATAGAAATTAGACCAAGATCTTTGACCAGTGGAATACCACCCTTATTAATAAACGTGGTGTAAAGATACTGCGAATTTAAATGTTTTAGTCTTTTTCTAACCTTTGATTTTAGAGAATCCCATGACAGGGACAAAAAAATTAAACCTGGAGTAACTTTACACCACTTTTATTAATAAGCCAGAAACAGTTTAATTTGCTTCGACCCATTAACGACCGAAGACTAAACATGGGTTTCTCGTCATCACTGAAGAAGGCCAATGCATACCTACTTCACCATTTTGCTTCAGTAGTGGGCAATCTTAAGTATCAGTAGCTTGCTAACGACTGCTATCTATCGATAACAACCGGGACCGACGGCTTTACGTGCCCTCCGAAGCACGGAAGCCCTCAAGAAATGTAGCCACTAGCGGTCACCCATCCGACTACCGACCGCCCGCAGTTGCTTAACTTTGTCGATCACTTTGTATTAAGTATATCCAAATATGCTATAAGTGTATTGCTTGTAAAAAGACAACAAGACAACAAACAAGGGTTGCCAATTAAAAATAATTCCTATCGGTATGATTTTTCCAGCAGCAAGTTCAAGCTAGACCCAAAATCTTATTTGATTGTATCAAACTTATAGGTCTTGTTACAGAGTTTTAGTGAATTATAGATTTACTAGTAAATCCGCTCTTGCTTCGCTTCGGGGAAACAAGCCCCTTGGACCAAATTATAAAAAATATAAAAATCTTTTTTCTTTTAACCAATTCTGTTATTCCGAGGTCTAAGCTATATTACTGTAAAGTTTCACGAAAATCCGTTCAGTAGTTTTTGTGTGAAAGAGTAACAAACCGACACACACACTCACTCACATCCTTACAAACTTTCGCATTTATAATACTAGTAGGATTGGTCAAGCTGCTGAGTTCGGATTTATACTCCATTCGCGTACGATTCGGAATACGTTTTAACTATACCTATCCCACACAAATAATACTTCTGGCCTGTGATTAAAGATAGTCATAATACATATCATCCAGGACTTTATTGTAGACCCTGAAGAGAGGTGTATTTTACTCATACCCATATGGATTTTTATATCTGGGAGGATTGAGGAAAGCTGAAAGACGGCCTGAATTTTTCCGACATGATCAACCATTATCGTATCATATTTCAACCAATTTACACGTACAAAATCTTAACAATTTGTAACACCTAAACCTTCCTCTTGAAATTGTCTTTCTATAAGTGCAAACCGCATGAAAATTCTTTCAGTAGTTTGTGAGTTTTTCGCGAACATACAGACAGACGCGGCGAGGGATTTTGTTTTATAATATCTTAACACAGGCTGCAGGATTCGAACCTAGATCTCTTAGAGACCAAGATTAAAAGAAACCACTAGACTATCTCAATATACGACATAATAAAACTGTAGCTGATCGCTGTTTGTGCACGCTAATCTCAGAAACGGATGAACGAATTTTTATGGGACTTTCAATGGGAGATAGAGGAGGCTATGGGGCAAAATATAGGCTACTTTTTATCCCGAAGTTCCCCCGGGAGACACTCCTGTAAACGAACGAAGTCACAGGCAACAGCTAGTCTCAAATGATTTGCTACTTATGTAGAAACTACTTTTGACTTAGAAAATAACTGTTATATCTCGACAATTTGACCATACTACGGAAAAAGTTAAGCTTCTCGTAGTTAAGTGGCTCTTCAGATTAACTGAACGCCTTGTCACCACTCGAAATATTGTAACTTTTGCTGTAAAAACATATGAAATGACTGTTTCGAATTATTGGCTACTTAGCGCTGTGCATTCGTAATTGAGACGCCATTTTGTAATGACAGTAGATGTGTCGTTCGATTTTTTAATCTGCAACGCAAAAATAAGGGCGTTAGGCACTTCTCATACAACGCTATTTGCAAGCGACTAGGATCTTGTCAATGTATGAAAGCGACGCGCCAAGATGCGTCTCCTGTCAGCGAACAGTGTCAGATACAGCGAATCTTGGATTGCGTTGCAGTCGCGTAGCTTATAAATAGCGTAGTGTGAGAAGGGCCTTATAAGTTTGTTTTGTCTGTCTGTGTGTCTGTTTCGTGGCATCGTATCACTCAAATGGATTGACCGATTTCAATGCGATTTTTTCACTCGAAAGCCAGTTTCATTGCGGTGGTTCTTATATAGCTATGTTTGGTAGAAATCGGTTCAGCAGTTTAAAAAAAATCAGCTCTTTTCCAAAATGGTGTAGGTCTGTAGGTAATGCATTTTTGGCATAAAAACATCTCGATGTCAGATGGATCTATCCATCTAGATATTCTAGATATTGTTCAGTGAAAAATTATAACAGTCCATTTTTTGATGGAAGAAATAATAATCTAATAAATTTTTCTTCTTGGTCGGCGACGCATAGAAGATGTAATGTTAATAATGTGCTAACTTACCACCAGATGGCTCCATTGCTATTACCATAAAAATATTTATGTAAGCAAAAATTTCCAGTTATCGACGAAATTGTCAGTTTCTAGCAAATAATCGTAGGTACTACAGGTTGTCGACAAATGGAGCATACACGAGAAAACGCAACTCTTTTAATTGAAAAACAAACTTTGGTTTGGACTAGGGTTGGCAACGGTTAGAAATTATTATAAGCTTTATATTTATTATTATAACTTGCATTGTTTGTCATTTTCTATGTTCGAGTCTAATTTTACAAGCTGAATGGAATTACTTCCACTACTCAATAGATTTGGTATTTTGCATATCGATTTAATTCCGATGACATAACAATTTTAGGAGTATTGGCTCCTGACAAATGGAACTCCTCAACTCTTAATCCATTGAATTCAGCGAAGTGAACGTACTATGAAATTATGACAACTTATAATGCCGTCTGAAGCCAAGCGCAGTAATTAGTAGAATTCTTGCTTTACAATTATAATTTATTTAGCATCATAATTATGTTAGTTGGACTCAATATAAGAGATTTATAGGGGACCTAAAATGACATACCTACTGATATTCAAACGTTTAACAATTAATTAGATGTATAATTTTGGCCCAAATACTTTGACAAATCCGTACTAACTTACTCAACTTGACAGATCGTTGACACTTAATGCGCTTACACAACAACAAATTCCCAATTCGATTTCGCAGGAACACTCGAATATTGTGCACATTATTTAAAATTTTGCATAGCCCTTCATCTCCCTCATATCTCCGTAATAAATTTTCGTTCTCTCACCCTCCCGGTGTACCTTGCAGGTCACACCTTAAAACTATCCTTAAATTCCCATCCCACAAGACTAGGTTTTTTTCCCATTCATTCTCGGTTCACTCAATTAGGCTATGGAATTCGCTTCCATCTCAAATAAGGGACTGTAAAACAATTTTAACTTTTAAAAAGCGCGTAAAAGAATTCTACTTGGGTCTTGCTTCACAAGATAATTAAAATTTTGACCAATATTAATGTATTTCATAATTATATTGTATATCGTATACCATATATGTTTGTATGAATTAGTATTATATATACAATTATATATTATTAGTATGTATTAGTATTGTATATATATAGTATTTATATATTTTTATTTATATATTACACACATATATATATATATATATTTATATTTATAGTATAGGTACGCACTAAGTTTGCCTCTTTAAATCCCCATTCCACTTACGGGCCTACTGGAAGAAATTTCTTAAAGGAATAAGTAGTGCCCTTGTACAAACTGTTATATATATTTTGTTTCTTTTAAAATATTTGTGTGTACAAAATAAATAAATAAATAAACAAAAATAACATTTAGATCCTTTCTCACCTCCTAAAGACACTATTTTACCTACTGGCAATACAACGTTTACTTTCTGTGGCTAATAAAAAATTTAAAAAAAAATCTCCATCAGTGACAACCCTAGCGCGAACGGTGAAAACCACGTGGAATATTAGCTAAGCACTCGTCCCCGTGTTTGGTTAGACGCACGCGCCGGGCACCGTCGAGTGGTATGTGGTCGTGTGGTACCACCATCCATACCACTATTATGTATTGTTCTTAGGATTGCTGTAATTACTGTCCGTTATTTCATTGTGGTTGCTTTCAATTGAGCATTTGATTGATTTGGACGATACTTCACACGTATTAGGTTACTAGTGGACGCTCTCGCTTCGCTTTGGGAAACTTGTTGTTCCGCTCCTATAAGTCGAATCTTGATGTTATATAGCCTAAAACCTTCCACACTAAATGGACTATTCAACACAAAAATATTTTTTTCAATTCCAACCAGCAGTTCCTGAGATTAGCGCGTTCAAACAAACAAACTCTTTAGAACATTTCAGCTTTATAATATTAGTATAGATAACTAGTAAACTGATCTAGCTGCCTGTCGGTCACAGATGCGTCGCTACCCATGAGAACTGAGTCGGTTGCCTAAAAATCTCCCATCGGAGTTCCATAAAATACAAAAACTCTAAAAATTTCTCCTGTCGAGATCTTAATTAATTTACAACGCTAACCAAACAACCAATGCTCCACCATTTTGATAGTAGCAGCGAAATATCGCAGGTTGTCGTCAAGAAACGATGCTGTCGTAAAATTGGAAACGCGACCGTTACCAATATTGACAGAGTAGGTATACTGTCTTTACGGAATTCTAATGTTATGGAGCACAGACAAATAACGAAAATCCGGTCTGTTTTGGATAGGCTAAATCAGGCCTGGTGATAACTGTTAGTTGTTATGTAATTGAAAATTTTAAACCCCCGACTAAGATCAATTTTGATTTTGTACCTCATATTTGTTTGTTAAGATTTTGGGTCCATGAGGACAAGTGCCCTACATAATTTTGGAAACGAGCTGATTCAATTTCTATCTAACATAGCGATGAAGAAGGCTTTCCATTTTAAAAAAATGTGTGTGTTACCTGTTATATAACTTTGTACTGGGTGTTCCGATTTTTAGGGTTCCGTACCCAAAGGGTAAAACGGGACCCTATTGCTGAGACTTCGCTGTCCGTCCGTCCGTCCGTCTGTCACCAGGCTGTATCTCATGAACCGTAATAGTTACACAGTTGAAATTTTCATAGATGATGTATTTCTGTTGCCGCTACAACAACAAATACTAAAACACTGAATAAAATAAATATTTAAGTCGAAATATGGCGTCGACGCTTCAGCGATAAATTAGTTACCTATCGGTCCAAGAGATGGCGTTGCTTGTGGCTAATATGTGGCTACGACCCTCAGACGCTTTTAGTTACCTGTTTGTTCCAAGAGATGGCGTTTGTGGCTAATATGTGGCTCAAAAAACTTAAGTAAATAGTTAAGTGAGGCTTTCATACAACAGGCCAGATTTTTTTGGCGTTTTATACATAATAGTACGGAACCCTTCGTGCGCGAGTCCAACTCGCACTTGGCCGGTTTTTATAATCCTGTGTCGTGTGGTCCCATATAAATCTGACGGGTGGTTTTTGAGTTATCTGTACTTTTAGATTTTGAAGTCGGGTATTTCAAGATTTCAAACATTCATCATCATGGACACTAAACATACACTGTACTTTATTTTTAAAGAGTTAGTTACTTTGAACTTAGCACGTAGAAACTTTGTCCGCTGTACATTATAGTAACCTATGACGTGACCGCTTCCAGTCGCTGATGCGGTCGATGTCGGTGGAGCAGCGCTGGCAGGACCTGGCGTCGCTGCTGACCATCCCGCCGCCGCCGGACCAGTACCAGCACTACCATCAGCATCCGCATCCGCATAACATTGGGTGAGTACCACCAGATGAATCTGATAAATCTTTCTCACAACATTAGGTGAGTGCTTGTTTGAACGTTTTAAAAATGGATGAAAACCGGCTGTGTGCTCGGAAAGTGTCGCGTTTTGTACGAACCGAGCGCGCAGGCGAGAGTGCCGAAGACAGGTACGATCGAAATAAGCGTTCAGGTTGTGACGTATCTATCTCTCTTTCACTCCATTGGTCCATGTGATAATAATATTAATATTTCAATTCAGATTATAAAAGTATGCAATTTTTCATCAATGTTTTCTGAAATGACTATCCCGTAAAATTATTGTCGTTAAAGTCATTTTTCCGACAACCATTTTTAGGGTTCCGTACCCAAAGGGTAAAACGGGACCCTATTACTAAGACTTCGCTGTCCATCCGTTCGTCCGTCCGTCCGTCTGTCACCAGGCTGTATCACATGAACCGTAATAGTTACACAGTTGAAATTTTCACAGATGATGTATTTCTGTTGCCGCTACAACAACAAATACTAAAACACTGAATAAAATAAATATTTAAGTCGAAATATGGCTTCGACGCTTCAGCGATAAATAAGTTACCTTGCGGTCCAAGAGATGGCGTTGCTTGTGGCTACAAAAAACTAAAGTAAATATTTAAGTGAGGCTTTCATACAACAATACCAGATTTTTTTGGCGTTTTTATATAACTCAATTTTAACAACTCGCAATATATATAAGATAACTGAAATGA
This sequence comes from Hesperia comma, assembly GCA_905404135.1. Lineage (NCBI taxonomy): Eukaryota > Metazoa > Arthropoda > Insecta > Lepidoptera > Hesperiidae > Hesperia > Hesperia comma. Next base: position 2,976,192 of record FR990039.1, read on the forward strand.
ACTTCCCTCGGTACTCACGGGGTCCTTCAATCGCGTTGTTAATCCCCTAGGTTGCAATTGTCCATGGGCGAAGGTGATCACTTACTATCAGGTCACCCATCTGCTCGTTTGCCATGATTACATTTTGGCAGAGTTTGCAGCCAAGTTCAGAAGTATTGGTCACGCTTCTGTTGACGCCATTGCGGGTGACGTTGATTACTCACCATCAAGTGACCCATCTGTTCGTTTGCCATGATTACATTTTGGCAGAGTCATAGAGCCAAGTTCGGGAGTTTGTATATTAAATATTCGATGTTCCCCAGGCCTCACGGTGCGGCGGCGGGCTACGCGCCGAACTACCACGCCCCTATGCCGGTCCCGGCTGAGAAGCATCCGGAGGCCTACGGTAAGGTCCTGACGATACCAATCTACTTGAATTGCCGGGAATATGATACCTGTTAGGGTTTCAATCTTATCCTACTAACATTATAAATGCAAAAGTTTGTAAGGACGTGTATGTGTGTGGCCAAATTCTGCACCACGAAAAAATACTGAACGGAATTTCAAGAAACTTTGCAGTAACACAATACCTAAGTTAAAATTTATGCAGTTTTTTTATAATTAGATCAATATGACAATAACTATCAAGTCGGAAAAAAATCAGCCTTCAGAGAGCTATTTTCTAATAAGGGGCTGGTTCCCCAAAGCGAAGCGAGGGCGGGTTTACTAGTTAGATTATAAGATGTTACTTAGTTAGATTATAAGATTATACTAGTTAGATTATAAGATAAAAAAAATGGCCAAGGCACGCATTTTACTAATGTGTTGATTTTGTAAAGTTAGTACTTGTCGAGTTTGGGCGTGTAGAAAAGCTTGTGTTTACAAGATTTGATAACTTTTTGACAGTTAAAAACATCGCCTCGTCTTGGCAATATTTTACATGACAATGTTTTTGGTGGGATACAAGTTTTTAATTCCTATAAGGGCCTGTTTCACCACTTCCTGATTAAGTAGGTATCAGATAGTTTTATGCGACACCTGTGAAACCAGAAGTTTTAGTTTATCTGGCAGACAAGTTCCTGATAAGCTATCAGGGACTTTATGAAGAAATGGTGAAACAGGCCCTTAGTGTTTTATCTACATTTAAGCATTTGTTTGTTTCTTAATATATAATAACATATTCTGCAGGTCCAGCCGTACCTCTGGAAGGAGCCTACAAGGTGGAATCTGCCCATCATCCACAGCAGCATGACACCATATATTATCAGGTGTTTATTAAATATTTACATAGGACAATAGGCCAGCGGCTTATATGTTGAGTAGGGATAGAATTTCTTTCCGTTTCTCTTTGCACTCATGGTATGGATTTGTTGATGGCATTGTTTGACATTTAATAAAAAAGAGTATAGTAAACCCAACTTAAGATTGAAATGAAGAGAGGCGCTGTTAGACGCATTTGACCAATCATTGCACACTAGTAACTGACAGATGAATGACCACAACGTACTTATGAATGACTTTTTAACATGGCGGCGTTAGTTACAATTTTTGACATTTCAGAGATAAGCTGGGCGCGCTGTATGTACCTAAATTATAATTTTGACACGTGTAATTTCTACTATTAGAGCGTAAATTAATGCGTTAAGATGTAGCTAAGGTTGCCTTGTAGTCAAACCTAACAGCCGGATAGTCCTGTCTATTTGGCCGGATACCTGGGTAAAGGCTGGATACCCTACATACGTATACATGTAATGGCAAATACAACAAAAAATTAATATAAAACTAAGATCTTTTGATGATTTGCCAAACCCTTCTTAAATTCTAATGAAATATAAATGGCATCGTATGTAAAATTAGTTTTAAAAAGTCTTAAGAAAACCCGGACACCGTTTATTTTGACTTGACACGCAATGTGCAGTTAAGCAACTGTCTAATCAAGGAAACCAAAGTGATATAATGTAACATTTGTCCCCAGAACTCGACAACGGAGATGCCTCCGAACCAAGACGTGTTTCTGCAGTCCATCCTGAATGATGAGGATCTGCAGGTCATGGATATGGCATTGAATGAAGGTAAGTCACACATTTGGTTTCCTGACCGGCCACTTGAAAATTCATTCCTACTAATTATAAATGCGAAGGTTTATGAAGATGTATATATGTATGTTACTCTCACGAAAAAGCTACTGAACGGATTTGGATGAAATATGGAATGAAAATAGTTAAAGACCCAAGGTCACATATAGGCTACTTTAAAAAAAAGAATCAACCCCTAAAGGACTGAAATGGGGAATTAAAATGAAAAAATGCTTCATAATAAGAAAAATGAATTACTATAACTACTAGCGTAACTATAATACAATTCTTAAAGCATTGAAATTTCAAGTGGCCAATTACTAAGCGATGGCCAATTACTTCTCAGTTTACCCTACGTTCCTCTCGGCAAAAATTTTGAGAAAATCGATAGTTCTGTGGACACACCGCACATCGTTCTGTGGAATCATGCTATCGTAGATTTTTACACCGCTCGCGTATATACAACTATATGTATCTATTTTTCAGGAGTATTAGAATTTCAATACTTTATTCATTCTTAATTACTTTAAGGATTTATTTAAACGAAGACGATTCTAGGCACTTCATAAGTTATAATAGCTGTAGGTATTTTGAGATCTTATCACCGATGTAATCGTTTCAGATAGCGCTTGTATATTCCATAGATAATGTAATTTCACACAAACAACTTGTTATTACAAAATTCTAGTTCATTCAATTTATTTTGAATTTTCACTCACGCGCCACTGTGTATGTGTAAAATGTATTAAACGTTATTTTTATCATATTTCTAAACATTTGTACACGTTTAGTTATCTATTAGCAAATAGCTTAAGTTTTATTTTTAATTGCGTAAACAATAATTGGTAAGGTCATTTCCTCAGCTGTTGATGGTATTGAGACACAAAAATACAGTACAATTTTTGACACACTCTTAAATTGCTCATTAGATTTTTTTAGAAAGTTCTAGAAAATTATATAACAGTTTTTGAAATGTAACAACGACAACAGTATAATCCTTGGGCTCAGCTGACGTAAACGTAACATTGTTTACGTTAGAACTTTACATTTTATCATTATCACACGGCTTTGACCCCTGCTACGTCATTATCAAACAGCCACACGTAATCACTAGTCATGTCAAAAACCTGCGCGTACGCGGACGCGCCATGTTGAATAAAAATAATCCGACAACATCTCAGCGTCAAGTAAACGATTCCGTCTTGTTATTTGTGTTTCGATATGTTTAAACATCAAACAATAATGTGATAACAGTATTTGTACAAATGGAACATTTAAATCCGAACGCGAGAACGTTTTGTGACACTCCTGCCGTTTCCCGCCATTTGCGCGCATCTGTCAATCGTGTTTTTTTTTTCTTTTTCAAATCGGATGATCGGTTTTTGAGCCGCGATAAGATTAATTAATCTGTGATATCGTTATAATTTTTTTTAATGACAGCTTAGTGTTGATTCGTAATTAGTGCAAGATGGGCATTTTTTCGTATGTTTATAGATTAATTGTTAAGAAGAATAAAATTGTGAAGTGATTGTTACAAGTCAAAAGAAACGGATTTTCAGTGCAATTTGTAACAAAAATCAGTGACTTTTGAACAGTGTGTGAGACTTTTGGGACAGTTTTAAGTTAAACTTGATTTTTTTAATCAAGAAGTGAAAAATAAATACCGGTTGTGACTATATACTGTTATTTTAAACGGTGTAAAATCGGTATTGTTGTGGTTACGTTTATAAAAAGCCTACATATGCCATACTTTCTGCACAAACGTAAACTGAAGAGTCGAAAGGTGCACGACCGTTGCGTCTGTAATTGTCGATTTTGCCGCGCCCTCCGAAGACCAAAGACAACTTGCGAATCTTGGATCAAAGTCCCGCTACTCGTCTTAAAAGAGTACAACTGTTGTCTATGGACGTTTAAATTTAAACCGAACGTTCCAAAATGAATTTAAAATGTTCTAAATTTAAATTCATCGCTGACTTCATTGCGCATGAAGCGTTGTCTTCGAGTTTATTTTCATAGACGAGATAAAGTAAGCCTTCGACGTAGAGGCGACGAGATTGTTTGAAGAGGAATTAAGAGTATTACAATCAGACTGAAATTTGTTTGTACGAGAATCAGCTGAATACATAGCCGTCAGAGAAATTTTCCCGCTAAAACGCATGTCATCTACGACCTTAAGAGCGATTCTAAATATAACACCTGCGTTTTAAATAAAGATACCACCTAATTGAGATTGCAAATGACATTGTTCATGTAACTATCGCATGATAATCTATCTATAGATATCGATAGCACCGAAATATTGGTTAGGTCACAGCAACAAGACATTGATTATATATTTTGAATAATAATAAAACAATAAACATTAAGGATTGCACAGATTACCATGGATTTAACGATGCTTCATTATTCGTATCCGGCGCCATTTTACACCGTTCCGCCATATTTGAGTCCGGTTATATATCCGGATACAGCAGATTATCTAAGTTATTACAAGTTCAGGTATGATGGTAAGTTTAGTTTAAAATTACGTTTCGGAGCGGATTGATAAAGTATTTATCTAAGTCTAACTGATAAAGGAAATGAGTCATTTGATGTTAGGTGGTCACAGTCAGTTTTTAACATTTCGTGATGAGTAAGTGACCTTTCGCTTTTATACATATATTTAGATCGTCTTTCCGAGAAATCATCTTCCCTTAATACCAACCTATTTATTGCTTTATTCAACCACCTATAGGGCTCGACTACTTTCTTACTTAATTCTTGTTTACAAAGGAATCAATTATTGCCTAACGTGACCAGACAGCCCGTGTTTAACGGACAGTTCTGTTTTCTGTCTGTTTGTCCCGGTGTCTCCAAAGATAGTACTGGGATGTAGAAATGTCCCTTATTATCGAAATGGAGATTACTAAAACAGATAATTTCTCGTTTTGAACTGAAATTATAATGGTCAGTTATGCCTTTGAAATTGTCTATTGACGAAGGCTTGTAAAACTATTTATATAGAAACAGAATTAGATTAAAAAAATTAAACTCACGATGACTAAAGATGTTTTGAGATTGTTTTTTACGAGTCACCGTGCGTACGTGGTTTTTCACATGTCCTTGTAAAGTTTGGAGATACGATATCATAGTTTTATCGACTTATCTATGATTAGATTTAGACTACACCGAATTCGAGCCTCCATAAAACTGATAATAAGACTAGACTTGCAATTACTCAATGGAATATTACTTACTGCTACTAACAGGATTAACTATCACAAACTTTAAAAAACTAGTGAAAAAGAATTACCTACAGGTTTAATAATGTTTACCTTATCCTCACAATACCTACTCTTATTGCTATCATTAAGTTATCGTTTACTGTTTACCTTCAATTCGAGATTTTCAAATTTAATTCCTTTCACATGTCACTTACATATTTCTGTTATTGCTAAAATTTGTTATAAGTACACCCCGCCCTTAATCTCTATCTTTACCTTTTCCTCCTCACCCTAAGGTTGTCTGGAAGAAATCGCTCTTTAGCGATAAGGCCGCCTATTGTATTTCATTTTGTTTTAAATTTAAATAAAACTAAATTAAAACTCTTTTATGTTTCTCTGTATGGTGTACAGTAAAGAGTATTTATTATTATTATTAACAGTGTATCCCAGTTCTCATACCTACTAAACTAACTTTTAAACGGGCAAAGTAAAAAACTCGTGTTACATCTTCCGATCCAATTTATTCAATCACCAGATTGCGTTTATTAATCGTCTATCCATTTTCAAATATAGCCACTTTGCTGGCCAGTTATATTTTGGTAGGACACCTAAAACGTTAAACCCTCCTTCAAACTCAAACTCAATATGCTTTATTCACGTAGGTATCGCCGATACGCTTGTGAACGTTATTTTTGATTCTACCGCCATTTTGTTCCTCCTCCTTTTCAATTCTCTTTTCTCTTCTAAAGCACTTCTCCACTTCGCCTCGGGAAGTTTAAATATTTACCCTATTTCAGCCCCTTAGGGGTTGGTTTTGGAAAAAATTGGTAGGTAGCCTATGTTTGACCTTCTGTCTTTAACCAACACCATTTTGGAAAAGAGCTACTCTTAAGAGATACTCTTTAACCTGTGACCCGATTTTTACCAAACATAGTTAAATCTACCGCAGGTACTCTGTCTTTCGATTTAAAAAACCACACTCAAATCGGTTCAGTCATCCAGGAGCTATGTTACCACAGACACATTAACAGACAGGTCAAAATTACGTCGGGGTTAAAAAACCGAAATCAACACCGACAAGTACAGTTAACTCAAAAACCACTCGTCAGATGTCGCTGTGTGTACGATTATTTCACTTATAAAAAAATGGTTTGTTCCAGGAATGTACACGATGAGAATGTTGGATGGCGCCCCGCCACACCTGCCACATAACCACTCGCATATGGCCATGACGCAAGGTAAGTGGTATTATGACGGATAACGTCTAATTAATCGATGAACACCGGCTGCATGCACGAAAGAGTGTCTTGTCCCGCCTGAGCCGAGCGCGAAAGCGAGAGCGCGAAACCAGCGTCGGACTTGTGACGGAGTATCCCTCTTCCACTCCATCGATCGTTATGACAATAATAATTCAATTCAATTCATGAAAGTATGCAATTTTTCATCAATGTTGTTACCGCGTAAAATACCCGTAAACCGACTTTACAGACAGACAATTTTTTATTAAATATGGTACATAATACAATATGGACGATTTAGGAGAAAATCTATTATCTATTTATGGAGACTATATCGCAGTAGAACCCAAGACAACGATTTTAGAGTCGGTACTCTCAACTTTAATTGCATTTTTTATTTTTATCAAAATAAAGAAGGTAGGACCGACACTTGTCAGTCAACCATATGATATTTTCACACAATGGCGCGTTTAATAAACGTAGTTTGTATGCTATAATTTTAGACTTAATAGGTAAATTTATTTATCTATCTACATATACACATAGTACGTATAGAACACCTACATCTACGTATAGTAATAATATTGTCCTTGTCTTGTGATATATTATGTCCACGGCACCCCCGACAAAGGGACTCCTAGTGTGGGGCTATGAGTGTGTAGCGTTGTTTATTATTAAATTATATTATTTATTAATATTATTATTATTATATTGTCCACAGAAAGGGACTCGGCATCAGATAGCGCGGTGTCATCTATGGGGTCGGAGCGGGTACCCTCACTGTCTGACGGCGAGTGGTGCGACGGTAGCGATTCTGCGCAGGAGTTTCATAGGTATGCCACCAGTACCATCCGATTAATAATCGTATTAAATTTATGATTAGGTGTTAGACGTAAAATTTTTAATAGTGATTTCGGGTTTCCTCACACGCTGAGGTAAAAATAAAAAAATAATAACGACCCGAAAGGCGCAATGGTGATCATACTCCGGACCGTTGTTTCGATGATCCTGGGTTGCATTCCCAGCAAGGCGGAAATTTGAATCATGAGTGTAGCATTATAAAAAAATCAAACGATTCTAGCCGTTTCATTTTGGTACTTATACTTACTGGAAGATTTGTGAAAAAATTATCTGCCATTTTGTAGCGGCGACCATCTTAAAAGTGTATTAGATTGTATTGTTATGAGAAGAGGTCAGATTTAAATTACTAAAGGAGATGTTTCAAAATGTATGGAGCCCCGGCCACGACTTTGTACACCATACTCAAAAATGGAAAAACACAATTAAAACAGTTTTCAATCATCCAATTCCTTTAAATTGCTTTAGTTTGGTGGTACAACACAAAAATGTACACGTAAAATTGCAACACAAAAACTAAAATCCGTCATGGCGGTAAGCTGTCATCACATGTCACGTTGGTTGATTTGATTGAATTTTGACATATGCACCTACATTTCTGTCATGTTGAGGTGACAGTAGACAGTTCGTGATCTATGATCAATGACAAATTGGCAAGACGCCATGTTGAAACGTGATAAAAGTGGATGATAAATACAATTTTTGTACCAGAAAAGTATGCATTTAAGCAGTTTATCTTTATTTTTCTCGAATTCCATGGATTTTTCTCGATTTTTCGAGGTACTGTACATATTGTGGGCCGGATTTGAAACATCTCCTTTAATCCAAACAAAAAAATATACAGGGTAAACCAAATAAAATCGTCCAAAAATATGTACATATCTTTTATACAAATAATCGTATTGTTTCAGTTCGAAGTTCCGTCCGTACGACAGTACGTTTGGTCGCGAGCGCGCCGCGCAGCCGCCGCAGAAGAAACACCACATGTTCGGCAAACGATGCTTCCAGGTAACGTTACACACGGACACGCAGACAGACAAACATACAATAAGTGTGTTAACAGACCGATCGATCGACCGTCGATCGATGCCATCGATGGTGGACCGAATAAGTCGACTTCGATCGATCGATTGATCTATTAGAAACTAAGTATGTATCGATCGACGTCGACTAATGAGGGTAAACGCGTGTGAATTTTCCGCTAGAGGCGCTAGTGAAAAGGGAGGTCTGTCTGTCACTTTTCGCTTGTCTGAATGTCATTTGTCACTGTTTATGTATGGGTGGGCTTTGACAGCAGGACCTCACCTCGACGGTGGCGCCAACTGGTGAGCACAAAAACGGCGACCCTCATTCATTCCACCGTCGCTCGATTGGGCCCCATTGGTTTACACCCAAATATAGACAGACGAGGCAATGATAAGTCGTCAGTGTCATCGCTTAGTGGAAATTTGGTCTATTTCGTAGGAGATTTGACAAACAAGTGACTTAAACATCTACAAATAATAAAAGGAGAATATTATCAACGTAGCCCCATAACTCAAAAACTACTTGTCAGATGTTGCTCAAAAATTGGGAAAATCTCCTATGTAAATACAACCATTTTTACATCTTTCATTATAAACATAGAAAATGAAACATTTACTATGTGTGTAAGAGCTCAGATCAATCTAATTCTATAGTTATAGACGGAGCGCCGTGAAAAAAGGGTGAAGCCGGCAAAAGTCAGCCGAAAGCACACATCGAAACCAATAGAATGCCCTATGTTGACAGTTTGAACTAGAACAAATTTAAACTTTATTTTTTGGAACACAAAGCTTCATTAATTTTTTATTATTTAGAACACAAAAGTCGTTTTGGTGTGAGTGCCGCCGTGTGTATAACAAGGCTAGGCTGACCTTTTCCTGGCTTCACTCTTTTGTTACCGGCGTTCCGGCGGCGTTAGTATATTTATTGCCGTGTCCGTCAGGAGCAGCCCCCCGCGGCCCCCTTGGAGCCCCTGGTCCCAGCGCGGCCCCCAGGGGTGGTCAAGTACGAGTGCGAGCAGACGTACCACCACGAGAACATGCATATGCATAATGGTGAGTGGAATAACCAAATAGTATGAGCTTATAGATGTTTTATTAATGTCTATATAAGGAGCGGTGGAAGAAACTCCTTGGGTGTAATTTGAATATAGGCTATATTCAGTAGTAAAAGTGTGTCGTAGAAAAAAACCCTTGGGAGTTTTTTGCCATCATTGACTCAGGCTGAGAAACTTGTTTGCACAATTTTTCAAAGTGTAACATCTATTAGCTTTTATTTATTAAAATAATAAGATATTTATAAACACACTTGTTAATTATTTCTTTGCATTAACCACCGTTCAGCAAAGCCACATAAAACATTTAATTGAAATAAATCTTAGATAAGAAATACCTCATGAAACTCCTTAGCAGATCTTTAAAAAACAGCACCCACAATAAAAACACTAACATACTTATCTAATCTTTCCAGTGGACATGAACGCTCGTCACCAACTGCCACCGCCACACGTCGCGTTCCAACCAGCCCTGGATATGAACAGCGCGCACTCCAGCCATTCCTTGCTGCAGGTAATTTAATAAAATATTGGGCGACCTTCGTAAGGGGGTTCCGTTGACATGTGTCGACGGGACCCCGTTGGGAAGGCTTTGTTGTTGGAGAATTCTTTTTAACCGACTTCAAAAAAGAAGGAGGTTCTCAATTCGACCGTATATATGCTTTTTTATGTACGTTCAGCGATTATTTCGTCGTTTATGGGTCGATTTTGATAATTCTTTTTTTGTTGTAAAGTAGATATGCGCAGTGGGGTCCCCTGATAAGGACACCAGGATCTGATGATGGCATCTCAGAGAAATCGAGGGGAACTTTCGAAAATTGTATGGACAACTAGTGTGTTTGTTCATGTTATCATAAGTACATTAAAGCGCTACCATTTCATGAAGGTCTGGAGTCGATCTGATGAAGCCGAAAGGCAGTCGAGGGAACTCCTCAACGATTTACTGCAGTTATCTAGTGTTTGGGCTTGATTAATTTGTAGTGACGAGAACTTTACACTTACATGTTGAATGGAGCGCCATCTGACGAGTAGTTTTTGAGTTATATCTGCTTATCAAGGTTGAAGTCGGTTATTTTTTTTGTAAAAAGAAATTATTGTGCTTATAGATGGGAAATGAGCGAATAGTTGGTGGTAGATGGTCACCGCTACTCATGAGCAACATTAACAATTAATATGTCAATGATGCGCGTGTAAGAAGGAAAAATTATGTGATTAGTTCTGGAGCTCATTCTTATTACCTTCTCCCGTAAGGCGTTCACTGTAATTGTGTTGTACTCATGATTAAATTTTGTATTGTGACTACATAGCACAAATTACACAATGACGTCAGCAAGCCTGAATCACGCTATCGCTGTCCACACCGCATGTACAAGTTCCGACCGCGAACAATCGGAGCTCGACTACGCTCAGACATTCATTTCCTAAAAGCCTGATTCAATTAATTACCAAATACCTGCGTGTAGCTGCTCGCCTTGGAGCCATCTTTACTAAATGCCCATATTGGATACACCGAGTGTCAAGTAGTAATGTCAACGTGCCCCCCCAGACGGGGGTGCCGAGCCCCGGTCCCAGGTTCGGGTTCGCGGGCGACCGCGTGCGCCACAACCACACGTACAGCGCGCCGCTGCCGCCCGCCGAGCCGCGCCAGCCCACGCGGGACAAACGAGGTACTCACGATTACTGTTTTTTTACATTTTTAAACGGGTTATGTAAGTGTATTTCTATTTAGTACTCGTGACATTGAATTAATTTTGGTAAAATTGGGTGCTCACGATTTTAAATTATGTTATGATATTGGTGTTGGGTGGGCTTTTCGGGTACTCACGATTTTGAAAATTTATTTTATTGGGTTCTCACGACTTACAAATGTTTTTTAATATTGGTTTGTCAGGTACTCACGATTTTGCATTGTTTCTCTCTATCGATATATTGGTTATTAAGGATTTTACTACTTAGGTACTTAGGTTACTGTAGCTATCTTTATCTTTAGCTATACGGCAGTATAGCGGGTACTCACGATTACTCCTGTCTCCCCCAGTCCGCAGGCTGACCGACGGCAGCGTGTCCGACGGCGGGTCGTCGGGCGGCGGGCAGCACCTGTCGCGCGACGAGAAACGCGCCAAGGCACTAGGTGCGTGTCTGTATCCCGGTGCGGTATATTGGGGAGGAGGAGAGGAGAGGAGAGGAGAAGCGAGAGTGGGGAGAGGAGATGGTTAGAGAATGGGAGAGGAAAAGGGGGAGAGACAACATACAACACACGTAAACACGCGTAGATGTAGGGGGAAAGACGTAAACATGCATATGCAGAGGGCGAGGGGTTAGGGAGAGCGGGAAAGGGGCAAGGTTTAGTAGAAACATAGACTGATTTACGTAATGGTAGGGATAGGGTAAGGGGCTGTTAGAAACATACACTGATATTGCGTACGTTATGAAGAGAGGAAGTAATGGCTTCCATGCATACGTTGATGGCTGGGTTTAGTATAATTGATTGTTAGGTGTTAGTCGCAGAGATGACTGTGAAAGTAAGCTAAATGAGCTAAAGAGAGAGTCGAACATAGCTCGTATACAAATGCTCCGTGTGTATCTCCACCTCACTTGTCCAAGTGTCTCTTCGCCTCACCTGTCGCTTCTCATCTTTCTTCGCGTCAGCTCTCTACTCTCCACATCTCTCCTCACCCCCGATCTCATTCTTTCTCTTATCTCACCTCCCCTCTCTCCTCAGCTTTCTACACTTACCCTCTCCCCATCTCTCCTTATTTAGCCCTTCACCTCTCCTCAACCTCTCTCCTCTTCTCATCTCTTCCCACCGAGAGGAGAGGAGACTCACTTACTCTCTCCCCTCTCCTCACTCTGTCCTCTCCTCATCTCCCCTCTCTTCTCTTCCCCTCTCCTAATATCTCCTCATTTCTCCTAATCTCTCCTCTTCTCACAAACAACTAACAACGCGCCGTCCGTCCCGCAGGCATCCCCCTGGAGGTCCACGACATAATCAACCTGCCGATGGACGAGTTCAACGAGCGCCTGTCGAAGCACGACCTCAGCGAGGCGCAGCTATCGCTCATCAGGGATATACGACGGCGGGGGAAGAATAAGGTGGGTGTGTGTATGTGGGGAAGGGCGGGGGGTGGATATGGAAATTGGGGATTTTTTAGATTGTAAAAATAGAAATCTGGCCTCAGTGAAAATGAAATATTTGTAGTACTTACATAAAAAATAATATTTTTTTCGTAAAAAAATCTCTTTTTTTCTAAAAAAAAACTCATTCTCTCATTGGCGTAAGTGCAAAAACACTATATCATTTGTACTACATCAAATACTCATTGTTTTCGCAAAAACTCATGTTCCTCTAAAAATCTCATAATCATAAAAAAATTCTAAAAGAAAACTCATTTTTTCATAAAGAAACTCATTTTCCGTCAACAAAAACTTCTGAAACAAAAACTTTTTTCTAAAAAAAAACTCATCTTTCCCCCAAAAAAACTCATCTTCACCTCAAAACCTCCTCTCTCCAGGTGGCAGCGCAGAACTGCCGTAAGCGCAAGCTGGACCAGATCACGTCGCTCGCGGACGAGGTGCGCACCGTGCGGGACCGCAAGGCGCGCGCGCAACGCGACCGGCACGCCCTCCTCGCCGAGCGGCAGCGGGTCAAGGAGCGGTTCGCGCAGCTCTACCGGCACGTGTTCCAGGTAAGGCTGAGGACACGCGGGCGTGCATGGAACGCACCGCACGTGAGCGGCAAATACACCATGGTGGGGCGGCTTAAAAATAAATGTACGAGTGTCCTATCCTCACGTATACTGTATTGCCTTAGTGATCTTAAGTCCTGCCTTAGTGATCTAAAGTCCTGCCTTAGTGATCTAAAGTCCTGCCTTAGTGATCTAAAGTCCTGCCTTAGTGATCTAAAGTCCTGCCTTAGTGATCTAAAGTCCTGCCTTAGTGATCTAAAGTCCTGCCTTAGTGATCTAAAGTCCTGCCTTAGTGATCTAAAGTCCTGCCTTAGTGATCTAAAGTCCTAAATTATATATGACGACCTGGATAGCGCAATGGTTAACACGCCGGATCGCTGCTCCGAGGGTCCTGGGTTCGATTCCCGCGAGGCGGAAATTTGAATGAGTTTAAATTTCCGTTTTCGGTCTGGGTGTGTATCCTTGTCTTGTGTGTTGTCCATGGCGCCCCCGACACAGGGAATCCTGGCGTGGGACTATGACTGTGTAGCGTTATTTAAATCTACCTCTTCCGGTTTAACATTACAAAACCACTCTGAACCTAGAGTGTTATCCTCACGTATAGCTAGCTAGCTAGCTACAACCCACTAATGGCCCACTCCTGAGCACGGGTCTCTCCTCATTACTGAGGAGGCCTAGAGCATACTCCACCACGCTGCTCCAATGCGGATTGGTGGAGGGGTTAGTGGCCAACCCAGTGTCGAAAGTTTTCAAGCCGCCCGAAGGCCTCCGACATGGCTTAACGACTGCTATCAATCGATAACAACCGGGACCGACGGCTTTACGTGCCCTCCGAAGCACGGAAGCGCTCAAGAAATTTAGCCACTAGCGGTCACCCATCCGACTACCGACCGCGCCCGCTGTTGCTTAACTTTGTCGATCACTTAGGATCGACGCAAGCCGCCGGGCTATGAGCGCTTCGCGCTTTTATCCTCACGTATATTGTAGTCTTAATTTATTTATTTATTTATTTAATAAGGTACACAAAACAGAATACAATCTAATTTATGGTATACAATTTAGGTACAAGATTAGAAGTTTGGTAAAACAATGTACGTAGCACTTACGAGTACTTAACAACAACATATCATAAACTATCATATTACTCATACTTTAGTATTACTCAGGTTTGGCGGCAATAGCTAAGACATCTTTCTTAAATTTAAGTAGATTATGGTTAATGTTGTATGTTACGTATGTCCGTTTGTGTGTAGAACCTGCGCGACGCGGAGGGCCGGCCGCTGTCGTCGGGGCAGTACTCGCTGCAGCAGGCCGCCGACGGGAACGTCGTGCTCGTGCCCAAGATGCCGCACCCAGGTCAGACACCGCCTTAATGCCGTCCATGTTAAATAATACTAGATGTACATTGAGACATCACCTTAATACCATCCATGTAAAATAATACTATGCACAGTACTAGAAGTGTCCCCACTAAGGATGCCTTTCGACCAGAGATGTGCTATGCTACGTTGTTAAGGATATGTTTAATATCCACCAATCACATAATTTGGCCCGCCTAAAAAACCGCCTAAGGGCTAAATGCGATTGGTAGATGGCAGACGCATCCATAGCAACGTAGCATAGCACATCTCTGGTGGAAAGGCACCCTAAGGCAGGCGTCCCATCGCCGGCGAGTCGGCGAGTGCGCCGGTTATTTACTCGCTCAACACACGTACAAAAGATATGACATTCCGTATAAATAAAAGAGAAGCATATGTCAGCGTTTCGTGCTTCGGAGGGCACGTAAAGCCGTCGGTCCCGGTTGTTATCAATCGATAGCAGTCGTTAAGCCGTGTTGGAGGCCTTCGGGCGGCTTGAAAACTTTCGACACTGGGTTGGCCACTAACCCCTCCACCAATCCGCATTGGAGCAGCGTGGTGGAGTATGCTCTAGGCCTCCTCAGTAATGAGGAGAGACCCGTGCTCAATAGTGGGCCATTTGTGGGTTGTAGCTTATATGTCAGCGAATACACGCTGACACTTAAACTTGACCCCCCTATTTCACCCCCTTCAGGATGAAATTTTCAAAAGTCCTCTCTTAGTGCTCCCCTACACTCCCCAAATTTGGCATGTACGTTACATGCCAAATTTCAGCTTCTTCCATTCAGTAGTTTCGGCTGTGCGTCGTCTGTCAGTCAATCACTCAGTAACGCAAGAGTTTTATATATATAGTTCTAATGACGTAATTTCTCCCTACAGATCACTCGATGAACCGGACAGACGACGAGATGGACAGGAAAGCGAAACACTACGAGCAGTGACCACCGCTGACCGCCAACTATCACGTCAGATGGTAGTCAGTGAAATATATACCTTATGTATGTGTAATTAGTATCATTTTACAATGATTCCGTGTAGGCACAGCTTGATAGTACCTGTTTGTTCAAATTGTTCGAGTACACCCGGATGATGTGTTGGAACTTCACGTTTTAATGTTTCACTCGTTCTTTAAAAATTTTCAACACTTGCAAAATTTTATTTCAGTTTTTCAAATCTCCACAAATTAAAAAAAAACTGTAAAATTTATATTTTTTAGAGGGACGTACAAACCTATTTGAACATACGGGTATTTTTTTACTGAGAATAAAGTGCTGGTCGCTATAGAACAACTTTTTAGCCATACTAACAAACTTAGTAAAAAAACTAAAAATACATAATGTCAAAAATTAACATGTGTAAATACTTTATCACGGATCAAGTCTTAGATATGCTGCTAAGATTCAAAATGACGTTGGAGTGAGTGAGATAGATACAGGTGCGACAAGGATAGAAGTATTTCTCATATTTCTACATCCTCACTAACTTTAACGATAAGTTTATGCTTTGGCATTCACGGTCACAATAAAATGTTACCATTATGGGAATCACCAATTTTACCGACAATTTTATACCTAAATTATTTAAAAAAACAATCTATAAATAATAAAAAAATGTGATAGAAAAAAATATTCCATTTTCGTTTAGTATGTTTAGTTACGGAGTTACTGTTGACAGTGATATAACAATACTAAAACTATAAAAAATGTAGCCTTAGAACATCTGTCAAATGTCAAGATAGCTGTCAAATGTCAAACTACTGTCAAATTTTGAAATAAACTTTGAAATATAAAAATATTTTAAAAACAAAAGGCATATTTTTTTGTTTGGTGTTTGATACTGACCTATTTTTTGGGCAAATGTCCCAACAGTGGGTCTGGGCACAGCTATACTTGTTATTTGACAGACATTCTAAGGAAAGTCGATATTTACAGGTTCTGAGCAAAACGAAAAATATACATTATACTGTATAATAGTATTTAATTAAAAAATAATGCAAAAATACAAAAAATAAGGTTAAAGTATGTGACTTTGAAAAAATATATATTTTGCTCAAACCTGTTCTTTACTATGACTTAAAACGACTGAAATTTGAAAGCATGAATAACTTATATTAATATGTCTTCGACATCTGCAATATATTAACATATAACAGTGTTTTTTTGTAAAAAACATTACGCCTAGGTTTATTTATGTACCTATATTATTTTATTTAGAATTAATTTGTTATAGAATTAAAAATTCTGTTTTAGCCAATCATTATTTTTTTTGTAAACCCAAGTTGTCTTTGGATAAGTACAAATTTGAAAAGTGGTCGCGGAGGAAATTTGGCTTCAATATTATACATTTAGGTTTCAATTATACAATTTGAGTTATATCATTATACAGCTCGTTATACTTTTGATTTTAATCTGCTATTCAGATTTTAATCTGATTTACATTGAAAACAAAAGGTATATTTGTATACTAATTGTATATTTTCGTGTATTTCTATTTTTTTGTTATATTTTGTAAGTAAATATCTATATTTGCATACAAAACATGTAAGTAAACATATGCATCAAAATAAATCGCGTTATATCACAAAGACATAATTGTATAATAAGTGAAAATGTACATAACTAAAATTGTATAATTGAACCACATCAAATTTGAAAGGTCCCTTTTTGAATGATCTTTTAGATATATTTCATCTTTAAGATAGAATAATGTCACTTATGTCGGCAATGATATAGCTATATTACTATGTCAAGTAACTTTTTAAAGACAATCTTGTAAAATAAAGATATACAGCACAAGAGTTTTCATTTTTTCAATGCAAATATATTTATATACGTAGAAATATTTATACACAACAGTAATTTTGGGTGATTTAAACAAATATACAAATATACAAACCTAAAATTACAAATGTATATAACTATTTGAATTAAAATGAGTAAAAATTAAGAGAGTTTTCATCGAACTAAATATCAGAATACTAAAATAAATAAAATACAATTTTATTCACTGCGGAAACTCAAAAGTATTAATAGCTTTGAAGAAAATTAAAAACTGTTTAATATTACCCAAATTGATTGTTCATCCGAGATTTTTAATACTTTTTCTTCACGAGTTGTCTTTAAAGAAATACTTATTCGTATTTTTACCTGTGGTGCATATTATTTCGTTGTAGTGGAAAATATGGGCTTACGCTAGTTACATACATATACAATTATACACATAGTTATATACAAATACAGATAATCTCGAATAAAAAACAACTTATATATTATTAGCTTTTTATGAAACTAGTTGTGTTGTCTATGGCATTCACGATACAAAATCCTAGCGTAGTTTTGTGAGTTTGTAGTTATTTACTGAATATTTTTCATACTTATATTGCAATAACATTATGGAACACACGCTGACATAAATAAATTTACTTTATTAGATGAAGTATGTACTTAACAAATAACGTCAGGTTATACTTATCGCGATATCACGGTGAAATTAACCTATGGATAGATATTGTTATCTATGCAGGTCTATTCTCAACATATTCGAAAGATGCATAGATGCATATGAACTATACTAAAATGACATGTAATAATATAGTATACGTATGGTATACATTGTATATTATGTAACTAGTGATGCGTAGCTACGAATGCATTTCTCTGAGTTTAAAATTTAAGCTTAGCGGCTGTGGGTTCTTACTCTATCGGCGCAAAAATATATACATTCTTATATACATTACTTGTTTTATACATGTATTTACATTTTTTTGTATTTTTTCTAAGAAAAATAATTATGTAAAAAATTTATTACGTCCGCCATCTTGTAAATAATTATGTTGTTTTTGAAAGGTATATATTGTTAATACTATTTGTCTTCTCTTGAAATCAATATACTGTTATTTTTTACATTAATAATTATTTATGTGTATGACTAAGTCGCCGGTAGAGTTTTTAGTTGTAAAATTATACCCTTTGTAACATGGTTTCATTTGTAAGGAAAAATTTCAAGTTTTATTCCAAAGTTCTATTGTAAAAATTAATACTAATTCAAATTATGAATATTCCTTTTCATTATTTACACACGTCTATGCATATGAGTCTATATACCTACTCGTATTTTGTATAGAAAAATAAAGCGATTAATTCAAATGTGTTAAAAATGTTAGTTTGTCGAGCAAAACTTGTTGCAAAGGGTCAGGGTTCGAAGCGGTCGGAAATAACTGTTGTAATATATTATTAATATTTTTTTTACCTGTAACATGCGCGTGTAAGAGGAACTAGGATCTAGTGTAAGATAACATAGTTATAAGTCTTAATATAAAACTGTGAAAGATTCAACTTTGTTTTATTTTGCCTGAACATAACCATTATGATGATAGGGGCTTTATTTTTACCTACTAGCTGATCCGCAGACGTCGTCTTGGAACATATATTATTATTAAAGAAGACGAGGTCAGTTCGCTTCGGGAAACTTATTGCTCCGCTCCTATTGGCCGTAGCGTGACGTTATATAGTCTTCCTCAATAAACAGACTTTTCAACACTAACAATTTTTCAATTCGAACCAGTAGTTCCTGAGATTAGCGCCTTCAAACAAACAAACTCTGCCGCTTAATATTATTAGTACAGATTTTAGGACAATAACTTATTAAAAGAAGTTGGTGCTCTTCGTTCTACCTACTTCTACTAACTTTCAAAATGTTTACGTAGATTCTTTATATTACTACTAGCTTCACCCGCGTGGAACTCAGTGTGTCACAAGTTTTTCCCGCGTGAATTCCGATCCCGCGGGATGTCCGGAATAAAAAGTAGCCTTTATCCACACCCTCTACCTCCGGGTGAAAATCCCATAAAAATCTGAGCCTGCGACTTCATTCGCGAATAGGAGCTTTGTGCGCGTGAATCTAATTCCCGCGGGAATTCCGGGATAAAAATATATGTCGCTCCATAAACTTCTCTATCTTCCACTAATAGTCCCAAACCTAATATTCTAAGCCCGCAACTTCGCACGTAGGAGTTTTACCCATATAAATCCTGATCCCGCGGGAATTCCGGGATAAAAAGTACCCTATAGGTATGTTGGTCCACAATTTCCTCTATCTCGCAGTGAAAGTCCTATAAAAATTAAGCCAGCGATTTGGCGCATAAGAGTTTTTCCCGCGTGAATCCTGATCCTGATCCCGCGGGAATTTCAGGATAAAAAGTAGCTTGTTGCTTCAAAACCTGAATCTCTCAGTGAAAGTCCCATAAAAATTCGTTCAGCCGATCTGGAGATAAGCGTGTACAAAGGGACAATCTTTTTTTATTATCTTTCAACCCCTATTTTACCCATTTAAGGGATTATTAAAAAAAAAATGATACAGGTTTTTCATTGTTTTTTATCATAATTCTAAACACCAATTTTCATGACACCTGGTTTACAATTGACGGACTTTCATACAAACTTTGAACCCCTATTAGACCCCATTAGGGGTGGAATACCAAAAAAACCGTTCTTAGCGGATCCCTTCTAACTATAAACTACACACATCAAAAGTGTCTAGGGATCAAGCATTTTTATGCGGATTTCGGCAGAAGAACAATAGCGTTTCGTGTGCTTTTCTGATGAGTCTCGTTTTGGTATGAGACCGGATACAAGACGTATACGACACTGGAGAACCCCTGGACGCCAACAGCGATTAAAATCCTGCCAGGAAGTCCATCCTTATAGTGGTGGAACCATCATGGTATGGGCGGGTATTTGGATCGGCGGAAGAACTGAGTTGATTTGGATCAGAGGCAACCTCAACGCTCAAATTTATGCTGAGACGATTGTATCAGACGTCATCGTTCCTCTACAAGTGCAAATCGGTCCCTTATTTGAGTTAATGCATGATAATGCACGACCGCACACCGCAAGAGTTGTAAGACAGACTCTCGCCGCAGCTAACATCAATGTCCTGCCCTGGCCTGCTCAGTCGCCAGACTTGAACCCGATTGAGCATGCATGGGATATGCTACAGAGAAGAGCTCTGCCGAATATGGAGGGTATCCAGTGGCAAGAAGACCTTTTTTTGTTGTTGCAACGAACATGGGCGGCCATTCCACAGCGTGATTTGGATGAACTCATTTTGAGTATGCCAAACCGATGTTCTTGTGTTGTTAGTGTTCGCGGTAGAAACACGGATTATTAATTGTTTAAGTTACCCAATAAAATTTTAAAGAAAACTGTTATTTCAGTCTTTTTTTCGAACTTTAATGTTAGTGGTTCAAATGTCAAAAATCCCTTTATTAGGAAAATGGCAAATTTCTTTATTAATGCAAAGGTGACTTGGTTTATCGTTACTGTGACAAACGAAAACACTTTATTTGATGAATCCTTAAAGAAAATTTTAATTAATATCAATCAGGAGAAAAGTTATTGCAAAAATATATGTTGATCCCTAGACACTTTTGATGTGTGTACTTCCCTGCCAAATTTCATCTTGATACGTTCAGCGGTTTCTAAGATTTCGTGATGAGTGATTCAGTGACCTTTCGCTTTTATAGTTATATAGATTTGACACATATGTTGGTTTTTGTAGTACAAAAAATAACGTACTATAATTTATGGTAGTATGGGAATAACAACCGCAACTGCTCATAAATAAAACAACTACCAATTATCTAACTCTATATTTCCATTAAATGCTACATTGGAATTTGGAATACAAAACATTACCATACAAATCGTAATAATATATGGAATATATGAATCTTAATATCTAATATGCATTAAATAATAACATTAAATATAAAATGCGATACTCTTAAAGCTATGATAGCATTAAATGTATTAAAAAGATTCTTATTATTCATTTTCTAGGGGTCAATACTGTAAACTGTCGAATTTTGATTGATTTTTACGTTTCCGTAATCAAATACTTATATTATTATGCCTTATAGCGTACATTTTTATCCACCACTGATTATACAAGGTGGATACCACCATATATGTAACAATAAATGAAACCACGAGCTCTGCTATGAAGCAGGCTTTGCATGATGCAAGGAACATATTACATTTAAATAGTAAAAAACGCCTTGCATCTTATTTACAAAAAGCCTATCTAAACATCGCATCGGTCACTCACTCAAGAGCGGCAACAATCTTCTGCTGCTTCTGCTATTACAATAATAAATAGATACAGCGTGTTGAAATTTTGGATATTGAAAAAAAAATGCTGTGGCTAAAGTAAAGACGGTATTTGATTGAAATTTTTTTGGGGCTTAGGTAATCATTAGGTACATAAAATTAAATTTATTGTTGTATGGTGGTAACCACGTTGTATAAATGTCTAATACTAAACATAGGCAAATTATGAATTATTGAAATAACAGATTCCTAAATCGAATGCTGTCAAAAATTGAAGTTATTTTTTTTAACATAACCTACTTATCTATTTGGCTTAATATATTTAACAATAGCATTTATTCCTAACATCATTTTTATTTTAGCCCAGCGTTAATATTTACGGAGATTTTTTATCCCCCCCCCCCCCTCTTTAACCCCTAAAGGGGCGAATTTCCAAAAAGTTGTGTTAGTGCTCAAGACACTTTAAATACATATTTATAGCACTACATACCATAAAAATAATTGTCAACACAAATATAAATGGACGTTTCTGAAAAACGTTCCAACTCACACACGTCGAAATCAAGTCAATACCAAACTGACCGTAATGCAATGTTCTATCTCACATAATAACTAAGCTTAAAATAGTAAAAAGCCTGACTAAGAAAATCCTCTAATGGGCTGATGATCATCAAACGCCGGAACAGATCTTCATTGATAAGCTCATAATGCTGATAAGCTAAAAATGCCTTACATTACATCATTTTGGACAAGAGCTAATCCTCTTCAAACTGTTGGACCGATTTCTACTAAACATAGCTAAAAAAACTACCGCAAATAAATTACAGGCTTTCGATAAAAAAAAACACTTTTTAAGGCTAAGCGTCCACAGGTCGGTATCGTACGCATCGAACGCATCGCATTAAACGGATCGTAGATCGTCGGATTCTTTGTATAGAAAATCATACAAATGTGTCCACTGATCCGCATCGTACGGATCGTACTTTCTATACAAACTGCGATACTGCGATGCGTCCGATGCGTACGATACCGATCTGTGGACGCTTAGCTTTATTCTTCTTCCCTCGAACATCAGTACAGAATTGTCGTGCCTAAAGACTTAATTGCAATTGCTTTTCACTAATATTAAATAATTATTTTTACAAAAAAAAAAATACAAAGTACAGATGACTCAAAATGACGAGCACAAGCCACCAAGTGTAAAGTTCTCGTCACTAATTAACAAATTAATCAAGCCCAAACACAAGATAAGTGCAGTAAATCGTTGAGGAGTTCCCTCGACTGTCTTTCGGCTTCATCAGATCGACTCCAGACCTTCGATCTTTAAAACACTTGGAATTCTCTTTCTCTTCTTTCGAAAGAAGTTTTGTTTGGTAGAAATCGGGCCAGCAGTTTTAAGAGTTTCAGCTCTTTTCCAAATTGATGTATATCTAAGTAAATCTAAACACATTATACAGAAAATAGTAGATTGAACTTAAATCTCGATTTTCTAACAGTGTCATTCTTGTGGATTGGAAAGCCTTTCAGGAAATACGTGCAAATAAAGTCTGGAATTTTATTTTCATTTATCAAGTCTCTTACGAGTAATTAACAACTATAGTTGGACTACATACTACAAAGGTGGGTAGTCATCAAGCTTTAACACCCAACAGAGATGGGCAAAATAACTACAGATTACAATTTTATTTGTTGCATTTTTCCCAAATTGTAATTGGGTATCGGACAGTATTTCAAAAAGTTAAAAATTAACCTCAATAGCTAAAAAAATATGGAATAAAAACCGATATTGACATTTTACCGCCAAATGACGTCACGATGTGATTCTTGATTCAAAGTAACCATTTTATTTTACATTACGGAACCCTATTTTTTCCAAAATAAAATATATGAGTAACATAACTCATGGATAATATAGCTTTCGAATAGTGAAAGAATTTTTAAAACCGGTCCAGTAGTTTTTGAGCCTATTCATTACAAACAAACAAGCATACAAACAAAGTTTTCCTCTTTATAATATTCGTGTAGATAATATCAGTGTAGATATTAATGTAGAAATATTATTAAATTTCTCACTCTATTTTTGATTGTTACATTTTGTGATTACTATCCGATCTCCTATTACTTCTGGCCTATTTTCTCTCATGATATCTGTAGTGATACATTTTGCCCACCACCGACCCCCGGCCACGAGTGTGGGCGTGGGCGTGGGCATCTAGCCCAGCGCTGGGCCGGCGGGCGGTGGGAAGCAGCGCACGTGCTCGACGCCCGCGCGTTCGTCGTCCGCCGCTAGGTGGCGCGCCAACACACCGAAGATTTGGGAATTGAGGACTTGGAAACGCCTTATACGGTCCACCATGCGTTTTAGGGGCTGTAGACAGAAATATTATACATTAATATTTTTCTTTACCTTGTATAAGGTAATTATCATCATCATCATCTCCAGCCATCATGGCCCACTGTTGAGCACGGGTCTCTTCTCAGAATGAGAAGGTTAGGCCATACTCCATAGTCCATCATTGCCAAGTGCGGATTATTATTGACATCTCTCAGTTGTGAATTTCTTTACGATACCCAAAGTAAGTGATATGTACATAATAATATGAAACAAGGAAGACGCAATAAATTAAAAAAATTATGTTATTGCTCTTAAAACAATTATGGTGGTAGAAATGGTACTAAGTACCGTGGCGGGCGGTGGTACTTCCCCAGGTGAGCTCTAGGCTCTTACCACCTATCAAATCTACCTATATATGAGATATATAGAACCTATATATGAGATATATAGAACCTATATATTAGATATATAGAACCTATATATGAGACCGTGGTATACTCACGATTCCCTTGACCAGTTCATCCTTGCCATCCACTCTCTGCACCCGGAGGATGTGGTAGCAGAAGTCCAGGGCTTCGAACCGTCGCTGTTGGCCCAACAGTGCTATGATGGTGCACCCCGCCCAGTGCAGGCCTTCGCCGAATAGCTCCCTGGACAACGGAGTACGAGTCAGCTATAGTCATCGTTAGGAGTCAGCTATAGTTATTAGGGGTCAGCTATAGTCATCATTCGGAGTCAGCTATAGTGATCATTAGGAGTCAGCTATAGTCATAAATGTTATCAGGTTCAGTAAATTATCTCTTCTTTCAAAATGATGTAAGGCCCATTTCGATATTACGCAGTGAACAATATTTTCTTTCCATGGAGGAAAGTAAATTGACATTATGAAATTGTAGTGAATTTATTATAGTTTACTCGCAGTGTACTAGATGGCGCTGTACAAAACCATGCCGTCGCGTCGGGGATTTTTATAAATTCTTTAGTTTACAGTTATTTGTATTATATGTATAGATATAATATTACTTTGTATGTAATACTCACTCGACAGTGAATTGAGTGTCTCCAACGGGAATGCAGTACAGGAACTGCAACGCCGACCACAGCCTGACAAACATTTACATTTTTATATAGGTATATTATGTCATTGGACGATGTGTTGACACGGGTAATTGCACACATAATCGTCACATGAAACTACGACTCATTGGGGTAATACCACATAAAATCGTCACTTGTCAAAATCATATTACATATTTAGGGTAACAGCCCCCTGTGACAATCATCCCGGTCATCAGGATAATCGCCATAAAAATCGTTACTTGTGAAAACCCATACATTTTATTTTAGGGTAACAGCACCTGTGACTCTCATCCGATGCATCAGGGTAATTGCCCCAAAAAATCTTCACTTATCAAAACCATACAACAATTTCAGGATAATCGTCCACAGAACCGTCACTCGCAAATCCATATATATATTCCCTTTCGGACCGTTGGTCCCACTGCTAGGTTCCACTAATGGGTCCAGGAGGATTTTCAAGTACTCATGGACCCACTGCATAATAATGGTGGGGCTATTAGGATTTGTAAATCCTTATGTCTCCACTTCCTTTGTTATGATACTGGCTATCTTATACAATATAGCACATAAAAATTACTGAGAGTTGGCATTGATTGACATTGAGTGTCACTTAATTTAATCGTGAATTGAAGTTGAAGTAAATAAAATAAAGTAGTCTAAGATCCGAATCTAAATTGACATTCATCGGGTTGATAAGCGAATCAAACTTAATTTATAATAAATTTCGTATATTAGAAAATGGGTAGACAACAAAAATCCTGGACAGAATACTTTTAATTATTTAAAAAAAAATGATTTTCATGAAATGTTGCATGTTGAAGATAATAATAAAATTTTATGCTGGACTTAAAAGTATAGAACATTATAGAATGTGCAGACGTAGCGTAGACTATTATTTACCTGGACGAACTACTGGGTAGACAGTTATAAACATGTATGTCAATTCTAGTTACTTTCACTAGATTTGATAATAGAAAAAAAATTATATCAGCATAAGCGCTGTTTTATTCTACTAACAAATTAGACTTCAGTAAGAGAACACCTTACCTACATGTTTAACATACCCGGAAATAAAAAAAGTTAGTTTACATACCCGGGGGCAACTGGGAATCAATCGAGCATGCGCACTTTCTTATATTCACGATCCTTACAGACCCAACAGCAATGTTTAGTCCTTTATTATCACACGGTATACTTACGAGTACCTCTCTGTCACTCATTTCCGGACGCGTTGTAATTGAAATCTTTAAAATTTGTATACCCCTATTAGGACCGAATTTTTTGCAGTCAAATCTAGTGAAAGTAACTAGTATTGACATACCTGTTTATAACTGTCTACCCAGTAGTTCGTCCAGGTAAATAATAGTCTAGTCTACGCTACGTTTGCACATTCTATACTTTAAGTCCAGTATAAAATTTTATTATTATTTTCATCATACAACATTTTATGAATTTTTTTTTTTAAATAATTAAAAATATTCTGTCCAGGATTTTTGTTGTCTACCCATTTTAATATATTTTCTAATATACGAAATTTATTATAAAATAAGTTTGATTTTCTTATCAACCCGATGAATGTCGATTTAGATTCGGATCTTAGACTAAAGTCTCTGTGAGCAAACCACTGCTACGCTCCACTAATGGATGACAATTTATGTTTTATTAATATAAAAGTTGGAACAGTATTGGTACACGATGGGTACCAGTATTATAAACACAGAGTTTATAAAAGTTCAAAAACAAGGTGGATTTGCAGATGGAAAAAATGCAAGAAGTGTACGGCAGCATTGACCGTACATGTGAGTACAAAACTGTAAACTAAAAGGATCACATCAGATCACATAAATAAATAAAAAAAACGTGTTGCACTAGGGGACTGCCGCGGTAAAGCTGCTATTGCCTAGTATTTTTAATTAGCTTATGGAATTATCATATTTAAGCAATATTTTCTTTTCTTTGATATTAATTCAAGTTACACTTTTTGAGCGTGGTCGTAGCATTGAGAGCATTGAGATACTATATGGGTCATAGATGACATAGATGATAGATACCTATATATACCTATATACACAGACATTATGTCTGTGCCTATATTATATTTTATTAAATATTTATTATGTCTGATTTCAGATAAAACAAGGTGATTTTACGTAAGAACGTTTATTTAGCTAAGGAGCTGATTAATGTGTTAGGTTGTCAAAATACATCTGCACATACCCACATAAGATTAACATTATTAATAAATAATGAATTATGTGGGTAAACATGAATTATAATACATAACAATATTCAAATGAAATTAGTACATAAAAAATAACGGTTGGTCATTGCTTAGAACAACTTCGATAAAATTTCAGATCCACAGTTATACCTAAATTTTTTTTCGTAAGGTGAATGTTTAAAAATACAATTTTCTTTTATTATTTACAAAAAAGTGTTTTTAATTATCAAAAAAAATTCAGCTTCAAGAAAACCACATTTTTGTATCTAATAGTACATAAAATGAATTGACAGGGTTAATTAAAAAAAACACCATAGAGGTTTCAGTCAATTATGGCTAGTGGGACTACTAATACAATAAAATATTTTTAAAAATTAGTACTGTTAGTTCCACTACTTAAGTGGGTCCATGAGTACTTGAAAATCCTCCTGGACCCATTAGTGGAACCTAGCAGTGGAACCAACGGTCCGAAAGGATATATTCAGGGTAATCGCCCCAAAACTCGTCCTTCTCAAAAACTTTTTCTAGGGTAAATGCCCCAAAACTCGTCCCTCCCAAAAACTTTTCCTAGGGTAATCGCCCCAAAAATCGTCCCTCCCAAAAACTTTTCCTAGGGTAAATGCCCCAAAAATCGTCACCTGTGAAACTCGTCCGGGTCGTCGGCGTGCGGCGGCGCGTGCGGCGCGGGCGCGGCGCCCGGCCAGTGCGGCGGCGCGAGGCTCGCGCGCAGCCGCCGGAGCACCACCGAGAACAACGACAGGCCGCAGCAGAGACGCTCGCGGGTTAGTAAGTCGCCTTCTCGAGCTAGCTGGCTTTGCTGGGGGGTTAAAATATATCGTGTTAATTCTTAATCAATCAATTTATATCAAACTCCTCTGATTCTGAGTTGACCACTAAACGCAATAAGCTGGGCATGCACGTTCCTTGTGGAATACAAGGAAGCACTACCTTGGGGAATGTAAGAAAAGACTTTTAGAAACTACCCTCCTAAAAACCTCCTCCCTTCTAACTTCTAAATGCTTAACCAATTTCCATGATTTTTTTCGGCAAGATAGTCACCGATGCAAGATCAAAGATTTTTTTAAAAACCCAACCAGTTTCTCAAATGAAAACGAGAGCGTTCACTAGTACTGGCGCAAAACTTAAGTTTCGCAAGCTACTAGTACTAGTAGTACGTAGTAGTGACGTCACGACCTACCTTGGCGGTGCCGTATTTATCGACGTTGGGCACGATCTGCAGCGCCGAGTACTTCGCTTCGAGCCGCTTCTGCTTCGTCTCTGGCTTCTCTCCCTCTAAAAAAAAACATTTAAAATAATTCAAAAAATCTTTTTTCAAAACAAGCTTTTATCTAAATGATAAGTTTTTTTTATGGAATTAAGATAGCAAACGAGCATGCAGCACCACCTTCCGCTGCCGCCCATGACAACTGTGACCGACCTAGAACTTGACTCAATGAGTCTCGTTCTAATTCGGTCACAGATCCGTTGCTACCCCTGAGGACTGAGATGGTTGCCTCTAAAAAAGTGTAACCGGCTCCACACCTTCCTATCTGGAACACAATTGTTGTTAAAACAATAATTACACGGTAGGAATGGTACTGAGTACCTTGGCGGGCGGTGGTACTTCCCCGGGTGAGCTCTAGGCCCTACCACCTGCAATGCTTTTGATATCCATATAGGTGTGCATTAATAAATAAATAATAATTAGTCGGTCATCTTTGGTATTCCACCGTATTGGATTTAGAACGACGTCACAATGCTGAACATGCATTGTCTTAAAAATTAAACAAAATTTCATCTCACACATAAAAATGCAGTCAAATTGAGAATCTTTTCTTTTTTTGAAGTCGGTTAAAAAGTATATATCAACAAGTTAGTAGAACATACCAGCGGCGTAAGGGCGCGGCAGGATGTTTTGGAATGGCGCTGCGTGCAGTAGATCTGTTACTTCCTCTTGACTCAAAGCCTGGAAACAATTGGATTTATAGAGAATAATTAAATCACATTTTATTTGTATTCGTTCGCCTTTGTCTTTATACTGTTGTATTGTGTATGGAGTTTAAATCACAGTAGCATAAAACTAAGTTCTCGCTGTCTGTCCTTATTATACTAAGATCATTTAAACTACGCAACGAATTGATGCAGTTTTTTTATTTTTTAATAGATATAGTAGTTCACGACGAAGGACTACTAAAGTAGGGCCATTTTAATAGGCCACATTTGACAACTGTTTGTCTTTGCTTTATAGTGAGGGTAACCTGCTGAAAAACATCGATTAATTTAATTAATCGATGAGGACTTCAAACATCTGTAAATTGAATGCGATTGTTATAAAAAGTATTAATAAGCGCACAGTTCACACAACGACTAAAAAAAAATGACAAAAATAATGCGTCAAATAATGGCGCGAAATGAAATCATGACTTTTTTGTAACATTTCACGTTTCTAGATACTGACTTGTGAGCCAGACGTTATTATATAAATGAATGATTACATATTTTTTGGCCTAAAATGTAATAAAATAAATTTTGTTTGTATTATAGTCGGCACAATCATAAGATTCCGATATGACGTCTGTCATGTATGAACACAAACTAACCTTGTATGGACGTCTTCAATTTACTTATTACGAAAATATTTTTTTTAAATTTGAACCGCTGGTAATGATACTATGAAGTGAAGATATTTCGTAGTGAATGATAGGTCACTGGTTAAATTATGCAATGCACTATTTACTGTGCATATACAGTACACAGTTTATATTTATTATCAATGCAGCTTTATAAGTAGGTACATAATGTACTTGTGAATCCACCTCCTCTTCGCTTTGGAAAATTGTTTTTATGTTTACAGATAATAAACACTTCTTCCCATTTTTGCAACATATTTTATTGGTACATCGCTTCTATTGCTCGTAGCATGATGTTATAAAATTGCCCATAGTTTGTTAAATATTTTCCGTAATATTAAACGCAAGTAACTAGCGGGTTAAACGAATTGGAGTAATATTGTTTACTTACTACGAGTATTTAGATAGGTACTTACTTACTTATACGTACTTACTTAAGTAAATACTAGAAATTCTGGCGAAATATGTAAACCATCCCTGCTTGTTTTTTATTTGTGTTATTTATAAATTGTTTAAATAATTTTATTTTATTTTAATCAGTTTACATCATAAATTGTGTAAAATTGAACAAATATTTAAGACGTCACTACAATGTTTTATAAGGAGGCTGGATTTATAGTTATGTGACCTCTTGAAACAATTTATGAATCGACCATAATCGATACATTACTATAATCGAAAGTATGTGCTACCATGTCACACCCAAAATACAAATAGTTATAGATTCCTTAATATGTCTAAAGCATTGCGATTTTTCGTAGCTATTATAAATTCCCGATACATACGTTTTATAAGCCTTTTCCACTCAAATCGGATAATTATTAACCATTTAATAGTTTCTTCGTTTTCACTAGATTAATGAAATTTCCATTTTAATAACTAATATAATTTCCTCACCTTAACTTACTAGTCAAATTGTCTTATTATCCCTTTCGGTGTTAATCTCAACGCTACATCTGTTTTTACCTGATTTTAAGAAAACAATCAGAGATCGGTTTATAAATTATCGTTCCGAACTTAATTAACGAAACGATTAGAAAGTCTTATTACTTATAATCGGTTAAATTTATAAATCGGTTTATTTAATGCATCGATTTTTGTTGTACTTCACTATTGTCACTGTGATGACAGCCTTCATATCGGAATCTTATGATTGTGCCGACTATAAAATACATTTTATTTTGTAATCGTAAAATACTTTTTGACGATTAGTTCGACTTCTCGAATTCAACTTATCTACTCATCATTTTCTTTCGGTACCATCCCTGATATTTAAAAAGAAAAAGAGTTCACTGACGTAACTTTGTAACGACGTCAGTTCCTTACTTTTAAGTGTAAAAAGTTTAACAATATCTAGTATGGAATGTATTAGATACTATGGGGTGCCTCCCTTACAAGGTTACTTTGTAAAATTTTGACGAACTGTCAAATGTGGCCTATTAAAATGGCCCTACTATATCTATATGCATGATAAAAAAAAAATATGTCAAAGGGACAGGATTCCCGAAGCGAAGCGAGGGCGGGTTTACTAGTAAACGTAACAAAGAGTTTATTAATTTCTAGACTAGATACAAAAAACATCAGTAGACCCTCACTTGTTCAATAAGCATGCAGAACAGTATGATGTTCCCTAATTCGCGGAACGCGTGGAACAGCTCGGTCCTCGCGTCCGGGTACTGCACTATGTCCGTCAGCTGCGCGTGGTAGTAGCCAAGGACACCTGCAGACAGACAACGTTTAATATTAAAAAAAAGTAACAACACGCACTTGATATTTAATCGCTCCAGGATCCGACCCCATCCCGCCTGCTCCAACGACCACAGCCCCCATAGATCCCTCATAATTGTACCCGTAATCGTAAAAAACCTAACAGCACGCATTAGTTATTTAATCTGTGGTAATTGCTCCAGATTCCGAACCCATCCCACCAGTTCCAACGACCACAGCCCCCATAGATCCGGAGATCCCTCACCATTGGATCCGTAGTCGTATCGCGGCAGCTTGCAGTGGCGCGGCATGGCGGCGAACAGCGCACGCGTGAACTGCGCCAGCGTGCCGTGCAGCAGCCCACGCGCTAGCACCAGCAGCTCGGAGACCACCACCGCGACCCCCTGGTAGCCGAGCAGACGCACCAGGGCGTGGAAGTGTTGGGCGCCCACGAAACCTGGAAAAGGGTTAGGTTACATACTTCATGATTGTTAACCGACTTCTGGGTGTTTACAAACAATTAACAAGAGGTTACAAAGCGTTTTGTTAACAATCATTTACAAGTTTACAACTTCGAAACATCTGATAAACCCCGCGTGGCAGCAGACTTCACGCGGGATAAATCCCACGCGCTAAAGTCGCGGAGGGACAGCTCTTTAGAGTCACCCCTTACTGGGACTCTTGGGAGAACTTGTGTAGGAAAAATTACTTCGGGGACAAATGTTAACTTCGAACCATTATTTCTTATACTTCAACTCTTTTAAAACTTCGATGGCGATAGGATACGTCTTCTGATGGCCTATCTCACGTATGTCTCAGTACGTCGCGTGTGACGTAGTGTATTGTTACTGTACTGTGTGCTCGTGGTGTGATGCGTGTGTCTCACCGGCGTACTGCGCGTACTGCGCGGAGTAGGCCAGGCTGAGCTGCTTGGAGCCCCAGAGCAGCGCGTGGCCGCACTGCGGCATGCGTTCCCGTTGTACCGGCGGCGCGAACTGGATGCCGCGGCACTTCACGAACCTGTATCACACATTATAACCATTGATATTAGTCCGACTCGCGGAGGATTGAACCTAATTTATGTAGATCTATGTTCCGTCTCTCTCTCTCTTTCCCTTCGCTCTTATTTTCTCCCTTTTATACGTATGTACGCACGCACGCCGTAACATAATAGTGCGCCCGTAAAATTCGTAGCAACCCAAAACGCTCTCCGGCATTCTCCGTCTTTCACTTTCCTGTCATTTTCTCCCTCTTATACGTACGTACACACACTTACGTACGCACACGCACCTACGTACGTACACACGCTCGCACGCACTCATATACAAAAACATCACGTCCGCAAAAACCCATAACACTCACCATCTCTTCCCTTCCCACTGCCTCATCCTCCCACTTGTCTGTCTGTCTCTCTACCTCCTCACCTGTCAGTAGCAGCATTGTAGCAGTAATTCTGCAGGAAGTCGTAGCTGAGCTCCCAGAACACATGGAGGGTCACGCGGCCATAGGGCGCTAGGACCCCGTGGTCCGACTCTTTTATTACTCGCTTTCTTTCTTTCACTTCACTCTCATTTTCTCCTTCTTCAACGTACGTACTCACACACGAACATATTATGTACGGACACGCACACATATGTACGCACACGCACGCTCGTACGCACGCACGCTTGCACGCATTTACGAATACAAACGAAATACGTACCCATAAGACTCCCCATCTCTTACTTTCCCACTGTCTCATCCCCTATTTCTAACCCTCTTTCTCTCTCTCCCTATCTCTCTCTCACCTGTCAGTAGCAGCGTTGTAGCAGTAGTTCTGCAGGAAGTCGTAGCTGAGCTCCCAGAACACATGGAGGGTCACGCGGCCATAGGGCGCTAGGACCCCGTGGTCCGACTCGCGGAGAATCGAGTCGAACTCGTCCAACTCGAGGTAGCGCGAGAGGAGTTTGTGGCAGAGGCGGTTCACTGCTATCAGGCCTTCGAGTTCCTGAAGAAAAAGATAAGATCGTCGTCATTTGGTGGCCGTTGAAAATCAAAATGAAATCTTTTTTTTTCATTCGAACTTGGTTTTTAAAAACTTTTCGAAAGCCAAACTACGCCATCGCCTTGGTAGAAGAAGCGGCAAGAAACTCCCAAAGAGTTTTTTTTCCGACTCACAGTTACAGATAACACTTATGACTTCTAAAGGCTAAATTATGTCTCAAAACTCATGACCAGGCTATTTCATCTTGGATATATTCATCCACTTTATAATAACCCTTCGTCATAAGAATGTCCTAGACATGAGTTTTTAACCTATTTATTCTAACGGTCAATTCTAACGGAATTTTATTCTAATTTTTTACACATCACATTTCATGCTTTTCCGGCTTATAGGGAAGAATGGAAGAGAAAAACATATTGTGCCGACCCCAAATAAAATTGGGAAATGGGCAAGAGGATGATGATGACACATCACATGCTTTGCTACCACGTACCCAAGGACAGAGAAGGTAACCCCATTCCTGGACAACGAGCTAGCTATATTTCAGTTGATCCTAACCAAACCGCCAGAATTTCAGACTTTTTCCGTTAGCCTGCTCAAAATTGTGGTGGTCCACGAGAGGACCTTTTGCTGACAACGTCAGAAACATACCATTTCGTTTTCATAAAGAACGTTCTAGACGTTCTAGTGCCGTCATTAAACTATAAATTACGGCCGCTATAGGACAGCTATCCTAGGAAACCAAAGCTAAGGTTACAAATATACAATTTAATATATTGCAAAATGAAACTTTGTAAAGAGATTACTTACAACAACGCCAGTAATATCAAACGCTTCAAACTTGGCGACGGCCGCGTCTAACGCGCGGTGCATGTCGGCGTTGATGCGTTGCGCCACCTAGCGGATAACACAACAAACTTATTTTAAATCAACTTCAAAATGACTTTTAATTCTGACTTTTCATTGTTATGTGTGTTTTAAAGAAAACATAGTGAGGAAAATTGCATGCCAGAGAGTTCGCAAACCTCAAAGGTGAGTGAAGTCCGCCAATCCGCACTTGGCCAGCATGGTGGACTATGGCCTTAACCTTCTCAATCCGATGCGATGCTGATACAATTCAACAGTACAAACAAACAAATATACTGACAACTCGAATGGCGCAATGGTTAACACGCCGGATCCCTGTTTCAAGGGTCCTGGTTTTATTCTCATCGAGGCGGATATTTGAATGACGAGTAAATATTTCTGTTCTTGGTCTGGGTGTGTACTTATCCTATGATGTCTACGGCACCCCCGCCACAGGGACTCTTAGTGTGGAGCTATGAGTCTGTAGCGTTTTTATCTATTTATTAGTTGACCCGGCAGACGTCGTCCGGCAACATATATTATTAAGTAGACGCCTTCGCTTCGGTTTCGGAGATTTGTTGCTCCGCTCCTTTTGGTCGTAGCGTGATGTTATATAGCCTATAGCCTTTCTCAATAAATGGACTGTTCAACAAAGAAAGAATTTTTCAAATCAAACCAGTAGTTCCTGAGATTAGCGCGTTCAAACAAACCAACAAACTCTTCCGCTTCATATTATTAGTATAGATGAGTTTGAATTTCCGTTGTCGGTCTGGGTGTGTCCTTATTTTGTGATATGTCCACGGCACCCCCCACACAGGGACTCCTAGTGTGGGGCTATGAGTGTGTATCGTATATTTATTTATTTATTTATATAACGTTTATAAAGACTTACCAAAGCACACAGATCCACATGCCGTCCCAACAACGCGACGTGTCTCTGTCTCAGCAGCGACGCGTACCGGCCGGCCTGCGCCGCGGTGCTCGCGCCGCGCGCCGCGCACTCGGCCCGGTAGCGCTTGTCCAGCATCATGCTGGGGACGACAATGTGCCTTATGTCCACGGCGTAAGGTCGAGATTACGTTGACAAGTGGCAAGTGTCTTACGTCGGTTTGGAAATGATGTGGAAATGACAGTAGCGCGTGTCTAGCTAGCATCATGCTGCGGACGACAATGTGCCTATGTCCACGGCGTAAGGTCGAGATTACGTTGAAAAATGGCAAGTGTCTTACGTCGTGTTGGAGACGACTGTAGCGCTTGCCTAGCATCATGTGACGGATATGTTGAGAGAACCTTATGTAGACGGCGTAAGGTCGAAATTATATTGACAAATGGCAATATTCTAGTATCATATAGGAACGTGTCGCGGTGCTCGCGCCGCGCGCCGCGCACTCGGCCCGGTAGCGCTTGTCCAGCATCATGCTGGGGGTGACAATGTGCCTTATGTCCACGGCGTAAGGTCGAGATTGCGTTGACAAGTGACACGTGTCATACGTCATGTTGGAAATAATGTGGAATCGACTGTATCGCTTGCTTAGCTAGCATCATGCTGCGGACGAGAATGTGCCTTATGTCCACGGCGTAAGGTCGAGATTACGTTGACAAATGGCAAGTGTCTTACGTCGTGTTGGAAACGATTGTAGCGCTTGCCTTAGCATCATGTGGCGGATATGTTGAGAGAATCTTATGTGGACGGGTTAAAGTCGAAATTGCATTGACAAATGGCAATATTCTAGTATCATATAGGAACGTGTCGCGGTGCTCGCGCCGCGCGCCGCGCACTCGGCCCGGTAGCGCTTGTCCAGCATCATGCTGCGGACGACAATGTGCCTTATGTCCACGGCGTAAGGTCGAGATTGCGTTGGCAAATGGCAAGTCTCTTACGTCGTGTTAGAGACGACTGTAGCGCTTGCCTGGCATCATGTTGGGGATATGTTAAGAGAACTTTATGTAGACGGCGTAAGGTCGAAATTACATTGACAAATAGCAATATTTTAGTATCATATAGGAACGTGCCGCGGTGCTCGCGCCGCGCGTCGCGCACTCGGCCCGGTAGCGCGTTGTCCAGCATCATGCTGGGGACGACAATGTGCCTTATGTCTACGGCGTAAGGTCGAGATTACGTTGGCAAGTGACTAGTGTCTTACGTCGTGTTGGAAATTATATGAAATCGACTGTAGCGCGTGTCTAGCTAGCATCATGCTGCGGACGACAATGTGCCTTATGTCCACGGCGTAAAGGTCGAGATTACGTTGACAAATGACAAGTGTCTTATGTCATTTTGAAAATTATGAAAAAACGACTGCATGGCTTGTCTAGTCTAGCATTACGTTGGGGATATGTGAATGTTATGTAGACAACGTAAGGTCAAAAATACATTGACAAACAGTTACATTGAAATTCGAAATAATTTGTGAGTAATATGCATGTGAGGAACACACATAAGAAACGGCGAAAGTACATAACTATACCAATGCATGTACTACCAAATACTTCAGTGTCTTCCCCTTTTCTACTCTCTACTGCTGTGCCCTACCGGGTCCATGATGTAACATAGGTAAATTATTGTAGATCATGGCATGCTAGTAAATGGATAAATGAATAAATGAACTCCTCAGCAACTTTACCTAACCACCACTTCCCAAACACATAAGAAGCGACGAAAGCAACTCCTCAGCACTTACCTGGCAGCCAGCTGCTTGTAGTGGGCGTACACCAGCTCGGACAGTTTATACACGAACTGGTCGAAGCACAGATTCACCTCTGCTTCCACTTCATCATATAGAAACTGTTTCTTGAACACCGTGAGCGCGTACTGGGCGGAATCGTTGTATAGATCCAGCGGGTATAGGACGTATCTGGAAATATTTTAAACATGATATAATTTAAACATTTAAATATACCTCAATAAAAAGAATTAATTCCGGATAGGAAGGTGTGGAGCCAGTTACACTTTTTTAGAGGCGACCATCTCAGTCCTCAGGGGTAGCAACGAATCTGTGACCGAATTAGAACGAGACTGATACTAACAATAACTAACTGGACCGTTACTAACATTAACTAATAAGACTAATTATCACTAACAGTCCCTGTCCTCACACTTATTAAAAATTAACCAACTAATATTCTAACACCATCAACTAACTGGACTAACCATCCTAGTCCCTTTGAGTCTAGTTCTAGATCGGTCACAGTTGTCATGGGCGGCAGCGGAAGGTGGTGCTGCATGCTCGCTTGCTACCTTAGTTCCATAAAAAAAAATTAAAATTGGTTGTCTGTAAATTCTGTTTACGAACGATAATTTTACGTGATAATATCATTTGATAACAGTTAATTAAAAATTAAAAAAACTTCTCGACATTTTGTATAGCTCCATCTAGTATACTGCGAGTGAACTATAATATAATTATATTATAACTTCATTTAAGGTCAATTAAGCTTTGGTTTCCTAGGAAAGCGGTGCCGCCATGTAGCGGCCGTAATATTACGGACTCAAGTAGACGGCCGTCTTGACGGTGATGACATGTGGAAAGTTCCACGGCCGTTTTAACACACCGTCAGTCATTTTAATAATTAATAATTCATCAGAATTTAATATTTCTCCACTTTCACGCCACCAATTCTGTTTTAGTTGACTTTTTTCTTTACTTTTTATTTTTTTGACCTTGTTCCGAAAAAAAAAACACAAATACATATTAAAAATAGC
Source organism: Hesperia comma (assembly GCA_905404135.1). Lineage (NCBI taxonomy): Eukaryota > Metazoa > Arthropoda > Insecta > Lepidoptera > Hesperiidae > Hesperia > Hesperia comma. The sequence goes on from FR990039.1 coordinate 3,014,281, forward strand.
TTCACCGCTGTCAATAAAACGTTGACCAAACCATCGGTGTCGACAAGACGGCCGTCATGCAAATGGCGGTACCGCTTTTTGACATTACGGTGTCAGTTACCGCTCTCCAGGAAACCGCGCCATTTCGTTTACATAGACAACGTTCTAGTGACGTCATTCACCGCTGTATTACGGCCGCTACATGACGGCACCGCTTTCCTAGGAAACCAAAGCTTTAGCTTTCTTCCATCTATAATTTTCACTGCATTATATCTAGATGGCGCTGATTTGCCAAATGCCTTACATAATTTTGAAAAAGAACTGATTTTCTTCAAACTGCTGGACCGATTTCCACCAAACAGCTAAAAACCACGTCAAAGAAACTTACTTTCGAATGACAAAAACCACATCGAAATCGGTCCATCTGTTCCAGACCTACAGTGTCACAAGACCGACACACACACACACACACAGTTTAAACTTATACCACCCCTAACTTTACATTGGGGGTTGTAAAAAACCCCAGTAAAACTTATAACACCCCTCATTTAGTGTCTGGGGTGGTTCACAACCCCAACTCACTCCATCATAGCGGGCTCCTTGGTCCGCAGGATGTGGTCGGTGAGGATCCACGGCATGGACATCTCGATCGGGAACTGGATGCGTTTCTCCATAGTCACCAGGTCGTTGCACTCCTCGTTGTGCTGGTGGCGCACCGTGCATTTCTGGGGAAGGTGGAGAATATTTGAGGATTGAGGATATTTGAGAAGTTTGCTAAATGGTAGATTGGTCTGGGAATGTGTTGCCATGGCAACCACGACTCAGGGAATCCTAGTGTGGGGCTGTGGGTGTGGCGTAATTTTACTAAAAAAAAAAAATTGAAAAACTACAGGGTGCATATACATATTGGTATGCCCGTATTTCTTATTTTCGCGACATCTGTCGAGTAGTTTTTGTGTTATCCCTATTAAACCGTATGAAAGTGACTTCCGACTACGTTAATGATGTTCTCATCGAAGTCATTCGAAGTCGGTTTGATAATTAATGAGGAAAAGCTTTTTGGTTTATTAAATTTATAACGTAGTTTGATAGAAAGCACTTACATTCACTTTCCTTCCCATAGTCATCTCCAAATAGAACTCTCTATACCAGAGCTGAGAGAGATCGCAACACTTCTGTAGCGAATCTGAAAGCAAAAAACAATGTCAATACTCATACCAAAATATACATATTATGTACAAATCTTTTATTGGTAAAAATTTAGGTTGAAAGTTTCCGTCACATTGTTGAATTTAAAAATAGGTCAAGTGCAAGTCAGACTCTTGTTAAGGGTTCCGTAGTTACATAAGTGAGGCCGCAGACCGGCACCACATATTACTCGCAACATAATTATATTGACAGCGTCAAAATTATTGCTATACATTTACGCGGCGACAAACGTATTGAGTATATGCACATCGGAAGCACAATTGTAGCGTCTAGTTGTATTGTCTTTCATTTTCGTAACGTCATTGTTGACATTTTTGAAGGACGGCGCCACATAAAACGAACGTGTTCGTTCTTCAATTGTTGTAGCGCGAAAAATGCCTCGCCACCAACTGCACCTACTACAAATGTGTCCTTGATGTGCGGGCTTACATGCAAATACAATGTGTAACAAGAATAAACGCACATCCTTTGGCTACTTTCTTCAGAATGGGTAACTGAATCGATTCCACGCATTTTTATTTTTGTTTTATAGCTTATTATTTTTTTATTTAAGAAAGTAGTTATACACTTTTCGGGCGAAATGTATGGACATATTACGCACCGACACAGCGAGTGAGCGAGAGGTCGTTGCACCTCAACGTCACGCCTAGCCACGCCCGCACGCCCCGCGCCCGCGCGCCCCGCGCCCGCGCGCCCCGCGCGCTACGCGCGCCGCCACCGCCCCGCAAACGTCAGCCACTAAACAGCTGACTATGTTCAAGATTGTCTTGTAGGTAATTACCTATTAATTTAGCAAAAAAATATTTTCCCTTTCATTCGAATTACTCAGGCTTTTTAATGTTGAGTCAGTTGAGTGAACTTGAGTGTGAATGTGAATAGTTATGAAGTCACTGAATAAAGAATGATCACCGTTTTGAAAACAAAATTATTTTTCGGTTTATTAATGTAGATACATTTTCGAATAAGCAATACATTTGTAACGAACAACAAAACTATGACCGAATGATAAAAATACTGTACGCTTGTAGGTAACATGCTCACTGTCGTGATAAATAAAAGTACAGTGAGAGTTATCCGGTTATTAGTATCCGGCAGCAGACGGGGTGGGGGCAGAAGGTGGAGGATTTGACGGCGAAGACCCGTTTTTGAGAAAAAAAAATCTGTCCTCCAAGCACTAAATACCCCGTAATAACTTGAATATCAAGATCCCCGTAATATCAAGACGACCCAGATTGCGCGATGGATAAAACGCCGGATCGCTAATCTGAGGGTTCTGGGTTAGATTCCCAGCGAGGCAGAAATATCGATGATGAGTTTAAATTTCAGTTCTTGGCCTAGGTGGATGCCCCATGTGTGTGTGTGTCTTGTGTGTTGTCCATGGCACCCACGACGTGTAAATCGTTATTTATTATTCGCTAGAACTGTTACGAAACGCTATTTGAAAACAACCAGAATACAACAATGCCACTTTCAGGTTAAATAGAGAACACGTATGTAATTAAATCGATGTCGCAAATATCAGTAATAATACATCAACTACTGATATACCTAACCGGGCGCATTATGGCAGGCGTTGCACCGCCAGCGAGGCGACGAATGAATCCCGGCTATTTACTCGCTCAAGACACATACAAAAATGATATGAAATTCCATGTAAACAAAAGAGATGCATATGTCAGCGAGTAGTCGCTCGCTCGCATATGCATCTCTTTTGCTTACACGGAATGGCATTAATGTAAGTCCCTTTCCTGGGCCAGAAAAGAGCCCATAGCTACTCGCTGCTCGGCGGCGGTCGGATACCTGCTTATGACAGCACACAATGTTCGAGTCAAGTTATTATAGGGTATTTTGTACTACCTACGAAGTTAAAGTAGTTTTTTTTTCTAGTTTCTCGCAAACGCTGCTTTCGTAGAGAGTTGCGATTGATATCGTTGTAATCTGGGGAAGAATACACCAATCTTTACCACTTTTAGGTACGAATGTACTTTCAAACCCAAGCCCACAATGTCATTGTAAAGTGCTCTGTTACTGTTACTATCATTACTTTATAAACAATAATAATAATAATAACGCTACACACACAGCCCCACACTAGGATTCCCTGTGTCGTGGGTGCCATGGACAACACACAAGACAAGGACACACACCCAGACCGAGAACGGAATTTAAATTCATCATTCAAATTCGAACCCAGGACCCGCGGAACAGCGATCCGGCGTGTTAACCATTGCGCCATCCGGGTCGTCAATAAATTTATTATTTTAGTTTTTTTTCTGTCCTGAAGAAATGGAATAGGACAACCCTCCGGACAACGGGGGAGGGAGGTGGTGAATGCTCATGCATACCAGTGCAGCCGGCTGCTCTGGTTATGTGGGACTCACTGATAAAACCTAAGTGCCTTACCCACTAAACACCACCTGAGGTTGGCTTTGGTCTTATGACCTCTAAGCCTTCATCGATACGACCCCGATTGGAGAGTCGGGGCACTAGCGGAGCTCTCTAAGGAGCTACCGCATGAAAAACATCAATTAGTTGGAGAGGGGCTTGCGCTCACAACAGGTTGAGCGCTATCGATAGCGTTGGCGTCTGATTTTTTGGAGGCCGACAAGAGCCATTCTAAATCAGAAGAGAGTTTGTCTGGTGGGTCCGATAGGACATTTCTGGGTCTACGGACTTGGTGACGGGATAGGGTGGGAGGTACATACTCCGCTGCCTCCCTAATCATAGCGTTTTGGTGTTCTTCCGAGGATTTGAAGAATCTCTCGGAGAGGTTTTTCAATACTTGGATGGTAGGGAGCTCTAAGTCCCGATAAAGTAATTTCTCACTTCTTTAATTAAGTATCTAAATGGTGCTCACCTTTAAACAGCCCAATTAAAATAGCTATTCTTATTAAATCATACTGCGGCAATATTTTTTTGGGTTCCGTACCCAAAGGGTAAAACGGGACCCTATTGTTGAGACTTCGCTGTCCGTCCGTCCGTCTGTCACCAGGCTGTATCTCATGAACCGTAATAGTTACACAGTTGAAGTTTTCACAGATGATGTTTGTCTGTTGCCGCTACAACAACAAATACTAAAAAACAGAATAATATGAAATATTTAAGTGTGCGTTCATACTTTCGAAGCCTCAGCGAGTTTAGTTACCTTTCGGTCCAAGAGATAGCGTTATGGCTAATATGTGGCTACAATAAAACAATTAAATATTTAAGTGAGGCTTTCATACAATAGACCAGATTTTTTTGGCGTTTTTAGACATAATGGTACGGAACCCTAGGTGCGCGAGTCCAACTCGCATTCGGCCGGTTTTTTCATTACTTTCATTCATATTTATTTAAGCAACTACTTTTACTTATTTAGATTGACGACTACGGTCATATTATGATATCCATTCGCACACACACACACATACACACATACTTAGTTAAATTATGTTTCTACTTTGATGATGAGATGGTTGGCAATTGTTATAAAATAGAACTGTAGGTAAGTATTATTACAATAAGGTAGTCGCAGGCGGCGTATTTAAAAGTTATTAATGATATAAAATATCAAACATGACGTAATAAAATTTAGTAAAAGTAACTTACAGGTTCGATAGTTTTTTCGTCTTCCTTCTCCCAATACCTACCAACTTCGGCGGCGTCGTTTTTTCATGATATTTTCAAAATGTCCTCCGCCTTGTTGAATGCACAATAATGCACGTTTGTGCAATTGACGTTTTAAATTATGTAACACTACAGTATCACTTTTCACTATGTCAAATGCAGCTATGATATTATTTTTTAAGTCCTCAATGCTAGTTGAATCTTTAAAATAACAGTGTTGCCTGACAGTCCATGTGAAATGCGCTGGGGCACCGTGGTGTTGATAGAATACTTCACGCAAATTTTGAAGTGGGACGTCTTCCAACAAAGACGGCAGGGTTTCTCTTAAAAACTCCAAATAAGATGGTCCTGTTAATCTGTCTAGGAATACGGGGCCAAGTATGTGTGTACCGATAATACCCGCCCAGACGTTAACCGAGAACCGGTGCTGGAAAGAATCCACTCTGCATGCGTGAGGATTTTCTTGCCTCCACAAATGCGTATTATGTTGGTTAAACATGCCCACTCTAGTGAAAGTACTCTCATCCGTCCAAATAATATTTCGCTGCCAATTTTCCACTAACCACTGACTGAACTCCAACCGTGGTTCATAATCATGTGGACACAGTTCTTGACAGCGTCTCAAATGGAATGGGTGCTGGCCGTCACTATGAAGTGTTCGCCACACGTACATATGACTGACGTTAAACAGTGGGGCGGCTTCACGGGTGCTGGAATGAGGGTTCGCATCGAAATACTCCAGTATTTCGCTTTGAAGACGAGGAGGTACGTGTACATGGTCTCCTCTGTCGATGGCAGTGTTCGGTCGAAATGTTCCGTGGTCTCTGAGCCGTTGAGTAGCGGATAGCAAGGTCCTGCGGTCTACATTCGTACCAAACCTGCTATTATAAGTTCTGCACGCTAATGTCACATTGTCACCACACTGTGCCAAGGTTCTTACAATTTCAGTATACTCAACATTCGAATACCGAAAAGCCATTGTCAACACTTGCAAATTACGTCAACTCACTCACTAATTACGAAACGATGATAGGTAGGTGCAATTCTAATCGCGCGTGTTACAAGACTGAGTGAATATTTCCGATTTGTGTATTTACTTGTTTACATCAAAGAAGCCGCCCGCGCTGCGTGGGAGCCGAACAAGAAATCTTTACGTCTCGCTCTATCCGATTGTTTAGGAATATGCGGGAAAGAGAAAGCGTAATAAAAATAGTATTTTTGTAATAGTGTGTGTATTTTTCCGGTGCATTTATGGCGGTCGGTCGATTGTAATAGCGTTTGAACCTTATTGCTTTGACTTAAGTTTTATTTTTGCTTGTTTCGTCTGTTTCGAATGGGGTGACATATTTTTCTTAATTTTAAAATATTTTTGGAAAAAATTATAACCTATATTAAAAATGCGTGGAATCGATTCAGTTACCCATTCTGAAGAAAGTAGCCAAAGGATGTGCGTTTATTCTTGTTACACATTGTATAGGGGGGCGATATATATGTCGCATTTAAATGCGGCGCTACAATTAATGTAATACAAATGTTTCTCTGGTGTGCGGCGGCACTATCGCACAAGCGCACACACATCCCTCGATGATGTCACGACGCCTCAATCACACTATCGATGATTTCTACATCGCTCACGTATACAGGTACCAGCAGCGCCGACACCCACAGTACGGCCACCCCCCAAGCATATCATCTCACCTGGTAGATCTTCCTATGGTAAAAAAAACTATCTTTCTATCGACATCTCTATCTATCTACAACTCTATCTCTTACCCACCTGGCAAGTTGAGAAGGTAAGACCAAAAGAAGCTCTGTCTATGGAAAGCCTCGATCTGCTGCAGCGTGCTGGCATCCAGGTCTTTGCGCAGCGTCCGCCTGCCGCCGGACTTGTCCGATATCAGCGCTTCTAGCTGGGTGCGCACCATGTAGAGCTGGGTTGAGGACGGACCTGGAAGATAGGGATATCACTGTTGTAAAGGTCCTGGATTCGATTCTTGGCGAGGCGAAAAGTTTATGACAAACTTTGGTTATCAAACAAAAGAGTGTGTTGTAACAAAACAAAATAAATACATTATAAAAAAATTACAATTTCATCATGAGAAGGCGGATCACATATTTTGTACTGGTTGAATTGATTTTGATAACTATATTTATTTTTATATTCGAATCCTGTCTTGTCGTGTAGCTCCATGTAAATCCGAGCAATAACTGACAGCACTTTTCGAGCTATCTCCACTTGCCGTCTTTCAACCTCGTTATTTTTGCAAAAACTTACTTATTATCGTTGCTAACCACCCTATTCACTCCGCACACCCTGGACCGAGACCACTCGCCAACCCCACACCCTGGACCGGCCAGCCACTCACCCACGTTCCGGCGCGGCACCTTGATGGCGAAGCTGGCGTCGGCGTCCTTCTTGCCGCGCAGCGCCGGGTCCTGCTGCGGCTCGCAGCCGCGCGCCCAGTCGCCGCACGTCTCGCGGACCGACACTATTATGCTGCAACGACAATAATACGAGTCAGTCCTCAGGGGTAGCAACGCATCTGTGACCGAATTAGAACGAGACTCATTGAGTCTAGTTCTGGGTCGGTCTCGGTTGTCATGGGCGGCAGCGGAAGGTGGTGTTGCATGCTCTTTTGCTATCTTAATTCAATAATAAAATAATAATACACTTTTAGCAGGGCCATTTTCCTATTTCCCAAATACTCAATAAATTTTAGCTAAGTTGGACATGAATATAAAATGCTATTCACAACAGATACCCATTAAGGATGAAGCAATGTCACCTGACCTAGTGACGTCGCTGCGACTAGCACCCACCTTCTTTTTGAAGTTATGGCGTCATATTATGACAACGTCATGACAACAGACCTCGCGATTCCAGCAACACTAACCTCCACATAAGGTCTTTTTTCAGGTTTTGAGGTTTTCTTCTTTACTCTTAAGGTCTTCTCAACAACTACCAGAAGACTGGAAGCTGTGACGTCGTCCGATAGTAACTCTTACCAGAACTAACCTGGGTCTTCATCTTGATCGTCTGTCTCAACGACTGCCACAGCACCTTCCTATACACCTTGCATCTATGAAGTCATCCGACAGAGACTTTCACCAGCATGACCTGGTCCTCCTTACTCTTGGTCATATACCTCATCAACAGCCCGCGCACCAACTAAGACACCACCTACTCAGACACCTCCCACCTACCATCCCACCAGCTCCAGTGACGTCACTCCTCTCCCAACCCACCTCCGGATGAGGTCCTTCTTGTTCTTGATGGCCTTCCGCAGCGGCTCGCGCAGCACGAGCTGCACGAAGTCCTGCAGCTCGGCGTAGATGCAGCGGCGCGCCGCGTCCGCGAACACCGTCTCCATGCGCGCCATCAGCACCTGCAGACCCTTGATCATCGCTACCACCTCCGGTATGACGTCACCAGACCTACTACTGACCTGATCCTTGGTATCCTTGGTCGTCTAGTTCAGCAACTACCAGAGCCGTAAATTGGAACCTGTGACGTCATCCTAAAGATACTTTTACCAGCACTTACCTGATCCTTCTTCTAGGTCGTATGCTTCAACGACTTCCACAGTACGTAATTAGACACCTTGCACCTGTGACGTCATCCGACAGATTTACCAGCACCAACCTACTTCTTACTCTTGGTCATCTACCTCATCAACAGCCCGCGCACCAACTAAGACACCACCTACTCAGCCACCTTCCACCTACTACCTCACCAGCTCCAGCGACGTCACTCCCTCCCCAACCCACCTCCGGATGAGGTCCTTCTTGTTCTTGATGGCCTTCCGCAGCGGCTCGCGCAGCACGAGCTGCACGAAGTCCTGCAGCTCGGCGTAGATGCAGCGGCGCGCCGCGTCCGCGAACACAGTCTCCATGCGCGCCATCAGCACCTGCAGACCCTTGATCATCGCTACCACCTCCGGTATGACGTCACCAGACCTACTACTGACCTGATCCTTGGTATCCTTGGTCGGCTAGTTCATCAACTACCAGAGACGTAACTTCGAACCTGTGACGTCATCCAAAAGAGACTTTTCCCAGCACTCCTGGTCCTCCTTACTCTTGGTCATCTACCTCACCAACAGCCCGCGCACCAACTAAGACACCACCTACTCAGCCACCTCCCACATACCACCCCACCAGCTCCAGTGACGTCACTCCTCCCCCAACCCACCTCCGGATGAGGTCCTTCTTGTTCTTGATGGCCTTCCGCAGCGGCTCGCGCAGCACGAGCTGCACGAAGTCCTGCAGCTCGGCGTAGATGCAGCGGCGCGCCGCGTCCGCGAACACCGTCTCCATGCGCGCCATCAGCACCTGCAGACCCTTGATCATCGCTATCACCTCGATCATAGCGAACTTCTCTTCCGAGGTGTAGTTGTAGCGGGTCGCCTGCGGGTGAAACCGAAAGGTCACATTAGTTGCAGATATTAGGTAATGTTAGCGTGATTACAGTTTACGATTACATCTGGAGTAGATTCAAACGAATACGGACACATCTACTATTCACACGTACACGTACGCACCCGCTCACGCACCCGCTACCTGTACGTACGCACACATACGCACCCGCTAATTATTGTACGTATGCGCAAACATCCATTACACACATGTACGCACCTGTTGCCCATACGTACGTACGTACATGCACACATTTGTAAATCGTAAGTATATGTTCGCATCTGCTTATCGAACGTATGCGTACGTTCATTCTACGTTCTATTCATACGTTCACGCACACGCACGCATCCGTAACTCGTACCTTTACGTACCCTTCCGCCACCCACACACACCCATACACACCCACCACCCTTACCTACTCTCCACCACCCCCCATTACTACCCCCACTCACCCGCTCATACTCCTCAGCATCGGGCGGGCAGCGCGGACTGGCCGCGTGGTCGGTGGGGTGCAGCAGCTTCCACGAGCACAGCTCCGTCAGCACGGAGCACCAGCACGACAGCAGTTGCAGACCGCGCAGACAGAGCTCTGTGACGGCTTTGTTCTCCGCGTCTGAACCGCACTCTTTGAACGTTGTTGTTACCTGGAAGAGAGGTTTAGTGATCACGTCGGGGTCACCAATGTGGAGGGGTTAACAGCGGTATTGAATAAGCGTACTTGACTAAGTAAACACTAATGTGAAGCATGTGTGTGTATTACCAGGCTGTTAGTAATCACGTCGGGGTCACCAATGTAGAGGAAAAGAGGTCACCCGCCAGGGGATGTCTCTACGTGGGGAGCGCAGTCCGAATGTTAATAGGATCATTTCCATGTAGTGTTATTCTTATGTTTGAAACTTTGATAGCGTGTTCGAGGATACGTCTATTGATTGGCCAGTCTCAGTATGACCCGTCTGACGTAATGTATTGTGTTTTTACTTTTTACAATACTTGGTACTTGTAGAGTTTGCGTGTTCAACATTAATTCATATGAGGCGCGCGCTCATATTGCTATTGTCAAAACAAAACAAATATATTTAACTGTGGGCTACGCGTCATAAGTAAAGGCGAAGAATTGGTGTGTTTGTTTGAATGGACTAGTCTCAGAAAGTGCTGACTGAAATTTAAAAAATTGTGTAACTTCACTGACCTCATTGCTGTAGCGAGCGAGCTCCGAGATGTAGTTCTGGTGTTCTTCTCTTATCTGGGGTAAGTGGACCATCAGGTCGGATTGCGGGGAGAGAGGGTTCAGGTTCGACGACAGTGGCCATCTGAGGGTAAAAAATATATTATATTGTCACAAGGAAACTTCTGGAACGAATGCCCGTACCGCTCGCCTATATAAATAAAATAACTATAACAATAAATTTTCGAATTTCTGTCTGTTTATCAGTTTGTCGCCGTGATTGTTCCTATTGATCGCATGTGGAGGTAATTGAATTGGATGAAATTTTCACTGATTTATTGCAGTATTTTAAGAATTCAATATTCAATATTACAAGAAAACATGAGTTCAAAAGTGCCAATACCATTTAATAAGTCCAATAGAAGTCACAACTTACTTGCTAGGATCATAATGCTTCGACCTCTTGATGTAGTTGAAAGGAGCGATTTGCATATCTCCAAACAGGGGCACCACTTCTAGATTCTGTAAAATAAATTAAAAATAGACTTTGATAATGCTAATTGTACATTATTTATGTCGGAAAATATGCCTCTTGCATGGGAATAAATTTCAACAAAAGTTTAGTTTAACTATTTTTTTAATATAACAGACAAAATAATACACATGGTAAATATATAAAGTGTTTATGTATTACGGTTCAAGAGTTACAACCTTTCAAAAGCAAACTGTGAAACCATAATAAAGGGGTACCATTGACATAAAGAATGTCAACGGGACCCAGCTTTACGGACCATAAACTTAAGGTAATTTAAGGAGAGTATAATTAAAACTAACCTTAAAAATCCTGTCAATTCTGTCGAGGCGTATCTTCTTTTTTTGGTCCAGGCGATTGATGTTGCACACCTCCGAGTCCATTAGAAACAGGCCGAATCCCATTACCTGTGGACCAAATAATATTACACAAAGTTAGTAATTGGTTGCTAAGGTTATAAGGCATCACTGACGAGAGAAAAGAGAGAAAAAAACTTTCAAAAGCTATAAACATTTTTCATCTTAGTGATAAGTTAAGCGTGAAACATAAACCATTATTACCATAAATCATACCGTAATATAGATGTAAAGCTTCATACCCTGCGCGCTCGAGCAACGCAAACATAGACACCGCTCACGGACAATAACATTGTTGAATAGTGGTTCTAAGTTCTAAGTGATTCTATATTTGGTGTCCGTGAATGGTGTCTGTGTGTGCGTTGTTCAAATGCAATGTTTAGATCTTTACGTCTGTCTTAAATGATGATATTATGTTATATTACTAAAACCATTATTTACCTGATAGTGTAATTACTAAGTATATTATGGAATCATTAGTCTAATAACTTACCTTAACCAGCATATGTTTCTCACAGGGCGTAAGATACATCTTAGTTTCGAACATGTGCACGCAGATATTCACCACATCTGCTAACAGGTCTTCGTAGCCTGCAAAATTAAAAACATTATATTAGAGTTTATCCTTTTTATTTCTTTAGGGGGGGGGGGGGGGGGGGGGGAATTCTCAAAAATCTCTTAGTGCTCCCCTACAGCTTCTTGCGTTCAGTAATTTCGGCTTTGATGAGATTTTGTATTTATTCTCCAAATTTAACTATGTCTTTCATTCTTTTTATTTAAAACACATTTTTCTATTTAACTGAACAACAATAAAACCAAACAATTAAAGCTAAACCTACAGCATTCTAACAGCCATTTCCCCATCTCCCATACCATACCATTGATCTTCTCGAGGGCGTCCTTCACAGTGTCCCGGATCTTGTTCTGCGTGGCGAGGAACATGGACAGGTTCTGCGACTCCTGCAGGCTCTGGCTGTCCGACATCACCTTCAGGAACTGCGCCGCGCTGGAACATGTGAGAGGAATGTGACTATTTGTCATCTCTCTCAGACCAATAAACTATAGACTATAAAACTATAACTATAGACTATAGTTTATTGGTCTTAGTACTTTGTCATTATGTGTTGAATGTAACTATGTATTGTTATTATGTTGATTTTTATCTTGTTTTTTAATTGTTAAGTTAGGATGTATGTAACTGCATGTGTGTAACCATGTATGTTTAATGTTTTTTAGACAAAAATCTCAAAAGGCCCCGATACATTATGCTTTTAATTGTGTAGCTACTGCTGGTGGCCGCCATTTTGAATTTTGATTACTGTCACATGCTTAGTGACATACATAGATACACACAAACATACACACATAAACTGATGAACACAATACCAGTTACAAGACCAAGTACCAAATGAAGCTTACCGTCTATATGTAGAGTAATCGTTCTTGACGGAGCTCTTCATATTCTTCAACTCGTCGAGCACAGCGAACATGTTGACGAACTTGCCGAGCGTCAGCAGGTACGCTTCGGAGACGAAGTCGCGCCGCTTCTCCGCGTGGCACAGCCGACGGACTTCGCCGCAGAAGCGTTCTATTGCTTTGCGCTGGAACAGATTCGAGATAGAACTGTTTTAGAAGCGTTTGATTGTCGATGAAACGAAAACGCGACAGTGGAAAGAGACAAACGCGGTTTTACTAATTACACTATTGAGGTCAATAAATGATAATCCTAATAACCTACAGGACCTACAAACCTTTCGGAAAATGGTGACCCCGAAAAAGTTGACTGTCAAAAAGTGGTGACCCCAAGCCTTACCACTGCAAAATCCCCAACTAACCTGGAAGTACATAAACTGCAGCAGTTTATCCACCTCGGGCGCCAGCACCTGCACCGTGCGCTCGTATATGTGCACTCGGTCCGGCTGCTCGTTGCTGCGCGGCTGCAGCATTACGGCATGCGCAAGTACTATGACCCGAAGAATAGTAATCCCGTGGTTTCAGGCAGATAAAACGTTTCGAAAACTGATGAGCCTTAGATATCGCGATGGCTAACCTCTTGAAAAATGGTTACGCCAACCGATAGTGTCTTCAAACCTTTCGGAAAGTATTGACCCCAAGCTTTTGTAAAATGGTGACCCTGAACTATAACGACTCCAACTTTTCAGAAAATGGTGACTCCAAGCTTTCGGAAGATGGTGACCCCAACGTACAGGACCTACAAACCTTTCGGAAAATGGTAACCCCGAAGAGTTGACTGTCAAAAAGTGGTGACCCCAAGACTAACCACTGAAAATTCCCCAACTAACCTGGAAGTACATAAACTGCAGCAGTTTATCCACCTCGGGCGCCAACACCTGCACCGTGCGCTCGTATATGTGCACTCGGTCCGGCTGCTCGTTGCTGCGCGGCTGCGGGATAGCGCGGCTGCAGCACCGCCACGTGTAGAGCATCACTGCGTGCGCGTTGCCTTCTTCTAGCAGTTCGTTCTGGGGAAGAGGTACATCATTGTTAATCCCCAATGAAAAAAGAGGGGTTTTATAAGTTGTATCTGTGACTTTGTAACTGTGACATATTACAAATTTGTTTTTTAAGCTGTGTTTCTGTGTAGCATTGAAGCAGTGTTGTACATTTTATAAAGTGTTTTTCATGAAAAAGCCAGTTTGGTAGAAATTGGACCATCAGTTCGAAGAGTATTGGGTCTTTTAAAAAAATTATGTATTTTTCTGCACAAAGATCTGTTTGAGTGTCGGATGATTATTAACTCACTAGACGATTTTCTTACACGAGGGTATTCAAATTTTTATTTACAATTTATAGTTGATAGCAAGTAAATTGATGGACTTTTGACCTTTACCCTCCTTGTACTAAAGTCTAAGTTTCAATTCATGTACTGAACACACATACCAAGTTAGCATGCACCGTAGCCTCCTCAATATACTTTGCGATGCCAGTGACAAATCCATTGCGATCTTCGAAGTTGGTGTCGAAATTTGCTTGATAGAGGATGGAGCATGGTGCTGCTTCAATACAAGGCTGCTCATCTAAAAATAATACTCTAATTTGTAATTCTAGACTACCACAAGTTACTTACACAAAAAATGTGAAAAACAAAGAAATTGGTACTATTTTGGGGTAGTTCAGATTATAATATATCTGAAGCAGATGCAATAATCTACAGTAAAAGATGGAAATGATGTATATGAGTGAGGAACCAAAAAACGTGAGTTATTTCAACTGGGAGTTTGTTAGCCTAGCCTTTATAATACAAGAGTCAAACAAATTACAGAGGGATCAAGAATATTAACTTGTCAGTTCGTTAGTGATTATGATGACAGGGATTGTTAGTGATAGTGATTCCTGTTAGTTGTAACTAATAGTCAAGTAAGAAGTCGCATACTCTTTCGGTTACAGGTGAATTGCTACTCTTGAGTACTAAACGGTTGTCACCTCAGACCAATAAACTATAGACGGCGTGCCGTGAACAAAAGCGTGAAGCCGGCAAAAGTGTGCCTAAAACACACATCGGAACCAATAGAATGCCCTATGCTGACAGTTTGAACTAGAACAAATTTAAACTTTATTTTTTGGAACACAAAGCTTCATTCATTTTTTAAGAACACAAAAGTCGTTTTGGTGTGAGTGCCGCCGTGTGTATTACAAGGCGAGGCGTACTTTTTGCCGGCTTCACGCTTTTGTTCACGGCACGCCGTCTATAGTTTATTGGTCTGAGGTCGTCACTAAAAAAGTATAAACGGAACAGTACTTTCCTTCGTCCTCAGACGATGAACAAGGATGAAGTACACAATGACTTATTTACCGCAATATCTGATAATTCAACTTACCAGGCAAAGTGAGTTCGTCCAACACATCAACGTTACTCAACGCATCAGAAAGCGACACTTTTTCGCTTTGAGACATGATGATTATCAATTTATAACACTAATTATGATTTATGATGCTAACATCCGATACACGAAATCGACTCCCCGGTCGTAGGGATTTCACACGTTCAATACAACGAAGCCATGCGTTAAAAGCACCCTTTATTTAGATCTATCGTATCGAAATCTCAATACGAAATGAAAAATGAAAGGATATTTTACAAAATTGTTTTATCTAAACAATCTTTAAAGGTATACAAAGTAAAAAATCACATTTGACATTTCATTAAACTCTGACGTTTTGAGCAACACCCAAAAAGTAAACCATAGAGGTTTTTCTTTTTCTTTATGGAACCATAGGCAAGTATCGTAGAGTAATTTTATTTATTTATGCCTGTTTGCTATGCAAAAACATAAAATAATTAACCATATCGTCATTATCTAGCCGCTAATGGCTAACAATGCGATATCATAATTTTTTTGCTTATTAAAAACCTCTTTCCTTTTATTAAAATATGTGAATTAATGTTACAAAAAACTGTTTGTGTAAGTTACAAGAATTTGTTCATAGATCGCGTTTATAGAAATCCTTTGCTATTTTCAGTAGTAAGGAGTAGGTAATGCTTAATTACTTGTAATGATTTCATTTTTAGCAAATCTCATTGATTTGCCAATGATCCTAATAAATGCAGTCTGTTCACTATACATATTCTCAATTTCAAGTTACATTAGCTACTTACTGGTAAAGTTAGTCTAGTTTTATTTGTATCCCACACAAATACAACGTTGACAAGTCTATTTTTTTAATTCACCGCATTAGCGCGTTAATTAACGCGGTAAGACGCAGGTGTAGCAGTAGCAGAAATATAAAAGCGTGTGTTTACTTTTAAGCACTCATCGTTTAGATAAGATATTCTTGTTTATTGATTTGCTCCTCTACTAAGAAGCTGGTTTCCCGAAGCGACTCAGCATTTTACTTAATACGTAATGTCAGTTCGTACACTATTCATCTATTTATCTAGATACCTGCCGAAATAATAATTATACTTTTGCTTTGGCGTTATCTTTAAATGCCGTTAGGTGTATAGCTCTTTGATTTCTTATCAGTAAACGTAAATGGTAGGTAGTAATCTTTATCCGATAGACGTTAAAATAAACGAGAAACAACTTTCGTAATATTATGTATATTAATTGACTTCATTCTTAAAATTAGAGTTAAAACATTACGGATTACTAGTCTATAGATTATCGATTGATAGAGATAACTCAAAAACTATCCATCAGTTTTCACAAAATTTTAATAGGATCATACGACAAGCAGTACCTTTCGAATAGAAAAAGTATTATCAAAATCAGCTTACGCAGTACAAAATTACGATGTAACACACACAATAGACGTACAGTCGAAATAAGACCTTTTTAAAGTCGGTTAAAAGTTAGAGATATTGAGATAGGTATATTCAAACTGCAAGTACCTAATCTTTGCTATTTGCTATTGCTTTGCTATTGTAAATTGTACCCCCTGAGGCATGCGTACTTTAGGTACTTTGAATATCCCTGGACTACAGTAAGACCCACGCGCGAAAATTAGTGTGATATCTATTGCGTTGATAATAAATAGATCGATTCTTAACTAATCTTTAGCAATTACAGATTGTAAATATCTTTAATCTTCATAGCTTATTATCACGATAGTCTTTCGATATGGACGGTCGGACAAACGCTTGCTTGATATTTATGTGTTTTATGTAAGTAAATAAAAAAAATATTTTTGTGATGGTTGACTACATATTTGTTATTTTTTATTTTATTCAGCCAAATATTTTTGTTTTATCGTGAGGAAACCTGCATGCGTGCCACGATGATTGTGATGATGAAGGTGTCATTTCATTATCACACGTTGCGGTGAACAAACATCGCGAAAAAATGTGCGCCAGAGAGTTCTACACTGGGACAGTTAGCGGATTCTGAGGTGACCAAAGTTGTACTAATCCTATGTTTATTGTAGGTCAACAACATGTTTAGCAAACGCTCACCTACCGCTTTATTCACCTGAGGAATGGGCTGAACCAGATAGCATAGAATTCAGTAAGTATATTGCAGTCGCCGTTGAAGTAAACCCCTGAGGACTCAAATGGTCGCCTCTAAAAAAAATTAACTGGCTCGCCACCTTTCTATCCAGAACACAATACTGTTAAAGTAGTTAATACGGTAGAAATGATACTAAGTACCGTGGTGAGCGATGGTAATTGGGTGGGTGGTACCCCGGGTGAACTCTTGACTCTTATCACGTCTTAAAACATAGGTCAAAAATAACTTTTTATGTTGTAATGGTTAAGATTTAGTAGTAGACACCTCGTAGACATATTATTATTACGATATATTATTACGAGTATATTTAGATGTATTAAATTACTGTATGCATCATCATAAGCAGCATCTAACCTTTACATATACCTTTTTCTTTCTTTCTTTCATCAGACACTGTTTCCAGGTGATAAGGCACCCAGGATATTGACCCGACAGCAGGCTTTGGAGAGAGTGACAGCAGTCAGAAATGTTATGAAAAACCAAACAGTCAATGCCTATATTGTACCTACTGCGGATGCCCACAATGTAAGGCTTTTTAATAACTTTCCAATGTTACGCGTACACTTGCGTCTTAGGTCTTAGCGCGTTAATTAATGCGTTAATTTATTGAATTAAGAAGAAATTTAATTTAACTAAGCAATTCCTACCAAATAATATAAATTGTGGAAGTTACAGAAGGACAAATGTAAATTTATGATATACCTAGAAATTTAATTAACGCGCTGATTTGGTGAAATGAGAAGAAACTATAATTTTTATCACTCTTATTTTCATGTATTAGGAATTATTATATTGAGATGAGATTTATAACGTGTTTGATATCTATCCTAGTCTCAATACATCGCGCCGTCCGACGCGCGGCGAGAATGGGTGTCTGGTCTCTCAGGGTCTTCCGGGACAGCGCTGGTCACAGCCGACCGCGCCCTACTGTGGACTGACTCCAGATACTTTACCCAGTTCTACCAACAGGTCAATACCACAATATGGTCGCTGATGAGACAGGGTGAGTTCATAACCGTCCATTGTGGGGTGACACACGTGGTGTCAATATGTTTGTGTGTTTTCTTTGTTGCAAAACTATAACAAAAGGAGGAGGTTCTCAATTCGACTGTATTTTTTTATGTGTAATACATACTCATAGCTACACCTACTAGATGAACCGATTTTGAAATTCTTTTTTTACTCGAAAGCTGTTGCGCGAGATCTGGCGAGTAGTTTTTGAGCAATCTCTACTTGTCGATGTTTATTTTTTGTTAGTTATTTTTATTACCACTATTACATTTTTTCAGGTACTGACGCGTCTATCCAGACTTGGTTAGTGGAAAATATGTCACCGGGCAGCGTAGTAGCGATAGATCCCACTACTTATACTAGGAGTGCATGGATTCCATTGGAAGTATGATGTGCATTAATACCCTTTAAAATTGAAAATTTAAAATTAATTTAAAATTTAAAAACCTCCGGACGTTTTGTACAGTAATCCATCTAGTACTTACCTACATTATGAGTGACCAATAATAAAATTATATGAAGTACCATTTATTATGATGTTATATCATCCATCTTTTTGCGTCGTCGGGGGTTAAAAAAACAAATTCATGCGGGCGAAGCTGCACGCGAAAATTTAAGAACTAATGTGATAATTTAATTTCAGAATGCTCTAAGACAAGTAAACGTGACCTTGCGGGCTATTGACGAAAATTTAGTTGATGCGGCTCGAACAAGTATAGAGGACCCTCCTCCTCCGCGACCTAATAACGCCCTCATTAATTTTACTGTTAATTTTCATGGTAAATACTTAGCTTACTCACTTACACAATAACACAACACAAATACTTACTCTTTATTGATCACCACATTTGACAGAAATATCTTACCTACATACAAAGAAAACAATAGCAGCTTAAATGCTAAACAGCAATTTTTCCATATAACCTAAATGGTAGAAGTTAGTGCGAGGCCGCACCACGGTTTTTTCCCGCGGCGGCAACCACGTAACCGCGCAATTCGCATACATTATCAGAAACCGCAAGTGCGGGCGCTTTCTTTGAGTTACAAAATTTACGCGGTAAGAAACCGCGACGGTTTAGCCGTAGTGCGGCCTCGGCCTTACACACGGACACAGATTTCGGTCGATCAGCTGTTCAAATGTTAAGTAATTATACGATATGGAGGACATTTCAATAACGCGTTACGATAAAAGTTTCTCAATTGCAGGTAAAAACTCTAGTGCCAAAATTCAAGAATTAGTAACGAATATGGACAACAGAGGGGCGAGTGCATTAGTTTTGACTGCGCTAGACGATGTTGCTTGTAAGTAGACATCGCTATACCTGATTTGATTTGGAAGTCGGGTATTTTTTGTAAAAAGTTTTTTCATCCTCTGTCTATTCTAGAAGGTGATCTACTCGTTAACCAATAAAGTTTTGTTGCACACTGGCTAAAAAATGTGATAGAACCCCTTCTAGTCATATCTTTTCTCTCTTCACCTTCTTCAACTCGCCTTTCAATATCTTATTACCACTTCCTGTTAATCCTGTTCCCGAACCACCTCGATGTTGTTTTCGAAGAGGTTTAAAAATCCTCCATTAAGGCAGGTGTCCGACAGCCGGTGAGCAGCGAGTAGCTATAGGCTATTCATTCATTCATTCATTCATTGTTTACACGGAATGGCACATCTTTTGTACGTGTCTTGAGCGAATTAAGGGCCGGGATTCACTCGCCGACTCGCTCGCGGTGGGACACCTGCCTAAGGCATGTATAGCTTTAATATTGTATTCTCGATTCCAGATACACTAAATCTTCGTGGATCCGACATACCTTTTAATCCTGTTTTTTTCTCATACCTCATCATAAGGCGAGATTCGGTAAATAATTATTACACTTACGTACTTAGGTACATTATTTTAGGTTAAGTATGTTAGTTACATATTACAATTTATTTTTTATCCAGAAATGTAAATTATAATTTTGTGAATTTTACAATGCGTTTGATAAGCTTTTATGGCAATTCTTGATGCAATTACTTGGTCAACTGTGTTATAGATCAAAATGTACTGAGCATTACAATTACAAGATTATTATTATTATTTTTTTTTTTTATTTCTTATAAGATAGTGCTTGACAACGATCCCACCTGATGGTAAGTGGAGATGAAGCCATAGTGATGAGCGCACTAACTTAGATAAAGCCTATTCACTCTCCTCTTGAAGACTCCCACGTCATATGTATGCGGAAACACTGACGCAGGCAAGTTGTTCCAATCCTTCGCGGTACGTATAACGAAAGACGAGGCGAACCTCGACGTTCGGACCGGTGGGATGTTCACTACGTATGGATGGATACCGGCCGTGCGTCGTGTCGTACGATGGAGGAACGGGGATGGGGGAATTATATCAAACAATTCCTGCGCACACTCCCCAAAATGTACCCTATAGAAGACAGAGAGGCTGGCAACTCTACGCCTGTGCTCGAGGCTTTGTAGATTGGTTTATTTATTTCACGGCTATAAAATTTAGAGTATTACAAGGGACAACTTTTGGACCTTTCTTATTTTACTTTTACTGAGATTGCAATATTTTTCAGCCTACATCTAGAGTAATCCTATTTTGGGGTGATGGTGAACTACCGTCCAATATACTCAAGCACTTGAATTCTGAGGGCACTGGAATTGAAACGAAACCGTATAATGAAACATTTGACTACTTGCGCAATATGTCGGTGAGTACAGATTAAAATGGGTTCCATACGCCATCATCATCTAAAGCCACTACACCGAAGTTCATCGAACATAGAACAGGTAACACGTTACATCGATAATTCATTAGATTGAATTTTCATTACAACGAAAGTTTAAATCATCGATGGTTCATGACATCAAAAGGTTTTAAAATCGAAGATTCATTACATCGAAGCCTTAATAAAATCGATGAATCCTGAAATCGACGGCCTTAGAGCATTATAGAAATGGACGTACGGACGTATCAGATTTCTTACGCGTCGAATAACTTTTCTTTGCAATTTATTATTATTTCTTTGGTCAAGAGAGATCTCCCTGTAGACGAAGTATCATGCCTGGCGACTGGCCGTGCTCCGACTGTGCACTTTCGAAACTTCTATGTACACGAGTGGTGTGGAAAACAGCGACAGCGTGATTCAGGCATAACATAAAGGTATTCTGTGACGTGTGTACGATGTCGCCACATTTTGTATTTGTACTTATTGCTATATTTCAGAACCAGCTATCAGGACGTACAATATGGCTGCCCCAGGGAGCAAGTCACGCCGTATTTTTGGCTGCTGAATGGGTAGGTCCCTCGATAATTAATTTAGTTTTGAGTTTGCAACATTCAAAATACATTATTAAGTTTTTACATATAAACTGACTTCAATATAAAGAATTATATTATGCATATATATATGCAGATATTAGAGATAACTAAGAATATGTTAACAAACACCAGCTTTAGAATTAAAAATAATTATCAAAGTCAGTTCACCCAGAGGAAAGTTATGATGTAAACCCCGAAAAAATTCAGTCGAATTAAGAACTTCCATCTTATTTGAAATCGCATGAAAAAATACATCTTTCTTTCATTCTTTCTATAAAACATTAGTGTAGATTATTTGACTATTGTTATGATACGTATTTCAGGATAGCACTACAAATATACTTTCAACCTTATCTCCAGTGGCGCTTATGAAGTGTATCAAAAATGACGTGGAATTGAAGGTAACTTCACATTTATATTTAAGCTTTATAAATACGTCCACTTGTCCTGTTGAGTAGTCCTGTTGACAGGACTACTGGGAAAACAATTCCCACTAGTAAGCTTTAGAGCGGCTAAAAGCATTTGAGTAGCGCTAAACTTTTGATAAGTGACTATTACCTACTGCTTACATGATTATAAAGCTTATGATAACTATTTGTTTATCTTGTAATGGAGTAATTATGGCATCAATCCCTAAAATTAAGTCAATGTATCCTAAATAAGTAAGTATATGGGCCCACTACTAACAAGTTACGGGTCATGCCCCCATCGTACTTTAGTACATAGTATCTCAATGCCCCCATCTGTGTTCGGTGTGTACCTTTATTGAGAATTTATTTACTTAGGCTTTTATTTAACATGATATAGGTATATATTCCTGAGACATGAAAATAGGAGTAGGTAATTATTGACAATATTGACACGTAAAATTTCTTGTTAATTCCCCAAATTAACGCGGTAATTAACGCGTTAAGACGGAGGTGTAGCAGCAGCATTAGAGATAATGGAGATAATCCCCCATTGCTCACACTCCAACTTTTTTCAGGGTTTCAGGTCAGCTCACGTGAAAGACGGTACAGCCGTGGTGAGGTTTTTGAGATGGATTCACGAAAAAGTAGATGCCGGGGATGCTGTCACTGAAATAGATGTCTCCAATAAACTCTTGGCGCTGCGAAGGTTAGAGTTGCATTAATTAGAAAAAATAATTAACTTGTTATAAGAAATAACTGATTTTAAAACAGATAACAAGAGCAGTACTAGTGAATACTTCGATACAGCTGCCCATAGCAGCAGCGGGTAACGCCCAATGACCCTAAATCACGGCGCGTATTACTACGACGTGGCAATGGACCAGCTAAAACGAAAACATTCAATTATAATCTTTATATCTTGGTAATTACGGTTGTGTATACTTGAGACGTACAACTCGCCACCCACTCCTGACAACTCTGAACCAACACTTAATATAGAATCGAAATTTAACCCTAACGTAGACATAAGGACATATTGAATGCTTTCGTTTTAATTGTTCCATTGCCGCGTCGGTATTATGTACGCAGTCCTTAACTCAGTGAGGAATGGAATCAAAAATCAACCTTATCAATGCAAATCATTCAATAATGACCTTTATGTCTTAGTTATTCTATCATAAGACTGTTTCATTTCAGTGAAGAAGCAGATTTCATGGGACCGTCATTCGCGACAATCGCCGGAGCTGGAGAGAACGGCGCCATCATCCATTACAAACCGTCCCCCAAGGGCCCGCAGCGGGTCGTTAACAAGACCGATATGCTGCTAGTGGACTCTGGGGGACAATACAAGTAAGATGAAGTACTACAACTAAGAGTTTATATAACAAGTGGTGCCAAAAATTTGATGGGAGGAATGGTTGGATGCATTAATAGGTTGATGGTTGGCTGTATGTTAAAGTCATATTCAGACTCGAATAATATAAATCGATAGGTATTTATTAATATACTTATTTGCATGTTTTTTGTATTTATCACATTTGCGTTACAATATAAGTATAACATACTTACATGTCTGGCACAATTTTTAATTTCCATAATCTAATTTGCAGAAACATTAACCCATGTAATTTAACGGAAAAGAAACGTATTTTTTACGCATATTAATTCACCACATTAGCGCGTTAATTTTGGCGATAAGACACAAATGTAGCCGTAGTAGCATTAGAGTACTAAGAAATTACAATGCGATGAACGGTGTTAGTACTCAACTTAAAAAGCAGATGGCGCTGCTTCGGGTATTAACATTCCTATGAAACTACTCGGTTACATATAGCGTTCAGTAACGTAATGTTCGTAATCGATCACAACCTCACGCATTTTTTTTCCAGGGACGGTACAACAGACATAACCCGCACAAGGCACATGGGTGAGCCTACTGAGAAACAGAAAATGACCTTCACCAGGGTTTTGAAGGGCCAAATTCTTCTCGGCACAGCAGTCTTTCCCAAAAGGATATCGGTAACATGAATAAATGATCTCTATTACAAATATATCACCACCATAATATAAAATCAATACTCAATATTTTTTATAATCGGGAGCTGCTATCCTATTCCATAAAGTGTGACATCTGACAGATAGTTTTTGAGTTATCTCTATTAATCGATTTTGATGTCTGTTATTTTTAAGCTATTGCATAGCTTTTATCCTTGGGCGCGGGGACCGAATGCAAAAATTTCGTAACGAAAAAATTATTACACCCCCATCACCCACACACAGACATAGTTACTATGTCTGTGCACCCACACATCGATAAATACCAGAACTTTTAACTGAGTTACCTAACTTTTACTTTATAACGGCTAAACCGATTTGGCTAATTTTAGTCTTGAAATATTCGTGGAAGTTCAGGGAAGGTTGCAGCGATGAGAAAATATGAAAAATTGCGAGGAAAATACTAAAAATGAAAATTTTAATTTCCCATACAAATCTTACCTGTCAAACATTTGATTTTCGCCCCGTCGGTTCGGTGTTTTAAGAATAATTACATGTAGATCTGGATTAAATAAGGCGTTGGAATCGACAACATGTATTCATAATAGTCGAATTATCGCGTATTTAGATTTAAAACATACCTACAAAATAACATGACATAAAATAATGACACTATATTAATGACTTGAGGGTGATAGAGACAGTGCCATACAGGCAAGGCAAACTGTAAGGCACTGTCTCTGTCACCCACACGTCATTCACGCGCCAAAAGATCGTTGTACAATAGGACTTAAATAAATGTCAAATGTCAATTTTCTTTTTAAAAATAATTATTTTGTCAACTGAAATAGTTCTTATGCTTTTGTTCACAATATTTAAATCTTCTTTGCACAAATTAATGCATTATCCGTTTCTAATAAAGATTAAAATGTCTTGCACCTATAATGTGTCGTTGTTACCGGAAATGTATGAAATCTAGGAAATGTGTAAAATATTGTTTTAAAAATTATTTAATTCATACATTTCCTAGGAAATGTACACATTTCCTAGGAATTGTATACAATTCCGATATCGTATTAGGAAATGTGTATGTCGTGGCTACATCGTAGATTTGTTAACTTCAAATGGTCGCATTTCATGAAATGGGCAACTCAGTTTGTCCAGACCGTTAAATCGTCTACGTTTGGTTATCCACGTTTGGCCAAATCGTAAAAACGCAGAATATAGGGCATAATTTCGAACCGTGACGTCTCCGGCGCTGCGGAAGGTGCAGCCCCTTCGCCCTTGCGTAACAAAGCACAGACACCCACGCTCGCCTGCGCAGCTTCGGCTTGCTGGTCGCCTTCGGCGACCAGCCTCAGCCGCTCCGGCTCGCCCGGGTGTCTGCGTTTTGTTACAGCGGGCGGGGGCTGCCCTCCCTCCGCGCCTCCGGGTTCTAAAGAAAACTCTAGGGGTAGGGCATACAAGACTACGACGTGGAGTAGGGGTAGGCTAATTCGGTTCTGTAACCAATTCGACCTACCTACACCTTGAAGAATTTGACTGAGTAGTAATGGAAATGAGTATTCATTGTTTTACACAATAATATTTTTGATTAAGGCACTCGGTGAGACAATCTGGTAAAATCATAACGTAAAATATAATATCTTCATATTATCTATCCCGCGTACCCATTAAAATCTTGATCTATAATCTTAATGTACTACATTTCCGATTGCTATTTAGGAAATGTATAAATTTCCTAGGAAATGTGTCCAATATAATTTATTTCACACATTTCCTGGCGATTTTAGGAATTGTATACATTTCCTAGGAATTGTATACAATGACGGATTTAACACATTTCCGTTAACATCGTTATGATGTACGTATTCTTAACAATTAGGCTTCCGTCATTATTATGCGTCTCTTTCAGTGATATTGCCTATGAACTTTGATGTATAGTAAACCCAACTTAAGACTGAAACGAAAGAGGCGCTGTCGGACGCATTTGACATTCATTTGACCAATCATTGCACACTAGTAACTGACAAATGAATGAACACAACGTACTTATGAATGACTTTTCGTTAGTTCCAATTTTTGCCATTTCAGAGTTAAGTTGGGCGGACTGTACTTAACTTTTGATAACTATAATGTGTCGTTATGATGTACGTATTCTTAACAATTAGGCTTCCGTCATTATTATGCGTCTCTTTCAGTGATATTGCCTATGAACTTTGATGTACTTAACTTTTGATAACTAGGCAACTAAATGAAAACTGGTACACCACTTTCTTGGCCCACTGTAAAACAGTGAATATCTGTACTCGTATAATTTGTGTACAAAGTGTTTTAAATATGAATAAACAAAGTGCATTTCTTAATGAAGAAAGTCACGAAAAAATTGTGAAAGAAAATGAGTTATTACTCTATATACATTCATTTTATTATTATTATCACAAATGCAGTATTATTTTTTGTTTTGTTAATTTATATATAATGCTATGCAATAGCTTTACCGCGGCAGTCTCCGAGTGCCACACGTCTTTTTTGTTAAAAATTAATTAGGTAATTTCTTAATATCGCAATCGCCCTCGCTGGCTATTTAGCATTCAATTAACATTACAAACGATTTTCTCAATTTCATCAGGGCCACACATTGGAGACCTTTGCAAGGAAGTCGCTATGGGACGTGGGCCTCAACTACGGCCACGGAACGGGCCACGGTGTGGGCCACTTCCTCAACGTGCACGAGGGGCCCTCCGGCATTTTATCCAGCCCTATCGCCGACGATCCTGGAATAGTTCCTGGAATGATCTTTAGCAATGGTAAATAATTATTGCTACTTAGAAAGTTGAAAAAAACGTAAACAATAAGTACCTACCTACTCTGTGGTGTTAACAATTACGGCATCTAGCGGCAAAAACTCGTAACTTTTAAAAGTGTTGCCAGCTATGTTTTTATGTTTTAATTTATATAAAAACAAACAGTTTTGATCTTGTTTTACAGTGTGCGGGACACATACAAGATTTTTTATTACAATAAAGAAAAAAAACATGAATAGACCATCTAAGAGTTTCACTTAATTTGTCGGGTAAAGTTTGTTTATTCGCCAAGCATATCTATTGACTTTCATCCTAATTAATTAAATGCTCTAAGGTTAGGAATTCCCCTATCTATATAGTAGGGGTTATTGGTTTCAATTATGTATATGAGACAAAATTAATAGATATAATCCGATTCCTTTCCAGAGCCGGGCTACTACGAAGTCGGAGAATACGGCATTCGTCACGAGGACTTGGTGGAAGTCATAGAGATGAATAAAGAAGCAGATCACATCATGGTAATTTTGATATAATAGTAACACACTTATTCAGTATTTGAACAAAGTTTTTTAAAGATATTAAATGTTATTACTTTTGACATCAGTTATGAAAGTAAGAAAGAAAGCATTTATTGTATCGCCATTAGCAAATTGTATAGAGATTGTACAATAATACAAAGAACTGATGTTGATTTATTTATCTAAAGTCTTTATTGTAACTTACAGGCTGATGGTATAGTCGGAGACTTTGACGGTAGAGGAGCAGTGGCCTTTTATACTATATCCCTGGCACCCCACCAGACATCCAGCCTTAATGTTTCGTTGCTGACGGACTTTGAGGTAATATTGATGGTTTGGCCTTACAACATTAATGATCCATTTCTGGGCACGGGTCTCTTCTGACAACTACAAGGCCTAGATGGAGCATATTCAATAGTGATGCACCAGTTCTAATTGGAGGAGAGTTTACTGGATAGCTCAAGTGTCGCAAGTTCTTATTCCACATAGAAGACTCCAGCATGATTTAATGATAGCTATCTAACGATATAAACTAAGGCCGACAGCTTTGCCTTCCGATGCATTGAAGGGCTCAAGATGTTTTTGCCACTGACAGTTATCCATTAAAGTACTGACTTTAATGGATGGACGTCAGTGGATGGTCAGTACCAGTACCACCCACTGTTGCTTTACTCAGTCGATCAATTACGATCGACGCAATTCGCCAGGATACGAGCAATATAATACTAACAATAATAGCTAATAATAATTAGTAACAATAATAGTGAAATCTTAATTTACGTTTTTATAATTCAAATAAATCAAATTGGACAAATCAACAACTATTATTTTTTTCATGTAATAAAGTTGTATTAATTAATTCATATTTTTTCAGATTAAATACATAAACGAATATCATGCGCGGGTTCTAGCAACATTAGGCCCAATTCTTCTTAATCGGAACCTTACCGAAGACTACGCGTGGTTAGAGAAAGAATGCGCGTCAATAACCAGGAGTGCAGGCATTTTGTTAACGTCTACGCCTGTTTTAGCACTCTTCAGCATAATTAGCGTATGGTTTTATACGTAGTTATTAAAAATAGTTGAATAAACATAATTTTTGTCTACTTACACAATAATTAGTAAAATAAAACATTCCAGCATGTGGCATTTGTTTTAATTAAGTTCATTAATGAATTAAGTAGGTAGATATCGTGTTATCCCCCAGCAGTGTTTTACAATTTAGTTAAAATAAATATCATAGTTAAATACAGACGCAATATTGCCATTCTCTACTCTACGGTATTTTAATATTCCCCGTTTATATTATCGTCAAGAAGAGATAAATACGAGTACTTATGTAAATATCTTTTTCTTGTATTTCCGCAAGCACGCGGTGGCGCTCATTTCGATGGCGGTGGAGCTGGTTATTATTAGATAACACACAAAAGTAATATTGACGCACAAGTTAATTTATTGACCAATTAGCACCTGTGACTGGGCTATAGCTAGTAGTCTTGACTGAAAAATATTCACAATTTTCCTTCTAGCTTCTACCCCTACCGTACTATAAAAAGAGGGAAATATTATGCAAGGGACAGTTGAATTTTGCTAATCATCCTGCTTTAAATGTAGCTTTATGTAGTTATTAATTTTTTTTAATGAATTAAGGTAGCAAAAGGAAAATACAGTAGTTTTGATTCAGAGATGGTATCCCTGCGAATAAACGTCAATATCAAATTGACAATGTCAAATTCTCAATGAAATTGCAATCAATATCAATTTGTCATTTGTCATCCCAACCCAAGTTTTCCCGTTCCGCGTTCCGCAGTTTAGTATCGCAATTCGCAGTGCGATAGTTTGATTTCTTGGCTATAATCGCAAAATTTTAAGTGTTCACAATGCAGGCCATCCGCAGCCTTCTCAGAACCAGCCCCGTGGTGAAGAATGTTGTTCAGCAGAGAAATATGAGCGCTATTGGTGTTCCTGCTAGGAAGAAGGTTTCGAAGGGAGTAAGTATTGATCAAAAGTTCTCAGAACTCGGCTTTAAATAGACTTATCCTATAAGAAATTTGTTAGGTTAATAATAATGTTTAAATATAAATCGTAATTGTTCAATACAGAGTTATCGATTGGATTTGAACGAAATTTTCGTTACGTAATTTTGTTAGCAAAGATAGGTTATCTGTCCTAGGCATTATGGATGTTGGTTGATAAATTTTGACCTAAAAATTGGTATAATACGGTCATTCAAAGCCTTTCTGATCGTTTAATGTTGTCTAAAAGTGATCAATATGCATTTTTTTTGTTAATTTACTCATCAATACTATTTACATTATTAGTCAAATAAACACATTGCGGCAATTGGAAAGCTATTTGAAGGGATACAGTATTATTCCTTAAAAATGTAAATATGTTAGTCACCATCACCGTAAAGATACATTTTGTGTAAACAAAACAGACGCATATATTTAGGGCTGATTCACACATATCAGTGAAGTCACCATTCCGTCTCAGTTCCGGCAAATCTTTCATACATTCTCGGCATTGTCAGCACTGACACTGCACTGACAATGCCGAGAATGTATGAAAGATTTGCCGGAACTGAGACAGAATGGTGACTTCACTGATATGTGTGAATCGACCATTATTGTTATACTAATGCCAGTGATGCAAGTTATCAACTATGACAAATATGACAATATCAATAAATGACTGATTGTGGGAACAAATTAATTTTATTGCAAGACCTTATAATCCAATTACCAAGTGATCAACAAAGTGAAGCAACTGTGGGAATGGTCAGTTGTTGAGTGATTCATAGTTGCAAAATATTCTTAAGGGCTTCTGTACTTTCAAGGGCCCCTAACGCTGTTGGTCCCCGTTGTTATCAACCGATTGAAATTGTCAAGCCATGTCGGAGGTATTTGGCGTGAAAACTTCAGATACTTGGGTTTGCCACTTAACTGTCAGATACTTGGGTTTGCCACTTAACTGTCTAGCCGTCTACCAATCCGCATAGGAACAATGCTCTAGGCCTCCTCATTAATGAGGAGAGACCTATTCTCAGTAGTGGGCCATTACTGGTTGAAGCCGTGTAAACAAAATTACCGCAAATACAATATTGTTTTATTCATCTATCCAGGGCTCAAATATTATGCACTTCTGACTCATATGTATGTTCTTTATTTACAGGAGGTGTTTGTCCTGGCCTCTATGATGGTGTCCAGTTGGCTCTTCATCCCAGGGTGGGTTCTGGTCAACATGAAGAACTACCGTGCTAAGTAATCGTCACCATAATTTAGTCCATGTAATAGTTTGTGATCAGTTGTTTTAAGTAAAAGTTAATTTAAACGTTCATTGAGTTTTATTTAAGAGGTACGAGTATAAGATACTATCCTTGCATCACTTCATGGATATTAGTGCTAGGAGAAATTCTGATTCTTTTGACGCAGCTGAAGGTCTGAATCTTTAACTTCAAAGATGGTTGCGTTAAATGTTCAACGGTTTGGTTAAGGTGGTGAATTTTTATTTTTCAAGCTGTAATGACCTGGGTTATTTAAAGGGTAATACTCGTAGACAAGGACATTAATTAAAAAGTATTCTTGTCATTAAAGTTAAAACTGTAATAGGAAGGAATCCTTAGCAAGGTGTTTATTTTCCTTAGCATTTTTAAAGATTTTATTATATAGTTAGACTTAGTGTTTATAGAGATTACATACAGTACACACACTGGATGCTTTAGCGTTTTTGAGTTTACCTTAATGATTATGGTATCTGTTGGGTAAGGAAAAAAGGGTGAAAGGAATACCTGGTCCGATCTATTCCCATGTATAGGTGTTGGGTTCGTGCGCTCTCCGTTCTTCCAGTATCCAGCATATTATGATGATTTTGTTGTTTATTTACTACCCAGGTCACTCGCACTGCACAGGGACTCTATATTATGTACTTAGTTTTAACGTAGTTAAATAGTTTTTACCAGTGGCGATTTCTCTAAGTTGGCGCGTATGGCGCCGCCATACCATAATTTTTAAGCATTAAATAAAATGTAAAAAATCATATATTTACAACCTAATTATTTAGACCTAAGTACAATAATTACATTTTACGAGCGCTGCGGTCTTCTATCACGAACGCGACTCGCGGCGAATGTCTTCGCGTTCGGTCGGCGCCGAGCGCGGCCGAGGCATGCGCTTCTGCTAGCGCATGCATAGTTCATACAAAGTCGTTGGCCCGCGGCCGCCCGCGCCTCTTCGATCGCTTAGTATCACCATAGTAAAATTATACTGTGGTATCACTGAGTTTGAAACGCGGGTCTGGCGCTGGGAATGGCGCATTACCTAACCGCTAACGAGTTTTCGCATGTTTTTCGTGATAGTGTAGATTTGTGATTACGGTTTCTATCTTTCTATTGATTTAATTTACTTTTTATTTAGTAGGTAATTAGTTTATAATGAAATGACATGAAATTATGAGTGATTCAATAAAATCTGTGATACAAGAACTTTTAGAAAGACCTTTTACGACGAGATCGTTTGCCGTTTGATAGTGGAAAATGGACTTTCACTATGGGACCAACCCTAAAATCGCGAAAAAACATCAGCTATTTCATACAAAAATAAAAATGTCAAATTGTGTGAAATTTCTTTTTAACCGAATTCAAAAAAGAAGGTTCTCAATTCCACCGTATAATTATATGCTTTTTTTTATGTACGTTCAGCGATTATTTCGTCGTTTATAGACCGATTTTGATAATTCTTTTTTTATTCTAAAGTAGATATCCGCAGTGGGGTCCGGTGATAAGGACACCAGGATCTGATGATGGCATCTCAGGGAAATCGAGGGGAACTTTTGATAATTGTATGGACAACTAGTGTGTTTGTTCATGTTACCATAAGTACATTAAAGCGCTACTATTTCATGAAGATCTGGAGTCGATCTGATGAAGCCGAAAGACAGTCGAGGGAACTCCTCAACGATTTACTGCAGTTATCTAGTGTTTGGGCTTGATTAATTTGTAGCGACGAGAACTTTACACTTACATGTTGAATTGAGCGCCATCTGGCGAGTAGTTTTTGAGTTATCTCTACTTATCAAGATTGAAGTCGGTTATTTTTTTTTGTAAAAAGCAATTATTTGCGATTTCAACTGGAGTCGATCTGATGAAGCCGAAAGACAGTCGAGGGAACTCCTCAACGATTTACTGCAGTTATCTAGTGTTTGGGCTTGATTAATTTGTAGCGATGAGAACTTTACACTTACATGTTGAATTGAGCGCCATCTGGCGAGTAGTTTTTGAGTTATCTCTACTTATCAGATTGAAGTCGGTTATTTTTTTTGTAAAAAGCAATTATTTGCGATTTCAAAGTAGGTTCCTTAATGATTAGATTGTCTGTCTGAAGAAATGGTTTTCCGGTTATGCGCACTTAACACTACACCCTATATAACAAAAGCTGGAGCCACCCCAATTATAAACACCAGGAATCGCCACTGGTTTTTACAACGAAATCGAAGGGAACATGTAACAGCTTGACCTTGTCGTTCGCGGTTGTCGCAACTCTCTTTTTAGGGTTCCGTACCCAAAGGGTATAACGGGACCCTATTACTGAGACTTCGCTGTCCGTCCGTCCGTCCGTCTGTCACCAGGCTATATCTCATGAACCGTAATAGTTAGGTACACTGTTGAAATTTTCACAGATGATGTATTTCTGTTCCCGCTACAACAACAAAAAACAGGATAAAATAAATAAATATTTCAGTGGGCGCCCATACTTTCCATGCTTCAGCGATAGTTTAGTTACCTTTCGGTCCAAGAGATGGAGTTGTGGGTAATATAAGGCTACAATAAAACAATTAAATATTTAAGTGAGGTTTTCATACAACAGACCAGAATTTTTCGGCGTTTTTATACATAATGGGACGGAACCCTTCGTGCGCTAGTCCGACTCGCACTTGGCCGGTTTTATTTATTTTCTTCTACATCCAGGTATGGGAATAATGGAAGGCGGATCATTATTATGTAGGTGAGGATAAGGAGAGTTCTAAATTAATCCTATGAGTGACGGAGGCATTTTATATCTAATAAAACAAAATTTGTAATTTTTTTTCATTTAATGTGAGGAGCAGGACCAGCAAAGAGGTGGTGAGATGAAATGTGAGGCGAGGTGTGGAGTGGATAGATGCTTTGGAGTATACGAGAGGAGAGATATAATGAGGAGAAAGATTTTTGATGTTCTACCAAAGTTACTGACCAGGAAGCAGGCCATTTTCGGGTATAGATCAATAGACAGATGATATTAGCAAATGCCAAGGAAGAGGATTAAATTGTCAATTTGGGCATGGAATAAAATGGTTCAGAAGACGTAGCACTAGTATTTTAATTGCCCTATATGTTACTGTTAAAATTACTGGGAATAAAACATTTTTTTAAAGCGCACAATTTTCTTATGAATGTTACATTGGAATCTCTAAAAAATTACGTGCTTTAACGTTGTAGTAAAAATACTAATAATAAATTATATTAAAGGCATCGATTTCATCGTACTTTCATATTTTTTCCATGATTTTATTGATCGCAGTAGAATTCTGCGAGAAGTAGAATTATGCTGGATTCTGCAGGGTCTACCTAAGGTAACTCTTGAAGGAAGAATTGTTAGAATTGTGATAAGAAATCTTTGGTGGTTTAGATAGATTAGACGTGGTATCGGAAATTATTTTTTAAACCATTCTTCGGCCTCCTAATATGGCGAAATGTTAATAAGGCGTTTTGTATAGGGCAGGAAATTTTCCCCTTGGTCCATTAATCCAATAATTACGTAAATCCTGAAGATCTCGCTCACTCCAATGCATCCGTTTCGGTAGAAAATGTGGGAGTCGTCGCCTCCAATCCATATCGCTACTTTTCAAATGCCGTGTGGGAGATTGGATGTAGAGTAACTCATCTATAACTCCATCGGTGTTTGATTCATCGGAGCTTGTTTCAGAATTAGCTTTGGATCTTCCATCATCATCAAAATCAGAACTTGTATCTATCACAACGACTTTATCATCATCGGATATTTCTTCATTGTTATTAATTACTTGAAATCTTTTAGGAATGTATCTTAGTTGGGTTTTGTTTTTCGTTATGGTTTTAGTTTTCTCTGTCGATTCTTTTGTATCTGAACTGCTGGATTCTGTGTCTGAATCTAAATTACTTCTTTTCTGAAAAGGCAAGTATCTTCTGGCAAATTTGTCTAGAATTTCTAAGACTTGTTGCGTATCACCGTGTATCTCTATAAATTTAAGTTTGTTTCCTTTCTGAGTTATAGCTGCTTTCTTTTCGGCCGGAGGTTTGGCGTATCTTGCAAGGTCTGATATGTCAATGTAGTCTTGTGAGAATTTACTGCCGTCGCCAAAATGCAGTGTTTCTACCGAATCATCATACCTCGTCAGGTCTACAAATGGGCGCATATCATCAATATTTTTCTTGTTTTTAATCGAATGGAAGACATCTCGCTTATAAAATGGTCTGTTAAACAATTTGTAATATTGTTTCATTTGAATGGGATACAATTTGAAATATCTTTGATGACTTCTGGAGATAGGATGTTCATCTATATCATTCTCGAGGTTCTTTGCGTTTAATGTTTTGAGTTTTACTGGAAAACAAAGTCATTAACATGTAAATAGTCAAAAGCATTCTTATTACAGATTGTAGAAGGCGTGCACAGCACACGTCTGAGGTACAGCAAAGAGGTTAATACTAGAGTAGGTGAGCCATACGGCTGTCTATAAGTGGAAACCTTCATCGGTTGGAAATTGAGAAAAGATTGTCAAGTACAATCATCTTGATTCGACTCGGAATTGCTATCGTCTGTCTCTTTCTATTCGAGGATCAGTTTAAAGATGGCTTCCCCGCTCTAATCTATATCTCTTTGACAGCAAATGGACCACGGAAGGGCTGCAGCAGATCTTAAAAACCGATATCAGCGTGGTAGTTGAAGCGACGAGGGGGGGGGAGGGGACGAGAATGCACGCGGGCCTTCATGCAGCCACCGCAGGTCCTGCTGAAAGTAGTCACATCTTTGCACTGGAGGTTAATAACCAAAATTTTCAAAAATATGTTGCCTGAGAATCTTTAGCCATGTTGCTCAAATCTATATATAAAACTCTTGCGTTACTGAGTGATCGACTGACAGACAACGCACAGCCGAAACTACTAAACGGAAGAAGCTGAAATTTGGCATGTATGTTCCTTGGGGAGTGTAGGGGAGCGCTAAGAGAGGATTTTTGGAAGTTCTACCTTGAAGGGAGTGAAATAGGGAGGTAAGTTTAAACGAATTCCACGCGGGCGAAACCTGCGGGCGGAAGCTAGTCAAATATAAAATCTTGTTATACGTATTCATGTAACTTTACCGCTTACAGGTTATCTTAAGTTGTACATCACTTTATTAATACGTACCAAATATGATTAAAGTAAGGAAAATATTACTCCAATGAAAATTCATTTTTACTGCGCCACCGTCATTGTAATCACCGGTATTTATTACAAGTCCCGTGTAATACTAAACATTAAAAGTAAGCTATGTAATAAAGATGTCTTTTCGTCTGTCTGTCTTGAAATAGGTTTAAATCTGTAAAGGCCCTTAGTTTCTGTGTATTTTTAAGTTTGTCAATAGATAAGTACGAGGTAATCTCAGAAACGGCTTAACTGATTTGGATGTGGTTTTCATCCGAGTTTGATTAATTAGTAAGTCCGTGATCGAAAAACTGCGACGCTCCTTTTTTGAAGTTGATTAAAAGTAGCTAATTCCGCGACACAAAACTAGTGTTACCTACATGTATAATTTAACAAAATTTTAGTGACTCGCGCATGATTGCGCGGTAATTGGAAACTAACTACAATCCTTGTACTTGTAATGAGAATGTAGTTACAAAACATTTAATCTGTAGATTTTAAAATTATTATTTAATAAATGTAAATTTTAAACCGTGGCGGAGAAATTATGCAACCAGCGTAGAAGAACAGGAAATGGTGATGTATGCTGCTCTGAACAAAGGAGTCAAAGGAGAGAAGAGGAGATGAGAAGAGAACTGCACAAAAGTTACTATTTGTTAAGGAGGATCAAGTGAAGTTTGTTAAGTGAATGATTTCTAATAATTCAATTATTTGAACAAACGGTGGTTTCATCGCAAATTTAGTCGAATCTGACTCAAATTCAAACCGACAGATAAACTTAGGAATTTAATAACTATACTAGAACAATAGCGAGGGGCAAGATCAGGGCCCCACTTCTGCAAATATTTAACACTTCAATATCGATTGAATAGTTTGACATATTTTGTATATGTATATGGAATGTAGCAAAATTGTGTCGAAAACTTTTTCAATTTTGTATACGGAACGTGCCAAATTGTGTCAATCTATTAAATTACATAAACAAAATGTGCCAAAAATGTATCAAATTATTCAATTTTGTATACGAAATGTGTCAAACTATTCAATTGAAGCGCCTTTGAGGTATTTATAAATCAGCAGAATTAAGGTCCGGGAGTACCTAAGTGCGGTGAGGCGCTTTAAAGGAAAGGACACCAACTTACTTCAGACTTAATTACAAAAGACACGTGCCCTACAGAGGACAAATAGGGTGCAGTAAAAAGAACATCATTATACATCAGGAAATTTATTACAAAAGCGGATACAAAAATGTATTGAGACTTAGTTCTACAACTGAAAAGTAAAGTCTATTAGTTCTAATAAAACTAAATTAAAATTGTTTAAATTAAATAACTCAACACTTAAAAGTATATTCATTCAGTTATATTTAATTATCAAAATAACATTATTTGGGCGCTTGTTTTGATAAAATAGTTTGAGCATTATCTGCATTTTATAATATTAAAGTTGCCAGCGTAATGTTCAAATTATAAACGTCACGTTCAGTGTTAACAGGCCAATCTCTGAATTGAAATTATGTACAACGGATGCTTTTATAATGGTGCGTACAGATTATGCAACATGTTATATAACTTCTGTTTTATAACACGTCCACACTATCTAACATTGTTGTCTAACAATGAAACATGTTACAAGACCGTACACATTAAAACAACATTGTTGTATAACAATGTTATATAACAATTCAATGCGTGTCATTTAAAATATAGCATATAACATTGTCGCAAAAACTAATAACATGTTGTATAACTTGTTTTTGTAACACATAGCGTCCACATTTGTAAAACATGTTATTTAACTATGTTTTATAACATGTTTTGTTACATAGTCTGTACGCACCATTAGGATTTAGGGTGGCAAACGAGCATGCAGCACCTTCCAATGCCGCCCATGACGACTGTGACCGACACAGAACAAGACTCACATCGGACTAGGATGATTAGTCAATATTAGCAGAAGTGTTGATAAGAATTCGTAAGTCAGTTTGTTATGTATCTAGCTTTGATGATATAATGTCTAGATGGAACATCGAATCCGCGCAAACGTGTCAAAAAATTGTGGCAAACTGTTGCCCACAATTTTTATATCAATGTATCATTGATCACGCACACATAGACAATAGATGAACGTGTAAAACATCGCCTGCATGATATTGTTGCCTTGTTTTTTTGGTGTCATTGTAGGGCGACGCTCAATCTAGACATTAATATCATCAAAGGTATCTAGACATGAAAACACTGGGGCAGTAACTGATGATAATTAGTCCTGTTAATTATTGTTAATTATTGCAATTAAAGAGTCAAGTTAGTAATTTAATGTTAGCGAGGACTAATAACTCGAGTTATTAGTCTGTGATGTTAGCAAGCGTCATGTTCTAATTCTTTTACCTACAAATGTTGCTACCTCTGAGGATTCAGATGGTCTTTTTTTTAAAAATAGGATGCCAAATATCAAAATTATACGCTTTAGACAGTTTAGACTAAAATCCCGACTTAAATTAACTATATAGGATAACATTTCGATATATTAAATTGTTGATGGTTAGATACTAAAAATAAAATTAAATACATAACTTTTTCGTTTTGAAAAAAATACATTTAATGTGAAACGTTATTTTATTTTAATCTGAGATCCCTGAGACATTAACTTATGGAAATTTTCCGAAAAATCGGGAAGTCTAGAAGGTCCACTATGGCAACATGTTGTGAAAAAAATAGTCTGTGACGTTATTACAATGTTAGATCTGATATCGTCTCATTTTAGACGTTCAAGTCCTAGTAGATTGTTTGCAAGTTTTGCAACATAATTTTGCTACTACTATTGACAAATAATGCTAAAGGATTAGGGAGGTACATTTCTTACGTATGAACATGTACAGTGCCATAAACTTATCTGACCCGGTAAGCGGGGCGTTACTGTCTTTGTCGTTGTCTGACAACAGTATAACATTTGCATTAGTTCCAATTTTGGCCACCGTGCCAGATAAGTTTGTAGCACTGTAGGTACCTATTTTAAATGCAGATATATAAAAATGTACATAATTATGAATAAATAATTACATACTAAGTTTAATATAGATTAAATATGTTTAAAAATCTACTAATTATAGGGAATATGAGTAATTAAGGTAAAATATGAACACGTTGTATTTTAAATTTTTTGACATTGTTAGCAATTATTAAATTAATTTAGATTTTGCACTTCTTACGTAAGTGCTTTTGGTTGGCTTTTGGTTTGCAGTATGGCACATACTGTAAAGAGAGTTAATGAAAAAGTTACAAGAGTATTTTGCGGATGGAACCTTTAAATGTTCCTCCAAACCTTTCGTATAATTATTTACTAAGTATATTTATTTGGCAATACGGGAAGCACAAATGAGTCTATTAATGTTGCGCGCTTGGTTTTTGCTTTTCTAAGTGCTCATTCATACTGACTTGCGGTTCAGAGGTTCAATATACAGTGTATGCCATACACACATAAAGATGCAGTTTTTAGTGTTGACAAGTTATTTTTAAATGAATTGGACCACGGAACTCTCAAATGGTGCTGTGGTCCAACTATTTTTAAAGTTGGACAACTGCCCCTAGTAAAGACCCGTGGTCCAACTAGTTGGACAGAGCAGTTGGACCACTGCCCCGCACTCGTGCTTTG
Source organism: Hesperia comma (assembly GCA_905404135.1). NCBI lineage: Eukaryota > Metazoa > Arthropoda > Insecta > Lepidoptera > Hesperiidae > Hesperia > Hesperia comma. Next base: position 3,053,644 of record FR990039.1, read on the forward strand.
AAACGTCAGTCATAGAGTAGAGAATGCGTGGATAATTTATTACTCTGTGGTTTTTTAAAAATATTCGGTTCATAGCGAAACAGTATTAGATTAAAAAATTACTGTTTTACATACATTACCCACATTCCCTTGATTACCAAAAAATTGGGGAATTAAGTACCCTACCAGTAGCAACATCGATTAAACAGTACACAACCGATTTTGATACTTGATTTAAAATCTACTTCACTACTGGTCGGAATTATTTTCCTTTACGAATTCTACGATAGAAAAATGTAAAAGATTTTTCATTTTACAAAAATATAGGTGTTTTTTTTTCTAATTTTGGTCACTAATATTTTTTATTAATTTCATGTTCAATACCGAATGTATATTTTATTTAAAATGTTAGAAAATTCCAATGTCCATTCCAATCCATGTGTTGATACAACAATAATTTTTGAAACATGTAAAATGTATTTTTACATTAAAAATAAAATTAAAATACAAAGAAATGTATAACAATAAATATACAATGCTTACATTGCGAAGAAGCGAACAAGCGATTTACAGGCTGACGAATACGATGACAAGCTTTTGATAAATACCTTTTTGTTTTTAATTTAAGCTTTTATGAGTCATTTTAACGATCTAACACCATACATCGTGTCAACTAAATTGCCTGCAAAAATGTTAACAAGATATCTTTCAAACACCAAATAGGTCGCATATTTAATAATGATTGAAAATGCTGACAAATGACTATGAAAAACACTTTTGAATTTATATTTATAAGTAATGTTCCTAAATAGATAGGATATGATGTAATCAAAAAGCGCGATAATGGCACGATGTATGGATAAATCTATTAGGCCGTTAACACACTACGATATTTATTAGCTACACGACTCCGACGCAATCAACAGTTCGTCGACACTGCAGTGTTCACTGACAGGCACGCATCGTAGACGCGTCGCCTCGTGTGCGAAACTTAGTAAATATTAAACTAGGGCGTCGACTCACTGGCGACGTATAGTACCTATATCTGGACAAGATCCTAGGCGCTTTTGTGTGTGAACAGCCTTAACCTAACAATAATCTCGTATGAGATGTCCTTTCTTCACACATATATACAAAAATATGTTTTTAAACTGTACGCAAGCTACTAACGATTACACCATGAAGCAACTAATAGGGGAGATACATGTATATTAATTTACTTAATAATTGAATCGCTCTACTTAGGTACTTAATTATAATACAAGGGCGCTTGTATGATTTTAAAAATGTTTTAATAATATGAAAATGATCTTACCATTATCTACTTAGGTACAAAAGTTAAGTACTTAGCGTTAATGTTTTCTCTGTCATCAAAAAGTTTTACTATGATAGTTTTATCAAGTCAGTAACACACAAAAGGTACCAGTTCTATTAGTAAGTACCCAAAGTGGAAAAATTTAAACGGAATTATAATGATTTGATATTGACATTGTGTTTTACTTGTGAACTAACGAAATAAAACAAACACTTAATGCTATCCCAAATTTACGCAAATAAAAACATTAAAAAAACTAGTTAACCTTTTTGATTCTGAGATTTACTGGATCAAATTCACCGATTTAAAATTATTGACATGAAATGCGTTAGATTTACCCAACTACAGGGTTTTTTCTAGGCTTACATCGATTGGTAATGTATTTTAAAAGTACGATTTTATCTTTGGTTTTGTTGGAAGTTAAGCCTTAATGTGACTAGAATTTGGTTCGACATTACGATTCAATATCTTTAAACTACAGTCTAAATATTAATGATCCTTAACAGTTAAATAGGGTGACTGATTAAAAAAACAAAACCCAATAAGAAAAGTGACAATTATCACGTCTAAATTACTTTATGAAATACTTTCAACTAATATTAATATGAGATTATATATGAGAAATTAGTGAATAGTTGAATACCAAAGACGACCGAATATTCGGCCAAATATCTAAATACTTAATACGTTAAAGGTGAAATGTTCGTATCCGATGATAAATGTTTATAATCCTACGCGTTATATTATCATTGCAATTATAATATTTATTAAATATATCTACCGATATAAATAGACTTCAGATATACGTTTTACACTAATAATAATTTGTATCCTGATAGGTTGACCCCTAATTTTAGAGTCTATGTACCTACAGCGTCTAAAATCTGACGTCTATTTATAATTTATGTAACACACAAAATATTACAGTATAAGGTCATTAAACTTTCTTCTGTGCATTATTAAATGAGTGATCTGCTCGATATAATTATATGTTACGATACATAGAAAATATTTTCATTAGGATTATTTAGCTTAACATTTCACAATCGATAAATTTCATATTTATCAGGCAATTAAAAACAGATAGGTACAACATTGTATTCGTTATTATGTCCTAATTTTGACCGCCTACATTTTAAGTGACATACTTAAATTATATAGGTACTAGCGGACCGCCCGCGGTTTCACCCGCGTGGATCCCGTTCTCGTGGGAATATATGCATGTATTATACATAAAAACCTTCCTCTTGAATCACTCTACCTATTACAAAAAACCGCATCAAAATCCGTTGCGTAATTTTAAAGATTTAAGCATACAGACAAACAGACAAACAGACAAACAAACAAACAGACGGACAAAAATAGCGACTTTGTTTTATACTATGTAGTGATGACTTACTTTGCCATAAATCATATTTAAATTGATCCATTGTGGATGTTCCATATTTCAATAGTAATACTAAATTATCTAATAGTCAATACAATGAAGGCATTTATGATTATGATATTTTACTACGATAATAATAATTTATTTATTATTTTTACTTATTTTGCGCATATAAACACATTTGTGTTGTTTCATTCTTTCCTTTTACACTTAAATGTCATAAAAAACGTAATAACATACCTTTCGTATAACAATTTAAGGTATTTGAAAGATTTATACTATTAATAAAACTTGCTAGCTGTGGCATACACTACCTAAGTAAAAAACACGAATTTTGCACGATACTTCTCAAAAATATTTTAATATATTATTCATTTAAATAATTTCCTTATTTGGCAGTTTACATGTTGTAAGTCTAAAACATTTAAATATAAAGTCTAATTGTTGTACATCACTACAATTTGTTCAAATTTCCTAATGAGGTGAACTGCCGAAATGTATGATCACGCAAAAAAACCTATAATATTAATTCGCAAAGTGTCAAAAATTTTAAGCGCGCTGTAATTTCATTTGACATAAAGAAATGTTATCTATGGTTTACAGGTTTACTATGTTGCCATATTATAAACTTATTTCGTACAAACAGTAAAAAAATGATGGTAAAAATATTAGTTGACGGGAAATTATACAACTTAACTTGTTAATATATTATTTTCTTAAAGACCGCATGGATGAACACTCATTTGATTAAATGTTTTTACTCACATTCAATACCTACATCGTTTAATTTCACACAAATTACTTAGTGTTGCCTTGTTAATAACATTAAGCTCCCTAAATGTTGGCAGTTTTAGGAACTGTTGAAGTAAAACTTCTTTGAGCACGCTTAACTTTGGGTGTAAACGTTAATGTGTATCGAGAGCGTTACGAAAAGTGTGATTGGATGAGGCGAACGGAAGTTCAGAGAAGAAAGAAAGAGAATTACATATCGTGTATTGTAGGGGCAAGAGAGAGATCTGCGAGGATACATTTTCTTTCTCTCTGTCTCCAAAAACGTTTCTCTTCTTTTTTTATAATAAAAATGGAACTAAAGAAGTTTTACTTCAGTTGTGTTGTCTAAAAACTCTAAAACACTCATAATTATGTGTTATTGAGGCGTTTTATTGTTATTGTTTGCTAACGGCACTGAAATATCGTGACAAGTCAGCGTCCGCCCGCACCACCCACGCGGCGTTCAGAGCTATTGTATCCAGAGCCGCGTCAGACCCGCTCAGATCTACAAATAGTTCTTTAAACTGTAACAAAAATGATATTTTTTATATTGAGTCTGTGTAGGAAAAAATAGCATATGTGTTTACAAACTAGTAGCAAAGAGGTTACGCAGTGTTTTGTTGATAGCCGACTTCAAAATTGATGGGTAGAGATAACTCAAAAACTACTCATCAGATGTTGCTCATTTTGATGGGACTTTCTCAATTCGACTGCATTTTTTTCTTATGTGTGTTACCTGCCTAATAACTTTGCACTGGGTGAGCCGATTTGTATAATAATTTTTTAATCAAAAGCTAGTGCTTGTTGTCTGCTCCCATACTAATTTGAGCGACATCTGACCGTTTGTTTTGGAGTTATCTCTTATCAATTTTTGAAGTCCGTTATTTTTTGAAAAAGTAAGTTGTGTTGGATAACAATCATTATGCCATGAAAGCTTATTTTTATAACTTACCCTATAGTAATCCCGGGGTTGGTACAAACACCTCGAAGCGGCCACCAGCGCAGAGGCCGGTAGCGATTCCATATTCAAAACGCGCCACGCGCCAGGAGAACCGCGCCATCTATTGGACAAATTGAAATTAAAATTAAAATTTGGAAAACGATAGTGATTGAATGATGGAGAAAAGAAGAGAAATGTATTACGAGTTAGTTACACAATCTCTATGACATGTGTTTTGTCTCGTCTTAGTTACACAATCACTGTCAATATTTTCGATAATCACTTGTTACAAAATCCCTTTGTTTACAAATCGAAAAATGCATCGGGGCCAAATCTGTTTTTCTGACAGACATCACACAGCCGAAACTACTGAATGGAAGAAGATGAAATTTGGCATGTATATTCCTTGGGGAGTGTAGGAGAGCACTAAGAGAGGATTTTTGGAAGTTCCACCCCGAAGGGAGTGAAATAGGGGGGTGAAGTTTAAACGAATTCCACGCGGGCGAAGCCTGCGGGCGGATGCTAGTATTAAGTACACAGTGTTAGCACATGAAGTAAAGTTGTTTTTAGCGGGTGGTAATTCCATATCCTCGGCAACCCAAGAATAAAATAAAGTGAAAAAATAAAGAGAAAAACGTTAACTCACTTGCAAGCTGCCGCGCACAGTGTCGAAGCCCACAATGGCCAGTCGCGTCCACGCTGGGCCTCCTTAGACACCACCGTGTAGGCAAACCTGACGACATAGATCAAAAAATTACATGAATAAATTTAATGCAGGACTTCTGCAAAACACTCGGTTGGAACGAAGCTATATTGTTGCACTGTAACTCTGGCACTTGAACATCTGACATACCTCACCTAACAGCTGACTTACCTGACCTGACAGCTGACTTACCTGACCTGACAGCTGGCACCTTATTGGTTGCAATTTGTAATAGTGACCAATAAGCGCGCATCTATGACTAAGCTAAGAAGCAAAACTTCCGATTTAAGTCGCACAATACTCTTATACTTTTCATTTTCTAGCTCCCATCCACGTGATAAGAAACTTCGTAGCAAGAAGCGCTAATTCACTCAAACCCTTGCACTAGGATTCCCCGTGTCGAATAGCTTGGACATCATGCATAGACATATAATTTCCTTTTTCCTCTTCAATTCTTTCCATTCCTCATACACGCACAAAAACATCATCCATACAGTACTAAATGTTACCTGTAAAATAGCCAGTCATCAGCCGGCGACGCCAATGCTGCCAACAAGGCAGAGTGAGAGTAAATAGGCCTGGGCGCAGCGATGGAGGCCAGGAGGGCACGCCAGCACGCGGTCCAGGCCTCCTCGCCATGGGTACGCACGCCCGCTAGGAACGCACCCTGGAAATTTAAATTTTAGATTGGTTGGTCAATTTTGTCAACCAATTAAAGTACCTGTTCTTCATAATCTTCCAAAAATCATCATCATCGCAACTTTTAACTGTCCCACTACTGGGCACTGGGCAAAGGTGGGCTGGCCAAGTGCGAAGAGCTCTCAACTGTGCAGGTTACCTTATGATGTTTTCTTTCATCGAACCAAGTGATACTTAGATTTAAAAAAATACATAATTTTTGTAAATTACAAACGCGTGTGCATGGGTTATACCCTGATTAAAACCTCTCTTAGTTTTTTTTATCTTTATGGCTATATTTTAATGACTTAAGTACCTCTTGATAAATCTCCGGTATGGTCTCATTCTCGTTAAGCCACGCATCGAAAAGTTCCACCGCTTGCTTTGTCACATTTTCGTTTCCCCATTCAACGCCTGACGTCAGCAGGGCTCCACTGAGCCATCTGGAAATAGGCAAAAATTTAAATCATTGGAAATTAATTTTACTCAGAAAATGACGTGGAAATAAACATGATTATTCAATAAGCATAAAAAAGAAATTTTTCTTTCATTAGTTACACATTCTCTTGTTAGTGACAAAATCTCTACAGATTAAAGTAGTTAAAAATTCACTTTGTTGGTAACAAAGATTAAATGAAATGACTGTATAATTGTTTGTTCAATGTGACATGGACACAATTTACGTAATGATAGTTTTTGTCATAAGTTTAGTGACTTTTGCGTCTTCTGCTGCCTCTACACATAGGCCAACACGTTGGCAAGTGCGCTGGCTCAGCCACTGGTCCAATGTGTAGAACGGGCGTTGGCGCATTGGCGGTAGGCATTGGAACGTTGGCCGGCGCGCTTGCGAGCTTGCCGCGCGGTGTCGGTATCATCAAAGAACACTTGTCGCAAGCTTGGCGCACCATCCACACATTGGCCGCGCGATCAGTTTGCCCGGAGCAGAGATCAAGAGTGCATATTTTCTTCTTGCCGCGTATTAACACCTAACCTAACAAAATGGCGTATAATATGAGTAATGAGGAAACTTTTAAATTTATTGAGCTCTATCAGAGTGAAAATTGCCTATGGAATCCAAAAAATAAGTACCATAAAAATAAAAATGTAAGTATTAAAAATCCTTTTCTTGTACACATTTACGTAGTAATTATAAGCTGTGAATAAATATACAGCTGCAGCTGTTACCAACTCAACATCCATTTTTTGAATCCGTCCGCACATTGGCTCGAACCAAAGCATACTGAACGACCTTCCAATTTGTGGATTAACTCACAAGCACGTTGGCAAGCGCACCGCCAGCGCGTTGGCGAATGCGCTGGCCTATGTGTAGAGGCGGCATTCTAGGACTATGATGGGTTCCATACGCCACATCGAATTTCCTGACATTGAAGTTCATGACATCGAACATGTTACATCGCTAATTCATTAGATCGAAATTTCATTACAATGAAAGTCTATTAAATCGACGGTTCCTCACGTCGAAAGCTTACATAATGAAGGCTCATTAAATCGAATTTATGACATCGAAGCGATATGAATCGTTAGATCATGAAATCGACAGCATTACAACATATAGAAATGGAATTTAAAATATATAGCCATTTTTTTAAATAAAAAAGGCAATTATGAATTGAAATATCTGTATTAGTTAAGTGTACGGCAAAAAATATTTCCAATAAATGTTAAAATACAAGAAATATGATACTCACAGTTGATCCTCGCTAAGCGTAGAGCTCTCAATCTGGGCAGCGGTATACACTTGCACGGGGGGATGTAGACTGCTGAGGAGCTGGTTCAGATGAGGAGCGGATGAGGAGACGCTGAGGAGTTCCTTCCACCAGGACAAGTGGTTCAGCACCACGCGCCATGGTGCCCAGTGACGCTCGGTGCTGAGTCGAGCTGGAGGTATTTTATGGAGTTAGGTTAGCAAACGAGCATGTAGCACTTTCCGCTGCCGACCATGACAACTGTGACTGATATGGAACAACACTCACATCGGGATGGATAGTCAGTTAGCAGAAGGTGTTAGAAGGTTTGTTGGTTAGTTTGTTAGAAGGCATAAGGAATGGGGCAGGGTCTGTTACTAATAAATTTACTGATATCTAACTGGTCGTATGAGACCTCGTATTTCTTGCTCTTCTTCCTTTTCAGGCAGGGAAACATCGATAATGCCTTTGGTGACCTGATATCTACGGGCGTCGATGACCACTTGCCACTCACCACATCAGATATCTCTAAGTTCGTGAAAGAGTCTGTGGCGACACCGCGCATACGTCACACGGTGACGTCACCGAAGCCTGAAACGCGCTATCGAAGATTTCTACATCGCTGGCATATATACCACGCCTCGAGTACATTCACTAGGGGTCTCGGCCGCCCCCCAGGCATGTCGTCTCGCCTGGCGGGAGATCTCCCTTTGCCAAAAGTCTTAACAGCCACGCTTTATCTAGTCAGTTCTTATAAAGTAACAGCAACACGTCCATTACCAGCGGCGGCGATCGCCCGACTGGCGGGCAGGCGGCCGGCGCGGCTGAGCACGAACGCGTCGTCCAATAGCAGCGCGCGCTCCGCCGGCGCGCCCGTGTCGTACAGCTCCGCCGCGCGCCGCGCCGCCGCTTCCGCTGTCTACAGAACGTTAAAATTTGAATTTTAAAATGTGGTTGTGTTGATTTAGAATTTCTTTTTATTTTTTAATTCAACACAAATGCCACTTACATGAGAAAATGCATACAACAAAAACAAAATTTGTCAGCAAGCCCGATGGGGGTAGTTATATAATTTTTGTGAGTATGATCGTCCAAGATATTTGATACATTCACATGATTAAGTTGGTAATTATTTTCAAATACACTTAATGGACTACTAGCTTCCGCCCGCAGGCTTCGCCCGCGTGAAATTCGTTTAAACTTCACCCCCTTATTTCACCCCCTGCGGGCCCCCCTTTCAGCTTCTCCCGTTCAGTAGTTTCGGCTGTGCGTTGTCTGTCAGTCACCAGTAACGCAAGAGTTTTATAAATATATTAAGATTTCACAGTATTACGTCATTGAATAGAAAATGAAAAACTGCAAAAAACTACTTAAGTAGCACATCTTTTTTACTACAACGTAATAACTCACCTCGCCAATACTCCTATCCTGAGGAGCAACCCTGTACAAGCCACGTGCGCCAACGTTGTACCGCACCCATTTGTGTTTGCCCAACTCTGGTATCGTCACTGAAAATATTATTGTTGTCAGGACAGCCCTCATCAGTTAATACGACTACAGCGCCACTATTGGCTTTAAATGGGAATTACAGTGGTATTATGTGGCCGAAAAATACATAAGAATTAAATGTTTATAGCGAAGTTATATTTTTATTTGTCTCTTCTTTCTTATGCATTAACCTGCAACACAGGGAATCCTATAATTGTGTGGTGTACCTGTGTGGGTAACAAGATAGTGCTGCTTGTGAGTGTGTATGTGTGCGTAATAGTGTGACTGTAATTGTTTAATTTATTTATTTACATCTTACTTTCTGTGTCATTCATCCATATTATGTGCGTGACGTTTTCTGCCCACCGTGACGTCCGAGCCTTGGTTTCGTTTCCAACGTCGTACCTAAAAGAAAAATAATTAATGTTAACAATTAATTAAATTAGTCATCGTTATCCATGCAGGATCAATTAACTTACACGGAATAACACAACATTTTAATAAAAAAAAACATAATTATACAGCATTTTTAATGGATCTAACTAAAGCTTTTGACTTCAATGATCAGATGACTTTTTAATTATGTTTTAACACACATAACTTTTTATACATAAGGAACACTCATGGTGTCATAAATGTCAAACGACAGTAACAATTTATTGACAAAGAAAGTGAACATTCATCCATAATCAACGAATTAGTGGAAATATACTAGGAGTTTGTCAGGGTAATATACTTCGTCCACAACTCTTTATAACACTATTATTTGAATTATATTAGGGCCAGTTTTTAGCCGTTACAATGTGGCCAAAATCTAAAACGGCACATAATTATAGAGCTCATCAAATACCTACCAAATACCGTTCTGCACAGTATCAGTAACATTCATCTTGATATCCTCCTCTTCCTCAATAAGCGGCCCCACACTGAACGTGACTGGTATCACCCATTTAGTGGTGGGCGGCGCTCGCGTCGTCTTGGGCGGGCGGCGTGTCGTGGGCGGCGGAACTGTCGTTGTGGCATTGATGTCTTCTTCGGTCGTATCGGTGAAATTTTCTGTAGGTACAAGGACTGGAGTAGAGTATCGAGCAAATTATATTTGACTTGAATGTAAAATGCTCTTATGTAATTTGAGGTGTAAAAGTATAATTATTAAACTAAGTAAAAGACATTCTGACTGAGAAGACAAGACTGAAGAGGATAGAGGTAGAGAACCTGAATAAGATAAGAGATGACCTGACCTGAGATGGTTTAAATTTCCAACTAAGTCCAAGAGTTTGGGTCTCATGTATGGGTGATGATGAGCGTATTCATAAAACTCACCAGGTTCATAGAATAGTTCATCCAGATCAGCTCGAAGGTCGACAGTGAGAAGGTGGTTCAGCGTGGACGGCTCAGGATCTGGTGGATCGGCAGACATCACGAACCTGGAGATTTATCTACTTTGATGAACAAGTACTAATTTTTCTTCTTGCTGGAATTATGTATCAAACTATTCATCGCGGTGTCCACTTGAATCCATTTCAAAGATCCATTGATATATCTCGTCTTTAGGTTGAGGGTTTGAAAACCAAGTCTGCCTTTCTTACTTATTTATTTTAACTTGGCCAAAATACTTCGATGACAACTTTGGTAGCGACATCGCAAAATTATCATACGGTGGTCATCGGTCGTCATCAAAATCGTTAACGTACTCATGATCAAAACCATCATAATCATCATTATCATCATCATAATCATCATCTAATGTAACCTTTACTCACCGTTCCTGTCTAAGCACCACATCGTCCCCATGGATCCTGGCGCAGAGCAGCGGGTACCCAGCCTTCTCGCACCAGCCGTCCCACGCGTGGGCGGGCGCGTCGTCCGAGCTGTCGCGTTGCAATGCGCGCCATAGATCTCTGAGACAAAAAAGAGTTCTAAGACATACAGAAAGAGTTATTTTCACGAGCTTTTATTTAACTTGCAAACCTATTTTCGCGTCAAATCTTGCAAGCGGAGTTAGAGCTACTTCCTCTTACTCTACGGATTTGAATTGCATATAGCTTTAGTTCCGATGACAATGCAGTTACATGACAAGTATGACCGGTACTTCGCTCAGGATTGGCTCCAAACAAGGGAACTCCTTAACGGTTAACAGCACAGTGTCAAAATTTATTTCTTTACATTTATCCACTCATAACACTGGCACACACATACTGTACACGGGCTGGGAAGTACAGAAGTAGCTAGAGAAGTGGATATAAGACCTGGCATCAGCGCTGGCGAAGCGATGTTCCCGCAGCAGCCTGGCGAGCGCCGCGCGGCCAGCATCCTCCCCTACTGCTTCAATTGCCATTCTCACTATCGCTGCTCCCTGGAATACCATCAGATACTTCAATACTTGGCAATCGCAACTTGATTTTTTCGTTGTGCTTTTCAAGTTTTGACTGTATTTATTTTGTTGTATTAAAAATTCGGAATGCTTAGTTCAGCTCTCTGTCTCTAGTTGACTAACCTGGCTCGAAGGACCAAATAAACGTAAAAACTTGACTATTGCAAGTTTTATTGTAAATTGTAAAACCTGGTCCAAATCCCAAATATTGTCATAATATATAAACAATTTTATTTGTAGCAGGTTATTAAGAGTTGTTTTTAACTTATAATAACGGCTCGAGGGACCAACATAGTGTGAGCTAAGTAAGTTTGTAGTATAGATTGACTTCGTACTAAAAAACTCGACTCCTACGACCAACTAGGAAATCACTTAAGTTATAGACATGAACAACGTTACCTTATGCAACGATAACTCGTCGGAAGCTCCTTCAATATCAGCTTTCTCCAGTCTTGGAGACGCGACGGCGCGCACAGTGTTACTGGAGTCCAATCTGTGTAATTAAATCCCAATACATAGTTAGTTGAAAAGAAATGAATGCTGTGGAGAAAGCAATGAGATAAAAATGAACAGGTTGTAGAGCCTTCTTGTCCTCTTCTATCTTACAGTACCTTATACTGAAGAGTTTGTTCGTTTGAATGCGCTAATCTCACGAACTACTGGCTCGACTTAAACAATTCTTTTTGTGTTGAATAGTCCATTTATTGAGAAAGGATTTAGATTTAGACTATATTATTATAACATCAGGCCACACAGGAGCGGGACAACAAGGCCGAAGCTAAGCGCGGACGTCTCTAGCAGTTAATAATGCTAATATCGTTCGGTAGTACCGGTAGTACCCTTTATGAGCGAGTGAGAGTCCGACTCGCACTTGCCTGATTTTTTGATTAGCAAAATTCAACAAAGCTTCCCAACTGTGGAACGTCCGAAAAATGAACTAAAGTCAACAATCCACTCACACATTTGACGACCCGGATGGCGCAATGGTTAACACGCCGGATCGCTGTTCCGAGGGTCCTGGGTTCGATTCCCAGCGAGGCGGAAATTTGAATGATGAATTCGAATTGCCGTTCTCGGTCTGGGGGTGTGTTCTTGTCTTGCGTGTTGTCCATGGTACCCACGACACAGGGAATCCTAGTGTGGGGCTATGAGTGTGAAGCGTTATTTATTTATTTATAATCCAACCTGAGCGCCGGCAGCACATGCTGCAGTAGCAACGCGTCGTCTTGTCGCCGGGCGTCGCCTGGTGTGCCCAGCGGCGGGGCCTTCTGGCCCAGTACCGAGGTCAGCGCCTCCATCAGCCACTGGGAGCTCCACCAGCGCGGGGAGACCAGCCCGCCGAACCACTGGGGTTGGATGGTTTTGGGCATTTTAAGGCAGTTGAAATAAATGTTTAAGTTGAGTTCAGTTGAGATAAAGGAGAGTCTGGGCCTGGTTTTTGTACCAGTGATAAAATAAAATAAAAAAGAAAAATAAACCATTTTTGACTAATCAAATCCACGAACTCATCTTTATTTCAGTGCAAAAATTATTTATTAACTCCACGTGACGCAATTATTCTACATAATGGCGGGCAGCAGACCAGAGGATTCATAATTTTTGACATAATATGACGTTAGCTGTCATTATGCCTTCTCTATGCTTGAACAATGGCTTGAACTTCGAGTGAAGGACGCCATCTTGCAAGTGTTGCAAGTAGTACCTACCGAATAACTCGAATTTAATTTTATTTTAGCAAGTCATTTATTGCGATTTGTGAATTTATTATATTTTTAATGAACTTTCTGTATTTTTTGGTTTTTCATGGTTTAGTGTACAAGATCAGGCCCAAAATGGACCATCTCCTTTGTTAATAATTTGTTAAGTGATAAGTTGATAATTTGTTAAGTATGTGCACAACAAATCTACCTCTTGTAATGATTTCTCCAGTCGCAGGTCTGCTGGAAGAAATTCCTTAAGGAATAAGCAGTACCTTTGTACATCCTTACTTAAATGTAATTTCTGTTGTGTGTACATAAATAATAAATAAATAAATAAAGGTTTGGCTTCAAAATAAGTCGCTTTGACACTGAAATTGCTATTTATAGCTGTAAAAATTGTCTTATAACACACACACAGTTACAATTATTATGTAGGCTAAAAGAAGTTTGCACAAACCAGTATTGTTATGAAAAAAACTATCAGTTGACTTACAAAATCTGTGGACAATATGGCGCGCGCGCGAATAAGTAGAGCAGAATAGGTTCCAAACGCCTCATCGCATAACACTATATCGAAATTCATGACATCGAAATCGTTACACTGATAGCATAAAATCAAATTTTCATTACTTATTGTTACCATTAAATAAGTCAAGTGCAATACAACACACATGCCACACGAACATAGTATCTCAATGGTTATAAATACATCAAAGTTTTTTACAAGTGCCGAGCGTAAACAATAAGTGCATGTCACGTCAGGAATTTCGATGTAATGTAATTCGATGTGACGTATGGAACCCCATGAGTTCGGGCGTTTTTTTAGACTTGTATAATTAATTATACACACACACATACCTACTGAGCAATGGAGCGTCGTGTAAACATGTATAATTAATTGTACACACACACATACCTGCTGAGCAAGCAGCCGGGCGATGACCTCGGTATCGCTGAGCATAGAGGGCGCCAGCGTGATGAGCCCCCAGCCCTCCGAATACGCGCTGCCACCTTCCACCACCACTATGTCTGCAACCCGGGGTTAAATATCAGTTGATTCCTTGTGGGTCGCCTGATTTTGGTGGATTTACAGCCAAGAGTAGGTACAAAGACGTAGTTAGTTACGGGCTGTTTGATTATGGTCACAGTTGCTAAAAGCATCAGGAATAGTCGGGAACGTGAAGGAAGTGGTGTGGGATCATGAAGACGGTGATAAACTAGGTAGTAAATTGAACCTACAAATAAAATTAGAGACGTAAAAAGATAAATTGTAAAAATTGCAAATCATGTGACGTCACATCTGGGAGTAGGGAGTCCATAAAATTGTTACACAAGGACAAAGAGGACTAAAAATTCATAAAATTGTATGACGTCATTAATAGAAAAAAGAAACGAATGATTATCTTCAGTAAGAGATAGCTATATTTCTTTAATAAGGAGACAAAATATTATAAATTGAATAATGAACAATTGTTTAACTTACCAAACTTAGGTAAAGGATAGGAGGTGTTTAATTCGTATGAGTACTGCTGAATAGTTTTTTGCACCCATTCCAACAACGGCCTGAAACAAATAACGGCAATGAAAATATGTAGTGAAGAAGATGATTCATTAATAATGTGAATTATTACTAACAAAGTGACAATATAGATCTGGAAAAACTTTACTTATGAAGAAAGATGTTTAGAAAAAGCTATTTAGAAATAGTTGACTTATTTAGAAAAAGCTGACTTATTTAGAGAAGGAGATCTTCTTAAGAGAAAAGATGATTATTGATTAATTTATTCTTATTTTACACATCTTCGTAAGCTATAGGACTCTTCAGTTATGAAGAGCGTATTCTATAATCCGTTACTGACAGACACACACCCACTCTCCTCCAAGATAACAGCGCGATCGCTGTACAAGCTAGCCTCGGGCGTAGGCGCCTCCTCCTCTCCCTCCGAGTTGCCGCTATCCACCGCTAGGGGCGCTGCACGTCGCTGCAGTCTGCAGACTGCTAGCGCCACCATGTGCGGCGGCATAGGAGGGGATACCGCGAACTCGTCTTGAAGCTGTAAAGAATATTAGCTTAATGGAGATGTTTTTAGTAAGAAGTTAAAACAAATGTAACTAACCTTTAACTATAATGATTGCGAAAGCATCACAGATTTGAAAACTACTTCAGTAAGTGTTACCAGATCAATCCATCGATGCCGACGATCGACGATCGATCGATAGGTTTGGTAACACCATTAGAGATATGAGCCAATAAGGTTCGCCGTTTTTGTGCTCACCAGTTGGCGCCACTGGCGAGTGAGGTCCTGCTGTCAAAGCCCGCCCATACATAAACAGTGTCAAGTGACATTCAGACAAGTGAGAAGTGACAGTGCCACAAACTTATCTGACCCGGTGGCTAAAATTGGAACTAATGCAAATGTTATAGGTAGGTATAGGTTAATGTTATAGGTATTGCGTAGGTATAGCATTAATTTCAGTTATAGTTATACTCGTATAAGTGCTGTTCATGTTTTCATGTGTCCACTATAATTGTTGTTACTATTGCTAGTGTACTGTTAGTTATTAGGATTCAACATCAACTACTATGTAATTATTATAATTTTTTTTTGTTTTTTTATTACTATTTATTTTGTTAAGCAAGTTCGCCACGTTCCACACCTACGTGCGCACCGCACGGCGCCGTAGGTCACATTGAAAAACAGCGAGCCTCGCTGAATGTGACCTTTTTCACGTAACACCTGCACGGCACTGCGTTGTTATTTTTTTTCTTTCTTTTGTTAGTATGTAATATAGATTTAAGAAACATTATTGTAGCAGTGCTTTGTGTTATGAAATAAATGATTTTCTTTCTTTCTTTCTTTCTTTCTTATACTGTTGTCAGATAAAGACAAAGACAGTAGCATCCCTCTTACCGGGTAAGATAGATGGTGGCACTGACAAACAGACCTCACTTTCCACTAGCGCCTCTAGCGGCGAATCACACCCTTTTACCCTCATAGGTTGAAGTTAATTTTAATCGGTTAAGGGTTCAGAGAGTCATTAATTTGGCTTTCTAATTAAAAATAATAAATCTCGATGTTATTTGATTTTTGAAGAAATAAGTTTCATAAATTCTTACCAGCCGATGTCCCAAGTAGAAGCCGGCCTCCTCCGTCGCGACTATCGGCATGTTTGTCAGGGACACGTGGAATCTGGAAATTTAAATATTATCCACCTCAACAACAACACCCAATACATGGTAAACATAATAATACTACACGTTCCGTTACGTCCTGTTAGAACCTGAATAATGCTAGCGAAGTTAGCTAAAGGTGTACCTTCTATCACCGAGGAGACCTATCATATCATTGGTGAGGATAGGTGTAGCCTCGACCAGTCTCGTTGGGATTTTGGCAAAGGGAGATCTCCCGCCAGGCGAGACGACATGCCTGGGGGGCGGCCGGGCCCCGGGTGAATGTACTCGAGGCGTGGTATATATGTCAGCGATGTAGAAATCTTCGATAGCGCGTTTCAGGCTTCGGTGACGTCACCGTGTGACGTTGTGCGATGTCGCCACAGGATCCTCAGTTACTATACGCTGTGATATGCCTAACAGTACCCTTAGAGCTCAATGAAGTTAATTTTATGCTTGGACTTATTCAAGTTACTCACCTGTCCCTGACGATGGTGAGCTTGAAGGAAGCCCTGAGATGCGGCTCATCCAGACACGGGAACGCTGATCGGGCGTGCGTCAACCAGAACCTGGATACTGCGCAGCGACTGGAAAATTTCAGATAAGTAACTAATATAAAAAAGAAAATTGTGGTAAAACCTCATTCATGCAGTTCTTGTGCTAAAGTTACCAAGGAGTTCGACAATAAATGTTGGAAATCGAGGCTAGTTTCACGTGTAATCGTTGTACTGTCTTGTATCAATTGACTTCTCCATAGTGTTCCCAAGTTAGTGAGACTATTATTCGTCCATTAAATCTGGTGGCAATGAGAGATGCTCAACTTACTGCCGATGAGAACCAGCGACGAAGAACCCTCGTTGCTTGTCGTTCCTCTCTAACTTGGTGATGAATCGAAGGCTCAGGGTATAGTTGTATTTCCGTCGGAGTTTATCCTAGAACAGATTTTTTACGACCATTAAATATTATTACGCACTTACGTATTAAAAGTGTGTCATTTCGAATGATCGGTTGTAGCTAAAGAATGCTAGGCTTTATATATTCTGGCTAACTACCACAGTTGAGGAAGAGAGATCTGTGTAAATCTAAAGGTATCCTTTTTCGATGATAGTAGGCCCAATGAAAGGATGCAATGCTTAAAGCATCACTATCCTTTTTTCCATTACTTACTTCTGGGCCAGCAACGCTCTAGTGGCGCTCCTAGTATTGCCAATGGCCAGAAGCCACGGTGATCACTTACTATCAGGTGACCCGTCTGCTAATTTGCCTGCTAAGGCTAAAAAACCTACTGGTCAAAGTTCCCCGCTGAACTGGTTGAAGTAGTCACTACAAATTACAAAATGTCCTGTTCTTTCTCCTCACCTTAAACTCTATATAAGTCTGATCAGCCTGAGGGTAGTCCAATGTCTTGACTACCTTCGGCCCGAGTGCCCCTCCGCTCCTGAACAGGGCGCGCTCAGTCACATTCATGTCCCGGATGTTGAGAACCACGAAACTGGTATCTCTATCCACCTTGAAATCTATTGACACTTCACCTGAAAGACAAGCAGATTCATGGGTTAAATGGCCATTATAGGTGAAGCTCAACTTCTCATTCAAATTCAAATTCAAGTACCTAATTACTTTCTTCTTAATTAGACCGTAAAAATCTTTTTAAGGTCTGTTTTCGATTAGCACGTTGGCAAGGTTGCCTATTTACTACTAGGCTCTTCCGTTAATTTGTTATCTTTTTAACAAGATTCTACTGCAGAGGTTTGACCATACTAAGGTAGATGTCTGCAAGTTTTAAATAAAGGTCTAATCGAAGGACTACGATGGTGACCACCTTAAGGTTGTCCTTTTATTCCTTTGCTGTCGTATAAACAAGGGTCTTGTGCAAAAACTAACCATGATAAGAAGATGTACTCTTTTATAGTCTTTAAAAAAGAGTTACGTGCAGACTTACCTCTCAACTCCCCAGTGGTAAGGTTGGGATGCAACCAAAGGCTGTAGTGTTTGGGGATAACGAAGTTTGGAAGACGAGCACCTCTCCAAGGGAACACTGCACCATTGCTAGCGATTCTTTCCCTGGTAACAAATGACATTATTAAGCACAGAAGAATTATATCAGCAAACCCTCAAGAAACAGGGCAGATATGCTGTAATTTCTCAAATGTCTTTAATGGTTTGGTTTGGAATCATAAATGGAAACAATGATATCTTACTTGTTAGCTGTTGTAGAACTTTCTTCAGACTCTGTTGGAGGCTGTCCAGGTAGCAGGGGATTTTCACCGGCACATGGGCAATCTGCAAAAACCAAGATCAAGGTCAGACTTCAAAAAAAAATATTATTAGGTCTTTAATCTTTCTGTAGAACTCGACTGGCTTACTACCACCTGCTTGGAGCCAGCCGCCAGCGTATTCGTAATTTTGCGGTTTTGGGTTTCAAAACCAATACTCTTTCATCTCTCATATTTTGCTCTCGACCAACAATGCTTTTATTTACCAACGTCCACAGGCAACATTAACCACTTAGTACTTACCATCTCGTTTATTACCAATACCAATATATTGCCCCAAACAGCTCACCCCAACACAATCACTGGCACGTACCCGGCTGAGGAGTTGCATACACCACCAGGAGCGCGATCGTGAACATGGCGGAGAATACCAGCGCGGCGACACACAGCGCGCGGCGCTGCGAGCACACCGCCACGGGGGCCTCGCCCAGCTCCCGGGCCTCGCGGGCCTTGTCTGTGTCTGTGGGGCAAAGTAGTGTCTTGTCATGTAAGTATGCGAACTTATGATGTGTCTGGAGGACAAAATAGTGTCTTGTTATGTACGTATGTAGATTTATGATGTGTCTGAAGCACAAAATAGTGTCTTGTCATGTATGTATGTAATGTAATGTCTGAGAATCTTGTCTTCAATTTTGAGTGCAGTAGTAATAATAATGAATGAAATGGAGCGCAGACATGCTTGTAACCCAAAACTAAATCAATATTCAATTCAAGTCTGTAGAGTAAGAAGACAGTAGTTCTAATTCAGCTTACAATTGACCCGCCTATACCTACATGTGTAGTAAGTAACTAAGCTTGTGAAAAGAAGAATCATTACCTAACTTCAGCAACGGATGGATAGGGTCTATACACCTATGTGTATATCGTAAGATCGTGTCAAGTCTTTTATACTGGGTGTAGTCAACTATACAAACATCATGCGTGTGAGTCAAACAAATCCTCTATTCTCCCTGTATCTGTGTCACCCTAACGACCCGGCAACCCAAACAGCTTTGATCATCAATTTGTAAAGACCTCTTCACTTCAAACGAGTGAGTGTGTAGGGGTACCATATTTGTGTGTTTTTCTGGACAGGTCCTGATTATTTCGCGTCATGAAACGTGTTTTGTGTACGGTTACCTTTCGTCAGAATTAATCCGGAAAAGTCCTGAATTATATCACATCTTATGTTAATTTAATTCTACGTGTGAGTATTAAAATCTTATCGTGTGAATATTAAATTGATGGAGATATTGTGAAAAAATTATATATTATGTAAATGGACTTAAATAATTAAACCATCAAACCATCATTAACCTGCGAAAAACATAATACTTAATGGTTTTAACAAAACACTTCAACGAACATTACCTACTATCAAAATGATTTTAACAAACCACAAAACTTCGTATACATCGTATCAAAACATCGTAATGGGCGTACAGATTATGCAACATGTTATATAACTTCTGTTTTATAACACGTCCACACTATCTAACATTGTTGTCTAACAATGAAACATGTTACAAGACCGTACACATTAAAACAACATTGTTATATAACAGTGTTTTATAACAAGGCACAAGTAGGTAACTCGTGCGCAAAAGTTATATAATATTGTTGCACAAACTAATAACATGTTGTATAACTTGTTTTTGTAACACAAAGCGTCCACATTTGTAAAACATGTTATTTAACTGTTTTATAACATGTTTTGTTACATAGTCTGTACGCACCATTATATACAACGCACCAATATAACGATTCAACAATATAATGATTCAACAAGTTGTAACAGTATACAAATGATTTAACAAATTATAAAACCGTTTTAACAAACAGTCCCTAGCGGCGTCGACACAATGGCCGGTTGAGTGTACACTCCTTGTGAAGATGCTTCGCAAAGCTGAAAGGGTATTTAGGTCATTTGGTCTTTTAGGTGTTCACTTTACAAACTTGTCGTAAAGTGATTTAGGCTGTAACATTTTTTAACTCAAAAACTACCCGTCGGATGTCGCCCAAATTTATATTGAACTAGATGATGAGCAGCAATATTTGAATAAAAAGGCATATAAAAAGGAACTGCCAGTCAAAAGTTATGCTTATGAGGTAATGACGATAAATTAAATCAGTATTATTAAAAATAACTCAAAAACTACTCGTCAGATGGCTCCCAAATAAATCGATATATTCAGTAAAAAGTTATCGAGATTATCCATTAAAAAAACATGCGGTCCAATGAGGGTCGCCGTTTTTGTACTCACCAGTTGGCGTCACCGGCGAGTGAGGTCCTGCTGTCAAAGCCACAGTGACAAGTGATATTCAGACAAGTGAGGAGCGACAGTGCCACAAACTTATCTGACCCGGTGGCCAAAATTGGAAATAATGCAAATGTTATACTGTTGTCAGACAAAGACAAAGACAGTAGCGCCCTTCTTAGCGGGTCAGATAAGTTTGTGGCACTGACAGCCAGACCTCACTCTACGCTAGCGCCCCTAGCGGCGAATTCACACGCCTTTACCCTCATTGAGAACCTCCTTTTTTGAAGTAAGTTAAAAAGTACACTCACCGGCAAGAAAAGCGACATCGTCTAAATCTTGATCAACCATGTTCCGCCAAGCAGCCGCTGAAAACCATTACACAATTTTAAAGACGAAAATTATGCACTTATTCATTAAAAAAATATATTCGGTAGGTAATCCGAATAATAATTAAAAAATGCTGAAAATAAACTAAGTACGGTAAGTACACAGTTTTTGGGATATTAAATTTTATCCAATGTTACCTACCATTAAGATATCCGGAATTACCGAAAATTATCCCAACTAAAGTAACATTTAAAGTATCCGACAATATTTACTTACCTTTGGTATCCAAAGTTACCTTATACCAAAATTTTTAGGTACCTACCCAGTTTTACCTAAAGTAGCTCAGTCTACCTTATATCATACTAGCGACCCGCCCCGGCTTCGCACGGGTGCAATAACTATTTAATGGATCTTATTATACATATAAACCTTCCTCTTGAATCACTCTATCTATTTAAAAAAACCGCATCAAAATCCGTTGCGTAGTTTTAAAGATTTAAGGACACAAAGGGACAGAGAAAGCGACTTTGTTTTATACTATGTAGTGAAATAAAATGTTACCTTTCGCAGAGCCGTTCCTGTCGGCCTTGTATTTGCCGATGGGCTCCATCTGAATACCGTCCATCTCACGCCCACGGCATGCCGAAGACAATCTGTAACAATATTATGCCACCATTCATGCCTTTCTAGATTGTTCCCGCAGTATTTGGAATAACGGTCTAGTAGGTATATTCCTTGCAATTTGCAATCGACTTTTGACCTTAAGACTGTTGTCGTAAGGTCGAAGCATCGTGCGCGTAGCCGCGTACTTTCGAAACGGCCGCGCCTCTATTGTTCCAATTGTTTGCTCGACATGTTTATGGCTCCTATTGTTTATTGTTTTCGGTGTAGCGAAGTAGATGCGCCAGGGTTGTCACATTATGAACGTTATGGATTACGAGATAAAGCTCGTATTTCAATGCTGTCGTTTGAATTGAATCAGAGTCGAATTGTATTTCAATCGATGTTATGTTATGATATTATGGTTATTTAAATCTTCCATGGACAGGCATCGGTTAGCGACTTCATTTTTATTCTATGTATAGATTTTTGGAAGACTTGGTGCCTTTGAAGTAATATTAGTACAATCATATATTGTGAATGCGTGCGTTATGAAATTCGTTGTAATGCCATCCCACACAAATGTTACCTACTTCGGCCCTGTGATTAAGGTAGGTACATTTCAGACCAGAAGAATTTAAAATGCCGTTAGTCAGTTACTTAAAAGTTAAAAATTGTTTTTAGCGGACAGTGGCAATTCCGTACTCCCGATGACTCAGATGTAGCCCTACAGATGTTTTAGCGAGTCAGAACATTTATCTTAGGGTTCTTAATCGAATTTTCTTTCATTCCTCCGCGCACCCTACACTTAGCTCCCCTTGTATTTAAATGACTGCCACCCTTCAACCTTGCATCCCTGCAGCGTTGCAACCCTCCGGGAATCCAACGGAAATTCGTTAGCTGCAACGTACTGTGTTTTCTTATTTATTTTTCTTTCAATGGCGGACATAATCGTAATATTTACAGAAGGATATCATAATTAAATGTGTTTTTTTTAGACAGATAGGAAATGAGCACGCACCACTCTTCCGCTGCCGCCCATGACAACGGAGACTGGCATAGGTCGAAACTCAAACCCCACGAGCTATCGTCTTGTATCTACCAAGAGAGTTTGCATCTCCATGCTTGACTCTTTGTAGAGTTCGCCCGGGGTAGTACCACCGCCCGCCAAGGTACTCAGTACCATTCCTACCGTCATAATAATTGTTTTAAGAGCAATTGTGTTCCGGATAGGAAGGTGTGGAGCCGGTTTCACTTTCTTAGAGGCGACCATCTCAGACCTCAGGGGTAGCAACGCATCTGTGACCGAATTGGAACAAGACTCATATTAACAACTAGCGAACCGCCCTCGCTTCGCTTCGGGACCCGTAAGTATCAGCCGCGTAGGTCCTGCTCCCGTAAGAATTTTAGGATAAACTGCCGATCCCGCGGGATTTTCGGAAAGACAGACTTGTTACTTTTATATTAATATGTTTGTTATGAAGCTATACCCATTCTCGTAGAAGTTTTTTCCGCATAAAATTGGATCCCGCGGGATTTCCGGGATAAAAAGTGTCCTATGTGTTATTCTGGGTTATAAACTATCCGTGTAGGTAACAAATCCATTGATCCGTTTTTGCGTGATTGAGGACCAAACATACAAATTTTCACGTTTATAATATTAGTAGGATGCCACAGAATTCGCACTGTGTGTGCGAGTATTTTTGGCGCGTGAAAATGTTTAATGAATTTTTTGACAACTTCTACAGAGCAGTTGAGTGGATCCCGCGGGAAGTCCGGAACAGAGATGTTGCTGATGCAGCTTTTTACTATATCAGCGGATGCTGATGCTGATGCTGATTTTTTCAGATTAATATCAGCGGATGCTGATGCTGATGCTGATATTTAAAAATACCTAAAACTAAATTTACTTGTACTATAAAATTATTATCAAATATGATAAAATTGACTTGTGTTTTTATTTAAAAAACTTGCTTACCATAGGTAATACTCTGTAATACTAATCATCTACATATATTAGGGAAATTATGTTCGTTGTTGTCTCGTCCTCGATGATCAAGATAACTAATGTAGTCCCGGTCTCGCACCATCCGGCGTCACACAAATTTAAAGCTAAAAAATAAATAAAACAAGAAACGGAACGCAATCCGTACCGATCCGCCATCTTATCCCGCTCTTGTCATTCGGTTTTCTGTGTCAATAACGGCGTCGCACGTGATCGAATATTTAATTCATTTTTAGTGAAATACAAGTGAAAATTTGATATAGCATGCCGAAAAGAGTCGGAGAAGATGAAAAAACGCATCTCCTTCGAAAGATTCGACGTTTGGAAAGAAAGATTGTGAAATTGCCGGATAGTGACAACGAAGGTGAGGTTATGAAAAAATATTTTTTCATACAAACATTATAAGTACTATCGCTTATTCAACGAATGTAAGTACGTATTATGCCTGGGGATATCCTGCGGGGATCTACATGGCCAACATAGCGAAACCTTAAAGGGGTGTTCTTTGGGAACACACGTGGTTCGCATACCTACCTAAAAATATTTTCTTTTATACCGCCGGGGCATTCTGTGGGAATGCACATGGTATATAATACGGTTAAAAAACGGATAACTCATATATCCTTTTTTCTCTTCCACTTAACAGCCGATAATGAGTTGGAAGAAGGGCAGATCACTGACAAAGAGAACGAAGCCCCTTCAGATGAAGAGCTGCTAGAAGGTTTTTTAGACGAAAGATGTGAGACCCTAGGAGAAGGGGAAGAGACTTTGGAAGAAGAAGTATTGAATGTTTTGGGTTCGGCTCCTGCCCCACAGCCTAAAAAACAAGTTCTCCACAAACAAGTAGCGGACAGGTGGAATGAGATCTTGGAAAGAGGCTTAAAGAAGGAAGAGAAGGATACTATTGCTAAAGAAAATCCTCCCTTCGAAAATGTACCAAAGATGTTGGCACCAAAATTAAATAAAGAAGTGTCAGTTGCCCTGAACGAAAATGCTAGGAAAAGAGACCAGTTAATTGAAAACAGGCAAAAACAGATGTCTAACGCCCTGGCCTGTATAGTGTTGAAATGTGCCTAGGAGACATTCAACAGAATAGGTTGCAGGTTATAAAAAAGATTAATGAATCTGGGAGATTACTCTGCGATTCAATCTTCTTAGAAACTAAAGGGAGACGGACACTAGCATTGGCAACCATTAACCGAGACTTGAGAGAGTCTTTAGCTGAAACCAATACAGGAGAATATCTCTTCGGTGAAAATCTCACTGACAAGATACGAACAGCCAAGGCTGTACAGAAGTCTGCCAAAGATTTAAAGAATCAGTTAGAAGAGAAGAAGAAAAATAACTTCATCAAAAGAAAGGAAACAAGTGACAGAAAAGACAACACTCGAGCTTTAAACTGGCGGGGCCCTCCTCGGGGAGGAATACATCAGAGATTCCAGAGAGCAGGGGGGCCAGCATACAATCGCCAACCAACAGCGAAAAAGAACGAGGACAGAGGAGCACCGCGGAGAGGAAGGAAATAGAGGTAGGTAGAATCAGTTCATATTTTGATAATTGGACATCAATCACTGATGATCCAGTTCTCTTGGAGTGGGTCCAGGGGTACAGAATCCCCTTCCAAGAAATACCTCATCAAGGTTCGATTCCCTTAAATGAAAAATTCTCAGTGACTGAACGAGCACAGATCAGATTAGAAATTAAAAAATTGTTATCACTTAAAGCGATTGAAAGATGTATGTACTCTAATGATCACTTTTGTTCCCCAGTGTTCATTATTAAAAAACCTAATGGAAAATTTAGATTCATATTAAACCTTAAGAGACTGAATAAGTTTATAAATACAGAACATTTTAAATTAGAAGATTACCGCACAGTTTGTAAACTGTTACAAAACAATGATTTTTTAGTTTCCATTGACTTAAAAGATGCTTATTACATGATAAGAGTTCATAATACAAGTAAAAAGTACCTAACATTTTACTTCGAGGGAAAATACTATCAGTTTAATGTATTACCATTTGGGCTTTGCACAGCTCCTTTAATTTTCACCAAAATAATGAAACCAATTACAAAATACTTAAGAAATAGAGGTCATATTTCAGTAGTATACCTCGATGACTTTTTATGCATTGGTAAAAGTTATATAGAATGCCTTGATAACATGAATGCAACATTAGATATACTAACCAATCTAGGTTTCTTAATAAATAGAGAGAAATGTGATTTTACTCCTAAACAGGAATGTAAGTTTCTAGGGTTCATTTTTAACACAATAAATATGTCTATTAATATATCCTGCGAAAAGAAACAAAATTGTCTCAAGTTAATTTCAGAACTGTTGTCAAAGCAATCATTTACTGTAAGATACTTAGCTCATGTGGTAGGGAAACTTGTGTCTGTTTGTCCGGCCATCAAGTATGGTATGTTATATACAAAGGAGCTAGAAAGGCTCAAATTTCTTACACTAAAGAAAAACAATGAAAATTATGAAACAAAAATTGCATTAAATAAACAATGTAAAGAGGATCTTAGATGGTGGCTCAATAATATTGTTTTATCAAGTAACAACATTCGAAAGAATGAGTTTAAATTGGAGATATTTAGCGATGCGTCTATGACAGGTTGGGGTGCTTCATGTGGATCTAGACAGACAGGTGGAGCTTGGACAGGAGAAGAGTTAAAACTTCACATTAATTCATTAGAATTATTAGCTGCCTTTTTCAGTTTAAAATGCTTTGCCACTAATTTCAATAATTGCAATATACTATTAAGAATTGATAATATTACAGCAGTATCATATATAAATAGACTAGGAGGTATTCAATATAGTCATTTGCATAATATAACTAAAACAATATGGCAATGGTGTGAGCAGAAAAATATTTATTTATTTGCTACATATATAAATACCAAAGAAAATTTAATTGCAGATTTTGAATCACGTAAACAACTAGGTAACACAGAATGGGAACTAAATGCAAAATACTTTCAGCATATAATGGATGTGTTTGGTGAACCAAACATAGACTTATTTGCATCTAGAACCAATACAAAATGTCCACGCTTTGTGTCATGGCATCCAGATCCAGAAGCTTATACTATTGATGCATTTACAATAAGTTGGAACCATTTTTACTTTTATGCTTTTCCACCATTCTCAATGGTTCTGAAAACCCTGGAAAAGATTAACACAGATAGGGCAAAGGGTATTGTAGTAGTTCCATACTGGAGCACCCAACCTTGGTTTCCGCTGTTTAATAGACTCTTAATTAAGGAACCTATTATATTCCAACCATCTAAAGACCTTCTCGTTTTGCATAATTCCAGGGACCACCACCCCTTACACAAGAAATTAAGACTGATGGTAGGAGTATTATCAGGAAGGCCTTCATAGATTCTGGGATTACCGATAATGCAGCAGAGATTATGTTAGCCTCTCTCTCTGCCAATACACTTAAGCAGTACCAACCCTGTATAATAACGTGGGCTAAGTATGTACAAGAAAAGGGTATCTCTTTAACAAATCCCCACATTTCAGATGTTATTGTATTTCTTACAGAAAAATTTCATGAAGGACTGTCTTATGGAAGCTTAAATTCAATGAGGTCAGCATTATCATTGATAATTGGCTCACAGCTAGGAAGTGATGAAAGAATGAAGAGATTATTCAAAGGTTTCTTCAAATTAAGACCTAATGCTCCCAAATACAATAACACCTGGGATGTATCAGGTCTCCTTAAATATATTGAAAATAATTATACTAATAATAATAATTTAGAAATGATCTCAAAAAAGACTGCCACATTGTTAATCTTAGCTACAGGCCAAAGAGTACAAACAATCTCATTGATTAATATAAATAATATAGTTATTAAGGAAGATTGTATTACAATTAAGATTGATAAGTTAATTAAGACTTCTGCCCCTAATAAGTATCAACCCTTCTTAACATTACCCTTTTTCAAAGATAAAGAAAATATCTGCCCAGCTGTGGCACTTTGTAATTATTTAGAGGCCACCAAGACTATTAGAAATGATACAAGCATGTTATTCATTTCTTATAGAAAACCACATAAAGTTGTTTCTACCAGTACAATCAGCCGTTGGATAAAGAAATGCATGGAAGAGAGTGGTATAGACATCTCAACATTCACTACACATAGCACTAGACATGCTGCCACATCTGCAGCTTTTAAAAAAGGTGTTACTATTGATGATATCAAAAGAACGGCTGGTTGGACTGGTCAATCCACCGTTTTTGGAAAATTTTATAACAGACCTATCATTAATAACTCTAGTTTTGCAGAAAGTATATTTATTGATAAATGACTGTTGATTATTAGCAATATCATATCATTATTTGGAAATTACATTTTTTTTTACAATCATGATTGTTATTGGGATTATATTGAAGAATAGTTGATTTATAGATAATTTAGAGGTTTTTTTTTGTTGTTATCAATGTTATATTTTATTTTTATTTTTTGTTTTTGCAGATACATTTTTATTTTTTATGTTATAGATGTTGTTTTTTGGAATGATAGTTAATCTTCTGATTATGATTGTTAATGTGATTTGATTAGACAATAGTTGATTTAATTGTGCCGAAGGGCCAAAATAAAACTCAATATTATGTCACAACATGTGTTTTTTAATTTTACAACTTTTCTTTAAACATCTACATTAGTTATCTTGATCATCGAGGACGAGACAACAACGAACATAATTAATAGTCAAACGAACTTACCTGTACGTGAAGTTCGACTGTAATTATGTGAAGTTGTTGTCTCGTCCGAAGATGATCAGTCCCGCCCAACCCTCAATAACCCCTTGTTGTAAAATTAATAATCACCTACTTTAAACTAGAATGACAAGAGCGGGATAAGATGGCGGATCGGTACGGATTGCGTTCCGTTTCTTGTTTTATTTATTTTTTAGCTTTAAATTTGTGTGACGCCGGATGGTGCGAGACCGGGACTACATTAGTTATCTTGATCATCTTCGGACGAGACAACAACTTCACATAATTACAGTCGAACTTCACGTACAGGTAAGTTCGTTTGACTATTAATAAACTTAACAATATTTCAAGGTATATTTTTATAAACAACATAATCGCGTTAATTAACTAAAGAAAATGTATATTTATTTTGGACTGATAATAGTAGATTGTATAACAAGGGAGCAAAGTAATATTTTTACAGTGCGCTTTTTTGAATCCAGGGCGAAGTGAAGGGTACTAGAGTAGAATCCTAAACGTAGCGAGGGATTCAAAGTGCGTCGCCCGAGTCAAAAATATTTGCTCCCGAGTGATACACTCTACTTTTTATCCCCCCCCCCCCCCCATATTTATGAGAAAATAAAAGGCGCCACAAATTCAGGAATTATACTTTCAAAGTCACTTAAAGAACTCATTTTTCAAAAGAAAACCATGAATTTCTAACAATCCGAACTGCGGCGCACTCAAAAAGTGCGCAGAAAAGACAATTGCGGCACACTTATTTCAATAAAGAGGAGTAAAAACTCATTACTGCCCGCTAAAAGATTCTTATAGAAAACATCAACTTTGGGCGCACTTAAAGGCGAACCAAGTACCTATTTATTCCTTTTCGAATAGGTGGGATGAAAAATATTTTTTTTTTTTTATTTATATCTTATTGTAATACCTATTAACCTAGGTTTACAAAGGGCGGACTTAATGCCTATAGGCATTCTCTCCCAGTCAACCCTGGGTGACGGTGAGAAATTGTGGCAGGTGTTAACAATAATAAATAACACATTAAATAAATACAACATTAAAAATATTACCTATTACATACTATAAATATAGAGATTATAAATAAAAACATACATATGAAATACCTAAATATATATATATATATAATATACAAAATTACATACACATACATGTTGTATACAGAAAATTATATAAAATTCTCAAAAGATTGGCGATTTAAGATAATGCTCTCGGACAAGTCTCCTGAAAATACCTTTTGACTGGGCTTTTCTTATTTCCACTGGCAGGGCGTTCCAGAGTAGAATTGCCTGAACGGTAAAGGAATATTGATAGAAACAGCTACTGAATCGAGGAATATCCAATTTGAGATTTTCAGAAGATCGGAGTACTTTATCATGAGTAGCACAGCGATAATGAAAATTTTCCTTGAGATAAGTGGGCGTCGCTGGCTCATATAGGATAGAGTACAGAAGAAGCAGAATTCTAGAACATCGCCTGTGCCGAATAGGAAGCCAATTAAGCTGACGGCGGTACTGAGATATATGGTCAAACTTTCGAAGCCCAAAGATGTAACGTATACAATTATTGAGGAGGCGTCTGGATAGCACACATCTCCATAATCAATAATTGGTAGTATTAAAGTTTGGATAAGCAAAAGCTTTGTCTTCATCGGAAGGAAGTGTTTGAGACGACTGAGGGAATGCAAGGAAGCCATGACCCTGCGACTAATTTCGGCAATGTGAGGCCGCCAACTTATAGTATTGTCAATGTAAAGGCCGAGATTTTTGACAGAGTCACTGAGAGGTATCTGAGTGTCACTATAAATTATAGGTGGTAAGTTATCACAACAAACCTCAGCTCGTAATCTCGGACTACCTATCAGTATAGCTTGGCATTTTTGCGGGTTGACGACCACGCCATACTGATCGGACCATGTCTTAAGCGCCTTCAGATTTGCATTCATTTCATAAAAAACACTGTGAAGTTTCTCAACCGTGGTATGGACATACAATTGTAGATCATCCGCATACAGATGATACGAACACGAGAAGACTGAAGATAGTGCATTAATAAACACAGAAAATAAAATAGGGGATAGTATACCGCCTTGCGGCACGCCAGTGTCTAAATCAGCCCAATCCGAGAACTGCTGTCCAAGGCGGACCGACTGTTGACGTCCGCGAAGATAAGATCTAAACCAGTCCAGGGTAGAGGGTGCAAAATTCAAATGGGAGAGAATGGAAAGGAGGATATCATGGTCCACTGTGTTAAACGCATTTGAAAAGTCAACCAGCACTACTAATGTAAGTTGCTTATGATCCATCCCTTTGCGGATGTCATCCAAGACCTTACTCAAGGCAGTAGTAGTGCTGTGACCAGGACGAAACCCGGACTGAAAATTTGTCAGCAGGTTATGTTTATGTAGAAAAGTAGAGAGTTGTTTATGCACACAGGCTTCCAAGACTTTGGAAAGGAATGGAAGAACTGAAATGGGACGGAATTGACTGGGTAAGGTGGGGTTCTGGACTTTTGGGAGAGGATGAACGTAGGCTTTTTTCCAGATAGTGGGGTACTGCCCGGACTCGAGGGAAAAATTAATAATGTCTGTGATTGCCGGGAGTAGGTTATCTAGAATTAAGGTAATCATGCCTCTACTAATATTGTCACAACCCACTGCCCTGGACTTGAAACCTAAAATAGTCCTCCTAATCTCATCCTGATTCACAGGACTGAGTTGAAAGCTTGAATCACAAGGCGACTGCATAATACTAATGCGGGAAATCGTTTGAATACGGATATTAGGGTCCAAAGGTGAAGTGGTAGCAAAATGGCGATTAATATTGTCTAAAGACAAAGAAGGACCATAATCCGTCGCTTGTGGCTTTCTAACACCAAGCGAATTGAGGAATTTCCACACTTCAGTGGGTGAAGAATTGGATACATTTTCATGGATATAACGGCGTTTGGCGTTTCGTATCATCTGGTTGCATCTATTCCTAGCGGCTTTGAATAAAACCCAGTGTTCCTCGGACCGTTCTTTTTTAAACTTCTTAAAAGCTTTATCGCGCTTCCTCATAGCCATACGCACACCCTCAGTCATCCAGGGAGCTGGAGGACGCCTCAGCCTGACCCTGTGAATCGGAGCGTGAACATCATACAATTTGATAACATTAGTGTTGAGTATGTTGATTTTGTCATCAATTGTGCTTGTCAGCGCTAACGATTTCAGATCCAAGCGGGAGGCGTCCGCCCGTAGCTCATTATCATTAATTTTGGAGAAACTGCGTACTTGCAAGAATGTTGGGCATATTTTGGGAGATTTCAATTTGTATGAGACGTATATGAGGTCATGCCGCGAAAAACCAGGTGCTGAAATTTGACCATGTGTTCCCACATAGTCAACCGAAGCGGTAATAATGTGGTCAATCCAGGAGTCCTCGGCGTCTAAATTATGATGAGTTGGAGCAAGGGGAAGGATGGAAAGGTTGACAGACTCCACGATTGACCGAAATTTACTAGCCCGTGGAGACACTTTTAACAAGTCCGTGTTAAAATCACCCATGATTATGTAATGCGCATATCCAGAGCCAATATTATCGAAAGCTGTTTCTAACGCCGAGAAATAATTTAGAGACGGAGGACAATATACTACTCCAAGAACAGCCCTTATGCCTTTAACATTTATTTCCATAAACAGGTATTCGGGGGAGGCGGAATAGCTACTGGGAGATTGCAGGATAACCTTATGCTGTATGGATGACTTAATGTATATAGCAACACCACCACCCCCTTTCCCTGTACGGTCATTGCGCACTAGCACAAATCCTGGAAGAGGATATAAGGAGGAGTGCAATGACGGTTTCAGCCAGGTTTCCGAAATCATAATTGCGTCTATATGTTGAGAGGAAAAAGCTGTTTCCAGTTCAGCATAGTGGCTCGGTACGCTCTGCGCATTAATGTGACAAACGTTGAAAAATTTCGATCTTGAATAAAAAATTTCGTTAAGCTGAGTATTAAGAGTTCCAAGAGACCCGTCGTCACAAGAAACATAAGATGAATCCGAGAAATTACAGGAATGGAATGAATCATCCGACATTTTGAGTATGTAATATTAAAATATAAATATAATACTAAAAATTGATAAATAACTATAAAAATAAATATACGCTATCTATTAAACTTAAAAGCAGCCATTCATTTCCCACACCACCACTTCAGCTGACAGTTAACAACAGCAGTAACTAAAATTTAAGTTCTTAAATTTAAGTTTGACACCTAAACCTATTGGTACAATTAATTGTTTAAAGCTACGAGTATGAACTAATAATACGATAAATATATTGTTATTAATACTGGAAGTTTAGTAATGGTAAGATATATTTTAAAAACAGAAGCTAAGATGCCTTTTCAGCTTAGAGTCTATTTCGGGAAGGTCTGTAGATAATTCCAGCACTGCTAAATCCCGCCTTCGCCGAACACGTTATGACTTGAATGTCAGCATTAAAAATCAGCATCTTTTGTTGCGGATGCGGATGCTGATGCTGATATTAAAATGAATGCTGATAATCAGCGGATGCTGATGCTGATATTCGCAACATCCCTGGTCCGGAACAAAAATTAGCCTATATAATGCTCCATAACCTCCTCTACCTTCCACTGAAAGTCCCATAAACATCTGAACCCGCGACCTCGTTCCCAAATATGAGTTTTTCCCACATGAATAAGGATTCCACGGAATTCCGGGATAATAAGTAACCTTCTCTATCTCTCAGTGAAAGTCTCACAAAAATCTAAGCCCGCAACAAAAATGACAAAACTTAAGTCAACTCGAATAAACACTGCACCTCTAATTGTACCAACTTTATCCCCATTTTGCACCCTTTGCTGGCAATATTTTAAATACCTACTGATTTTACATTGAAAAAAAATTTTACAGAAAGTTACCTTAAAAAATTACAAATTTCCGCATTCATTTGTTTTTTTCTTTTCCTTACAAAATATGGAAAAACTGAGAAACACGTATTCTATTAATTTAAGTGATAACCCTTTGTTGCAAATTTGAAGTAAATCGGACGACGTTATAAAAAATTTCCATACAAACTTTAGTCACCTCTCCCTAGGGAACCTTAATATTATTCGAAAAAAAAAGTAGCCTATAATAGACACCAGTATATAGGTAATAACTTTACTAAGTTTCAATGAAATCTGTCCAGTGGTTTACGCGTGATGATCGGTCAGACAGACAGACAGACAGACAGACAATAAATAAAAAAAATATATTTTTGAGTTCTATCTCGATTTGTAAGTGCCCCTTAGTCGAAATTTCACAAAAATATTCAATGTACAGAACACGTGGTCCTACAGTTTTATTATAGTATAGATAACTAACTGGACTATTAGGTACTAACATTAACTAATAGGACTAACTGTCATTAACAGTCCCTGTCCTCACACTTATTAACAAACTAACCAACTAATATTTTAACACCATCTACTAACTGGACTAACCATCCTAGTCCCTTTGAGTCTAGTTCTAGATCGGTCGCAGTTGTTATGGGCGGCAGGGGAAGGGTGGTACTGCATGCTCGTTTGCTATCTTAATTCCATAAAAAAAAGGCTAGGCACTTCATGATAATATCTGATAACTGCATGTCGCAGGGCCGCTGTTTAGGCGTGTATGCAAGGCGTGCACTGCACGTGGGCGAATGCAGGGGGGAGGGATCATGGAGGGATAGAATTAGATCTGTAATCTTCTGCATTGAAACTGCTGATAATTGATGTCTAGGAGATACTGTTATTTATAATTAAACAAAGGCCAGAGTGGGCCTTGCAGTGACGCTCCAGATATTCATGAGATCAGATAAATTTGAAAAAAAAGAAAAAGTGAAATCGTCATGAGCTAGCCTTGTCAACTTTTAACATACGACGCAAAAAACTTTTTATAACTTTTGTTCTTTTTCTTATCATTTTAATTGGATTGAAGTCAAATTAATATTTTGACAACAATCCTTCGTGATAAATACTAAGCAATGATGTCTAAAGATGGTAAAGGCAGTAAGTTAGTACAAAAACCTATTCACACTTTCCTTACAGACAAGCTTCCATGTCAAAAGTAGGTGGAATGCCGACGCGGACAATTTATTTTTAAATCGTCTGACATGCGTATTACGAACGACAAGGAAAACTTTTTATTTATAATGACCATTTTAAATCTATTTAAAGTTTTTATTAATACCTTTTGTTCGTACTAACTGCTAGACTTTAAAAGTCCGCCCCTTGTAAATCTGATTTTCAACTCTATAAAAAAATTTAAATGACGTTGGCGAGTTTAAAGTTTTATTTATTACTTCTGTAGGTACTTAAGACACCAATCTAAATTTCAAAAAGTCACGCGTTTATGTACCTTTGTGTACCATTAGACGCGTGTGTGTGAGTGACAGACGAGACTTAATGACATAATAAAAATTAAATTAAAAATTTAAAAAACCCCCGCCATAAAAATTTAAAAAGTAAAAAATAATATCTCTAAAAATAATACGTCGCGTTGGGGGACCGCTCCTAACTACTCATTATCTACGATTTTTTTCATATGTATCACATGCCTACCTACTTAGTCCTTTACCCAAGACTTATCATATTTTATCAATATTTTATCAATATTTTTTTGTGTTAAAGTTAGAAGTAAATGGAGCGGTCCCCCAACGCGACGTATTATTTTTAGAGATATTATTTTTTACTTTTTAAATGTTTGTGTCGGGGGTTTTTTAAATTTTTAATTTAATTTTTATTTTATACTTTTTATAGATAAGAATATTCTCGATTAAGTCATAAATATTCTCTTACTGTGCCCTTTCATTTGAGACCCCACACGAGTATACTTGCATACATTCGGCTATTCTTCCCCGCTTTTACCCCCCATAACTTTTAAACGGCTCAACCGATTTTCATAAAACATATTTTAAAATATGCGCCCGTAAGTTCCCTTTAATACAAAAAAAACTAAATTGAAATCGCTTCATCCGTTTGGGAGCTATGATGCCACAAAGAGACAGAATGAAAATTCTTCCCCCCTTTCAGCCCCAATAACTTTTAAACGGCTCAACCGATTTTCATTAAACATATCTAAAAATACGCGCCCGTAAGTCCCCTTTAATACAAAGAAAACTAAATTGAAATCGCTTCATCCGTTCGGGAGCTATGATGCCACAAAGAGACAGAATGAAAATTCTTCCCCCCTTTCAGCCCCAATAACTTTTAAACGGCTCAACCGATTTTCATCAAACATATCTAAAAACACGCGCCCGTAAGTCCCCTTTAATACAAAGAAAACTAAATTGAAATCGCTTCATCCGTTCGGGAGCTATGATGCCACAGACAGACAGACAGACACACAGACACACACACACACACACACACACAGACACGTCAAACTTATAACACCCCTCTTTTTGCGTCGGGGGTTAATAACACTCACAGACTCACTACATAACCGCCACGGTTTAAAAATTGCTTTGAGGCTCGGCTCGGCTCTACGCTTACGGTCCTTTACTGTCCTACGTGAGCGACGAATACGACGCGACGCTACGCAACACGACGCGATGCTACACGTGACAATAACAACGTCGCGTGTTGTCACAGACTGTCACATACAAGTAGGGATACCGTTGATTCGCGATCGTCGCGTTCGCAACGTCGCGTCGCGTCGTTTTCGTCGCTCACGTAGGACGCTGCCTTCGACGCCTTTGACATGAAGTTTAAACATTTTAAAGGTTTGCCTTCAAGATTCTTAATATGAAAAACAAAAAACTTGCGTGAGTGTCGTAAAACACTCGCTTCCAACCTCCGAAGAGGCTCGTGGTAAAACACTCAGAACGAAAGTAATATAATTTCATTCCAACCTCTGAGGAGACCCTTTTTCAATAGTGGGCTATGATGGGTTGAGTTGAGATGATGAAGCGTCTGGTTTCCAAGCGCTTTTACTAAATAAACATCTCTCCTATAAATTTATAATATGATAGATAATAGGAAGTCCTTTTAGGTCTTGTAACGAGTGTTGACAAAACCTGCACTTCAAGACACAATGACCGTAATGTTAAATAGGTGGAGTTTTGTCACGGCGACTTGCGTCTTTGGGAATTAAATAATTTGTTCGCCAGTCCCCCTTTTTAACCCCCGACGCAAAAAGAGGGGTGTTATAAGTTTGACGTGTCTGTGTGTGTGTGTGTGTGTGTGTGTGTGTGTCTGTGTGTCTGTCTGTCTGTGGCATCATAGCTCCCGAACGGATGAAGCGATTTCAATTTAGTTTTCTTTGTATTAAAGGGGACTTACGGGCGCGTGTTTTTAGATATGTTTGATGAAAATCGGTTGAGCCGTTTAAAAGTTGTTGGGGTTGAAAGCGGGGAAGAATTTTCACTCTGTCTCTTTGTGGCATCATACCTCCCGAACGGATGAAGCGATTTCAATTTAGTTTTTTTTGTATTAAAGGGAACTTACGGGCGCATATTTTAAAATATGTTTGATGAAAATCGGTTGAGCCGTTTAATAGTTGTGGGGGGTGAAAGCGGGGAAGAATAACCGTATGTATGCAAATATATTCGTGTGGGGTCTCTATTTTTACCTATAAAAAGTATGAAATAAAAAATTAAATTAAAAATTAAAAAAACCCCCGACACAAACATTTAAAAAGTAAAAAATAATATCTTTAAAAATAATACGTCGCGTTGGGGGACCGCTCCGTTTACTTCTAACTTTAACACAAAAAAATATTGATAAATGATAA
This sequence comes from Hesperia comma, assembly GCA_905404135.1. NCBI lineage: Eukaryota > Metazoa > Arthropoda > Insecta > Lepidoptera > Hesperiidae > Hesperia > Hesperia comma. Next base: position 3,090,825 of record FR990039.1, read on the forward strand.
CTCTTGGGTAAAAGACCTAAGTAGGTAAGCAAGTGATACTTATGAATAAAATCGTACTTAGATAATGAATAGTTAGAAGCGGTCCCCCAACGCGACGTATTATTTTTAAAGATATTATTTTTTACTTTTTAAATGTTTGTGTCGGGGGTTTTTTTAATTTTTAATTTAATTTTTTATAGTTTTATTCAGTATAGTGTAGAGGTTTGGAAGAATAATACTGACTTGCTCAGACACTGAAACTGAAACTCGAGAATTACAAATGAAATTTAGCAGCGAGGTTTATGAGCAATAGACGTCAGCTAACAACGGATTCTTTTATATTCCACCCCTATGGGAGAAAAGTAAAAAAAGTAAAATCTGCCAATTTGTAGCAAGCAATGAGATAATTAGTATTTGAGTAGCTAATTAAGGGGTGAAAGTTTGCATTTAAATATTTATAAGTAAGAAAATAAGTAAACTTTTTTAATAAAAAAAAGATGTGGTGTCGTGGAACACCATGTAGGAACGAAATTCCTTTGGCTAATGTAGAATCGACACAATTTGCAAAAAAATCGTGCTCAATTTTATGTAGGTTTTCTTGATTTTTCTCTTAAGTTTTGCTGATTAGTTTTTATTTAAGTACAGGAAAGTATTTAGGAAATTCAGTATTATAGAAAACTAGCGGACCGCCCGCGGTTTCACCCGCGTGGATCCCGTTCTCGTGGGAATATATGCATGTATTATACATAAAAACCTTCCTCTTGAATCACTCTACCTATTACAAAAAACCGCATCAAAATCCGTTGCGTAATTTTAAAGATTTAAGCATACAGACAAACAGACAAACAGAGAAACAAACAAACAGACGGACAAAAATAGCGACTTTGTTTTATACTATGTAGTGATAATAAATTACGTAAAATAAAAAAAGTTAAATAATGTTAGTACACAGCAACAATTTCGAACACGCTTATATGCGTCTTGATCAAACGTTTGCATAATTTGCAGTAATGCGGGTGATTTCTTATTACCCAGCACTTAGTACTTCGGTTTTTAAGTCTAGAATCAACGTTTTACGCAAAGGCAAACACTGTAGCGCCTGCGCACTTCTTATTTAACGCTTTTATTCCACACATATTTTCTTACGGTTTTACTATCACATTTTTTTTCACTTCGGTCGCGCAGCAAATCCCTATCTCCTCCAAGCCTGCCGTAAGGAACTTCGTTCCAATAAATAAATAAAAGGAACCTTAGTGATGCATTTAATTTGTAACTAGATGCAATTTAATTTTTAGGTCAACTCAAGTCAAACTCAACTCAACAGAGGGGTTACTGTAAAGTTTAATCCAGTGCAAAAAAGCGAAGCCAAAAGTCGTGAGTACGAGTGCCACGTCAATGAGGGTAACCGCGTGTGAATTCGCCGCTAGAGGCGCTAGTGCAGAGTGCGGTCTGGCTGTCAGTGCCACAAACTTATCTGACCCGGTAAGAAGGGCGCCACTGTCTTTGTCTTTGTCTGACAACAGTATAACAGCATTAGTTCCAATTTTGGCCACCAGGTCAGATAAGTTTGTGGCACTGTCGCTTCTCACTTATCTGAATATCACTTGTCACTGTTTATGTATGGGTCGGCTTTGACAGCAAGACCTCACTCGCCGGTGACGCCAACTGGTGAGTACAAAAACGGCGACCCTCATTGAAAACGATAAGGTGCACAGTAAACAAAATACGATAGCATGTCATGTCCCTTTGAAAAGCCAAGTGATTACTTTGAACTTGAACAATTAAGAAATTTTGGTCTTGTTTAAAAATGGTACGATTTTTTTTATGGCTACATTTCTTAAGAGTATAATACCATTTTGTAATCTTGGTTAGATGCGCCAACTTATAGAACAACTGGCCGCAGTAGTGTTCATACTTTTTTTTTACACAATGATGAGTCAAGTAGATGGAAAGTAAAAATCTTGCAAAATATTAAGGGAATTTTGGTGTTTGTTTGAGTTTTGTGGTAAAACTGCAGGCTTTCTGGGATTTTTAAGAATTGTGATAAATAGTAGGACTTCTTAGGTTGCCAAGCAAATGCATCCTCCATTATGTTGCGCGCATCAACATATTATTATCATAATATATATGCAGGTGTTACACACATGTGTAAATATAACGTCATTAATTGTCCTTTTTAATGTGGATAATTCATTACTGCCATTTATATGTAATAAAATTCTGGTCTGTCTGTTTTAAGATTTATACGATTCAAACTTTATTGCTTTTTAACAGACTTCAACAAAGGAGGTTCTCAGTTTGACCTGTATGTATGTATGTATATATGTACGTATGTATATTTGTGCGCGATTATCTCGCGTTTGGTTGAACCGATTTTGATGCGAATTTCAGCATAGTATTTGTCAGACTTCGGAGAAGGTTTTAGGCTATATTGTTTGGCTGAACCGATTTTGATACGGTTTTGAGCATCGTGTTTATCAGACTTAGGAGAAGGAATTAGGAATACTAACCGCGTTTAACTGAACCAATTTATACTTTTCGGCGTTAAAGTCTGTTTTATTCTGTTAAAAGTTATTAACGATGGTGTTTCTGAGCACATTTATATATGTCGGGAATAGTAAATCCATGTTATTCGTTTGGTGCCATTTAATCTGTGGTAGGCGCGGATCGATAGTGAATCGATACTCTGTGGCGCGGTTGATCGGTCATTAGAGAAAATAATGAAAAAGAAATGAATATCGTAATCTTATTATTGTAAAGATTCCTTATTAATTGTAATGCCGTGAATCTCAAAGAGATGTTGAAAAGTATCGTGTAACCGCGTTTGCGAGTGGTTAATAGTAGATTGTATGACAAGGGTGCAAAGTAATATTTTTTCGGCGAGGGCGTTTTTTGAATCCAGAGCGAAGTGAGGGATTCTAGAGTAGAATCCCGAGCGTAGCGAGGGATTCTTTAGTAGAATCCCGAACGTAGCGAGGGATTCAAAGTACGTCGCCCGAGCCAAAAATATACTTGCACCCGAGTGATACACTCTACTTTTCATCACCCACTATGAGAAAATAATATATATATATAATAGAAAATAATAGAAAATAATACGTAAAAATGCACGAAAACTTAATTTTAATTTGAAAACGAAATCTTAATTTGATTTCTTTTTTTATTATTCAGCTGGCGGCGCCCTCGCGTCGTACCAGACATTCTTTATTCAAACAATATTTGCGTTCGATTTCTTTAGCGCAAAATACTAAAATGTTCTAAATTCAAAATAGGACGGAAAAGATCTAGCCGGCAGGAAAAGTTGTATGAAAATTCATTCCCGCCCGCTGAATAGAAAACAGCAACTTTGGAACCCCGTTAGTCCGAACCAAGTCGTCTTTTTCGAATAGGTGTGATGAAAAATCAATATCGTAATATCGCAAAGTAAATACAGTCGATACGAAAACAAACCCAAACCGAGTATTCATATTGAGCCAAGAGATCATTGAATAAAGCAGATGGTTACGTGATTGGCTCAACAGTGTTTCATTTGATATCCTGAGTTGACGTCCTGACGAGAGAAGCCCACATTGCATAGTTGACCAGAATACCTACTTTGAAGGAAAGTACACATTGTTAAGAAGTGATATGTCACCTTCTTCTATACTCTTTGTACTGGCAGGTTTTATTTTATAAGTATTTAGGTCTAGTTTAAAAGATGACAGTACATTCTTTATATTATGTTGTTGTAATGGAAAATAAAAAGACGTTATAAAATTCCATCTGTATTTTGCGTATTAATCACGACCCCACTAAACGACTTAACAATATAAGTCTTAACACACATTACACGGAGTAAAATAGTACGAAGTCATGCTAAAGAACAACCGATACGTTATTTTATTAGAATAGAATAGAAAATTTTTATTTCTAAGGCCATGAACATTGTTACATCAGGGATAAACAAACAAAGATTAAATGTAGGAACACAGAAGTAAAATAAAAATAGAAATATACAATAAAAACAACAAATTAAACTTTTGTTTAATTTGTTGCATTTTTACGTATCATTTTTACAAATTAAACTTTTGTTTAATTTGTTGTTTTTATTGTATATTTCTATTTTTATTTTACTTCTGTGTTCCTACATTTAATCTTTGTTTGTTTATCCCTGACTAGCGGCCCGCCCGCGGTTTCACCCGCGTGGATCCCGTTCTCGTGGGAATATACGCATGTATTATACATAAAAACCTTCCTCTTGAATCACTCTACCTATTACAAAAAACCGCATCAAAATCCGTTGCGTAATTTTAAAGATTTAAGCATACAGACAAACAGACAAACAGACAAACAAACAAACAGACGGACAAAAATAGCGACTTTGTTTTATACTATGTAGTGATGTAACAATGTTCATGGCCTTAGAAATAAAAATTTTCTATTCTATTCTAATAAAATAACGTATCGGTTGTTCTTTAGCATGACTTCGTACTATTTTACTCCGTGTAATGTGTGTTAAGACTTATATTGTTAAGTCGTTTAGTGGGGTCGTGATTAATACGCAAAATACAGATGGAATTTTATAACGTCTTTTTATTTTCCATTACAACAACATAATATAAAGAATGTACTGTCATCTTTTAAACTAGACCTAAATACTTATAAAATAAAACCTGCCAGTACAAAGAGTATAGAAGAAGGTGACATATCACTTCTTAACAATGTGTACTTTCCTTCAAAGTAGGTATTCTGGTCAACTATGCAATGTGGGCTTCTCTCGTCAGGACGTCAACTCAGGATATCAAATGAAACACTGTTGAGCCAATCACGTAACCATCTGCTTTATTCAATGATCTCTTGGCTCAATATGAATACTCGGTTTGGGTTTGTTTTCGTATCGACTGTATTTACTTTGCGATATTACGATATTGATTTTTCATCACACCTATTCGAAAAAGACGACTTGGTTCGGACTAACGGGGTTCCAAAGTTGCTGTTTTCTATTCAGCGGGCGGGAATGAATTTTCATACAACTTTTCCTGCCGGCTAGATCTTTTCCGTCCTATTTTGAATTTAGAACATTTTAGTATTTTGCGCTAAAGAAATCGAACGCAAATATTGTTTGAATAAAGAATGTCTGGTACGACGCGAGGGCGCCGCCAGCTGAATAATAAAAAAAGAAATCAAATTAAGATTTCGTTTTCAAATTAAAATTAAGTTTTCGTGCATTTTTACGTATTATTTTCTATTATTTTCTATTATATATATATATTATTTTCTCATAGTGGGTGATGAAAAGTAGAGTGTATCACTCGGGTGCAAGTATATTTTTGGCTCGGGCGACGTACTTTGAATCCCTCGCTACGTTCGGGATTCTACTAAAGAATCCCTCGCTACGCTCGGGATTCTACTCTAGAATCCCTCACTTCGCTCTGGATTCAAAAAACGCCCTCGCCGAAAAAATATTACTTTGCACCCTTGTCATACAATCTACTATTAACCACTCGCAAACGCGGTTACACGATACTTTTCAACATCTCTTTGAGATTCACGGCATTACAATTAATAAGGAATCTTTACAATAATAAGATTACGATATTCATTTCTTTTTCATTATTTTCTCTAATGACCGATCAACCGCGCCACAGAGTATCGATTCACTATCGATCCGCGCCTACCACAGATTAAATGGCACCAAACGAATAACATGGATTTACTATTCCCGATATATATAAATGTGCTCAGAAACACCATCGTTAATAACTTTTAACAGAATAAAACAGACTTTAACGCCGAAAAGTATAAATTGGTTCAGTTAAACGCGGTTAGTATTCCTAATTCCTTCTCCTAAGTCTGATAAACACGATGCTCAAAACCGTATCAAAATCGGTTCAGCCAAACAATATAGCCTAAAACCTTCTCCGAAGTCTGACAAATACTATGCTGAAATTCGCATCAAAATCGGTTCAACCAAACGCGAGATAATCGCGCACAAATATACATACGTACATATATACATACATACATACAGGTCAAACTGAGAACCTCCTTTGTTGAAGTCTGTTAAAAAGCAATAAAGTTTGAATCGTATAAATCTTAAAACAGACAGACCAGAATTTTATTACATATAAATGGCAGTAATGAATTATCCACATTAAAAAGGACAATTAATGACGTTATATTTACACATGTGTGTAACACCTGCATATATATTATGATAATAATATGTTGATGCGCGCAACATAATGGAGGATGCATTTGCTTGGCAACCTAAGAAGTCCTACTATTTATCACAATTCTTAAAAATCCCAGAAAGCCTGCAGTTTTACCACAAAACTCAAACAAACACCAAAATTCCCTTAATATTTTGCAAGATTTTTACTTTCCATCTACTTGACTCATCATTGTGTAAAAAAAAAGTATGAACACTACTGCGGCCAGTTGTTCTATAAGTTGGCGCATCTAACCAAGATTACAAAATGGTATTATACTCTTAAGAAATGTAGCCATAAAAAAAATCGTACCATTTTTAAACAAGACCAAAATTTCTTAATTGTTCAAGTTCAAAGTAATCACTTGGCTTTTCAAAGGGACATGACATGCTATCGTATTTTGTTTACTGTGCACCTTATCGTTTTCAATGAGGGTCGCCGTTTTTGTACTCACCAGTTGGCGTCACCGGCGAGTGAGGTCTTGCTGTCAAAGCCGACCCATACATAAACAGTGACAAGTGATATTCAGATAAGTGAGAAGCGACAGTGCCACAAACTTATCTGACCTGGTGGCCAAAATTGGAACTAATGCTGTTATACTGTTGTCAGACAAAGACAAAGACAGTGGCGCCCTTCTTACCGGGTCAGATAAGTTTGTGGCACTGACAGCCAGACCGCACTCTGCACTAGCGCCTCTAGCGGCGAATTCACACGCGGTTACCCTCATTGACGTGGCACTCGTACTCACGACTTTTGGCTTCGCTTTTTTGCACTGGATTAAACTTTACAGTAACCCCTCTGTTGAGTTGAGTTTGACTTGAGTTGACCTAAAAATTAAATTGCATCTAGTTACAAATTAAATGCATCACTAAGGTTCCTTTTATTTATTTATTGGAACGAAGTTCCTTACGGCAGGCTTGGAGGAGATAGGGATTTGCTGCGCGACCGAAGTGAAAAAAAATGTGATAGTAAAACCGTAAGAAAATATGTGTGGAATAAAAGCGTTAAATAAGAAGTGCGCAGGCGCTACAGTGTTTGCCTTTGCGTAAAACGTTGATTCTAGACTTAAAAACCGAAGTACTAAGTGCTGGGTAATAAGAAATCACCCGCATTACTGCAAATTATGCAAACGTTTGATCAAGACGCATATAAGCGTGTTCGAAATTGTTGCTGTGTACTAACATTATTTAACTTTTTTTATTTTACGTAATTTATTATCACTACATAGTATAAAACAAAGTCGCTATTTTTGTCCGTCTGTTTGTTTGTTTCTCTGTTTGTCTGTTTGTCTGTATGCTTAAATCTTTAAAATTACGCAACGGATTTTGATGCGGTTTTTTGTAATAGGTAGAGTGATTCAAGAGGAAGGTTTTTATGTATAATACATGCATATATTCCCACGAGAACGGGATCCACGCGGGTGAAACCGCGGGCGGTCCGCTAGTTTTCTATAATACTGAATTTCCTAAATACTTTCCTGTACTTAAATAAAAACTAATCAGCAAAACTTAAGAGAAAAATCAAGAAAACCTACATAAAATTGAGCACGATTTTTTTGCAAATTGTGTCGATTCTACATTAGCCAAAGGAATTTCGTTCCTACATGGTGTTCCACGACACCACATCTTTTTTTTATTAAAAAAGTTTACTTATTTTCTTACTTATAAATATTTAAATGCAAACTTTCACCCCTTAATTAGCTACTCAAATACTAATTATCTCATTGCTTGCTACAAATTGGCAGATTTTACTTTTTTTACTTTTCTCCCATAGGGGTGGAATATAAAAGAATCCGTTGTTAGCTGACGTCTATTGCTCATAAACCTCGCTGCTAAATTTCATTTGTAATTCTCGAGTTTCAGTTTCAGTGTCTGAGCAAGTCAGTATTATTCTTCCAAACCTCTACACTATACTGAATAAAACTATAAAAAATTAAATTAAAAATTAAAAAAAACCCCCGACATAAACATTTAAAAAGTAAAAAATAATATCTTTAAAAATAATACGTCGCGTTGGGGGACCGCTTCTAACTATTCATTATCTAAGTACGATTTTATTCATAAGTATCACTTGCTTACCTACTTAGGTCTTTTACCCAAGAGTTATCATTTATCAATATTTTTTTGTGTTAAAGTTAGAAGTAAACGGAGCGGTCCCCCAACGCGACGTATTATTTTTAAAGATATTATTTTTTACTTTTTAAATGTTTGTGTCGGGGGTTTTTTTAATTTTTAATTTAATTTTTTATTTCATACTTTTTATAGGTAAAAATAGAGACCCCACACGAATATATTTGCATACATACGGTTATTCTTCCCCGCTTTCACCCCCCACAACTATTAAACGGCTCAACCGATTTTCATCAAACATATTTTAAAATATGCGCCCGTAAGTTCCCTTTAATACAAAAAAAACTAAATTGAAATCGCTTCATCCGTTCGGGAGGTATGATGCCACAAAGAGACAGAGTGAAAATTCTTCCCCGCTTTCAACCCCAACAACTTTTAAACGGCTCAACCGATTTTCATCAAACATATCTAAAAACACGCGCCCGTAAGTCCCCTTTAATACAAAGAAAACTAAATTGAAATCGCTTCATCCGTTCGGGAGCTATGATGCCACAGACAGACAGACACACAGACACACACACACACACACACACACACACACAGACACGTCAAACTTATAACACCCCTCTTTTTGCGTCGGGGGTTAAAAAGGGGGACTGGCGAACAAATTATTTAATTCCCAAAGACGCAAGTCGCCGTGACAAAACTCCACCTATTTAACATTACGGTCATTGTGTCTTGAAGTGCAGGTTTTGTCAACACTCGTTACAAGACCTAAAAGGACTTCCTATTATCTATCATATTATAAATTTATAGGAGAGATGTTTATTTAGTAAAAGCGCTTGGAAACCAGACGCTTCATCATCTCAACTCAACCCATCATAGCCCACTATTGAAAAAGGGTCTCCTCAGAGGTTGATACTTGCACCCGAGTGATACACTCTACTTTTCATCACCCACTATGAGAAAATAATATATATAAATAGAAAATAATAGAAAATAATACGTAAAAATGCACGAAAACTTAATTTTAATTTGAAAACGAAATCTTAATTTGATTTCTTTTTTTATTATTCAGCTGGCGGGGCCCTCGCGTTAAAAAATTTATTCCCGCCCGCTGAATAGAAAACAGCAACTTTGGAACCCCGAAGTCCGAACCAAGTCGTCTTTTTCGAATAGGTGTGATGAAAATTATTTTCCAACGCCGATAAAGAAGTTTCACTTCAAAAATCTTTATTTCTAGCCAAATATACACATTATTGGTCCTGTCAGGTAAGTCAGCTGTCAGATATCTTATAATTATGTTACACTATTTTTTTAAATAATTTTTTCTGCACGCAAAGCCGCGGGAATTTATTATGTGTGAAAAAACGTATAGGCAGGTGTCCCACCGGCAACAAGCAGCGAGTAAAGCTCGGCTGTTTTTTCGCATGACTCACCCAAGACAGCGACGGAAAATATAACATTTCGTGTAAACAAAAGAGATAGGTACATAATATGTCAGCGAATACTCGCTGACATATGCGTCTCTTTTCTTTACACGAAATGTCATATCTTCAGTACAGTAAAACCAACTTAACCTTGAAATAAAGAGAGGCGCTGTCGGACGCATTGGACCAATCATTGCGCGCAATTCCAGAGATTCAACCAAGGTTGTTGAACCTTTATTGATCTGTCAGTTGTGACAGATGAATGACCACAACGTACTTATGAATGACTTTTGACGTGACAACGTTACGTTTTATAAATCGATATACCCGGCTGCACGCACGAAAAACATGACGTCTCTATGCGTCGTTATCTGACGTCATGAGGCGTCCCATGAAGCGAGAGCGCGGAACGAGCGACAAAGAAGCACAATCGGCCTTTGTCAATGTAACTCTGACGTTTTTTTAGTTTTTATCGAAATTATTTACAACCAGCCAGGTTTGTTTTGACTTTTTTGTGGCACATTGACATGACATAATATGCACAGACTAGCTAAAGATTAATGTTTCGTTGGTTTCGTTATACGGTATGCAACGACTAGTCTTTTTGGTAAAATATTTAATAAAGGTTTTTAACTGCAATATAACAGTAAATAAATTATAACTAAGTATTGTTACAAGTTCTACTTCCGGCACTCCGATATAACCCAACATTAATTATTAATTACAATAACTATATCATTGTGTGTATAATAATTCTGTGTATAATAATTTATACCTACGATTTATTAATAAATTCATTTATTGTTTGAGATTATATAAGTGTTATTGACTTCCGATTTAATTGTAAAGTGGGGTTGAGAGTAGGATATAAATATGGCGGACTAAGGTAGTGCAGGTCATTAATTATGTAACGGTTCTAAGAGGAAGTTCTGCCCGAATGTATACTTGTAAAATTAATTGGTAATTAAATGTAATAATGTACAAAGTGTAGAGAATAATGTGTATATGCTGTAATAAACTACGTGAAAAGATGTTGCTGAAGTTTATTTTTGTGAAATAACTCATCGATAGGGAAGTTCATCGTCCTTGCTGCAGCCAGTGTGATAGTCATCATCACACTTCAGAAGTGGGGATATTTTCCTTTACAGCCCATATTATCTTGGTCAAAGGAACAGAGATTTTTTTTTGACACGCCATCCATATCTACCAAAGTACTCGCTGGCATGCGGCGGGGACTTCTTGTGATCCAAGGAACAAAGAAACGAACAGGTACGTCATATTCATTTTGTCTTAATCGAAGGAAGGTTATAAAACCTTATGACAGTTCTTAAATATTGAATGTTTTGGTTAGTGGTTGCTGACCCGTTTCAGATTATTATTTCACAAAACTTTAAGATAAAATTACCTAACGATAGGTATATCTACACGACAACACAAAGCACTTATACAATCGTTCGCAAACATAATACTTAAAACATTATAATGAATACAGTATACATATTATCCGTAAAGATAATTTAAACATGATTCTCAATAATGTACTGACTTAATTGTCTTTTGAAATCTTTCCACTTTGTTATTAAGCTATTGTATAGCTTTTATCGCGGGCCTTGAGCGCGGGGACCGAATTCAAAAATTTCGTAACGAAAATTTATTACACCCTACACACAGACATAGTTACTATGTCTATGCACCCACACATCGATAAATACCAGAACTTTTAACTGAGTTAACTAACTTTTACTTTATAACGGCTAAACCGATTTGGCTAATTTTAGTCTTGAAATATTCGTGGAAGTTCAGGGAAGGTTGCAGCGATGAGAAAATATGAAAAATTGCGAGCAAAATACTAAAAATATAAATTTTAATTTCCCATACAAATCTTACCTGTCAAACATTTGATTTTCGCCCCGTCGGTTCGGTGTTTTAAGAATAATTACATGTAGATCTGGATTAAATAAGGCGTTGGAATCGACAACATGTATTCATAATAGTCGAATTATCGCGTATTTAGGTTTAAAACATACAAAATAATAACATGACATAAAATAATGACACTATATTGATGACTTGAGGGTGATAGAGACAGTGCCATACAGGCAAGGCAAACTGTAAGGCACTGTCTCTGTCACCCACACGTCATTCACGCGCCAAAAGATCGTTGTAGGACTTAAATGTCAAATGTCAATTTTCTTTTTAAAAAGAATTATTTTGTCAAATGAAATAGTTCTTATGCTTTTGTTCAGAATATTTAAATCTTCTTTGCACAAATTAATGCATTACTTATCCGTTTCTAATAAAGATTAAAATGTCTTGCACCTATAATGTGACGTTATGATGTACGTATTCTTAATAGCGGCTACAAACTCACGCCGAGAACCCCCGAGAACACCCGAGAAGCGTGAATGTGATCGGTTTCTCGCAGTCTCGTTCTCGGGCTCGCCTGTGCTCGGATCGGTGTCGGTATTTTGTTTTGTTAATTTATATATAATGATATGCAATAGCTTTACCGCGGCAGTCTCCGAGTGCCACACGTCTTTTTTTTTTTTACAAATGAAGGTATTTTGTTGTAAAGTTGTGCTCCTTCAAAAGTAATTGTTTTTTTGCCGTAGTTTGTTCTTATTCGGGGTAGAACTAAATAACTCAATATCACACAGAGATTAGTGCAACAGGCGGCCTTATCACTAAATGGCGATCTCTTCTAGACAACCTATTAAGCTGAATACATAAATAACTTTGGAAACAGGGTAGGGTGTACAATTGAGCTATAGAAATTTATTTGTTTGTCAGCATTAGAACAGAATAGTATTTTCAAAAGTAAATGCACAAAGGAAATAAATAACAAAATAACAATAAGACTGTGTGGTTAGAATAAAAACAATCGATTTAATAATATCAAGCCGTTATCTTGCATAATAAATAAATCTGTGTGACTACTATATAAAAAAGTGACTACATGGCAGATCTGTGTGACCACTATGAAAATTCTGTGCGTCTACTTGGCAGATTTTTACGGACTACTATAAAAATACTGTGTGTTTACATGGTGAATCTGTGTGGCTTATAAGAAAATGCTGTAGAACTGCATGGATATCTATGTGGCTACTAAAGAAATGCTGTGTCTGTGTGTCCCCATAGTTAGGTTGTAGGACTATTGGCAGATCTGTGTGACTTCTATGAGAATTCTGTGCGTCTACTTGGCAAATTTGTATGGCTACTATGAAAATACTGTGTGCTTACATAGTGGATCTGTGTGGCTACTACGAAAATGCTGTAGAACTGCATGATAGATCAATGAGGTTACTAAAGAAATGCTGTGTGTCCCCACAACCAGGTTGTAGGGCTATTATGAAAAAGTAGTAAAACCTTTATCATGTTCCCAAAGGTACACTGGAAGAAATCGCAATTTTGCTATAGCCTTTTCTGCACAAAGTAATATACTTAAATTGCAATATTTTTATTCCAATTTGTTGTTATGGTGTGCAATAAATTGTAATAAATAAACCAATAAAAATAAAATGCGAAATAGATTAACCTAAGTAGGTATAAAGGAATTAAAAGAAACAAGCGCTCAATAGTAAGTTGCAATAAGTTTTTATTGAACATGCGATAATGTTTTTGTTTGTTATGATTTTGCGAATTAGATTGGACCTCTTTCAACATACATTCTGGTGTGACAACATACCTACATAATATACTTTTGACATAATCATGATCTGGTAGCACGCTCAGGATTCACCGCAGCCAAAAAATCCTCATTACCGACTTGCTTTACAATAACATATACGCTGAGTATTGTAAATAAGTTATAGGTCAATATCATCACTGTTGTAGAGTGATATGTTTAACGTATCTATGTATTATACGTATGTATCTTATATTTAATGTTTGGTATCTATTGACGACAGCTAGAGCATAGCTATAATAGCATAGCTATAGCTATGGCTAATTGACTCTTTCTCATGAAAGAGGGAATTTGACAAAATAGTCTATATGATTTATTGTTACATGGGTCATGAGTACTTAATGAGTAATTCAAATCAAATAATTACGTAACAACGTGCTATGTGTGCCGAAATAAAATTAATAGACTGTATATTTCATGGTCTTAATTACAGTCACCATATTTATTGAAGGAAATTTTGGGTTCAATCCAATTATGCTCTTTATTTATTAATTTATGTACCGTTATTCACAATAATATACAATACGCAAACTCGAGCCACCTAATACATTTATTTTGTGATATACCTACTTACTTACATTACATTTTCAATTAATTGGTATATTACTTACAACGCATGTTAAAATTATTCAACACAACTATTTTCATCACGTATTCTCTTAAATTATGCCAATTAAAATACGTCAATTCGTTTCGTCATAATCATTCTATAATAATGATTTACTAAGATAATATATGATTATTACTGTTTATTAAGAAATTTGTATGAAATACACTACAACACAATGAAACAAAAATTTAAAACAAACAAGATTTATTTTAGCTTTATTTTCAATAGATATTAAGTACTGGTTATTTACTCCACTTATATCACCTTCTTATATTATTCATTTGTTAAGGTCCTTCAACAATATATTATTAGAATTTAATTTATAGGAGATTAAAACTTAGGTATTGATTATATTAGTGCAGTGTGATCATGTCCCTTACCTACACTGCAGTACACATCACTCATTAGTCATAAATAAAAATTATTACATGTATATAGAATAAATAGATGCTGCTATTTATGCTTATTAAACATACGTAAAACAAAAAAAAAACATAAATATAATATAACGATTTCATTATTACTATAAGACACGAAGGATAAAAAATACTTCCTAGTGGGCATTTATTAATCAATTATTACTTATCATAAGAGAAAAAAAAACCAACTCCAATTTTATAATTTTATTTGATAAGGCCTTTACGCCTTGTTATACCATTAAACTCCATAATTATATTTGCCATAGGATTATAGTATAAATATATTTCACCAATCATCACATAACCAACCACACGTTCACATTTATTACACACACGTTAATATTTACTATTATTACTAGTTCACATAATATATAGTACAGCCATCGTATATAACGTCACAGATAATTATATTTTTTTTCAAAATGTTTAAAAATATTTTGTATATGTTTGTGTCCTTGTATATGTTTGTGCCCTTTGACGTCCTAGTATTTATGAGAAAACGGAGTCGGTTCGCATAAGAGTTTGAATTTGCCTCTAAAATGGTCGCTCCCAGTTTTTAACCTACGTGTTATTGCATAAAGCAACTCACAATATTGCACAACAAAATTAAAACATTACATACTTTCGTCTGTAACAACAAGAATATAAAATACTTATCATGTACCTATATGTACCATAATTTAAATAAAAAGAAAGCGAATTATTTTTTATTTATTTTGTTAATCTACCCTCAAAAGTTCGTGGAATTATTTCTGACTAACAACGAGAAACAAAACCGCTCTCTTGATAAGTCCATGTCAGAAGAGTATGTTTAGACATTTTTATTTTATGGTGTTCATTTAAAATTGGTAATTGTGCCCGATTGCATCGATTGTATGTGTGTATGATTGCTACTCTGATTCGTGATGGACAAGCATAAGGAAAAATTTATTGATGAAATACAACCCTTTAGGTAGTGTTTATATCAAAATAATATGAACTAAATAATTATTATTATTATTATTTGTGCGACCCAGATTATAAACAAAAAATTACACAAAGGGGATTCAGTTGCTAAGTGCGCGCTCTCTATTCTGGTGCTTAATTCTTGTACAATTACGAACTAGATTAACTGGGTTTAATTAATACTTACAGTATTTGTAATATGTACTGTTTAAAGTCATACGTGGAAATAATAAGTTTTAGAAAAACAGGATAAATTGTAAACAATGTTAGATGGTGTGTAAATGGAATTAAAGGCTGTGTGAATGGAATTTAAACCTGTGTGAATGGAATTGAAAGCTGTGTGAATTATATTAAAATCTGTGTGAATCAATTAAAGCTGTCAAAATAAATCAAATTTGTGTAAGTTACATTAATAGCAATGGGATGAAATAAATAAGACTTTCTATCCTGTACGTAATAAAACTTTAACTGATCGGTGTCTGTACATGTACAAATTTAAAACATTTTGTCTATTTGTCTGTAGGTTTGTGCACATTAATCCTCTAGAATTGCTTTTCCGATTTGAATGCACTTTTCAGATTTCTATTTTGATGGGCTTTCACTTAACATTAGACTGAAAAAAAATTCAAGTTCTGTGTTAGAAGAAAATATGCAATTGAGAATACAAACGTCACCAAAGAAAAATAAATTATTATTTAAAATTTATTATTTAAAGATGTTCATTCTATCTCCATTAAATTTGCAGTAATTATAAGAACCAGTTACTCGTCCGGTGTTTCAATTTCAGGAGCCGCCGTAGACCGGTGACAAATCGGGACGCATGATGACCTAATGATGACCGCCGTGAGACACGACAGCTGCAGGATGGCCGAGTGTTACAAGTTCTACTTCCGGCACTCCGATATAACCCAACATTAATTATTAATTACAATAACTATATCATTGTGTGTATAATAATTCTGTGTATAATAATTTATACCTACGATTTATTAATAAATTCATTTATTGTTTGAGATTATATAAGTGTTATTGACTTCCGATTTAATTGTAAAGTGGGGTTGAGAGTAGGATATAAATATGGCGGACTAAGGTAGTGCAGGTCATTAATTTTGTAACGGTTCTAAGGGGAAGTTCTGCCCGAATGTATACTTGTAAAATTAATTGGTAATTAAATGTAATAATGTACAAAGTGTAGAGAATAATGTGTATATGCTGTAATAAACTACGTGAAAAGATGTTGCTGAAGTTTATTTTTGTGAAATAACTCATCGATAGGGAAGTTCATCGTCCTTGCTGCAGCCAGTGTGATAGTCATCATCACAGTATTCAAAGATAGTTTAGGATGACTATTAGTGATTATGCTACCATTCCATCAGTATTTTCTTAAGACGTTGTCACGTTCAACTATCGTCAGTAAACCGACTTTACAGACAACCAATTTTTTTTAACATGGTGGCGTTAGTTCCAATTTTTGCCATTTCAGAGATAAGTTGGGCGCACTGTACGTGTGTTGAGCGAGTAAATAGCCGGGATGCACTCGCCGTTCGCCCGCAGTGGGACACCGGCCTTACACTTATATAATAAAACTTCTCATACTTCGGTGAATAATAGAATGTATTTAATTCAATATTTCAAGGACAGTGCTCTGTAAACAATGTTTGGTATAAAAACTCCATCAGGCCCGGTGTAGCCATATTCCTTGGGTTCAGCAAGTCCTGAAAACACCTTTCAAAATGAAGATCGCCTTTGCACTTTTGATTGTGATGGTAAGATTTTTTGAATTGATACTTCTTTATCGGCGTTGGAATAGTAGATTATATTACAAGGGTGCAAAGTAATATTTTTTCGGCGAGGGCGCTTTTTGAAGTTATACTTCTTTAGGCGCGTTATGGAAATTTCATGAGGGTGAAATTTTACGATGCGCGCGCATCTGTAACACCAAAAAAATTAACAGTATGAAGTTAGGCGCGTGAAATTTTACGATGCGCGCGCAACAGTACGATGCGCGCGCAACAGTATGAAGTTGCCGGCTAAACCCATTACTAAACCACTCCACTCATTGGCCTTTGTCAATGTAACAGAACTTTTAACTGAGTTAACTAACTTTTACTTTGTAACGGCTAAACCGATTTGGCTAATTTTAGTCTTGAAATATTCGTGGAAGTTCAGGGAAGGTTGCAGCGATGAGAAAATATGGAATAATTGCGAGGAAAATACTAAAAATGAAAATTTTAATTTCTCATACAAATCTTACTTACCTGTCAAACATTTGATTTTCGCCCCGTCGGTTCGGTATTTTAAGAATAATTACATGTAGATCTGGATTAAATAAGGCGTTGGAATGCAGGTTGGAATCGACAACATGTATTCATAATAGTCGAATTATCGCGTATTTAGATTTAAAACATGCAAAATAACATTGACATACATCATAAATGACATAAAATAATGACACTATAAATAATGACATTTGGTTGTTGTATTGCGTGCGTTCAGAAATATATTTTGTATAGTTTGCTTTACTCTTCATCATATTATGTCAAATCGCCCCGTGAGATGTCCGCCCATTATGACGTAACAATTTTATTATTATCACAAATGTAGTATTATTTTTTGTTTTGTTAATTTATATATAATGCTATGCAATAGCTTTACCGCGGCAGTCTCCGAGTGTCACACGTCTTTTTTATTTTTATTTCCAGTTATTAACATTATATTTTCATCTCTTTCAGATCGGCTATGCCGCATCAGTCCCATGCAGTGGTAAGTATTGAAATTCATTAAATATCACCACCATGTGCCACAAAACCATCTTTAATAATGATGATGATAAGATGTAGATGATGACTTATTTGTGTTCCGTATATTCGTACAGAAGAAGGGGCTATGCATGATAATATACAGCCATTAGCCCTCCATGCCCCCTGCCCTATCCCCCTTCACCATTCCGCTACCGCCCTTGGCAACTGTTACTGTAGATCAAGGCTCAATTTAGGGTCTGGGACGGTTAGCCCAGTTAGTAGATAGTGTAAGACTAGTTGGTTTGTATGTTAATAAGTGTGAGGACTACTGTTTGTGATAGTCTTGGAAGTTAGTTAGATTCACCTGACCATACCCCCTGCCTCAGCTGTCCCCTGGTGCTGGTGGTTATAATTATTCTAATAATTTACAATGAAAAGGCACTTTTACTCAGTTGTGCCTTTTCATCATAAATTTTTCATTATAAATCATTAGAAATATTTATTATACTAATAATTTACAGTGAAAAGGCACAAACTGAGTAAAAGTGCCTTTTCATCGCAATATTTAACAAAGGCACTTTTACTCAGTTGTGTCTTTTTACCCGACTGCGTCAGAAGGAGGGTTATGTTTTTTGAAGTTATACTTCTTTAGGCGCGTTATGGAAATTTCATGAGAGTGAAATTTTACGATGCGCGCGCATCTCTAACACCAAAAATGATTAACAGTATGAAGTTAGGCGCGTGAAATTTTACGATGCGCGCGCAGCAGTATGAAGTTGCCGGCTAAACCCATTGCTAAACCTAAACCACCTCTCATTGGCCTTTGTCAATGTAACTTTGACGTCTCTTTTGCTTTTTATCGAAATTATTTATAACCAGCCAGGTTTGTTTTGACTTGTTTGTGGCACATTGACATGACATAATATGCACAGACTAGCTAAAGATTAATGTTTCGTTATACGGTATGCAACGACTAGTATTTTTGGTAAAATATTTATTAAAGGTTTTTAACTGCAATATAACAGTAAATAAATTATAACTAAGTATTCAAAGATAGTTTAGGATGACTATTAGTGATTATGCTACCATTCCATCAGTATTTTCTTAAGACGTTGTCACGTTCAACTATCGTCAGTAAACCGACTTTACAGACAACCAATTTTTGACGTGACAACGTCTTATAAATTGGTTTGCCGGGAGGCACTTCAAGAAACTGCGTTAGTAAGCTCCGCTCACGTTCCTTGGTAACAGTGTACAGAAAATGGTACAGCGCCATCTCTGGTTAAGTAGAGTAACTAGTTTGTTACCTCAGTTGTGACTAATGGAATGGTTAATGGTCTAACGGTTAGCAGCGCTAGATGGCGGATGGTGTTACAATGTTTTAAATATAATTCTTTGTATACGTTTACCCCATGAAGATACGGGAACGCAGGGTCAACTTCACAAATAACCACAACTGCTTGCAAACCCAAAATAGCAGTTTATTATAAAACCAAAGAAGTCGACACAAATTTTTCTCCCTCTACAAATTTTTCTCTTATATAAACTCCACGTTACACTCGTTAGCGCGTTTCACAAATTGGTACAATGCCATCTTGTTTACAAGTGAGGAACTATTTAACAAAAATAAAGGTATGTGTAAAGGTAAAAATAAAATTTTGTTAATATGAAATTCAGTGCGAGATTCTTTGTATAAATTAATGTTTTAAATATAATTCTTTGTATAAATAAATGTTTTAAATTGTTACTATTATTTCATCCTTCTTCCTACTATACGAATGAATATTCACATTAAAATTATTTTACCACTTAAAGTCGTTGTCACGTAAAACTTTCGCCTGTAAGTATACCGACGTTACAGGCAACCAATTTTTTAGTATAATTAATACTAAATATTATGAAATTATTAACGTTGAATATTTATTATTTAATGATGCCAAAGAAGTATAACTTCTTACTTGCGTACATAAGTACACGCAATTTAATTTTTTTTTCGAGTGTATGTATGTATGTATGTTTGTATGTATGTCCATTTATTTGGACCGCCCCACAGCCCAAACGGTCGAACGGATTTCGACATAAATGAGGTATCGTTGAATTCGTCAGAACTGTGAAAGTGTCATAGGCTATATGAATTTTCAAAATGGCGCCCGAAAGTGGAAGAAAAAGAGGGGATAATCTTAAGTTTTTTTTGTTATCTTAGCAATATGGGTATCAAATGAAAGATCGTGAAAAGACCTTTTCAAAAATATATATATCATGTAACGTTTAGGCACACGTTTTAACACAAATTGTCAAAAACCATCCCAAGAAGTAGAATTTTTAGGTGAAAACACTAAGAAGTCTAAAATAAAAATATTAAGTATTATAAAAACAAAAAACCCGACTGCTTACAAAAGAACTCAAAAGCATTGAGTTACTATGTAAACTAGAGAAGCTACGTCAAACAAAAGTCATGTTCCTTTTCTCGGTTTAAAGCTATCCGTCGCTGCAGCGCTACAAAAAAACATTCTGTCTAATCTATCATTTTAAACCGCAGCGCTTAATACGCTTAATAAGATACATAATAGTCCTACAAGCATCTTTTGGCGCGTAGGTGACAAAGACAGCGCCTTACAGTTTACCTTACCTGTATGACGCTGTCTCTGTCACGCACGCGCCAAAAGATGCTTGTAGGACTGTAGGTCGTTTCATTCATTACTCGGTCACTATGACGACGGAATATAGATTATGACATTTATGACACAGAACGGTCAGTGTGGGGTTTTTATATGTTTTTTACCTATCTGGTTCATCAGGTTGAATGAAACAAAAAAATAAAATTATTATTGTGAATATTTTATCCCCCAAAACTCAGTTCTACTGTAAAGTGTACACGTTCTACATTTATTAAGTACAAACATCAATAAATTTCTTTATTTTACAAAAAGTCTAAATAAGTAACTAATCAAAATTTGGGGTGTCTGTTTGTAACATTGAAATAACCACTTTTTACTAAATGCATGGATAAACATTAGTATAGACCGTCTATTCGTATACAAAAAAAATCATTTTTTGCAATAACAATAATTATTTAGGACCCGTCAAACTAATTTTGGAGATACACAATAATAACCAATAATAATAATAACGAATTGAAAAAGGGCTCACTTACAAGAGAGGATACAAGAATTAATTAAAACAAAATATATTTTTATAAATTTTTAATAAATAAACAAAAACAAATGTTTTTTCCAAAAATAACAATTATATTATCATATTAATATAAATAAAACAAAATATATCTTTAATCCAAATATGTATAATAATAATAATTAATTATTTGTTTTGTAATGTTGCTCATGCTGCTTTAAATTTTATATTTGTAACACCTTATATAAAGCATGACGCAATATAGATTATGATTAAGCTAGGCAGACGGAACCGCGGACAAAGTTTAGTCTTTTAAGAATTAAAACATTACAGAAACATGAATGTCAGCGTGTAAAACTGATAATATTGTGTTTAATGTGATGTCAACAAATTGTACCTACTATCACTACTGGACGTTGTTAGTCTATGAGAAGGACACAATATGGCAGACGTTAAATAATTTTTCGTATTTATTTGAAAATAGTGAAATATGGTTACTAACTGATGAAAAGTTACTCCTGTGCATTTATTTGAGTTCCTGGAGTTATTGCGGCAATTACGTAATACACAATTGGGCATTGTTCACGCTAGTTTTAAAGATTCACTGACAGGTCTCAGACGTTTTACGCGCATGCGAGCTGGCAAGCGAATGAGAGAGTTGAGGTGCATTCACCGCAACTGACTGGCGAATAAAATTCCTTTGCGGTGTCTTCTCTAGTACTTTAGTACATAATATCTCAATGCTCAAAAGAAAAAAACAAGTGTCACAATATCAACATAAAATACTTCATGGTGCTGCAGGCGGGGACAAACAATACTGTTACCTACGGGTAAAAAAAGATTTATCACAAGTACTACGTTTGTCACCGCATGCTGCAGCATGAAGTATTTTATGTTGATATTGTGACAGTTGTGACACTTGTTTATTTCTTTTGAGTTCTTTTGTAAGCAGTCGGGTTTTTTGTTTTTATAATCACTATAAATCATTATAAAATATTTATTCTAATTTACAGTGAAAAGACACAAACTGAGTAAAAGTGCCTTTTCATCGAAATATTCAACATTTTAACCAAAATTTTAAAATGAAAAGGCTCATTTGGTTGTATGTACCGAGTTAATTTTTATGTTGTTTTTAAGGGTCCCCGCAGACTGACTGCAAACACCGGCGGCTGTGGCGCCATGGCTCTTCTTTTTAGAAGCGCGATCCGGCCGATAGCCAACAGCTCCAAAAACAGTGATCAGAATTCAGGCGAAGCGGCTGTCGCCCGGACCACGCTTTTAAAAAGAAGCGCCACAGCCGCCGGTGGCTGCAGTCAGTCTGCGGGGACACTAAAGCTTTTATGTTTATATATTATTATATATTATTAGTTTATATATTATTTATATTTTAGGACCAAGCTGTGACAAGGATAAGCCGGCTGTGCCCTGCGATGCTCCAACGGTACCAGCATGCCAGCCTGCGCCTGCGCCTTGTAAAGATAAGGAAGAATATAGCACTGATATCGATGAAACGTTTTATTTGTTAAAGAAGTTTATAAAAGGTAATTATTATAAAGGATCAAGAATATTTTTACAATGTCTAAGTCGAAATCATTTGTTCATGTAGGTGTTTTGTCAACATACTTACGCACGTCATTTTTGGAGGCTACCGCCGTTTTCAAAGGCGCTATAATGTCTCTTTACTAGCTTCCGCGCGCAGCTTCGCCCGCGTGGAATTCGTTTAAATTCACCCACCTATTTCAACCCCTTAGGGGATGAATTTTGAACAATCATTTCTTAGCGGATGTCTACATCATAGTGACTACATGCATGTCAAATTTCATGTCAATCGGTCCAGTAGTTTGGGTTGTGCGTTGATAGATCAGATCAGTTGATAGACCTTTGAGTTTTATTAATTAAGATAAGAGGGAACAGAAGGCGAAACAAACTCCTCAGCACATCCACAAAAACTCATCATCAATGGGGTTTTTTCGAGTCAGTTTTCTTGCGATGGTAATGTTTGGTGGAAATCGGTCCAGCAGTCCGAAAAAACACAGCTTCTTTCAAAATGATGTAAAGCATTTTATCACTTGATAGCGACTTCTAGGTATTGTGCAGTGAACAATATTATAATGGTTCATTTGATAGAGGAAAGCAGCAGTCCGACCGCCGGCGAGCAGCGAGTAGCTATGGACTATTCTCGCCCAAGAAAGGAACTTAAATATGACATTCCGTGTACACAAAGTCGTGCATATGCGAGCGAGCCCTCGCCGGTGGTGTGAACAGTCAGCGAGTACTCGCTGAGACATGCGTCTCTTTTGTTTACAATATCATATTATCTTTTGTACGTTGTCTTGAGCGAGTAAATAGCCGAGATATACTTGCCGACTCGCTAGCGGTGGGACACCTGCCTAACCTGCCTTAAACATAAATTAAATAGTAATATGATTTTATTAAAGCTCACTCGCAGTATACTAGATGGTGCTGTACAAAACTTTGGGGGTTTTTAAATTTCAATTGACAGATAAATCTTTAAAATAAAATTTTGTCTTATTAATTTGTAGTACCTGGTTGACCGAGCTTTGCTCGGTTGAAAATTATATTTAGTATGAATCGCATACTGATAAAATATGAATAATGTTCTTCGATCTCTCCGACATAATATGAGTTTAAAAAGAATTGCGTGTACTTATGTACGCACGTAAGAAGTTATACTTCTTTGGCATCATTAATAATAAATATTCAACGTTAATAATTTTGACAGCTGTCATCCGAAATGTAGGTCTCAACCAGACCTACAACTTTCCCAAAGACACCAGTGCTCCAGGAGCAGCCGTTGCCGGGATATCTCCGTTCGAAGTTTGACAGCTGTCATTGGAAATGTAGGTCTTGACGAGACCTACAACTTTCCCAAAGACACCAGTGCTCCAGGAGCAGCCGTTGCCGGGATATCTCGGTTCGAAGTTTGACAGCTGTCATTGGAAATGTAGGTCTTGACGAGACCTACAACTTCCCAAAGACACCAGTGCTCCAGGAGCAGCCGTTGCCGGGATATCTCGGTTCGAAGTTTGACAGCTGTCATTGGAAATGTAGGTCTCAACCAGACCTACAACTTTCCCAAAGACACCAGTGCTCCAGGAGCAGCCGTTGCCGGGATATCTCGGTTCGAAGTTTGACAGCTGTCATTGGAAATGTAGATCTTGACGAGACCTACAACTTTCCCAAAGACACCAGTGCTCCAGGAGCAGCCGTTGCCGGGATATCTCGGTTCGAAGTTTGACAGCTGTCATTGGAAATGTAGGTCTCAACCAGACCTACAACTTTCCCAAAGACACCAGTGCTCCAGGAGCAGCCGTTGCCGGGATATCTCGGTTCGAAGTTTGACAGCTGTCATTGGAAATGTAGGTCTTGACGAGACCTACAACTTTCCCAAAGACACCAGTGCTCCAGGAGCAGCCGTTGCCGGGATATCTCGGTTCGAAGTTTGACAGCTGTCATCCGAAATGTAGATCTCAACCAGACCTACAACTTTCCCAAAGACACCAGTGCTCCAGAAGCAGCCGTTGCCGGGATATCTCGGTTCGAAGTTTGACAGCTGTCATTGGAAATGTAGGTCTCAACCAGACCTACAACTTTCCCAAAGACACCAGTGCTCCAGGAGCAGCCGTTGCCGGGATATCTCGGTTCGAAGTTTGACAGCTGTCATTGGAAATGTAGGTCTTGACGAGACCTACAACTTTCCCAAAGACACCAGTGCTCCAGGAGCAGCCGTTGCCGGGATATCTCGGTTCGAAGTTTGACAGCTGTCATTGGAAATGTAGATCTTGACGAGACCTACAACTTTCCCAAAGACACCAGTGCTCCAGGAGCAGCCGTTGCCGGGAACAGTACCTCAAAGAAGTTATCCTAATGTTTCATAGATGGCGTCAGTATGATGTTTTTAAAATCTCTTTATCTCGGGAACCGAGCTTTTCTCGAACCTGGGACCTTGATAAATCGATTCCTTGAGCCGAAAACCCCCTAATCTGTAACTTTCATGAAAATCTTTGCAGCCGTTTCCGAGATCGTGAAAATAAATAAATAAATATACAAGAATTGCTCGTTTAAAGATATTAGATTTGCCCCTCGCTGGTTCAATAATGTATTTTTATTTTATTTCAGGTTAAAAAGGACGATATTGAAATGACCCAGACCTGACCATTATATCTCTCATATCTCTCATCTCACATCTCACTCAAATCTCAATCTCACATCTCGGAAAATAATTTGACTTTTATAATTATTTAACAATATTAACAAAATCACATTGTCAACTCGGAAAATAAATTGACTTTTATAATTATTTAACAATATTAACAAAATCACATTGTCAACTTGAGAAATGTAACCATCAGCATGATAATATAACCTTTTTACAGACTTAATGGTTTTTTTTAATTGCAAAATATATCTTCTATCTATCTATCTTCTTCTATCTATATAATAAATCTGTAGAGAGGTCAATTCTGTACATTAAAAATATATTTCCAAAATAACTATCAGGGGGTGATTAGGGATCGATACTGATGCCAAAAATGCAATCAGTAAAATTTTTGTCTGTCTGTCTGTCTGTCTGTCTGTCTGTCTGTCTGTCTGTCTGTCTGTCTGTCTGTCTGTCTGTCTGTCTGTCTGTCTGTCTGTCTGTCTGTCTGTCTGTCTGTCTGATGTATAACCGTTATAGAAACAAAAACTACTCGACGGATTTTAACTTGGTACAATTATTTTTCATACTCCCGCGCTGGTTATAGTATACTTTTCATCACGCTACAATCAATAGGAGCAGAGCAGTGAAGGGAAATGTTGGGGAAACGGGAGAAGTTACTCCATTTTTTAAGCTTCCGTCGCGTGTGCAACCTTAATGGTTAAAGCTACACAGAAATCATGTATGACGGAAATGTTCTCCTTAAAATTATATTGGTTCAGGCCAAGGGTCAGGGACGCCCAGTTTTCTTTCAGTAGGTTTAGTGTAGAATTAATGAAATATCCAAGATTCGACGTTAAGTTCTTAATTAATTAAAACTCGGCATAAATGCTAATTTAAATCTCTGTGCTAAGGATATTATATGTAGAAGAAGTGAAGAAAAAGAAAGAAGTGTTATTAAAAAGTTTAGTGGCAATAAATCTCTCAGGCTATCGAGAGAGCTATGCTTGGTATTTCTCTACTTGATCGAATCAGAAATGATGAGATCCGTAGAAAAACGAGGGTAACCGACATAGCTCAAAGAATTAGCCGACTGAAGTGGTAATGGGCCGGCCATATAGCTCGAAAGACCGATAACCGTTGGGGAAGAAAGGTCCTCGAGTGGAGACCCCGTCCCGGAAAAAGGAGCGTAGGACGCCCCCCGACCAGGTGGTCTGACGACCTGAAGAAGACAGCGGACATCCGCTGGCTTCAGAAGGCGCAGGACCGGTCAGAGTGGCGCAAATTAGGGGAGGCCTACGTCCAGGAGTGGACGCAAAAAGGCTGATGGATGGATGAGAAATCTCTCATTCATTCATTCATTCTCCTGGCCTCATTTGAATATGACCTGAAATGAAAAGCTTTACTACTCTACAGCCCAACATATCCCATATTACCATCTGTTTTCCTCATTCGTTCGTTTCAATCTCCGGATCCAATCGAACGGGAATTAGTTCGAAACGACTCATATCCGATCCAACAAGTTTGTGGAACGAAGTTTGTGGAAGTTCAGTGAAATTTTTAATTAAAGTAGCAGTTGGATACAATCAGTTCCCTAATTATTTTATTTACAAGTACAGCACACTTCGATTGGTTTTAATTTACCTTGTGAAACCAATGTGTTTTGAAGTTATCTCACAACTGGCGATGCAATGTGCATCGATTCCTGGTTTTCCAGTTAAGTTTTGAAGATGCACAGGACATTTCTTTGGCGATCGGGAACAAAGGCAGCACAGGCTGGTTACACGCATGTTATCTGGAACCGCATCGACAGCTGCGTGCTTGCACTCGCGCGCTCTATGGAGTTCATTCGTGTGACATTGAAGGAGGAAGCTCTGGCAAACCATAATTCTTCGCACCTCTTCTGAGGGTTACTGCCTCGGATCGGACGCAACGTAACAGGTGATCTGTATCAACGTATCAGGTTGTTCAGTATGTTTTGTGATAGCTTGAAGAAGTAGTAAATTAAAACTTTTCTTTTCGAGACGTACTTAGTTCATTTAATAAGATTCTCTATCTTTGAGAGATTTAGTTTTCGGTCAACTTATCGAACGGAACTTTTAAAATTGCATTTGAACGGTTTTGTTACTTTGAAAAATGTATAGTCCTTATATGAACACTGGAGATAGGTGTTCTCTGCTTTACTGGAGGGTGCCAATAGACAGTTTTGCATCAGGATGGACCTTGCAATGCAGATCAGAGCTATGCATACGGTTTGAATTTTATTTCTGGACAGAAGTAATGATTGTACTTGAGTACCGTTCGATAAGTCAATTTATTTGAAAAATGATAACTTTTTAAGAAAAGTAGCTTTTATGAGAAATGTAGAGTTTGTTATGGATTAATCTTTGGTGACCAGTTAATTTATTTTGAGCACAAGCTATTATGTTTTGAGATGACGAAAATTAAAAGTTATGATAATTTGATATAGGAGATATTGTTTAACCAGTATATTTGACATTGTTTATTACCTGGTAGAGTTTAATGGTGGCTTTTGATAACCGTGACATTGCGATGGTTAGTGCCTGAAGGTCAATTTGTTAAATCTGATGTGACGATCAGTAATGAGGAAGTTTAGGTCAGGAAGGGCCGAGCGTGGAGAGATACTCGCGTATGTATTTGGTTGTTACAGGTAATCTTCAATGCCTTATACGTGTTGCCGATGGTAGAGCGTGCTTGAGGATGGATCACGGGAAGATGCTGAACGCATACGGTTTTATGACGATGACGTATCGAGTAAAAGTTAAAATTAATCGCGCAAATAATGAATTGGTAATTTTGTCCTAAACAAGTGTTATGTTATGGAGTTTCTTCCGCTTGCTTCTTCTCCATAGCGAAGACACTTAGCGAAGCAGCGGTAACAACGGTAGTTAGGGTTAAAAAAATGCAAACAAAGTTTTTGAAATCCACTCGCAGTAACAGCAGTAGTCATTTTTGATGTTAAAGATTTTGAGTTTTGTTTTGGTTTGAAGTAATTGAAAATTGTGGATCGACATTGAGATGGTGATAATAACAGAATGGAGCATCACCCAGGGACGGGTGACATGTCAGCGATGGCCGTGTCGGAGATAGGATACTTGTTTGATGCTATTTAATCTGTGGTAGATGAGGTGGTCGATGGTGAATTGATACTCTGTGGCGCGCGGGAGAATTGTCATTAATGGAGAAAGTACCTGGTTGACCGAGCTTTGCTCGGTTGAAAATTATATTTAGTATGAATCGCAAGAAATACGAGGAATTCCGCCATCTATTAGCCGAACAAAAATATATTCGAGCGCCATCTAGTTACTACTGAAACAAACAAACCGTACCTCATAGAAGTTATCCTAATGTTTCATAGATGGCGTCAGTATGATGTTTTTAAAACATCGGGAATCGGGAAAAAACGGGAACCGAGCTTTTCTCGAACCTGGGACCTTGATAAATCGATTCCTTGAGCCGAAAACCCCCTAATCTGTTACTTTCATGAAAATCTTTGCAGCCGTTTCCGAGATCGTGATTATATATATAGGTATAAATAAATAAATAAATAAATGAATAAATAAATAAATATACAAGAATTGCTCGTTTAAAGATATTAGATATTGGAGAAATATGAAAAGAAATTAATGTCGCGTGCGATCGGAATATTGTTCTTGTAAAAAGTCCTTATTAATTTTAATGCCGTGAATCTCTAATAATAATAAATAAAGTGTATCCGCGAGTGCGAGTGGTTCGATCAATAAATCAATATCGTAATATCGCAAAGCAAATCCAATCAATACCAAAGTAAACCCAAACCGAATATTCATAATGAGCCATACAGTAAAGTAGCTGGTTGTGTGTTGTTGCGTGGCTCTGAACTCTTGTTTTATTTGACATCCTGACAAGTGCCCCCGCATGACATTTTGCATGACAAATCAATGATAATAAAATAGCAGTTTTCAACCTATTTTGCAATTTTTTCACAATTAAATCTTAACTATACGATAAGAAATTGATCCGATACATTTGTTCTCAAATAATTTTAATGCTTATGTTCCTAATTACTTATATTTTTGTTTATATTTGCATGACTTTAATAAATGTAAATAAAATAACAATCTTCAACTATCTTACAAATGTTTCCCAACACTAGTTTTAAATTCGGTCTATCGATCTACATGCGGCACGGCATGTATATTGCCGTGAAATCGTTGATTTTCAAAATTATGCATAACTTCTAAAATATCAGGTCGAGACCCTGGCGACGTTAGCCATGTGTCAATAGATAAACAATCTATCGATTCGTTTATTTTTTTTAAGTAAAACATGGGTTTCCATGTCTGTAAGAGCCTTCAAAGTCAGGTCCTGGTACAGCAAAATACAAGCCGTAACGCACAGCAGGCAATATTGATACGGCAAGATTATGACTCGTAACGCATGGGCAGTAAGTTTCATTTTTGTGCAGACGCAGTGAACGTGTTAATGACATAATAACACTCACAGACTCACTACATAACCGCCACGGTTTAAAAATTGCTTTGAGGCTCGTCTCGGCTCTACGCTCCGGGGTGTCTGTCCTAAGTCCTACGTGAGCGACGAATACGCGAGCGCGACGCTACGCACGTCGCGGGTTGTCACAGATTGTCACATACAAGTAGGGATACCGTTGATTCGCGATCGTCGCGTTCGCAACGTCGCGTCGCTCACGTAGGACACTGCCTTCGACGCCTTTGACATGAAGTTTAAACATTTTAAAGGTTTGCCTTCAAGATTCTTAAT
Organism: Hesperia comma; assembly: GCA_905404135.1. Lineage (NCBI taxonomy): Eukaryota > Metazoa > Arthropoda > Insecta > Lepidoptera > Hesperiidae > Hesperia > Hesperia comma. The sequence goes on from FR990039.1 coordinate 3,120,967, forward strand.
ATGAAAAACAAAAAACTTGCGTGAGTGTCGTAAAACACTCGCTTCCAACCTCCGAAGAGGCTCGTGGTAAAACACTCAGACCCTTTTTCAATAGTGGGCTATGATGGGTTGAGTTGAGATGATGAAGCGGCTGGTTTCCAAGCGCTTTTACTAAATAAACATCTCTCCTATAAATTTATAATATGATAGATAATAGGAGGTCCTCTTAGGTCTTGTAACGAGTGTTGACAAAACCTGCGCTTCAAGACACAATGACCGTTATGATAAATATGTGGAGTTTTGTCACAGCGACTTGCGTCTTTGGGAATTAAATAATTTGTTCGCCAGTCCCCCTTTTAGTTTTATTCAGTAGAGTGTAGAGGTTTGGAAGAATAATACTGACTTGCTCAGACACTGAAACTGAAACTCGAGAATTACAAATGAAATTTAGCAGCGAGGTTTATGAGCAATAGACGTCAGCTAACAACGGATTCTTTTATATTCCACCCCTATGGGAGAAAAGTAAAAAAAGTAAAATCTGCCAATTTGTAGCAAGCAATGAGATAATTAGTATTTGAGTAGCTAATTAAGGGGTGAAAGTTTGCATTTAAATATTTATAAGTAAGAAAATAAGTAAGTAAACTTTTTTAATAAAAAAAGATGTGGTGTCGTGGAACACCATGTAGGAACGAAATTCCTTTGGCTAATGTAGAATCGACACAATTTGCAAAAAAATCGTGCTCAATTTTATGTAGGTTTTCTTGATTTTTCTCTTAAGTTTTGCTGATTAGTTTTTATTTAAGTACAGGAAAGTATTTAGGAAATTCAGTATTATAGAAAATAATAAATTACGTAAAATAAAAAAAGTTAAATAATGTTAGTACACAGCAACAATTTCGAACACGCTTATATAAATATGCGTCTTGATCAAACGTTTGCATAATTTGCAGTAATGCGGGTGATTTCTTATTACCCAGCACTTAGTACTTCGGTTTTTAGGTCTAGAATCAACGTTTCACGCAAAGGCTATTACACTGTCGCGCCTGTGCACTTCTTATTTAACGCTTTTATTCCACACATATTTTCTTACGGTTTTACTATCACATTTTTTTTCAGTTCGGTCGCGCAGCAAATCCCTATCTCCTCCAAGCCTGCCGTAAGGAACTTCGTTCCAATAAATAAATAAAAGGAACCTTAGTGATGCATTTAATTTGTAACTAGATGCAATTTAATTTTTAGGTCAACTCAAGTCAAACTCAACTCAAGAGAGGGGTTACTGTAAAGTTTAATCCAGTGCAAAAAAGCGAAGCCAAAAGTCGTGAGTACGAGTGCCACGTCAATGAGGGTAACCGCGTGTGAATTCGCCGCTAGAGGCGCTAGTGCAGAGTGCGGTCTGGCTGTCAGTGCCACAAACTTATCTGACCCGGTAAGAAGGGCGCCACTGTCTTTGTCTGACAACAGTATAACAGCATTAGTTCCAATTTTGGCCACCAGGTAAGATAAGTTTGTGGCACTGTCGCTTCTCACTTATCTGAATATCACTTGTCACTGTTTATGTATGGGTCGGCTTTGACAGCAAGACCTCACTCGCCGGTGACGCCAACTGGTGAGTACAAAAACGGCGACCCTCATTGAAAACGATAAGGTGCACAGTAAACAAAATACGATAGCATGTCATGTCCCTTTGAAAAGCCAAGTGATTACTTTGAACTTGAACAATTAAGAAATGGTACGATTAAGGAATGGTACGTAAAAATGGTACGATTTTTTTTGTGGCTACATTTCTTAGAGTATAATACCATTTTGTAATCTTGGTTAGATGCGCCAACTTATAGAACAACTGGCCGCAGTAGTGTTCATACTTTTTTTTTACACAATGATGAGTCAAAGTAGATTGAAAGTAAAAATCTTGCAAAATATTAAGGGAATTTTGGTGTTTGTTTGAGTTTTGTGGAAAAACTGCAGGCTTTCTGGGATTTTTAAGAATTGTGATAAATAGTAGGACTTCTTAGGTTGCCAATACAAAAAACAAATCTGAAATATTTCAAAAACTGTGGCCGTGGTAGCTCAAAATAACACGAAGGGTGTAAAAAATCGAAAATTTTCGAAAATTAATTTTTTTATGAAAACAAAAAAGGCTGGATTTTTTTTCTTATTTTTCCTGAAGTAGTCATGAGCAAAATATGCATCCTCCATATGTTGCGCGCCTCAACATATTATTATCATAATATATAGGCAGGTGTTACACACATGTGTAAATATAACGTCATTAATTGTCCTTTTTAATTTGGATAATTCATTACTGCCATTTATATGTAATAAAATTCTGGTCTGTCTGTTTTAAAATTTATACGATTCAAACTTTATTGCTTTTTAACAGACTTCAACAAAGGAGGTTCTCAGTTTGACCTGTATGTATGTATGTATATATGTATGTACGTATGTATATTTGTGCGCGATTATCTCGCGTTTGGTTGAACCGATTTTGATGCGAATTTCAGCATAGTATTTGTCAGACTTCGGAGAAGGTTTAGGCTATATTGTTTGGCTGAACCGATTTTGATACGGTTTTGAGCATCGTGTTTATCAGACTTAGGAGAAGGAATTAGGAATACTAACCGCGTTTAACTGAACCGATTTATACTTTTCGGCGTTAAAGTCTGTTTTATTTTGTTAAAAGTTATTAACGATGGTGTTTCTGAGCACATTTATATATGTCGGGAATAGTAAATCCATGTTATTCGTTTGGTGCCATTTAATCTGTGGTAGGCGCGGATCGATAGTGAATCGATACTCTGTGGCGCGGTTGATCGGTCATTAGAGAAAATAATGAAAAATAAATGAATATCGTAATCTTATTATTGTAAAGATTCCTTATTAATTGTAATGCCGTGAATCTCAAAGAGATGTTGAAAAGTATCGTGTAACCGCGTTTGCGAGTGGTTAAAATCAATAATTATCGTAATATCGCAAAGTAAATACAGTCGATACGAAAACAAACCCAAACCGAGTATTCATATTGAGCCAAGAGATCATTGAATAAAGCAGATGGTTACGTGATTGGCTCAACAGTGTTTCATTTGATATCCTGAGTTGACGTCCTGACGAGAGAAGCCCACATTGCATAGCTTGGCCAGAATACCTACTTTGAAGGAAAGTACACATTGTTAAGAAGTGATATGTCACCTTCTTCTATACTCTTTGTACTGGCAGGTTTTATTTTATAAGTATTTAGGTCTAGTTTAAAAGATGACAGTACATTCTTTATATTATGTTGTTGTAATGCTGCCTCTACACATAGGCCAGCGCATTCGCCAACGCGCTGGCGGTGCGCTTGCCAACGTGCTTGTGAGTTAATCCACACATTGGAAGGTCGTTCAGTATGCTTTGGTTCGGGCCAATGTGCGGACGGATCAAAAAATGGATGTTGAGTTGGTAACAGCTGCAGCTGTATATTTATTCACAGCTTATAATTACTACGTAAAAGTGTACAAGAAAAGGGTGATACTTTCATATTTATAATATTAAAATAATAATAAAGTACGATGCTCTTACTTTGAAGTAAAATATCGTAAGGAAAACGGAATGTCCAAGAACCTTATTTATTTAGCATTTTTAATACTTACAACATTTTTATTTTTATGGTACTTATTTTTTGGATTCCATAGGCAATTTTCACTCTGATAGAGCTCAATAAATTTAAAAGTTTCATCATTACTCATATTATACGCCATTTTGTTACGTTAGGTGTTAATACGCCGCAAGAAGAAAATATGCACTCTTGATCGCTGCTCCGGGCAAACTGATCGCGCGGCCAATGTGTGGATGGTGCACCAAGCTTGCGACAAGTGTTCTTTGATGATACCGACACCGCGCGGCAAGCTCGCAAGCGCGCCGGCCAACGTTCAAATGCCTACCGCCAACGTTCCAACGCCCGTTCTACACATTGGGAGCCAACGCACTTGCCAACGTGTTGGCCTATGTGTAGAGGCAGCATAATGGAAAATAAAAAGACGTTATAAAATTCCATCTGTATTTTGCGTATTAATCACGACCCCACTAAACTACTTAACAATATAAGTCTTAACACACATTACACGGAGTAAAATAGTACGAAGTCATGCTAAAGAACAACCGACACGTTATTTTATTAAACCAACACTTCCCACGATGCCCACACGAGAAGATTATTTAGAAATCAGTCAGGATGCCGATATATATTTAGTATGTTCGTCTGGTGTTGAACCCATGTGTTGAACGCATAAAGCAATATACGGCTTGAATTTGAATTTGATTTCTACCTAGCATAGTGATATTTGACGCGAAGTTTTAAAGTTATTCTTGTGACGTCTACAGTGATGTTTCCGGTAATCATGGCGTGCATGTCATGTCAGATGTCAGTGTCATGGCGCTAGTGGGTGCCACGTGCTAACTCGGTTCTGACGGCAGTTCGTAGTCGTACTGAGACCGCGAGGCAGTAGGTCGTCACACGTCTCTGACGGAAACCGACTAACACTAAGTGTGATACTCGAAGACACCACACATGGCGACGAGGATGGGATACACAATGGGGTGAATAATGTGCCATCAGCAAAGTTTAACTAAGAACAATAGGTCGAACTCTAACGACCCGGTTAGAGACTGCTGTTAAAATGTGCGTAATAAAAAACTGTAAATATATCATACAATTATAACAAGTATTGTGGTACCAGCACATACATAATTATTATGGTGTGGTATCCCTATACTGTTACGAATGAGACGCCATGTTGAATACTTACCTTAATATTATATACCAGAATCCTTATTTAAACTGGAGTTCAAAGGCTAAAATACTGTACTTACTATTCAGATGTGTATGTATTCGGATGGTTTTGCTTATGGTATATTGTTTACTTAATTATTTCCGTTAAGAGTTAACATAGAATAGCCTTTAAACGGAAAGATTTGTTATCATAATATGACTAAATTCAGTTCCTTATTATTTGTTGTAAAATTAGTTGACTTACTGTGATGATAAACATACATCCTGAACGTAGCGAGGGATTCAAAGTATGTCGCCCGAGCTAAAAATATTTGCTCCCGAGTGATACACTCTACTTTTCATCCCCCCCTATGAGAAAATAAAAGGCTCCTCAAATTCAGGAATAATACTGTCACAGTCACTAAACTTACTAAACTGACTAAATCGACTAAACCGACTAACCCGACTTACCCGACTTACCCGACTTACCCGACTTACCCGACTTACCCGACTAACCCGACTAACCCGACTTACCCGACTATTATTTAAATAACGGGCAGGAAAAGTTATATGAAAATTCATTCCCACCCGCTATTTAAATAACGGGCAGGAAAAGTTATATGAAAATTCATTCCCGCCCGCTAAATAGAAAACACCAACTTTGGATCCCCTTAAGACCGAACCAAGTCGTCTTTTTCGAATAGGTGGAATGAAATAGTAGATTGTATGACAAGGGTGCAAAGTAATATTTTTTCGGCGAGGGCGTTTTTTGAATCCAGAGCGAAGTGAGGGATTCTAGAGTAGAATCCCGAGCGTAGCGAGGGATTCTTTAGTAGAATCCCGAACGTAGCGAGGGATTCAAAGTACGTCGCCCGAGCCAAAAATATACTTGCACCCGAGTGATACACTCTACTTTTCATCACCCACTATGAGAAAATAATATAAGTATATAAATAGAAAATAATAGAAAATAATACGTAAAAATGCACGAAAACTTAATTTTAATTTGAAAACGAAATCTTAATTTGATTTCTTTTTTTATTATTCAGCTGGCGGGGCCCTCGCGTCGTACCAGACATTCTTTATTCAAACAATATTTGCGTTCGATTTCTTTAGCGCAAAATACTAAAATGTTCTAAATTCAAAATAGGACGGAAAAGATCTAGTCGGGCAGGAAAGTTGTATGAAAATTCATTCCCGCCCGCTGAATAGAAAACAGCAACTTTGGAACCCCGTAAGTCCGAACCAAGTCGTCTTTTTCGAATAGGTGTGATGAAAATTATTTTCCAACGCCGATAAAGAAGTTTCACTTCAAAAAATCTTTATTTCTAGCCAAATATACACATTATTGGTCCTGTCAGGTAAGTCAGCTGTCAGATATCTTATAATTATGTTACACTATTTTTTTAAATAATTTTTTCTGCACGCAAAGCCGCGGGAATTTATTATGTGTGAAAAAACGTATAGGCAGGTGTCCCACCGGCAACGAGCAGCGAGTAAAGCTCGGCTGTTTTTTCGCATGACTCACCCAAGACAGCGACGGAAAATATAACATTTCGTGTAAACAAAAGAGATAGGTACATAATATGTCAGCGAATACTCGTTGACATATGCGTCTCTTTTCTTTACACGAAATGTCATATCTTCAGTACAGTAAAACCAACTTAACCTTGAAATAAAGAGAGGCGCTGTTGGACGCATTGGACCAATCATTGCGCGCAATTCCAGAGGTTCAACCAAGGTTGTTGAACCTTTATTGATCTGTCAGTTGTGACAGATGAATGACCACAACGTACTTATGAATGACTTTTGACGTGACAACGTTACGTTTTATAAATCGATATACCCGGCTGCACGCACGAAAAACATGACGTCTATGCGTCGTTATCTGACGTCATGAGGCGTCCCATGAAGCGAGAGCGCGGAACGAGCGACAAAGAAGCACAATCGGCCTTTGTCAATGTAACTCTGACGTTTTTTTAGTTTTTATCGAAATTATTTATAACCAGCCAGGTTTGTTTTGACTTTTTTGTGGCACATTGACATGACATAATATGCACAGACTAGCTAAAGATTAATGTTTCGTTATACGGTATGCAACGATTAGTCTTTTTGGTAAAATATTTAATAAAGGTTTTTAACTGCAATATAACAGTAAATAAATTATAACTAAGTATTCAAAGATAGTTTAGGATGACTATTAGTGATTATGCTACCATTCCATCAGTATTTTCTTAAGACGTTGTCACGTTCAACTATCGTCAGTAAACCGACTTTACAGACAACCAATTTTTTTTTACATGGTGGCGTTAGTTCCAATTTTTGCCATTTCAGAGATAAGTTGGGCGCACTGTACGTGTGTTGAGCGAGTAAATAGCCGGGATGCACTCGCCGTTCGCCCGCAGTGGGACACCGGCCTTACACTTATATAATAAAACTTCTCATACTTCGGTGAATAATAGAATGTATTTAATTCAATATTTCAAGGACAGTGCTCTGTAAACAATGTTTGGTATAAAAACTCCATCAGGCCCGGTGTAGCCATATTCCTTGGGTTCAGCAAGTCCTGAAAACACCTTTCAAAATGAAGATCGCCTTTGCACTTTTGATTGTGATGGTAAGATTTTTTGAATTGATACTTCTTTATCGGCGTTGGAATAGTAGATTGTAGTGTGGAATAGTAGTTTACAAGGGTGCAAAGTAATATTTTTTCGGCGAGGGCGCTTTTTGAAGTTATACTTCTTTAGGCCTGCGCGTTATGGAAATTTCATGAGGGTGAAATTTTACGATGCGCGCGCATCTGTAACACCAAAAAAATTAATAGTATGAAGTTAGGCGCGTGAAATTTTACGATGCGCGCGCAACAGTACGATGCGCGCGCAACAGTATGAAGTTGCCGGCTAAACCCATTGCTAAACCACTCCACTCATTGGCCTTTGTCAATGTAACAGAACTTTTAACTGAGTTAACTAACTTTTACTTTGTAACGGCTAAACCGATTTGGCTAATTTTAGTCTTGAAATATTCGTGGAAGTTCAGGGAAGGTTGCAGCGATGAGAAAATATGGAAAAATTGCGAGGAAAATACTAAAAATGAAAATTTTAATTTCTCATACAAATCTTACCTGTCAAACATTTGATTTTCGCCCCGTCGGTTCGGTATTTTAAGAATAATTACATGTAGATCTGGATTAAATAAGGCGTTGGAATGCAGGTTGGAATCGACAACATGTATTCATAATAGTCGAATTATCGCGTATTTAGATTTAAAACATGCAAAATAACATTGACATACATCATAAATGACATAAAATAATGACACTATAAATAATGACATTTGATTGTTGTATTGCGTGCGTTCAGAAATATATTTTGTATAGTTTGCTTTACTCTTCATCATATTATGTCAAATCGCCCCGTGAGATATCCGCCCATTATGACGTAACAATTTTATTATTATCACAAATGTAGTATTATTTTTTGTTTTGTTAATTTATATATAATGCTATGCAATAGCTTTACCGCGGCAGTCTCCGAGTGCCACACGTCTTTTTTATTTTTATTTCCAGTTATTAACATTATATTTTCATCTCTTTCAGATCGGCTATGCCGCATCAGTCCCATGCAGTGGTAAGTATTGAAATTCATTAAATATCACCACCATGTGCCACAAAACCATCTTTAATAATGATGATGATAAGATGTAGATGATGACTTATTTGTGTTCCGTATATTCGTACAGAAGAAGGGGCTATGCATGATAATATACAGCCATTAGCCCTCCATGCCCCCTGCCCTATCCCCCTTCACCATTCCGCTACCGCCCTTGGCAACTGTTACTGTAGATCATGGCTCAATTTAGGGTCTGGGACGGTTAGCCCAGTTAGTAGATAGTGTAAGACTAGTTGGTTTGTATGTTAATAAGTGTGAGGACTACTGTTTGTGATAGTCTTGGAAGTTAGTTAGATTCACCTGTCCATACCCCCTGCCTCAGCTGTCCCCTGGTGCTGGTGGTTATAATTATTCTAATAATTTACAATGAAAAGGCACTTTTACTCAGTTGTGCCTTTTCATCATAAATTTTTCATTATAAATCATTAGAAATATTTATTATACTAATAATTTACAGTGAAAAGGCACAAACTGAGTAAAAGTGCCTTTTCATCGCAATATTTAACAAAGGCACTTTTACTCAGTTGTGTCTTTTTACCCGACTGCGTCAGAAGGAGGGTTATGTTTTTTGAAGTTATACTTCTTTAGGCGCGTTATGGAAATTTGATGAGAGTGAAATTTTACGATGCGCGCGCATCTCTAACACCAAAAATTATTACTTAACAGTATGAAGTTAGGCGCGTGAAATTTTACGATGCGCGCGCAGCAGTATGAAGTTGCCGGCTAAACCCATTGCTAAGCCACCTCTCATTTTGGCCTTTGTCAATGTAACTTTGACGTCTCTTTTGCTTTTTATCGAAATTATTTATAACCAGCCAGCATTTTAGTATAATTAATACTAAATATTATGAAATTATTAACGTTGAATATTTATTATTTAATGATGCCAAAGAAGTATAACTTCTTACTTGCGTACATAAGTACACGCAATTTAATTTTTTTTTCGAGTGTATGTATGTATGTATGTTTGTATGTATGTCCATTTATTTGGACCGCCCCACAGCCCAAACGGTCGAACGAATTTCGACATAAATGAGGTATCGTTGAATTCGTCAGAACTGTGAAAGTGTCATAGGCTATATGAATTTTCAAAATGGCACCCGAAAGTGGAAGAAAAAGAGGGGATAATCTTAAGTTTTTTTTGTTATCTTAACAATATGGGTATCAAATGAAAGATCGTGAAAAGACCTTTTCAAAAATATATATATCATGTAACGTTTAGGCACACGTTTTAACACAAATTGTCAAAAACCATCCCAAAAAGTAGAATTTTTAGGTGAAAACACTAACAAGTCTAAAATAAAAATATTATTATAAAAACAAAAAACCCGACTGCTTACAAAAGAACTCAAAAGAAAAAAACAAGTGTCACAATATCAACATAAAATACTTCATGGTGCTGCAGGCGGGGACAAACAATACTGTTACCTACGGGTAAAAAAAGATTTATCACAAGTACTACGTTTGTCACCGCATGCTGCAGCATGAAGTATTTTATGTTGATATTGTGACAGTTGTGACACTTGTTTTTTCTTTTGAGTTCTTTTGTAAGCAGTCGGGTTTTTTTGTTTTTATAATCACTATAAATCATTGTAAAATATTTATTCTAATTTACAGTGAAAAGACACAGAGTAAAAGTGCCTTTTCATCGCAATATTCAACATTTTAACCAAAATTTCAAAATGAAAAGGCTCATTTGGTTGTATGTACCGAGTTAATTTTTATGTTGTTTTTAAGGATCCCCGCAGACTGACTGCAGACACCGGCGGCTGTGGCGCCATGGCGCTTCTTTTTAGAAGCGCGATCCGGCCGATAGCCAACAGCTCCAAAAACAGTGATCAGAATTCATGCGATGCGGCTGTCGCCCGGACCACGCTTTTAAAAAGAAGCGCCACAGCGCCACAGCCGCCGGTGGCTGCAGTCAGTCTGCGGGGACACTAAAGCGATTGGGTTAGTACAAAATTAACTATAAACTTCAATTCCAGGATCAAGCTGTGACAAGGATAAGCCGGCTGTGCCCTGCGATCCTCCAAAGGTACCAGCATGCCAGCCTGCGCCTGCGCCTTGTAAGCCTGATGATAAGCCTGATATCAATGATGTTTGGCAATGGATAAGTCGTTAACCTAGGCTAGAGAAGGTAATTATTATAAAGGATCAAGAATATTTTTTACAATGTCTAAGTCGAAATCATTTGTTCATGTAGGTAGGTGTTTTGTCAACACACTTACGCACGTCATTTTTGGAGGCTACCGCCGTTTTCAAAGGCGCTATAATGTCTCTTTACTAGCTTCCGCGCGCAGCTTCGCCCGCGTGGAATTCGTTTAAATTCACCCACCTATTTCAACCCCTTAGGGGATGAATTTTGAACAATCATTTCTTAGCGGATGTCTACATCATAGTGACATGTAGCATGTCAAATTTCAGGTCAATCGGTACAGTAGTTTGGGTTGTGCGTTGATAGATCAGATCAGTTGATAGACCTTTGAGTTTTATTAATTAAGATAAGAGGGAACAGAAGGCGAAACAAACTCCTCAGCACATCCACAAAAACTCATCATCAATGGGGTTTTTTCGAAAGTCAGTTTTCTTGCGATGGTAATGTTTGGTGGAAATCGGTCCAGCAGTCCGAAAAAACACAGCTTCTTTCAAAATGATGTAAAGCATTTTATCACTTGATAGCGACTTCTAGGTATTGTGCAGTGAACAATATTATAATGGTTCATTTGATAGAGGAAAGCAGCAGTCCGACCGCCGGCGAGCAGCGAGTAGCTATGGACTATTCTCGCCCAAGAAAGGAACTTAAATATGACATTCCGTGTACACAAAGTCGTGCATATGCGAGCGAGCCCTCGCCGGTGGTGTGAACAGTCAGCGAGTACTCGCTGAGACATGCGTCTCTTTTGTTTACAATATCATATTATCTTTTGTACGTTGTCTTGAGCGAGTAAATAGCCGAGATATACTCGCCGACTCGCTAGCGGTGGGACACCTGCCTAACCAGCCTTAAACATAAATTAAATAGTAATATGATTTTATTAAAGCTCACTCGCAGTGTACTAGATGGTGCTGTACAAAACTTTGGGGGTTTTTAAATTTCAATTGACAGATAAATCTTCTATACTTATAATAAACTAGCGGACCGCCCGCGGTTTCACCCGCGTGGATCCCGTTCTCGTGGGAATATATGCATGTATTATACATAAAAACCTTCCTCTTGAATCACTCTACCTATTACAAAAAACCGCATCAAAATCCGTTGCGTAATTTTAAAGATTTAAGCATACAGACAAACAGACAAACAAACAGACGGACAAAAATAGCGACTTTGTTTTATACTATGTAGTGATCTGTAGAGAGGTCAATTCTGTACATTAAATATATTTCCAAAATAACTATCAGGGGGTGATTAGGGATCGATACTGATGCCAAAAATGCAATCAGTAAAATTTTTGTCTGTCTGTCTGATGTATAACCGTTATAGAAACAAAAACTACTCGACGGATTTTAACGAAACTTGGTACTTTTTCATACTCCCGCGCTGGTTATAGTATACTTTTCATCACGCTACAATCAATAGGAGCAGAGCAGTGAAGGGAAATGTTGGGGAAACGGGAGAAGTTACTCCATTTTTTAAGCTTCCGTCGCGTGTGCAACCTTAATGGTTAAAGCTACACAGAAATCATGTATGACGGAAATGTTCTCCTTAAAATTATATAAAAAATATTCCACGACAGCATATGTCTATCTTCTATGGTTGACTCACAATAACACGTGTAACTCCCGATAGCTTAGCAGTTCGAAGCTTTCTGATTAAGTATACCTATATTTTATCTACTCTTACGTTTATGACACTTAAGTGGGTGAAATAAAGGGGTGAAGTTTAAACGAAATTCACGCGGGCGAAGCCGCTGGCAAAAGCTAGTCTTTAAAATAAAATTTTGTCTTATTAATTTGTATTTGCCCCTCGCTGGTTCAATAATGTATTTTTATTTTATTTCAGGTTAAAAAGGACGATATTGAAATGACCCAGACCTGACCATTATATCTCTGAAATCTCTCATCTCACATCAATCATCATCTCACTCAAATCTCATCTCACATCTCACTCAAATCTCAATCTCACATCTCGGAAAATAAATTGACTTTTATAATTATTTAACAATATTAACAAAATCACATTGTCAACTCGGAAAATAAATTGACTTAAATTATTTAACAATATTAACAAAATCACATTGTCAACTTGAGAAATGTAACCATCAGCATGATAATATAAACTTTTTACAGACTTAATGGTTTTTTTTAATTGCAAAATATATCTTCTATCTATCTATCTTCTTCTATCTATCTATATCTATACTTATAATAAATCTGTAGAGAGGTCAATTCTGTACATTAAATATATTTCCAAAATAACTATCAGGGGGTGAAAATTAGGGATCGATACTGATGCCAAAAATGCAATCAGTAAAATTTTTGTCTGTCTGTCTGTCTGTCTGTCTGTCTGTCTGATGTATAACCGTTATAGAAACAAAAACTACTCGACGGATTTTAACGAAACTTGGTACAATTATTTTTCATACTCCCGCGCTGGTTATAGTATACTTTTCATCACGCTACAATCAATAGGAGCAGAGCAGTGAAGGGAAATGTTGGGGAAACGGGAGAAGTTACTCCATTTTTGAAGCTTCCGTCGCGTGTGCAACCTTAATGGTTAAAGCTACACAGAAATCATGTATGACGGAAATGTTCTCCTTAAAATTATATTGGTTCAGGCCAAGGGTCAGGGACGCCCAGTTTTCTTTCAGTTTTAGTGTAGAATTAATGAAACATCCAAGATTCGACGTTAAGTTCTTAATTAATTAAAACTCGGCATAAATGCTAATTTAAATCTCTGTGCTAAGGATATTATATGTAGAAGAAGTGAAGAAAAAGAAAGAAGTGTTATTAAAAAGTTTAGTGGCAATAAATCTCTCAGGCTATCGAGAGAGCTATGCTTGGTATTTCTCTACTTGATCGAATCAGAAATGATGAGATCCGTAGAAGAACGAGGGTAACCGACATAGCTCAAAGAATTAGCCGACTGAAGTGGTAATGGACCGGCCATATAGCTCGAAAGACCGATAACCGTTGGGGAAGAAAGGTCCTCGAGTGGAGACCCCGTCCCGGAAAAAGGAGCGTAGGACGCCCCCCGACCAGGTGGTCTGACGACCTGTTGAAGACAGCGGACATCCGCTGGCTTCAGAAGGCGCAGGACCGGTCAGAGTGGCGCAAATTAGGGGAGGCCTACGTCCAGGAGTGGACGCAAAAAGGCTGATGGATGGATGAGAAATCTCTCATTCATTCATTCATTCTCCTGGCCTCATTTGAATATGACCTGAAATGAAAAGTTTTACTACTCTACAGCACAATATATCCTATCTGTTTTTCTCATTCGTTCGTTTCAATCTCCGGATCCAATCGAACGGGAATTAGTTCCAAACGACTCATATCCGATCCAACAATTGGAATGGAACAGCCGTCGACGGAAGTAATACTAGGTGCGAATCATAATTATAGACTTCAGACGTATGTAAATTCATCAAGGAAAATTGTTTTTTTTTTCTTTATAAACGGTGTTGTATGTTTGAATTTAATTTGGTAATCAAGTTTACACCTTCCTGTCCTGTCATAATTTTTACGTAAAAATAAATAATGTATAATTTAAATGCTTTAATATAAAATTAAGTATTTAAATTGGAAGATTATAATAGTAGAAAGTTGCTGCCAAAACTCTAAGGCTCGTTAAATTTAATTTTAAACGAGTTACCCTTTTAAGTTCGTTTATTCCCACTTGTCCTGTTGAATAGTCCTGTTGACAGGACTAGTGGGAAAAAAATTCCCACTAGTCCTGTTAGATGTAAGACTATGCTTGACACCCGAAGTTGAGTTTCAAAGTTACCCTAAAATTCAAAGTTATCTATTTTCATTGTAGTTATACTTTCAAAGTCCTTGAAAATTCTAAAAGAAGGTAGGTATAAAAATGCTCAATGTAAATTTGAGCACCTTTAATTTCCGAACGAAGCGACACAAATAGCTAGGGAGCCCAAGAGGGGATTTTTGGATTTACTCGAGCGCGTCAGATTAAGGTACAGGGGGTACCTGGTACCCAGTTAAGTACCTCCACCAAATATGAGCCCCATATATAAGTTCGAATTTTTTTTGCACATTATAATAATGGTAGCGAGTTTGCGTCACATCGAAATCGTCAGATTATTGAATGAGAGCTTTTTTTAGGTTCACTTAATACCCCCTTAGAAAATCTGCTCTGAAATCGTGCTCGATTAGATTTTTTCTCTCTTATTTTCAACCCTTACCCCCATCAAACAAACGATCAGATTGACATAGTACGTTATTAAAAATACGTAGAACATTGATGCTATCAATATCTGAAGCGCTCGAGTATGTCCACATGGACATTATTTTTTTACATATTTAAAAGTCTATAGCCGCTTCCCCCACCGATGAAAAGATATACATTATATAACATTTTTTTCTTCTTTTCATGTAAGCTTTGCAACCCAATAGGTCTCTATGACGCTCGAGTAAATCCACATTTAGCATCGTCGGCTCCCGTACCAAAACGAAAAATTCAGCCACAGCCAGGTTTTTCGATTTCGGCTTTCAGTTTTGATGAAAGTTTCACTCGCATATTGCGATGGCTTGACGTTCTCATTTCGAAAATGCTAGTGTTCTCATTTCGAAATGATCAGTATACTGTCTGCATTTTCGCAGGGTTGTCAAGTACCTACGTGTATTTTTTACAGACTTCAAAAATGCCAAAAAAGGAGGAGGTTATTTTTTGATTGGTTGTAATCTCATAACTTTTCACTGGGTGGAATGATTTTGATAATTATTTACATATCTACCTATAAAAAATTTATACTTTATCCTGTGGTCACATTTGAATTTGAACGAGATCTAACGAGTATTTTTGAGTTAATTCAAGTTCTTAATTCGTGTTTAATTGTCTTCTTTTACGTTGATATTGAAGTCGATATTTTTTTTTGTTTTCAAACATCTATCTAAAAAAACTATCACTGAAATACTCTCACTATGCATTTTGAAAAATTTCTTTATCAAAGGAGGACAAGAAACTTAAAGAAACTCCTCAGCATACGGATAAGAGATGGATAAAAAGTACAATATTTTACATTTAACCGTCCGAGTAAAACTGGTTACAAGGCTAGTTATGATGTATCTTTGTCATTAAAATTCTCATCTTCCCTGTGGTAACCTTATAAGATGCGCTTTTTCACGTTTCTTGAACAATCCCACATGCAAAACGGCGTTAATGAAAAGGGCACCTCTCTGGAGTCTTAACGATTTGAATAATGTATATCTGGGCTACAGGTATGTAAACAACTTGTTTGTAAACCCGCCCTAGCTTCGCTGCGGGAAACCAGTCCCTTAGTTTTAAAACTGACATAACTTTTTTATAATTTTTTAATAAAACAAAGGTTATTAAGTAGGTACCTAAAGCTTAACAAAATATACTAGGGAAAACCGCACCCAAATCGATTAAGCCATTACTGAGATTAGCACGAACAACATCATACACAAACAGATAAATAAGTAGGTAAAAAATAAAATAAAATTACCATTTTGGGTTAATAAAAACCACTGTCATAGTTTTCCTCAATCTTCCACGTAAACGATGCGATCTATTACGGATTTATCATAAGTAGGTATAGATATGGGCGCCGAACCATTTTTAGGATTCCGTATAAAAAAGGACCTTCCTACCTAATCCTACTACGAAATACCTACGACTATTAATATGCCACCGGTGTCTATCTAGCTGTCTATCACAGGGCTCTATCTCTTGTAGGGAAAAAGGCAGACACCAGAAACTTTGGCCGATATGTCAACACATATTTGAAAAGTTAGGTCCCAAAATCTATTCTAATATTATAAAGGTGAACAGTTTGTTTGTTTGAACGGGCTCATCTCAGTCAAGTGCTACTGTTGCCAATTAAAATATGTTGGATAATCCTTTATCGGCTTTATGCTATATAATATTGCGCATTTACTTAATTGTAAGTTGGAAAAATGGGAAAATATGTATTTTAAAATTCTCGAAACGAGGGCGTACAAGTCATCTGAGACAGATTTCAAATGTCACTGGTGCTCAGGCGGTAGCATTGTTTGAGTTTATTTAATTAAAAAACCTATTTTCCCGCGATCATGCTCTTGGGCGACGAAAAATAATATAATACTGTTATGTTAAAATCAGTAAACTGTAATTCTGCCGGTGTTGAGAGTGAAATAATAATTCAACTTGGAGATAATAGAATAAAATTAAGTTTATTTGCACATCACATTCTTACAATGTACATTGATATTATTGAATGACAATCTTGTCATTTTAGTATAAAAAACATATTGATTGTTGGTTGCCAACATGTTGCGGGCGACAAAAAGAAAAAATAATTATGTATTGTCATAAAAAAGTTACAAAATAATACAGGGCATAACGGTTAAATAACAACTAGCGCCATCTAGCATCAAATGGTAACAAAATATTACATAACAACATAAATTATAATAAAACTTTTATGTAACTATTAAAACTTGACGTCATATTTCTTTGAAACATATCATATATAAAATGTAGATATAAATACATAAATGCATCGGGCTTGCACTTAAATTAAATAAAACTTTCACATATCATCATTGTAAAATTGGTTTAATTTGCTGGGACTGTAATTTGCGTAAAAAGTAAGAAGACAAATACGAGTAGACAGGCGTTTACAATATTAGTATGGCTATGGATATATTGGTTATATCTACTTGGTATTATTTAATTTAAATAATTAACTACATACTTAATACAAACCGAAAATAGTGTTTGTATAATAAAAGCTCCTGTTCTATTCTGTTCTGTTCAAAAATCGCTACGTATGATCTTGTTAAAATGTGACAACCCTATTAATGAATAAAAAACTCACTTAAAAAACATTTATCAAAATCTTTTTTCCGGAAACTGTTTAAAGTCATTCTATAGATCCTGCTAGTTCTATTGATTTTTTACTATCAAATATAGGTATTGTGAAAAAAATACTTATTCAACACAACGTACGTCTTATTCACGACAAATAATTTTGAAAATAGCAGCATTTTCATTCAATAGACATAATAAATAATTGATAACAATAATAAATCGTAATTATTAAATTCAAATTGACAAAAAAATCTCTAGATAATCCAAACTGGCTGATACGTAATTAAAATAAAAATAAAAAAAAACACGACAACATACCAGTTTCTTGTTCCAATTTCAAATTCAAACACTCAAAGTAGATACGACAGTTCAGAAATTGAAATCACGAAACTTGTGAACGTCACCAGTATTTATTTATTGTTTATTTGCACAATAATCGCAGAGTATTTAACGAAAGGAACCGAAACGCGTTTTCGCTGCTACGCAACTGCACGGGAAAATATGGGGGAAAATCGATTTCACGCGCGAAAGAGACTTAGGTTAGCCGTGATGTGTTGAAGTGAGATGGGGTCATCGCAAAATGCATTTGAAAGAAAGAGATGGTGATTGTTGTGTCAGTTTCGCGGAGGGTGGATTTTATATTGTCAGTGTGGTGTAGTCTCAGTATACAGTGCGGTGTGTTGAACCCTCTGAAATAGGAATGGCGGTACTTTTGGTTTACGAAATTATTTTAAGGAAAAATCTAGAAATTAAAAAAAGGTTATCAAAAAATTTTTTGTAATGCCCAATAAAAACTTATGGGACTGAAAAATTTATTTAAAGTCGATATTTACGATTCAAAATTTTAATTGGCTGCTAAAAAACAAATCATAGAAAAGTTAGATCGTACTGTTTTTTGTTTTATAAATAACAAATAATGAGAGTTCAAAGAAATAGCCAGTTGCCCCACAACCTCCTCTATCTTTCGGTAAAAGTCCCATAAAAATCGGCTCAGCCGTTCAAGAGAATAGTAAGGACAAACTGACAGTCAAACAAACAAAATTTAAAAAAATTGCTTATGTTTTAATATTTTTTTTTCATATACCTACATTAGAAAAAACACTGCTATTTTGAAATCACAAAAATAACGTACAAATTCGAGAAGTTTCGAGAAATTTCCACATCTAGTTTCCACGGTAACGCTCGTCACAGCGCCCTCTGGACAACTAGAGCAAGAGGACACGGGGGTCTTTTCATCCTGTATGACAGGATATACTAAACTCGTCCTAGTTTACACCTAACCTAGAAAGGATTTTAAGTGTCCCTCGCTTCTACCTCGAGAGATAATACATTCAACGACATGTATTAAATCTAGCTAAGTAATTAAAAATGTTTTATTTAAATTAAATTGTTCAGATAACTGAAGAATATGTTTTCAAAGGAGTGTAAAAGACAATCTGCATATGGCCAGCGTGGTCGACCTGTTTCCCAATATTTTTTTTAGGTATAACGCTACACATTCAAAGCCCCACACTAGGATTCCCTGTGTCGTGGGTGCCTTGGACAACACATAAGACAAGGACACACACCCAGACCGAGAACGAAAATTTAAATTCATCATTCAAATCGCCGCCTCGCTGGGAATCGAAGCCAGGACCCTCGGAACAGCGATCCGGCGAGTCATCCATTGCGCCATTCGGGTCGTCAATTGTGACAAGATATGTACCAGAGATGTTATGGATATCCGTAACCGTAACCGAAACTATCGGATATCCGAAATAAAAATATATCCGTAACCGTAACCGTATCCGCTAAAAAAGTTTCGGATAATTTCGGATAATTGCGGAGTCTAAATAAAAGCCCTAACGACAGGTTTTTGTTTCACCCACTCACGCGCCATGTAAATATATGCATATTTGTTTGTTATTTTTAGTCGTAATGAGTTAGATCAATATTTTTTGTTATCACCTATCTAAAACGTAGGCAATTCGTGGTAAAAGAATCTTTTTACTATTTCCTATCATCAAAAATGACTGAGATATTAAACTTTGAAATTAGGCTTTCGCGCCAAAGAGCATGACGTCATAGCGCAAAAGAATAAACTTGTATATTTTGGTGGAAAATCTGACTTTGGCTCGTTGCACTCTAACGATCTCGCTTTAAATTCATTTGTTTTTCTGCAATCAACATTACCGATGACGTCATAGTGCAAATGGCGAAAGAACAAAAATTAAATAAACGAAGAAACTTTACAACGCTGTATGGACTATTTTTGATCATGATAAACTTCGGTAACTCTATATATCACAATTATTTTTATAAAAAGCATTGTAATTTGAAGTGACCCATTAATTCTCATTTTCTCCGATCTGACTTATTGCGCCAAATGATAACCTAGACTTGATAGTAAAATAATCAAATTATTACATACCTACTATTTTTATTTTACTTTAATGTAATATCCGTAACCGAAACTATCCGAAACTTACGGATAATCCGAAATAATTAGATATCCGTAACCGAATCCGAAACCGATATAATTTTACTCCTATATCCGTATCCGTATCCAGATCCGAAACTCCATATCCGTAACATCCCTAATATGTACCTACCCAAAAAAGCGTCACAGACAGAGATATTACAGTAGAGTGGGTGAGCCATACGGCTGCCCATACATTGCAATCGCCCCCGGTTAGAAAGAGAAACAACGATAACGGTAATTACCTATCTCTCTCCGATCCCGATGAGCCAGAAAGAGAAAGGTGATTACTAAAGATTTCGTCTCTTTTGACGTGACAACGTCTTATAAATTGGTTTGCCGGGTGGCACTTCAAGAAACTGCGTTAGTAGCTCCGCTCACGTTATGCGCTTACAATGAGAGCGAGTGAGAGGCACGCGTCCCTTCCACTCGGGCATGGTTAGCCCGCCTAAGAGCGAGAGAGACAGACATAAAAAGTGAAAGGCACGCGTCCCTTCCTCCTTAACATTACTTAAGGTAGCTACGGCGTACACACGTTGGCGTGTTTCAGAAAATGGTACAGCGCCATCTCTGAAGAAGTAGAGTAATCTCGTTTGTTACCTCACTTAGTTGTGACTAATGGTTAATGGTCTAACGGTTAGCAGCGCTAGATGGCGGATGGTGTTACAATGTTTTAAATATAATTCTTTGTATAAATAAATGTTTTAAATTGTTACTATTATTTCATCCTTCTTCCTACTATACGAATGAATATTCATATTAAAATTATTTTACCACTCAAAGTCGTTGTCACGTAAAACTTTCGCCCGTATACCGACTTTACAGGCAACCAATTTTTATCCTAGGCACGCTCTGAAGCCTCGCCAGAAAGAGAAAAGTGATTACTAAAGATTTCGTCTCTTTTTATCCGAGGTACGCTCTAAAGCCTGGCTTCTGCCCTCTAGTGTAATATCTCTATGGTCCCAGAGGTGTAATCATAGAGATACTATTACACTAGAGGGCAGAAGCCAGACTTCAGGGCGTACCTCGGATAAAAAGAGACGAAATCTTTAGTAATCCCCTTTCTCTTTCTGGCTCATCGGGGTCGGAGAGAGATAGGTAATTACCGTTATCGTTGTTACTCTTTCTAACCTGGGGCGAATGCAATCTATGGGCAGCCGTATGGCTCACCCACTCTATTGTAATATCTCTATGGGTGTAATACTGGGGTTAATGGCTAACCAAAGTATCGGTAGTCTTTATGCCGCTTGAAGCCCTCCGACTTGGCTCATTTATTTTTGTTGAAATAGTTTCTCGTGCCGACCCTCCGTGATCCATCCACCCACCCGGACATGCCACTGTTGTGCGTTGCACGCCTTGCACGCCCGCATGGCGGACCTGACATAGCAATAATATACAATACAATTGTTACTCAGCTATAACAACCGATGACGACCTAGCGGTCATCTACGATCTTTCTAACTACCGAACGCCCGCTGATTAAAATCGAGGCCTTTGGGTGGCATTAGAAATTAAGAATTTCCGACGCTTGAGCACAGAGTTATAAAAAAAAGACCTAAAATATGGGAGAAAAAAGCGTGTCAGTTACGACTACATAGACATGCTGCACACATTGACATCCTCCATACAAAACATTCATGGTCTATTGTTCTCATACAAAAAGTGAGCTTCTTGTAGCTTATCAAAATGGCGAAAGTGCTTCAACCCCATTTTGTCTGTGTGCGTGAGTGTCGCAACAACAAAAATAAAACGAAATAGACTGTACGTGTCATGGGAGAGAAAGAGAAGAAACTATTGCTTACATACGTCTTTGTAATGGTGAAAAGGATGTTAGGTCTGGTTGTTTGTTGTTTTATATTATAAGTCTGTGCGCTTGAGTTGGCCACTAATCTCTATGCCAAACTGCATTGGCGCAACATGTTTAGGTATGCCCCCGGCTTCCTGAATATTGAAGAAAAAACCGTGCGTTGAAAACATTATCAAAAGGTTATTTAAAACATTTTTTTCATGCCCTTATGATCAAGTGGTAAATATTTAAGTATTCAGACATTATAAATCAGCGAACAGAGCCTACAAAAAACACTTATTATTATATACCTACAGCTATAGGAATACTTATTCAATCGGGTAACTTTGAATTAGAGTGTATTTTTAAGTCTGTACGCCAGGATCCTACTTCTGCTTTATTATAATTGAATCTAACTTCTCCATCTTATCTCAAAGAATCGAGCAATGAGGGTCGCCGTTTTTGTGCTCACCAGTTGGCGCCACCGGCGAGGTGAGGTCCTGCTGTCAAAGCCCGCCCATACAAACCATAGAGATAGGAATTTTACTGTCGGAACATTAAAGTACAGTCCACCCAACTTAACTCTGAAATGGCAAAAATTGGAACTAACGAAAAGTCGTTCATAAGTACGTTGTGGTCATTCATCTGTCAGTTACTAGTGTGCAATGATTGGTCAAATGAATGTCAAATGCGTCCGACAGCGCCTCTTTCGTTTCAGTCTTAAGTTGGGTTTATTATAATAAAATAACTATTACAAACTTTTTCCGGTTTCCTTTATTTTCCGATGAAGATAAATAAATTACATAATTTATACTAATTCGACCTGATTTTTGCGAAAATATACGTGTCCCTATTCATACTCGAATCGGGGCGATTAGAGACGGCAAAGGGGATAATAGGAAATTAAGCAAAGGGCTGCCAAAAGGCTTTAATTTGGTTAAGTGGCATTGCCCTACCTACTTAGATCTTTGAAAGTATTAAAGAAACGTCCATTTCTAAGTAATTTAAGCTAAAATGCGGGTAGATAGAAAATACAGTAAGTAGATTTAACAGTAGATTGTTGACAAGGGAGCAAAGTAATATTAAAAAGCAAAAATATTTGCTCCCGAGTGATACACTCTACTTTTCATCCCCCCTATGAGAAAATAAAAGGCGCCTCAAATTCAGGAATAATACTGACAGTCACTAAACTAACTAAACTGACTATATAAGATGTGCTGAGGAGTTTTTTTTTCGCCATTTTTTTTCTCCTCCATCATAAGAATAAAAAGCACTGCAAAATGGCGGTAGATATATATGTATATAAATATGTATATATATAGATATATATACACATATATAAATATATAAGATTTAACATCTCGATCACATCAGCTTTAAAACAAAACTGCATCAAAATCGGTCCATTCGTTTAGGAAGTACGAAGGTACAGCAAACTGGGGTTAAAAAGAACGTAACCAACTAACTTTTAATGTAGGTAAATAAAGATTCATTTTTTTTTCATATTAAATTTAAATATTTACATAAAGTGCCAACCCTGTCCTCATTCGAACTTTACCGTTTCTTTTAAAACCGAATTATTCCCTATTGAAACGTTTGGAGTTTTTATTCATACCTAGGACTTTCCTATTCGCCCACAATCCGTTCCTTTTAACCCCAAAAGATAATACAAAATACTTCGACTCTGAAAAGTTTATTGTTTTTAAAAAATGCTAAGTATTTTTACTTACCTTTATAATTACCACGTCTATTATGAGTTACTTTATGTATTTAACAAACTTTTATCACGTAAACACTGCAACTTTTTGAGATATCGTTCAAGTTTTGAGAGCAAAAAAACGGCACTGTTTGACTACCTGTCTTCAATGCAATGCGTAATTGGCGTAATTATGACCATTTGTTGCTATTGCTAACTTCATTTTCGTTTGGTGTTGCCATTTACAAAAGTAGATATTCTACTATAAAATAAAAAACAAAATATACCCTTTAGTAACGTTTCCGTTTGAATATCACGCATTGAATTACGTTTTCAGTTTTGTCCCTATTCAACCCGCAATCCCTATTCACCCCGTTTTACGGTACTTAGATTTCACTAGTGCCTCTAGCGGAAAATTCACACGCGTTTACCCTCATTATTATCAAATTGCCGTTTCTAATAACACGTTTCTAGGCAACGATTTCTAGACGAACAAGTGACTGTCATGTTTGTTCGATAACTTTGTTGCCTTGTCAACGGAACTGTCAAATCAATAAAAAAAATTTGTTTGAATTTTCAGGCGGTGTTTGTAAATTATTCAGCGTTTTTGTGTTTATTCAGAATAATCTGCAGATTTGCACAGATATCATCAAAAATGGCTGTAAGTGGTCTGAATTTACTTATTACGCATTAAGTTCTTAAGTAAATATTATGAAATAATAGTCGCATAAAATAGTCATGTTATAACCTCAATTAAGTTCGGATAACGAATTTATAGAGATAAATATACCTTTTTTCGTATTGCTGTTTTTATTTCATCTTACAGTGGATAATATGGGAATAATTGTTAATATTTACAAGGCATTCTGTATTGTATTAAACAATATGCAAAGTTTGGTATACTTAAGCCTTGCTCAATATTTTCTCATCATGTATCTACTCATAACCAAAAATCATGCATGCTCATAGCCATGGAAAGACAATGGAACATTTCCTATGTTTATTTATTTATTTATTTAATTATTGCATCAACAAAGTAAACACTGGCTGCGTTCCGTAACTCGACCAAAACGTTCAAATTTCTATGAAAAAGTGTCATTTTGGGCGTTTTGGTCGAGTTACGGAACGCAGCCTAAGTGTCATAGTGCATACAAAAAAAACTTTACAAATGAGGGTAAGTGTCACTTCAATTACAGATGCAAATCTATAGCAGGAAATGGTCACAAACAAATTAATTACAAAAAACATACATATTTCAATTAGTCACAATACATAACTACCATAATTTCATTATAATATTACAGTCATTATAATATTACAGTCATTTCATTATAACAGTACAGTTTCATTATAATTTATAGTCTAGTTTCTGTTTTATTATTTATGTATTTAATCGCTCCCTCTCTACTTCTCTCACACTCTCCCTCTCTCCCCAGTCACTAGCAGCAGCACAAGTACAAGAAGTCCGTTCGATAACGCGGATAGAACGCATCGGAGCCCACTCGCACATCCGCGGGCTCGGTCTAGATGACTCGCTGGAGCCCCGCGCCGTGTCGCAGGGCATGGTGGGGCAGAAGATGGCCCGGAAGGCTGCAGGGGTCATCTTGCAGATGATAAGAGAGGGTTTGTAGCAGTGATGAATCATGTGGCACTGTTTTGTATATCACTTAATATTTTATCATACAATATGGATGAAAGATAGAAAATGAAAAGTGTGAATTTGGTCTGAATGTGTGGTCTTGTTTTGTGTGGAATTCGCCTCTCTAGAATGCTATCCTTATCTACGGTCTCGCTTGTTTGTGCTTTAAAAGTAATTACGATCCGTTATCATAATATAATCTGTGAACATTCTAACTCGGTCAGCAATTACATACATATTGATTACCTTTAGGGAATAAGAAAAAGTGTAACCTGATTTAAACCTCTCAAACTCACTTATCACTTCAAAGAAACATTAAAAAGCTGGCATTTGTGTGGGCTGCCATTAAAACGAATTTGAATTTGAACACAAACAGAGTATTGATATCAATTTTCTTTTTAGTTCAATATGATATACCTGATATCCCAATCCATCTGTTTCAGGTAAAATAGCAGGACGGGCAGTGTTGCTAGCTGGTCAACCGGGCACTGGCAAGACGGCCATTGCGATGGGTTTAGCACAGGCATTAGGACCGGATACACCATTCACAAGCATGGCTGGTGAGTAAATTGTATATACCTATACTGACCATATTTAATTTTATTAATTTATTTATTTATCCTAGTGTGGGGCTTTAAGTGTGTAGCACATTATTTATTATTTATTATTGGTGGTTCTTAGCTATATTTGGTAGAAATCAGTCCAGCAGTTTGAAGAAAATCACTTCTTTTCCAAAATGATGTAAGGCATTTTTGGCATAAAATCATCCCTTAACAGTACCATCTAGATATTGTGCAGTGTACAATTTTAATAGCCCAATTGATGGACAAAAGCTAATTGTCACTATGATTTTATTATAGTTTGCTCACAGTATATTAGATGAGGCTATACAAAACATTAGGAGTTTTATGAGTCCTTTGTCAGAATGCTTTGAGTCATGGGCTTCTGAACCAAGGTCAGCTGGTTTCATGGAATAATGAAATAATTATTTACAATATCTGTTAATGTTGTCATTTCAGGTTCAGAGATATACTCTTTAGAGATGAGCAAGACAGAAGCTTTGACACAAGCTATCAGGAAATCTATAGGGATAAGAATCAAGTAAGTGTAATCAATTTTTCTTATTTTAAATATATAGATCCATCCCTGATCAATCCCTGATTGCCTTGAGAATTTCCTGAGTTTGAAAAATGGATTTCTGTACTTTTATAAAACTCCTTCCTCTCCTTATGTCACCTTAATTTTGATTCTGATATTGCTTGCCTCAATATAATAATATAGCTTTATTTTCTCTCACAAGGTTACAATATACAATGTGTTTTTTTTACACTTGATCAAACGAAGTGTGCGGATACTAGACAAAAAATTACCGGCAAAAACATTTTTTTTTAATTTTTTTTATACACTTTCTCGAAAATAAGAGCAATTTAATTTTTTTTTATTAAAAATCTTTCTTTTTGAATTTCTTTGTCTGGGAACGGTGTATTTTGGTCAAAGTAGTCTCTTTTGAAAGCTAAAAAGTTTAGCTACCTAAGAAAATAAAGTGAATAACAATATCGAACATAAGCTTCGAGAAAAAAAATAAACTATTTGAAATAATAGAAATAAAACTTGATTTTTATTGATTTTTGACCTCTAACTTTAAAATGAGGCCGTTAACATAGTCGTTTTTGCTCATTTTATTAAAGTTCATGATCTAATGAACAAATTCTCTAAAGTAACTATTGCTCTATCTATTTTCGTTGTTATGATATTCACCGGCAAACTAGGGTCTCTTTGATCTCCAAATAAATTAAATAAATTAATTTAATTAAAAAAATTAATTAACAATAGAAGTCATTCAAATAGTTGTTTTATTTCATAATTTCTAAGTCTAATCGGCATACATATGCACATGAATAAAAGGATTAAACTTAAATAATAAATGCCATGATAATGGAGATCAAAGAGACCCTAGTTTGACGGTGAATATCATAACAATGAAAATAGATAGAGCAATAGTTACTTTAGAGAATTTGTTCATTAGATCATGAACTTTAATAAAATGAGCAAAAACGACTATGTTAACGGCCTCATTTTAAAGTTAGAGGTCAAAAATCAATAAAAATCAAGTTTTATTTCTATTATTTCAAATAGTTTATTTTTTTTCTCGAAGCTTATGTTCGATATTGTTATTCACTTTATTTTCTTAGGTAGGTACACTTTTTACCTTTCAAAAGAGACTACTTTGACGAAAATACACCGTTCCCAGACAAAGAAATTCAAAAAGAAACATTTTTAATAAAAAAAAATTAAATTGCTCTTATTTTCGAGAAAGTGTATAAAAAAAATAAAAATAAAATGTTTTTGTCGGTAATTTTTTGTCTAGTATCCGCACACTTCGTTTGATCAAGTGTAAAAAAAACACATTGTATAGTTACAGTTAGATACATGTACCTAGTGGTCGTTCAAGGTTAACACTGCTTAGTGAATAATAAGTCTCAACCCTCCTCACTTCTTCTTGTCTCATTCCACTCCTTACCCCTCCTGTTCTCTTTCCTTTCCGTCACTCTTCCCTAATCCTCATGCCATACCTTCTACTTCAACTATTGGTTTTAGTTAAGGTTCAAAAGTTCATTACATACAATTCAAACATAGAAGCGCTACCACACCTGTCTCTAAAAACCCTTTGCTGTGTTTCAGAGAAGAGTCAGAGATAATAGAGGGAGAGGTGGTAGAGTTGGTGGTGGAGAGAGCAGTGGGGGGCGGAGGCGCCAGGACCGGCAGACTGACCCTGAAGACAACCGACATGGAGACGAACTATGACATGGGTGCTAAGATGATTGACTCGCTGATGAAGGAGAAGGTAAGTCTATGGTAGAATGAAGGATTATTGATTATGATTGGTAGAGTTTGATATCCAGATGATGTCGACGGGACCCCCGTATTAAGGCTTCCCTGTTTGTCTGTTACAAAGCTTTGTCTCTTAAACTGTAATAGATAGAGGTTTGAATTTTTTATGTATATGTAAAAAATATGAACTATAAAATATAAATAGTTAAAATTAAACAGTTACTAATTATGGGAAATTATATACAATGTGATATTTTTGTGGATTGATATAGATATTCATTTACTTAACGTAAAGACAAATTGGGATGTGAAATTGTCCATTGGAAAAGCCTCAATAATTGTTTATTAGTTTGGAGGATGGTACAGAGTTAAAAATGTGGTAAATATAATCATTGTCATCAGGTACAAGCTGGTGACGTCATCACCATAGACAAGGCGACCGGCAAAATCAACAAGTTGGGGCGGAGCTTTGCGCGCGCCAGGGATTATGATGCAACAGGTATTATGATTTTCATTAATTTATCGTCAGAGCAGTAGCTTGTGACAATGGCATACCATGATAAGCAGTGTTGCAAAGAACTGCAATAGTTTTCGTGCATCCGTGTTCCTATTTGTACAGTGTCTGGGATCAAAGTACGGCCATATTACACATTGGTGGGTTGTTTTATAGTGGAATGAGATGTTCAATCTGGTCCTACAGTTGCGTCTTTGTTTCCAGACACGCTGTAAATAATAGACAAGTCTTTATAAGGAGAGCGAATTTGCTTTTACTAAGGTCTGCTTAACATCAAGAAGTTAATCACCTCTTCTTTCAAGTGGGATTATTGTCGCGCACATTAAACCAAGTTAAAAAATGGTCCTTCGAGCCGGATGAAAAAATGTGACTATCGATAAAATTTCATGTTCCTGGTTTACCTATGACTAATAAATGACGTCTCCCTCTAGGCCAGCAGGCCAGGTTCGTGCAGTGTCCGGAGGGCGAGCTGCAGAAGCGCAAGGAGGTGGTGCACACGGTGACGCTGCACGAGGTGGACGTCATCAACTCGCGGACGCACGGGTTCCTCGCGCTCTTCTCTGGTGAGCCTTTGTGTCTCTTTGAGGGTGTCTTTGTGTCTCTTAGAGGGTGCACACGGTGACGCTGCACGAGGTGGACGTCATCAACTCGCGGACGCACGGGTTCCTCGCGCTCTTCTCTGGTGAGCCTTTGTGTCTCTTTGAGGGTGTCTTTGTGTCTCTTAGAGGGTGCACACGGTGACGCTGCACGAGGTGGACGTCATCAACTCGCGGACGCACGGGTTCCTCGCGCTCTTCTCTGGTGAGCCTTTGTGTCTCTTTGAGGGTGTCTTTGTGTCTCTTAGAGGGTGCACACGGTGACGCTGCACGAGGTGGATGTCATCAACTCGAGGACGCACGGCTTCCTCGCGCTGTTCTCTGGTGAGTGTTCAACTTCAAAAGAGGAGGGGTTTCTCAAACCGACTGTATTTCTTATGTTTATTGCTTCAGAACTTTCGACTGGGTGAACAGATTTTGATGATTCTTTTTTTTATTTAAAAACGGGTGCTTGTCGTGTGGTCCCATAATTTGAGCGACATCTGGCGAGTAGTTTTTGTGTTATCTGTACTGGTCGAAGTCGGTTATTTTCTGTAAAACGTTATAACTCTTTTACACAACATTGCAACTACCCTTAGCGTTCAGTGACATACCTTAAACTAGTTAAGAGCCGGTTACACTTTTTTAGAGGCGACCATCTCAGTCTTCAGGGGTAGCAACGCATCTGTGACCTAAGGGTCGGGCCACATTGATCGACGGCGATCGACGGTTTGTCCATACAAAAAGAGCGTAAAGTATGGAAAGCCGTTCGGCTCGTCGATGCGAAAGGACGCGTACGGCTTTCCATACTTTACGCTCTTTTTGTATGGGCAAACCGTCGATCGCCGTCGATCAATGTGGCCCGACCCTAATTAGAACGAGACTCGTACTAACAATAACTAACTGGACTATTACTAACATTAACTAACAGGACTAATTTATCACTAATATCCTCATATCATAATACTAATGCCCTCACACTTATTAACTAACTAACCTACTATATAATATTCTATCACCATCTACTAACTGGACTAACCATTCTAGTCCCTTTGAGTGTAGTTCTAGGTCGGTCACAGTTGTTATGGGCGGCAGCGGAAGGATGGTGCTGCATGCTCGTTTGCTATTTTAAAAATAGTAACCTCTTAACCTCAAGAATATTTACAGTTTCTTTTATTAATGAACCGATTGGAATGAAACAAACACGAAAATTATTTGAAGCAATGATGGGTTACAGGTGATACGGGTGAAATCAAGTCTGAAATCCGCGAGCAGATCAACAGTAAGGTGGCCGAGTGGAGAGAGGAAGGCAAGGCTGAGATGATACCTGGGGTGCTGTTTATAGACGAGGTTAGTACTATACATGCTTCTACATACATGACATTTCGTTGTCTGTGATTATTTTTGGTATACAAATAAGGTGCCATCCATAAACTACGTTACACTTTAGGAGGCGAGAGGGGTCGATTACGTGTGACATTGTGTGACAAGAGTGTGGGAGGGTTCGAATATTTCGTGACGTCACGACGTAAAATTATAAAATGGGTAAAGTCACACTAGGGAGGGAGGGTCTCACAACACAAGAGAAAGACGAGGAACAAAATGTGTGTTCTCATCTCTCTCTTCCTTCAACTTCCGTTCGCTCCTCCCGATCACACTTTTCGTAACGCATTCACAAGCTTACGAAGTTTTACTTCAAAAAAATCACTATAAATCGCTCCTTTTCGCCCACAGGCCCACATGCTAGACATAGAATGCTTCTCGTTCCTGAACCGAGCTCTAGAATCGGACACGTCGCCGGTGGTGATTATGGCGACCAACCGCGGCATCACGCGCATCCGCGGCACCAACTACCGCTCGCCGCACGGCATGCCGCTGGACCTGCTCGACCGCGCCATCATCGTGCCCACCGCGCCCTACGACCAGGCCGAGCTGCGCGAGATACTGCACATCAGGTGGGTGGCTGATTGTGTCTCTTAGAGGGTGTCTGTGTGTCTCTTAGAGGGTGTCTCTTCTGTGTCTCTTAGAGGGTGTCTTCTTGTGTCTTTTAGAGGGTGTCTTCATGTGTCTTTTAGAGGGTGTCTTTTTGTCTCTTAGAGGGTGTCTCTTCTGTGTCTTAGTATGTGAATCAGTGTGTGGCTAGACATAGTGTGGTGATGATGGCGACCATCCGCGGCACCGGCTACCGCTCGCCGCGCGGCATGCCGCTGGACCTGCTCGACCGCGCCATCATCGTGCCCACCGCGCCCTACGACCAGGCCGAGCTGCGCGAGATACTGCACATCAGGTGGGTGGCTGCTTGTGTCTCTTACAGGGTGTCTTTGTGTCTCTTAGAGGGTGTCGTCTTGAGTCTCTTAGAGGGTGTCTTCTTGTGTCTTTTAGAGGGTGTCTTTTTGTCTCTTAGAGGGTGTCTTCATGTGTCTCTTAGAGGGTGTCTTCATGTGTCTCTTAGAGGGTGTCCTCGTGTCTCTTAGAGGATGTCCTCGTGTCTCTTAGAGGGTGTCTTCTTGTGTCTTTTAGAGGATGTCTTTGTGTCTCAGTGTGAGTATCTGTGTGTGTATATTCTGTACCCACCGCGCCCTACGACTAGGGGGAGCTGCGCAATATACTGCACATCAGGTGGGTGGCTGCTTGTGTCTCTTAGAGGGTGTCCTTGTGTCTCTTTAGAGAATGCCTTTTTGTGTTTCTTAGAGGGTGTCTTTTTGTGTTTTTTATTCCAACTCAGGCGTTAAGCACCTGTTGTCGCCGGCTTTTTATTTATAAATTGTGTATTTTTGTTGGCCAAAAATGGTTGACTTAGGCTGTTATTAAAAACGGAGTCCGGGCTATGGGATAATCATGGGTTTGTCCCCAGATGCGAGGAGGAGGACTGCCAGATGTCGGCGGACGCGCTGACGGTGCTGACGCGCGTGGCCACCGAGACGTCGCTGCGGTACGCCATCCAGCTGATCACCACCGCCGCGCTGGTGGCGCGCCGCCGCCGCGCCGTCGAGGTCAGTGCGGGCACTGCGGGGTACGGATGGTGGTCATGGGTTTGTTCAGGTGGACGAGTGGAAAGACAGACAAACAAATTCGGACGATAACGACATAGGAAAACATTACAAATTGCATACTATTAAGAATTGAAATTATTATTGCATCGGCCGATGGAGTGGAAGAGAGATAGATGAGTCTAGACTGTCTAGAGCTAGACGAACGCTTAGGCTCATAGTGTCTCTCTGTCGTTTGTTCCGCGCTCTTGCTTGCGCGCTCGGTGCAGGCGGAATGGGAGACTTTTTTGTGCATTCAGACGATTTTCATCGATTTATAAGACGTTATCACATCAAAAAATCAAGAAATGTTTTTTTAGTGTCATGTTTTGTCAACTTTTAGCTATTAAGAAAACGGTTACTTGCGGACTTTAATATTAGTTTTTTTTCATAATTAAACAGTATTGGTCACAGAAGCAATGTCCATGGGTTGTCTATTTATCCTAAGATACCATCTGCTTATTCGTAGATTAACATATAAATATTGTCGACAGGTGAGCATGGAAGACGTGAAGAAGGTATACTCTCTGTTCCTGGACGAGCACCGCTCGGAGCAGTTCCTCAAGGAATACCAGAACGAGTTTATGTTCGACGATGGCGCGGGCGGTGGTGAGTTCCATCTTCGATAGTAGAATTAGAAAATAATTGTAATAACGCTACACACTCAACCCCACACTAGGAGTCCCTGTGTCGGGGGTGCCGTCGACATCACAAGACAAGGACACACCCAGACCGAAACAGGAAATTTAAATTCATCATTCAAGTTTCTGCCTCGCTGGGAATCGAACCCAGAACCCTTGGAACGTCGAGCCGGCGTGTCAACCATTGCGCCATTCGCGTCGTCGTACATACAGTGGTCGTTTATTAGGGACACTACACTAATACTAGTTACTAAAAAGGATATCAGGGGAATAATATTTTTTCCCGTGTCTTTTACCTTCTTTCTCTCTTTGTCTCCTTCTTTTTCTGTTACCCTAGTCTATTTTATTTTTATGTTATCCTCTCATTTTATTTATCTTACTTCCATACAATTTTTTTAAATTATATTATTTTTATTCTTTCAGACGCAACGCAACATATGGAGGTATCGCAGTAACACTGAGTTCGTTTGAAACTAAACAACGCTTTTCCATCGGAGTGTTTCGTTTTCCAAGAGGACAGTTTTAGTTTAAGTTATCATAAGGTATTGTTAAGTTCGGTTTGCAATAAATTGTATTACCACAACTTGTGTTTTATTTTATTCTTATAACCGATTTTTTAGGTGCCATCACTCATATACGCACGAACTTTTGTATATTGTAGGAATGTTTGCACGAACCGTTTTTAAATGGGTACCGGTCAGGTCGCTGGCCAGCAACATTTTAATAGAAAACCTGAAAATAAAACACACTCCTCTAAAACACCCCTTCTCTCCATTTAAGCACCGCTCCTCTATAGCACCTCTCCACTCCACATCTCGCTTCGCCGGCTCGCCAAATCTCATCTCAGCACTTCCTACTGATCTTGCTCCTCACAGCTGTTAGAGTCCTACAACGACCTTTTGGCTGATGACTGACGTGAGGGTGACAGAGACAGCGCCTTACAGTGTGCATTCCCTAAAAGGCACCTATCTCTGTCACCCTCACGTCAGTCATCGGCCAAAAGATCCTTGTAGGACTATAGCAGAGGCACAAAATCCCTCCGTTACAATTCACTTGTTCATTTTCATCCAATGAGGGTAACCGCGTGTGAATTTTCCGCTAGAGGCGCTAGTGAAAAGTGAGGTCTGTCTGTCACTTTTCGCTTGTCTGAATGTCATTTGTTACTGTTTATGTATGGGCGAGCTTTGACAGCATGACCTCACCTCGCCGGTGGCGCCAAGTGGTGAGCACAAAAACGGCGACCCTCATTGACTCATTGTCTTGTTTTTCTACGCGACTGTTTTGAGGTCTGAAGTACCAGGAGAGCAGAGTTACTGAAGTAGTTACATAAACATGTTTTGTTAAATAGGTACCTGCGCACAACCATCATTGAATACTACCGCCATCTAGTTATTAAATAGTGAACTATTATCAAGTACTATCAGAGTTCAAAAGTAAAGGGCAGAAGCCAGGCTTCAGAGCGTACCTCGAATAAAAAGAGACGAAATCTTTAGTAATCACCTTTCTCTTTCTGGCTTATCGGGATCGGAGAGAGATAGGTAATTACCGTTATCGTTGTTCCTCTTTCTAACTGGGGGCGATTGCAATGTATGGACAGCCGTATGGCTCGCCCACTCTACTTTTGAACTCATTGAGTACCACATATTAATCCTTCCCTACATTTTAAAAACATTCATTCATGGATTTAATGAATTAAATTACGTCATTTAATTAAATGAAATTCTTTTACTATCGCCATCTAGTTATAGCGCAGATTACAATAATATTTTATAGTGAACTACTATGAAGATGTCAAAATAACATCTGATACCTTTTTACAGTCCTAGAAACATTGCCTCGTCTTGGCAACATTTTAGGGCTCATTCACACGAGGACGAATCGTCTTTTTTCACGAATCGTCTTTTTTCACGATTCGTTATTTTTTTTGACGGCGGCAATGCTTTTTAAATACTCATGTTCACACGCTTGACGAATCGTGAAAAAAGACGAATACGGATACGTCTTTTAGAAATCACGAATCGTGAATGTTTTATGATTATGACGGATCCGCGCACAGTTTAGTATGCGTTTGTGTGTGAACTTCAATGCGGATATTTTGACGAATCGTGAAAAAACACGATTCCGTATTCAATGTGAACGTCCATCCGTCAAGACGTATCGTGTTTTTTGCCGAATCGTCAAAGACGTATTCCGTGGGAATGCACCCTTACATGAAAATATTTTTGGTGGTACAATAAATTCTCAAAAAGGTTCCCAACAAACAAAACAAGTATAGAATTGGAAAAAAATATATATTCACTGGATATAACAACAAAAATTATAACAATCTGATGATTTAACCTAAATGCGAATGTTATAATCGATAAGGAATATTTCAAAACAGGAATAGGAATTATACAATTAAATATCATTCAATCGTTCATACACTACACAGCAAAGTCTCTATACATTAATAAGTTTCAAAAGCAAAACGCAATAACATAATTTCTTAGTCTCATAAGAGACTATATGGCCGTAGAGACTTCACTGTTTTAAAATAATCTATTAAAATGAGCGTCAAATAAAATTATTTATAATTGGTCTCATATTGCTTTTCACGGCCACATTTTAACAGCTTATTTTAACCATACCGTCCATAGTTAACTCACTTAAGCTCTGCGCACATTACAACAACTTCAGAATCGACAAACTCTAACAAAAATATTCAATTATGGCCATTATGTCTAGGTTTTAAGGTTATGTAAAGACATAGGCTGTGGAATGAGCTTCCGTCTAAGGTATTCCCAAAGCGCTTTGACATGGGGCTCTTCAAGAAAGGTGTAAAAAGAGTTCTCCTTCAGGGCCGGCGTTGCACTGGTGACTCTCCTGGTGTTGCTCGTGTCTATATGCGACGATGACCACTTACCATCAGGTGGCTCGTCTGCTCTTACGTCTGCCCTTCAGGCTAGAAAAAAAAACATCACTCTCCACCCACTCCTGGCTAAGGGTGCGTTTCCACCGGAGATGTGCGAGGATGCGTAGCGAGGGATGAGTTTGTAAAGAACCAATAGAATCGCTTAATTTACCTCGCCTCGGTCAGCACAGCTCTGGTGGAAACGGCTCAGCGGAGCTAGATTTTTGTGCATACAAAACAAGCGAGGGATGTGTGCGAGGGATGTGCTGCGAGGAATGTGTGG
Organism: Hesperia comma; assembly: GCA_905404135.1. Lineage (NCBI taxonomy): Eukaryota > Metazoa > Arthropoda > Insecta > Lepidoptera > Hesperiidae > Hesperia > Hesperia comma. The sequence goes on from FR990039.1 coordinate 3,156,693, forward strand.
TGAGAAGGATGTGTTGCGAGGTTTGCGCGTACTGTACGAGCCAGTCCATAGACGGAGTTTGTTGGAAGTAGAAGTGCGCAAAATAGATATGGATAATTGGAAAAAGAAGATACTTTTATATTTAACCCATTACTTCCCAAGCATCGAAATCTTTGGATTTTTGATTTATTTGATTTTCGACACATTTCACAGCTTCGCAACGCATCCTCGCACCACACATTAATGCGCATTTTTACAGCTCCGCTACACATCCTTGTAGGCACATTTTCATCGCACAGCTTTGGTGGAAACACCCACACATTTTCACAGCACAGCTAGACATCCTCGCACGACACATTTCCGTCGCACATCTCCGGTGGAATCGCACCCTAACTCCGAACCGACACCAAGAATAGAATCGAAATTGTACCGTAACAACTAAGACATAAAGATCATAATCGAATAATTTAATTTAAATTTGTCGGTGACAGGATTGTTATATGTGCGCAGTCCTTTAATAGGACATAATACTAATAACAATGGCAAATAAATTAAGTGTAAACTGGAGGGAAGTTTTAAAAATTAGTGATATATAAATATCACAAGCAAACTTATACAAACACATGGAAACAGAATGTATTTGGGGGTTTTAAGACCACATGACGTGACATCCATGGGACCCCATAGAAATCGCCATTAAAAATGACTTATTACTGTACCAACATATATTCTCGTACTTTTCAATTTACTGTTAAAATGTTCCGAGTAGTATAAATAAAGAACTTGCCTTGACACGCTTCCGAGTGTCTAGTCTAGATAGATAACATGGCAGGAATATTTATACTGGTCGAAGATAAAAAACAACTTTAGCCATTTTTATACATCGATACACAAAATCAATTTAAACAATTTTACAACGGAATTCTACAGAAAAGTGTTATTTTAACACATTTGAGATCCCGCACAGTAAAAAAAATTGCAAATATGGCTATCATACCAAATTAAATCGTATAAATATAAAATAAATGTGTATTAATTTATATTAATGGTCACGTGCTTATATAGAAACAATGAATTATTACACACAATTGTAATTTAAATACTTTGGATCTCAGACCAATAAACTATAGACGGAGCGCCGGGAACAAGAGTGAAGCCGGCAAAAAGTACGCCTCGCCTTGTAATACACACGGCGGCACTCACACCAAAACGACTTTTGTGTTCTAAATAATAAAAAATGAATGAAGCTTTGTGTTCCAAAAAATAAAGTTTAAATTTCTTCTAGTTCAAACTGTCAACATAGGGCATTCTATTGGTTTCGATGTGTGCTTTCGGCTGACTTTTGCCGGCTTCACTTCACTCTTTTGTTCATGGCGCTCCGTTTATAGTTAATTGGTCTCAGCTTTGCATATTATCAATTTTGTTTACTATAAGCATTATAAAAAGTGTTTACCAAATCTGTAAATAAATAATGCATGTATTTATTTAGCTTTATTTACACTACGAAGTGAAAATAAACTACATTGTTAAAGTTGTAGAAATATCATGGAAGTGATATTATTTAAGCTGACTCGTTAGAGGATATTTTGTTGGAAATAACTTAATAACACAAACGAGTGAGTCATTTTTGAGTAATTTCTATTTATCGATTATTTTTTTGTAAATATAAAGTTTTTTTTTTTCGATTTTGAAGTCGATTTTTTTTGTAAATATCGAGTTTTTTTCAAATGAAAACGGAGCAATATTAAGGTACTTATAATTTTTGTGTTTGTAAGTGAAAGAACTCTTGATCAAATATTAATCTTTCTGACAATTTTAATGTTCATAGTAAAATAATTTACAACTTTAGACAACTATATTCATATTTCTATCCCGCTCTATTAAATAATTTAATCATTTTTAATCAATAAACTATAATTATCACTACCATAATATTGCAACAACAAATAATAATTTATTATTGTAATATACAAAGCCAGGTGGCATGAAAGCCCCTTGGGAATCCGACAATATTTTTTTTTACATTACAAAAATCAATAAAAAACATTAAACATTCTCACACACACTTTTAAAACGAACAAAAACTTAAATTTGGAATTATCATTATTAATAATTACATAATTTTATTCACAAAATTAAATGACAAAAAAAAACATTTAGCAACAATTAAATTTAATATAATGAAATAACTTCCTAACAATTAATTTTTCTAATGCGCAGGCAAGTTATACATTTCAAATTTCTGTCTGTTTATGTGCCTTATACATATATACATATCATTATTATAAATATTAAATAACAATAAGTTAGTATACAGTACGATAACTAAAACTTTGAAAACTTTGAAAACTATATTATTGTTAACATTTATTAGCTTGTAGTAAACGCCTCGCTTTGCTTGAGAAAATCCATACCTTTAACAGTCGTCCGACCGCCAGCGAGTAGCGAGTAGCTATGGGCTATTTTTCGCCCAAAAATGGACTTAAATATGACATTCTGCGTTAACAAAAGAGATGCATATGCGAGCGAGTACTCGCCCGCGGTGTGAACTGTCCGCGAGTACTCGCTGACATTTGCGTCTCTTTTGTTTACACGGAATGTTTTTTTTGTACGTGTCTTGAGCGAAAAATTAGTGGAGGTTTACTCGCCGTTTGGTTTGGTGGGGCACCTGCCTTAGCAGCCATACTAAGACTTCATTTTTAAGCTGACATAGACTTTTAATCTAAGTACTTATAAGTTTAACCTATCTTTCTCTGGCACCGTAGCTTCTGAATTAATGAACTTTTTTTTTTCATTTATTATGGAATTAAGCTAGCAAACGAGCATGCAGCACCACCTTCCGCTGCCGCCCATAACAACTGTGACCGACCCAGAACTAGACTTGAGTCTCGTTCCAATAAGGTCACAGATGCGTTGCTACCCCTGAGGACTGAGATGGTCGCCTCTAAAAAAGTGTAACTGATTTCAGTGCGGTTTTTAATCGTAGCCTCATTCGTGGCGGTGGTTCTTAGCTATGTTTGGTAGAAATCGGTTCAGCAGTTTGAAGAAACCAGCGTTTGATACAAACAGACAAACACGATTTATTAAAACACTTCCCCAAAATAATAAGAATCTAATCTAATGGTTCTCAAGAATTAGTTAGCATACTGTATTCTTTTGTATGCAATTCCATTTAAGCATTTTATAATTATAATTAATCTGTGTTGATTTGTGATAAAAATGTGTAGTTATTTATTGTGTCAAGCGTGTTCATAGCAAATATTTTTTTTAGTGTAGGCTCAGATGCTTTATAAGAACTTAATTATTTATTTTAAAATTATTATTATATACAGTATATTTTCGTGATGTGTATATTTGTGAGTTACTTAACCAATTTATTCAATCTTTTTACTGTCGGCCCATAGTTTTAATACCCCTTTAAAATATCGCTATCATATATTTTATGGCTACATCTGCGTCTTAACGCGCTAGTTCGGTTAATTAAGAAGAAATTAGACTTATCAAAATTATTAATTTCTCTTGATATTCCTTATACATGGAAATAAAGAGTAATCTACAATATTGACATGTCTTATTTCTTCAAAATTCACCAAATTAGTGCGTTAATAAACGCGTTAAGACGCAGATGTAGCCGTAGCAATAGAAATAGTACAACAAATGACAGACAAGCTAAAAATAACGTCACAAGGTCTATTAGTCTTCATTTTTGTTCGCAAATGTATTACCTACATATTACATTACTTAATTTTGTTACAACTTTGACACCTGTCAAAAAGACAACTGTCACGTGACAGATACACTGAACGACGTCACCGTTCGCTACTAATTTATTATCGTTTTCAAATTCATTTAATACATTTTAAATACCTGTTCAAGCCTTAAAATTCATTCTTCATGCTAGAAATGACAGCACAATACAATTATTATTTGACAATAAAATAAAAATTATTCAAAGTATTAAAAGTTAATTATTTCTCTAACAATAACAATATCACAAACCTGTTTAATTTACTTTCGGGCCATGTCTTAATATTCTGCCTTTACACAATATCTTCAGTAAGTTAACTGTCAACTTGAAAAATGTCACGCACATGTCAAAAGTCACGTACGTGTCAAATGTCATATACATGTCAAATGTCACGTACATGTCAAATGTCACATACATGTCAAATGTCACGTGCATGTCAAATGTCACGTGCATGTCAAATGTCACGTGCATGTCAAATGTCACGTGCATGTCAATTGCCACGCCTGCGATTAGAGATAGAATATGAAAACCGGCCGCCAACTAACGTTGAACATTACTAAACCGCCACAAACTACATGAACAGACAGAAACCGCATCCGTTGTATCGATGTAATCACCTATAGCGATCGCGCACGTCAGTCTTTGTGGTAGAATAGCCAGTTGAGGAGCGCTTGCAACACCATCGCTAGCACGAATCCACCGAACAGATCCCACGAGTGGGGTGTAGTGGGCAAACGGCCCACGTTTTGCGGTCGGAACGCGGCCGCCCGCTGCGCCTCGTTCAGGCTCTCGACGGTTTTGGACAAGCGTTCGATTGCCAGCGATTGGTCGCGGAGAGTAGTGTCGATTGTGAACAGGGCTTGTTTTAAAGATCTTCTGTGAAACGAGAAAATTTTCTATCATTATATTAAGTTGTGATCGTGGTACGTCCGAAACTAGACCGTATTGTATTCTGTGTAAGGGTTACTTGCTTTGACACTATGAATGTACACATTTTGAACGTCACGACATGTGGTGTGCATAAAGTAAATTATATCAGTGTGTGTTCTATTTATTACCTACAATGTATTTGTAATGCATTACTATTTTAAAATAATTATCATCTTTCTGCACTCCTTCTGAAAACAACAATGCTAAATTTAATTCTTCTCCAAATTATTTGTAGTTTAATTTAACCTAACCTTAATAATTGCAGTCAGTAAATCGCGGATTTAACCAAGAAAACAGCTTTAATTTCAAAACCACTTTTGAATTTAACAACAATCGACGATTAACCATTAATGATCTCTCTGAATTTAGCCAACTTTGTATTAACTAAATCACTAAAAATGTTGTAAACCTTAACTATGAAGTATTCTACATTGGAAAAATATTCAAAGTACGCATTTAGTAAAATATAAGGACTTTTTGGTAATTTCTTGATCGAGGTTAAGCTTTCGACACAATTAATATGTACTTCTGATACATAAAATAGAAAGTAGGAAGTTCTAGGTGAACCTTCTTAATGTGTATGTTAAAAAAATTTACTACCAAAATTGTAAGTCTAAAATGACACACAAAAAAAAGTAACAAAAGAGTCTTCCGCAGAGGAGTGTTTTAGGGTAGTGTATTAGGACCGTTTTTATATTCTGTTGTAAGTATTAACATTTGTAGAGAGCAAATTAAAAAATATATACAATTAACTAATATCTACAAACAATCATATAAAAAACCAAGCTTTCACACAACTATGATAGAAAATACACACAAGCGTTTGCAATCACTCGATCTTAATTCGAAATAAACTGATTTTACGATATGACAATCACTGAAAACTAAATAGATGCACACATAGTATATACATATACAGAAAGTTACAAAATTTCCATATGCAACAATCATTACAGTACTAAATACATAGTGAGCACACTTGCTATAAACACACATATTTCGATAGAAATGGAAGCCATACAAGAATTTGTTCATCTTTACATAAATCGTAACGAACAAGTAGTATTCACATTTGCCATAGTTATGTTTTGACGTTGCACTCAAAGTAAATACGAGTAAGTCCTCAAAGAATATCAGAACCATTTACAGTTATAACATAGGTATCGTAATTAGGTTAATGATAGACTTCGTACTTTTTAATTTGCATTAAAAGTTTGCCGTAGACAGCACTAATTAATAAACGCGAGTAGTTATTAATGCCCAAACTATAGGCAGTGTTAAAGACAATGGATCTTCTTTAGTTTTATAGCATTTTACTCCACAAATTGATACACTACCAAATCATGGTATGGTATCGAATGCAATTGTTATATCTGCAAGAGAAAAGGCGAACATACTCCTGTACCGCTTACGACTTCATATAAAATGCAATAAATTACACTTAAACGCTGGAATCCCCCAAGGCACTATATCAGAACCCTAACTACACATTCTAGCAAAATATCAAACAACATCGTCAATACAGACTCTGAGTGAAAATAACTCACGTGGAAGCCTTCGCCCGTCTTGGCATGTCGTCAAAACTGTTTACGATTGAAAGGTTAAAAGGTATTACAGTAACGATAATAGTGACAAAACTGTTACATTTCGACTCGAAGATTATTAAATTCGAATTAATGTACTTTCTAAATAAAATATGAATTGTTACATGTAATAAATATACTTCACCATTTGGAATACCTCAAGATACCTGCATCGCACCCATACTTTTAAAATTAGCACATCATAATCATACAAACCATAATCATAAATCAAACGTACAGACAGCGTTTTTTGCCACTGTTTTTTTGGTTTTAGTTTTTAAGTTAATTCTTAAATAGTACCTTACGTTACTTAAAATAATGCAATACATCCAAGGTGCTCCAAAGTTTTATACGGAGTTTCTCAGGGCAGTATTACTGCACCTCCACTTTATTTATTACATATTATTAACGTTAGCAAGTAAAGAGAAAATAAAAAACACTCACGCAGAACTCTTAGATCGCCTGGCCAGTTCATCGTGGCTGTCCGTGTCGGAGGCTCGCTGCGAGAGGTCCCGAAGTCGGGGCTCCGGTGCGGGACACGAGACCGCCGCGGTACGTAGGGAAGTTATCACGAAGTCGTCTTCGTACTCCATCACCTCGTCCGGTTGCCACGAACTGAATAAGAATAACATTTTAAGATATTAATAGGTGAAATGTAGCCTATTGTATACTTCTTTAATGATAACGTCAAGGTGGAAAACGATGATAATAAAAGAGACAGAATTTTTCTATCTACTGTTCTACAGTATGAACAGAACTTTACAGAAAATTTTACAATACCTAGTGTTAAAAATTAATTCATTACAACAAATTACCTTGTGTTTGAATGTGTATACCTCCAACCTTGGTCTATTATACCTGAAATAGTAAGACATAGTTGTTGCGTTATTTAGTGAGAAACATGTAATTTAGAATGGCAGGCTGATGAAGTTAGTCTCTGGAACTCCTTACCGCTAACTATAAGGAAGGCTCCAACGCTCTACTCCTTTCAGAGGCAAATTAAGGAGCACTACATGTCTTTTATATTATAGTTTTTGGCCCTCTCCCACTTTAATTGTTTCACCTTTGTCTTGTTTAAAACGATGTCGGTTTGCTGAACTGTGATCTTTCTTGTTCTTTTTTTTTCAACTTATAACACTGCATTGCTTTTTTGTCACCATTATTATTTATATGTACACCCTGCCTTTCTTGACAATCTGTATATAAAATTCCATAAGACCATGGTTGTCTGGAAGAGATCGCTTTTAGCGATAAGACCGCCTATTGTCTACACCATATTTCTTATTTCAAGTTGGTATTTTACTGTTAAGTAGTAGTGCTACTAGTGATATTTCTGTATGTATTACCGTTGTTACTTTACTGGTGTACAATAAAGTGTTATTGTATTGTATTGTATTGTATAGTTCACCGCACGTTTTAAATATTTGATTTCAAACTGTTTGTTAATGAGTTCACATGACAAATATTCACGCTTCCAACTTTGAAACATTTAAATTTCACTTAAAAATCGTTGTTGTCTTGTCGAAGTTGAAGTCTGAAAAAAGTTATGTTGTTCTGTCCACTTTCAATTTCAATTATTTCTCAGCACCACTGAAATTTTTTTTTACTTTACGAACAATTAAACCATTTTTAGGCTTAAGCCTATTCTTTAACACCATCATCCAAGCTTTCAACGTCTACAAAGGAGCGCTATCGCCTATTTTGACAACAAGTAATATAGACCACTTTGCGAACCACTGTGCTTATTTTTTTCTTACTTCACCAAAACTTAAAAAACTATTTTTTGGGCACTTCATCAATTCTATTATAGGTTTTAAACACCCATAAGAGGCCGTTATCATCTACGTTGACAACGAATCATATAGACCACTATAGGATCCACTAGGCCACATTACCTTCAGGAGGTATAGCATTCGCGTCTCGTCGGAACAGGCGCGGTATCCAGGGCGACAGCAGATTACGTGCGCGCGCGCGCTGCGCCTCCTCTATTATTGTCTTTTCTTCCGTCGCTGCTACCTGCAAACCAAAAAAATAATTTATACTAGAGAACCGCCCACGCTTCGCTACGGGACCCTTAGGTATCAGGCGCGTAGGTCCCGCTCCCGTAGGAATCTCGGGATAAGAAGTAGCCTATGTGTTATTCTGATGTATATTGTATTTATTTGTGATGTCTACGGTACCGCCCACATCAGGGAACCCTGGGTGGGACTAAGAGTGTGTAGCACTATTTATTTGTGATGTCCACGGCGCCCCCCTCACAGGGGTCCCTATGTTATGATCGTTATTTACTACAAACCGACCTGGTCATCATTGAGGATAGCCTCGGAGACCTTCATCCAGAGCCGCTACTCCTTCAGTACTGCTACGTCATGTCAACGGTACCCCCCTCACTGGGATCCCTATTTTATAAGAGTTATTTACTACAAACCGACCTGGTCATCGTTGAGGATAGCCTCGGAGACCTTCATCCAGAGCCGCTGCGACTCGGTGTCGTGCTGCGCGTCCAGCCGCACCAGGTACCGCGGCAGCCGCTGCTCCTTCAGGATCGCCACGTCCAGAAGGTTCGACTCCTCCTGGGAACAGGTGGAAGACAGGGCAGTCAGGGGACAGTTGGTGTTGAGATAGGTAAAACGTCTACATGATTGCTGAACGATGTTGAGAGAAATAGACTGCACGAGGGTCTTTTAAAGTTTTACAAAATAGATAACTTCAACATCGACAGAGGTCGCTTTTTATATGGGGGAAAAAGGCAAAAACACAAAAAATATATACAACATAAAAACAAACATTAATATCTGCGCTTATAGTTCAATTTACCTTGTAAGTAAAGGAGATGTTTCAAAATGTATGGAGCCCCGGCCACCTCTTTGTACACCATACTCAAAAATGGAGAAACACAATTAAAACAGTTTTCAATCATCCAATTCCTTTAAATTGCTTTAGTTTTGTGGTATAACACGAAAATGTACACTTAAAATTGCAACACAAAAACAAAAGTCTGTCATGGCGGTAAGCTGTCTTCACACGTCATGTTGGTTAATTTGATAGAAGTTTGACATATGTACCTACAATTCTGTCATTTAAAGTGACAGTAGACGGTTCGTGATTTATGATCAATGACAACTTGGCAAGACGCCATGTTGAAAATTGATAAAAATGAATTATAAATACAAAATTTGTACCAGAAAAGTATGCATTTAAGCAATTTATCTTTATTTTTCCCAAATTCCATGAATTTTTCTCGATTTTTCGAGGTACTGTATTGTGGGCCGGATTTGAAACATCTCCTTTACTTGAGACATTTTAAAATCCACGTCGTCAAAATGAAATAAACTTTAACTACAATGGCCGAATGTTGGCATTCGTGTGGGTTGCCACTAAAACAAACCCATATAAACGCAACCCGACTCACCCCAGTCTTCTTGTCCTTGATATCGATCTTGCCGTCCCAGTAGCCCTCCACGGAGGCCACGGTGTCCTTGCCGCGCTTGATGCGGCCCGAGATCGCGTTCGTCTGGTCCGCGCCGCCCAGGAACGACTGGAATACCGGTTTGTGACGTCACTGGTCGCGTAGTGAGCGTGGATGTGTACGGACGCGGTTATGGACGGGAGTGCGTGTGTATGTGTGTGTGCCTACACGTTTACGGGTGTGCGTGCGTTTGTGCGTGAGTGTGTACGTGTGCGCACGCGTTTGTGTGGAGATGCGCGTGTGTGCATGTTTGTGTGCGTGTGTGTTCGCGTTTACGTGCAGATGCGCTTGCGTGGGTGCTAGTGTACGTGTGTGTACGTGTTGACATGTAGATACGCGTGGTGCGTGCTTGTTTACGTGTGCGTATGCGTTTACGTATAGATATGCGTGCGTGTGTACTTATGTAAATCGGTATACGGGTGTGTAAGCGTGTGAGTAAATGTCTTCCTAGATTATGTGTGCGTGGAGGTGCAAGTCAGTAAATCGGAATACGATTGTGAGCATGTGAGTAAATGTGTATGTGTTACCGTGTAATACATGCATATTTATGTCGTTCACAAATAAATTGATTAGCCATGATATTAAAACAGTGGAATTATGGAACTCACCCTTAATTTAAACTCTATATCCGCTTGATATCCAGTTTCTTGACATATTACGTGCACCTGAGAAGAAATAAAATATCTGAATAAACATGCTTTACTTATAAGTTAAGTACTATAATTATACCCAAAAAATATAGACACAGCGGACGGTCGGTTAGTAGACCAATACTTCGGTGGGCACGTCGACATTAGTTGTTGTAATACCACAGCCATATGGGAGGACTTCGGACGACATAAAACTTCCAACAATTGATTTTACCATTAACCCTCATCCAATCCACACTGGAGAAGCATGGAGATAGCCTACCATCTTACAAGCCATTTTCAACCTAAAGGACCTAAACGCAACATAACTTACATACTGGCTGACAACACAGTTCACAACCTTTCTCCACCAGTAAAAAAAAAACCATGAAAATGACGTCATACCTTCCCGCCCAGCTCCATACTGAGCGTACCGATGACGATCCCCTTGTGACGGCAGTGACGTATGTACAACCCTACCTTACAATCTACTTTCAACATAAACCCAACATAATTCACATCCTGGCTGACAACATAGCTATCCTCCTTCAGTCGAAAAACGAACAAACCTCTAAGGGTGGTTGCATGGTCAAACTTACCACCTTATAGTGAAAAAAACCCGCGCAGATGTTACGTACATTTGTAGCGCGGTTCATCGGCGGGGGTCAACCGCGCTGGCGGTAAGCTTGACTATGCAACCACCCAACATCAAATAGCGAACTATGACGTCATACCTTCCCGCCGAGCTCCATACTGAGCGTGCCGATGACGATCCCCTTGCAGTGCGCGTACGGCGCAGTCGTGACGTAGGACCTTCCTCTATCAAAGTCAAAAAAAGAACACCCCAAGCCCCATAATTCAAAATTCAAATATCGAACTATGACGTCATACCTTCCCGCCGAGCTCCATACTGAGCGTGCCGATGACGATCCCCTTGCAGTGCGCGTACGGCGCAGTCGTGACGTAGGACCTTCCTCTATCAAAGTCAAAAAAAGAACACCCCAAGCCCCATAATTCAAAATTCAAATACCGAACTATGACGTCATACCTTCCCGCCGAGCTCCATACTGAGCGTGCCGATGACGATCCCCTTGCAGTGCGCGTACGGCGCGGTCGTGATGTAGGATTCTCCCCATCCGAGTAGATGCACGCGCGCGCAGCCCTCCAATATCGCTGACGTTGAGTTACCTACGAGATATCAAATAGTATGCTATAAAATTTATGATTTATTATTTAATTATAAGATTTATGCTGTGAGAAAATAACATAGTATTTTTTAGTTATGTGTTCTTATGGAGCTGCGAAGAAGAGCTATATAGATAACTGTGATCACTTATCAATGGCTCGGCTGTTATTCCATTAGTTGGTTATTACCTTTGACACTCGAAATATTTTGGTAAAGGGACCTGTTTTAAATTTTATCTTTTTAATTTTTTAAATTTTATATTACGGCGCGCATAATAATAAAAACAATATCAAATTTTAAGAGCTTAACAAAGTTGAAGAGATACAGCCTTTTGACAGAAGTACAGGGAAGCCTTAATAAAGGGGTCCCGTTGACTTACATAAGAATAAAATCGTCAAAACAATTTAACAACTCACCATAAAACTTGGAGCGCGCCAATAAGCTGCCCTCGATTACAAAACCCTCCTTCCTGTTCGATATATAGAAGGCCGAAATCGGGGGATGGTGTGATACCTGTCAAATACAGAAAGAAATTATTTATTCCATCGTTAAAAACAACTGCTGTGACAACATCCCACATAAGTCACTTCAATCCTGAAACGCGATATTGAAGTTATCTCGACCGTTCGCATACCAGTATAAAACTAGTTGACCGGACAGACGCTGTCCTGCAATATATATTATACTAGACGTCCTCACTTCTAATATTGTATAGCCTAAAGCATTCCTCAATAAATGAACTACTCAACACAAAAACAATTTTTCAATTCTAACCCGTAATTCCTGATATTAGCGCGTTCAAACAAACACTCCATCTTTACATTATTATCATAAAAGTATAGATAACACCCACTCACCTGCTCAGCAATATAATAAGTATAAGTCTGCGAGTCAGGGTGTTTCCAGCAGCACCGGAAGGCCTCTCCCAGCACTGGGTTGTATGGCTTCTTCAGACCCTTGGGTTTCCGGTACAGTCCAGAAAGGTACCATCGGAGGACGCATTTGAACCGCTGGTATGGGTCATCCATGTGTTGTGCTCTGGGGGGTGAGAGGGGGTATTGGGTAGGAAACAGAGAAAAGATGATGACATAGAAATATGCCTTAGAAATCGGATTTTTTATTGATAAGTCAGTTTAAGTAACCACGCTGAATTTGCCCAGGAGTTGCATTTCAATCCGTTTCTGACCGGCAACCCATTAATAATGCCTTGTACGAACTAGTTCAAATTGGTTTACCAAAATCCCTAATCCGGTTCTAACCAGTTGAAATCGGTTAACCAAAACCATAAATCCGGTTTTAACTAGTTCAAATAGGTTTACTAAATCCGTTCAAACCCCTTTAAACCAGTTAAAACAAACCCAAACCAATTCAAACCACTTCAAACCCGCCCAAACCGGTTTAAACCACTCCAAACTAGTTAAAACCGCAAACTCACTGCGCGAGCAGATCCGCGTGGTAATAGTTATCCGAGAGCTTGTCGAGGAACGAGCGCGGCTTCAGGATGAACGTCGGCAGCACCACCTCACATATTGTAGTCAAGAAAACCAATTCAAACTGGTTCAAACCAGCCCAAACCCGCTCAAACCAGGCCAAACCGGTTCAAACCACTCCAAACCAGTTAAAACAAGCTCAAACTCACTGCGCGAGCAGATCCGCGTGGTAGTAGTTGTCCGAGAGCTTGTCGAAGAACGAGCGCGGCTCCAGGATGAACGTCGGCAGCACCACCTCACATATTGTAGTCAAGAAAACCAGTTCAAACTGGTTCAAACCGGTTCAAACCAGCCCAAACCGGTTCAAAGCCGCCCAAACCTGGCCAAAACAAGCCGAAACTCACTGCGCGAGCAGATCCGCGTGGTAGTAGTTGTCCGAGAGCTTGTCGAGGAACGAGCGCGGCTCCAGGATGAACGTCGGCAGCACCACCTTGCTGAGGTCCATGCCCGGCCGCACCTGCTTGAGGAGGAACCATAGCAGGGACTTGTTCTCCTCTGCTACCTCTTCTACCAGCTCGCCGGCCTGGGGGGAGATAGGTTAGTTATTAAATGGGGTGAAGGTAGGATCTATTTATAGAATAATCGATTGTTTTAAGCTAGAATCGATGTTTAATTTATTGATATGTAAACAATCTATTTTAACAATAATCGATTATTGCACACTACAATCGATACCTAATTTATCGAGACAAAAAATTGTCAAGGAATAATCGATTATTTCACAGTAAAATAAGTATTAAATTCGTCGAGACAATAAAATTCATACAAGAATCGATTATATGACATGAAAATCGATTTATTAACTGCATTAATTAATCGAGAAATATTATAATCGTTTACATCAAACTACAATCGATATATCATTCATCGAAATGAAAAAAGACTATTTAAACAATAATCGACTATTTCACACAAGAATCGACATTTAATTCAACAAGACAAATGAGTCCTTCATACAATAATCGATTATTACACAGTACAATCGACATTTAATAAATCGAATCATAACTATTACATATTCATATTCTAACTAATAACATAACTAACATATTCACGCCAAAATCGATATCCAATCGATTCTGATCAAACCTAGCACAATCAACTCACCGCCCCAATCTCCCGATCGGGATCCTCGACGTACAGGCTCTCGATCCTGGCGAGCACCTCGCGCTGCCGGACCGCCGGGTCGGCGACCACCTCCGGCATGTGGCACTCGCTGTCCGTGTCCGACGCCGCGCCCGCTAGCTCTGCGGGGAGAGGGGGGAGGGGGGTTGAAGAAGTGCTCGCTAGCTTACTGCTACGCTAGCTGTGTGTAGAGGTGAGTAGTGTATAGTCGTGATTGCTTATTACTGATTATGATTACATTTTAAGGAGAAGCTGTCCGTGTCCGACGCTGCGTCCGCTAGCTCTGCGGGGAGAGGGGGGGGGGGTGAAGACGTGCTCGCTAGCTTACTGCTACGCTAGCTGTGTGTATCGGTACTGTCGGTAGGAGTGTATAGTGTGTAGTCGCGATTACTGATTATGATTACATTTTAAGGAGAAGCTGTCCGTGTCCGACGCTGCGTCCGCTAGCTCTGCGGGGAGAGGGGGGGGGGGGTGAAGACGTGCTCGCTAGCTTACTGCTACGCTAGCTGTGTGTATCGGTACTGTCGGTAGGAGTGTGTAGTGTGTAGTCGCGATTACTGATTACGATTACATTTGAATTAGTGCCATGGCACTCGCTGTCCGTGTCCGACGCTGCGCCCGCTAACTCTGCGGGGAAAGAGGGGGTGAAGAAGTGCTCGCTAGCTTACTGTGGGTTGGGCTAGCTCGCTAGCTGTGTGTCGGTGGTGTAGTTGGTACGTAGTGTGTAGTCGCGATTGCTGATTACGATTACATCTGGACGTGAAAAGTCCCTCCCGCGAGCGCGTTTTGAGAAAAGGTAGAACTTCTTGGGCAACAGAAGAAATTGTAATCACTCGCTGTCCGTGTCCGACGCCGCGTCCGCTAGCTCTGTGGGGAGAGGGGGGTGAGGGGGGTGAACACGTGCTCGCTAGCTTACTGCTACGCTAGGTAGCTCTGTGTTGGTGGTGAGTAGTGTGTCGTCAGAGGTGAGTGTATTCTGTAATCTTGATTACTGATTACGATTAATTTTGGAGGAGCCACGCCCGCTAGCCCTGCGGGGAGAGGGGGAGGGGGGGGGGTGAACGCGTGCGCGGGGGGCTCGCTAGCTTACTGAGGGTGCGTACACACGCTAGCTGTGTTGGTGGGGGTGTGTTGTGTGTAATCGTGGTTGCTGATCTGAGTAATCTGTCATCTTGATTACTTATTACCATTACTTTTGGAGGAGAATGCTCCTGAGAGTGCCTATCATCGAGTTAAGGTAGTTAGAACGTTCTTGGGCAGCAGAAGGAATTGTAATCTATAATCATGTTTATAGATTACAATTGCATTTGTAAATAAAGGTTAGAGCGTTCTTGGTAACCAGCGGAAATTGTTGTCTATAATCATATCAATATTACAATTACATTTGAGTAGAATGTCCCCGTGAGCGCCCTCCGAAAAAAAAACAATTTTCGTTGGGGCATTTCCATGCTTCTAGATGTAATCATAATCCGTAACCGCGATTACACATTGCCCAAGTGTACAAGTCATCCTTGGTTAAAAAATCTATACTATAGAATATTAACGACAAAGTTAGCCGAATATATCGAGTCGCCAGTTTGAACTTACACTGATATAACTTCTCTGATACAAGCGTTATTTAAAAAACAAAACAGTTAACAAACACACACTAGTTAGATTTCCTTACGGAGGTACATACTTCTATATGGAAATCTTCCATTTAGAAGCATTCCAAATGGACGTATCGTTAATGGCTACCTTTAGAGAATAAAGAAATGACAACTCAATTCCAACATCGTCAAGGAGAATGAAACATGGGAACGTCATCAATTAAATCGAAGTCTTGTTTTCAGGAGAATTTCCGTAATACATTTGAAGGGGGGTTTCAAAAAAATCTATTGCTATCTATTGCTTTGCATTTAAAGTTCATTTAGCATTTTACAATCGTGCTAAACTTTGTCAAACTATTAATAACAAAACTATAATTAAATGCGCGACTATATAAGATAACGTTACCTGATAACATTATTCGAAATAAACTCGTGAGTCGTGAGTAAGCTTAATTGAGCTCTAATGATAAAGAGATATCGTGAAACTAAAAAATCATTAAAAATTCCTAAAAGAACTGTTGATATTAAATATTGTAATTTCATAGAATTGTATGTTTGATCGATTAGTGGTGATATTTAAATAACGAAAATATTATTTATTTAAACAATTTAATTAATCATAGTAAACTAAATTAAAGAATTTAAAATTGTTTAAATTATGCTTTTAAATATTATGTTAGACACTATCACCAGATACAAGGTCTTTTTTTCTACGTCTATATTATGATAGACATTATTTTCGTTGGGAAATTTGAAAATGATTTTTGTTTTATGAACAGTTTTAGTACATTAAAATTAATAATACCCTTTAAGGACTGCGCACATTACAACGACTCCACGCCAACGCGGTTACGGAGCAACTCAAATGTAAGCATTCAATTATGATCCTTATATCTTAGGCGTCACGGTTGAATTTCGAGTGTGAACGGCGTCGGTGAGCAGAGGGTGGGGAGTAGTCCACGTTTTCTAAGTGTACACTCGAAATTCAACCGTAACGCCTAAGATATAAGGATCATAATTGAATGCTTACATTTGAGTTGCTCCGTAACCGCGTTGGCGTGGAGTCGTTGTAATGTGCGAAGTCCTTTATTGTGCACCATAGAAAGGACAACAGAATAAGATATTTGTACAAAATGTAATGAGATAATAATATAAGCCGTGTTATCGCTAAAAAGCGATTTCTTCCAGACAACCTTAGGGTAACTACCTAAGTAATTACAGATAAGAAATACAGTTACATTTTTTTCATTTTTACTAAGGTATAATCCTCATAAACCTTTAAGGTCCGTTCAGACAGACCGGCTCAAAAAGGAGAGCAATTTTTATCACAATGCAAACAGAGATTTGAGCAATTGTGTTAAAGTTTATTTTTGTACGTGCACTTATTTTGTCATTAGGAATGCTAGAAAGCGTTTAGTGTGAAATAATAAGAGGAGCCGACCGGCTCCGATTGCGTGCTCTTTCTCGTTCTTTTTCAGTCTATGTGAAAGAGATGGCGGCTCTGCTCCGGCCAGTTCCAAACGTATACGATCCGATCTGTGTGAAAAGAAAAATGCGAGCCGATGCTCTCCGAGCCGGTCTGTGTGAACGGACCCTTAACATACGCACCCGTACCTGCAACACTGGTTAGCAACAAGTACAATGACGTAAGAGTAAGAGCAATTAACACCGCGACACGCATGTTTGCTGAGAAGGCTTTGGGGTCTTAACTTGGACGATAATTTGTTGGGCATACATTTACAAGATAATGAATTTTATGTTCATAACTAACAGAATAACAGAGCCTACCTGTGCCTCTATTATGAGTTTTTAATACTATAGTTTACTATACACGCTAGCGACTATCGTTTAGAATTTGTATGAGAATCCGTACAGCGCCTCTAGCGGTTACGATACTGAACTACAATTCTCATATAAATTCTAAACGTCAACTGCAATAGTAACGTCCTTTACGTTTACTACAACAACTCATAATAGAGGCACTGACCGTATACTCTGTAAGATTTTAATATGATTTCGTTTTAACACAAATGCTACTTCCATCCCTGTGATCCATTCCTGAGGTTCATTGTAGATTGACGGCGAGAATTTAAAATGCCTTAAGTAAATTTTTTTTTGGAATTAAGATAGCAAACGAGCATGCAGCACCACCCTTCTGTTGCCGCCCATAACAACTGTGACCGACCTAGAACTAGACTCAGGGACTAGGATGGTTAGTCCAGTTAGTAGATGATGTTAGAATATTAGTTGGTTAGTTTGTTAATAAGTGTGAGGACAGGGACTGTTAGTGATAATGAGTCCTGTTAGTTAATGCTAGTAATAGTTCAATGTTAATAGTCCAATTAGTTAATGTTAGAATGATTTTGCTTTGAGCATGGAGTGCCATTTTAAAATGTTTGCCGTTAATCTAAAATTAACCTTAATTACAGGGACAGAAAGCTGGCATTTATGTCTGATTCCATTAAAACGAATATTATTATATCGAACATAAAAGAAATATGAATCTATAATTTATTGACGCATCTCTTTTCTACTACGTGCGACTCTATTCAATATATCCGTTTGAATTAGAATCGAAGTTCGTATCAGATCCATAGACTTCAAAGTTACATCTCATAAGGTCCCCCTACATTAAGTAATACACGAAAACTAAAAAATTAGAATTCAACGACTTTTTTAAAGCGACCTCACGAACCGTTACACGTAGATACTTGAATTTTATACACTACTAGCGGCCCGGCCGCGGTTTCACCCGCGTGGATCCCGTTCTCGTGGGAATATATGCATGTATTATACATAAAAACCTTCCTCTTGAATCACTCTACCTATTACAAAAAACCGCATCAAAATCCGTTGCGTAATTTTAAAGATTTAAGCATACAGACAAACAAACAGACGGACAAAAATAGCGACTTTGTTTTATACTATGTAGTGATACGTTTTATTAGAGCTTCAGTCACAACAGAATACTGTCCTATACTTGTCCATAAGTTATGTACTCAAAAATTGCCAACAAACTTACCACTACCACGGCCATTACACTTCTCGAAGACACCATCAACATTGTCATCCATCCTCCGAAACACATCTTCTATCCTAGTGTAATCCTGCAGAGGATCAGAATCGATCGAGAATTTTCGATCTAAACTAAAAGTGCTCGCGTGCACTGGCTCTGACATCTGTCTGCTCAGTTTCTTCCTCTTCAGCAGGGAGAATATGCTAGAACGTCTTCTGTCTTTGTTCTTCATCTTAGCTGAGAAGAGGATGTCTGTATCGTGTTCCATTTTGTTTCAATCTAGTAGTTCTATGTTTTCTGGTGTTTTATTCGCATTCGATTTGTTTAGAGTCATTAGTTCTGCTTTGATCAGCTTTCGTCTATCATTTGATTGTTTAATATGAGTTTTTCTTACCAGATTATCATTTTCATTTCGTAAGTTACCAATAACTTTTAGTTCTGTTTTCAAACTTATTTCGACTTTCGTTTCGTTATTAAATTCTTCGTTAGTAAATTATTTAGTTTCCTTTACGTTATTATTAACGCTGTCTCTTGCATTATTCAATTTTATCGATATGAGTTTATCAATTTTCATTATATTTACAATGTTCCTGCGATTTTAAAGTACCGATTTTAATATTTTACATTTCGCTGACGTCATTTCCGTCATCACTATGACTTTGTGATTATCCTACTGCATCAATACCAACTCCATCAGACTTTCGTTCTATTTTAAAAGTTTTTCGATTTAACGTATCGAAATTAAGCTATTATTCCAATTTGCGATTTCATTTCAAATGTTGGCTTCTAAAATTATTTTATTATTGAACTAACAATCATCTTTTGATTTATTATTAAGTTTTTACCACCTTGATACTAATTTAATTTAACTGCCTTGAAATAATCAATAAGTAGTAAATTCAAACATATTTCGTCTGTAACAAAACCTATCGCTCTGAATTTTCTGGAATTATTGTGTAAAGTTATGTCTGTTGATTCAAGTCTTGTAAGCTGAATTAGACCTACGGTCTTGAATTGTATGACAAGTATGACCGGTACTACACTCAGGATTGGCTCCAGACAAGGGAACTCCTCAACGGTTAACAGCACAGTGACCAAAATTGCTTTGCCAACAACTTAGCAATAGCATTATAAAATCGTGTAGTGCAAACTTTTAAGGCATGCACAATGTACATCGACCGTTGATACAAAGCACAGATAATCTAATCAGATACAACAGTGATAAGTTATCATCTAAAACCATAGCCAGTTGTACTGATTTATATTTTCCTAATCCCATTAGATAAGACTAGCCAAACATGGCAAAGAACAGAGAATAGAGACGGCCAAATGTAACCGTTATTACCGACTAGCTTCCGCCCGCAGGCTTCGCCCGCGTGGAATTCGTTTAAACTTCACCCCCCCTATTTCAACCCCTTCGGGGTGGAATTTCCAAAAATCCTCTCTTAGTGCTCCCCTACACTCTCCAAGGAACATGCATGCCGAATTTCAGCTTCTTCCGTTCAGTAGTTTCGGCTGTGCATTGTCTGTCAGTCAATCACTCAGTAACGCAAGATTTGTATAAATATAGATTACTGCTAATTTATAAATGCCTCAATATCGTCTCGATTGAATAGTTTGACACATTTTTGGCACATTCCGTATACAAAATTGAATAGTTTGACACATTTTTGGCACATTCCGTATACAAAATTGAATAGTTTGACACATTTTTGACACATTCCGTATACAAAATTGAATAGTTTGACACAGTCTTGGCACATTCCGTATAGAAAATGTTTCAAAACTGTTGAATCGTGACACTATTGAAGCGTTTATACATTAGCAGAATCGGGGTCATGTTATTACATAAATCGTCGTAGTCATAGAAAAGTGACGGATCTGCGTTTTGTCAAATTTTGCAGGACAGCTTTTCTTTCATGTACATTTTTATAGTTTTCTAGACTTAACTTTTTCATTAAAAAACCTATACGGACGTAGTGCTATGTGTTCGGAGTTCGTTAGGTTAGGCTATAGGGGAAGAACTGGAAAGCGAATATTACTTACATCTTTCAAGTATACAACCGTAACAACCAAGACATAAAGATCATAATTGAACGCTTTCGTATTAGTATGTCTGTCTGTTGCCGCATCCTTATATTGTTCTCAGTACTTAATTCTATCAAAATACCGACAGTTTAGTCTACACAAAAAACTTCCACAAAATATTCAACGCACAGACTACAGCATTAATATTATTATTACCACAGATAACTTCCCGCTAACCAACACGTGTACAGTACCACAAACTTATCTGACCCGGTATTGGTGGCGCTACTGTCTTTGTCTTTGTCTGACAACAGTATAACATTAGCATTAGTTCCAATTTTGGCCACCGGGTCAGACAAGTTTGTGGCACTGTACATTGTTTGCTGTGACAGCTGATGGTATCATAATCAGTGGCGATTTCTCTAAGTTGGCGCGTATGGCGCCGCCATACCATAATTTTTAAGCATTAAATAAAATGTAAAAAATCATATATTTACAACCTAATTATTTAGACCTAAGTACAATAATTACATTTTACGAACGCTGCGGTCTTCTATCACGAACGCGACTCGCGGCGATTGTCTTCGCGTTCGGTCGGCGCCGAGCGCGGCCGAGGCATGCGCTTCTGCTAGCGCATGCATAGTCCATACAAAGTCGTTGGCCCGCGGCCGCCCGCGCCTCTTCGATCGCTTAGTATCACCATAGTAAAATTATACTGTGGTATCAGCGTATCACTGAGTTTGAAACGCGGGTCTGGCGCTGGGAATGGCGCATTACCTAACGAGTTTTCGCATGTTTTTCGTGATAGTGTAGATTTGTGATTACGGTTTCTATCTTTCTATTGATTTAATTTACTTTTTATTTAGTAGGTAATTAGTTTATAATGAAATGACATGAAATTATGAGTGATTCAATAAAATCTGTGATACAAGAACTTTTAGAAAGACCTTTCACGACGAGATCGTTTGCCGTTTGATAGTGGAAAATGGACTTTCACTATGGGACCAACCCTAAAATCGCGAAAAAACATCAGCTATTTCATACAAAAATAAAAATGTCAAATTGTATGAAATTTCTTTTTAACCGAATTCAAAAAAGAAGGAGGTTCTCAATTCGACCGTATATATGCTTTTTTTATGTAAGTACGTTCAGCGATTATTTCGTCGTTTATAGACCGATTTTGATAATTCTTTTTTTATTCTAAAGTAGATATCCGCAGTGGGGTCCGGTGATAAGGACACCAGGATCTGATGATGGCATCTCAGGGAAATCGAGGGGAACTTTTGAAAATTGTATGGACAACTAGTGTGTTTGTTCATGTTACCATAAGTACATTAAAGCGCTACTATTTCATGAAGATCTGGAGTCGATCTGATGAAGCCGAAAGACAGTCGAGGGAACTCCTCAACGGTTTACTGCAGTTATCTAGTGTTTGGGCTTGATTAATTTGTAGCGACGAGAACTTTACACTTACATGTTGAATTGAGCGCCATCCGGCGAGTAGTTTTTGAGTTATCTCTACTTATCAAGATTGAAGTCGGTTATTTTTTTTTTGTAAAAAGCAATTATTTGCGATTTCAAAGTAGGTTCCTTAATGAAAGACTGCAAGTTTGTTACATTGTCTGTCTGAAGAAATGGTTTTCCGGTTATGCGCACTTAACACTACACCCTATATAACAAAAGCTGGAGCCACCCCAATTATAAACACCAGGAATCGCCACTGATCATAATCTGTGACGTCAGCGTCCCGAAGGTCTACCTACCATCACTATTAACAATAAATAATACCACCAAAAACGTAAATGTAAGTGAAGCCCAAGTTATTTGAAAGAAAAGTTAGAAGTGAGAAAACAGAATCCGAGAATAACTGTTTACAATAAATTACCAAGAAAATCGATTAGCAGGGATAACTCAAAAACGACCTATCAGATGTTGCCAAATTGCTGACAATTTTATATGGGACCATAGGCGAAGCACTAGGCTTTGGATAAAAGAATTATAAAAATCGGTTTATACAGTAGGTACAAAGTGATGAGTCAACACGCACAAGACACTGACCAAGAGATACTGTCAGACTATCCGTCACAAGGCTTCAACGGAAAGAGCATCAAAAACACCTGTTTAAAAATTATCTAGTACCCAGAATCAAACCCGAGACCCTCGTTTCACAGACACTATCAATTAATCTACAGTATCTGTCTACCTGTAAATACATATACTTCCCGTACACATGTAAATAAATCTGTCTGTCTGTAATTCCAAAATAACCACCTTATCTCAAGTACGTAGTTATTTATGCTTACACTAGAAGTACCCAAACTATCCTTTTAAAATGCCTGCCTATCTTATCGTTTTTACTGAGACTTTCACTTAAAGATAAAGCAACACATATGGAACAGCCACTCCCCACAAAAACAACTTTATTACATGTCCTCACAGTTCAATTTAGCCTGCAAGTAAAATTTACTTAAGGCATTTTAAATTCACGCCGTCAATCTAGAATGAACCTTGATAACAGGGGCGGAAAGTTGGCATTATTGTTGGTTGGCATTAATACAAATTTCATAACGAACTGAGTATAGTTAAGCCCTCTCTTTGCTTCCAGAAACTTGTCTCTTTATCATTCTGTCACCATTATTATTTAAATAATTATTTTGTTTTATTATTATTATTGTATTTAAAGAATGTAAATCCGTTATTGGCTTTATGACTAGATTATAATTGTTATATAGTTGTTTATAAATTAAGCTGTGGATTTTGTTACAATAAAAATAAATAAAATAAAATAAAATAAAATAAAATAAAATAAAATAAAATAAAATAAAATAAAATAAAATAAAATAAAATAAAATAAAATAAAATAAAATAAAATAAAATAAAATAAAATAAAATAAAATAAAATAAAATAAAATAAAATAAAATAAAATAAAATAAAATAAAATAAAATAAAATAAAATAAAATAAAATAAAATAAAATAAAATAAAATAAAATAAAATAAAATAAAATAAAATAAAATAAAATAAAATAAAATAAAAAGCAGTGGAGAACTATTTGTTTATAGCCTAAAGGGCTGAAGAAACAGCAGATGAGCCTCCTGGTGACAAATGGTCTCCGTCGCCTTTAGACAAGAGCAACATCACGAGAGTTGCCAATGAACGCCATCCCTAAAGGGTAAAGACGAACTCTTACACCTTTTCAAAAGAACGCCATGTCATTGCGCTACGGGAATTCTTATTTAAAACCAACAACATACATGTAGGGCTAATACAAGCTCATATAATGCCGTAATGTGACGTCACAAATATCAACGGACCCCCCTCTCCAGGGGTTCCTTTAGTCCCGTAAAAAAACCAAACTCTAAGCCTTACAAAATTATCTGTCTGCTTAAGTAACGTCGTCATGTAGGTTATGTTTTTTTAGGTGGTAGAGCCTAGAGTTCGCCCGGGGTAGTACCACCGCCCGCCAAGGTACTCAGTACCATTCCTACCGTCATAATAATTGTTTTTAAGAGCAATTGTGTTCCGGATAGGAAGGTTTGTGGAGCCGGTTTCACTTTTTTAGAGGCGACCATCTCAGACCTCAGGGGTTGCAACGCATCTGTGACCGAATTGGAACAAGACTCATACTAACAATAACTAACTGGACTATTACTAACATTAACTAACAGGACTAATTATCACTAACATACCCTGTCCTCGCACTTATTAACAAACTAACCAACTAATATTCAAACACCATCTACTAACTGGACTAACCATCCTAGTCCCTTTGAGTCTAGTTCTAGGTCGGTCACAGTTGTTATGGGCGGCAGGGGAAGGGTGGTACTGCATGCTCGTTTGCTATCTTAATTCCATAAAAAAAAATGTAGATTCAGAGCCGATAGGTTATAGAAACTAGCTTCTGCCCGCGGCTTCGCCCGCGTGGTATTCGTTTATATCGCGAAACGGGATTTTACATACAAACTTTCATCCCCTATTTCAAGCCTTTAGGGGTTGATTATTGAAAAAAAAGTAGTGTGTGATTCTATGTGAAGCTATGTGTGACTCTGGGTCTTCAACTATTTTCATTCCGAATTTCATCCAATCCAAATCGGACCGATGGTTTAGCCGTGAAAACGTCACAGACAGACCGACTTTCGCATTTATAATATTAGTATGGATGCATAAACAACTACACATACTTTACAGCTATCTAAGTATTTAATCTTCATCTTGACGTCAATATTACGTCGAGTACAACAAAAACCATTCACCGTGGCCCGTGATCTTACTTGACTTCTACAACGTAAATAACTTAATGAGGTGAAGTTCAGTTAAATTTAACTCTATTCATGTAGCTACTAGTACTGATTACCCTCCTTCGCTTTTATAACATTTTCGTATGACTCAAGTATGTTTAGAACTAGGTTCTTTAACAAGAGATATCTTATTTGTAAATCGATGTAAATTAAAGAAAGAAAAAAAATCTACGTGTTAAAAACTTAAATATTGTTTTTAACTTTAAAATCCAATTGTGTATCTTGAAAACATACGGGCATAAACGCTCAAACAGACGAACAAACAAAAAAATATAGCATCTTTTGCGTCAATCGAAGTACGTACCTCAAAGTCAAACCCAACATAACTGTTTGATGATAGAACTGATAGGTTTTTCGGTCGGCAACGAGTTGACGTCTTGGCTATCAGAACTCCATGACCAAGGATGACCACCTACCATCAGGCTTATAAACATTTTCACAAAGATTACGAGTATATTAAAACCGCAACGTATTTTTTCCGGATAATTCACACTCGGTTGAAAATCCGACTCAATAATATGACCACCACACTTAATAGATACTATACACAGACATACAAAACTGTGTATATATATACTTGTGTAATACCCATGTACACGTGTAGGCAAGTACACAAGTAGATGTGTATGGTCAGCAAATAAATCAACAATAGCTTGGTCTTGGATTTTTCGCAGTACCGTATGATTTTTAACACACTTCATAAAAGAAGTCGATAGTTTGTTTTCGTGTCATATAAAATTTTATATTGTTGTTGTATTAATTTTTCACTTAAAAAGGTCATTGGGCGTTTTTGACCCGGTCGCATTCAGTAATGAAATTGTTTTTTTTTAAAGGTTTAGGATTAGCATTTTACGCAATGTTATTTTTTTCATCTCAATGCATCGGGGAAAAGTTATGCGCTTCTACGCAAATGTATATTTCTCATAATTAGTGATTTTTAATTCAAATGTTTTAATTAAAATGGGACCACACGGTAATCATTAGCTTTCGAATGTCGAAAAAATTATTGAAATCGGTTCACCCAGTACGAATTTATGAGGTAACACACATAAGAAGAAAAAAACATACAGACGAATTGAGAACCTCCTCCTTTTTTGAAGCCGTTTAAAAATCTGTTGAATAAGAAGTGTTTTACTTCTCATTGAACAACAAACAACATTAATTAACAACATTTTACATTACACTTAAAAGCAAATCTTCCTATGCTAATAAAACAGCTTTCCCATACTTTTGAGCAATGCGACTCATTTCATTGGTATTCATGGTAATTTAGTATTCATGGTCGTTTACAAACTCTGACAAAAAGGCAAAAAGACAAAAATGCATGGAAATTACCAGCTCTGCAACCAGCTCCGCTAGGTTAGTGCTTACCTGTATCAATTAAGTAATATTGTAATTTTTATTTTAAAAGATGCGGAGGAGTTTTTTTTTTTCGCCGTTTTTTTCTCCTCAAGCACTTTTCCAAAACGGTGGTAGAATCAAAAAATTGACGTTCATAAGTGAATTTGTAAATTCCTAGATGAAATAAACAGTTTGACTTTGACTTTGACTCTGACTATGTAGTTTCATTACTGAACGCTGGTGGGTCACAAAATGCCCATTTAACTTTAGTTTTCATGACGTCATTTTTAACCCCCACGTAAAAAGAGGGGTATTATATGTTTGACCCGTCTGTCTATGTGTCTGTCTGTGGCACCCTAATTCTTGAATGAGCGAACCGATTTGAGTGCGGTTTTTTTAATCGAAAACATTGTTCATCGGGGTTGTTCTTAGTTCTGTTTGGTAGAAATCGGTTAGCACTTTGAAGAGTTTCAGCTATTTTCCAAAATGATGGGAGGCACTTTTGGCATAAAATTTATCTTAAGAGGTTTTTAAATTTTCATTTTACATTTATTGACTTTAATAGTTTTAGACAACCCCGTAGCCTATAAGGCCTCGTCTACGTATCGAAATTCCCCAGTTCGATGCCCTGTACGGTAACCATTGCACCAAACGGATAAACACTCAATTTTCAACCTTGTACCGAAATCCGACACTACAGGGCAATACAAAGTCATGAACGAAATGCCTCATCACACGTTGGATTGGCATCGTTCATGTAACTCTATACCGGTTTCATATCAGTGTACGGTTAGCAGAAAAATCATTTATTTAAATTAATTAAACAAATTTTATATGGTACTATAAACTAACTATGAGTATGTTGCTAAAAGCATTTTCTACCAGTTAAACTGTAGTATTAGTAGTTAATGAATTAACGTTATACAGTATGACATACCACCAGAAACATAAATGTCAAAAAACGCCAACAATATAATCAGAAATTGTTAAGATAAGTAGTAACTTCTTTCAGTTTCATTTCAGTTATATCATAATTCTTTTGAAGTAAAATTTGTCATGCTTTTTCGTACTTAATGATGTAATATTTTTATATTTTCACAGAAACGCTTCAACTTGAACACCTTTTAATAAAGTTGAAGGTAAAAATTAAATTGAATATATTTTACACTAGCTGTTGCCCGCGGCTCCGCCCGCGTGGAATTCAGTGTGTCACAAAGTTATTCCTGCGTTAATCCCGACCCCACACATATTAAGACACACTCCACACATCTTAAGAACAGTTGATTTTTTACTACGTTTTAGTCATACCGTACATCATACCGTACAAAAATCCGTTATGTAGATCTTAAGAAAATCGATAAAAAGACTTTAAGATATAAACGTCGGGGTTTTTTCATTCCAAACTATTATATTTTTAAACTACATTGGTAGTTTTTCATTCGGGTGCCAAAACATAAAGACCAGCTAAAGCGATGCTGACCCTCGAAAAAGAAACATAAAGTTGATCATGAGAAAAAAAGCCGGTTCGATTCCCGATATATTATGTATAGATATCCCGATATATAGATATTAATGAGCCCGCGACTTCATTCGCTCATGGAAGCTTTTCCCGCGTAAATCTCGATCCCGCGGGAAGTCAGGAACAAAAAGTAGCTTATATAATGCTCCATAACCTCCTCTACCTCCCACTGAAAGTCCCATAAACATCTGAACCCACGACCTCATTCCCGGGTATGAGTTTTTACCGCTTTTTAAATCTCGATCCCGCGGGAAGTCAGGAACAAAAAGTAGCTTATATAATGCTCCATAACCTCCTCTACCTCCCACTGAAAGTCCCATAAACATCTGAACCCACGACCTCATTCCCGGGTATGAGTTTTTACCGCGTGAATCCTAATCCCGCGGGAATTCAGGGATAAACAGTACCCTATATGTTGCTTCAAAACTTCCTCAATCTCCTAGTAAAGGTCGCATAAAAATTTAAGCCCGCAACTACGCGCAGGAGTTTATTCCACGTAACTCCAGATCCCGCGGGATTTCCGGGACAGACTTGTTAGTTTTATATTTAGAAGCTATTTATACCCCATACGCGAAGAAGGTTTTCCCGCGTAAATTCCGATCCCGCGAGATTTCTGGGATAAAAAATATCCTATATGTTAATCTAAGTTGCCCTCTATGTGTGTGCCAAATTTCATGAAAATCGGTTCAGTACCCCATACGCGAAGGTTTTCCCGCGTAAATTCCGATCCCGCGGGATTTCTGGGATAAAAAATATCCTATATGTTAATCTAAGTTGCCCTCTATGTGTGTGCCAAATTTCATGAAAATCGGTTCATTAGTTTTTGCGTGAAGAAGGTTTTCCCGCGTAAATTCCGATCCCGCGGGATTTCTGGGATAAAAAATATCCTATATGTTAATCTAAGTTGCCCTCTATGTGTGTGCCAAATTTCATGAAAATCGGTTCAGTAGTTTTTGCGTGAAGAAGGTTTTCCCGCGTAAATTCCGATCCCGCGGGATTTCTGGGATAAAAAATATCCTATATGTTAATCTAAGTTGCCCTCTATGTGTGTGCCAAATTTCATGAAAATCGGTTCAGTAGTTTTTGCGTGAAGGAGTAACAAACAAACAAACAAATACACAAACTTTCACATTTATAATATTAATAGGAAGGATTTCATTCCTCCATTTGGTGTTGCACTAACAAACTTGCAAGGAACATAAAACTAAGTATTAAATAAAATAAATAAAGTATATCCTGATTAAAAAAAAATCTTCGCTTTCAACACTAAAATGAGGAAAATTTTTTTACTCTCATTTCTTTTTTTAGTTTTAGAGACTACGAATCTTATTTGCTGACCCTACCGATATAGCTGGTGCGGCACAAGGAAAATATTTGCAACATTGCAGTGCACGTCTACAAGGGATACGTATATTAATAGCTAATTATATTTACATATTTGTACAAAATAATTAACAATCTAGGCCAAATCTGGACTTAAAATAATATTGATCTAATTGATTTAGATAGGCTTTCTTAATACCATTGTAGATTATGATAAATTAAAATAATTTATCGACTTTTTACGAATTGCATTTCCCTAACATGTATGACATGAATCACAGTAATCTAGGTTAGCTGAGTTGTAAGAAATAATTTAAAAAACGTAAGTATATCTATAATCGATTGGTACAACTCTTTTGAGGCCAAATATGGACTTAAAATATTTATTAATGTTAATTTAAGTCGGATTTAACATAAAGGAGGAGGAAAAACACAAATTTAAAAATTAATTTTGTATATTTCTACTACTTACTCCATCCAAACACATAACCATGCCTTTGACACATTTGACATGCTGTGACTTGTGAGCTTGTGAAACAAACTTTGACAGAATTTTAATGACAAACGAATTTTCAATGCAAACGGGCCTTTTGTTAATTGTTATTTAATTTATTAATCTAATCATCTTGGATCAGCAGTTTTTAATTTTAAGTCACCTATCTACGTATAAATAAAAATTGTTTATAAGAATATAACATAAAAATACACAGGCGAAATATGTTTGAATCGGTTCAAATAAATAACTCTATTTAACAACACTCAGTCGTAAGTTGATTACAGTAGATTCTGAAATTATTTACGACTACCATTACGTAGAAAGGATTACTTTATCTACAACGTACAACGTAAATATTATACCTACTCCAGTCGGCACTCATTTTTATTTTAAAATAACGCCCATGGAAAACAAACCCAAACCCCACGCCACAGATAAACAATTCAATCACTAACACTTTTCACGAGAACACATTAACGTTATCTGTGCATTAAAAATAAAAAACATTGCCGCCAAAACATACGTCACTCGACGTTTTTAAAGATGGAATAATTTATCACACGCGCAACCAGCCGTCCGTTTAAAGGCGCGAAGCACAGTGCCACAGACTATCTATTATGTCGCCTCTACACGTTAGCCAACATGTTGGCGAAGGTTATGGCTAATAGGTAATGGCCATCGTGTAGAGGGGGTGTTTGTGATACTTTGGTAGGTATTGGGCTTTTGGCCCACAACTTCGCGCAAGATCCGTGAGGTGTCGGTTTTTCAACGCGGATCAAAGGGTTGTGGCGTGATTGTGGCACAGTTATCGGCGCAGCGTCCACACGTTGGCCACGATTTCAGTTAGAAACGAGCACCCACGCTGAGCGCACGCACTTTATTCACACGTCGATATCTAAATTATGTCTACGATATGGCAACTATGAGTAATATAGTGTGTATAATAAATGCATAATAATGTGTTTAATGAAATAAATGTGTATAATAATTTTTATACACATTTGTGTAGTAGCGGTATGCTGAGAATAATTAAACCGCAGCAGCCGTTAGAACCTCAATATTCATTTTAAGAAAATATTAATATCGTCCGCACATTGGCCCGAACCGACGCAGACTGATCCACGTACCAACGTGTGGACGCTATCACAATCTCTTGGCTAACATCTTCGCCACAACATTGGCTAACACGTTGGCTATCGTGTAGAGGCGCCATTAGAAGGATATTTCCCGCCATTAATATGTAGGGTTGTCAACCGTAATAACTTGAACTTAACTGTGAATGTGGTCGGATTTTTTTGAGTGTATCATAAGTGGTCGACAGAAATCTGTTACACTCAATGCACCATCGGTACGTTGTCGGTCAAAAAACAAGTAAAAAGATGAAAAGAAGAGAAAAAACTCTGCTTGAGCTATAATCCCAGTCTTGACATGTTAAGCCTACATTAAAATTGTGTTCAAGTCATATTGAAGAACACAAGGAGCCAAGAAAACTCCTAAATTTGGATTTTCCGCTAACCCTCCCTGCAAGCTACACTATAGCAGAGTGAAAAAGTGTAATGTAGACCTTCTTAGGTGATAGATTGATTTCTTTTTTGGAAAATCATTTACAGCATGCATATTTAAAATAAATATAATTTTGAACACAAAAAAAACGATTTATGTAAAAAATTGTGGCAGAACACTCGATAGGAACGAAGTTATATTGTAGCACTTTAGCTCTGTGACTCGAACAACTGAAATGTTTCTCCTGATAACTGAATTATCTGACCTGACAGCTGGCACATAATAATAAACGCTAACACACTCATACCCCCGCAGTACGTTACCAGGTACCTGTGTCGCGGGTGGCATGGACTACACATATAACACATTACAATTACACCCATGACCCGAGTACAAATATTTATCTGCCACATAAATATCTGCCCCGGCCGGGAATCGAACCCGGGACCCCTCGCGTCGCAGGCAGGGTCCCTACCAACTAGGCTACAGGGTCGTCTAAACATAATTGGCTGCAATTCATAAAACTGATTGACTACTAAGCACGCACGACCAATAGCATGCATGCCCATTATCCGTCACGTTAAAATCTTACTTTTCGTTTACTAACCTCCATCCGTAACGTGCGACATAAAACAAAGTTCCAATATCCTTTAATAGAGCAAAATAAAGAGTTAATAATGTATTATTATAAAACGTATAAAACAAAGTTCCGATCATCAGTGTTAGTATCGTAAAATACTATTTATACAATCTTAAACCGCTGTCAACCCTACGACGTTTTGTTTATATGACTCATAATACTAACTGATACGAGTGAACGCGTCGACTACACGAATTTATGCACGATATAATAATCGCCGTTTAAGGTATGATTTAGTATTAACTTCACGTAGACCTGTCGATCTGTCCTTCTGTGTTACATACCTATTAGTATGTATGTTGCCATCAAATCTTACACGCTAAATTAGACTTTCTTCCTCTACGTCTACGGACTGGAATTGCATGTTGTTTTAGTTCGTTAGTTTTCAAATCTTTATTTCTTCGAAGTAGGTTTTTACAAACTCATTTCAGTTTAATTTAGTTACCTACTACGCTACGCTACTACGCTTAGGACTGGCTCCCGACAAGGGAACTCCTCAACGACTCAACGGTTAACAGCACACAGACTAAATTTATTTTTTTGCTTTGTAAAAATATGTTTTTAATTTTTCAAACTATTAATTCTCGATTATCATCCACATTCAGACATCCATCGGTTAATTCGATATTATAATAAGCTATTCTTGTACAGATCTCGAACAGCTAGAATTTATTAGTGTATGATTTTGATGATGTCATACCAGCCTACAATAAGCATACATAATATTTTTTATTGTTTATTAACCCAAAAGTGGTCTGCAAAACGTCTTTTGTGTAGTTGTAAAGGTATTATGTCATTGATTAGGGCCTTAAGTAGCAACAAGTGTTGTCTATAACTGTGAGTTGGGAAAAACTCCTTGGGAGTTTCTTGCCGCTTCTTCTACCAAGGCCACTCCCCGTAGGTATTCGTGCGAATAAAATCCTTACTAATATTATAAATGTGAAAGTGTGTTTGTTTGTTTGTTTGTGACGCTTTCACGTCGCAACAAAGCTATTATATGGTAAGATTTATGTGTGTGGGGGTAGTTAGGAGGGTGGAGAGTGACGTAGGCTACTTTTTACCGCGGAAAAACATCCCATTCCCATGGGAAGATCGATGTTTTGTTAGTTGCTAGATATTTATTTTCGGAGTTGTTAATAGATGGCGATAATAAAATTCATTTACAAGTTCTGAATTACGCTATCAAATACTACATGTAATTTACTTAAGTCATAGGCAAATGTAATAGGCTACTTTAGCTCTGCCTCGAGAACTCCCCGCTCCGGCTGTATTCAGTGTACCGCCCGCCCGCTGGCACTATCCTGTTGACTGATATCCGCAAGTTGCTCAGCCAACAGGATAGTGCCAGCGGACCAGAGGGACCTTGGAGTCGAGAGCCTGGACGACTTCATCGAGAGATTGGCACGCAACATGTTCGGGCGTGTCGACGCGTCGCAGTTCCCGCATCTGCAGGACCTGGCGCCGCTCCACACCCGTCCACCGGACCGCTGGGCCTTCCCGCGCGACTTGCTGGTTGCGCGGGACGGGGCTAGCACTGACTGATACTGGGGCTTCGTAAGTCGTCGCCCGGCGCTGGTCGGCTCCTGCTGGGCTTCCCACCAGCGGGATTCACCCGGTAGGGCCTCGATCGCCTGGGCGGCGCGAAGATGAACGCCATCCCGTTTAAGACTCTGTGGCCTGTAAAAAGGCCACCACTCACCGGGCTTGACCTATTGGTTAACCACAGATGGACAACCAAGGGCCTTAGGGCCCAGCCCAAGAACCGGCCCGTTTTAACGGGCCGCGAGAGAGGCCCAAAGGGGAACTAACTGTCCCGAGGGCTCCACACACCTCAGACAGGGTGGAGTGAAGAGAGCGAGTAGTAGGCTACTTTTTAGCCTAAATTCCTACGGGAGCGGGACCTACGCGGCTGTTACCTACGGGTCCCGAAGCGAAGCGCGGGCGGTTCTCTAGTTCTTCGAATAAAATTTATTTCGACTCCGATTCCGACTTAAGACAGTATTTCCACACATCAAACGTTTCACCCTAAGGTCGTCTAGATGAAATTGGTTTGTATTGATAAACCCCCCTGTTGTGTTAGAATTTGTACAAATGCCTCATTTTATAATGTCCTTTCTATTTTATAATGTCTTATTCATATGAAATAAGTATAATAAAAATTAAAAATTATATAAAACGCCTGACAAATGTTAAAATCTTTCTACTAGTGTTAAAAGTCTCAAAGAGTATGTTTACCGAAACAGAAAGAGAAGATTCATATTAAATTCCGTCATTCAACACACATAAATGAGGCTACAATAATTTTACTTAGCCTACAAACAAACACAAACACACCATACAATACTTGAAAAAAATCTATATTTAACAACCGGAGACTTCCCTATACGCGAGGTGTCACGCCTTTTTAGATGCCACAGGGCAAGTGATGTCATATCAATCATTTTATAGATGCCACAATGCAAGTAACGTCACGCGAATTATTTCTGATGCCCCAAATAAAGTGACATCATACTAATGATTTTTTGCATTGATGCATGTGACCGACTGTTTAGATGCCGCAACGCAAGTGACATCATAATTAACCAATATTCGGATTCCAAAACGCAATGAAGTAACTTTCGATCATTGTTTTAATTGCTCAATGCAAGTATTATTATTATACAGGATTTCTGATGCAACGAGACAAATACCGTACCAAAACCAAACTGCTTATGCCTCATATGCCACAAGACAAATGCCATTATATTATCAACTAATTCAAAGATGCCGCAAGTCAAATGCCATCATATAAACGACTCTTGCTAGGTATTCCATAGCACAAATAGCGCATACTTAACCCCTTTTTCGGTCCTCAAACCCACCATTAGTTACCACAGTCCCTGTAACGTAGCCCAAATGTGAGTCGCACCGCTCTCGCGTCCGTTCAGTCTTGATCTCCTCGAAGCTCGCTGATGGTAGACGCTCGTAATTGATCAGCGAGAACTTCCCGGAACAACGACTTGCCATCTCAGCACGCAACGCCGGGCAGTTTCTATAGTATACATTATTTTTTTAATATTAAAAAACACCCGCCCGTTAGTCACTTACTAAACTAGCCCAGTGAAATACAGCGCCTTTGCGAATGGTATGGCAAAATCATGAGTAGGTGGCATTCTAAGGCACTCAGTGGCATTATATCTGGCACTTATTTTTTTAATAAGTGAGAAGTTTTTTGTTATATATGTAATTTTTTTCTATTGTTATAAATATTCTATTGTAAATGCCGCTGTTAATAAAATTACCATAAACTTTTACTAAGAGTCATGTTAAAACTTAATTAATTTTACTATACAACGCCATCTATTGACGAAACATGGAACTATTTGTTTTTCATCACAACGCACGAGGAATAAAGATTGCTTTAATATTTCTATAATCGACTTGTTACTACATAATTATTTCATTTTTGATTGAACTCTTCGTTTCAGTATTAAATCAAGTTTTCAATATATTTCACTTACTTCCCAAAAAATATCTATAAATTATTATCGTTTATTCCTGGAGCTCAATATTTGTAAGTATTTCTAAGGTACAAATTTATTATAAGATTTTTAAACATATCTTTTAACAAATACATTAACTACTACGCATTAAAAACCTATAAGAAAAAACGAAACTCACCCATAATCCCCGTAATCAGACGAGCTAGATTCACTCCTATCGCCGCCAGATGGGGTTGTTTTTGTAATGACAATATTCTCGGGCGTCCTGCACAATACCTCCGAACTACCGCTGAATACGTTCAAAAACGACCCATTATCGCAATCCTGTCTCGCCTTATCGTACAATCGTTTCTGGCTCAAATTATTCTTGAACACCGAAGGCGTAGAGCTCCTACGCTTCGGAAACGTCGTTATCAACCTCATTAAATTATCTTCGATAATTTTCGACGGCGAAATACATCTTGTCACTTCATTTGTCTTATCGCTAAGGAAGCTTATATCAAAACAGTTGAATATTTGCGACCGTTTGTTCATCGGACTCGTCGTCAGACTTTTACACGTTTTGACAGCGTCAGTTGTGACAGGTGTCAAACTGACAGACGCGCTGCGTTGGTCGTCTTTCGCGCGCAAAAAGTCCAAAAGCCCGCCGTTTTTTTTCTCGTCCGACGAATCTTGGGAATTTTCGCGCGCGCCGTTGTTAATTTTTCTTTTTTTGCATCTTTCTTTTGGCGTGGACACCTCGGTAGGATAATTTGCGGTGTATTCCGACACAGATATTAGAGGTATTGGGGAAATTGTACCATATTCGGCTAGCTTTAAAACTACACTCACACATAGCGATATAAGTGCGTATAGGATTTTAGGATAGGGAGAGCATTTCCAATTAGAAAACAATCTACAACTTATAAATATTCATAATCATAATTAAAAGAGTGAGTTTTGTGCTTATCTGTTTGTGTACGTGTATCTGTCATAATTGTGACATAATTATAATTGACAGGCTATGTAATTATGTCACAATTATATTGTTACGTGTCAGGAGTATGGGGTTCGAGAAAATGCCAAAATGTACCACAAAGACTTTATTGTACTCGTAGATACACAATTACACACTGTACACAGTACACACCACAACACTATACACGTAGGTACTCGTAAACACACTCGTCGAACACTGTATCGCTCGTAGGTATCGCTGGTATCTTCCTGGTTTCGCTTCCGAAACTAGAATGTCCGCACTTGACCGATCGCCCCCTTTTTATACCACTCACGCACCATTCATGGCAATCGAGAATATTCCCGCGAAGTCCGGACCCGCGTCGAAATAAAGTTCTAGAACATTCCTTGCAACCGACTTTCGCCTGTATGACTATTGCCGTAATGGTCGAAGCGTCGTGCGTACTTTTGAGAAGGGCAAGCGCGCTATTGTTCTATTGTTGACTCGACATGTTTATGGCCCCTATTGTTTATTGTTTCCGAAGTAGCTGCGCTAGGGTTGTCACATTGCCCCCCTCTTAGTCATGCTCGTCCCGAGCATTATTCGATCCATGAAATGGTGCCAATCTGTCCACGTGCACGATCTTCGGCTTTCTTCTGTCCCCCTGTCTGATTCGGTAGGTCACGTCGTTAATCCTCGTGACAACTGTGTAAGGGCCTTCCCATCGTGCTTGTAGCTTCGGAGACTTCCCTTTTTTCCGCAGTGGATTGTGCAACCATACAGAATCTCCCTCCTTGAAACCATGTTTCCGAGCATCGCGATCGTAGCGGGTTTTCATCTTTTCGCTGGTCTTCAAACATTGCTCTCTTACAAGATCATGTGTCTCGTCCAATTGTTTCCGTAAGTCCGCGATGTATTCAACGGTTGGTTTCGGGGCATCTGGCGGTGTTCCGGTAAGCAAATCCAACGGCAGACGCATTTCTCTTCCGAAGTTTACTTTAGCGGGTGTAAATCCCGTGGACTCGTGTATGGCAGACCGATATG
The DNA here is from genome assembly GCA_905404135.1 of Hesperia comma. Taxonomy (NCBI): domain Eukaryota; kingdom Metazoa; phylum Arthropoda; class Insecta; order Lepidoptera; family Hesperiidae; genus Hesperia; species Hesperia comma. The sequence goes on from FR990039.1 coordinate 3,194,048, forward strand.
ACATCAGGAACAGAGGAATGTATCGATCCCAGTCTCGCTGATGTTCCTCGACGACCTTGGCCAAGTGATTTTCCAACGTTTGGTTGAATCTCTCCACCATGCCGTCAGATTGAGGATGCGCCGGTGTGGTACGTGTCTTATTTATTCCCAAAAGTTCACACATCTCCTGGAATAACGTCGACTCGAAGTTCCTGCCTTGGTCGCTGTGTAACTCCAATGGTACACCAAAGCGGCATACTACCTCCTGGACAAGTTTCTTGGCCACCGTCTTCGCCTCTTGGTTCGGAGTTGCAAACGCTTCCGGCCATTTACTGAAGTAGTCTTGAACCACTATGATGAATCTATTCCCGTCTTCCGTCTGAGGGAATGGCCCAGCAACGTCTATGGCGATTCTCTCCCAAGGGGCTCCGACGTTGTACAGCTGTAGTTTCCCTTTGGATCTAGTGCGGGGCCCTTTCACTGAAGCGCACACTGTACACTTCCTGCACCAATCTTCGACGTCCTCTCGACACTGCACCCAATAAAAGCGTTCTCGTATCTTTACGAGGGTCTTTTTGATGCCGAGGTGCCCACCAGAAGTGCCATCGTGTACGAGCTTCAGCAAATCAGCCACTTTACTTCTAGGGATAACCATTTGCAGGGTTCGTTCCCTTCCGTTGAGTGACTGCCAGATCCGGTAAAGCACGCCATTCTCTAGTGTAAGGCTGTCCCACTGAGCCCAGTATGCCTTAGTCGTCGCGCTTGATGCTGACACATCACTCCACAGGGGCCTCTGTCCTTTGGCTTTCCATTCCATGATCAGGCTGAGGTCTTTGTCTTCCTTCTGAGCTTGGCTTACTTGCTCCGTTCCCCAAGACTCGTCTAGGTCCTGCATCCTTATCACCCTGACCTCTTCTTTAGCCTCATGCTTGATGCAATGTCGACATTCGTCGGAGCATGGGCGTCGTGACAGGGCGTCGGCATTCGAATGAGCTCTTCCGTTACGATGCTCTATTACGAAGTTGAACTCTTGAAGCTGTTCGATCCACCTTGCAACCTGGCCTTCCGGGTTCTTGAATTGCAGAAGCCATCTCAGAGCGGCGTGGTCCGTCCTTATTGTGAACTCGCGTCCCAGCAAATACTTGTTGAAGTGCTGAAGGGTCTTCACCACAGCCAGTAATTCTCGCCGAGTCACACAATAATTCCTTTCCGGTTTCGAAAGGGTCTTGCTAAAGTACGCAATGACCACCTGCTGGCCGTCCTGTTCTTGCGATAACACCCCTCCGATGCCAGTATTGCTAGCGTCCGTGTCTACTGTGAATCTCCCTTCTCTTCTGGGGTAGCCAAGAATCGGAGCCGAGCACAGACGTTCCTTTAAGCGAACAAACGCATCTTCGCAATCGGAATCCCAACTGAAGATTCTCTTGTCCTCCGTGAGACGATGTAACGGCTTGGCTATCTCGGAGAAGTTCTTCACAAACCGACGGTAATAGGCGCATAGTCCCAAGAACGCTCTTACATCGGTCTTGTTCTTTGGGGTCGGCCATTCTTGAACAGCTCTTATCTTATCTGGATCAGTGCGAACACCTTCGTCCGATATGATGTGTCCCAAGAATGATACTTCCTTCTTGAAGAAGTCACATTTCTTCGGATTGAGCTTTAGGTTGGATTCACGGAATCGTCTGAATACCTTCTCTAGGTTTCGCTTGTGTTCCACAAAGCTTCGTCCCATGACTATGACGTCATCAAGGTATACCAGACAAGCGTCCCCCAAAAGTCCCACCAACACTCGCTCCATGAGACGCTCAAAAGTGGCAGGAGCGTTACATAATCCAAAAGGCATTACGCGAAACTGCCACAAGCCATTTCCGGTTCCGGTGGTAAAGGCGGTCTTCTCTTTGTCTTCTGGCCGGACTTCTACTTGCCAGTAACCACTCTTCAGGTCGACCGTCGAAAACCACTTCATTCCACCAAGCATATCCAACGTGTCGTCAATCCGAGGCAGAGGGTAGCTGTCCTTCTTGGTAACGGTGTTAAGCATCCTGTAGTCGACACAGAATCTAGTACTGCCATCCTTCTTCTTCACGAGTACCACAGGTGAACACCAAGGGCTAGTTGACGGCTCGATCACCTTGCTGCGCACCATGTCCTCGATCATTTCTGTAACTTCGTGTTCCTTTGCCAATGGTACTCGTCTCGGTCTTTGCTTGATCGGTGAAGTATTGCCGGTATCTATTGGGTGCGTGACAAGATTTGTTCTTCCAAGGTCGCTATCTCCTCTGGTAAAGATGTCCTTGTAGTCCATCAACAACTTTGCTGCCTGAGTATATTCCTCAGAGCTCAAATTCCTCCTGGTCGCCTCCAGCAAAGGTTTCATGTGATCCGTTGATCCAGGTTTGTCCGAGTATTCTTGGACCTTCCTCAAACTGTCCACGGCTTCACATCGGCCAATAACGGTATTCTTTGCGAGATGTATCGGCGTGCTGCTAAGATTGATGACCTTTAACTTGGCGTCACGTTTGGTCATGAGCAGTGTCCTTGCCGTGATCCAACTGGGGTGATCTCCATAGTCTTCCACTACGACACATCGATCCATCTGTATCTTTTCGGGAAACCTAACCTTGACCAAGGTTTCCGATCTGGGTGCTAACTTCACTGTCCTCAAACAGTACACTGCTCCTGAACATGAACCGTCCAAGAAGACTTCTTGATCCTTGAAGCTTAACACTCCTCTGGCTATATCAACTATACAGTGATGTGTTCGTAGAAAGTCCAGTCCGATAATGCAGTCGTCAGTTATATTCGCCACTAAAACAGACTGCGTGTAAATGTCACTTCCGAGTTTCAGTCTTGCTTCCGTAACTCCTAGGACGGTCACTGGCTGGCCTGTCGCTGTCTGTAGATTGCATGATGGTCGTCCATTTTCCCACATGATAGTCCGCTTCAGTAGTTCCGGTCGAACGATGGATTTCGATGCTCCCGTGTCAATAGTAAAGCGACAGGGTATGCCATTTATTTCTCCAGTAGTTACGAGGCTGTTTCCGTCACAAGCTTGTGATACCAAGACAGTAGGGGCTCGACGAAGTCCAGCCAGTGCCCGCCCCGCGGCGCTGGCGCCTCTTAGTTTAACGGCTCCTGGGTGTCGACTTGGGTAGCGGTCGACACCGATTTCGGTTGCTTCCGAGTCCGGCAGTTAATCCTTATATGGCCTCGTTCGCCGCATCCGTAACAGATAGGCCCGGTACGAGGTTGAATCGCTGCTACGACTTCGCGCACCTTACAACCTTTATAGTCGCTTCGTACCGCTTCTACTTCCAGGGCATGCGCTAAAGCTGCTTCCAAGGTTGCGTGATGACCCAAGCGCACCGTTGCTCTCACTTCAGGATCCCGTATACCGCTGACGAAGGCCTCTAACACTTTGTCTTCGACGGGTGTGGAACTCGACGCATAGGCTCGGCGTACGAGGCGCTCGATCTCCGTAGCCCATTGTTGCAGTCCTTCGCTCGACTTCTGTACTCGGTCTTTAAGTTGCGCGCGGTACACGTGCTCCAGGTGCTTTTCCCCGTATCGAGCTTCCAAGGCCTTAAATAGCGACTCCAAGGTGCGTCGCTCGGCGGGCAGGTTCTCAAGCACCAGCAGTGCCTCTCCTCGTAGAGCTAGTGTGAGTGCCGCCAACGAGTGCTCATCCTCCCAGCCATTTCCACTTGCAACTACCTCGAACTGGTGCTTGAACGCCGTCCACGAGGTCGTGCCGTCGAAACTTGGGACCTTAAACTTCGGGGCCCCAGGGCATGAACTAGTTGCTGCCGTGCCCACAACCTTTATTTTTTGCAGCTTGTGGTCCAAATCCACAAGCCTAGTTTCGTGGGAGTTTACTGTCGCACTGAGGCTGTTGAGGGCTTGGTCGTGCTCGGATGTACGCACCTTTATCAATTCAACGTCCTCCTTCACGACATTCAAATCTCCCTGGAAACCATCCAGCTTTGCGTCGATTGCCTCCATGGTTTTGCGCTGGCTCTTCATGTCTTCGCGCAGGCTCTCCATTGCTTCGCGCTGGCTCCGCTGTATGGCTTCGCGCTGGCTCTCCATTGCTTCGCGCTGGCTCCGCTGTATGGCTTCGCGCTGGCTCTCCATGGCTTTTTGCTGGCTCTCTAATAGTTTACTTTCCATGCGCTCCATTGCTTCGCGCTGGCTCCGCTGTATGGCTTCTAATAACGAGGCCATATCGAATGCACTCGGTGTCGGTACTGATGCAGCTGATGTAGTCGGTGGTCCAGCCAGCGGTGGTCTCCATTTCCATGCGGTCACGACCCGGCGACTCCATCCGCGCGGCATCCAATGCCGTCTGCCGTCGCGTACGAATCCCTTCTTCACTCTGCGGTACTACAGGCATTCCGCTTCTGTCACCAATTGTTACGTGTCAGGAGTATGGGGTTCGAGAAAATGCCAAAATGTACCACAAAGACTTTATTGTACTCGTAGATACACAATTACACACTGTACACAGTACACACCACAACACTATACACGTAGGTACTCGTAAACACACTCGTCGAACACTGTATCGCTCGTAGGTATCGCTGGTATCTTCCTGGTTTCGCTTCCGAAACTAGAATGTCCGCACTTGACCGATCGCCCCCTTTTTATACCACTCACGCACCATTCATGGCAATCGAGAATATTCCCGCGAAGTCCGGACCCGCGTCGAAATAAAGTTCTAGAACATTCCTTGCAACCGACTTTCGCCTGTATGACTATTGCCGTAATGGTCGAAGCGTCGTGCGTACTTTTGAGAAGGGCAAGCGCGCTATTGTTCTATTGTTGACTCGACATGTTTATGGCCCCTATTGTTTATTGTTTCCGAAGTAGCTGCGCTAGGGTTGTCACAATATAGTAAGCTAGCGTTACAAATAATATGTTAATACACAATTATAGAAATCTTTGCACTAATCATTTAGATAAATTCACATTATAATTGTAAATTCACGAAAGACACTGACATGAACAGTAAACAGTTCAGTCAAAACTATGACACAACTGTAAAATTGCAAGTATCAGTGATAATAAAAATGTATAATTATAAAGACCTCAATGTCTAAAGGCGACGGTGAAAACTTACCACCAGATATAAACTGCCCGTTTGTAGTTTATTTACATTAAAAACCTTTGGACATCAGGAAGACCAAAAGCATTATGATTACTAAGTCAAAATGTCACAACACATATAAGACATCAGAAACAACCACAAACTAAAAAAAGATCTCTAAAATATTTACGTCAACCGAGTATCAAAATGTCATTTATGCCTAACTTAGGTCTCAGTGAATACCGCCGAAAATCGTATAGACAGGTCCGCATTTGTGTCACAGCGCCGGACTTTTTGGTGTTAGAACGGCCATCATAATACACATTTCTGTCACAATTACTGTCAATATCTCTGTCACTGTCAATGTCACAGTCACTGTCAATGTCACGCTCACTGTCAATGTCACGTTTACTGTCACTGTCACTGTCTATGTCACGCTCACTGTCAATGTCACGTATATTGTCAATGTCAAAGTCACACTAACTATCAACGTCAAGACCACTGTCCATGTCACGTCCACTATCAATATCAACGTCACGCTTATTATGTGACAATGTCACGTTCACTATCAATGTCACGGTCACGGTCACTGTCAATGTCACAGTTGCGAACCCACCCAACCCTACGGCTGCAGACCATTCTCCACCCATCCACTCAACCCTTACCTTGCTCGTTGAAATGTTTCTCGAGCTCCTCATGCGATATGTTGGTCTGCGTGGCCGGCGCGTCCGGCGCCACCGTCTGCTCTGGCCGCGACCGGGAACATCTGGGGAAGAAACTTCTAGATAATTCTAGAACTTTACCAGCTAGAAATATCAAGGATACCAGTGACGTCTGTCGCCTTGTACTGTAAGGATTTCTAAATTACAAACTATTTTGGTCTAATAACTAACTTTTTACAACTCGCTAGATGTCGCTCAAAATAAGGGACCACGCGACAAGCACTTACTTTAGACCAAAAAAGTCAAAAGTTATGAGGTAAGGAGCATAAATTAAATTCACATTATTGAGATTAACTCAAAAACCGACAGTCAGATGTCTCAAATTTTTATGGGACCAGACAGCAGTCATGACCTTTTTAGCTAAGTTTAGCTGTGAAATCGTCACAGACAGACAGACCGTACATTACCTGAGCATGGCATTGCTGCATCGCAGCGCGAGCTCCAAGCCGTCGAGCCAGCAGTGGCCGGCCGCCTGCGACGGCGCGCGGAAGATCAGGTGCGCTGTCGGCAACGGCTGGACCACCGCTCCTGGAATACATTGGGTTAGTGGCTCCATCCGTCCAGATGTTTATACTGATGTTCTACCACCGTCTACTAGCTGGCTGACCATCCTTTATTACAATTTTCATCTCCGTACGGTTTGGGTCATAAAGCTTGCGCGGGCGCAACGGCATTATCGATAAAAACAAATGAGTCATCGAAAGCCGCTATCTTCGATAGCGCGATTTAGGCTTCGGTGACGTCATCGTATGACATGCGATGTTGCCACAGTGCATTATCGCTACAGCACGTCATGCAATAAAATCCTAGCTGATGACGTCAATGTGACCATCCCAACATATCCAATCTATCTCGCACAAGCCAACCGTGCCCTACAGAACACTCACGCGTGGTCTCGTTGTGCGGCCCCCGGGGTGCCCAGATGCTCTGCTCCAGCGGGTGGTAGAGCTTGAAGCAGAAGCCGTCCTTCTTGCTCGGCCGCTCGATCACCTGGCACGACGTCAGGAGAACCGTGCCCACCCAGTGGCTTCGCTGGAAAGGGAGTTTTTACTGTTTTACATAATTTTTTTCTTAGCCCCCCACGCGAAAACAACGGTTATATAAATATCACGACGTCAGGAGAACCGTGTCTACCCAGTGGCTTCGCTGGAAAGGGAGTTTTTACTGTATTACATAATTTTTTTCTTAACCCCCGACGCGAAAAGAACGGATAAATATCACGACGTCAGGAGAACTGTGCCCACCCAGTGGCTTCGCTGTTACGGGTTAAATTTTTACTGTATTACATATTTTTTTTCTTAGCCCCCCACGCGAAAAGAAAGGTATAAGAAGAAGATTTGATCCATCTGTTTCTGGGATCTTGTGTCTGTCTGTGGCACCATAACATGGATGGACCGATTAGGATGCGGTTTTTTCCATTCGAAAGCCAGTTTGCTTGCGTTGGTTTTTAGCTATGTTTGGTAGAAATGGATACATTAGTTCGAAAAGCTGATACTCCTCGAACTTTTTTCTAAAATTATAAAAATAATTTTTTGTCCGACTTGACAAAACAACAAAGGTTCCGTACAACCGTACAAGGGCTCCGTTTTAACTAAGAAACCGTAAAAAAAAACATACCTTCGCTTTAGGACTCTTATACAGCAACAGAAGCCCCGGTTTCAGTATGCACCACAACTTGGTCCATGACTTGAGCGTACCTCGAACCTGGGAACAGATTAAAATTTACTGTGGTGCATTTTGTTCAATATGTAGTCACTAGAGAACCGCCCGAGCTTCGCTTCGGGGCCCGTAGGTAAAAGCTGCGTAGGTCCCGCTCCCGTAGGAATCTCAGCTAATAAGTAGTCTATAAAATTTGCCTATAACTTAAGTAAATTACATGTAGCATTTGATTGCGTGACTCAGAACTTGCAAATGAATTTTACTAACGCCATCTATTAACTACATCCGGAACTAAATATCTTGCAACTAACAAAACCTCGATCTTCCCATGGAAATCGAGAAGTAGCCTACGTCACTCTCCACCCTCCTGACTATCCCCACACATACCATACCATACCATATAATAGCCATCTTGCGACGTGAAAGAGTCACAAACAAACACACTTTCACATTTATAATATTAGTAAGGATAAGGATGGTAACATATCCGATTAAATCTGGGGACTTAGCGATGGAGTCATTCTTCATGAAGATGAGAACGGTCCATCGACAGCGTAAGCGGTCGTGCAAGAGGCACCGCACGCGGACGGCACATATAGTGGAAATCGTCTCCTTGACCGGCAACGCATTGGTGACGCCTTTAGCCCTTATCAATGTCTATGGACAACGTTGATCACCTACCATCAGTCATCACATGGTATTGTCAATGTCTATTAACAACAGTGATCACTCACCATCACGCTTACCTTGAGGCCGGCAACGCGTTGGTGGCGCCCCTGGTGTTGCCAATGTCCATGGGCGACGGTGATCACTTACCATCAGGTGACCCGTCTGCTCGTTTGCCTGCTTAGGCTATAAAAAACCTTCTTAGCATACAAAACCCCCATTTCTGCCACCAATCATCTCACCTTAAGCCAATCAGACAGCACCACCACCGAGGGATCCTCGATGGAGTGCAGTATGGCGGAGGCGGCTCTCTTCTTCTCCTTCCGGTAGTGCTGACGCTGCGCCTTGTAGCTCTCCTTGCGGGACAGAGCCGTGCTGGCGGCTGTCGACGAGCCGACTGCTGTTTCTGATGACTGGAGGACAGATACAATCGCTTTAAGATTAAAAAAAAATAACACTCACAACCCCACACTAGGAATCCCATAGACGTGGGTGCCGTGGACATCACAACAAGACAGATGTTACCTTTACAATCACTATAATGATCATAATAAATAAATAAACATACGCACTCACACCTCCACGTCTGAATATTCGCATTCGCGAATGTTCAAAAAATGACATTCGTTAAATCACTAATTGAACAGATATCCGCTTCATCCACGCGTCTTCAGTTTTTTTGATAATATATTATCTTCCATTCACAAATAGCAACCATTCTCGTCGTATATTATGTATAGAAAATTGACTATTGTCTACTTTTTCTCAAACGAATCGTCAAAACTATCGACCAACAAATTCAACCACAACACTGCATGGGGATATAGCTCAGTGGTAGAGCATTCGACTGCAGATCGAGAGGTCCCCGGTTCAAACCCGGGTGTCCCCTAAATTGTTTGTCACAAATATTTTAATTCTAATTTTATTATAGTAGAAGATCCGAATCTATATCGACATTCACCGGGTTGATAATAGAATCAAACTTATTTTATAATAAATTTCGTATATTAGAAAATATATTAAAAATGGGTTGACAACAAAAATCCTGGACAGAATATTTTTAATTATTTTTTAAAAAATGATTTTCATAAAATGTTGTACTTATGATGAAGATAATAATAAAATTTTATACTGGACTTAAAGTATAGAACATATAGAATGTGCAGACGTAGGGTAGACTATTATTTACCTGGACGAACTACTGGGTAGACAGGTATAAACAGGTATGTCAATACTAGTTACTTTTCACTCGATTTGATAATAATCTGCACATTCTATATGTTCTAAACTTTAAGTCCAGTGTAAAATTTTATTATTATCTTCATCATGCAATATTTTTGAAAAATTATTTAAAAAAAAATAATAAAAAATATTCTGTCCAGGATTTTTGTTGTCAACCCATTTTTAATATATTTTCTAAGATACGAAATTTATTATAAAATAAGTTTGATTCCATTATCAACCCGGTGAATGTCGACTTAGATTCGGATCTTAGACTATTAACCCTTCGAGACAAAATAGTTATTAAATGAAACTTGAATTGACATTATTTTTTTTCAAAATATAATTGTAACGAAAAACTTCTCAATTAGAAAATTTTAAATTATATAGAATTGAAAAAATTTAATTTAAAACTAAACAGACTAGATTTTTACCGTACAATAAAATTTATTAACGTTAAAAAAATATCCCTAAAAATTAACATACAATTTTATTTTAATTCACTAATAAAACGATTAAATAATGATTTAAAACCATGAAAAATAAAACAAATACCCAAAACTGTTACCGCCCCCGGGTGGGCTCGAACCACCAACCTTTCGGTTAACAGCCGAACGCGCTAGCCGATTGCGCCACGGAGGCTATGGCGGCAATGGCGAAATTATCCTACCTACTCCACATCAACACGAGACAATTTTTTGTCCACTATGCATTTGATATAGATTCGCTCTGCATTCGAATTTCAACCGTAATTCAATCTCACAAGGATCATTTCACATTTACAGATTGCGAATACAATATCACGTCATGTGCATAAAGTAATTTATGTTACTGTATGCAATTATATATGATTTTATGTATTCCTTTGACAATGTATGTGTATGGTATGTGGTAAAAATAGTTTAGTAACCATTTTAAATACTGCTTTGTGCACTCATTCCCTACACAAACTGAATAATAAACTTACGTTTACCGAGGAGTATGTAATGCACAGTATAACTCCTCGGTAAATGTAATTTTCGTCAAAAGAAAACTATATAGGGACATAATTATTATATAGAAAACTAGCAGCCTTGTCGGGAGGATACCGAAGTTTTATATTGTGGAATTTTATTTGTACTGTGGCGACACCGCACACACGTCACACGGTGACGTCACCGAAGCCTGAATCGCGCTATCGAAGAATTGTCGATCGCTGGCATATATACCACGCCTCGAGTACATTCACTCGGGGCCTCGGCCGCCCCCCAGGCATGTTATCTCGCCTGGCGGGAGATCTCCCTTTGCCAAATTGGTGACCTTCGGACATGAACACGTCCCTTCAAGAACCGTTAGCCATTCAGGCTTCCCCTCCCACCTCACCTCACCGCTCACACCCGACGGACACTGCAGCGCGTCTCCCCGACACTCAGCCAAGCTCGCCGGGTTCATCGCCGCGTACGGAGAAGACGCTTCCTGATCCCGGTCAGGCTGCCCTGACGACGACTCCACGGACGGCTGGAGTGCACCACTCGCCCTTCGCATTGGTCGTTTCACCCTCCCATCCCGACTCACCGTGGATAGAGGGCATCTTCGGGGCACAACATCAAGGCGTCACCAACTTCGAAGAGCACGCTGCAACATCGGTGTATCGACCTCCGGTCTGAGCAGGGGGGTGATGTGGCGACATCGCACAACGTCACACGGTGACGTCACCGAAGCCTGAATCGCGCTATCGAAGAATTGTCGATCGCCGGCATATATACAACGCCTCGAGTACATTCACTTGGGGCCCGGCCGCCCCCCAGGCATGTCGTCTCGCCTGGCGGGAGATCTCCCTTTGCCACAGTGGTGACCTCCGGACAAGAACACGTCCCCTCTGGTACCGGTAGCGCTTCAGGCCTCACCTCCCACTTCACCTCACCGCTCGCACCCGACGGACACACGCAGCGCGTCTCCTCGACACAGCCAAGCTCGCCGGGTTCATCGCCGCGGAGAAGACGCTTCCTGAGCCCGGTCCGGCTGCCCTGACGACGACTTCACGGACGGCTGGAGTGTACCACTCGCCCTCCGCATCTGTCGTCTCGCCCTCCCATCCCGACTCACCGCGGATAGAGGGTATCTTCGGGGCAAAAACAATCAACGGGTCACCAACGTCGAAGAGCATGGGCTGCAACATCGGATCGACCTCCGGTCTGAGCAGGGGGGTGATGTGGCGACACCGCACACACGTCACACGGTGACGTCACCGAAGCCTGAATCGCGCTATCGAAGAATTGTCGATCGCTGGCATATATACCACGCCTCGAGTACATTCACTCGGGGCCTCGGCAGCCCCCCAGGCATGTCATCTCGCCTGGCGGGAGATCTCCCCTTTACCAAAGTACCATAGAGCCCGCGATGATATTTTATAGGTTTTTTTACACATTTTACTTTCAACAGATATTTGCAGATTGTAATTATGATTACAGATTATATACACCTGGAAGTCTGGAAGTTCTAAGGGAGGCTCTCGAGAAAAGTCAGTTGCAACGGTCTTGGCGGATGCACTGCCGTGCCTCCAAGTTAGATTGCCATGAAGCCAAGTAGTTAAGCCAGACATTTGGGTAACAAGGCTCGACCACGGGCTATTATATTTAGTAGTAGTAATATCAACAACAAATTGGTCCACTAAAAAACCAATTAACTGTAAAACTATAATTTATAAGACCCCGTAAGAAAATCATCTAATTAGCTGATGACCAACGCCCGAGCACATTTCCATAACATTAAGCTAAAACTTCAATTTTACGCCAATTCAATTTTAAAGAAAGAGCTTGTTACTCTTAAAACTGCTGGACCGATTTCTATGGCACACAGCTAAAACCATAGCAAGTTATCCGGCTTTTGATTAAAAAAACCGCACTCAAATCATTCATTTAGGAGCTACGGTGCCACAGACAGACATACAGACACACAGACATCCACACAAATCCCTCTTTTTGCTTAGAGGGTTAAAATATAAAAGATTCGAATAGGGCGCACACCGTCAAATTTGACCGAACACAAAAAACCTGACCATTTACAGCTTTTGCCGAAACCTGGCAACCCTACCTCCAGGTGTAATAGTAATCTGCTAATCACTAATCATGACGACCCGAATGAATGCCTTTTTAAGGGATCTGGGTTCGATTCCGAATGAGGCGGAAATTTGAATGATTAGCGTATCCTTGTGTGTTGTAAATGGCACCCACAACCACAACACAGGGATTCCCAGTGTGGGGCTTAGAGTAAATAGCGTAATTATAATTATTTTTCGGAATAATTTCTTCATCTCAGCTTGATTACCACATTTCGGTAAATGGGCTGTGTTATAGTCAAGTAAATGCAGCCTCTTTCTTAAAAAGATATTATTATATTTTTCGTGATTGAGTATCAAATTATTTTCATATCATGATTACATGTTCTCTGACAAGCCAATACAATCAACCAAGATGGCGCAATGGTTAACTCGCCGGATCGCTGTTCCGACGGTCCTGGGTTCGATTCCCAGCGAGGCGGAAATTTGAATGATGAGTTTAAATTTCCGTTCTCGGTCTGGGTGTGTGTCCTTGTCTTGTGTGTTGTCCATGGCACCCACGACACAGGGAATCCTAGTGTGGGGCTATGAGTGTGAAGCGTTAAAAAAAACACAAGGATCATTCATCATACACCCACCTTATCAGAGGAGGTCCCGTCTGGCGGATGACAGCGGCCGTCACCAGAAGCAGGGGTCACCACCGGAGCGCCCGGGGACCGCGGCGGCGGCGTCAGGGAGGGCTCACCTGGAACGTACGACGTGACAATGAATTACCTGCGTTAATTATATTATAACGTAGGTGTTTTGGCAAAGGGAGATCTCCCGCCAGGATAGACATGACAAGGGGCCGTCTGGCGAAGACTGTCGATGTCAGGGCTTGTGTATATATGCGGGCGATGTAGAAATCTACGATAGCGTGATTCAGGCTTCGGTGACGTGTAGGCGATGTCACCACTCAATAGGCTGCTAGCTAGAGCGCTACCATCTAAGATGATCTCACTTACCAGTAGGTGGGTAGGTAGCATGGTAGGTGGTTGTAGTCAAACAGTAATCCATACTAATATTATAAATGCGAAAGCTGTCTGTCTGTCTGTGACCTTTTCACGGCTAAACCACCGGTCCGATTTGGATGAAATTCGGAATGAAAATAGTTGAAAATCGACAGTCACACATAGGCTACTTTATTTTTCATAAATCAACCCCTAAAGGCTTGAAATAGGGGATGAAAGTTTGTATGAAAAATTTAAACCGCCAGACCGATTTCAATGAATTTTCCCAGAAAGATAGTTGATGACGTACCCACTTTCCCACTTCCCCGGTTCGCGATATAAACGAATTCCACGCGGGCGAAGCCGCGGGAAAAAGCTAGTCCATACTAATATTATAAATGCGAAAGTCTGTCTGTCTGTCTGTCTGTCTGTCTGTGACGTTTTCACGGCTAAACCACCGGTCCGATTTGGATGAAATTCGGAATGAAAATAGTTGAAGACCCAGAGTCACACACAGGCTACTTTTTTTTTCAAAAATCAACCCCTAAAGGCTTGAAATAGGGGATGAAAGTTTGTATGAAAAATCTAAACCGCCTGACCGATTTCGATGAATTTGCCCAGGAAGATAGTTGATGACTTACCTTCTTCCCCAGTTCCCCGGTTCGCGATATAAACGAATTCCACGCGGGCGAAGCCGCGGGCAAAAGCTAGTTTACTATAAAATAATGAAAAGTTAAAAAAAACGAAAAAACCTTCTTGCTAACTGAAGTATAAATGCAAAGCATTAAATATTGTCACTGTGCTGTTAATCGTTGAGGAGTTTCAAAGTCTGCAGCCAACTCCGTGGTGTGATATTTGTTTGTCATAATATTGGACTGTCATGGGCACTTCACCTCTATGCAAATTTTTAAGTTAATCTGATTTTTTGAAATTGTTAAATATTTGGTCGAAAAATTCCTTTACATACATGCAGGTCAAGCAAGTAAAAGCTAATAGTCAGGATCTTTGCAGTAGAATCTGAACAGTACAATGGAATTTTAATAATACGTAAAGAAGAATAAATAATTACATAGTTAAATCTATTAAAAAGCCCCACAATACCGGTACCTCGGTATTAGGGTGCGTTTCCACCGGAGATGTGCGAGGATGCGTAGCGAGGGATGAGTTTGTAAAGAACCAATAGAATCGCTTAATTTACCTCGCCTCGGTCAGCACAGCTCTGGTGGAAACGGCTCAGCGAAGCTAGATTTTTGTGCATACAAAACAAGCGAGGGATGTGTGCGAGGGATGTGTGCGAGGGATGTGCTGCGAGGAATGTGTGGTGAGAAGGAAGCGAGGGATGTGTGCGAGGGATGTGCTGCGAGGAATGTGTGGTGAGAAGGATGTATTGCGAGGTTTGCGCGTACTGTACGAGCCAGTCCATAGACGGAGTTTCTTGGAAGTAGAAGTGCGCAAAATAGATATGGATAATTGGAAAAAGAAGATACTTTTATATTTAACAATTTGCGATGAAGAAATGGAAGCAGAAGATACGGAGTTTATTAGTTCTATAATTTTGAGCAATAGAAGAACACACAGGTTTTGGATTCGCAACCATATTAAATATCATCGATTACATGGAGAATTCTTTATAGAGTAAGAGCCCGCGACGCGCAGACCTTCGTTATATTATAAAAGCTGAAAATTCTTCTATATACGTCCCATATACAGGTATAAGCAAACCCAGCCTATGCAACCTGGGTCGCGGTGGCTTTGGCAGGTAACAGGTAGTAAAGGTGGGTAAAATTGTGTTTCAAATTTGTGATAGCATAAAACTTAGTTTTCATATATTTTAACTTACAATCATATTAGAAACCGCCTCGTCTATTGGCGGACACTTAGGACGGTGGCAACCCCTTCCCAGACACCCTCACAGTCTAATTATTTATAAATCTACTTTCGTCATAGTATAAAATCTGACTTTTATATATGTTATTCAGAAAATTATACGAATAATGTTTCCACAGTCCGCAGTCACTTTCGATGGTTCCCCTATCTTCCCAGACACATTGAAGTCTACTCCAGGCGTGCGCGCGATGAATATACATGTACGTTGGTGCGAGTGAAATAGCGCGATCTATACTCTAAATTTATCAAGAAAATTCAAGAAACCGTTGAATAATTAATTTTTAAAGTTTATTGAATAAGTGGTCCAGTTGTGGTAAAGTGTTATAATGGAAACAGAAGAAACGGATGAAAACAAATTAAGTGGTCAATAAGTGGTCAATAATAATAAAACAAATCAAATGGTTTGAAGGAGATCAGCTACCTAATTACACAAAATATGGATAGTACAGAAGTTAAGCTCATGACGTATGTACCTCGATTTTGGTTATGTATGTGTGCGTTAGCCTTAGGGTTAACAACTCCTCAAAGGTCGTGGATTGGATTTGTTATTTAAGTTATTCGTATGGATTAAACGGGAAAATTAAAATAATACGTTTAGAATCACTAAAATATAATGTACCTAATTTAGTAAGCGTTAGTCATATTAGGTACCTAATTATATAATTAATTTACAACAATAATGCTTAATTGTCAATTTAATGTATTTATTAAAAATCGAAGGTATATACACTCTAACGTACAAAGAACTTGCTACGTCCTACATTGACTTGTGTTTAGTAACGAATCATTGAATTACAAGCAAGTAAGGGCTTATTGTACCTTTCTGTGCCAACTAGATGTCTAAAAAATTTTAATTTGCAATTTAACGTCGACTAAAAAAATCACTTGGATAATAATTATAATAATTGCATTTCTTATTCATTTTTTAGGAAAATTATCTTATTTGTGTATTATAAATGTCATATTGCTGGAAATGCGCTGGAATTGCGATTTTTGGTGAAGGTATGTGAACGGTGTCTATGTGTGAGTTGTTTTTGGGCACTTTGTATGAAGCTTAACATCTGTATAGATCTAATTTGTGCTAATTATGTCAGTGATTCTCTACTCTACAAACTTTGTCAGGTATGTTATAATGTTCAATGTTCATAAACAAATTATCGGCTGTTCATAATTGTTCTAACTTGCTTTAATTATTACAGAAGCTTGATGAAGACAAATCCTTAGAATGGAGTAGCAGTGATGAAGATAATGGAAATACCGACGATGACGATGGAAATAATTGATTTTTTTTTAATTAAACAATATATGTTTGAAACTTTATTTTTACTTTGTTTTGTAATAGTATAGCTATTATAAAAGTATAATTTAATTCATTTTCCATTGATTTCATTACGATCTAAATTATTTTCTCTCCTTATAGTAAAACCATACATACAACATACATACAAATTTATCTCCTTAACTTTAAACTTCTAGAATTTTATCATCGACTGCCGATTTTTCTTATTATTTTCTGCACAATACTTAAAAATAAATTAACGATAGATATTTTTTTACAACTTTCTTAACACGTTGAGTGCGAAACGAGGCTTAAAACACCTCGTCCGTGTCTCGACGTTATAGCGGTAAGAAAAAACTTAAACTTCTCGTTCGTGCGGGAGGCATAACTTCCATCTGGTTCAGTGTAGGAAAAAGATAACTATATATCTGAGATGTGCTATTAATTCCTAGTTCTATGGTATATCAACCTTAATACCGGGTTTCTTAGACCTCGTGCCGCACTGAACTAATAAAATTCTAACGCTGTGCGGAACGAGGTTGCAAACGCCTCGTACCTCCGCGCACCTCGTACCGCACCCTACGCTAGCTTCATGCGGTTAGTGTTGTGCAACGCATTCGAAGCTTTTACAGAGAACGACTTGGATGTGGATACAGGTAATCTTCAAACATCCTAACTACTTGTTATATCGTTAATAGAAACGTGAATGTGACTTGTTGAGTAACTTTCTTCAAATAGGTTGTTAATCATGATAAATTATGGTATGTTTGTTTATTGAGTTAACTATCGGACCCGGCAAACGGTGTTTTGCTCATCAAAATTTAATGCTTTTGCCCAATTGTACTCGACTCTTCAGTACTCTAACCAACTTTACCCAACTCTTCTCTATTCTAATCTAACCAACTTTACTCAAGTCTACCCACCATTTCCTTACTTTTAAATTAATCTACTAAGCTCGACCCTACTTTTCAGAACCCACTGCAAACAAAATAGGTACATCATCTCGAAAAGGGATCAAAGAAGAGGAGATGTGTAGGATGTTACGAAAAACTCCGCACCTAACAAGTCGTGAGGCAGACAAAAAAGTAAAGAAAATTGTCACAGAATGCACTGGTTGCAAAAAATATTATTGTTTGAACTGTTTCAATGAGAAACACCCATAAATTTTAAAAATAAAATACCAATATATAAAATCGATATTTATTTTCCCATCACTAAATAATATTGTGACAGCCCTGGCGTACCTCGCTAAACAATAAACAATAGGGGCCATAAATATGCCAGGCGAAACAATAGGACAATGGACGGCCGTCTCGAAAGTACGCACGCGCACGACGCTTCGACCATTACGCCAATAGTCATACGGGCGAAAGTCGGTTGCAAGGAACGTTCTCGAATCTTGTTCGGAGCGGGTCCGCGGAATTAGCGAGAAAGTTCTAGATTGGCGTGAATGGTGCGTGAGGGGTATAAAAAGGAGCGATCGGCCAACCGCAGACATTCTAGTTTCGGAAGCGGAACCAGGAAGATACCAGCGATACCTACGAGCGATACCAGTGCGAAGTGAAGTGATTTCTACGTGCGATACAGTGTTCTACGAGTGTGTTGACTAGTACCTACGTGCAGAGTGTTTAAGTGTGTACTGTGTACGTCGTGTAATTTGTGTATCTACGAGTAAAATAAAAGTCTTTGTGGTACATTTTGGCATTTTCTCGAACCCCTTACTCCCGACACGTAACAATTGGTGACAGAAGCGGAATGCCTGTAGTACCGCAAAGTGAAGACGGGATTCGTACGCGACGGCAGACGGCATTGGACGCCGCGCGGATGGAGTCGCCTGGGCGTGACCGCACGGAGGCCACCGCCGAACCTTCGAATACGTCAGCTGCATCAGCGCCGACACCAAGTGCATTTGATATGGCCTCCTTGTTAGAAGCCATACAGCGGAGCCAGCGCGAAGCAATGGAGAGCCTGCGCGATGACATGAAGAGCCTGCGCGAAGATATAAAGAGCCAGCGCGAAGCCATGGAGAGCCAGCGCGAAGCCATGGAGAGCCAGCGCAAAACCATGGAGGCCGGCCTGGGGACAATCGACGCAAAGCTGGATGGTTTCCAGGGGGATTTGAACGTCGTGAAGGAGGATCTAGAATTGGTCAAGGTGCGAACATCCGAGCACGACCAAGCCCTCAAGACCCATGACGCGTTACTCAACTCCCACGAAACTAGGCTCGTGGATTTGGACAAGAAGCTGCAAAAAATGAAGGTTTTGGGCACGGCAGCAACCAGTACATGTTCTGGGGCCCCGAAGTTTAAGGTCCCAAGTTTCGACGGCACGACCTCGTGGACTGCGTTCAGGCATCAGTTCGAGGTTGTTGCAAGCGGGAATGGCTGGGAGGACGAACACTCGTTGGCGGCACTCACTCTAGCTCTTCGAGGGGAGGCACTGCTGGTGCTTGAGAACCTGCCCGCCGAGCGACGCACCTTGGAGTCGCTATTTAAGGCCTTGGAAGCTCGATACGGGGAAAAGCACCTGGAGCACGTGTACCGCGCGCAACTTAAAGACCGAGTACAGAAGTCGAGCGAAGGACTGCAGCAATGGGCTACGGAGATCGAGCGCCTTGTACGCCGAGCCTATGCGTCGAGTTCCACACCCGTCGAAGACAAAGTTCTAGAGGCGTTTGTCAGCGGTATACGGGATCCCGAAGTGAGAGCAACGGTGCGCTTGGGTCATCACGCAACCTTGGAAGCAGCTTTAGCGCATGCCCTTGAAGTAGAAGCGGTACGAAGCGACTACAAAAGTTGTAAGGTGCGCGAAGTTGTAGCGGCGATCCAACCTCATACTGGGCCTATCTGCTACGGATGCGGTGAGGACATATAAGGATTAACTGCCGGACTCGGAAGCAACCGAAATCGGTGTCGACCGCTACCCAAGTCGACACCCAGGAGCCGTTAAACTAAGAGGCGCCAGCGCCGCGGGGCGGGCACTGGCTGGACTTCGTCGAGCCCCTACTGTATTAGTATCACAAGCATGTGACGGGAACAGCCTTGTAACGACGGGTGAGATTAATGGCATAGCCTGTCGCTTTACGATTGACACGGGAGCATCGAAATCCATCGTTCGACCGGAACTACTCAAACGGACTATCATGTGGGAAAATGGACGACCATCATGCAGTCTGCAGACAGCGACAGGCCAGCCAGTGACCGTCCTAGGAGTTACGGAAGCAAGACTGAAACTCGGAAGTGACATTTACACGCAGTCTGTGTTAGTAGCAAATATAACTGACGACTGCATTATCGGACTGGACTTTCTACGGGCACATCACTGCATAGTTGACATAGCGAAAGGAGTTTTAAGCTTCCCAGATCAAGAAGTCTTCTTGGAGGGTTCATGTTCAGGAGCAGTGTACTGTTTGAGGACAGTGAAACTGGCACCCAGATCGGAAACCTTGGTCCAGATTAGGTTTCCAGAAGAGATAAAGCTGGATCGATGTGTCATAGTAGAAGACTACGGAGATCATCCTAGTTGGATCACGGCAAGGACACTGCTCATGACCAAACGTGACGCCAAGTTAAAGGTCATCAATCTTAGCAGCATGCCGATACATCTCGCAAAGGATACGGTTATTGGCCGATGTGAAGCCGTGGACAGCTTGAGGAAGGTCCAAGAAAACTCAGACAAACCTCGATCAACGGATCACATGACATCTTTGCTGGAGGCGACTAGGAGGAATTTGTGCTTTGAAGAATACACTCAGGCAGCAAAGTTGTTGATGGACTACAACGACATTTTTACCAGAGGAGATAGCGACCTTGGAAGAACAAATCTTGTCACTCACCCAATAGATACTGGTACTACTCCACCGATCAAGCAAAGACCAAGACGAGTACCACTGGCAAAGGAAAACGAAGTTGCGGAAATGATTAAGGACATGGCGCGCAGCAAGGTGATCGAGCCGTCAACTAGCCCTTGGTGTTCACCTGTGGTACTCGTGAAAAAGAAGGATGGCAGTACTAGATTCTGTGTCGACTACAGGATGCTTAACAACGTTACCAAGAAGGACAGCTACCCTCTGCCTCGAATTGACGACACATTGGATATGCTTGGTGGAATGAAGTGGTTTTCGACGGTCGACCTGAAGAGTGGTTACTGGCAGGTCGAAGTACGGCCAGAAGACAAGGAGAAGACTGCCTTTACCACCGGAACCGGAAATGGCTTGTGGCAGTTTCGCGTAATGCCTTTTGGGCTATGTAACGCTCCTGCCACTTTTGAGCGTCTCATGGAGCGAGTGTTAGTCGGACTTTTGGGGGACGCTTGTCTGGTATACCTCGATGACGTCATAGTCATGGGACGAAACTTCGTGGAACACATGCGAAATCTGGAGAAGGTATTCAGACGATTCCGTGAGTCCAACCTCAAGCTCAATCCAAAGAAATGTGACTTCTTCAAGAAGGAAGTATCATTCTTGGGACACATTATATCGGACGAGGGTGTTCGAACTGATCCAGACAAGATAAAAGCGGTTCAAGAATGGCCGACGCCAAAGAACAAGACCGATGTAAGAGCGTTCTTGGGACTATGCGCCTATTACCGCCGGTTTGTGAAGAACTTCTCCGAGATAGCCAAGCCGTTACACCGTCTCACGGAGGACAAGAGAATCTTCAGTTGGGATTCCGATTGCGAAGATGCGTTTGTTCGCTTAAAGGAACGTCTGTGCTCGGCTCCGATTCTTGGCTATCCCAGAAGGGAAGGGAGATTCATAGTGGACACGGACGCTAGCAATACTGGCATCGGAGGAGTATTATCCCAAGACCAGGACGGCCAGCAGGTGGTCATTGCATACTTCAGCAAGACCCTTTCGAAACCTGAAAGGAATTATTGTGTGACTCGGCGTGAATTACTGGCTGTGGTGAAGACCCTTCAGCACTTCAGCAAATATTTGCTGGGACGCGAGTTCACGATAAGAACGGACCACGCCGCTCTTAGGTGGCTTCTGCAATTCAAGAACCCGGAAGGCCAGGTCGCGAGGTGGATCGAACAGCTTCAAGAGTTCAACTTCGTAATAGAGCATCGCAACGGAAGAGCTCATTCGAATGCCGACGCCCTGTCACGACGCCCATGCTCCGAAGAATGTCGACATTGCATCAAGCATGAGGCTAAAGAAGAGGTCAGGGTGATAAGGATGCAGGACCTAGACGAGTCTTGGGGAACGGAGCAAGTAAGCCAAGCTCAGAAGGAAGACAAAGACCTCAGCCTGATCATGGAATGGAAAGCCAAAGGACAGAGGCCCCTGTGGAGTGATGTGTCAGCCTCGAGCGCAACGACTAAGGCATACTGGGCTCAGTGGGACAGCCTGATATTGGAGAATGGCGTGCTTTACCGGAGCTGGGAATCACTCAACGGAGAGGAAAAAACCCTGCAAATGGTTATTCCCAGAAGTAAAGTGGCTGATTTGCTGAAGCTCGTACATGATGGCACTTCTGGTGGGCATCTCGGCATCAAGAAGACCCTCGTGAAGATACGAGAACGCTTTTATTGGGTGCGATGTCGAGAGGACGTTGAAGATTGGTGCAGAAAGTGTACAGTGTGCGCTTCAGTAAAAGGGCCCCGCACTAGATCCAAAGGGAAACTACAGCTGTACAACGTCGGAGCCCCGTGGGAAAGAATCGCCATAGACGTTGCTGGGCCATTCCCTCAGTCTGAAGACGGGAATAGATTCATTATCGTGGTTCAAGACTACTTCAGCAAATGGCCGAAAGCGTTTGCAACTCCGAACCAAGAGGCGAAAACCGTGGCCAAGAAACTTGTCCAAGAGGTAGTTTGCCGCTTTGGTGTACCATTGGAGTTACACAGCGACCAAGGCAGGAACTTCGAGTCAACGTTATTCCAGGAGATGTGTGATCTTTTGGGAATAAATAAGACACGTACCACACCGGCGCATCCTCAATCTGACGGCATGGTGGAGAGATTCAACCAAACGTTGGAAAATCACTTGGCCAAGGTCGTCGAGGAACATCAGCGAGACTGGGATCGGTACATTCCTCTGTTCCTGATGTCATATCGCTCTGCCATACACGAATCTACAGGGTTTACACCGGCTAAAGTTAACTTCGGAAGAGAAATGCGTCTGCCATTGGATTTGCTTACCGGAACACCGCCAGATGCCTCGAAACCAACAGTTGAATACATCGCGGACTTACGGAAACAATTGGACGAGACACATGATCTTGTAAGGGAGCAATGTTTGAAGACCAGCGAAAAGATGAAAACCCGGTACGATCGCGATGCTCGGAAACATGGTTTCAAGGAGGGAGATTCTGTATGGTTGCACAATCCACTGCGGAAGAAAGGGAAGTCTCCGAAGCTACAAGCACGATGGGAAGGCCCTTACACAGTTGTCACGAGGATTAACGACGTGACCTACCGAATCAGACAGGGGGACAGAAGAAAGCCGAAGATCGTGCACGTGGACAGATTGGCACCATTTCATGGATCGAATAATGCTCGGGACGAGCATGACTAAGAGGGGGGCAATGTGACAGCCCTGGCGTACCTCGCTAAACAATAAACAATAGGGGCCATAAATATGCCAGGCGAAACAATAGGACAATGGACGGCCGTCTCGAAAGTACGCACGCGCACGACGCTTCGACCATTACGCCAATAGTCATACGGGCGAAAGTCGGTTGCAAGGAACGTTCTCGAATCTTGTTCGGAGCGGGTCCGCGGAATTAGCGAGAAAGTTCTAGATTGGCGTGAATGGTGCGTGAGGGGTATAAAAAGGAGCGATCGGCCAACCGCAGACATTCTAGTTTCGGAAGCGGAACCAGGAAGATACCAGCGATACCTACGAGCGATACCAGTGCGAAGTGAAGTGATTTCTACGTGCGATACAGTGTTCTACGAGTGTGTTGACTAGTACCTACGTGCAGAGTGTTTAAGTGTGTACTGTGTACGTCGTGTAATTTGTGTATCTACGAGTAAAATAAAAGTCTTTGTGGTACATTTTGGCATTTTCTCGAACCCCTTACTCCCGACACGTAACAATATGAAAAACTGCCATTTTTCAGTGCGGTACGAGGTACATCAGATCCCACGTTTTATTTTACCTATAGAATCTAAACTAACTTATGTAACCACGGGCGGCGGCAGATTTAGGTTCATCAATTCATTGTTAATAATAATCGCGACAAAAACCGTACAATTTGTTTTATTTGGCGCCAAAAAAATGATTTTTGTCTCCTACGGGCGGTGGGGTTTAATATGCCTCGTGCCGCCACAATGTCTGGTTTAGGACGAGGTTTAAAACGCCTCGTAACGCAGTAATGGAAAGTACAGAAAAATCTGTGCCGCAGGGAACGTGTTAAATCATAACTTGATTCCATAAAATTCACTTGAAAAATTCAAATTTTAGTTGAATACAAAATTTAATGATAATTTGCAAAAGTCAATAGCGTAATGAATCGCATTATTATATTGTTGATTTCATAATTTGTTGATATGATTTTTTTTATATAATTTTTTTTAATTTACTTTTTTAATCCGTTATAAATCTACATAATTAATTTTCTTGATAAATTTAGAGTATAGATCGCGCTATTTCACTCGCACCAACGTACATGTATATTCATCGCGCGCACGCCTGGAGTAGACTTCAATGTGTCTGGGAAGATAGGGGAACCATCGAAAGTGACTGCGGACTGTGGAAACATTATTCGTATAATTTTCTGAATAACATATATAAAAGTCAGATTTTATACTATGACGAAAGTAGATTTATAAATAATTAGACTGTGAGGGTGTCTGGGAAGGGGTTGCCACCGTCCTAAGTGTCCGCCAATAGACGAGGCGGTTTCTAATATGATTGTAAGTTAAAATATATGAAAACTAAGTTTTATGCTATCACAAATTTGAAACACAATTTTACCCACCTTTACTACCTGTTACCTGCCAAAGCCACCGCGACCCAGGTTGCATAGGCTGGGTTTGCTTATACCTGTATATGGGACGTATATAGAAGAATTTTCAGCTTTTATAATATAACGAAGGTCTGCGCGTCGCGGGCTCTTAGACCATTACCTTTTTTTATACTGGCGTATAATTCTTGTCGATTTCATTTAATTGATTTTCTTTAAATTGATTTTATGTCTTTTCTTAATTATTGGACTATGTAATTATGTAAGTACTTATGGTATGAATGCGGGTCATTCAAACCCATTTTTCAAGATTAGTAAGGTGATGTTCAGTCTCTTGAGGACATAATAATAGCGCTATTGAATTGTACTTGTGTTATAAAACATAAACAATTTTTATTTAGTTTACGAGAAATAATTGGATTTCATTTCAGATTTATATAGTTTAATAAAGAGATGAGAATAAAATAATTATATTTCACTAAGTATTATGAAGAAAATGTTATTTTTATGACAATTTAATTTCACTGGTTCCTTACGGCATTAAAAGTACATATCATTATAGGTATTGGTGTGTATTATGTAGGCGTGTAGTTCATATAAAAGTCCGATTGATTGTTGATTAAGTATTTATTACACTTTCGCACACTACACAAGTCACCAGGCCTTATTATTGTTAGGTACACAGTCTAAGTACAGAAGGGAATGTACAGGGATAGCAGAAAGACACAGCGAAGGAAAAGCACGAGAGAAAGAAAGAAGAAAGGCGTATATCGTGCGTGAAAACATTAACGGTAGGTAGGTAAGTAGTAACGTCGCGGCGGAGCGTTGTACGTGGACTGTTCTCGAACTGAATATTGCGATGGGTCCTATGTATATGGGCCAAACTAGCAATTTGGCGATTTTGACTTTTTTGTGGGTAACGCATCTTATCGATATAATGAATCATGTGAGCTATTAAAAAAAAAAGATTTCAGCATAGAAACACGATTTTTTATTACGGTATAACGGCATATGTAACATGAATTTAAACGTATAAGTTCCTAAGCGTAGTTAGAGATTTATACGCGGGGAGTTTCCCGCGCGTTTGTTTATAGTTTGGAACAATCAGCCAATTTGACACTTGTACGTTGAACGGAGCATCGGCCGCACTGTGATGAATAAAGATGAATACGAAATGTAATTGTTGTGTTTTTGGGTTACAATTTAGTTTAATAAGTAAAAATGACATCTAATTATCACGCTAAGATGTCTAGATGTCGGAATTTTGTGAATTTGGCTTTGGGAAATGAAAACAACAACGAAAAAAAGAAGATTTAGGTTATTAAAACGAAGATTTTATATTATATTCTAATTAATGAATTTTATCAATTACTTCAATCGTTTATTGATTTTATAGATAAAAAATAAAAAAAATATATACATTATGCTAATTAGCGTAATACGCGTATAATGGCCAACATGGTATATCGGCCCTTTTAGGGTGTTTTCAAAAAAAAATAATTTTAACAAAAACTAACGTAGAAGGGCCAATGTGACATTAAAAAAAACCAGATAAATGTATATATAAAATACTACAGTGTAAAAGAGGGAAATAGTTTTCTTAGCAAATAAGCAAAGATTCGGGAACTTCGGTTTTATCAATTTAAAGTTATAGTAAATTGAAACTTTGGAAGCCTCTCCTGTAAAGTTTTAATTTTACATTTTGGCCCATATACATAGGACCCATCGATTGAACTGCAAAAGGAGCGGGAACGAATCTTTCTACGGTCGGCGTACGCGCTGAGTGAACTGCACTACGTTCTATTGTTCCGTCGCTCGCCGGCCGCATACTACGGTTTCATCTGGCTTTGCTTTGTAATATTTATTTTTATTTAGATAAATTAAATTTAGTGTGAGTATGTGTGTGCGTGTGTGTGTGTGTATGGTGACAGGTATGGTGGGTGGCTCCCACATCATGATTGTGACAGTTACTATGGTTACGCTGTAAGACATTCACGCCTGGCCGTCGACACATTTCACAGCTTCGCAAAGCATCCTCGCACCACACATTAATGCGCATTTTTACAGCTCCGCTACACATCCTTGTAGGCACATTTTCATCGCACAGCTTTGGTGGAAACACCCACACATTTTCACAGCACAGCTAGACATCCTCGCACGACACATTTCCGTCGCACATCTCCGGTGGAAACGCACCCTTACTGTGGTATTACCATCACAACGCATTCAAATTCGAATTTCGAACACCTGTTTCAACAGTCCAAACCACACAGACAACAAATGAAGCATTTTATATGGATGTTCTAAGGCGCGGTAATTTTACGTTTCCAACTTCAAGAGTATTTTCTTCAAACTTTACAAGCTGAATTTGAAATACTTTCTCTTGCTCTGAGGACCTCATTGCATTTTTTATGGAATTAAGGTAGCAAACGAGCATGCACCACTCTTCCGCTGCCGCCCATGACAACTGTGACCTATCTAGAACAAGACTCAATTATTAAGTCTCGTTCTAATGTTCACACACGCACATACACACACACACACATACACTACACGCATACACACATACCTAGTCTAAGTAAAAAGTTGTGTAATTTTATTAAAATTGGTTAAAATAATTATAATGTTTCGCCTTGGTGGATGAGCGGGGTACCCAGTAATACGGGATTTCAACCCAGTACAGGGGCCCTTGCGACTTGTTTTTGTTACCTTTGTTTTAACCAATAAAAACATTTTTATTTTTTATTTTATTTTATTTTATTTTAATGCGGTCGCAGATGCGTTTCTACGCTTGAAATCTGAGATGCACGCCTCTAAACAAATGTACTCGGCTCTACACCTTTCTATACGGAACACAACTGCTGTTAAAGCAATTATTATGGCGGTAGCAATGGTACTAAGTACCGTGGCAGGCGGTGGCACTTCCCCGGGTGAACTCTATGCCATTTAGAATTTTGATTACTGTCACATGCTTAATGACACTTGCAAGAATAAGACAAATCCTATCGGTATTAACCCTTAAAAGCGGCCCACGAGTGCCACAATACATATGTAGTACATACATTGACTGATTAATACATTACCCTTCTTTACGCCACAGACGGGTAAAAAAAGAATCTCTTCAATTGTTAACAAGAGAGAATTATTGTTTTGCACTTATAATCCACTTAGCATTATAAAAGCGTATGTTAGCGAGTTCAAACAAACAAACTATTCAGTTTTGTTATGATATTATAGATTGAATTGATACGTCATCTGTAAGTGGTCTATACTATAACTTTGATGTTTTTTTTTGTTTCAATAATTAAATAAAATAGGGTAGGTGTCACGTGGCTTCGAACTTGACGATAACGCTATCGCGTGTCATTAAAACTGGGAATTAATCAATATGGAATGTTATTCTGATTTTTTTTTATTATTAAAAATAATTCTATTCTATTATATGGCGCTCAGCCACATTGCCCACATTCGTGCGAATATGCAAACCCGAGTGTAGGACATGCAGTGTCGATATAACATTTTCGCTCGTCCCGCCATAGCCTCCGTGGCGCAATCGGCTAGCGCGTTCGGCTGTTAACCGAAAGGTTGGTGGTTCGAGCCCACCCGGGGGCGATAATACTTTTGGAAAAATTCTTTTTTCGCCACAAATTTATTTAGTTTTCATTTCGAATTATTAGTTTATTCATACGCATGTATTACATAATTATTACATGCTATATTATTTTTATGTAAATATATTTTTTAATTATTAATACATTTATGTACATAACGAATTTATTTATGTATAGCGAATATTTCGAGAAGGATTGTTGACACGACTGACTAGTGAACACGAAAAAATAGGGATGAAATAATTTAAATTTAATAAAAAAAAATATTTTACAAACGTGACTAGACTGACGTCACGAACCGTTAAATACATAATACTCTCGACCTGTCAAAGTCTATAAATAGTCTACCTGATAGTTTGTCAAAGTCAACGTTTGACAGTAACACTGTTATTGAAAGAATAATAATAATAATAAGTCGTAAATAACTGTAGTTTTGGCTCCACCCTATTCGAATGAAGAAGGGGTTAAAAAGCACGAATAAATACTTCTCTTACCGAAGTGTGGGGGAGTGGCAGGCGCAGTCGCCGGCAGACACACGTTCAGTGGTGGCTGGTGATGCTTCTGAAATTGTTTAACAATATCATAAATAAATAAATAACGCCCCACACTCACAGCGCTACGCTAAGACCACGGATCGTAGACTAGTATAGTAAGTTCCTTTTAACTCGGCTGATATGAACATAGCTACGAGTGGCTGCGCAGATGTCGATTTTAAGGCCAAAATGGTGGTAGGAGGCGGGGAGTGCGGGCGGTAGGATAGTTAGCCAATACCATGGACGTAAATACGTCCATGGCCATTACGAAGTACCGCATTACAAAACACTGTCATGGCCGCCGTGTTTTGATTGGTCAGTTACTGTACCAACAGTTCATATCAGCCGAGCAAAATGACCAACATACTGTACGACTATAAGGGTGCGGTTCCACTGAGGCGGAGCGGAGCGGAGCTGTGCGCGATTCACCAATCACATGGCTTGAAATCCACAGCTCATTGTGCCTCGCGTGGCTTTCAAGCCATGTGATTGGTGAATCGCCCACAGCTCCGCTCCGCTACGCCTCAGTGGAACCGCACCCTTAAGCTACATACACTGCGCGCTCGAGTAACGCATACATCATAGTGACTGTTCATGGACACAAAACATTATTCAACAGTGATTCAAAGTGGTTCTATATTTTTATTTATTCATGGTCATTTTTAGACACACTCACCCACAAACACTTACACACGCAAACACATAAAGTTTAAGTAATATCAAACATACCTTCGTATAATTGGGCGTCGACGTATGAAAGTGCGGGTAGTCGTGGGCTCGGAGCGCGGGCGAGGGGGGCGCTACGGACGTGGGGGGGGACTGCTCCAGCGCTGGCGAGGAGCTCATCGTGAGACAGGATCACAGCATTATGGATAGGAGTGAGTGAGACCGCTGTATGTGTGTCAGTTGCGTCGCCGTCAGCGTTTGGCGGGAAAGTGAGTTTATAATAGAAGTGCGTTAAAGCGTAGGCACTTATTAAAATAGATTTGATTTTATTTATTAATTATTTATTTTATTTTATCGTATTCTAAATTTGTAAAATAAAGGCCATAATAAAAATTATTGCAATTCAAAATGTATACAGCAACTGTCAAAATAGAACACAGACAATATAGATTACAGACAACTTTTTTTAAAATATTATTATCACTGGCAAAGACACTGGGTTTAGAAATTATTTACTTGGGAATGACGTGGAGTAGTTGTTATTAGTAAATAAATAAATTATTTATCTATATTTACACATCTGGCAGTATATCGGACACACACAACATTTTAGGGTTAACAAAGGAAAGGATCTTTGGATAGGATTACGATTCCTGTAAAAATAAAAAAATACAATGTTAGTATCTATGTTATTTACAACAGCATGTGGTCTTTAAAGTTGGAAAAATTCAATGGACCTTAAAACTTATTCTGAGAAGAGACCCTTGCTCAATAGTGGGCCATGATGGGTTGAAATGATGATTTGGTAATTGGAAGAGTTCTTGACGTTTTTTTACACATAAGTGTGTAAGTATGTATGTAAGTATTGTAAGTATAGGAAGGTGTGGAGCCGGTTACACTTTTTAAGAGGCGATCATCTCAGTCCTCAGGGGTAGCAACGCATCTGTGACCGAATTAGAACGGGACTTATTGAGTCTAGTTCTAGGTCGGTCACAGTTGTCATGGGCGGCAGCGGAAGGTGGTGCTTCATGCTCGTTTGCCATCTTAATTTCATAAAAAAAGTATGTTTACGACGCTTGGTCACGCGGGGGGCGTCTTAGATTTTCGTCACTTAGTATCCTGAAGAAAAATCTCTTCTTTTAGCTGCATACGAATATGGTATGCAGTGTTTCATGCTGTTGTGTGTTTTTAAACTCACATGCGGCAACGCACATATACTGGAATGTCACCGGATTTAGATCTAATATTATAAATACAGCAGGTCAACGAGAGTTACCTAAACACGATTTACGAAATACCACGTGAACTCTGTGGGGATTCTTACCAAATATCACGGTTGGTCACGCAGGAGGGGGATGAAAATTGTAAAAAAAATATTGTAAAAAATGGGTCACAAAGTATGGGTATGTTCCCTAGATATTTTTATTTTGTCGAATCGCTCATAGCTCAGCGGCTCACGTCGATCCTGAGTGATCCACTGAGCTAAGAGACACCAGGCGCGGTAGGTAAATAATTGAGCGCTAATAGCTAAATTATCTTTAGCGTTTCCGTGCTTCGGAGGGCACGTAAAGCACTTAGACCCGGCTGTTATCATTAGACAACAGTCGATAAGTCTTCACTCCATGAATGATGATGACTGATGTACTTCAGGCGGCATAAAAACTTCCGACGCTCAAGTTCGCCACTAACCCCTTCACTAATCCGCACTGCATTAGCGTAGTTGAGCATTCTCCAGACTTCAGAGGCCCTTGTTCAGTAGTAGAACATTACTGGGTCGAAGCCACATACACACTAACGATAACCTCCTTTTGGGAATCAGTAACAAGAACAACATCGAATAACGAACTATACTCAAGCCTAAATTAGTGATTCAAACTATTCGAAGTCTAATTAAAAAGAACAACATTGTTCGAATTTCAAAACTAAGTAATCAATTCGAATTTCGAACTAACCCATGCTTAACTCAGTGATTCAAACTTGGAAGTCAGTTGAAAATAACATTATCGTTAGATTTCAAAAGTTAAATCAATTCGAATTGCGAACCAAGTGACTCAAAGGGTTGATAGTCGCAAACACCAACGTTCGAAATTCAAAATAAAATTAATTCGATTAACGAGCTCACACTTAGTAAGTCAGTGATTCAAACGGCTCATTTCACGTTAAATTAACAGAAGCCATGGAGCTACTCTCGGCGTGTAAGCTTGCTTGTAATTAGTGATATTATATCGTTCGGTATCAACTCATTAGCGCTTGGTCTAAACAAATCGACCTATTTACACGGCTCTATTTTTACACCTTATAGAGGAAAAAGCCAAACAAATTAATATTCGATTCCACTCATAAATAAAATTGAAATGTCTGTTATTTCAAAATAACTCTTTTTTTTTTCAAATATACTTTGTTGTGTTTTGTGTTTATTCTCAAACTATTTTTTTTTTTAATTTCCGGAAAGGCTAATTTATTTTTTTCGATTTTTACGGGACTTTTACTGGGAGATACATATAAGAAGTGTGGAGCAACAAATACCGCGTGGTCGAGATTAACGCGGGAAAAATACGCACGCACGAACGAAATCGCGGACATAGCTCGTATAAATAATTTAAAGCTAACTATAAACAGGGTAAAAACTAGTATAAATAAATGGATTTTTCCACTGCAAGGGTAAATTAGGACAAACATTTCTGCAAACGCAGTCGCGTCCATCAACTAGACTACTTTACTATAACTCCACCTTCGATCTAGAATTCGTTAAAATTGCATGCCACAAAAATGCCAGCTTTCGGCTAGTGCGATTAAGGTACATTTAAGATTGACGGCGGCATCTAAAAATCCCCTTAGTAAATTATCCTCACAAGCTAAATTGAACTGTGACCACAGGTAATAGGTTTGCTTTTGGCTTGGAGTAACAATTCCATAATAATACAGCGACTCAGCAGTATACAGTTGCTCTGTTATCGGCGTCGAGATATTTATGTCATCCGTTGTAGCTTATCTTATCAACGCGAACACTATCACAAAACATCCAGCACCTAAAGGTTATCCAATAATGCGAGCGTATCTTCAGAAACACGACGCCCTAATATGTACAGACTACAGTACCACATACTTATCTGACCCGGTGGTCAAAATTGGAACTAATGCAAATGTTATACTGTTGTCAGACAAAGACAAAGACAGTAGCGCCCCTCTTACCGGGTCAGATAAGTTTGTGGCACTGTACTGTTTATATATAACCCTCTTCTGTTACTGAATGACTGACAAGACAGACAATGCACAAACGAAACTATTAAACGCAGGAAGCTGTTTGGCATGTATGTTCCATGTTTGGTGTATATGTAAAAAAAAAAGCTAAGCTACAACCCACTAATGGCCCACTACTGAGCACGGGTCTCTCCTCATTACTGAAGAGGCCTAGAGCATACTCCACCACGCTGCTCCAATGCGGGTTGGTGGAGGGGTTAGTGGCCAACCCAGTGTCGAAAGTTTTCAAGCCGCCCGAAGGCCTCCGACATGGCTTAACGACTGCTATCAATCGATAACAATCGGGACCGACGGCTTTACGTGCCCTCCGAAGCACGGAAGCGCTCAAGAAATGACACTAGCGGTCACCCATCCGACTACCGACCGCGCCCGCTGTTGCTTATGTATGTACGTATGTGGGTAATCTATACTAATATTATAAAGCTGAAGAGTTTGTTTGTTTGTTTGTTTGTTTGTTTGGTTGATCGCGCTAATCTCAGGAACTACTGGTTCGAATTGAAATTTTTTTTTGTGTTGAATAGACCTTTTATCGAGGAAGGCTATAGGCTATATAACATCACGCTGCAACAATTAGGAGCGAAGAAATAATGGAAAATGTGGAAAAAACGGGGAAAATTATTCATTCTCGAGGGCTTTCGTTGCATGCGTTGCGAAAACGATTCAAGATACCAAAAATATATGTATGAAAGAATTATTCCTCTTGAAAGGATCTAAAAAAATGTCCACGACAGTATATGTCTATCTTTTAAGATTAACACACTAGAACCGTTTTTATGGTAATCAAATTTGGTCGAACCCACTGCCATAACAAACTTGCCGCGTTTCCAAGTTTAATCTGAATTAATCTTGCTGTGATCCTTTGCTACTTTGCTATTATTTTGTCGTAAGCTTTATTTGTAAGTTTAATTTAATTTAACCTCAATTAATTTTGGTGATAGTTTATTATCTTCCCGAAATTCCTACGGGAGCGGGACCTACGCGGTTGATACTTACGGGTCCCGAAGCGAAGCGAGGGCGGTTCGCTAGTGTAGAATAAATAAATAACGCTACACACTCAAAGCCCCACACTAGGGTTCCCTGTGTTGTGGGTGCCTTGGACAACACACAAGACAAGGACACACACCCAGACCGAGAACGGAAATTCAATTCATCATTCAAATTGCCGCCTCGCTGGGAATCGAACCCAGGACCTTGGAACAGTGATCCGGCGTGTTAACCATTGCGCCATTCGGGTCGTAGAAGAGCGCTAAAAGTAAATTCAATCTCTAAATAACTGTACATTTAAAATGAAAAAAAAATCACTGACTTCCAAAATCCTCTAATGAGCTGATGATCATCATCAAACTCCCGCACAGATCTTCATCATCCATATTATAAATGCGAAAGTCTGTGTGTATGTCTGTGACTTTTCACGGCTAAACCACCGCCACCGGTCCGATTTGGATGAAATTCGGAATAAAAGTAGTTGAAGACCCAGAGCCACACATATGCTACTTTTTTTTTAAAAAATCAACCCCTAAAGACTTGAAATAGGGGATGAAATTTTGTATGAAAACATTATTTGGGAACTGTAGGAGAACACCCTGCCCCTTCCCATTTCGCGATATAAACGAGTTACACGCGGGCGAAGCCGCGGGCAGAAGCTAGTACATAATACATAATTTGCGCCAAAAAAATCCCTTAAAACATTTTGGAAAAAAGCTGATACTTACTCTTCAAAATGCTGAACCGATTTTAATCAAACGTAGCTAAAAACCACTGCAAGTAATCTAGCTTTCGATTTAAAAAGCTTCACTCAAATCGGTTCATTCATCCAGAAGCTACGGTGCACACTGCACAGGCCACACACCTCTCTTATTTAGGTCAGTTGAAAATATATATACTCAAGTATATTAAGAGCGTAAAAAGTGTTTTGTTTGTCTCGTATCTATATCTATACTATAAAACCGGCCAAATGCGAGTCGGACTCGCGTACGAAGGGTTCCGTACCATTATGTATAAAAACGCCAAAAAAATCTGGTCTGTTGTATAAAAAGCCTCACTTAAATATTTAATTGTTTTATTGTAGCCACATATTACGCCCAACGCCATCTCTTGGACCGAATGGTAACTAAACTTACGTCGAATGTATGGGCAACCACTTAAATATTTATTTTATTCTGTTTTTTAGTATTTGTTGTTGTAGCGGCAACAGAAATACATCTTCTGTGAAAATTTCAACTGTGTAACTATTACGGTTCATGAGATACAGCCTGGTGACAGACGGACGGACGGACGGACGGACGGACAGCGAAGTCTCAGTAATAGGGTCCCGTTTTACCCTTTGGGTACGGAACCCAAAGGGTAAAAAGGGTAAAGTAGGTTTTACGCTAATCTCAGGAACTACTGGTTCGAATTGAAAATTGAAAATTATTTGTGTTGAATAGATACGCTATTATGACATCACGCTACGAAAAATAGCGGAGCAACAAGATTGCCGAAGAAAAGCGACTACTTAATAATAAATGGTGCAGGAAACAACGTCTGCCGGGTCCACTAGTCCGTACTTCCGTAATATACTAATACTAATTACTAATACTATACTAATATACTAATTATACTGATATACTAATATGAGGTTTAAGAATCTTTATTTCTCATAAGAATCATAATTCACTTACATGAGAAACATTCACAATTTATGGATACAAGTATGAGAAAGCATTACGTACTAACAAATTATAAAAAATAAAAATAAAACTGAGGGTAAGATACAAGTAAAAGTCTTATCGTATTGACACGGATGCAAAGTTAGTATGCGAGACTGGATGTGGCTTGCTTGAGCGTAGTATGTACCTATACGGTATAAAAATGTTTGTGGAGTTTTATTTATTTAGTATGTAGTATTTGAGTCGTTTTTTGAAACTAAACATTGTTTTTGATTGCTTTACATCCATAGGCAATTTATTATACAGTTGAGCACCTTCGTACATAATATTTCGTTTACCGTAGTTTGTTCGAGGCGAGTGTAATATTATATTGTTCGCATTTCGCAGCCTGATTTTTTGAATTTGGACTTTCTTTGTGAATGTGATGTGTGTATGGATGTCTCTGTTTAATATTTTTCTGACTAAAATGCACGTATTATATATGTAAGTTTTTGAAATATTCATTATTTTGGTGTCTTTGTAAATTTTTTTTGTTGAGGCTAAGAAGTCATAATTAAACAATACTTTCAACAGTTTATTTTGTGCTACCTGTAAAACATCTAAGTTTGTCTTAGCCGCTGCGCCCCATATTTCTATGAGGTAGTCAATATGTGGTTTTACGAGTGAGTAATAGATGTTATATTTCACTTTACGCGGAATACAACGTACAATACCACGCAACATACCTGTCAGGGAAGTTAATTTAGTTTTTATTTTAGCAATATGTATCTTCCATGTAATACCACTGTCCAAAATTAATCCTAAGTATCTTTCGTGATCTACTTTGTTTATAATTTGATTATTTATTTTTAAAGGAGGATGATCCAATATTTTTTTATTTTTTGCCGAAAAAATTATGTAGTTAGTCTTAGACACATTAATTGTAAGTAAATTTTGCTGGAACCACTCATTTAAAACGTGAAGATCTCTTTGGGCATTGTATATAGCAGTTTCAATAGAGTTTTCAAAATAAAACAAGGCAGTGTCATCGGCGTACAAAGTAAGCTCCCCTTTTAATCCAATTTGACTGATACTATTGATGTATATTAAGAATAACAGAGGACCTAAGATAGATCCCTGAGGAACGCCACACATGATATTTTTAGGGTTGCTTTGGGTTTTTCCAATTTTGACTACTTGATAACGATTACTTAAGTACGATCTAAAAATATCATGTGCAGTACCCATTATACCTAGGTCCGATAATTTACGTAATAGTATATCATGGCTTACCGTATCAAATGCCTTTTTTAGGTCAATGAAGACACCAACGGCTATATGTTTATTGTCAATATTTAGTTTTATTTTCGTAACAATGTCTACTGCAGCTGAAAGTGTATTTGACTTTGGTCTAAAGCCATATTGCTTGTCATAAATAAAATTTTGTGTGGCTAAATATTGTTCTAAGCGGTTATAAATGACACGTTCAAAAATTTTTGACAAAATCGGGAGAACTGATATTGGACGATAATTTCCTGGTTCTGTTCTAGGTCCAGATTTATATACGGGGGTAACTTTCGCAATTTTAAGGCTGTCGGGAAAAGTACCTAAGGTTAAACATTTATTTATACATTGAGTCAGCTCAGTTATTATTAAATTTTGGACACATTTAATAGATTTAGTATTTATACCATCTATTCCTGAACTGGTATTATTATTAAGATTATTAATAATTTTATTTATTTCCTGTGTAGATGCTAATGAGAAATGAGTGAGTGTATGTGTGGTTCCACCAGTTTTGCATATTGAGAGGTTACAAGTTTGGTTTGACTTTTTAATGTTATTTGCCAGAATTAAACCTATATTCGAGAAAAAGTCATTGAAACATTCACAGATTCTTGTTTCTTCAGTGATATATTCGTTGTTGACGTACAATTTAGCTGGTCCCATATGTTTTTTAATTTTGTTGCTTGATAGATTATTGATTAGGGTCCACATTTTTTTTGGGTTAGCACTACAGGCGTCAAATAATTTCAAGTAGTATGTACTTTTTGCTCGTTGTATTGTCTCTGTTACCGCATTTCTCTTAACAATGAACTCTTCATGTTTTGTTTTGTCATTTGTATTGAGCTTATGCTCTTTCCACAATGCATTCCGGCAGTTAATTTCATTTATTATCTTTTTATTAATCCAATCTTGTCGAGGAGCATTTTGAATTTTGTATTTTACAATTTTACTTTTAGTGAGACATAAGAGAAGCCTTTCTTGCAGCAGGTCAAATAGATAATTTTCATTTTTGTTCAGGTTTTCAGACATTAATGTGAAGAATGTATTATAATCTATAGCTTCATATGATATTTTTTCCGGAGTTTTCGGTTGATGCCTTTTTAGCTCAAAATAAAGTTGTTTGTGATCCGACAAAGGTGTATCTATTACAACCAGCTGATAATTGAGTTCATTCAAATTGCAACATATATGATCTATGATTGTTTTAGTTGTAGCGGTTTCTCTGGTGCAATGTTTGTCTTCAATTTTATTTATTACCTTATAGCCATTCTCTTTAAGCATATCCGTATACATAGTAGTTGTTTGCTCTGAGGCAAGTAAATTTATGTTAAAATCCCCGAAAACTATACTTCTTTTCTTCTTATTAAGTTGACAAGAGTATTCTTCAATGAAGTTTTTGATGTTGCTGTCTGGTTTTCTGTAAACAACTCCTACATTTAACGAAAAATTCTCTAAATGAATCCAGAGGAAGTGATTATCATTGATACATTTGTCTTCAATTAAGGTGTGTTTAAGTTTATCGTGCGCAAATATTGACACCCCACCACCTCTTGCAGTGGATCTGATGTTGTAGTAATGGCTATACTCTGGAATTTGAAACCTTGACGTCTCGTCTACAGTTTTTAGCCACGTTTCAGTTAAAATTATGAGATGTAGGGGATTTTTGAAAGATTTAACAATGCATAGGAGCTCATCAAATCTGCCTGGCGCTACAATGCTACGAATGTTCGCATATAAAAATCTAAGTGACTTGTTAGTTGTATTGATACACTCATAGCTTTCCACCACTTGATATGTATTGATACATTTAGTTGATATTGGACAGATTGTATTTAATGTACTAGTAGAATTAGGTATTCCGGAACTTAGATTTTTGTGTGTGATAGGTTTTTTGGCTGTGAGATTATGATTTTCGGTACACCTCTTATATATTTTATGATCAGATTTTTTTCACCCATTTCAGATCTGGTCTGAAGTTCTTCGGTCAATTTTTTTAGAAATTCCCGCTGTTGTGGCGTTTGGTCTGAATATATCTTTACATTATCACATAGGATATTTTTCTTGTTTCGCAATATATTTGTGCAAGGTTCCTCAGATGCAAATATAAGCTTTATTACGCGACTTTTATTTGGATAGTATTTCCCAAGACGTAGGGTAGTTTGTGGTTCTGGGCATTCAGGCCATATTTTTCTTAGTGTTTTCATAACTTCATGCTTGTCAATTTCATTTCTTTCTTCCTTTCGCGATGACTCTGGTTCCGGGAGCCCAGTAATAATAATATTCTTTCTTCTTCTTATGCGTTCATTTATTTCCTCCATTATTTCTTCAGTTGAAGTCTTAGCAAATGTAGAAGAAGTAGTTGTCTCATTTTTCAGTACCTTTATATCGGAGTCCATGATTGCAAGTTTATTTTCCACAATAGTGTATTTATCTACTAGAGTTGTCACCTCTGATTTTATTTCATTTTGTTCTTTGATAATATTATTGCTGGTAGTTTTAATAATGTTTATTTGTTCTTTCATTGAAGTAACGTCTGAAGATATCTTATCCATAAATTCCTTCTGGTTATTGCCAAATGTAGTTAACAAGGACATAATTTGTAGCATTTGATTTTTAATTTCGCTTACCTCCTCTTTTATTACTAATATGTTCTCATTTTCTTCTGGATGTTTTCTCTTGTTGCGAAAGGTAACCATCTGAGTACTACAATGCTCAGAGGATTCATCGTTGCTCGTCAGATCTGGTTGTGATGAGCAGTGCTTCATACTGGGGCCACTTCCAGGCGGTGAGCGTAACATGTTTATCTGTGTTGTTTACTTACGCGCTTGCAGTACGTGCGCTCTGTTTGCACTAAGGACGTAAATGTAATAATGCGCAGAACAAGATTCAAATAGACTTTAACACTTTGAACGTATTGTATAAGTTTCAGATTATTATTTTTTTTTTTTTTTTTTTTTTACGTAATTATGGATATTAAAAGAAAACCAACGACACGTCCACTCTGTACGCTGCCTTCTCGGTCACTCATATAATATTATAAATGTGAAAGTGTGTTTGTTTGTGGCTCTTTCACGTCGCAACATGGCTATTATATGGTATGGTTTATGTATGTGGGTATAGTTAGGAGAGTGGAGAGTGACGTAGGCTACTTTTTACCGCGGAAACACATCTCATTCCCATGGGAAGATCGATGTTTTGTTAGTTGCTAGATCTGATATTTAGTTCCGGATGTTGTTAATAGAATATGGCGTTAGTAAAATTCATTTGCAAGTTCTGAATCACGCTATCCATGTACATGTAATTTACTTAAGTCATAGGCAAATGTTATATTTGAAGTTCCAGTATATCATATTATAGTCTACTTTTTAGCCGAGATTAATACGGGAGCGAGACCTACGCGGCTCTTGCCTACGGGTCCCGAAGCGAAGCGGCGGCGGTTCTGTAGTTATAAATTATAAATAAAATAAGAAGGGAATTTTACATTCTCGGCGACTCGAGTATAAACAAGCATAAACACCACACATCGCTCCAATCGCCAAATATTAAGCCTTTTATCAACAAATCACTCAATCTTATCACCTAAACAATAAACACATTATCTAGAATGAATCATAAGTGCTCACTTTAAAATACAATAAAAATGTTATTTTTTGGAAGCCGCTTTTGATAATCTATCATTTACGCTTTAGATATATTTCTTGAAA
Organism: Hesperia comma; assembly: GCA_905404135.1. Lineage (NCBI taxonomy): Eukaryota > Metazoa > Arthropoda > Insecta > Lepidoptera > Hesperiidae > Hesperia > Hesperia comma. Next base: position 3,234,175 of record FR990039.1, read on the forward strand.
ACAGTTAAAGCGATTCAATTTAGCTTGTAAACAAATGTACTTAAGACTTGGAAAAGCACATAATTATGTGTCAAAAACTTCCCTTAATCGTTCACGAAAGTCCTCCTACACTTGTGGGTCGCGTATTTGGCGTAATATGAGTCACCGGGCTTACACTATGACAGGAAACCCATACACAATAGTGGGATAGTTATAGGTTTCTATGGGGGTTTCCCTCTATTCTCTTGGGATTCCATCATCAAATCCTAACTTGGAATTGAGATCACTACGTATGTTTGTATGCTTTAAAGAAAATATCAGGTGATAGGTATCGTTTTTTTTTGGTAAATGGTATCTTTTGACGTTGCTTGTTTTCCACGCAAGCCGAGGCACAAGCAAAACCTAGTTCAATATATGTAATAAGACATTTATGCAGATTTTTACAACTTAATGTAACAAAATATTTACCATACTGGCTGCTAGCCAAGCACTTCACAAGAAGCATATTGCAAACATCCCATAGCACTTTGGATTACAAAGTGTTTAATTTTATTTACTAACATTCATTGATCTTTTACTTGACTTTATTGACGAGCCTGTAGCCGAGCTGTGCCTTACTTTACAAGCAGGTTCCCAGGTTCGATCCAGGTGATAAATAAATGTTTGTTAACCAACTTCAAAAAAGAAGGAAGTTCTCGATTCAACCATATATTATATGCTTTATTGTGTGTTCAGCAATGTTTTACTCGTTTATGAGCCGAATTTGATAATTCTTTTTTTGGAAAGTAGATATGCCAAGGATGGAAGCATGATGGGAACACTAGGATCTGATGATAGCATCCCAGAGAAATTGATGGGAACTTTCGAAAATTGTATAAATTTTATAAAAAGGTCTGGAGTCGATCTGAAGCCGAAAGACAGTTGAGAGAATTCCTCAATAATTTACAGAAGTTATCTTATGTTTGAGCTTGATTAACTTGTAGTGTACTTTACACCTAGATTGATTGAATGAGGGTCGCCGTTTTTGTGCTCACCAGTTGGCGCCACAGGCGAGGTGAGGTCCTGCTGTCAAAGCCCGCCCATACATAAACAGTGACAAGTGACATTCAGACAAGCGAGAAGCAATGATTAAACTTTTATCATTGGTGAGAAGTGACAGACAGACCTCACTTTCCACTAGCGCCTCTAGCGGCGAATTCACACGCGGTTACCCTCATTGAGTGCCATCTGGCTAGTAGTTTATGAATTATCTCTAGCTGTCAATGTTGAAGTCTGTATTTTTTTTGTAAAAAGCAATTATGTTCACTGCTCCCATAACACAGGGAATCCTAGTGTGAGGCTATTTGAGTGTGTAATGTTATTATCATATGATTTACAGCTACGATCATTCTTTAAGAAATGGGTCAAAATATCAGCATACAAAATACATATTGTCACTATCCTTATTGTGATAAAATACACAATACATGTTGTACATTCTACCACTAACCAATTGCATAATTTGTGTATTAAAATGGAAAACAATAGTTATCTATGTCATACTTGTGTGGGCATGCTTGTGTGTGTAAAAAACAGTACCAAACCAAGGTTTTAAAAATACAACACACACATATAATATACATAGCTGATATTGACACATGTTTTGCTGATAACAATTCAATGTTAATTAATTTCATTGATAGATGAACAAACATCATTTTATATTACATTTTCCTCTTTTATGTCACCTAATTTGATTATTGGAACTATACTTGAATTGCGGAGCACATAGAATTGGAATTATCACTCCCCACAAAATTCAAACTAATTACCTGAGCTCACATTTTTAGATCACTTAATCTACCTTAATCGCATAGACGGAAGGCTGGCATGTGTGTGCCATGCAATTATAATGAATTCCAGATTGAACATGAACGGAGTATAGTAGTGACCCATTTAGTTAACATTCGATTTATTTCACTTCACTTCACCCCCTCCCCAAGGAACATACATGCCAAATTTCAGCTTCTTCCGTTCAGTAGTTTCGTCTGTGCGTTGTCTGTCAGTCAATCACCAGTAACGCAAGAGTTTTATATATACATATAGATAAAACTAAACCTTTGGTTAAGGATGGTAGTGACATTAAGTGTCTTTGTGTGTATTTATTTATGGGGTATTCAAGTGACAAACTTATGAAATAAGGTGTAATATGCCAAGTATCATGTAAATATCTATAAAAGGAAGACGGACAGTAACTCCTACAAAATCTATGTAATTTTTTCAATAAACTTAACATTCTTATTTGAATCTTACAAGTAAATAATGTATGTACTAAAGATTGTGACACATTTAATAATGATGACTTAGAAACAGAATCAAACTAATTGAATCCACCTTTTTTACACTATTTACCAAAATATCGATGTAATTTGCATACAAACACAAGAATGTACATTTAGTCATAAAATTAAATACGTTGAACTGACCTAATACTACTTTCCATTTGCCTCTAATTGGATTTAAAAACATTACCGCCAACTGCGAGTTGACGCCATAATTTCTTTTTAATTTTTTTTTCAACACAGGTACATACCGTTTTTACAGCCACTTTCAAAGATTTCAGGTTCGCTCATCAAACGATCACGGATCACGGATCTGTGTTAAATTTTGCACAAAAACCGGCGCACAACATTGCAAAACTTGTTGGGTAATAAAACAAAGGTCGATTTATTTCGACGCGTTCCAAACTTTTCGTTACAATTGCCGCGCACAACGTAACACACTAATACAGCCAATTATGACCAATAAAGTCTAAATAATACGATTTAACAAACAAGATGTAAGTACAAACATCTGTAGCCCGTAAAATAGAGTAGCACAGAAAGCACAAACACAACACAGAAACGTTTGTATCACGGTTTATTGTCCTCAATAGCACGCGATCGGTGCATTTAATAACAAATCAGAGAATGTATTTTACAGTTTTACTTTTATGCTTCACAAGGCACAAAATTATCCTTTTCGATTTGACGTTCTGCGACATGCGTGCGTGAGTGCATGACGTGACGTACGTGTTGTGAGTTGTGAAGTGAAGTGAACTCATGTTGTTTTCTTGCGCAGACTAATTAGAATCTTACACAGAAAATTAACATCGAGCAATCGATTTTCATAATCGAGGTAAATAGGTGTTAACTGTTTAAGAAAATAGACAGCAAGTTTTTAACCCTTCCGCCGTACCACAAGCTATAAAATTTTGCTTGATTTTTAATATTAAGACCATCACTTAAAGTATATGAAAATAACATACATACTTTAAATATAAATATAAATTATACTTATTTTATTATTATTAATAATAATTGGACCAAATTATAAATATTATGATAAAACCTATAAATTTTGTTTGCTTATTTTTATTGTAATATAGACATTCATATTCAATAGTAAGAAAAATCTAAAAAATCTAACTGTAATTTGTTAAAACCTTTGTAAGTACATAAATCTCATAAACATGTTCAAATTAATAACGTAAAATCGAAAGAATAATTTTAGTTCGATTATCGATTTAATTTTGTAGTTTCCGTACTGTTCGGTTTCCTATTAGCCAGTATTAGCGTTTTACGTCTTGTCAGGTAGTAATTTATGGAACGTATTTAGTGGTATTTATATGTTATGAAAAGTATGTACTATAAACAAAATAATTAAAAGAAATAAATTGTGTAAGGTAGAACCAGAGTGGTCCAAGTGACATTTTTGAAAAAAACCCGATTTTGGCAAAAACATGTCCAAAATTCTATATTCTTTTATTCCACTTTGATTAAATTGTCATTCAGAAACATTGTCTAGGAAAAAACGCAACCTCTCACTTTGGACTTAATGGAATTTGGAAAATCTTAGTGTGCCAGACTGGTCCAAGTGACAAATCTGTACTTGGATGATTATGGTTCTAATTTTGTGAAAAGACTATTTGATCAAAGTGCAATGTAAGGGCGCATTCAAGTAGAAAGCTGGTTACCGGCGCTGATCTGCCGCGCTGGTCCGTCGAGATAACCTCTACATAAAGTTTTTGATTTACTCTTAATAATGTGTATTTAATTTATGATCGTTACCTCATAACTTATCACTAGATGCTTCGATTTTGATATTTCCTTTTTTTATTCGAAAGCTAGTACCTACTTGACGTGTGGTCATATATAATTTTCAGCGACATCTGACGAGTAGTTTTTGAGTTATATTATATATAATCGGAATACCCAGTAGAAAGTTATGAGATAACAAACATAAATACACATTAAGGATAAATCAAAAACTACTCGTCAGTTGTTATTCAAATTTATACGGGACCACCGACAAGTACCAGCTTTCAAATAATACAATAACTTTTTACAAAAAATAACCGACTTCAAAATCGAGAAGTATAGATAACTCAAAAACTACTCGTCAGATGTCGCTGAAAATTATATATGACCACACGTCAAGTAGGTACTAGCTTTCGAATAAAAAATGGAATTATCAAAATCGAAGCATCTAGTGACAAATTATGAGGTAACGATCATAAATTAAATACACATTATTAAGAGTAACTCAAAAACTACTGGTCCGATGCCGCTCAAATTCATATAAGACTACAATGATACTTGCATTGAACCACTTGCACTGTACCAGCTTTCAAATAAAAAGAGAATCATAAAAATCTAAACACTCAGTAAAAAGTTATCAGGAAAAAAACATAAGTACACAGTACAAAACATCCTTACACATTATTCAAGTTAATTCGAAACTACTCGTCAGATGTCGCTCAAATTTATATGGGACCATACCACAAACACCATCTTTCAAGGATATAAAGAATCATCAAAATCGGTTTACCCAACACGAAGTTATGGGGTCACAAACTTACCAACAAAGATAAAAAAAGGATCGGTGAATAAGTTTTTTTTTTAACTTTTCTATTTGTTTGTAGTATGTTTGTGCTTGCTGATCTCAGAAACGGCTGAACGGTTCGTTATGGAATTTTCACTAGATTCTTTTTTGTTCGAAGGTAAAGTAAAAGTAGTGCTTGTCATAATTATGGTACCTTGTACATTGGAGCGACATCTGGCCGGTGGTTTTTGAGTTATCTTGACTTTGAAGTCGGTTATTTTTTTTGTAAAAAGTTAGTTCTGAATCATATTATTAATATACTAGCTGTGCCGCTGTGCCCGAGGTTTCGCCCGCGTGAAACTCAGTATGTCACAAAATTCCGGGATACATAGAGTAGCCTCCATGTTGCTCCACAACTTCCTCCATCTCCCAGTGAAAGTCCGCAACTTCATTCGATAACAGTATTTTTTCCCGCATGAATCCCGATGTGGCGGGTATTCCGAATAAAGAGTAGCCTACTTATGTGTTGCTCCACAACCTTCTCTATTCTCCAACGAAAGTCCCATAAAAATCTGAAATCGCGACTTCGTTTGAGAATAATAGTTTTTCGTGCGGGAATCCCGAATTCCGGGATAAAGAGTAGCTAATATGATTCTCCACAACCTCATCTATCTCCAAGTGAAAGTTCCATAAAAATCTGTTCTGCCGTTTCTGAGATTAGCGTGCACAAACATAAGTAGATTACGGACATATAGATAAATTTGTTAGAGTTTTTAATTTTTGTTTGTGCCAGAGTGGTCCATGTGCAAGAATTTTTAAATTTTTTAAATTTTTGTTTGTGCCAGAGTGGTCCGTGTGAATTTTTTTGTGAAAAACCATCAATTTGTTATACTAAATACAAATGATTGTGATTAAACATATCTTATTACTTTAATCTAACTTGTTAGCTGTAATTTCAATAAAGAATTACAAGTTAAAAGTTATTAGTTTCGCTACAATATGTACAAACGCGTTTCCCTCGTTTTCTCGAAAAGTTAAAATTGTCACTTGGACCACTCTGGTTCTACCTTACCTAATTATTAAACTGAAATAAATTATGAAACAGGACGCGCGTTCGTAGGTAGGTAGGTATATCTGTGGTTAAAATTAAAACATCAATGTGTCAAATGTTGACAAGGACAGTTGGTTCTGCTTCTGTCATTGTGAACATTTGACTCATTGGACTTTTTTTATTTATTTTGATTTCATTTAAAGTTCAATTCGAACAAGGACAGAACTTTTGTATAGTAATTATCTAATTTCTTTTATAAGTTTTAAACAACAAGTTATGCATAAAGATTCGTACAGTAAACCGGCAAAATGTCGTCGTTTTTATGTTTTATTTGCCATAGCACAGTTAACGCTGAAATAAGTGAAGAAACTCGCGACAAATATCGAGAAATAGTCGGTATGAATGTAAGTGATTCTTCTTACTCTGCAATAACTGCTACTGATGAACGAGGACACTGTTCATACAATATTTAAAGCTTGTGCAGTCACCACAACTTACTAAGTTATGAAACAAAAACCCGATTCAAATCATCCCTCTTAGTAAGTTAGTAAGAGGTGCAGTTCATCCTATATCAGGGACGCGAACCAAAGGCACGTCACTAGGGTTGCCAGCCTTTGACCATTGCCATCGGGTAGCACTGTACTATAAGTAATGCCATATTAATGATATTGTTCCAGTTATGTCCAGACTCCCAGCTATGTCACATCTGCTGCCATGTACTCAACAAATTGTCACTGTTCAGGTCAATTTGCTTGAAGAGGAGTTTAGAATATCCGGTGTTATTCAGGTATGGGCCTTGGCATTTTCATACTTTATAGCAGAAATTTTTGTTTGACACAGAGAGTCCACATGTGTCTTAATTATTGTATTATCACCCCTCTTAGTGGTTGTGTCCACTAAGTAGTAAATTAATAGGGTTACTATCAGAATGCCCACGTAGCAAAATGACGAAACTCATTATGTAAATAATTAACCTGTACTTGATTTCATTATTATTATTACATAATAAAAATATGTAAATATAATTTTTGCGTAAAATTTGCAATATCTGAGTGGAGGTACACATTTAAACATAAAATGTAAATTTGCACACCTACTAAGGTATATTACAGAGACACGAGTTAATGTAAAACATCTAAAACTACCTGCAATAATGCAATAAATGAAATTGTATTAATTTTATTTATTTTCCGTATAATTTGTTGCTGAAAAAAATATCATGTGATTTTTGCTCTAACTCCTCTCCCATGTGAGATTAAGTGAGGTTCTTCTTAACTCCATCCCTCTCCTAAATGCCTATCATAGTAAGCGGTTACTCCTTTATTTAAATTCGAGTTAAATTGATATGTAATAATGTGCTGATATTTGTTGTTATGCTAATTTTTTACAGTGAAAAAGGTACTATCAACTTACAAAAAACCGGTATTGAAGTATTGGAAATACCTTGCCTGCACAATACATGTGATCAATACCAGGGGTCCATGAAAACATTCCAGTTTATTCATAACTCAAATGATAGTTACAATGAAAATGACAATTGTGGGCCAGAGAATCTAAATCAATATGTAGCTTTAGAAGAAGACAATCATTACACAGGTTATTTCAATCCAATAGAACCAGATTATCAGATAGGTGAAGATGATGTTCAGAATAATGCAGATGATGTTCGAAATAATGCACTCGATTTTCAAATTAATTCAGAAGCCAATGATGAAATAGAAAAAGAAAAAGCAGAAGAGGAAAATAGAGATGTAGTTGAGAATTATGTGAATGATTATGATAGTTCATATCACAGAGAAGGAGAGAATGATTTTAATGAAAGTGAAACAGATTTTGATGGGAAAGAGATGTATGTTGATGATAATAATTTTAATGATGATCAATCAAATCACAGTGATCATTCAGTAGATCTTGATGTGAATAATGAATCAGTAGTTAATGAATTAGATACAGAAGAAAATAAAGATAAAGATGAAGTAAAAAAGAAAGTGTCTAAGAAGAAAATGTTAAGTATAGAAGAACAGAAGGCAGCTTTAGAAGCTCAGAGAAAGGAAAAGAAGTATTTAGATGCAGAATTTAAATGTTATAACTGTGCATTGCCTTTCTTGTTCAAAGATACTTATCAGGCGCATATGATGAGGCATGAAGAGGTTTGTACATACAATTAAATTGGTTGCAAGTGATGCAACACTTTAAATTGTTTGAAAATTTAATTTCACTAGGACTTTTGCTGATTTCAAGATGAATTGTTAATCAGTCTGAAAGTAATTTCTTAATAAAGTAGCTAATTACTTCATAATTACAAATATCTACTTACTAAGAAAACTACTACTAAAACAATTAATAAAATAGATAGCAGAGGATATACTCGTAAGTAAGAATAAGAATTTTAGTTGGTCAGGTTGTACCTATGAGAATGGGGACTAGGACTAGTAGTGATGGTTAGTCCTGTTAGTTGTTGTTTGTCAGTTATAGTCCAGTTTATAAATAATTAGTAGTGAGTCTCATTCTAATTAATTCACGGATGAGTTGCTACTCCTGAGGACTGACATGTTTGGGAAACATACAAATTTTTCACAATATATTGGCAAGAACAAAAGTATTCACATGGTATTATAAATACGGATTAAAATCATGTTATCAGTCAGTAAGTCAATGACGGTATATTGATTGATTGTGTACAGTCAAACGGCGAGTACGTATGTCCAATCTGCACGCTCCGGTTCGCGTCACCGGGCGGGTTGCGTGCGCATGCGCGGATCCACGCGGGGGGGACTCGCCCGCCGCGCCCCGCGCACCGCGTCGCGTGTCATCTGTGCGGGCGGCTGCTGAAGTTAGTTGTTATAACGCTTTACACTCCTACGCTAGGAGTCCATGTGAGGGGGGTGCCGTTGACATCACAAGACAAGGACACACTTGAATTGTCGTTACGACGCATCATGAATCAAATAGTATTGCAATTAATCGTCTGACAATATCTACTTCTGACAGTTAAGCAGTACATAACAACATGCGCTTGGATAGTTGCTTGAGATAATGGCATTGTGCTATTAATACATGGCAACTTTCTTTTCAGGGATGCAAATGGACTACAACAGCATCTACGAAGGGTGCACAGATCTAAGACAAACCGGCTGTACTCCTGCACAGTTTGTGGCGAGAGTTTCCCCAGTCAGACAACCCTACGGACACATATGATGTGAGTTTCCTCTTTGTTAGTCGTCTTCAAAGAAAGAGGAGGTTCTCAATTTGACTATATTTTAATGTATGTATGCTACTTATTTATAACGGCTTACTGGGTTAATCAAATGATATTGTTACGTGTCAGGAGTATTGGGTTCGAGAAAATGCTAAAATGTACCACAAAGACTTTATTGTAATCGTAGATTCACAATTACACTACGTACACACCAAAACACTATGCACGTACTCGTAAACACTCTCGTCGATTGCTGTATCGCCGTAGAAATCACTACACTTCTCGCTGGTAGGTATCGCTCGTAGGTATCGCTTGTTCTTCCCGGTTTAGATTCCGAAACTAGAATGCCATCCACCATTTATGGCCTACTAGAATGTTCCGGCTAATTCCGGTCCCGGTTGGAATAAGGTTCGAGTATGTTCCTTGCAATCGACTTTTGACCTTATGACTATTGCCGTAAGGTCAAAGCGTCGTGCGCATACTGTCGAGACGGCCACGCTCTATTGTTCCATTGTTCTCTTGACATGTTTATGGCCCTTATTGTTTACTAGAGAACCGCCCGCGCTTCGCTTCGGGACCCGTAGGTAACAGCCGCGTAGGTCTCGCTCCCGTAGGAATTTAGGCTAAAAAGTAGCCTACTACTCGCTCTCTTCACTCCACCCTGTCTGAGGTGTGTGGAGCCCTCGGGACAGTTAGTTCCCCTTTGGGGGTGTCTCTCGCGGCCCGTTAAAACGGGCCGGTCCTTGGGTTGGGCCTTACACTTGGTTGTCCATCTGTGGTTAACCAATAGGTCAAGTCCGGTGAGTGGTGGCCTTTTTACAGGCCACAGAGTCTTAAACGGGATGGGGTTCATCTTCGCGCCGCCCAGGCGATCGAGGCCCTACCGGGTGAATCCCGCTGGTGGGAAGCCCAGCAGGAGCCGATCAGTGTCGGGCGACGACTTACGAAGCCCCAGTATCAGTCAGTGCTAGCCCCGTCCCGCGCAACCAGCAAGTCGCGCGGGAAGGCCCAGCGGTCCGGTGGACGGACGTGGAGCGGCGCCAGGTCCTGCAGATGCGGGAACCGCGACGCGTCGACACGCCCGAACATGTTGCGTGCCAATCTCTCGATGAAGTCATCCAGGCTCTCGACTCGAAGGTCCCTCTGGATGACGGCATTCCTGACGTACCTCGGCGCACCAGTCAGCCGCTCCGCCGAGCGCAATCGCCTGAACCGCGCGCATCCTCTTGCGCTGCGGTTCGCTGGCGAGCGCGTACCACGCCGGTGCCGCGTACGTGAGGCGGGATCTGATGTAGGTCTTGTAGACCCCGAGCATCAGTCCGAGAGGGAGGCTCGAGGAGAGCACTGGTTTCTGCCATCGCGCTTCTGGAATTCGCGACGACTTTCGTAACCTGTGGCTTCATCGAAAGTCTTCCGTCGATTTTGGCCCCAGGTATTTGGCCTGTGGGGCCCATTGGATATCTTGTCCGTGAAGCTCCAGAGTAGGGTCCCGCCTGTTGAGGTATCCTCCTATGTTCACGGCCTGCGTCTTCCCGACATTCACCGACAGTCTCCACGTGGCGAGGCATTCGGGGAGGGCATCAAGCGCACGCTGCATCTTGACGATGGCGTGGGTTCTATTCAGCGACGTGGTGATGTACGCCACGTCATCGGCATACAGGGCAAGCGACGCCCCCCTGCCGCCGGGATGTCGTCGGTGTAGCAGGCGTAGCAGACCGGGGACAGGCAACTCCCTTGCGGGACGCCGGCTGCGATCGGACGCTCGGTGGATTCGGCGTCTTCAACCACTACTCTGAAGCTTCTATTTTCGAGGAAACTGGAGATCACCTTAACGGCACTCCGGGGCGCCGACGACTGCCAGATCTTGTAGAGAAAGCCGTCGTGCCAAACACGGTCGAACGCCTTTTCCATGTCGAGGAATAAGTACTGCACACACGCGTTCTCTCTTATTCAGAGCCGCGGTAACGGTGTGCAACACCCTCGACAGTGTAGCTGTGCTGTTCAGCGGCATCAAAAAGTAGCCTTCCACTTCTGTTGGCAGCTAGGCTATTCCACCCCGGATGCTTGCAGTTCCAGTCGCCCGCGCCCACCACCGGTGTCGGCAACAGTCCAGCAACTTGCGGACATCAGCCAACAGGATAGTGCCAGCGGGCGGGCGGTACACTGAATACAGCCGGAGCGGGGAGTTCTCGAGGCAGAGCTAAAGTAGCCTATTACATTTGCCTATGACTTAAGTAAATTACATGTAGTATATTTGATAGCGTAATTCAGAACTTGCAAATGAATTTTATTAACGCCATCTATTAACAACTCCGAAAATAAATCTAGCAACTAACAAAACATCGATCTTCCCATGGGAATGGGATGTTTTTCCGCGGTAAAAAGTAGCCTACGTCACTCTCCACCCTCCTAACTATCCCCACACACATAAACCTTACCATATAATAGCTTTGTTGCGACGTGAAAGCGTCACAAACAAACAAACAAACAAACAAACAAACAAACAAACACACTTTCACATTTATAATATTAGTAAGGAAGTAAGGATTGCTTCCGGTTTAGCGAAGTACATACACCAGGCTTGTCACAATATTTTTTTACGTTCGAAAGCTGATGCTTTTTGTGTGGTCCCATTAAAATTTGAGCGACATCTAAAAGTAGTGCTAAGCTGCTAAGCACTCATAGGCATACTAGGATTCCCTGTTTCATGGGTGCCATGGAAGTCCTTTAAAAAATAAAAAAGTGTTTCAGAGTTTTTCACTTATCCTTACTTACGAGTTTTTAATTAAAGACTTCGACTACTTATCGACGTTTAAGTTGCGTTTTTTATAAGATTATTTTTAAGTCCCCTAAATATAACATCATCTAAAAGTTTTGACTGATTCTATTAAAAAATCGCACTTTATAATAAATGTACACGTATAAATCCTTTCTTCTTCGCATTCCAGCAAACACATCCACCGCAAGTTCCCGTGCCCCGAGTGCCCTTCCGTCTACAGCAGCCCCTACACGCTCGCGCAGCACCGCAAGCGGCACTCGGCGCCGCAGCGACACGCGTGCTACTGCGGCCGCAGCTACCCCAGCCGCAAGGGGCTGCTCGCGCACCATAGGACCGCCGCCGCGCACCGGGAGAACGTGTGACGTATTGGATCGGTTTATATTGACACATAGAGACACGAACACAAGACACGAACAGACACACACACACACGCTCGCGCAGCACCGCAAGCGGCACTCGGCGCCGCAGCGACACGCGTGCTACTGCGGCCGCAGCTACCCCAGCCGCAAGGGGCTGCTCGCGCACCATAGGACCGCCGCCGCGCACCGGGAGAACGTGTGACGTATTGGATCGGTTTATATTGACACATAGAGACACGAACACAAGACACGAACAGACACACACACACACGCTCGCGCAGCACCGCAAGCGGCACTCGGCGCCGCAGCGACACGCGTGCTACTGCGGCCGCAGCTACCCCAGCCGCAAGGGGCTGCTCGCGCACCATAGGACCGCCGCCGCGCACCGGGAGAACGTGTGACGTATTGGATCGGTTTATATTGACACATAGAGACACGAACACAAAACACGAACAGACACACACACACCCTCGCGCAGCACCGCAAGCGGCACTCGGCGCCGCAGCGACACGCGTGCTACTGCTGACGTATTGGATCGGTTTATTTATTGAGTGTTTTGATAATTTGAAGCAGAGAGAAGTAGATTTTAACCATAACGAAGCAGAAAGAAGTAGTTTTTGCGATTCGAAGCAGACAGAACAATGTTTTAACATAGCGAAGCAGAAAGAATAATGTTTTAACAATTGTAAAAAAAAAACAAAAAGAATCAAAAGTTATGAAAACTCAAAAGAAATACACAGAAACACATACACAACAGACACACACACATACAGAAAGGAAAAGAAAGAGACAAAATAAATCATCGTGGGAGTAGTCAGAATATTTGATTGGAGTGAAACCAATAATTGTCTTCTTTATTTCTTTTTGGAACGAAGTTCCTTGGCAGGCTTGGAGGAGATAGGGATTTTGCTGCGCGACCGAACTGAAAAAAATGTGATAGTACAACCGTAAGAAAAAATGCGTGGAATAAAACCGTTAAATGAGACGTGCAGGCGCGACAGTCGTATACACAAGCGAGTAGTGTATAATACCTTTCTCTTTCTCCCTCTTTCTTTTCGTTATTTTGTTATTGTTATTGTTTTTTTTGTTATTTTACTTGATAATTTGAATTACGATTTTATTTTTATTATACGTAATTTATTAGTTCCTAAAATACTGAATTTCCTAAATACTTTCCTGTACTTAAATAAAAAATAAACAGCAAAATTTAAGAGAAAAATCAAGAAAACTTACATAAAATTGAGCACGATTTTTTTTGCAAATTGTATCGATTCTACATTAGCCGAAGGAACTTCGTTCCTACCTGGTGTCCCACGACACCACATCTTTTTTTTTACTTAAAATTTTCATAGCGGAAAAATGGAAAATTCGAGTAAATATTGAAAATTGTTTTGAAAATTCTTTTTTTATTTTCCCTTCGTATGTAGTCAGAATAGTCCTAAGATTTATTATAATTATAAATTTATTTTATTTTCAGATTAGAGTGTCCTGTTTGCAGTAGGATCTGTCCGAACCAGCGCAGTCTCTCGCTGCACATGCAAGCGATACACTCTAACACTAAGGACCATGCGTGTCCTCATTGCACGGCCAGGTACCATATTTATCTCACTACGCCGCCCTAAAAACAATCTTACAGCATATACACACGGTTCAATTTAAGTTGTAAGCAAAATTACCTTACAGTATAGTCGGCACAATCATAAGATTCCGATATGAAGGCTGTCATCACAGTGACAATAGTGAAGTACAACAAAAATCGATGCATTAAATAAACCGATTTATAAATTTAACCGATTATAAGTAATAAGACTTTCTAATCGTTTCGTTAATTAAGTTCGGAACGATAATTTATAAACCGACCTCTGATTGTTTTCTTAAAATCAGGTAAAAACAGATGTAGCGTTGAGATTAACACCGAAAAGGATAATAAGACAATTTGACTAGTAAGTTAAGGTGAGGAAATTATATTAGTTATTAAAATGGAAATTTCATTAATCTAGTGAAAACGAAGAAACTATTAAACGGTTAATAATTATCCGATTTGAGTGGAAAAGGCTTAAAAACGTATGTATCGGGAATTTATAATAGCTACGAAAAATCGCAATGCTTTAGACATATTAAGGAATCTATAACTATTTGTATTTTGGGTGTGACATGGTAGCACATACTTTCGATTATAGTAATGTATCGATTATGGTCGATTCATAAATTGTTTCAAGAGGTCACATAACTATAAATCCAGCCTCCATATAAAACATTGTAGTGACGTCTTAAATATTTGTTAAATTTTACACAATTTATGATGTAAACTGATTAAAATAAAATAAAATTATTTAAACAATTTATAAATAACACAAATAAAAAACAAGCAGGAATGGTTTACATATTTCGCCAGAATTTCTAGTATTTACCTATGTAAGTACGTATAAGTAAGTAAGTAGGTACCTATCTAAATACTCGTAGTAAGTAAACAATATTACTCCAATTCGTTTAACTCGCTAGTTACTTGCGTTTAATATTACGGACTAATGCCTAATTAAAATATTTAACAAACTGTGGGCAATTTTATAACATCATGCTACGAGCAATAGAAGCGATGTACCAATAAACTATGTTGCAAAAATGGGAAGAAGTGTTTATTATCTGTAAACATAAAAACAATTTTCCAAAGCGAAGAGGAGGTGGATTCACAAGTACATTATGTACCTACTTATAAAGCTGCATTGATAATAAATATAAACTGTGTACTGTATATGCACAGTAAATAGTGCATTGCATAATTTAACCAAAGTGACCTATCATTCACTACGAAATATCTTCACTTCATAGTATCATTACCAGCGGTTCAAATTAAAAAAATATATTTCCGTAATAAGTAAATTGAAGACGTCCATACAAGGTTAGTTTGTGTTCATACATGACAGACGTCATATCGGAATCTTATGATTGTGCCGACTTATAGGTATTTTATATCCACTCTGTACGGCCAAGGAACGTTCATATTCATACAACTTAAAACCTCCACCTCCCCACTAAAAACAATTTTATTGCCTGCGCTCAGAGTTCAATTTACTTACGGCATTTTATATTTTCGCCATCAATCTGCAATGTACCGCGCAGGGACGGTAGTATCACTAGTAGCATTTGAGTGGGATGGAATTAAAATAAATTCCATGTCAAACGCGAATGGAATATAAATGTCTAAAGTCTTACAGTACATTTTAAAGCGACTGGATATTGAGTTTCACCGATTTTTCGACACAGTTGTAAGTTGCACAAACATAGCACATTTTTAAGAAATATTTTATTTTATGGAATTTAATTCCGCTGCCATCATGACAACTGTGGCCGACACAGAACAAGACTCGGTCAGTTAGCAGACGGTGGTAGAACTGTAGTTGGTCAGTTCATTAGTTATGAGGACGGGGGAATGGACTATTTAGTGATACTGTACTAACTGTTATTGAAGTTACTATTTTTAATTTTTTGTATCAACTAGAATGTTATTAATATAAACTATTTCAGGTATTCAACCCGTCGCTCGCTCCTGCGTCACGTGGCATCGCACACACATAAACCTCAACCCGCAATTGCTGTGTGTCACTTGTGCGGTAGCAGTTTTAAGGTCAGGATATTTTTATTTCATCATCTATACATATAATAAATATTAAACTGATCGCTGTCTGTACATAGAAGATATATTATGAGAAAACTAACATATTTACAGGTGGTCTTTATTAACGCAACAAAAATCGAATGAAAGATTTTTAGAATTATTGTCTGTCGCTTTATTCGCACTAAGCTCAGAAACGGCTTAACCGATTCGGATGTAGTTTTCACTTGTTTCACATAGCAAATGTGGGTTCGCGGGTGAGTTTTTGGGTAACATTTGGCGTGACATATTTATGTGACGTAACTGCAACCGTAGTATGAAAGTAGTATGAAATGTAGTAGTATAAAAGTGTATGTGTTTTTGTTTTCAGGGGAAAAGCAAGCTCAATCGACATCTGAAGAATGTTTGTGAGAAAGCCAAGTTGGAGGAGCAGCTAGCTTCTCTGTATGAATGAATTGTTAAATTTAATAAAAAATATTAATTTATAGCTGTTTATTTATTGAAAGTTTTTTAGATAGATTATCACGAGATCAGTTTAATGATTTCAAAGTTTGTAACATTTACATACAGCACAGCACACACACACACTCTAACATACATATACAATGTAGTTCATATATAAAGACTGTTTGATAAGATTGAAACAATTAATGTTGCATATATCAGAAGTAGCATACTAACTTTTAAATTACAATATTTAACTGTTCTCCTAAAGATTATCCTCCTTATTTATACGACACACAATATAGCAGGGAATATAAAAGCAATTTAACTATTTATAAATCGATTTTTAATTTTGCAATAAATTAAAACATTGTAATGCAAAATACGATATCAAACTATATCCATCCATCGCTTGGACAATCAGTTTGTTCAACACCTCCCCACAACGCACCAACACACACTCTTTAACCCCTCCGCTGCTGCCCAACACACATTTTTTGTCCGGATTCCATTTTTTCCTCCAAATATCTGCTATTGAACTTCTTTTTAAAACTATTTCGTCTTCTTGAGAATTCTGTGTGCTTTTCTGGCTTAAGTTTTTATAGATTACTAATTTCTTTATCAATATCTCCAGTATGTGAAATATGTAGGATAGATTTTCTGTCTGGACAGTTCTAGAAACTTCTAAAAGTTCTTCGTTTGTGAGTATTGTATTTAATTCTTCTAGAATAGATATAATTTTTTCTGTTGTGTACTTCATTATGTGGGACGATTTGTTTAGTAGAAAGAGACGGTCGATATTTTCCTCCTTTTGCAGTAACTGTGGAATATTTAGTTTTGTTAAAAATCTTTAAAACTTTCTTCGATGGTCGTCAACGCATCGGCGATGCCTTTGGTTTAACTAAAGTTAATAAGCGACGGTAACCACTTACCATCAGGTGGCTTGTTTTCCTATTGTCTGTTATTACAAAAAGAAATTAAGCTCAAAACCGGCCAAGTGCGTGTCGGACTCGCGCACGAAGGGTTCCGTACCATTATGTATAAAAACGCCAAAAAAATCTGGTCTGTTCTATGAAAGCCTCATTAAATATTTAATTGTTTTATTAGCCACATATTACCCACAACGCCATCTCTTGGATCGAAAGGTAACTAAACTATCGCTGATGCGTCGAAATTATGGGCGGACACTTAAAATTTATTTAATTCTGTTTTTTAGTATTTGTTGTTGTAGCGGCAACAGAAATACATCATCTGTGAAAATTTCAACTGTGTAACTATTACGGTTCATGAGATACAGCCTGGTGACAGACGGACGGACGGACGGACGGACGGACAGCGAAGTCTCAGTAATAGGGTCCCGTTTTACCCTTTGGGTACGGAACCCTAAAAATTAGTTCCATTTCTAACAAAGTCTATATTCTTTTAGTCCGACTTCAAAAAAGGAGGAGGTTCTCAATTTGCCTAAAATCTTATTTTTGTTATCTCATGAATCTCTTATGTAAATTTTAGCGACACCTGACGATTAATGACGATTTGAGTCTACCATAAAACGTGGTTGGCTTCGACTATGCTGTCATTTTATTACTTGTCGATGTTAAATAATATATATCTCGGAGACACTTGTCAGGATGGTGGTATAATGCTCCGATCATCAGGTTGCAAGGTGAAAAATAAAACACAGTGGGCGTTCAATACGTTTCTTCATGATTTAAATTAGTTTTCAGGTTACACAGTTTAATTTAATTTGATTAAAGCTTTTGGGTTATGTTAAAACGTGATACAACTGAAATACACTTAGAGAAACGTTATGCCGTCGGGCATAGGTACGACGCAGTATAGGATTTTATTACAAAGTACACTAGTTAACTTAATGCGACCGTTCAGCTCGACGTCTGCTCGAGAAGTCCTCGCTCTCGTAGCCGACACCACAGGTGCCCTCTGTTGGGTTCCCCCTCTCCGATACCCCATCGAGTGACGTTTACAATTCGTACAGTGTTGCCATTTAAATTACAGTTCCGGATTTACGTTTTATTCAAAGTTTAATGATTTATTTAGTCTGATTTTAATCTAATTTTATTTCCGTCTCCGACACGGCCATTCTGACTAGCACACGTCCTCGTGTGATGCCTTTTATTTAGGTTACAACAAAGCTCTAATTTTATTTTATTCAGCAAAAGCTACTAATTTTAAACGAGACAAATTTAATTTGAGCAACAAGTTTTTAGATTACTTAAAATTTCTTTGATTGAACGCCAAGTTTTTGTTTTAAGTTTTTTTGCATTTATTTTTAGCCCTAACTACCTACACTCCCGCCGCGCCGTTTCCGGTGTCGCTATGGAGAAGAAAGCGGCTAAACAAACTCCATAACATGACACTTGTTTAGAGCAAAATTACCAAATTTATTATTACGCGGGTTTGTTTTTAACGTTTAACGCAATACGTCGTCGTACAATCGTCGTAAAACTGGATGACTCGATCGGCTGTGGTGTCGGAATTTACCTGTAACAATAAACACAAACGAAAGTATCTCTTAAAGCTCGGCCCTTCCTGACGTAAGTGGGCAGGGAATAAAAAAACAACTTTATCAAATCATTAGAAATTTTGAAAATCATAACAGATTATTTCTCTCAAAGGCCAAAGCTGACATGTCGATCAACACCCATACTCATTCAAATAAATAGGAAACTCATTGAAATATTGCAGTGCTCGCACCCTGACCTCCATCCGGTTCTGATCATCACCCTTATAACCTCCATCCAGTTACAAGCAACAACCCAATAGGCAACCTTTATCCAGTCACCTCCGCATGTAACATCCATCCGGTTACAAATACTACACCACCCAGATGATCATTTCGAGCTTTTATCAAAAATAATCTTAAAAAGGTTTGTTCAACATGTCGCTTTATTTAGCCTATCACATTACAGATTAATCCAAAACGACTTTACATTTCTCATAAAAGTTACTTTTCTCAAACAAGGTGACTTATCGAACGGTACTCAAGTACAATCAGTACTTCTGTCCAGAAATAACATTCAAATCGTATACCTACATAGCTAAGGACTATACATTTTTCAAAGTAACAAAACCGTTCAAGTACAATTTCAAAAGTTCCGTTCAATAAGTTGACCGAAAACTAAACCTTTCAAAAATAGTCTTTTACCAAGTGAACTACGTCTCGAAAAGAAAAGTTAATTTACTACTTCTTTAAGCTATCAGAAAACAAATAAGTATGACGATACAGATCACCTGTTTCGTTGCGTCCGATCTGCGGCTGCCAGTTGCCAGAGCTTCCTCCTTCAATGTCACACGAATGAACTCCAGGAAGCCCACGAGTGCACGCACGCAGCCGTCGATTCGGCTCCAGACAACACATGTGTAACCTGCGTGTGCTGCTGCCTGTGCATCCTCGAAAACTTATCTGAAAACAGAACGATGCACATTGCATCGTCACATGTGAGATTACTTCAAAACTCATTGGTTTCACAAGGTAAACCAAAACCAATCGAAGTGTGCTGCACTTGTAAAAATAATTGGGGAACTGATTGTACCCAACTGCTACTTTAATTAAAAATTTCACTGAACTTCCGATATCTTAATTGTTATCTTTTGTCATTGTTCATTAATTACAAGACACATTAAAAGGTCATATTTTCACAAGGAACGAAAATAAAATGGAAGTTATAAAACTCCAATACACCAGGTGTAATAAAATAAAAGTCATACCAAAAACGCCGTTTCACTTTTACCTTGTTTCATGTTACCACAACATGGTGATGTCACCCTTAGTTGCAGATAGGAACCAGAAAAGGTCTTGGTCTCCAGTTCCTTATAACCTAGAAACGCTTCCTAAACGCATCAGAAATCCGACGTAAACACTTACGCCGACTTTATTTATTTCGAAAATATAGTGACTAAAGCGGGTAAGAATCCAACCAATTCGTCTGTAATAACTCTAACGACAATGTTTTGGATCATTAGATAACGCTTACACAATATTTAAAATTAACAAAGAACTACGCGGGTATTTAGAATATCGAAATTATTTTGTCACATAGTAAATAAAATTTTGAAAATTGTATTGTGTTTCACTTTTAAAACAACGCGAACTAATGAGCAACTAATTCGATCGACGTCACCAATGAACAACCAAACCGTTCACCTTTTAAAAACTAGCTTACGCTTTTATTGTTATTATTGTTGTAGGCTTTTATTATCGTTGTAGGTACTCGATAAATGGAATAAATACTTCGCCAAGTTGAGCACAAAAACTATTTTGTGTGTGTTTATCTTTCTCCAATTAATCCTTTTCAGCGTTAAGCGGCGCACCAAATAACCGAAAACCAAAATAACTATCACGAACATTACACGTTTGATAAAAGTCACTGGACTGCGCGTCATATCTCGTTATCAATTAAAAATTGTACCAACACGGAATGCATAATAAAATGCCTGACTTTAAAACGTTTGTTTTTCTTTTTCGACCAGACTACAAAATCTAATCTACCAAAGGGGGTATCTTTAAGAATTTTATGAACGTAGATTAATTATTGTAACTTCGGAACATAATAATTTTACTTTAAAATGACTCGAGTTACGTTACCTTTCGATTAAATTAATTGAACAAAAATGCTTACCCAACCAAGTACCAATATTATCCAACAACATTGATAACAAAATCGCCACTAATTCATTACAAGTAAATTCTACAGCCATGAGCCAAGTACCATCGTCGTTATCATAACCAAAACTGTACGCATACTCTACCAAAATAACAAGTTACACTTGAGTTTATTGAAACTGAAACTTCCGAGTACGAATGACCTCTATCGCCACGGCTCTCCCGCCGAACAGTACGCATATCCATCTCGTGGATAGCACGTGTACAGCACTCGTGCTGCTACACGATACGGTCTAAATAGACCACGACCTCGGCCAGAGTTAAACGCACACCGCGCACCCACGGACTACTCGAGTTTCCTCGAGAGACACCGATTTCTACCGGGCTACGACTACGAAATAACTACTGGTACGGTCGAATACGGCCGATAGATTCATTCACGGGTCGCACGGATTCTTCCGTGGTCTAACCTGGACCCGACCAACCGAACTAAGATTCATCACTATTACTCGACTCAAATTCACTTTTTATATCACAACACTTCAAATGGTACTTAGCCCTTGGGCATTCTAACAAACTAACCACAAATCTACCCACATTAAACTTCAACAAAATGATCGCATGATAAAAGTGTGTTCCGATGTTGTACTTGGAATTACACTAAAATCAAAGGGTGTAACTTTCCCTTCATAATAAAACAGAGGTCATAATAAAAACGATTTCTTTTGTTTTTCAGCGATTAAACATCAAAATAAGATTACAATGAGGAGCGATTTGTTTTAATTACGGAGCTGCCTTAAATGATTTTATTACCGGAAATTGATGTCTTTATTTTCACTCACGATTATTAAACAAACTACACACACACAATATAGTTTACACAAAAATTAAAATTTAAGCAATGAAATTGTGTCACCTCAGACGTAATGGAATAAAAATAATGCCATACCCATACTCGCTGTCTTACTTCAAAGCTTTACCAAAATTTCGACGCCACATTCCATCCATGCCATGTGAGATGTAATGGCACATGTCAACTCGCTTGCCATTTATGAATCCAGTTCTCATCTGAAAATCGCAACCTGAAAATCTGAAAACTGTACTTGAAAACCCACAGTGAGTCCTTTATCCCAACTTCTGATCTCGGAGACACTTGTCAGGATGGTGGTATAATGCTCCGATCATCAGGTTGCAAGGTGAAAAATAAAACACAGTGGGCGTTCAATACGTTTCTTCATGATTTAAATTAGTTTTCAGGTTACACAGTTTAATTTAATTTGATTAAAGCTTTTGGGTTATGTTAAAACGTGATACAACTGAAATACACTTAGAGAAACGTTATGCCGTCGGGCATAGGTACGACGCAGTATAGGATTTTATTACAAAGTACACTAGTTAACTTAATGCGACCGTTCAGCTCGACGTCTGCTCGAGAAGTCCTCGCTCTCGTAGCCGACACCACAGGTGCCCTCTGTTGGGTTCCCCCTCTCCGATACCCCATCGAGTGACGTTTACAATTCGTACAGTGTTGCCATTTAAATTACAGTTCCGGATTTACGTTTTATTCAAAGTTTAATGATTTATTTAGTCTGATTTTAATCTAATTTTATTTCCGTCTCCGACATATATTTTTTGGCAAAAGTTATAACACTGGTGCACCCAGGTCCCTCAATAAAGTTTCTTTGTTGACGCATTTGAAGGGTTTATTACCTTTTCAGCAGATTCTTCCTCGTATATTTCTTTGAGTAACGTATCGACAGTCAGTAGAAGTTCTTCTAGGAATGACGGGTACTTCTCTTCTTCGTGCAATCTGTCTATCAGACGGCCTAGAGTCTAGAATTTAGGATAATTCATTGTAGAAAGCTTTAAATATAATATAAAGAAAAATGATTATATTAGAACGAAATAGTTTAAATATAAGCTGTTGGAAGAATAAATAAATAATTTAGACTCAGTCAATTAGTGGCCGATTTCAAATATCTATCCATCTATTTATAGCTACGCTAGGGTTAACTCAGTGTACAAATTGACGATCAGCTCATTTTGTGTATATTTAAATTTATAGTCATTGCAAATAGTTAATTAACAAATAGTGTATAAGTCACAAACCTTCGATATTTCGTTGGTGATATCTTCTGTATTGACGACTAGGGGACATTTACAAATGTAGTTTAGGAGGCAGTGAGCGGATTGATTCAACCATATATTCGAAGATTGTAAGGCTGGTGAAAATTTAGTTTTAATATTTATTTATTTATAAGTAGTACGATTACAACCAATTACACTAATTAATAATGAATAAGTAATCAACAAAAAAATAGTTTCAATATAATAACCAAATATTTACCAAACCTTAATATACGAACACGGAACGACCCCAATGCCGCAATAGTTAACATGCCGGGTCGCTGTTCCAAAGGGGAATCGAACCCAGGACACTTCGAATAGCATTCGGTACCAACCTTATTAACTAACTAATATTCTAACACAATCTCTTAACTGACTAACCATCCTAGTTCCTAAATTGAGTCTTGTTCTAGGTCGGTCACAGTTGTCATGGGTGGCAACGGATGAGTGCTATATGCTCGTTTGGTACCTACCTTAATTCCATTAAAAATTGCTTAACTCGGTCGATAACTTTGAATCGATTATTAAGAAAACAATTTACCTCTCTTAAAAGAGCTTCTGGACTGAGATTCAGACCCAGAATTAGAAGCACATTCAGAACTACCTCTCTTCTGTTTATTAAGAAATGCCTTTACTTTATTTAATTCTTCTAGAACTTTAAACGGCACCACTTCTGCTTGAGAATCTGTTAATTTGTTAAACAAATCCTCTATTATCTGTTCTTCTTCACTCTCTTCTTTAGCCTCTTCTGCGTTTTGGTTTACTGTATTTGATTCTATCTCGATAACTTCAATATTGTTTGGTTCAGATTCAAATTCTTGACTGAACTGTGAAAACGTTTGACTGTTGTAAGCTATTTTGATAGCTTTATTGGTAGATTCATTCGAAGTTTGTGATCCAAACTTGTCTAAACTGTTTCTTTTATGATTTTCCGAAGCATTTTTTACTTTATCAAAATCTCTATCAAATCCCTCGCCTAAGCCTTGAAACGAATGTATTGCGTTGTTAGATTTATATACATTCCCATGATGTTCATTAGGTCTTGTAAGTGAGTTTGTGTGCATAGTCATTCCACAGTTGCTTTCGGTAGCATTCATGTTAAATTTAGTTTTAATTTCATTGAAATACACTGTATCTGTGTTAGATACAACATTATTATCAATATTTCTGTTTCGTTTAATTTCTACATTGTCTATCTTATCTTGAGATGCTAACTTATGTTTTTTAGTATCTCTTTTGATAATCACGTCATTAATTACTATTACATCAGTATTTCCATGGATTTGCTTATTATATTTACTATCGCTTATATTATTTATTACTTTTTGGCTTTCGTCCACATTAACAACTTTCTGGACATCAGGTACTGTTGATTTGATCTTTTCGGATAATTTAGGTTTAATTTCTTTAGATTTACCTTTCTGTATAAAATATTGTGGTAATACAATGTTATCTTGACTTTGACTAACATGGGTAAAGTTGTCAGTATATTCTTGGTAAGTGTTTATTTCTTGAGAATCATTAAGTTTTGTTCTTTGTGTAGGTTTTGAATGTGGTTTTCGATTGAATGGGTCATTAATTTCATTGTTGATTTTATTTTGAGAAGCACTTGGTATACTTAATAATTCTGAATTATTGACTTGTGGTGCTATGTTTTTATTTAAAGGTAAATCAATTTTGTGAAGTGATATTTGAGAACTTTCACAATAGGTGGATTGACTATGATTAAGTCGGTTACTATCATAACCACAGAAATCCTGAAAATAAATATTCGTTTAGTGTGGAAAACCGTCTAATTACAGATTATTTGATTTTATTATCATTATTATACATTTCAAATACCTCTGTTTGTAATATTTCTTCATTACCAACGCCTTTTAAAATTCTCAACACATTCGACACGGAGTTATTTTCTCTGACATCTGAATTATTTACATTTTGTATCATATCATTAAAATTAAAATCTTTTAAAATCGTGATGCTATCATTAGTTTGACTGTCAACGAATTGAGTTTCATTATTTGCATTTAAATCATTCATAGCTTCATCATTGTCATTATTGAAATCATCATCATCATTAAAATCATCTTCGCAAATAGTCATATGAGGGTCGTAGGATTCCATTTCTTGAATTATATTATTTCTTAGTACTTCTAAATATTTTATTGGGGTGGAATTTTCTGGTGTGTTCTTTATGATAGCTATAGCTACTGCTAGGCGGTATTTTTGAACTATATGTTTATCTGAAATGAGAGGAATATTCGTAGTAGGTATCTTTATATTAGTTGACGACTTCGTAGTGAGTAGTTATCTTGTCTGCAGTGAGTAGTAATCCATAGGTTTCGAATTCGATTTCCAAACGGAGCAGATCTACACTAATAATATAAAGCGGAAAAGTTAGTTTGTTCGTTTGAACGCGTTAATCTCAGGAACTACCGATCCGATTTGTTTTTTTTTTGTTTTGAATATCTACTCCATTTATTAATGAAGGCTATAGGCTAAATAAAATCATGCTACGACCAAAAGGAGCGGAGCAACAAGTCTCCGAAAGCGAAGCTAGGGCGTCTACTTAATATGTCCAGGACGACGTCTACCGGGTCCACTAGTATTTAACTATTTAAATGACATTTAATGTTGGGTTGTGGGTGATAATTATGTGTTGTTTGCGTTGTCCAAGTACCCGTATATCGAATGCAACTTTCTTTACAAACATGTAGAAAATTAATACAAAGGTAGGTGGGTACTTAAATACCTAAGGAGGTAAAAATATTCTTATCAACATGATAGTCCAAACTTATGAAGGTACTTATCGTATTTCTCATAAGCCTGGTATGCAAATATTTCTGACAATAACATAATAAAGAAAAAGAATTTTAAGCTTTCGTTTAAATAAAAATTATTATTTTTAATTGTACTAAAAATTAATTCATGATGAGTAGTTATATCTTTTGATTAGTACTTACATATTTTTTTATAATATTTAATGTAATTTTAAGGTCATAATTACAAAGTGAATATATTTAAGAGCATAATTAATAAATATTCGGTCTCAATTTGGTTAAAAATTAAAGTACAATATTATGTTTTGCAATAAAACTAGGCATGTAAATAAGTACAAAAAGCTTTGCCCCGGGTGAGGATCGAACTCACGACCTTAAGATTATGAGACTTACGCGCTGCCTACTGCGCCACCGAGGCGGGTGTCTATTGAGTTCAAATTATGGTACATACTCATATAATTTGTACCGAAGTAATAGTAATTATCACTTAGGTGGTAGGGCCTAGAGCTCACCCGGGGAAGTACCACCGCCCGCCACGGTACTTAGTACCATTCCTACCGTCATAATAATTGTTTTTAAGAGCAATTGTGTTCCGGATAGGAAGCTATGGAGCCGGTTCACTTTTTTAGAGGCGACCATCTCAGACCTCAGCGGTAGCAACGCATCTGTGACCGAATTAGAACAAGACTCATACTAACAATAACTAACTGGACTATTACTAACATTAACTAACAGGACTAATTATCACTAACATCCCCTGTCCTCGCACTTATTAACAAACTAACCAACTAATATTCTAACACCATCTACTAACTAGACTAA
The DNA here is from genome assembly GCA_905404135.1 of Hesperia comma. Lineage (NCBI taxonomy): Eukaryota > Metazoa > Arthropoda > Insecta > Lepidoptera > Hesperiidae > Hesperia > Hesperia comma. The sequence continues at coordinate 3,260,791 of FR990039.1, forward strand.
CCATCCTAGTCCCTTTGAGTCTAGTTCTAGGTCGGTCACAGTTGTTATGGGCGGCAGCGGAAGGGTGGTGCTGCATGCTCGTTTGCTATCTTAATTCCATAAAAAAAAAATTGTTACTATTCCATACAACTAAAATAACAACACATGAGACTAGACTATTAATAATTAGGGGTACGAAAAATTCACCACTCCTGATAAATATAGGTACCCTTCCTATTTCCTATATTCTATGCCTTCCTACCTAAACATACCTTCCTACTTCGAATCGAATGCTGTACTTACCACAATTTAATTTGAATAAGTAGGTGCCTTGCTAAAAATATTCTACATGTTAATTTACTTTATTATAACTTACTAATATTAAATTACAGTACATGAGAATCCGATAAAATTATTTATAAAATACCTACCTACGTTGGTATCTCATATAATATTTTAGATTAAAAATAAATTGATATAAGTACCTAATACATGGACTCACCGTAATCATCATTCATTTCGTTTATCACTGTTATTTAAAATCACTTTAAAATTCAATAACATGGTGAAAAAATATTAGATTTTCGATTTAAAAATACTGGGTTACATCAGAAGTTTTTGATTAAGGAATTAATAATTTTGGCGCCACATTTATGCAGCTAGGTAACGTAGGTGGTACTGCTGCAATGCAACTTTTTAAATATCTAGCCTTGTTCACAGAAGACAAAAAGGTACCTACTCTGTGCTTGAATTGTTAGGGTTTAGAATAAAACGCAGACTACATACCTAATAGTTTTTTCTTTATTAAACTAAATTCTATTTAAATGTCTGTATTTCATTCTAAAGTTCTCCTAAAGTCATAAAATAATCTGTATTATTTTTTGTGAGTCCAGGATATCTTTAATTCTATTTGAGAAGTTTTTTATTATAATTCTGACAGAAAAGTTATGATGAAATTGCTAAATCCTACCTCTATGGTTAAATTAGACAACTCTCCGCAAAATGCTTAATTTTTATTATCTACTTTAGACGACATGGCTGTATAGAGTTGTGACCATAAACTAGTTGGTGTCCGTTTAATTTTTTATGTTTTAAAAAATTAATATGAAACCTGACAATTTTGTACAGTAAACTATAATACATAATTTTATTACCAAAAAAATGGTCCCCAGCTTAAAATTTAGTTCACTTCATGGCGTTATACACAATACTATTTGGCATAAGTATATTTATGATAGCTTTGGTCGTAGCTATTATTAAAAAGATGTTCTTCCACTGGAAACAGGAGCATAAGATTGAACGAATGAGGATTACTACAGTGTATAGACCAGGTAAGTATTTAAACTTTATTTACTTATAAAATGTACAACTATGTATGCATATTGATTTAAAAAAAATAGGTTATTATATACGTAATGTGTACAGTAATTTATATCAGTTAAAATCATGCAAGTAAAATTTTTATTCGAGTTGCCGGTGGACACCTGTCTTATAATTTCTGAAGTTTGAATTTAACCGTATCTAATTTTTGTCTTATTTTCAGCCGTAAGCCTGATGATCCACACAGACAAGTGCGTGCTCAAACGCCGCGCATACGCAGACGGCTTGTACATTTATGATTCGGTTTCCAAAAGTGATATCAGCTTGTCGAAAACCAAAAATTCAGACGAACAAGAGGAATATCAACATACTTATTCGTAAAAAATAATAAAGACATTTTAATTAGGTATTACAATATGGCTTTACTTGTTTATAAGAAAATATGTGACACAAGCTTCAAATACGAATTATCGAAATTCAACTATACGTCCCAAGACCTAAAGATCACAATTGAATGATTTCGTATTAGTTGGTCAGTTGCTGGGTTGTTGTGCAGTTCTAATGGTGTAGCTCTGTAGGTATGTTGGTACTGGTTGGTACAGTATGTACCTAAGTTAGTGTAGGTACTTATATGTTCTTTTTGAAAGACAGGTGCTAATTGCATGATCATCATACGAGTTTGCTTACGGATTGTTGCAAAGTTGATTAATCATTGGTTATCTTAAGGGTGGTAGAGCCTAGAGTTCACCCGGGGAAGAACGTACTTACTTAGTACCATTTCTACTGTAATAATTTTCTAATAACAATGTGGTCGGGATAGAAAGGTGTGGAGCCAGTTACACTTCTTTAAAGGCGATCATCTCAGTCTACAGGGAAGCAACACATCTGTGACTAAGGGTGCGGTTCCACTGAGGCGGAGCGGAGCGGAGCTGTGCGCGATTCACCAATCACATGGCTTGAAATCCGCACGAGGCGCAATGAACTGGGATTTCAAGCCATGTGATTGCGGTGAATCGCGCACTGCTCCGCTCCGCTCCGCCTCAGTGGAACCGCACCCTTATTCTAGGTCCGTCACAGTTATCAGGGGCGGTAGCGGAAAGTGCTGCATGCTCGTTTGCTATCTTAAATCCATTAAAAAAATCTTTAGATAGCATTTTGTTTGGTAAAATAAACCCAAATACATAATAAAAAACTTTACAAAGACGTTAAAATCTTTATTAATAATGCCATAATAATTCAAGATCTATGACGTGACTTCTTGAAGCACTTTACCCCGTAGACGGAATTGATTCTGATGATGTCCAGGTCGGAGAGCAGCTGTGGGTTCTGGCCGAACGATCTCATGATGGAGCCGTCTGGATCCTGTAACGGATTTTTGAAATTTCTTAGAATCGTGGTTAGCTCTCAAAAGGATTCGCTGATTTCAATGCGGTTTTTTACATTCGAAAGCGCGTTTCCTTGCGATGGTTTTAGCTATGTTTTATACAAATCGGTCCAGCAGTTTGACTGTTTTGAATCAGCTGTTTTCTAAGACAATGTACCTAAGGCATTTGGCATTTCAGCGCCATTTAGTCCTGCAGTGAACAATTATCGATAGAGAAAAGCTAATTGAAATGAAATATAAATTATAGTTCACTCGCAGGATAGGTACTCTATGGGGCTGTACAAAACATCCGGAGGGTTGTTAAATTTTAAATTTACAGTTTTTGGTACAAAGTTGTATTGAACGCACCTGATCCTTATTAGTAGCGACAACAGAGATCCCGGTCTTCCCGATCTTCCTCCAGAACTGCCAGGAGGGATGCGTAGCGCTGTAGTAGTCGTAGGGCACTGCCAGCGTCGCGTCCGACCGGATCTTCTCGAAATGATGCAGTTTGTCTGTAAAACAGATCAATAATTTTAAAGTAAAACTTCTTTACAGACGCTTGGGGAGTAGCTTAATCAGTGTGATCGGACAAGCGAACGGAAGTTGAAAGAAAGATATAAGTTTGTGAAGAGTGTAGTTTGTCTGCAAAACACAAAACACATCAATATTTTTTAAGTAAGTAAAACTTCTTCACGGACGCTTGACTTAGGGAGTAAGCTATTGAATGCGTTAGAGAGCGTTACGCGAAAATTGTGATCGGTCGAGGCGAACGGAAATTGAGAGGGAGATACAGTTTGTGAAGATAGAAAGACAATGAATAAGTAGAGATAACGAAAAAACTAACCGTCATGATGTCGCAATTTTGTCTTTATATGGGACCAGAACCAGATATGAAGAACTACGTTTCGATTACAAAAAGATTATCAAAATCAGTGCCTCTATTATGAGTTGTTGTAGTAAACGTAAAGGACGTTACTATTGCAGTTAACGTTTAGAATTTGTATGAGAATTGTAGTTCAGTATCGTAACCGCTAGAGGCGCTGTACGGATTCTCATACAAATTCTAAACGATAGACGGTAGCGTGTATAGTAAACTATAGTATTAAAAACTCATAATAGAGGTTCACCCTGTGGTAAGGTAATTAGGTAAAAATACAGTCCAATTGAGAAGCTCCTCCTTCTTTGAAGTCGATTAACACATGAACGCTCACCAGGTCTGATATGCCGGTTGTGGACGACGACGTAGTCGTCCCGGTCATGCCTGGACACCTCGAAGTAGAAGCCCAGCCAGGCCATCACCATCATAGCCGTGTGCTGTCTGTGGGAGACGCCTTTGAACAGCTCCACGGAACCAAACACCTGGAGACATGAATAATGCTAAATAAATAACGCTACACACTCACACCAGTGGGCTGAGTGCGAGTTTCAAGTGACAAAACGCGCTCTAGCGAACTGCGAGTTACCTAACATTTGTATGGATTCGGAGCAGAGCCACCTAGCGGGACGTAAATGGCTCAGCTTGGATCCCATATAAATTTTAGCTCACTTACAATTAAATTAAATACATAACTAGATCCAATCCAAGACCATTGCAGAGTCGTTAAACCTAGGGCTTACGCACACATGCATAACCTAAATCGAGGTACATACATGACATGAGCTTAACTTCTGTACTATCCTTATTTTGTGATAATATATTACGTATTGTTTTATGTGTTTGAGATAGCAAAGGAGTATGCAGCATCACTCTTCCATTGTCGCCCATTACAACTGTGACAGAGTTGTTTAAACTGAGATTCGGACAAGGATGGTTCAGGTAAGTAAATCGAGTTTGATAAAAAAAATGCAAACGGGTACTCCCGACTTTGAATTGTTTTACGTAAAACGTTCTTCGGTAAAACAATTCGAAATCGTGAGTACCCGTTTGCATTTAAGTGTCCAAGGTGATATAGGTAAGTATGTTTAAAATCGTGTGGTGTTAAATGTTAGTTGGTCAGTTTGTTAGTAGGTTTAAGGACTGGAAATTATAACGACTCGGCAACGGACCAACTACGGTAATTAAATTATGATCTTTGATGGCAGGGACTATTACGGATAGTGAGTTTTGTTAGTGGTTGTTAGTACCTATTAGTATATTTTTAGTTACTACTAGTAAGATTCTTGTCCAAATTCAGCTACGGAGGCCATTCTTGAGGACTAAAAAGTCTCTAAAAGTAACTGCCTCCACATTTCTGTCAGGAACACAATAGCTGTTAAAAATTATGAGAAGGTTGAAATGGTTTTACGTATTGGCAGACGGTGGTAGGTACTACCCTGGATGAGAATTTTTCTTTCGAATACATCAAAATCTGGTCTGGGATAGGACTTTTTCCCAGGAATTACATTTACTGTGGATAATTTTAACGGTCAAATTTTCGTTCCATTCGGTCGTTGTTGAGGGCAGAACTTAACTACTTAATAAAACAACTTACAAGCCTCAAAATGGGTTTAATTGCTTAAATACAAATAGGCGTAACTTTAAAAGTTACTAAAACCCCTAGGTGTTTCTAATAAAAACAGTTAAGAGATTATACTTTCGTAGCAAGGGCATTTCTTCGAATTTCCAAAAAAAAAAGGAATAATATGGCAGTGAATTCTAATACTGTCGTGGAAAATCGAAGGTTTACCCTTTAACATATAGAGAACAATAATTCATATTAAAATAAAACGGAAACTTACTTTTATTGCAGGATTTCAGTAAGATTTTCTCGAATGCGACGAATCTGAAAAAGCCTAGGTCTTTCGAAAGTCCCAGCATAGCTTCCACAATACAATACAAAATATATTATTTATTGTGCACAAACAGGACATTACAACATACATATACTGGAAAGAAATTTCCCAAAAGGCGGTGAATTGAAATTCCTTGAATTTCAGTCAAAAAATAATAAAATAAGCACCATTATTCGGTAACAACTTGTGATCAGTAGGTAACTTTTGATAATTCAAATATTACCGAAGCATCTTCGGACGTTATATTCTACAACTAGGTACGTAAACGTATTTAAACTATTATATCCCCCTAAACATCTCTGCATCGCGGGTAGTAAGGAAAATACAATATTACCCACGGCCAGAGAATAGCCTACCAACTAGGCTACAAAGTCAAGAATATTGTCCTATATTTTATTTATTTTTTATTTATCTCATAAATTTTTCAGGCAACGAGGCCTTAAAAACATTTTTAAAGGTGCTATTAGCTATATTGCTAATATTATAATAGATTATAATAGAAATTACATTTGTTAATTACACTGCGTTCTAAAAGAATAATTATCAAATTCTATAGTGATACGTCAATATTTTAATATCTTAGATAATGATTAATTTTTTTTAATCCCTACTGCTCCAATCAATTTTAGAATAATAATTGTTAGAAAAAAACAATCCATTTTGTTACATCACATACCCAAATCTTTGTTACTTTTAATTAAAAGGTAACCTTTCAGATTTAAAACCTTATACAAAATGACACTACAATTTTTTTTCTTTTCTAAAACATTAGCCATAATAATTGAGCTATTATAAGCTAGCGATAAAGAGACCAAAACATTGATAAAGGGAGCAAATCAGAACATTGTTAAAGATTTCAATCCTTCAGAGATTATAACTAAGTGAATATTAAATTCATCCTGAAAAATTTAATATTATGGATGGATCGGTTTCTATTCTCCGAGGCACTGTTTTTAAAGGACAATCTCGAAGCATTCAACAGCCTCCATGGATGAACTTTGTACCATCAGATGCCAAAATATGAATCGGAATGCCTCAAAATCGGAAACTAGTATTTGTCATTTTGTGTCATCGTCAAACATTTTCCTTTATCCATACGAATATATGGGTTTAGCACCCATAAAATAAATCTTCCTTGTATTCCATCGGCGTATCCTTAGATTCCTTAGCTTCAGGACATCAGATCATTCAATGAGGTAGACAAACGGTGGGAACCGGCGCTGAAATTATTTTAAACTCCTTTAGCGATATTTGCTATTTGAATATCTTCTTATACCTATGTCAAGTCGAATATGAATAGATTCTTCAACGAATCAAAATCATTAACTATCCCAAAAGTTACTTCTCTTCTTATTTAAGTAACTTTCTTAAATAGTATTTTAAGCTACATTCGGTGAAGGCTTACTTTAGTACTGCTCTGTTATAATTTATGTTGATGATTAGAGTAATCTGAAAACCTTTTCTGAAAGCACAAAATTTCACATTTCACTTAAATTAGAAAGCAAATTATTGAGTTATCCAAAATGAAGGAATAAACATCTTCAGCTTCAAATGATGCACAATTCCTGCACGCGGCATGAAATATCGTTAGAATGAGACTTTCATTATAAGCTTCAGTTAGCCGACGCAAGAGATGGCTAAATTCTAAAACAAATAAGTCTTCAACCACTGAAAATCGCTAACAAATTTAATGTATGGAAGAAGAATGTGAAAATGAGTAAAAGCTAAAAAAAATAGAATGGAAGAATACACTTACCGCCTAACTCATAATCATACTCTATTTTGATTCAACAAAATGAATCAATGATCAATGAATGATGAATGATGATACTTCTTCTATTGTAGTTGGTTCGTGATCATCAATTTCTGACCCATGCCCAGAGGTGGTCCTCCGCCTCTTGGCTCTGTGATGCCATTTGAGATTGTTCAACTTCCTCATAACCCCAACCCATCGGCTTAGCAGCTCTGACATTTTCCTCTCGTATTCTTCTCTCAAACAGTCTGGGTTTGCTTCCAGCCATGTTATAGCTCTCTTGCACTCTCCCATCATGGTAGAGTTTTCTTTTTCGCTGATTTGCATTTTATTATCAAGAACTGTTTGCTTCACGCTGTACACGTAAGTTTCCAGCTGATTCCGGACTTCCAATCTCCGTTTGTTTTCCGTATCTTCTTCTCGGTAGACTTCTGCATCTGCTATCATCTTCCCAATTTGTTCCTGACTCAATCTATGATTATTCGCTATAGTTATGCCTTTCCGGTTTCCTGTGCTTCGGTCTTGCGCTAGCACTGATAGAATTCCATTAGCATCGACATCAAACGTCACGTCAATTTTAGCCACTCCACGAGGCGCTGGCGGTATATCGTTCAGGTCAAAAACACCTAATAGATTGTTGTCTTTGGTCAATGCTCGCTCGCCTTCAAACACCTCGATAGTCATGCTGTTTTGATAGTCTTCTAAAGTAGTCAGCTCTTTGGTAGAACGGCAAGGTATCGGCCTATTGCGCTCGATGACTTTATACATCATGCCTCTGGCTGTTTCTACCCCTAGAGATAATGGCACAACATCGACTAACAACAAATCTTTGCAAAATCCTTGATTTTCCCCACTTAAAACAGCTGCTTGAATGGCTGCACCAAAAGCGACAGACTCTTCTGGATTCAGTGAGGTTGTCAAAGGATTGTCATCAAAGTAATTCTGTATGAGAGTTCTAATTTTTGGTATCCTGGTACTGCCACCGACTAGAATGATTTCGTTAATATCAGATTTTCTCAAACGAGAATTCTGTAACGCTTGTTCCAGCGGATTCAGAGCGTCCTGGAAGAGATCGGAACACAGCTCTTCAAATGTGGCCCGAGATATGCGTCCATTATAGTCTATATTATTATATAAAGATTCTATTTGTACTGTGGCTTCCATGGCTGATGTCAAGAATTTCTTGGCTTTTTCCGCTGCAACTTTAAGCCGCCTTAGGGCTCGCAAGTTATCGTAGATATCTATGCCGTACTTCTTGCGGAAATCCTCAGCGAAGTAAGCAACGAGTCTGTTATCAAAATCCTCGCCACCCAAACGAGAGTTACCAGCTGTAGATTTCACTTCGTACACTGAATCTTCGCCAATGGTCAGGATAGACACGTCCACTGTACCCCCTCCCAGATCGTATATCAACACGTTTTTCTCTCCTTCCACATCCTTTCCCAAACCGTACGCAAGCGCTGCAGCAGTCGGTTCGTTGATGATTCTCAGAATATTCAAACCAGCAACAGTTCCTGCGGTCCTGGTGGCTTGCCGCTGAGCATCAGTGAAATACGCGGGCACTGTCACAACAGCATCGACTATCTTCATCCCCACATACTCTTCAGCCACCTCCTTCAGCCTGAAAAGTATCATACTGCTTATTTCCTCTGGCGCAAACGACTTTTTGCCACCTTTATAATCAACAATAATGTGAGGCTTACCGTTGTCGTTGGCTACCCGGAAAGGCCAGTGTCGTAAGTCCAATTGGACTCCGACATCGTCAAACCGTCGTCCGATAAGTCGTTTAACGCCGAAAATTGTATTGCGAGGATTAGAAGCGGCTTGACTTTTAGCCGCTTCACCAATCAATCGCCCGCGTTCTGTAAAAGCTACAAAAGATGGAGTTGTCCGATTACCTTGCTCGTTCGCGATCACTTCAACATTTCCCTCCTTCCACAACGCCACACAACAATGCGTAGTTCCCAAATCGATTCCTATTGCCACCATTTTAATAATGTAAACAAAAACAAACTTTTATTATTCTATACTCGCGTACAAGTCGAACGTCCATTAAGTTTCAAATGACTCGCGTTGCCGCGCTTTCACCGTATTTATAGTGTCCTCCAATGGCGTCGCAGAAATTTCGAGAAACGAAGCTCTCGGCCAATCACAATATTTCCCTGATCGAATGCTCTAGAACTGGGTTGCCATATATTGAATTAAAATTTCCCAACTTTAAAAATATTTTATTCAAATTTATATACATTTACTTATTTATTATTGAAACGATGAAAATATATTATTTATACGATCGATTAATAATCTTTACTCGTAAATATCGATAATTGTTTAATATTGCTTTATTCACTACACTTACGATGTTAACTGTGTAGTAACACGTAATTGATTATGTTAACCACAACCTATTTTAGGTTTAAAATAATTAATTTATAATGTACCTAGCATACTTATATAATTATTATTACAAGAAATATATTATTAGAAGATTTTCTATTATTGCTATTATTAAATTAGTAAATAACTTACTTTTTTCGGTCTATAATTCAATTTTAGTCATTTTTATCATAACAGATCTATTGTAAAAAAATGAGGATTGGTGAAAAATGTCCTCGTAAAATAATCTTTTTATTAGTTAGGTACAGTATTAATATTTTTCATAGAGTAACCACAAAATGTGTAAAAGTTATTAAGATGGCCACCCCATTTTACCCCGGTACGTAACAAACATCTATCATCCTTGTTACACATTCGCCGTTACGATAGTTACATCTCTCTTACACTCATGAATGAAAGTCGGAAATATTGACCTTATTTTGTATCGGTGTCTTCTTTTTGCTTTATAAATACGAGCGAGACAAAACATGTTGATAAGGAAACACGTGACAAAAACCGGGTGTTTTTGTTAAGGATTATTTCTAAGGATTCTAGAAATTAATAGAAAATGCTCGAATATGGCGGGCGCTAAATCTCTACTCAATTGCAGGTAATCTCAATTAATGAATCCATAACGAGTGTATAATGATAAGTAGTTTCAAAGCTGTTTAGTTTGCACGACCTTCTATCAAACGTTCTAAGGCCATGCGCCATTGAATAGTTTATTGCTTATTGCACTGCAAGCTGCAGTAGGTACTTATTTTTGTAGTTCAATGATCGATATCGATGCTTGGTGACGTAAGTAAAATGTAATATGGTCGTGAATGAATAAATACAAACGTGTTAATAACACCAGAGACAATTAGATTATTTGTAGGTTGAAGCTTATACGCCGCATTTGGGTATCCGGATAATTCGGATAGTGCTAAACACTATCCGGATAATATCCAGATAATACGGACAATGCGGATGATGCATATTTTTCTAAAAAAATCAACCTTTACGACATTATCAAGAGCGACTGATAGCAAAACGGTGGTGCTGCGATGGCGTGCTCATTTGCTACCTGATATCCATGAAAAAAACTTAGAAAGACCAATAAAAAGCTTGTAAATAATATATATGTATGTCGTGGCCAAATCGTAGATTTGCTCACATCATGAAATGATCGACCATATCATGAAATGTTCGCATTTCATGATATGGTCAACTGTCTATTGTTACTGTCTATTGGCCACATCATGATGTGGTTTGAGCAGATCAATGATAAGAAATCGTTTCTCGATATGGGCAACTGAACGCGCGGCTTTTTCATAAAATGGTCAGGATTATTTTGATCATATCGTAAAGTATTTACATTAATTACCGGTAGAGGCGCTGCAAGCGCTTTGTTTATGTGTGAAGATGGCGGCCGTTGGCGTAAATGTTGTTTCACGTCACGTCAATTGTTAAAAATGAGTAATATTGAACGGAAGCATAAAAATTGAGTTGATGTTGGATATAAAACAATGAATACTCATTTCCATTACTCCTCAGTCAAATTCTTGAAGGTGTAGGTAGGTCGAATTGGTTACAGAACCGAATTAGCCTACCCCTACTCCACGTGGTCTTGTATGCCCTACCCCTAGAGTGTTTTTAGAACCCGGTAACGAAATCAGACCATAATTAATTAGATGGTTCTCTACCGTTTTTATAATTGTCATAAGAACAATTACGTTCCAGATAGAAAGATGTGGAGCTAGTTTCACTTTTTTTAGACGCTACACATCTATCAGGACTGTTAGCTGTTAGTGATAGTTTCACAAATAACAAGTGCTATTACAAATTAATTACATTATGAAACTAATCAACTAATATTTCTAACACCATCTACTACTTAAGTGGAATAGTCTTCCCAGTCCCTAAATTGAGTCTTGTTCTGTGTCGGTCACAGCCTCACAGCTGTCATTGGCAGCAGCGGCAGGGTGGTGCTTGTTTGCTACCTATTCGTGTAGTTTTAAAAAAAACTTCATTGCAATGAGATAGGTACCTACTCAGTTAGACATACCTACTGAAAGTCACCGATAATGGCGGTTTAGGAAGGAGGGATAAGCTTTTTTCTCTTTGATATGCTTATTTATTATCTCCTAAACGTTTTGCATGATTTGGCATTATTTGGCGATGTTTTCATACCGTGTTTTCATACCGTTCTTTTATGGGGCTTGGTATACAGTTCTATAATAAAGTCCCTAAGGCAATCCGTGACAAGCCTTCAGAGTTGTTTAAGAAACATGTAAAAGCGCAACTCGTAGACAAGAGCTACTATAGTAAGTATACAGTAATATTTAAATGACAAAAAGGCATGGAAATTACCAGCTCTGGAACCAGCTCCGCTAGGTTAGTGCTTACCTGTATCGATTACTTAAGTAATATCGTAATTAGGGTTCCGTACCCAAAGGGTAAAACGTGACCCTATTACTGAGACTTCGCTGTCCGTCCGTCCGTCCGTCACCAGGCTGTATCTCATGAACCGTAATAGTTACAAAGTTGAAATTTTCACAGATGATGTATTTCTGTTGCCGCTACAACAACAAATACTAAAACACTGAATAAAATAAATATTTAAGTCGATATATGGCTTCGACGCTTCAGCGACTAATTAGTTACCTTTCGGTCCAAGAGATGGCGTTGCTTGTGGCTACAAAAAACTAAAGTAAATATTTTTAAGTGAGGCTTACAAGCTTACAACAGACCAGATTTTTTTGGCGTTTTTATACATAATGGTATGGAACCCTTCGTACGCGAGTCCAACTCGCATTTGGCCGATTTTATTTTTATTTTAAAAGATGCGAGGAGTTTTTTTTTTCGCCGTTTTTTTCTCCTCCTTAAGCACTTTTACAAAACGGTGCGGTGCTAGAATCAAAAAGTTGACTCTCATAAGTGAATTTGTAAATTCCTTATTTGAAATACTTAAACCATTTTGAATTTTGAATTTTTGAACTATTATAATAAACTCGTAAAAGTAATATTGGCGGTAGACGAAGCTTTACCTGTCTCCCTCCCACTCTTCCGGTGACGTAATCAGGGCTAGTGTCCAACACTAAGTAATCGTAGTGCTTCTTAGCGTCAGTCTCGCTCAGTTCTTCGACGCGAACGCACGTCTTGTTCGTAAGTATGTCGTTCACCTGTTGTATACGGGCGCGGAGGTCTGATAAATCGTCTGTAGAGAGAGAATTTTAACAATGAAATACATTTTGACGTGACAACGTCTTATAAATTGGTTTGCCGGGTGACACTTCAAGAAACTGCGTTACGCTCCGCTCACGTTATGCGCTCACAATGAGAGCGAGTGAGAGGCACGCGTCCCTTCCACTCGGGCATGGTTAGCCCGCCTAAGAGCGAGAGAGACAGACATAAAAAGCACAATCGGCCTTTGCGTTCGGCAGCTTGATTACTTTGGAGGTAGATATTTTGGTAATGTATCCAATTATTACTTTTTTATTGACTTCTGGGACTATTTATAAATTTTAAATGTTACCTTTTTATAAATGTTTCCTGTATTCCTTCTTTATTTTTATTGATAAATTTCTGTAACTTTAAATACGATTTCATGACGTTTGTTTACTTTGATGATATTATTTGTCAATCATTCCATCAGTATTTTCTTAAGACGTTGTCACGTTCAACTATCGTCAGTAAACCGACTTTACAGACAACCAGTTTTTTTACACGTCGCTTTGCCTGTGTGACAGTCGGAAAACGACAAAATACCGATAAAGCTAACCCAAGCGGTCCACTGAAAGATAATTTAGAAACTGTGCTGTTAACCGTTGAAGAGTTCTCTTGTCTGGAGCCAATCCTAATGTAGCATCCGGTAATGCTTATCATACGATTGTATTGTATCAAATATTGGTATTGGGATCTAACGCAACACGCAATTCAAGTCAATAGAGTAACAGGAAGTAGGTCTTATTCAGCTTGTAAGATTTTACCGAAATATCCATTGCAAATTAGTTAACAGCTTTTAATAAGGACATATTAAGCACTTACACTCGTCATATTCCGTAATGACGTATCTGACAACACCCCCTGGCCATATTCTGTCCGCGTAGAATTCTTTATTCTTCTTCAGTAACGGCACAGTCTTTGGGATTCCCCGCATCTTACCAGCTACAGCTTTCTTATGCCTCTTTTCACCGATTGGCCTGGAAGAATTATAATTTGCACGTCTAAGGTCTAAAATAAGGTGATTTGGTTTGTTCATAAGTGTCACAGAGATCATATCATGCATGGTAAAGGATGGGTGATGCTGCATACTCGTTTGCAATCTTAAATCAATTATGAAAGCAAATGAAGATATTTTTTGCAATAAGATTATAGTATTTTGTAATCTCCTTCAGACTTCTATCGTTACTTAAGTTTAAAGTCTACTTCTCTTACTTCTCACCTTAGATTCTGTTTCTCCTCTTCTTCTGAATCTTCGGAACTGTCGCCCCTTTGCTTTGGTTTGTTATTCCTTTTCACATTATCTTCAGAGTTAGAAATACTTTTTTTGTTCTTTTTATTTTTACCACTGTAAATCCTTAAAAGAAGATTACGAATATCTATTTCTAAATGTAGATTGTAATATTTAAAAATAACTGAAATTTCAATATATTCGAGAAGAAAAAAAATAGTGTGAGAGTATGCAAATTAAGTTATCGCAAGAAAAACACAAAAAGTTACAATCGATTATTTAAAAATAGCTCGTTGTGGACTGTATGCTTCACGTTGTAAGAAGAAACCCGAGCCCAGCAGTGCCCTGCAGTGGGATAGAGGTTGGGATAAATTAAAATTATTATATTAAGTAAGTTTAATATGATATTTAGAAAAGTAAATAATTTAAAAACTGAGATGTCTTAAATTTAATCTATATAATAATATAATCTATAGCTACATAGGATATAGACTCATTTAATTTGAAGCATATTTATTGTATTTATCATATTCAAAATTATTGCCGTTGAAAAAATAACATGTCTAAAATAAATAACATTCCTCCTACCGAAAACGCCTATCTGATCTCCTGAATGGTGCGTAATGTTCCCGTTTCACGCTAATTGACGTAGCACTTCTTAAGCTAGGCTTAATTTCAGCTGGTTTATCATCTTTTTTTGCTGGTAAAGAAGGCACTTTTATAACTTCAGCTTTTACTACTTCCTTATCTTCTATTTCTTCCCAATGTGCTTCACGTTTCTTTCTAGCAATTGTTTCATTTTTATAATCTTCTGTATCATTTCCAGATCGTCCATAATGGTACTTGATACCTTTTCCGAAGTGTTTAGTAGACTGATAGATAAAAGGTCTATGTTGGGTGTAATGTACCACCGGACCACTTTTAGTCGACTTAAAGTGTGAAGAGCATCTTGGATCACGAATATTTCGATGGCAAAGGATTCTCTGATAAGTTTCCATCGCATCTCCAGTATCGCAGAAGACTGTTAGATTAGCGATGGAGATGTCTACAAACGACTGAGAAAATTTTACTATAGATCCAATAATACTTTGAATATTCGGTGCAGTTTCTGTTAAATTTGAGGCTGTGGGTTCAGAGTTTCTCAAAGCCTCTTTGCTGGCATTACAATACTTTTTTTTAGCATTTTCTACGGCGACAGCAGCTACTTTATAGACTGAATCGACGATCCCTTCAACTTCTGCCACAATTCCTAATTCCTTTGCCTTATTAACGACATCATCTGTTAAATTTTTGTTCGGTGGAGGCGTTATATCTCGATTTACGCGTAAATTTTCAACATTTTCTACATCAACGTCACGTTTCTTCCTCGCTGCACCTGGATACAACTGACACAGATCTATTTTCGCCTGTCGATCTCGTTTCTGGCATTCAGGACCGTACACAATTTCTATTTTCCGAAGATCGATCTCACTTAGTCCAACGCGGTGTTGCTTTACCTTGTGATCCTGAAATTACAGTTAAGGATTGTGATGTTGATGAACCTTTTACACATGAATAGCGCAAAAGAGCAGAGCAAAGCAGACCAGACCTGATGGTAATACAAGGTGATCTCTTGGTAAAAGCTTCCTGAGCACTTCCGTGCTTCGGAAAGCACATATTGTTATCGAAAAGTCTATAAACTATGTTGGAGGTCTTCGGGCGGCATGAAAACATCCGATACTTAGATAGGCCACTCATTATAAAATTGTTACCCAAAGCCCTATCTGGTGGTAACAGGGGGAAAGCCCGACGTTTATCGCTTACCACACCTTAACTCGTATAGCAATAGAGTGAGTAGTCCAGGGTCTAAGAATATCAACACCTACCTTTATGATAATGGTCCGATGTCCGTTCTTACTAAACTCCCGGTCTCCGAAGTGCATAGCACTGTTCACGTCGTAGGGTAAGTTTCGGAGCTCCACTGGCAGCTTGGAGTCCTTGCTGAACAGCTCCACGGCTTCTGAGGAGGGCATGGGCATCTACTCGGTGTCTCATTAGTCATACAACAAACCGAAATGGAAGATAGCTTGGAAAGAGACCTTGTGTCAAAAAATCGTTGTAGTAAAGTGTCACCGTTTTCAAGATTTCGATCTGTATATGAGTGTGGTAATAGAGCTCAATTTCCGAAAAATAAAACAAATGACAGAAACTCGAAAACGGTGACACTTTTACAAAAACAATTTGGCACTTGGTAGGTCTCTCTTTAAGCTATCTCCCATTTCAGTTTGTCGTACAACTTATGGGACACCCTGTATATTCATGGGTCTAACCGGTACTAGCAGAGGGAAGACTGGATCCCGGAAGAAATACCTAACTATAACGAATCTCTTAGAAACCTCCATACAAACAGGGTACTTATGTTAAA
Organism: Hesperia comma; assembly: GCA_905404135.1. Classification (NCBI taxonomy): domain Eukaryota; kingdom Metazoa; phylum Arthropoda; class Insecta; order Lepidoptera; family Hesperiidae; genus Hesperia; species Hesperia comma. The sequence goes on from FR990039.1 coordinate 3,277,196, forward strand.
AGCTTCCAAAAATATGTACAGTCAGTAATTTTGTAATTACGAGCTTGCAAGACGATAATCAAAAACTATCAAAACCATCAAAACCTAACGTTACGAAATAATTTATCAACAAGTTTGCACGGAATTCTCGGTGCGCAAGTCCTACTCGCTCTCGACCGGTGGTTTTTTACTCAAAAAATTGTTCCTCCCGCTTTACTTAAAAAAATCTGACTACTGATCAATAATTACATATCTATGAACAAACCGCTCATTAAAGTTGCATTTACATGGGGTATAAAATTGTGTTTTGTGCTCATATCAATAAGTATTACAATAATTCAGACGCAATAACAATACCTACTGTTCAATGACATGTCCCTAATTTATTTTTGTTCCTAAATCTAATCAGTAGCTGCAGTAGTGATAGCGACCAATGCTAAAGGTGGCTTACAAGATACAAGTCATACAAGTGGCTGAAGTGGCCAAATGTAAGATGGACTCTTTCATGAAAGAATAGAAGGGATAGACAATAAATTTAATATAGCCAAAAAAACTCCCCGAGTCCTATAGAAATATTTATTTTTTCAAATACAAACATTTATTTTATTTTATCAATATTTTATTACATTAAAGTGCTGTGACAATTGCTTCTTAGATATATGGCTAGGTCGCAAGACATTATGTTTTGTAAGATTTGGACTTATCAACCTTTAATAAAAAATAATAAACATAATCAAGACTATAAAAATATAAATCATTGTCTCAAGATCAGCGATTAACTTATCATAACCTTCGATAAATTCTTATTTAGCTTGTCAACCTAAATACAGACCTAAATGTTAATTATTTATTGATTTAATTGAATGTACTTGTGGCGACACCGCACACACGTCACACTGTGACGTCACCGAAGCCTGAATCGCGCTATCGAAGAATTGTCGATCGCCGGCATATATACCACGCCTCGAGTACATTCACTCGGAGCCTCGGCCGCCCCCCAGGTATGTCATCTCGCCTGGCGGGAGATCTCCCTTTGCCAAATACTTTATAAGCATTGTTATTTTTCTCCTACATTATAAACTAAAGTGTGCAAATTTCATACTCCTCCGTCCGCGCAATGTTCGTAAAAAAGGGTCCAAAGGTTAATTACTTCACGCAGTAATCATTATTTATTCACAACTAGCGGCCCGCCCGCGGTTTCACCCGCGTGGATCCCGTTCTCGTGGGAATATATGCATGTATTATACATAAAAACCTTCCTCTTGAATCACTCTACCTATTACAAAAAACCGCATCAAAATCCGTTGCGTAATTTTAAAGATTTAAGCATACAGACAAACAGACAAACAAACAGACGGACAAAAATAGCGACTTTGTTTTATACTATGTAGTGACAACACTTATCACAACTTCACTCATCGGCAAAAACTGTGGTAAGACTCTGTCAAACTCACGCTAGTAATGGGGTAAAATCAAACTACCATACTATTTCGCATAATTTCCTTTGTTTCGGTATTCCGTCCAACAATACACACGTACAAGCATTGCAATAAAAACTTATAAAAATAACAAAACTATTCCGAGAAACATAATTATTGGTTTACATTAAGTAGAAAAAATTAAACATTCAAAACAACAACACTTTATGTATATGGCACAACGTTAGCAGAGGTTCAGCTGTAGGCTCTTCAGGTGGCATTCCAGCTGATCCAGCGATATCCAGGTGCGTATACTTCACATTCTTCTCCTCCAGCCCTCCAACCTTGATCAGAAAACCAGCAGCCAGCTGGTGATTACGTCCTTTCGCCTCTGCATCTATTTGGACCAGGTCGTCTCCTTTACACTTCCCCACATTCACTGCCAGGTCGACAGCTCTTACCATAGACACCTCAAAACCCTCACCCAACCTTCCACCAGTAAACTGCAACTTCGTGGAATGATTCATGGCTCTAGCGCTATGGTTGTCCATAGCAGCAGTATAGTTACCATAGCAGGCTTTTGCGTGGCCTGTTAAAGTCGCAATAGTATAGATGTGCGGATTCAGCTCTTGAGTAGCCAATTCTCCCATCTTGAATAGGGAGTCTGCCATCGCAAACCTTCCTTCTGCATCTGTGTTCGTTACTCTCACAGTTTTGCCGCTTTTGGACATCAGCAACTCATCAGAAACGTACGACTCCACTCCGATTGAATTTCGACAGAGGCACAGCACGCCGATCACTTTCAAATGGGGTGGTTTAAGAATAGAACAGGCTTTGAGAAACCCTGCAACCGCTGCAGCACCACTCTTGTCTCTGGACATGCCCGTCATCCTGCCAGAAATCTTGATATCAGCGCCTCCAGTATCGTAAGTCACTCCTTTGCCAACCAACATTAGGGTCTCTGTAACCCTGTTCGGATCCGAGGAGTTGTAAACGATTTCCAACACTCTTGCTTTATGTCTTTCCACGGTACTCGCAGCCCTGGAGACTGCTGCTAGAAGCGGATAGTTCTCTGCAATCACCTTCTGATCTTCAATAACGTTGATAGTGATGTTGCTGACTCCTTCGAATGTTTTCTTAACGTACTCCACAATTTTTTCTGGCGCCATCCTTTCTGGGTCTCCCCCAGCTATGTCTCTGGTGACGATTCTTGATCTTTCTAACGCGATGGCGTTCCTCACGGTTTTCTCAAATGCTTGCGAGTGTTTTTCTTCAGAATGAAATCCAATTCGAATCACGTCTTTTGTTGTCTTTCGCTCTCTCATTTGAATCGGAACATATAAGGCTTCCAAAGCGCCCAGGATGCAAACTAGATGTCCATCGGGGAAATCCACAACAGTCTCCACGACGACTAATGGTTTCTTGACTCCGGCATCCAATGCTCTTAACATGGCTTTCTTAGCAGCTTCCTTGATAACCTTGGCGTCATGATAGGGCGTAATATTTCCCGTTGGAGCGAGGATAAGTCGTCCTCCGGAGACATAGTCACAATTCCAAACCGACGGCACTTTGTGGATATGCTTGTCCACTTTCCTGATGTTATTGACGAAGCTACCGATATGCCGAGGCAGACCAACATTCATCTCTTCAGGGTATAACACCAAAACGACTCCATCGTAATCCGGAGAGAGTATATTCGTTTCTATAAATACATTTTCGTATAATTTAAATTCTTGAGTGGCCATGTTGGGCGCTACAGCTGAACTGATTGCCAAACACACGGCAAATTATTTATCAATTGTTATTAAGTAAATTATCTGTATTTAATGTATTATCAAGATTATTTCGTTACGACTGTATGTTGTCGGTACAAGCGGGTGAAAGATACTAGTGAGCTACTTGATAAATAACAGAGTTAAAAATATCTTAACAGTGTGTTGCTGTTTTGTGTACTTAAACAACGGTTTTGCGTGCATTGTCTCCTTTATCAGAAGTACGTATAAATATTGCCAACTATCAGATGAGTCTGCGTACGTCGCCCGTTATACCTACTACATGTTATATCTAGTGGTAATTACAAAAACAAAATCCCGATCTGAGACGTACGTGAACGACGCGGCGACGATGAGATACGATGAAAGAACTGTGGCTCTATTTCTGAAATGTCGTCTGTAGACGAATGATTCAAAAATACTTTTGCTACGTCGCTTGGAAATGACTCCAAACGAGTAGGTATGGGTATTATTCGTCACCAGAAGCCATTTCAAAAATAGAACCAACCACTGAAGAAGTAGGTTCCGCGGTGTGTAAAATGACGGCAAAGCGACGCACACATAAACAATCACATACTAACCTGGTTCAATATTCTCGTACTGAACGTCGATAAATAAGTCGCGACTCGCCCGGTTGTGCTCGAAGGGGAATCCCAGGGCTTTCATGATCGTCATCTCAATTGACGGGGACTTCAGACAGTGGTAGCCCAGATCCACAATCTGAAATTGCAATGTAACGGGTACTCACGATTTGTATATTTGTATTTTTTCCGGCCGTTGCCCACGGTCTTGCTAACATGTAACTATTTTACAAACAAATTAATTATCAACCTTTATTTCACTCCGTTAGGAGTTGATTTCGGTTTGAACTAGTGGTTCTTAATATTTCAATAAACATAGTAAACAAAAATTTAATGGTAAAAGAACGGACTATTTTTAGAACGCCTGCGATAAAATTGTAAGATAATAAAATGCAAAACAGTTTTTTCTTAGATTCTACTTCTTTGTCTTTTGTGGCTGTCAAATAAATCTGAGTACGTACCGGGAAAAAAGGCCGTTGTTCAGACCGGTCTGACAATCAACCTGACCACTGGGAATAACTATAACTATACATTATGAGGGTAGGTACAGACCTATACTTTACATCGGCGAATTATCCTACTATCTATCAAGCGCTATAATTTTAATGGGGCTGAGACCAATAAACTTATTGTTTCTTTGGATTTAATTTAAAACCATCTTTCTAAACTGACATCTCCTTGTGATACCTACCCTCCGAAAAATGTCAATCACCTTCAGTTAGTTTTCTAGATTTAGTAAAAGTCACGGAGATGCCATGAAAATATAGGTAAAAATGTATGTTTAAACAGCGCTTAACGACTTTTGCTATTGAGAAATACATTTTCTAATTAAAATACAATAAACTGTCGCAATTAATTCAAGTCAACAATTTAAACGTAGCGCCTGAAATAAACGACTAGCAATTATTTGATTGCGCGTACTTGCGCAGGTGTAACTCACATGGGGTTCGTCAATGCTGTGCCCTTCGGTACTCCAGCGGCACTGGCGCAGGCCCTCAGGGTTCTGCAGCACCAGCACGTGCTCCGAGTGGCGGGGAGCAGCCATGACGGGCAGGAACTTTATACACGTCTTGAACGCGAAGCTTGATAGCGCCATCATTATTACTAGGGTCTGATCGTGATCTAGAGACCGAATTTGACCAAGTTTGATCAATGTTTATAGCGGAGAATGGGTACGTTAAGTTTAGAAACATAATATGTAGTTAATACCAATAATAATATTCTGGACTTTCCTAGCAACATGGACTCAGTATTCAAGAAGATTAGAATAGTTCATACACGATTTAAGCACGTCGAGTTTTAGTAGGTAGGTACCTTATGGCTCGAAAGATGCCGCCCAGTGTATCAAATATACCTACTTTGTTTATCGTCATGGACTAAGTACATATTCAAGTTAATCCATGCTAATACTAATAGCAATAATTTAATCGTCAAGCGAATACAGTCGATTCTAAGATTTCTAAGCAATGTCACCTAACTAACTACCAATAGCCTAAAACATTTCTTGAGCGTTTTTGAAGGGTGCGTTAGACCATATAGCTAATTTGTTCCCGTAAAATAATCGTAGGAACATTAGCGGGCGACATAAACCTTTACTGATGCTTTGGTTAGCCACTGACCCCTCCAATATCACTATGGTGGAGTATGTTCTAGGCCTCTCCAATGTTCAGAAAATCCCGGTTTCAGTGACAGCAAGTTGTATGATTGAAAACATTGACTTACCAAAATGCGCCGGGTTGATGTAAAACGGTACGGTAGCGTTGGGCCAGTACACATAATGCTTCGTGGTGATCACTAGAACAATGTTGAAAGATATTTGGACTTCCACATGTCCACAGCTGGGCTATGTCATACATGATATCCTCCTCACAGTGAGGGGTACAGGCCCTGTTCTTTCAAGCTGGCTACTTAATTTGCGAATTGGCTAACTACAGTACTTTTGAGAACATATAGAACTCTCAGGATACAGGTTTCAAAAATCATGAGCAAATATTAGGCAACCAAACGACCTACTTATTGTAATTGTAAAATAATAAAATTACTTGAGAGCAATTTAATTTCTTGCTTTTCTAGTGTTTGTAGGTCGTCAACGCATTGGTGTTTGTTAAAATTATTGACATCAAATGAAACTAATAGCATAGTATCAATCATTTATTATCTGTCGATGGAAAGAAGATTAATAGTTCAATACTTGTTTGTTTAATCTGTGTTGAACGGAATGAATGAGTTATGTTTGTATTTGCTCTTTGATTGAAAATAAACGTTCATTTCATTTTGCTGTTCGTCTCAACTGAAGTAACTTGTTTTATTTTATTAGGTTATGGGCCCAGATCCAATTATTAAGTTCAGTGTTCAGTATAAAATAGTTAAACAGTACCTAGTCGATTATTGTAGTAATTGCATTGCTTTGTTGCATTGAATTGTGGGTGCATCTCAGTAATCTCACATTGCGCCGGCGTCGGCGATCGGCGAGTCGGCGTGGTTGATCGACAGAAATGGCGTCCAGTAGCTCGTTTATTGCAAATGTGCCGAAATTAAAAGGCCGCGAGAACTACAGTGAGTGGGCATTTGCAGCGGAAAATTTGCTTGTACTTGAAGGAAAACTGAATTTCCTCAAGACTGAAGGCGCTGATGCTGCCGTTGCGGAAGATGCCATGACGAAGGCCAAGTTGATTCTTACCATTGACCCGTCGCTATACGTACATATTAAAAGCGCTACTACTACTAAACAACTATGGTCAACGCTGCAACAAATGTTTGATGACTCAGGATTTTCGAGAAGAATAATGCTATTGAGGAATTTAATATCAATACGTCTCGAAACATCGGATTCTATGACGAGTTATATTACGCAAATTATTGAAACCGGACAGAAATTATCCAGAACAGGATTTTTAGTTAATGATGAGTGGATTGGCTGTCTCATGTTGGCGGGATTACCAGAAAAATATTTTCCCATGCTTATGGCTATAGAACATTCCGGAATCGCCATTACGGCGGATGTTGTAAAATCAAAATTACTAGATATGACCGGGAATGAAGAGTCACCGGAAGCCAGTGCTTTATATGCGAGAACATCCAACATGAGAACCAAACAGAAATCATTCAACAGGACCGGACAAAAATCATTCAACTCGTTCAAAGATGGCGATACCTCAAATGTCAGTGTCAATAACAATAACAAGAAGAAAGTCATCAAATGTTATCGCTGTAAACAAATTGGGCACTATAAAAATAAGTGTACACAGATGCAAGATACAAAAATAAACAACTCTAATGCGTTTTCTGCGGTATTTTTGAGTGGAAACTTTAGAAAAAACGATTGGTATCTGGATTCCGGAGCAAGCGTGCACATAACATCGGATGTAAACAATATACGGAACACATCGGAAAGCACGAGTATTAAGGAGATTACGGCGGCAAATAAAGGTGTGATGCCTGTCTTATGCTCGGGTGATGTTGATATTGTTACAGTAACATCGAAATGCAAATATTCCATTACAGTAAAGGATGTATTATGTGTGCCTACTATTGCTACAAATTTACTATCAGTGAGCAGATTAATTCAAAACGGGAACAGAGTGTACTTCAAAAAGGATTGTTGTCATATTTATAACAAGAATAATCAACTGGTTGGAGAGGCCAGATTAGTTGATGGTGTTTATAAGTTAAATGTAGATGACAAACACAATTGTTTGTTTACAACAACCGAAAGTACTACAAGTGAGCTGTGGCACCGGAGAATGGGCCATTTAAATAGCAATGACTTAAATAAAATGAAAGAAGGTGCAGTTGTGGGTATAGACTTTAAAGAAAAGGCTGTCATTGATAAAAGTGCTTGTGTTGTGTGTTGTCAAGGGAAGCAATCGCGTTTACCATTCAACCATGTGGGCACAAGAAGTAGTGAAGTGCTAAATATTATTCACGCAGATGTGTGCGGACCCATGGAGGTGACTTCAATCGGTGGTTGCAGGTATTTCCTTATCTTTGTTGATGATCACACACGCATGACTTTTGTTTACTTTTTAAAAGCCAAGAATCAAGTTTTCAAATACTTTAAAGAATTCAAAGCACTAGTTGAAAACCAACAGAATAGAAAGATTAAAATCATTAGAACTGATAATGGTCTAGAATTTTGTAACAATGAATTCGACAGTTATTTACTTGAAACTGGTATAGTGCATCAAAGGACTAATATATATACCCCTGAACAAAATGCCGTTAGTGAACGCATGAACCGCACTTTAGTTGAAAGAGCTCGGTGCATGTTGTTTGATGCAGGACTAGATAAAAGGTTTTGGGCTGAGGCTGTAAACACAGCAGTTTATCTCAGGAATAGGTCACCAGCATCTGGATTACAGAATAAAACACCGTTTGAGCTCTGGACCAATACAAAACCAGACTTAAGTCATATCCGTATCTTTGGGAGTCAGGTTATGGTGCACATCCCAAAAGAAAAGAGATTGAAATGGGATACAAAGTCTAAGAAGCATATTCTTGTTGGGTACGCTGAAAACATCAAAGGGTACAGAATATATGACCCAGATAAAAGATGTGTGTCTGTCAGCAGGGATGTCATAATACAAGAAAATATAAAGAGTAACATTTCAAAGGATGATGAGATATCTGTTTCAGTGGGGGAAACTTCTGAATTGCAACAAGTTAATAGTGAATTAGATGAGTCAGTTGATATTTTTATTGCTCCAAAACCTGAGAATGATACTGACCAGGCTGTTATTAACCCTGTATTGCAGGATGTAGATGAGGCTCCACCCCCAGCAGAAACAAAGCGAATAAGGAAACCACCAAAGCGCTATGGACACTTCTGTGTATCGTCAGATATTGAGAGCCAAAGTGATCCAGTTAGTGTCAAACAAGCTCTACAAGGTCCTGATAAAGATAAATGGATTGCTGCAATGGACGAGGAGCTCAAGGCATTCGATGATAATGATGCCTGGGTAGTGGTGAGTGAAGTGCCTCCAGGTAAGACATTAGTGCAAAATAAATGGGTTTTTAAAAGGAAGTTTAGTAGTGACAACAGTGTTTGTTATCGTGCTCGGTTAGTGGCGAAGGGCTTCACTCAAAAGCCAGGAGTAGACTATGATGAGACTTTTTCCCCTGTGGTGCGTCACTCTACTTTAAGATTATTATTTGCACTAGCTGTTCAATTAAATTTAAGAGTCAGTCATTTGGACGTAAAAACAGCCTTTTTAAATGGTGTGCTAAAAGAAGATATTTATATGCTACATCCAAATGTTAATGTAAATGATAAAAATAAAATTGTAAAATTAAATAAAGCCATTTACGGATTAAAGCAGTCATCAAGATTGTGGTATGAGAAGGTTGATGAATGTTTAACTGATTCAGGTTTTAATAGAAGTCAAATAGAGCCATGTGTGTTTACAAAATTTCATGATAATGTTAAGATTATTGTTGCTTTGTATGTGGACGATTTCTTTGTATATTCCAATTGTGAATTAGAAACAGATAAATTAATTTCTATGTTGAGTTCAAAATTTTGTATCAAAGATCTTGGGCAGGTTAAGCAGTGCTTAGGTATGAGAGTACAATTTGATAATAAAAATAATACTTGTACCTTAGATCAGGAACATTACATAGATCAGCTGTTAATAAAGTTCAATATGTTAAATTGTAAAGAGACTAGTACACCTATGGAATCTAAACCAAATTTTGATAATGTTGTTAATGCATGTGATACTGATGTGCCATATCAACAGTTAATAGGTAGTCTTATGTATTTGTCTGTGTTGACAAGGCCTGACATAGCTTTTAGTGTTAGTTTCCTAAGTCAATTTAATAATTGTCATACTAGCACTCATTGGAATTATGCTAAACGCATTCTCAAGTATTTAAAGAGAACTAAAAATTATTGTATAAAGTATGTAAAAGGGGCCTATGAGCTGTCAGGATTTGCTGATGCTGACTGGGGAAATGGCATGGATCGGAAATCATATACAGGCTATTGTTTTATGATGTCAGGGAGTGTTATATCATGGGAAAGCAGGAAGCAGAGGACTGTGGCTCTGTCTAGTATGGAAGCGGAATACATGTCCATGGCAGAGGCTTGTAAAGAGTCAATGTATTTGAGAGTTCTGTTATCTGAAGTAACTAATCAAGACTTGCAAACAATTACCTTGTATAATGATAGTCAAAGTGCTCAAAAATTTATTGTTAATTATGCTTTACATAAAAGAAGTAAACATATAGATATACGTTACCATTTTTTGAGAGACGCTGTCAGTAATAATGTAATAAACATTAAATATATGCCTTCCGATCATATGCCAGCTGATATCCTGACCAAGCCACTTGGTGCAGTGAAGCATTATCAATGTATTGAAACATTAGGACTTGTTCCTATAGTATGATAAGACTTGTTCAGTTATAAATTATTATAGTTTCATGTGATGTAGTGGGGGTGTTAAAATTATTGACATCAAATGAAACTAATAGCATAGTATCAATCATTTATTATCTGTCGATGGAAAGAAGATTAATAGTTCAATACTTGTTTGTTTAATCTGTGTTGAACGGAATGAATGAGTTATGTTTGTATTTGCTCTTTGATTGAAAATAAACGTTCATTTTGCTGTTCGTCTCAACTGAAGTAACTTGTTTTATTTTATTAGTGTTTTAGTGTTTTGTTGTCCATGGCCGACAGTGACCACTTAAATCGCTCATCTCTTCATTTGTCAGCTATTAAACGAATTAAGACTATGTATTCATCTTATATTTACTTAAATATCTTACCAGCTATCTCTGCAGATACGTGGCAAATATTAAATCCTAATGCAAACAGTACTATAACGACCAACACCGCCATTTTGCCAAAACATTTGAAACTAATAAAAAATAAACGCGCATTTATGTTTATTGTGCGAATACCATAAAAGTTATAGGACTGAGAAACATAAAATGACGAAGGTAGTTGCAAAATATTAAAATCAGTTTTTGATACGACAACTTAAAATCTATTCTTGTCAAGATTAGTTTTTTAATTAATAGGTATTGTGGTGACATTGCGCACCTTACAGTGACGTCACGAACCTAAATCACGGTATCAGAGTATTCTACGCCTTTCTCATAAAATAAAAACCCTCCCACCAAACATTAGCCTTCTTTGTCTCCCCTTATCACTTACAGAGGACTAGATATTATTTGTAGGTAAGTGAAAAAAAAGGTAGGTAGTGTGACTGGCAGGAATATTTTCACGCCACCTGATGACTGTAATCTTTAATCTCATTACATTTTCTGGTAGTATGGCTGCGTTCCGTAACTCGACCAAAACGTCCAAAACGTTCAAATTTGTATGAAAAAGTGTCCTTTCCCTGCGTTTTGGTCGAGTTACGGAACGCAGCCATAGTATATCTGTGCATATGCCCTTGTAATAAGAAAATAAAACCAACATTTCAAACTAAACTTAATTTACTTACATACAAAAATTACAATTCAACCTTTTCTTCTGGTAGCCCTAACAGCTTTCTGACAACTAAAGCATACTTCTTTATTGTTTCTTCACTTTCTCCATCATTAAACAAACTGTACACCGCCTTTTTATATTCTTCTCCATGAGGAATCACTGAAATATCAAAAGCTTCATACTCTTCCTTTGTTAAACTTCTATCATCGTTATTGCACCTCAAATACCAATCAACCAAGCTCCGTTTTGAGGCATTTCTGTCCCAATTATAATACTCCATATCCTCTTCACTTTTTTCCTTCTCCCAATCTTCGTAAGTCCATGACTCGTGGTAGCAAGCAGTTAATAAATAGTTAACGTAATCCAAATTTTGCTTCCTCATTGGACAACGATCGGCTGTGATTGTTACCAAATCAGTTTTCTCATCATAACGATCACCAATTAAACGTAGAAATTTATCACGAGCGTGTGCATCAAGTTTTAACTTAGACAGCTTGATTCTTAACGTGACAATTCTCGCTAACGGATTTCTGATAGATGGACTGGCATGGCAGTAGTCCGATGTTATGATTTCTTGAGGATAATGTTTCTCTATAGCTTCCTCAGAGTTCAAAAGTTTAGGCCATGGGGTGCAAAACTTCTTGAGTGCTTCGCACTGTGTCTTAATTACTGGTGGCGTGAGATGAAGAAAGTTGGGAATCTTCATGAGTTCTGCATTAGCATATTTTCCAGGAGGAGCCTGGCCCTTGGGTACGTAGCCCTGTCGGAGTGGCAGAGGCACTGATGCAGGATGGAAGGACCTGGGTCCAGGCCATACATTGCCCCAATTCTGTAAAAGAAACACCTCCACTTAATGAAATGCTTTGTGATTGACAGATTACGTCTGAATGAGTGAACATAGGAGTATATAACTTTGTACAGACATTTTTTAATAATGTTGGGAAGAAAAATGTAACAATTTTTTTTAAAGTAAGACCAGTCAGACAGGTAGTTTACCATCATGAAAGGAATTTGAACTGAGCTAAGTGGTATGGAGTGGAGTGACTTACAACAACTCTCAGTCGGATGATGTCAGTGTCAACAGACATCCCAATTATGTGGGGAAGTCCAAATGCTTATAAGTATATTAACTGGTAATGTATGTATAGTATTATGTATTAAAATCTTTTCCATGACACTAATAATTGCAAACTTAATCCTACTTCCTACTTCGTACTAATATTATAAATCCTACTTCCTTCCTACTATCCTACTTCCTACTATCCTTCCTTCCTACTAATATTATAAATCCGAAAGTTTGTAAGGATGTATGTGAGTGAGTGTGTGTGTGTGTTTGTTGCTGTCACGCAAAAACGACTGAACGGATTTTCATGAAACTTTGCAGTAATATAGCTTAGACATCGGAATAACATAATTTGTTAAAATTTATAGAGATTTTTGAAGGGACTGGTTTCCTGAAGCGAAGCGAGGGCGGATTTACTAGTATGACATTAATTAACTCAAACTACCAATTACTATTTATTTTTTATTATGTCCATCATTTGACAAAATAATACTAGGTACTTTTATAGTCAGATATGATAGATAAGTGACCCCTGCTAGCAGTATTTCTAGTGATACCAAACTTTCGAGAGCATGTAAATTGTAAAGCCATCTCTATTCTTATTTGATAACAGTGGTTAAGCCATGTCAGAGGCCTCAAGGTAGTGTAAAAACTATTTTTATTTGGGTTAGCCACTAATCCCTATGCCAATCAACACTAGAGCAGTGTGGAGAATGTACAAGGTATCCTCATTATATGGAGAGATCTGTGCTTAATAGTGGGCCATAAATGTTGAAACCAATAACGTTATACTCTACACAAACATACTTACTATCTTCATACTAGTAAACCCTGCTTCGCTTCGCTTTAGTTTAGTTACATTCGGAGTCGGATCGAAAACAAACAATGTGAGTTAAGTGAAGCTTGCCATAATGTTTTAGTGAAAACCATACCTAAATCGGTTGAGCATTTGCTAAGATGAGCGCTAAGGCTAACATCATCACAGACAGACTAAATCGGGTACAGTTTTATTACAATAGAGAGGTTATATATTAATTAAACCTGATCTGGCGCCATCCGAGTAGTCCTGTCAGGCTGTACTTCTCCTTTCCGAACTACTCTTTTCTGCTGTCTATCTCTCTTCTTGAGGATATCAAGCACGCGAAATTCCTCTTCCTCCTCTTCTTTCCCCGCCGTTTCGGCAGTTGTAGAGTTGTAACGCCATAGTATCTGAGTGTTGTACACTATGCCGGTTCTATGGTTCTTGCAGTGTTTGATAAAAATACTCATTTTCATAAACTTTTGGTAATATTGCTGAAATTATTAGCTATCCATAGTTTGTTGGTTAGAATAATTTGGATGGATTTGATAAATAGGTAAATTTGTCAGTGTCAGTGTCAAAATGAAGTGTCAAATTGATTGGAGTCGTCTATGGTTGAATTATACTTTCTATGTCACATGAACTATGGCAAAGACAACATTAAATATTCATCCTATCCTATTTTTTACCATAGACATTTTGATAAAAATTCTGAATTCTATCTATGCAACATTTCAAGATGAATTATTATATAACCGTGTAATTTTTTTCCTAGCATGACAATCCAATTCAAAAAATCTTATCTCCATTTCTTCAAATCAAGTATGATTCCATCATTTACTAGTCTATTACTACGTTCCTATACTCAGGAGCTATGCTTAATCGCGTTGAAGTAATTTTTAACGATGGTTAGTATGGAAGAGGATATTTTAAAGAGACCTCAGAAGCTCCCAAGATTCCTTTCCTTTTCCTACACCGCGTCAAGTATTTCATGTCGTTACTTTGGTTTATCTTATCAATTTCTCCATCTACACTACACCATGTTACCATGTACTGTTACTGTGAATAAAAACCGAAACTATCACAATACTCGGGGCCAAATCCACCAGTTACTGATAAAGTTCCCTTATAATTCATAATTTCACAAAGCCTTCTTTAATTAATTCTTCTTTAACATTTTGGTGACCAATCATTTCCATTCTGCACCATCTTTCAACCGGTGTTATTGGTTTCATGTTAATCGCCTATAAACGAGCAGACGTGCCACCCACTCATGGACATTAGCAACAGCAAGGATTTAATATGTATTCTGGCCCTCTACCTCTCAGCCGAAAAGCAATTCGCCTGGCGCCTGATTCAAGGAAGATGGTAGCCAGTCAGGCAATAAGGGGTAATAAATAAAATAGCACATTGTTTTTATTATTAATTTATTTACGAATATAATAATATGTATATAATGTATAACTTAATTACAGCCTTACAGGGGGTCGGATGCAGCGTGCCCGCGAGTCATGCCAATGTTTTGTTGTGAAAATTCTCAAGAAAAACATACACCTTACAATTTTCACAAAACGCTCTCGAATTGACCACACGCGCATACGACGCCAAGCATAATGTTTCTTAATTTAACATTATTTCTCCGTAGTTACATACTATATTGACTTCACTACAAAAGAACAAACCTACGCATCCCTATTTTACAACAACCAATTTATAAATTTTTCGCGTTAAAACCGAATTAAGACTTAAGACAGCCCAGTGTATTGAAAAACACTGAAAAAATATCTTAATTTTTGCAAAAATCTTTATATACTTACAGGACCTATCAACAGTAGCGAGAAATAATATTTTTTTTGTATCATTTTTCATTTATACAGTATAACTAATTTTTAATGTCCCTATAATCAGCACATTTTCATCTGCTTTGGCGTATATGCGAAAAAAAATTGCAACAAGAGTCATTCTAACTTAAAAAAACTTAACAAACTCATAATGACGTCATATACTGCGTTGCGTTTTTAAGTGTGCCCACACAGGCCCCCTAACGATAACTTCACCTACCTAATATACAATTTTATACAAATTTCTTGCATTACTTCCACGATTTATATTCCTACAGGAGGAATCTTATCTAAAATATTAAGTATACAGCCAAAATTCATTAAACGCTCAGTCATTGCCAATATAAAATAGAAATAACTCCAGAATACATATAAATAAACATATATCTTTTATTTAAACAGAATTTTAGAGTACAGCAATGTATAAACAACAACCTGTCGAATTTAAACTAACTATAAAATCAGCTAATTCTCCTATCGATGTATTATGCAAAGGTACCAAAATATCTGAACATCAAATGCAAATTTTCAAAACTGCCGCCATTCTATTTCGAACTCATTGCGTCATGCATCTCATGAAGGCACATCGAACTGTTTGTTGAATTTAAGGCATTCAAAAACAACAGCATCGATCAACAAACTCCCTAACCTCACTAACACGTTAAGTTCACTTTTAAAATACATACAATACACATTTAAAAACGCAACACAGCGATTTCGGCTCGCGATCGCTTCAAAACTTATCACTCACGCCTCGGTAAGGTATATCCATCCTACACTAAAAAAATGTTCATAGGGACGGCCTGAATCGTAAATAATGATAAACAAACGGCACAGAAATCGCGAATAGTCCAGCTAACAGTAATATTGTGCATTCGGCTCGAAGGACCATCACATTCACTTTCGAGTTTCGAGCGAACCGTGTATAATTCTTAAATATAAATTATAGTCCACTTCCCTCTTTGAGAAATTTAAAAAGTTCATCTTTATTTTAACCGGTACCGGTATTTCTAACGTTATAAGTACCTGATAGGCTACAGAAAGAAAACGATAAGTGACTAATCTTCAACATCCTCTAATGCGTCAATCTATTCCGAACCAGAAATTCAGGCACTTAATCTATAAGGCAAGTAGTACGACGCATTTCAGAGATGCACCATAAAGTTAACCGTTTACTTTTTTCGGTATGACAACCAGACCAGAGATTAAGAAGCCACACAAAGCGAAAGAACTTCAATTCAAAAATGATAAAAAAAAATTATTATCAAATTTATACCCTTATCAATCAATCAGTCCCCAAGAACCAAAATACCCTAATTTCTATATAATATAACGATTTCTGTGCCAGTGTTGTAATAAAAAGAACCGCTCGTTCAAACTGGTTAATTATAACATACTAGGAACTATTTTATAATAATATAAAAATTGATTAAGAAGCGACCTAAGCGAAGTCCATAGACGTTTAAAATTTATTTACTTTAAATCTAATAGTTACGAAATAGTAGAAGTGTCTCTGTGGTATATCGACGCCGCCGCATAAATCCATTATCGATATACAAATGTGTCATCAATTCAAACGTAAAACAAATAAAATACAATTTTGGCAACTTTTTAATAACAGACATGATATCAGAGCGGTCGAAACCGACGCCACCAATACACCACAGATGCATAATTATCATTAAAAAAAACAAAGCATACTTACAAACTATGAAAATAAAAAGAATCATTATCAACACACACCTAAACGATTTTTTTTTAATTAGTCATTTATTTTTATTTTATTAGTGCAATATACATTTACAATGGCTCAAACGAAAAGTTTATCCGAATCGAAGCAACCAATCGGACGCCATGATTTTACTCGCCCGTGATTGGTTCACGCCGAATAGTTATTGAATTTAAAAATTCGGGCGCCAGAACTAGAAGAATACATACATTGAGTTTTAGTGATTAAACAATAATTGTTTATTATTATTAATCGGACCATACTCTTTCATATAATTAAATTGAGATAACATCAATATCTTACAGTTCATCTATTCAGTTATACATTTTGGAGTGTCCTTACTAAACTCAGTAGTCTTATATTTGTAATTCAACTTCTTACCAAAAAGAAATTGTGAAAATTCATAGAGTATTTTATCATATTTACCCTGGTTTTGAGTATTTAATTAGCCTTATAGCGGCACAAAAATGAAACGTTAATTTCATAGGGATATTTCTATAATGCACCGTATTCATACAGAAATTATACATGTCGAAACTATACAATTTACAGTAATTAAAAGATACTTTACGTCTACGACTTCCAAGGCCATAATTTGAGGCTTTAGGGCCTAGGGCATAGGCCATAAAGTCATAAAAAGCTCTTACAGGTGCAGTGCCACAAACTTATCTGACCCGGTGGCCAAAATTGGAACTAATGCTAATGTTATACTGTTGTCAGACAAAGACAAAGACAATAGCGCCCCTCTTTCCGGGTCAGATAAGTTTGTGGCACTGTATAACCAAGTATATATTCTTCTAGTATGCCAAAACCGTTTCAATTTGGATAAAAACTCCGCGTCAATGTATTTAACCTTAACTCACGTATCAATAACAGTTAAATTGAGCAAGTTAGCGATATTATTCATAATAATGTATCAATGTGTTGTTTTTCAAGTGATATTCGTCATTCGACTCTATTTTGCGTGTGATACTAGTCAACTTTCAGAGAAACTCATCAGTTATGCGCGTGACTTAAGTTATTAATATTATAATTTTTTATGAATAATAACAGAATTAATAAAGTTCTATTATTAAAAAAAAAATATTTTTAAATTGACTTCTCACTTGATTGCAAAAAATTCACATTACATATTTAGTTATTACGGTGTAACTGATCAAAAACTATAAGCTTCCTCAGTCAACTGTAATCGAGACGCTTTAAAAATAGATCGTTAATTTAAAATAATATGTCAACCAGTAAGTAAGATGAAACTCGATTTTTTCGATGACTTACTCTCATACCCAGGCTGAATTGGTCTAAAATCACTTTACACATGCAATAATCGAATGATTGAAACGGCACCAAGATTCGATTCGATTAAAAATCGATTAACCCAATACTCGGTCGACATACCGTACTATAAGCTGCCGTTACTAAAAGAATACAAGTATCACACGCAAAACACATGAAGGCATACATTTTCTATCAAAACCATATCCCCTAGTCGCCAAAAACTAACGAATACAATACAATAGAGACGGTTGAAGTGAAAACGGGCGTGCGATATATTATTTTTATTAATTTAATCCCCTTAACAATTCGCATCTAAAATTTGCACCTAGTAAGTTAATTCGCTAGATTTCGTGGCGTTAATAAGGCTATATTTGTCACTTTTTAAAATTATTATTATTTTTTTTTCATATCTAAACAGCTAAACAGCGCACTACTCTAGCACTCTGCGTTAAACTATTTAAATTGTCTATGACGCTACATCGCTCGTGTTCAATCCAACCATAGACAATGTGTTGGTAACGTAATTGTTTATGAATAAGGCGTATATATTAACTGGCAGTATCGTTTAAATGAGGTTCGGAGACAAATATAAACTCCCAAATGGTGACACAATAAATTACTGTCTTCATAATCATCATCATAAATATCTATTTATCTGGGATTAATAATATTTTAACCCCGAACCAAGTTGTTTAGCGCCCGCGTACGACACCCATCGCGTTAGAGAAGCGTACACGAAGAAGCAATCTCGTCATCGAAGTACACTCATCATCGAAGCATAGTAGTCGTTATAAATCCATCAGCATTAAATCAGTCTCCAAAACTGAAAAGAGCTCATATTGCGGCAAGCTTTTTCAATGCGTATAAGTTCATGATCATATTTTTAAGCGTCTAAAGTGTGCTATTAAACTACCAAAGTACTGATACTAAAATTTTAGATATACAATATTGCGGTTTTCATTTACCAACTATTTCATAGACTTAAAATTCTCTTGGAAGTGCACAAAATATATTGTTTCCTACGTTGACGCAAACGCTTAGATAACGTTTACTCTGCAATTAATGCTTGGATCATACTCACGTTTGCAACGTACACGCTTCGGAAACATGTATGTCGCAATGACGAATATGCTTCGATGACGAATACGCTACGATGACGCGGACGTTCGGTAACATTTCAATAACGCGACGAGCTATACAACAAGGCCTCGCTTATTAAAAACACAGTTTATATTAAACATTAGCAAAACTTTAGTTACACCGATGACAAAACCGAAACACACAAACACCTTTTTTTTAATCAAATGGCCAGTCTTTCCGACATTTATACATTTCAATTTTTCCTTAATTTAAAATTATCTGATACGTAAGCGTGGATGAGTAAAATGTTACTTCGCGTAATCGTGCACAGACAAAAAACAATACCGCCTAATCAACATAATCTCTAAAAATAATTATTTATTTATTATCAGTTTTATTTTCGTCCTGTTACACAATTAAGACAAAGACATACGATTTATGTATGTAGTACAAATTCTCAAGAGCAAAATAGCCCATCTCATCGAAAATAAATTAATATTATGCCGAAAATCACTAAAATGTAAGTAAAAGCTTGACTGTTCACAATTTTCTATCCGTATATTATACAGAGATGTATATCAGTGACAGATTGACGCTTCCGGTGAGGTCCTAAGAGTCCTAAGTCCTGGCGAGTTCAGACTCGCTTAATCAAGACTTTAGTAATGTCCTTAGTAGGTAGCTATGTTTCTTTAAGTAGAACTTAAACAAACATACATACTTAGACAATAAACATAGATGTGAACCGAAATTATTATTTTGCACGCCTGAGCCCAATCCATCACTGGACTACAAATATATTCAACACCCGACAGCCAAGTAACATTTCAGCCACCACGCCAAACGTCTCACACCTATCGAAATATTACAAAAAAAAAAAACAATTTTTTCTATCAGAAAACAAGTACTGTACAATGCGTTAACAAAACCGAGATCTGGCTTACACCGTTCGAAAGGAGGGTTCAGGCCTGTTCAGATATGCGTTATCCGCTACCTAAGGCACTTCTCACATTACGCTATTCATTAGCTACGCGACTGCAACGCAATCCCAAAATTCTATGGATCTGACACTTTTGACTGACAGGAGTCGCATCGTAGACGCGTCTCCTGTCAGTGAAAAGTGTCAGATACATACAAATTTTGGATTGCATTGCAGTCGCGTACCTCATAAATAGCGTTGTGTGAGAAGTGCCTAACTCGACTGCGCACATTACAACGACCCGGGGACGGACCGACTAAAACGAACGCATTCAATTATGACCTTTATGTCTTGGAAGTTTGTGTTGAATTTAGATTGTATATTTGGTGTCGATTCGGAGTTGGTAACCTACCTACTCGTCACCCACTCTGTAAAAAAGACTTTAGTTTGTGTCTTTCAAGAATACAATAGAAATTCAACCTTAACCACTAAAAGAAAGATCACAATTATTATTGATGAATGCTTTCGTTTTAGTTGGTCCGTTGCTGGGTCGTTGTAATCTGGCAGTCCTTGTAAGACACGCCACTTTCATGATTGACCGTTTCTATTGAGTGTTAGAGTCGGGTTTCTCCCGACTATTGTGTTGTCACACTTGCTTATTGTACGTGTAATATTACAGTCAGAATAATTATGCTGGCAACAAAATTATGCTTCATAGTGTGGATCTAGTACATACAAGAAACACCGGTTTAACTACTCGGAAAATCTTCCCACAGCGGTTAGATAATACCCATGCCTAAACAGGCCCTTATTTACGCGACAGAGAAAAAAAAACTAAACGCGAGGGTTATACACCCCAGCACCTCATTGCCACCGACCTTAAAAAGCTAGCTAAGAACCAAAAAAAAAACTTAAAATTACAAACAATTTTTTTTCCTTTTAAGTTTCAATACAGGAGACTTATTAGAAACGTACAGTAAGGTCATTTATACTCGGCTGATGTGAACTTCGTTTACCAAGATGTTTGCGCAGGTACAGTAACTGACCAATCAAAACACGGCGGCCATGATAGTGTTTTGTGATTGCTGATTGTATTTACGTCCATGGTATTGGCTAACTATCCTACCGCCCGCACTCCCCGCCTCCTACCACCATTTTGGCCTTGAAATCGACATCTGCGCAGCCACTCGTAGCCAACTTCATATCAGCCGGGTTAAAATGACCTTACTGTAGTACGTACATTAATCGCTACCTACCGTGTTTGTTTTACAATATAACAATATATTAAAGTTTTTAATTATATTTGACTCGCGTTATCAAGGACACGTCGTTATATGATACAAAATGTCAAAAATATATATGTTAATATGTATGTAGGTCGATACATCGCGACTAACGCAACAAGTGGGCACTTACTCTAATGCGATTTTGTTTCCGTTTCGTGGTGCGACTTCGCGACACGTCGCTTATTGTCGTTGCGTGCAAGCTGTGGACAGAGAGAACATTCCAGATTTAATAACGTATGTTTAATATTGATTTTAATTCAGTTTAAAGCGGTAAAATCCAGATGTAACCGGATAAATCGATTAAAAAAACTTGGTCCTTCGAGCCGTATGACGCAACTAACCTAAACACCTAAAAAACTATCAAAACACGCACTTAACTCACCCAAGCTCCACATAAGGCCAGCCTGCGACTCCGGACGCCCCCCGGCCGGTCCCGAGCCGCGCGTCGCCGGCCCGAACCAGCGCGAACCGGTTACAACCGGCCCAAACCAGTCTAAACCGGCCCGTACCGCACTCGCGTACAAACAGTGAAACCAAAAAACCACGGAAAAGTTCATCTAAACAACACCAAACGAACTAAAAAAAAACATCTCGCAGTCCCACCACACTTGTAACTTGTAATCCATTATTCAAATATAAGTAGTAGTAAATATATGTAATTATATAGATATATAGATATAATATTTCTTCGTGTATATTATGTATGTTGTGTATGTATAAAAAATGCAACGGGTTAAAGTCTATGTCGTTAGTTAGCACGTTACACGCGCGCGACACGTCGCGACACGCGGCGGCGGGTCGCGTCACGGCGCGTCGCATGTTATTGCGTGTTGGCGGCGACCGCGCTCTTCAGCTCGGCGGCCGGGGCCGGCTCCTGTTTCGTTTTCGGGGTCGCTGTTGGATTTGAAATAACAAAATTAATTCAAGTCTAATAAAAATACATTAATTTAATTCAGCACATCTGATTTTTGTCCATACACCCAGCGGTAGCTGATAAAAATATTCAATAGGCTTTATGTGTTTGCTTTTGTATGTAACAGTTTAAGGTAACAAGGCAAACATAAACCTGTTGTGTCAAAACATTCAAAGTTATACAATACAATACTCGCTTATACTTACTGTTACTCTTTAAATCTGACACCTACTACCTGGCGTCTTCCTTACCATCTTTGCCACTAACACAATTATGTGTATTATCGGACATATCTAACCAGACAGCTAGCCAAACCACGCACGCGTGCAATGGTAAAAATCTTACCCAATTTTCGTTCTCACCTCCCTTCGTACCTTGCAGTGAGGAACTTCTCACTTCGCTGTAATAATTATCTGACAAACCTAATCAGCCCTAATCAGAAACTTTATTCTACCCTCCATTTGTATGGAGCGATTATTAACGTAGCTAGTAGCAGTGCACCCTACAACTCACGCCTGGGCCTCGCGTTGGCGACGACGCTCTGCGCGCCGCACGAGCCCGCGCGCCCGCGGTTGTTGCTGCCGGACGGCGCCGTCGGCCGGCTGCAACACACACACAGACACGCACGGTCAGTGACGTTACACATTCAAGTGTGTGTGACGTCACTCACGTCATGAACCGATAAACAGTCAATGACAGACATACGATTAATTTCAATACCATTCGTGACGTCACCTAAGTCACGTGATAAATAATAATAAATAACGCTTCACACTCATAGCCCCACACTAGGATTCCCTGTGTTGTGGGTGCCATGGAAAACACAAAAGACAAGGACACACACCCAGACCGAGAACGGAAATTCAAACTCATCATTCAAATTTCCGCCTCGCTGGGAATCGAACAGCGATCCGGCGTGTTAACCATTGCGCCATCCGGGTCGCCAAATAGTAACGTAAATAGTAACGTTTTGATGAAAAATTTGAAAATGATTTTTATATAACGTCATTTATTTTAGTAAATTGAATTTTTATATGACATATTTTATATACATTTTTATATACATTGTGTTAAGAAAGACATAATCCAAAAAAATCTCGTATTCTCAAAACCAACAATCCAATCACTACACGGTGGCCAGTAACACCTCAGTTTACATCAGTTTTCACAACATTTTCTATTTTTTAAGATTACTATCCAACCCCCCTTTAAACTGAACACAACACGGACACCGTAACTCACCTGAAATGATTCCTGTACGCGTGCGCGTGCGCGCGGTCGCTCTCCGACACGGAGCGGTGGCGGTCGTAGGGGCGCGCGTGCGGCCCGCGGCCCGCGCCCGTCGCGCCCTGCGTCGCCAGCAGCTCGTTTAGCTGCGGCTGTACAGACGGACGGACGGATGTGTGAGTATGGGTCGACATACGGACAGACAGACAGACAGACAATCATATAGATGCGACTAAACACACCAGCTCGTTTAGCTGCGGCTATATAGACGGACGGACGGACGTGTAAAGAATTTATGTGATTCGAATGATGAAGATGATAAAGTGACTGACTGACTGAGTTTTGAGGGAGCACAAAGAGAGAACTTTTATAAATTGCCCCTCTAAGGAAATAAGGAAAAGATTAAACTAAGACATTTTTTCCTTCAATGAATCCACCTACCAATGTATTATCAACACATCAACAGCCAATACGTTTAAACACGATTTACTTACTCCTACCCATACACACAACCTTAGTGTTTAACTTCAAACTTCAATACCTCAAGCAACCGCGATTTACTTATTCCTACCTATGTACTACCTACACATACACACTTAACCTCAAACGCCCATACCTCGAGCACCCTGAAGTCTTCAATAGTCTTGAAGTTGGCTGCGCCTATAACCGCGGGTCCACTTGCAGCGCGGCCGCGTGCTTGTATTACTCTAAACACGATTCACTTACTCCTACTCGCACAAACAACCTTACATTCTAACTTCAAACGTCAATACCTCGAGCATCCTGAAGTTTCTTACATACGTAATTATGTTTAAACACGATTTACTTACTCCTATGTATGTTTAAGCACACTCTGAATACTTCTACCCACACACACACACGTGCACGCACACGCACACGCACACGCATACGCACACACAACCTTTAAGTCTAACTTCAAACTGCAATACCTCGACAATATGTCTAATCCCGATTCAATTGCTCCTAGAGGTTAAGTTTAACCCATTACCTCGAGCACCCTGAAGTCCTCGATAGTCTTGAAGTTGGCTAGATGCGCCTGCAACCTTGGGTCCACCTGGAGCGCGGCCGCGTGCTTGTAGTACTTGAGGAACGCCCAGAACTTCTCCAGACCGTACAGCTGACCTGGTGGGGAAACATTATCCTCTTCAGATTATATGTTCCAATAATATTGTCGTTGCGCTTCGGGAAATTTACCTTTTCTTGTTTTCATGGTTGTAGTTTGAGTTTTGAAAATTGTTAGTAAAAAAAAAAACAACTTCTTGAATTGACGTAAATCTTTTTCTGCTCGCTGACGTAAATGAATATTTATTTGCGATAGTTGTACAGTGTGGTTATTTAAGATCTTGTTATGGCATGAAAATTTATAAAATTAAAATTACTTACAAGATTAATTAAATTTAAAATATCTAAACACTCAGTATACAACACATGCTCCTTAGTGCCATGCTGTTTAGTGCGTTAACCACTACAACCAACCCCCCCCCCCCCCCCCCATATCATCCAATCACCCCACCCCTCTGCAAGACTTACTACTTCAATCCCTTACACCGCAAAGTACAATACACCAAACAAGTAAACCCACCCTTCTCATAATCGGCGATGCTCTCGACTTGGAAGTGCTGGTAGAGCTCCGGGCGGAACTTGCGCTCGAGCCCGTACGAGTAGAACCGGAACAGGCACTCGAGACCGTAGCGGAAGCCGGCCGCCGCGTCTTCCAGTGCTAGCGTTCTGTGCAGACGGACACACGATATTACTATAAATATAATACAACTATCTTCTGCCCGTGGCAGGTATATCGCGAAACGGGATTTTTCATACAAACTTTCATCCCCTATTTCAAGTCTTTAGGGGTTGATTTTTGAAAAAAAAGTAGCCTATGTGTGACTCTGTGTCTTCAACTATATTCATTCCGAATTTCATTCAAATCGGACCGGTGGTTTAGCCGTGAAAACTTTGACAGACTTTCGCATTTATAATATTAGTAAGGATATTACAATGCGTAGTTACTTAGTTACCGATGCTATTTTTAACTGACTTTAAAATTATAACATTTTACAAAAATTAAGGATATTACAATGCGTAGTTACTTAGTTACCGATGCTATTTTTAACTGACTTTAAAATTATAACATTTTACAAAAATATATTCTCATCTTCCATATCGATAAGTACCTATATATAACTCAAAAACTACGCGCCAGATGCAGCTTCAAATGATATGGGATTAGACGACAATCACCAGTTTTTGAACGGAAAAAGTATTATTAAATTCGATCGATTAAACAGACAAACAAACATTTCACAATTATAGTTATTTTAAATTTCTTTTTGAAGTTGGTTAAGAAAATAGCCGATAGCTACTCTGCTTCCTCGCCGGCGGTTTATCTCTTACTCTTACTCCCTCTAGAACAGAGACCTCAATATAACTTTTCAATGGACTACACTACCTGTTACAACAAATAACTAACCTGAACTCATTATACATTGTCCTGTTGAAGTGATCCCGCAGGAAGAACGACCAGAACCGGAACAGCGTGTTCATCTCTTGCGACTGCCCGATGCCCAGCTTCTTGCGCTCTGCGACACACGGACAGACGGACACACGTTTATATACGTACAGTTAGATCATTATAACTCGGCCGCTCTGAATATAGCTACGAGTGGCTGCGCACATGTCGATTTTAAGGCCAAAATGGTGGTAGGAGGCGGGGAGTGCGGGCGGTAGGATAGTTAGCCAATACGTTAGTAAATACGTCCATGGCCAATACGAAGTTGTAGCGCATTACAAAACACTGTCATGGCCGCCGTATTTTGATTGGTCAGTTAATGTTTGCGCAGAAACATCTCGGAAAACGAAGTTCAGACCGGCCGAGTTATAATAACCTAACTGTACTAGTGGACGTACTCACTGCGCTTTGGCAAACTTAAATATTTTCGCAATTTTTTTGTGCAACATGTTTATTGATGATTCCATATCGTAACGTAATGTCATCTTTATGCTCTACGCACATTATAACAACGCGGCGCCGGACAAACTAAAACGAAATCTTTAAATTACGACTTTTATGCCTTTGTCATTACAGTTAAATTCCAATTCCGTACTCTTGGTGACGTTTCAGAGTTTTCAAGAGTGGGCGGCGAGTAGTAAATCCTTCAAGTATACAATCAAAATTCAACCATAACACCCAAGACATAAAGCTCATAATCGAACGCTCTCGTATTAGTCAGTCCGGTGCCACGTCATCCTTATCCCTCCTTGATTTACACCTTCCCCCTCCAACACTCACTACCAACCTTTCAAACACCGCGAGTGATACTTGTGGTACGCCTGCTGGGTGAAGTGGTTCTCTCTGAGCAGCCCGTGGCTGGGGTGGTGGAACGCCGGCAGCGCCTGGCCCACCGAGCCGCACGACGAGCCCAGCGTTGGGGACGTGCCCAACGACCTGTGGCCAAACGATAATCAGATCCCGCTATTAGGAGGAATTATGCCACGAAGGCCGCAGGAATATAATGCTGAGTGTAAAATTAAATCTTCAATATACCTACGAACGTTACATCTCGAACGAACATTTTTTTTTATAGCCTGAAGGGCAGACGTAAGAGCAGACGAGCCACCTGATGGTAAGTGGTCATCGTCGCCCATCGACACGAGCAACACCAGAGGAATCACCAGTGCTACTCCGGCCCTGAAGGAGAACTCTTTTTACACCTTTCTTGAAGAGCCCCATGTCAAAGCGCTCTAGGAATACCCCGGAAGGAAGCTCATTCCACAGCCTGCAAGTTCGCGGCAAAAACGATCGAGAAAAAAGAAATTTACCTTCACTCCTATAAAATTTTGTCTTCTGGGTGTTCTGCCATATTGAATTTAGAATAAAGTGATACAGTTAACCAAACATTGTCATGCGAATGAAACATGTATTATATACGAAAAATGTATTATAATAAATAAATTTCAATTTAAACAATTATAAATATTTGCTACAAAATTGATTTGTAAAATTCCAGGGCACACATTTTCTCTTAAAACTTCAGTCACAGTATGACGCGTGTGACGTAGTTTAGTTTACTATACTCGATGCTTGTGGTGTTGTGCTTGTTCAGCATTTCGTTTGAGGCGCGCGCTCATATTAGTATAGATATTGCGCTGCTATAATCTATGTATACCGTCGGTAACTCACATGGCTTAGTCCCACGACGCCAAGAACACAAAACGCCTTAAGTTAATATTTCCTACAAGCCAAATTACACCGTAACCCCTCGCAATAGAGTCGTGTTTAGCGCGACGCGCACTCACCCGGCGCTGTTTTGAGGCGCGCGCTCATAATAGTATAGATATTGCGCTTCTATAATCTATATATACCGTCGGTAACTCACCCGGCTTAGTCCCACGACGCCAAGAACACAAAACGCCCTAAGTCAATATTTCCTACAAGCCAAATTGCACCGTAACTCCTGGCAACAGAATGGTGTTTACTCACCCGGCGTAGTTTCGCGACGCCAACAACACAAAACGCCCTAAGTCAATATTTCCTACAAGCCAAATTACACCGTATACCCTTGGCAATAGAGTCGTGTTTACTCACCCGGCGCTGTCCCGGTGCGGCCGCTTGTGCTCGCGCACGTCCATGATCCAGCCCACGTGGTGCTCCACCGGCGGGTTCAGGCTGTGTCTAGTCTTGTGCTTCCTGCTGCTACTGTAACGGGAATAGGATTAGTAAGTATAGGTTAACTAGGAAAATAAAAAACCTCACCTTATTCCGATAAGCTCATAATTTGCAAGTTTGCAACTAATTTGTCTTACTGGCAACGCTTACTTTCTAAACGTCACTCGTAAATTGCTTGTCAGCGAGTTGAATGTCATAGTTTGTTTTGCTATTTTGAGTGCTTATTTTGTCGTAAAAAATAAATAACATTTCCGACTTTGTTGTCGAAATGACAATAATGACATGAGCGTTACTATAGTTACTGTTGTCTGTGCTGTTGCCATAAAAAAGGAAACTTTAACGCCCTCATGACAAGTTTTCTATTTTCCTGGTCAAGCAATAGTTGGTATTAGTTATGTACAAGCAACTCACATGACGTCAGTGGCGTGCGGGTCCTTGTTGGCGACGTAGAAGCGCGCCGTGCGCTTCGGCCGCTTGCTCTTGCCGCCCGGCTCCGACGGCTGCTCCACCTGCACACGCCATGGATTGATACAATTTGATCAATTGTACTTTTTATAATGTACCACATGACAAGCACTACCTTTGGCACAAAAAAGAATCATCAAAATCTGAACACCCCGGAATTACATTCACATTATTGAGAATAAGTCAAAAACTGACCGTGAGATGTCACTCAAATTGAAACGGGACCACACGGCAGTCATTAACTTTCGAATGTCGAAAGAATCATAGAAATCGCTTCACCCAGTACGAAGTTATGAGGTACAAATAAGACAAAAAAAACGCAGACGAATTGAGAACCTCCTCCTTTTTTGAAGTCTGTAAAAAATAACCGACTTCGAAGTCGAGATATCTCTGAAACTACTGAAGCGATTTTAATGAAACTTATACTGCTCCCTGAGTTGAACTATAGCTAACTTAAATTAAAAAGAATCTTCTAAACTGAATGACGTTTAATTTTAGAGAAATTCTTGGACAAACATTTTAACAAGCAAATTTTAAAAACGGCTGGACCGATTTCGATGGGGTTTTCACACGGAAAAACGCGTAATTTCCGCGCGGAAACCTCACAAACCACTGACCGGCTGCGGGCGCGGCGGCGGCGGCGGCGGCTCCGGCGGGTTGGAGTGCCGCTCCGAGGGCAGCGCCGCCTCGAACGCCGAGCGGCTGATCACAGACACCGTGCGGTACTGGCCCGAGCCGCTGCCGTACGACTACACAGACAGACAGATACATAAAGATTATATACAGGTCAATACTAGTTCAAAGGTATATTATTTAATAATAAATAAATAATAATAAATAAACGCTAACTCACTCATACCCCCGCAGTAGGTTACTAGGTACCTGTGTCACGGGTGGCATGGACTACACATATATTATAACACATTACAATTACACCCATGACCCGAGTACAAATATTTATCTGTCACATAAATATCTGCCCCGGCCGGGAATCTAACCCGGGACCCCTCGCGTCGCAATAATGCAATAATGGTTCAATTGGGGTTATGCATCGACGCAAAAAACTGAAATGTAGTAAGTAGTTTTGACAAGAAGATTGCCTGACCAGTTTCTACCATTCTCTTGCTTGAGTCAGGCATCAAACGACTTGTCTTGTACCAGATTGAATATTTGAAACCATTTTCGTTTCCCTATTCTTTCTCATCCAGTATCCCATCAGTGATTCCTTTAATCTTACTGATATCCAAGAAGTGACTACTTAACATTTAGTGCCTTATGTGTTATTTAGTTTTCTATTAATATAATATAAGAATATTATTATGAAAGGCATACCGATGTATATTCGCAATCATTCCATAAGTCCTCTTCGTAGCGTCTGAGTCCATCTGTGATCACCTGTGAAAAATTTACATGAATTTTAATTTTGTTTGTAAACACGACTAAATATTTAATGCGAGTCAAAAATAATCAAGTTCAAAAATGCTCTCATTTTGCCATGTTTACCAACAGCGAATATTTTCGAATGCGATTCAATTACTCAAATCCACTGAGGAGTTTGAGTGTTGCCAGCTCCGAATTCAAGCGGTTAAAATGTAAACTAGTCTAAGCTGCCCCCTTTCTCTCTTTTCCTGCTTCATATCCTACGATACCGATCCTTTTTAACCTGAGCTCCAATGGCACCTTCAACGACACTTCACGCACTCATCTCAACCCTACTGCAGTTCGTACGCTCCCGTGGAAGAGACCTTCCACACTCAAGACCATCACTGCCCGTACTTACATTACACTACTTCCCTAACAACCATGCTCAACCGCGAGTCTCTTAGAACCGCCCCAAGTCTCTTAGAAACACCACACACTCACTCTCGATCCATTCTAACCACAGTTCCAATGGAACCTATCCCCCCGCTGCCACCTAAACTTGCTCAAAATTCTACGGTCTCTAAAATACTCTCGACCCGCCATTCATCTACTCCTCCCCATCCATTCACCCCCTCTCCCCTCACCTGCTCCAGGTCCTGCGTGATCTTGGTGCGCGTGGTCCAGTCGCCCTGCCGGTCGTGGCCGTCGTGGCGGGGCGCTCTGCCCGTCTGCGTCACGATCAGCAGCCGCCCCACGTCGCGGTCTGACAGCTCCATGTCTGACTCCTCGTCGGACCTGGGGAAAAGGACGGAGTCTGTCAGTGGCGTTGACAGTGGAAGATCTCAAAGGTTTCAAGGTACGGCAAAGACAAATCTCCCTGTAGGCAAGACGACATGCCTAAGAGGCGGATGAGGCCCTAAGTGAATGTACTCGGGGCGTTGTACATGCGGGTGATGTAGAAATGTTCCACAGCGTGATTTAGAATTCGTGACATCACCACGTGACGTGTGTTCACACACATAATTATATTAAATTATATTTTGTTCAACTAACCCTTACTAGTTATGACATAATCATAGTAAATTTAAAAATTTACGCACCATTACTAGCGCAAATTGTGAGGCGTGTTATTAAGTATTTAAACATTCAATCATTCATTCCGCCCGCACTTCACTACAGGACACAGTACAGTCGCTCACCAAGCATCAGTAAAAGTGTTATGTCGCGGCGGCGGCAGGTCCAGCTCTTCGTCCAACTGGAAGTGGAGCTCCTCGCGGGCCTCCGGCACCTCCGGGGCCTCTCGGGCCTCACGCGGCTCCTCCGGCGCGGGGGCACGCTCGCGGGACCCGGCTTTCGTGCGACGTTTCACCTTGAATTGGTAACATTACGATATCATAATAAATCGGAATTTATGGAAAAGTAAATAAATAAATAATAATAAATAAACGCTAACACACTCATACCCCCGCAGTAGGTTACTAGGTACCTGTGTCGCGGGTAGCATGGACTACACATATGTATAATACATTACAATTACACCCATGACCCGAGTACAAAAATATTTATCTGCCACATAAATATCTGCCCCAGCCGGGAATCGAACCCGGGACCCCTCGCGTCGCAGGCAGGGTCTCTACCAACTAGGCTACAGGGTCGTCAAGTGTTTACAATTAAACATAATGACTATGAATAGGCATGAAAATTACTTATTAATTACATATAATTTAAAACGTTCAATTACAAATAATTTAAAATGCCGTGTAATATCCAATATATCAGTTTAGGTTGTGCGAAGTCATTTTTGGGTCAAACAATAGCAGTGTACGGTATATGTGTGGATGTATATATGTATGCCTATATACCATACGATGTAGGGTGAGTGACGAGGGATGGTTATTAAAACGACGATTCACATCCACTGGTTTATTGTCGTCACTGTCTCACATTTACATAAGTAACAATTAACAGGTAAATGTGTGTACTATTATTTATCTGTTAAGCCAATAGCACCCGTACAGTGCGCCCAACTTATCTTTGAAATGGCAAAAATTGGAACTAACACCGCCATGTTAAAATTCATTCATAAGTACGTTGTGGTCATTCATCTGTCAGTTACTAGTGTGCAATGATTGGTCAAATGCGTCCGACAGCGCCACTCTTCATTTTAATCTTATGGTGCGTACAGACTATGTAACAAAACATGTTATAAAACATTGTTTAATAACATGTTTTACAAATGTGGACGCTATGTGTTACAAAAAAAAGTTATACAACATGTTACTAGTTTTTGCAACAATGTTATATAACTTTTGCACACGAGTTACCTACTCATGCCTTGTTATATAACATTGTTATACAACAATGTTGTTTTAATGTGTACGGTCTTGTAACATGTTTCATTGTTAGACAACAATGTTAGATAGTGTGGACGTGTTATAAAACAAAAGTTATATAACATGTTGCATAATGTGTACGCACCATTAAGTTGGGTTACTATACCTCTGTCCACACGTCGTCGCTCGGCTCTGTGGGCGGGGGCTCTGCCCCGGGCGCTCCCTCCGCCGGCTCCTCTGTCAACACAACGCTACACGTAAAACGACACGGTCGCACTTTTACATATCAATGCATATAAATAATATTGATTGTCGGTAAAGTCTGCTTACGGACGATTATGTTACGTGATAACGTTATTTATGAAACTAAGATAAATTTTAATCGATTATCGTCACATCGGCCGATGGAGAGGATGGCAGTTAGATGTGACTTGTTCCACGCTCTCGCTTGCGCACTTGGTTCAAGCACGTGGAACTTTTTTGTGCATGCAGCCGGTGTTCATCGATTTATAAGACGTTATCACGTTAAAAATAATAACGCTACAAACTCACAGACTCACACTAGGATCTCCTGAGTCGTGAGTGCCATGGACAAAACACAAGATAAAGGCACAAACACAGACCTAGAAGGGAAATTTTAAGTCATCAATCAAAGTCCGCCTCGCTGAGAATCGAACATAGAACCCTCGGAACAGCGATCTTCTTCATATACTTACACATAGGAATTTAAAGCATTTTGTATTTATACTTAGGTAATAATTTCAATATAGGTAGCAATCTAGTAAATAAAATATTAAAATAAATAATCAAATCCAATCAAATATCATTTATTTTAAGGTCAACGTAATATTATTATAAACATAATATACAATCTATGAACTTATCCTAAACCTTGGTTATTCAAATAACAATTTAAAATTAGATAGTAATTATGTTACATGCTTGTCAATACTGTTTACAATAACAGTTATTAATTGACTAATAAATACAAAATGTGTATCTATGTGTGTACTTATAGAAACAGGTAAGAAGTTATACTAGTAGTTCTTTGATATAACAGTAGAAAAATAGCTAAAGACATAGTACCTATTATCGGGTTACCCTTGTTTCGTAAAAAACTTTTGATATAATTTTAATAAATCGAACAACGTTTAAGATAATAATCAGTTTGTATAATATCATTTGACATAATTTTCATTTGATCGAATATTCATTTTGTGTAATATTGATTGACATAATATTCATTTGATCGAATATTATTTTATACAATGTTCGTTTCATGAAATGTTCAGGTTATAAACGCCCTAAAGTCGGTTCTGGCACTCGCCGGCCGCTGCCGCGGCACGCTCGCTTCGCTCGCTCGGCTCGTGCGATGGTTCCTGTTAACTTAACACGCTCGTCGCTTCGCTCCTCGCTAACCT
Source organism: Hesperia comma (assembly GCA_905404135.1). Taxonomy (NCBI): domain Eukaryota; kingdom Metazoa; phylum Arthropoda; class Insecta; order Lepidoptera; family Hesperiidae; genus Hesperia; species Hesperia comma. The sequence continues at coordinate 3,310,781 of FR990039.1, forward strand.
AATTACTTTAATTAAAATTAGCGCATTTGAACATTCGATAAAAAGATATTATTCGAAACAAATGATGATAAGAAATAAAATTATGGCAATCAAATATTCGATCAAATGAATAATTATGTGAAATGACTTTATTCCAACTAAAATTAGTCGAAGCAATTTTCGACGAAACGTTGTTATACCAAACAAGAGGCACCCCCTATTATCTGTATCACATTGTAAAAGTTTTTAATTTATAATTATATACACGTACATAAATACAGAGCGCAACATAAAAATTTTACTCTCTTAATCAATTGCAAACGTCCCCAAAGTATCATACCTTTAAAAAATACACACACACACCGCTAAAAATATTCATCAACAACATGACTCTTCAAAAGTACACCAGCCCCTAATTAAAATTCAATTCTATCCACCCCCAACACGACTCCCACTACCGTGCTCTGTAGGGCACTCACCCCCACTACCGTACCCCGCAGTACCCGCATACGTACCATTCCGACGCGCCTGCGGCACGAACTCCGGCACATCGGGATTCAGATGATCGTGGGGCGCAGCGCCCAGCACGGGCGAAGTCCCCGGCCGGGACGTCCGGAACATTCTGCGTGAGCGAGAGAGTATAGGTTAGAAAACCTACTAATACAACTAACTATACCTACATTAAAAAAACTCTCGACGATACAAAATTCAACATGTTTCTATTTACATAAATGGAAGTCTTCAAAATGAAGAGTGAATAAGACTTTTATAAGCGTTTAACATCTTGGAGTTCATTGTCACTTATCATTAGGTGCAATTGTTATCAAACTTAATTTAAATTCCGAACCCTCTGATACTTAGATTGGCCACTTGTGTGACAATGTGTGACAAGAGGGAGGGAAGGGTTGTAAACTTCGTGACGTCACATCTAAAAACCTCTTAATTTCAAACTTTTATTTTAGTTTTAGATGTAAAATTGTTAAATTAGTGCCGTCACACTATCTCACAAATGTAACCAGCTATGACAAGGATGGTGGAGGGGGTCAAAAATGAAATTCGTGCGACGTCATTTACGAATTGCACCTTAGTATTAACCACTCACTGATAATATTACGTTAAATTGTAAATGTATCGACGCTAATGAACCACAAGCGTACAGACACCAGCGGATCGGTTACGCCGAGTTACTATACCCCGGTCATACAACGGCTGAGTGACCGCACTCAACCATTCATAATAGACACTGGGATATATTTATAAGTTTTTGAAACAGTTACGCTTTGGTTGTTCTATTCAGAATATGTATATATGCAAGCTGTGTTAAAAACTTCGATAGCGTGATTCAGGTTTATTGTGGCGCCATCTGTTATTGCTTTTTGAAACGAGGCCACTGCAGTGAACAGCAGCCCATTTGTGATTAAATATAACTTAACCTCAGTCAATGAAGAAAGTGATAAAGGATAAAAATAGTATCAGTTACATCACGCCAGCTTTCCACCCCAGTGATTACGGTTCACTGTGAATTAAAGACGCAATAAAGTTGAATTTTGGCAACTTAAGTATAGGGAAACTCAGGCCATTTGGAACACAGTCTATTGGTCTATTGGTCTCGTAATCTTTTTTTTATATAGCCTAAGCAGGCAAACGAGCAGACGGGTCACCTGATGGTAAGTGATCACCGTCGCCCATGGACATTGCCAACACCAGGGGCGCGACCAACGCGTTGCCGGCCTCGAAGGAAGCGATTGACCCGCTTCTTGAAGGACCCCATGTCATAGCACTGTGGGTAACTGAGGGATGAAGTTCGTTCCACAGTTTACACGTACGCGGTAGAAAATGACGTGAAAAGCGAACTGTGGACGAACGCCAGGTATCATGATGAAGAAAGAACTTAAGCCATTTCGCACGACAATACTACAACTAGTAAATCCGCCCTCGCTTCGCTTCGGGGAACCAGTCCCTTCAAAAATCTCTATAAATTTTAACAAATTATGTTATTCCAATGTCTAAGCTATATTACTGAAAAGTTTCATGAAAATCCGTTCAGTAGTTTTTGCGCGAAAGAGCAACAAACACACACACTCACTCACTCACTCACATACATCCTTACAAACTTTCGCATTTATAATATTTACTACAATAACAGCCCATTTCTCTCATGATGAAGAGCTCACCTGGGCAGCGGCGGCGGCGGCACGGCCCGGAGCAAGCTGGACACGGGCGCCACCAGCGGGCCGCCCATCGTCGCCAGGGGGAATATGCCCACCATCTGCTTCTTGCGTCTGGGGAAATATTATTTTACCATTATTAACTTCACAAAATCCACAGGTGTTAAAGTTAGATACAGCCAAGGGAGAACAGTTATTAAAACGATATATTAAGTTCTTATAATAATCAAGCGACTGTTACTAACATTCTAAATTAATATGCTTTGTATGTGTGCTTTTGTGTAGGTATATGTGTTTTTGATTGTGGGAAAGATAATTCACTAATCTCGAAATTTTGAATAAAATTAAATTACCGTTCTCTTACAATAAACTTTTAACTTTTGGTAAAAGACAGCAGAAACTTATTGATACTCCTAATAATAACTACCTACCCGCCAAATTTCGCCTTCATACGTCAAGGTGGTTTTCTTTTTTTCAGAATGAGACCTTTCGCTTTTACATATTTGTATTAGAAGATAAGATTATACAACATACCTTTTCTCTCCCGGCTTGCTATCCTCAACACTCTCAGACTGGAGCGGGGGGTCTTCGTTGGACTCTGTCTTCTTCTCACCGTCTTCTGCTTTAGCACCAGCCGCTTCTACATCTTTAACTCCCTCTGACCCATCAACCTTCACATCTTTACTCTTCACTTCACTGACAATTTCCTTTTGTTCTTTTACTTCGCTCTTAACTTCGTCTTTTACTTCTTTCGATGCAACTACTTCTGTGTTTGATTCCGGGACATTTGTGGCATTTTCTTGGTCATTCTTTTCTTTTTTAGGTTCGTTCTCAGATTGGGAAGGTTTGCTTGTAACTTGCGTTGATTCTTGTTTGCTTGTCTGTAATGAAAGAGGACAAGAGAAAAGTTTAAAATTATGAAAATTAAGCACTTACAATCTTACGGCATTGTGTCGATTATTTATAGGTGATCGAACGAGTTAAGCATTAAAATTTCTAGACATTTGAGTACTTCACATTCATCAGACGCGAAAGTCTAGTGTGGTACAACAACGTTACAATAATGAACTAATTAAATAAAATGGAATGGGATAAAGTCACTATGGCTGTCCTCAAATCAAAGCTGCTCTGCTCAAAGCCTTTACTGCGCTAATAACCCTATCAAATTTAACAATTACCAAAAATAACAAAACAATCAAAACTTACTTCATTTTCAGCAGTAATAACAGCACCATCTTCTTTAACTTCGCGTTGTTTCATCTCCTCTTCTTTAACTTCCTCCTTCGCTCCCTTCCCTTCTATACTCGGCGCTTCTTCCGTCCCTTTCTTTTCAACGATCTCATCTCCCTTCTCTGTCTCGCCAGCCTTGTCGGTATCCTTGTCCTGTTTGACGTCGGCTGCGTTGTTGTCGACGTTTGTTTCAGTTTTGTCGTGTTTCTCAGTCGTTTTGTCATTATCCTCGGAGTTGGTCCCTAATGAAATATTATCCAATATCGGCCATTTCGTCGGTTCGAACGCGGTTCGTACCTGATTGGGAAAAAACTTCGCTTTTGTTATATATTAAAAAAAAATGTCAAGGAGTTTATTAAGTGGTAGTAATCCTCTAGGTATATTGTAGATTTTGTAGTTACACACATGTGGGCACAGATATGTTACTGCCTTTGAGTACTAAGATGGTTGCCGATAAAAAACTCACCAGCCGTTTTATTCCTATCACTATGTACTTTCCTCCCTACGTACTACAATGTCATAGTCGCACACAATGGTACTATGTACAATACTGCAAAACCATTTTGCCCCTATCCCCTCATCGTCATCACCAATCTGACACATGTTTATAACATTTTATACGGTGCACTCCTTACACACCCGCTTACGCCGCTATTCCACTGACGTTTTAGGAGCGTTGGCGTTCGATCAACGTTTGCGCAGCGTCGGCGCTGCGCAGACGCGACGTTAACGTTGCGATTGGACTGAACGCAACGTTAACGTCGCGCTCGGTACCTGTTCCTAAAAAACGCAACACTAACGCCGCGTCGACGCGACGTTAACGTTGCCGAATCGTAATATCAACGCTTGCCACTGGACACCTGCGACGTCAACGTCGCGTCTGCGCAGCGGTGACGTCGGAGAAACGCCAACGTTCGTAAAACGCCAGTGGGATAGCGGCCTCACACCCACCTTGAACCCCTGTATGAGCTGTACGTCGGCCGTGAGCGCGCGCACGCGGTGGAACGATGCGATCAGGTACTTAGCGCCGTCTGTGTAGGTTCACGCTAGCTGCATGTGCGCCCGCGTGAGGTGCACTCCTTGCACGGCCGCTTACACACCCACCTTGAACCCCTGTATGAGCTGCAGGCGGTCCGAGTCGCGGATCGCGTCCAACACGAGCTGCACGTCGGCCGTGAGCGCGCGCACGCGGTGGAACGACGCGATCAGATACTTTGTACCGTCTGTGTAGGTTCATACTAGCTTAATGCGCGCCCGCGTGAGGTGCACTCCTCGCACGGCCGCTTACACACCCACCTTGAACCCCTGTATGAGCTGCAGGCGGTCCGAGTCGCGGATCGCGTCCAACACGAGCTGCACGTCGGCCGTGAGCGCGCGCACGCGGTGGAACGACGCGATCAGATACTTTGTACCGTCTGTGTAGGTTCACGCTAGCTGCATGCGCGCCCGCGTGAGGTGCACTCCTCGCACGGCCGCTTACACACTCACCTTGAACCCCTGTATGAGCTGCAGGCGGTCCGAGTCGCGGATCGCGTCCAACACGAGCTGCACGTCGGCCGTGAGCGCGGCCACGCGGTGGAACGACGCGATCAGATACGTACTTAGTGCCGTCTGTGTAGGTTCATGGCTAGCTGCATGCGCGCCCGCGTGAGGTGCACTCCTCGCACGGCCGCTTACACACTCACCTTGAACCCCTGTATGAGCTGCAGGCGGTCCGAGTCGCGGATCGCGTCCAACACGAGCTGCACGTCGGCCGTGAGCGCGCGCACGCGGTGGAACGACGCGATCAGATACGTACTTAGTGCCGTCTGTGTAGGTTCATGGCTAGCTGCATGCGCGCCCGCGTGAGGTGCACTCCTCGCACGGCCGCTTACACACTCACCTTGAACCCCTGTATGAGCTGCAGGCGGTCCGAGTCGCGGATCGCGTCCAACACGAGCTGCACGTCGGCCGTGAGCGCGCGCACGCGGTGGAACGACGCGATCAGATACGTACTTAGTGCCGTCTGTGTAGGTTCATGGCTAGCTGCATGCGCGCCCGCGTGAGGTGCACTCCTCGCACGGCCGCTTACACACTCACCTTGAACCCCTGTATGAGCTGCAGGCGGTCCGAGTCGCGGATCGCGTCCAACACGAGCTGCACGTCGGCCGTGAGCGCGCGCACGCGGTGGAACGACGCGATCAACGTGACGGGGATCGTGCCGTCCGCCGACATCTTGCGGCGGAGGAAGAAGTCGCGCGCTAAGTTGTCCGGGCTGAAGTAGTACTCGCTGGGGAGATAGAGAGAGATAATATTCACTTATTATTGAAGAGAAAACTTCTTTAGCATCGGTTCAAAGTCGATGAAACGGAAAAGCGACAGTAAAAAGAGACAAACATAAATTCATCTAACGTGTGAGAAAATGAGACAGGAAGCATTATACACAATGTACAGCGCCATCTATCTGTAGACTTTAGAACAACTTAGCTTGGTGGCAAGTTAGATAAAAAAAAATCAATGCCTCTATTAAAACTTCTTGATTCAGACTAGAGACGTGACATCAATGAGTCGTGTGTGCAATTTACCATAAATAACCACACGGCAAACAATTTTTAGATACTGTGTACAGCTTGCTGACTTTCAAGTCCCATCATCATTTTCAAAAATCATTTCTACACTTCTCTGTACTCCCTCACTGTATTCTGTCACTGTAGTTTTCTGTCTCACACTACATATATTATACTATTAAAGTACTATACAAACCCTTCTCTTATTTAACATACTTCTACTAATTCTACGTTATCTGACAAAATCAACCACTACATCATACTCACATCTGCTTCTTGATCAAATCCTTCAACGTAGCGTGATCCAGCCCCAAGCCATACGGCGCCGTCGTAGCCGCCGCCGCACCATAATAATACGCCTGGGCGAGAGGGGGCGCCAGCGGAGGCGCCAGCGGCCCTAGGGCTCCGTAGTGCAGCACGAGCCCCTGCGGCATCGCCGGCTGAGCTCGCAGCTGCGGGGGACGGGGGAGGTCACCACCACCCGGCGTGTGGTGGGGGCTTCGGTGTGATGTACGTGCGACTTGGTTGTTGTGAGTGGAATTTTTTTTTCTGATGGATGTCGACGGTACCCCTTTCGTGGGGACGCTGTTGTCTGTCAGTCTGTTGTAAGGCTTTGTTGGTAAACAGTGTTACTTTTCGATTAATGATTCATCAATATTTACATGGACTGTCTACAAGGAAAATGTAAGCCAATTTCTATTTAGCTTTATTTTAACTACTCTATTATTATGTAATGGTTAGTTTTAAGGCTTTTTAATTCGTTTTTCAATTATAATTACTTTTCAGACTATTTCCAGAAAATCATCTACAATTGCAATGTAAAAGCAAGTGAATGATCATTAATTCTAAACATTTTACATTAACAATAGAATTAATTAGCTAACCCTCAAATTATTCAACCGTCATACTTTATCAAATTCTAAGGATATACAAAATAAAAAAAATCAAAATGTAATAAAAAAAATCCACAAAAAAGATTCCACCACTTCAACAGTCGGGCTCAAAAACGTATAATGTCAAAGAACCGAAATCCCCACAGATTCCAAATTACCCAAAATGATAATGTGACATGTAACCACTTATTAGTTATATGGATAAACAATATAACAATAGTTTAAAATAATAATATTGATGTTATATAATTACTACCACTTTACACACCACCTCCACTGGCCTGTATCCCACATTGTGGTACCGAAGCCCAATAGTGGGACTGTTATGGGTTACAAAGATGAAAATAAGTTTCAATTCATTCCAATGACAAAAATGGCTGATTAGTTATTAATGAAGTTTTTGTTATTATTTTGAGCACTAATAAAATACAATATTCACTAATCAAATATAAACCATATAAAAAAATTGTAAGTAAGTAAATAAAATCTTGTCAATAAAAATATAAATTATGATAATTAATACACCAACAATCGTTTTACGTTTTCTAAATAAGCCTTATTATGTTAAGATGTTCAATAAAAAATTAGCTTCGTGTATAGTCGGTTTATGGACTATAATTTTACGCGATAACGTCATAAGAAAACGTTGATAATAATTTGCATACTTTTATGCAAATTATTATCAACGTAAATTATATCACGTAAATTATGCAAATTATATCACGTCAAAAATATAATATATTCCAAGTCAAGAAATACCATATACATATACCTAGATACTATACTTTTAAATACTACATACTAATGTAATGTCTGCATAAAACCAAAATATATTACAAAGCAAAAAACATGAAAAATTGACAAAACCCAAAGCAAATAACGTTAAACTACACTAGAACCTAATAGTAGATACTTAAATATATAGAATACCAATATAATAAAGTACTCAAAATATATGAATCCATAATGATTTTCATGCCCTTGTATGCCAGGGAGGGATAAGGAACGCGTTTTGGTATGAAATATTCTTCTAAAGCTTGATCAAAAACTTTGAAATGCAATTTCGTTAAACAAATTTTATGCCAGTTGTTAGTCTTTGAAGATTCTCTCAGTTCTTCGCTAATGTTTCAGGTTTCACAATACACTTTTCAGTTAAATTTTTACTTCTTAACTTGAAAGTTAAGATGTGATTCACAGCTTAGGTAAGTGAATGTGATGTTATCTGTTTCCTTTCACGATTTCTCTTAATTTATAGAAACGCAAAAATAACAGCAACCAAAATAATCAGTTAAAATAAGATGATGTTTTTTCATCATATCGTAAATACAAAATACGTACATGAATTTAATTAAATCGAAAATATAATTTGAAATTTTAATTATGTTGCCTGTAACAAAACACTAAGAACAATTGAATATCACAAACATTTTTGATCAAGCTCTTTATATCAAGAAAAACAATCATACCATGGACAAAAACACACTCAGCCAATGTGTTTGCCCAAGAAAACAAAAAATACATAAAAACATTAAATTGTGCATTATTACTATCATAAAAATGGCATACTTCACAATCTATATTAAATTGTTATTTCAGTCTAAAAAACATTAAATTTATCAATTTGCTGTGTTAGGCAAGTCCTGTTCTCTTTTTAATTTGCTTTATGTAAAGATTATCTTGAGTTAAAAAGGAAGTGTTCTTCAAGGGACCATTCCCGGCCCACTTGTATACTTTGTACACAATCGTGACCTGCTGTTTACAGTACTGATACAGCCTAATACAATATAATCTAGTTATCATATTACAATGACATTTGAGGTATTTCACGAAACAATTAAGATTACCAAGACAAAAGTTACACCACTTTGCAAAACTCACTGTTTTAAACTTTACAAAGCATACCTGCGCCATTTCATGATGGTTGTACTCGTGGGGATGGTACAGGTGATGGGGATGCGAGGGGATCGCCGACGCGGGCCGGGGGGCTCCGCGCCGGCTGCCACGGCCTCTCGTGGCGCCTCGCCCGCGGGAGGCGCCACGTCCTCTCGCCTCTTCGCCATTTAACGATGATGTGTCTGAAGGGAAAAGATAAGAAAATGTTTGTTAAGAGATATAATGTCATCATTTTCACATGAAATTTGTACAAAGTTACTTTCATACATTTTAACATAATTACAAACATAAAAAAGAGACATGTACTTTTCTCAAAACAACAGAAACTGATAATAAAATCAATTCCATTTAACCTGTTTCAAGAAAAACATTATATGTATAATATACCCGCAGTGCGTAACCCGACGTTTCCATAAAGGTAAAGTTAGGCCTAAATTGCGGGACACATAAAAAATTGTACACATTATAATAAAAAAACAAGCTTACAGATGTTTGCATATAAAACATATTTGTCAAAGAGTCTTTAGTCTTTGTCTTTTGTCTTTATTTCTTCACCATAAATGATCAGTGATGCCATTCGTGTTACTGTGTCACTAAGGAGCTACTCATTTGTAAGTTTTCTATCAATGCCCTTAGTAAATTTTGCTTACAAACTAAGAGTGTTAATCGATTGACGATCGAACGATTGGTCTGGTAGCATCCTGAATGAAACTGTGATCACAGGCAATAAGTATATTTTTGGCGAGAAGCGAGAAGTCCATATGCTTGGCATCTCAAGTATAGTTATGGAGTTGGCTAACACTCACCATTGTCCAATCGGATAGGATGCGGCGGGCCATGCTTGGCGGGCCGCGCCGCCTTCACGTCGATGTCGAGCGGCACCCACTTGTGCTTGCCCGACTTGTTGCCGCTCTTGCCGGCTGCAATTTGATGGGAGGACGTTACAGAAAACTGTACTGAAGTGGTGATAACAGAAAGTGAATAGGAGGTCAAGAGGAGTGTGAAAAGGCTTTTATAAGTTAGTGCGTACATCATCTTGGACTTCATCGCCATTTACCATCAGGTGGGATCGTTGTCAAGCATTAACTTATTTTAAGTAAAAAAAAATCAGGAAGTAAATTTTGCTAAAGTGGTAAGAAAGGGAGATAATTCTAGTAAGTCTTTCAACGACGGTACGGTTAGTTTTGACTATGGCATAGTGGTGGTAACAGAAATAGTTCTAGCAAGTCTTTAACTTAATTACAGTTTGTCTTGACCATGTTATTGGCTACAACCCAGTAAGCCAAAACTGAGCACAGGTCTAGAGCATACTGCATCATGATGCTGCAGTGTGGATTGGTGGAGAGGTTAGTGGCCAAGCAAGTATTTGAAGTTTTCCAAGCCCCCTAACATGGCTGAACGACTGCTATCCATTTATAGGATACGGGACCAACGTCTTTATGTGCCCTCCAAAGCACGGAAGTCGTTACTGAGTGACTGACATACAACGTGTGCGTGTGGCACAGCCAAAACTGGTCAACCCAAGAAACTGAAATTTGGCATGCATGTTAGTTAGTGAGCATAGGATAACACTGGGAGAGTTTTTATTTAAATCCTCCTCTTCCCCTTAAGACACAATAAGGGAGATTAACATAATAAACCTACGTGGATGAAGCCGCGTGGGGACAGCTAGAATACCTATATTTAACCTCATGCCGCTTTTGCAAGGAGGGATTATCCCCTATATTCAATCTGAGGTCTCATTCAGCCCTTGTATATATGCGGGCAGAGTACAAAACACCAACACCGTGATTCAGACTTCGTGACGTCACGCATAAAACTCAGCCAACTCACCAGCAGTTTTGTTCTTGTCGCCATGCAAGTGCCTCTCGATGTGGCCCTGGTGGTTGAAGGTCGGCTCCACCTTCTCCACCCTGGGGGGCTGCTGCTCCTCGGGCGGCTTCCGCTCTTGGTCCTGGAACCAGATACATTTTCGTAAGGATAATTGTTTTTACTTGGTAACAGGCTTCAAATAAGGAAGAGTTCCTCAATTCAACTGTATTTTTACGCACCCTTATTACGTAACTACGCACCTCATTACGTACGCAGCCTTATTATTCTATACTAATAATATAGAGCGGAAGTCAAATTGTTCCTTTGAACGCGCTAATCTCAAGAACTACTATTCCGATATGAAAAGTTATTTCTGTTTTGAATAAGAATTATATTAAGGAAGGGGATTATAGAATACATCACAAAACGACCAAAAGGAGTGGAGTAACAAGTTTCCCCGAGCAAAGCGAGGACGTCTTTTTAATAATATAATTATGTTTCAGGACGACGTCTGCCGGGTCCGCTAGTAGTTAATATGTATGTAAGTATGTACTGTTATTTAACAGTGGTTAGCAAGTCCTGTCGACAGGTAGTAAAAATGTGCAAGTGTATTGACAAAACACCAACACGTTTAAATATTATTAAGTCAGCGGAGTTTTTTACTTAGAAATAAAAAAGCAATTTAATTAAATTAAGTGTTAGCCTTGTGGTTAAAATTCATTCATAATCATTGTTGCTTTAATGAACATAATTTTTTGTAATATATTTTAATATTGTTTTTTATCTTTATCTGAACTTTTTTTAATACAGCCAAGTACCTAATACCGGTAACATGCGTTGGCACGCGCATGTAATCTTCTATAATATAAAAATGAATCGCAAAATGTGTTGGTAAGCGCATAACTCAAGAACGCCTGGACCAATATGGCCAATACTTTTTTTTAAATGTTCGTTGTAGTTCAAGGATGGTTTTTACGGCGATAAAAATTCGAATTATTGCCGGAAAAACGCTAAAAACAGCCCTTTTCTTTTTCTCATACAAACGTTTTCTAACTAAAACGTAGAGTCAATTTGAGCTTTATTGCTATTGTATAAAGTTCACTGTTGTCTAAGCAATGTAGGTGTGTTCCTAACGTCAAAGCAGTGTGCGTTTATGCGTTGGAGCACAGATTATATTATAATGTAATGTTGCGTTCTGAAACTTAACAAAAGTGATATCGCGGACCCGACAAAATTGAATAGTCACAAAATGTAATAGATCGTTAGTACTGATTTTCAACTTGATTCGCTTCGCAATATAATTTCTTTAGTTTTACTTTAAAATGCATCAGTTTTCACGTTATTACATCAGTCAAACACAAACCGCGTTACCAAAAGTATTTTTAGGGTTCCGTACGCAAAAGGTAAAACGGGACCCTATTACTGCGATGTCCCTAATTTAAGTGGGCGCCCATACTTTCGACGAATCAGCGATAGATTAGTTACCTTTCGGTCCAAGAGATGGCGTTGTGGGTAATATGTGGCTACAATAAAACAATTAAATATTTAAGAGACCAGATTTTTTTGGCATTTTTATACATAATGGTACGGAATCCTTCGTGCGCGAGTACGACTCGCACTTGGCCGGTTTGATTTTGCTTTTTTTATTTAATTTCTAAGCTCTGTCATTGACTGTTTGGCGGAATGAAGTTCGCCGGGACAGCTAGTACTTGATATTTTCCTTCACGTTTTCCCTAACATCGATTTTTCGTTTTCCTTGTTTTTTGTTCCTTATATATTAAACGCGTATTCTCTGTTCAATGAGGATGTTGAATCTATCATTTTTTTAACCGTGCCTACCTGAATCTATATATCGGTATATAAACGAAAATTACACACGCATACTCCTTCAACACACAGCAAGCACTACTTACTACATTGTCGCGCTCTTAGCTAAACGCCAATGCCATTAGTAATGCCGTATACAAATTAACGCGTTAACATGTAGGCCACTTCTGCGTAATGTCCGATTAAGTACCTTAATTAACGCGTTAAGACGCTGGTGTAGCCATAGTTACACCATATTAGCGCGTTGAATGACGCGTTAAGACACAGGCATAACCGTCAATTAACGCTTTAAGACGCAGGTGTAGCCGTAGAGTCACACCATGTTAGCTCGTTAATTAACGCGCTAGGTGCAGACGCAGCCGTGTCACACTTCCACAGCACGTCGTCACATCGTCACCATCACTCACCGCGTTCCCGTTGTGGTGCGCCGGATCAGCGTCGTGCGGCGGCGGCGTCGAGTGGCAGCGCGCGCCCGCCGTCGCCGCGCCCAGCGTCGGCCAGTCGCCTATGTCGGTGAAGTCTGACGCCTGGAGCAATGAGAGAGAGGCTTTCAGTTGATTGGGAATAAGAGTTCTCAGAAGTTTTAGGCCTAGCCGCATTAGCTTCTTCATAGTGTTCTCTGAGGATGGGCAATGAGTTCTTGACAACGTTCTTAGAGATTTTTAAGTCTACCTACTAAGCCATCGTGGCTGACACCTAGAGTGATGAGATATCGAATCAGAATTGAATTAAAATACCCATACTACGTGACCCGTCCAAGGGCGAGAGGGGATGTTCCAAATTACCACGCAAGACGCGAAGTCACAGTTTCTGTTTACAGGACACGATTTAAACACGTATTTGTGAAGTGAAAGCCACGAAGGGTGATTTATTGGCAAATACTAATAATGATGCATTGGCAAATAAATACGCGGGGGCCCAAAAAATGAAAATAATAGGTCACATAGTATGGGTTGATATGGGTATTTAAGTCTACCAACGAGCAATAAGTCACCGTGGTTGTCGACGTCTCTAGCGACTTTATAGACTTATAAATAAATATGGGCAATGAGTCGTTCATTGATATAGAGAAAATGTGAAGAGTTCTTCGTCATGTTCTCAGTGATGTATAAAGTCCAACAGTCAGCACTTTGCCACCGTGGCCTACAGCCTGAACCTCTCAAATTGTGAGAGGAACCTCGAGCAGAGCAGTGATGGGTTGAGAGAACTGAATACGTATGTAGAGCCGATTTTGAAGTTAGTATCATGCTGATAAATAGTGCTGGAACCTCTGCAAAGAAGGTAACGAAACACTTTCAAAACAAATCAGTCTCAGTTTATCCCCAAAATTACCGAAGTCGAAGTAGTAGTCCTTGCAAGCGACGCTACTCCAAGATAAGATGCTTTTGTGGATTGTGGAAATTCAACAAAATCAGCAAATACAGACGTGGTCAATAGTTGGATGGATGACTCCAAAGCCTTAGGTAAATATAGTTTACAAGCTAAAATTAACTGTGAGCACAGGTCATAAATCTGGAGGCACAGTAGTGCCCCCGTGCCAAGACGAGCGAAGCACTCGGGCACTACCTACCTTTTCTCGAAGTGCTTCGTCGTATTTTTGAACCCTCATAACTTCGGTTTACGATATACCCGATCGTTCAAATTCTCAGGATATGATGACAGTGATAGACTAATTAAACGCACAAAGTTTCAATTACATAGCTCTGATACTTAAGATTTTATGGATATCTAAAATATGCCTATTTGGCTAACCGTATCCGAGAGTTTGTAGAGTTAGAGCTGTAGATTCAGAAGCTTGGCTGTACATGAGATCTGATATCTTTTTCACAAGGTAAACCGTACGCAGTCGTCTTGGCAACACTTTACATGAAAATGTTTTTGGTGGGATGTGTTTGTAGCGAGGAGTGGCAATTCTATATTTTCAATGACTCTAAGGCATTATAGCCGATTATTCTGTATCAGTCATAGTTATTGGAGTTGGCAGCAATATAAATAAGCTAGTTTTACGTTCTGGTTTGCCTTAATTTCGTTATAAAAAAGAAAGAAATCCCAGATACTTCGCTCACAAAGACATCTTTAATATTAAGCCATCTTGAAATGAATATACTTTTGGTTTGTTCCGTAACTGGTGAGGTTCAATAAAGACTGGATGATATGACGCAACGCATCGGCACCCTTGACCGACTTTGACCTTTGTCTGACCCCTGTGAGCGCACATACGTTGCTCATATGTTCCACGAAAATTTATTTATATGCTCAGACACAAATTTCCAGGCTGAACATATTAAAATTTGTACGACCTTATTCCCTGGCTATTAGTGACCTTTTCTGCGAAGCGTTTCATATTTTGGGAAAAGCATATTCTGGGAAATATCATGAACCCGTAATGTCCCAAAAAAGAAAATTTCATAAAAAGACAAAGACTTCAACTTTGCGCCGCGCCGTAATAAAGAAAAAATGCATGGACTTTTAATTTAAAAAATAGAATTTTAATTTAAAAAAAATTGGGAAGGTAAGGAATAAACATGAAAAATTTACAATACGTCTGATAGTAGACAACAACTATTCTGTTGCTATTAGTATTTATAAAAAGTATAGATCATTACGCAAACACCTATTATCATATCCTATGTCGACGTTTAAGTCATTATGTCCATAGACAATAAACGATTTCTTCCTACTTACTATCACAAATCGGCCAAGCAACTCCAGCAACTCCTTGCCAATAATAAAATCCAATGACAAATCAAGGCAACCCTACAATTCTTCTGCAAAACGCTCCCAAAATCCACCTCCAACAACCATCTATGACCATCTCACCAGTTCTCCCAATAACACTCACCTCACCAACCTAACCTGACCCCGAACAAAGCACACTCACTTGGGCATCATGGTCCACCTTCGCCCAGTTGCGCCTCACCAATCTAACCAAACCCCAAACAAAGCACACTCACTTGGGCATCATGGTCCACCTTCGCCCAGCTGCGTTTCGCTCTGGCCTTCCGTCGCGCCGACACGCCCGCTGTCATGCTCTCGAGACACCCGTTCTCCAGCGTCGACGCACACGACACTCAGTGACACATGGCGATACACTCGGGGACACTTATCACTTGTCAACTTAGACACACATCCTCTGTTGCACTTTATTTAGCTGGCGTATATGACACTTCACTGCTATAAAAGATCCTAAATCCACCTGCATCAACTTCACGCTTTGGTCCCAAAGAGGTATGTATCCCCTAACATGCCAAGAAACAGAAAGACGCGAGGCGGAAAAAATTCGCACTCCCTAAATTTTGTACAGACCTTTCTTTTAGCGCCCTAAATATACCTACTCTAAAAACAAACATGGATTTCGTTCAAAGATTTCAAACCAAAAACTTAACTCCATGATGGAAGTCAAGCTTTAGACACTAATATAAAGGCCAGATTGTTCAGAACTTTTTAGATATTCGGGAATTATTTTGTCGTAAGAGCTATATTCAAAGAAGGCTGCTATTAGAAGTCCTCAGAAACGTTCCTTTCACAGTTTTCTTATAGTACGTCCTAGGCTAAAACGATCTTGAAATCAGACAACATAAATTCAATCTATGACGATGGAGTAATTCAAATTCAAATCTTTATTTCTTCGAAGTAGGTTTTTACAAACTCATTTCGAAAGTCAAGTTACGCCATCGCTTCAACAAATCCCTACGATGAGTGGTCTTGGGAGAAGAATTGAAGTTTATTGCTATGTCATATAAGCATTAAAATCCCCTGGGCAACAATACGATTCATATTTCGGGAGGGCCAGTCCCCTAGTGATTCCATAAAGTCATATCAATTCACCACCCCATAAACGTGTCAGGGTTCTGACAACTTTCAAGTCATACCTACGTATAATAAAAATTCCACTGACCAATGCCGGACTTCGCAACTACTTTAGGGGTTATTTATTGCAGCAATAAACCTCATGACAATGCTTTAGCAGCTTTCTCTATATCTCTTCTTGTCGATTTGTTTGCTTGTGCATTATGCCGGGAGCATAATCTAATCTCGGAAATGGCACAACCAACCGCATCCAAACATACAGATTCTACATAATATGTATACGAGAATACGTGTCAAAAGAACGAAACGACCTTGAGGGCGTACAAAAGAAATATCAAAGCAGCAAATAACTCCGCACATTCAGATAACAGATAATATCATTAAAGCCAACCCATCACCGAGTACCTATCACAATAACCTCCAACCTCCCACCCTCACCCTGGCAATCGCTAGCCTACCTCTTTACGATTGTGCTATGACCTTCAACGTCGCGAGTGAATTTATGGAAAGGTCAGTAATTTTCTTAATGCATTTAAATCATTATGAAAATTGTTTGTTTCATATGCAATTTCATTATAACTCGCAAGCCAAACATTACTGGTAACTGATCAATGTATTTACATAAAGTTATATGAGTTAACCTCTTTTTCTTGTGGATTTATATTTAACGCAATGGATTCCATAACAGTGAGTTTAAGAATTCTTCTATCGAGTTAGTTTTTCTATGCGTTTGTTACCTAAAATCTCAAAAACAAGTTAACCGATTTGGACGATTTCATTGATGTGTTGCAAGTTTGAGATAACATTTACCGTTCGTATTTCAATAAGTAGACGAAAAAATATTACATTTAAATTGACTTGTAAATATTTTTTCGGGTATTCCCTCAACATACATTTTTCTAAACGGATCTAAGGCAGTTAATAGCATGGTATTAATAAGATAAGTGGAAACGCGAGATCGACTTTTCCAATAGCTTTGGATATCTTAAAACCCGTTCAGCACTTCCGTCATAGATAACTCGATCCCAAATTCCAGTAACCCAAAGCCCTAACGAAATCGAAACGATTATGACACGAGTGCGGAATCTGTCGCACGAACCGGTCCGCCGAACTACCTTGATAGTTAAATGTCATCCTCATTTACAACATATTAACATTAATTTATATGTTAGCGGCATACATTATCTTCACACGCCATTATGTGCAGGCATCTGAATACATACATGGCGGGACTTTCAATGAATTTTAAGTAATAGTTTTAAAACAGTAAATTAAAGAAGGCGGGACTGAAATTATTAAATTCCATTCAATACGTCAACAAAAAAATAATCGGTCCAAAAATGCTACCTTGAGGGAGCCAACACAATGTATATTATCTTATCGGATTCTTATGTTAATGATATATTTTTAAACTATATCCACTTAATGCCAATGTGTAGAAACTATTAATTTTCTTTAGGATATAAAAAATAATTATACAAATCACTTAAGTTCAAGGCAATTATAATGATAGCAAAAGCCTTTTAAAGATCAGAAAAACGAGTGAAGTTCCGTTTCACGTGTATAAATCGTTGTGAAAGTTACTTGTACACAATATACTTTTTCATTATGCATATGATAAAATTGTAACTGATCGATGTCTACACATGGAATCTAACTGAGAAAACAATAAGTTGTTTATTACCATTATTCTTGTTTTATTTGGACCTTGTTTTTAACTGACGTCTTAAAGTTGGTGTAACATTTTTGTTTCATTCACATCAGTATCACAAATATAAAAATACCTCAATTAGGCAATCATTCCTAAACATAACGTGTGGAGACAAGACATAGGTTTCCTAAGTCGAACCGTTCTATCTAGTAAATATGACCATCGAGCTGTCCGTTTCGTAGTATCAACGGTAAAGGTTAAAGATACATTGTATAATGCGGCTGTTGCTAAATTGTTACCAGTTTTAAAACACCTTTTACCGTCAGCAGGTGTTCGGTTCAACCGACGGCGGCGACGCCGCGACGTTCAGATATACCTGAACTGAACACCAGGTGGCGTTTTCGGCTGCATCATTGCTAGCTAAATTTAAATTAACAATGTATTTTTTTAATTATTATAGGCAATTTTTGAACTTTTATATGGAACATTTTAATAATTTCTAATCGTTCTTTTGGCAACATTTCCATAACTTCATCCAATTACAAATAATTTTTATTTTTCTCACTTTGTCTGTGCTTTTGCCGGTAATCTCAGGATCATCAATTTGGCTGAAGTTTTTCTTAACATAATAGTGACGTTACGTGTTCTTAAGTAGATTAGAGTACAGGATACTATACAACTATTCTTTAATACAATCCATATTTAAATAAGAGAGTACGTTTGTTTGTTTGTCTTCTCTCAAGGATCGAAGATGGAGGTAATTAAAGGGCTGAAGAGTGACAAAGGCTACTTTTTTCGCGGAAATATCTCGATTTAACGTCTGAACATAATTACGTTGTCTACGTTACGGAATATAAGTTTCCCAAAGCGAAGCGAGGGCGGATTTACTAGTTAGGTGATAAATGTCCTAACCAAATTGACCTTGGTGCATGTTTACGTTTGTTCAACTCTAATTGTTGATGTAAATCGAATCACTATTATTATCTAACGCCCTATTAGCTTCAAAGGATTCAATTAGACTCAAATTGTTATCGTCAATATAAATATACATGACAGAATCGAATGAAATTCCTAGATTTTCATACCTCCCAACCCAACAATATGTCCATTTGGGCCAATGACAAGCGTATTACACAAAAAAGTGTAATATTAGGGGCACACTGTTTGCACAAAACTAGGCACGATAGAGCCTAGTTTAGGGACGACTTCGTATACTCATAGTAATTCGAATTAGGAATCAGCTAACAAGTCCATCGTGCTTATCCGACACTATCTGATAGCGCGATACCTGGCGACCAGCAGTAGCGACAACATGGCCGAAAACCAATCTGAGATTCCAAATTCGAAATTTAAATATGGAACATTCACTCACACAACCACAAACAAGTACACGCACAACACAGAAAGAGAATAGTTTTGTTGCACTACGCGGTACGCTACGTCGTTTCGGGTTTATCGGAACAGTGTGACATAACATAACCTCAAAATGCGGTACGCGCAACGTGGAGACCACGAGGCGTCGCGCCGTCACCCGTCTCGCTTTCGCACGCGCATCGCGTACCAACGTCGCGTTTCTCGGTCGATTGTCGATTTGTTGAATTTTGTTTCGATTACGACGGAACGGAAAAGGCTCAAGGTTGATTATCTTGAGCTTTTTACGACAATTTTCACTTATTGGAATTTTTCAAAATTTTCGTTTACATCTTTTTCAATGATTCTAGAATTTTCCGAATGTTTTCACTTTGTTATAAATGTTTTGATCCTTCTCTTATCCAATGCAACTTTAGTTAAACAATCGTTTTCAATAACTTCGAATCCAGCGACATTAAAATAATTACGACAACATGATATATAATCTCGGAGCTGTTTTTTTGAATTTGCTAAATTAGATTAATTTACAACTTACTAATATGCGATATTCTGTCTTAATTAAATTTGCTAGAGACCCGTTCTTCGCTTAAGATTTACTTGTTTTAAACTTTATTGTTTGTACACTAGCAAAACAAAACACAAAATACAAAAGCGCAAGAATACACAAACAATAGTCGGCCTGGCCTTATCGCTTTAAAGCTCTTTCTTCCAGGCAACCCAAAAGAAGATAAGGACAACACGAGAAGTATGAAACACATGTCATATTGAAATATGAGGTTTCGGACACTTTTTCTTGTAAACTTTAAGTATAAAGAATCTCAAGCATCTATTGAGTAATAATAAATTAAAAATTTATTTGAAAATTAGTCAAAAGTAAAACAGATACGAATGTTTCTACCTTTGAAGGCTAAGTAAGGTAACCTATAAAAGAGGTGTTATCAGGTCCACAATCCCTAACCGGAATACAACTAATGAGCACGGGTCACTTCTCAGAGTGAGAAGGTTAAAGCCATAGTCCACCACGCTGGCCAAGTGCGGATTGGCGGACTTCACACACCATTGAGTTTTGCGAACTCTCCAGCAAGTAGGTTTCCTCACGATGATTTCCTTCACCGTTTGTAGCAAGTGACATTTGAACGGCATTCAAGTGCATAACTCCCAAAAGTCCGAGGTGCCCTGGGATTCGAATCCGGACCTTCTGAATAGGAGGCCGAATTCTTAACCACCAGGGTATGGGTATCATCATTCTCAAGGCTCTACCTCCTTAAAATTATATCCGACAACACATGCAAGTCGCAATCATCTCGAACGCGAATCACCAATGGTAGGATCTCGCTACAACTCGGTAAGGGTCCGGCCCCCACGTGGAGCCCGCAATGTTGAGTAATAATAATGACGCGCGCAATTTTTGGACATCGAGCACTTGATAAAATGGCGACCGGATCGCGCAGCCGCGGAAGGTATGACGCTGTGCATGTCTAATATCATTTTTAATCTCCGACCTATAGAGAGATGTTATAAGCTACACCTGTCTCATGTTTCTGATGAAACAAACCGCTCTGCTGTGCAGGTTTTTTATGGAAAGCCAGATTACTTGCGGTGTGTCTGGTAGAAATCGGTCCAGGAGTTTGAAGAGTATCAGCTCTTTTCTAAAATGATGTAAGGCATTTTTTGGCATTAAATTGATTGTCAACATTTACAACTATGTTAGCGCCAGCTATACAACACGGTTTTGGAAAAGTAACTGACAAATTAAGTTACTACTACATTAAAACTACTTCCTCTTATTCTACAGACTTAAATTGCATGTTGCTTTAGTTCCGATGACAATACAAAAGTATGACAAACATGACCGCTCCTACGCTCAGGATTGGCTCCAGACAAGGGAACTCCTCAACTGTTAACAGCAGATCATTCATCTAGTGTTACAAAACGCGTCATTATTTTTTCAAACATATTATTTTCCATCAAGTGATGTAAAATTTGCCAATATGCTCTATGTATACAAGTGTGCATGTTTAATTTATTATAATGATTTTGTGTAAATAATTGCGAATACGTTTATTATCAGTGGATGATTAATGGTCGAACAACGATATGACGCCTTTAAATGAACAATAACTTTACCAAGGAAAAAACTGACTTCATCATTAACAAGGGAAACAACCGACTACATCATCTACGAGTAATGTGTCCGCTAACTGTAAATTTAAAATCATAAAAGCCGCAACTAAGAAAACTATCACTAACAGTCCCTGTCCTCACACTTATTAACAAACTAACCAACTAATATTCTAACACCATCTACTAACTGGACTAACCATCCTAGTCCCTTTGAGTCTAGTTCTAGGTCGGTCACAGTTGTTATGGGCGGCAGGGGAAGGGTGGTACTGCATGCTCGTTTGCTATCTTAATTCCATAAAAAAAAAATCTCCAATGAGCTGATGACCATCAAACTCCCAAACAGATCTTCATGTTTATAGGTAGTAATTCAATGAGGGTAAAAGCGTGTGAATTCGCTGCTAGAGGCAATAGTGGAAAGTGAGGTTTGTCTGTCACTTCTCACTTGTCTGAACGTCACTTGTCACTGTTTATGTATGGGCGGGATTTGACAGCTGGACCTCACTCGCCGGTGGCGCCAACTGGTGAGCACAAAAACGGCGACCCTCATTGCATTATTGGCGTTATTCAGTTGTATGCAGAAAATGCCTTACATCATTTTGGAAAAGAGCTGAGCCCCGATTCTGGTTATTTATAAATGGATAAATTGGATCTATTTAATAGTTTGGCACAATTTGTATGGGATATGTGTCAAAATATTTAATCGAACTGCAATTAAAGCATTATAAGCAAAATAAGGGTCATGATATGATGAGAGAATTTGGCTGGATTTTGGAATAGATATTTTTTTATGTCCTTTTCCGATTCTCAAACTATATCCTTACCAGATTCCATCTAAATCGGATAGCGGATTAAGCGTGAACATTGCATATAAACAGAAAGACAGACATTGTTACTTTCGCATTTATAATATTATCTGGATTAGTATTAAGACTTACAGAAGATAGTTTCAGAATTCAAGAAGGCAAAGTCAGAACAACGATTACTTATCTTAACTTATCTTGGATAAAAGATAACCCAACTAGGGTTATCTTTCTGGGTTTAGCTCGTCTCACACAACGCTATTAAATTTTGCAAGCGACTAGGATCTTGTCAATGTATGAAAGCGACGCGTCTACGATGCGTCTGCTGTCAGTGAACAGTGTCAGATACAGCGAATTTTGGATTGCGTTGCAGTCGCGTAGCTCATAAATAGCGTAGTGTGAGAAGTGCCTAAGCGTGTACACCCATCGTCACCCACGTTGACTCAATCCAAGCGTGACTGTCTCGTGCGACGTTTACAAAAACGCGTCCAAAGAAATTTCCACTTCAAAAATAACATAATGACATTTCACTCCAAACCAAGATGGCGGACAGTGGTCAGGGTCGTTGACCTATCAATGTCGACGGTGAACAACTATCACTTTGTTTCAGTGAAAGATATCTTGAAGAACTTTTCATATCAGATACTTCTCCATAATATATGGAGACTAGGACCCGCCCTCGCTTCTCTGAACGTTAAATGGGGAATTACGTCCAAGCCGTAATATTCGTACAGATGATATCCCACGATGAAATTATTTATTACCATAGATAATAAACTCAATAATGAATCGATAAATAGTCCACGTAACGACACGTTGGAATCAAAAACACATTTATATCAACTATTATCACGAAGCCACGTGTTTATCAAGTCACATGTACTGACGGGTGTGCTTAATGTACACAATCCAAACTGAATACTACAACGTCAGCTATTGTACACTACCCGACGTGTCAACGGACCAACTAAAACAATAATTTTTAACAAAATAGAACCGACATTAACGCCGAAAAGTAAAAATCGGTTCAGTTAAACGCGGTTAATATACCTAAATCCTTCTCCTAAGTCTGATAAACATGATGCTGAAAACCGTATCAAAATCTGTTCAGCCAAACAATATGCCTAAAACCTTCTTCTAAGTCTGACAAATACTATGCTGAAAACCGCATCGAAATCGATTCAACCAAACGCGAGATAATCGCGCACAAATAAATATACATACTTACATACAGGTCAAACTGAGAACCTCCTTTTTTGAAGTCGGTTAAAAACATTCAATTATGATTTATGTCTTTGTTATTATGGTTGTTTTTTCCGCTAAGACAAAATAATATGTTTTTGTTATTAACCGTTTGGGCAAAACCCTAAACAATTCGACGAACAATTTAGTGAAGGGAACGCACGGATACTCCGCGCCCAACAGATCCCAAATTCGCAACAGAACATCTTATTGACATATTGGCCGAGTTGATAGCGACGACCTTGAACGCTACTGCGTACGTTCCACGGATATTTTCGGCGCCAACACTATCACATAATACATAACACTGCTGATAAAACAATATATTATGCGCCGTTGACGTGAGAGACCGACGCGAATCGGGAGACGAGAAATTATGAATGATAACTACTTTACGGATTATTAAATTCGAGTTTTTCAATGCATTTCAATTTTTAAAATTGTCTACGTCAGACAAACGTTAAAATTAAAGTAAAAAATGTTTTTAACCACGTTTAAATCGTTACAGATAAATATTATGAACGATAATAATGTAAAGGTAGCCATTGACGATACGTCCATTTGCAAGGCTTCTAAATGGAAGATTTCCATTTGGAAGTACCTCCATAAGGAAATCTTCCATTTAGAAGCATTCCAAATGGATGTATCGTCAATGGCTACCTTAAAACGCGCGCTGAAAGTGAGGCACTCAAATATCCCTTACAAAAGACAACTGTACAATGAACTGCACAGATAAATATGAGCATATATGTAAGTAGCACAACTGTGCATGTATGTCTATTACGTAGCACAAGTGAACTCACACGTGCCAGCTTTCCGCCTATGAGATTTAGGTTCATTGTAGATTGTCGGCGAGAATTTACTTACAATACCTTAAGTAAATTTTGCTTATAAGCTAAACTAAACTGTGAGCACACGTAATAATTTTGTTTTGAGCATGGAATAGCATGGAATTCCATTTTCTCGGCGACTCCAGACTCCAAACCACTATGTTATGATTATGTACCAATAAAAAATACACTACTCTCCTATGAGTGCGCACCTAGCGCCACCTACCTCACCGATGGCACGCAATAGTCCAACGCATTCAAAACACATCACGACCACATTGTATCCGTAGCACAAACACTTTTGTTACAGCCCAACGCCAGCCGGCACAATGGCTTGAATCGCTGACGAACGGACAATAACATAACACTGTAACGTATGAATCGAAACATGCACTCGTATTAGTGATGGGTTTGTTGGATGAATACTGATAAGTATACGAATCCCTACTTGTGAAATAAGTAGTGGTTTCAAAAATGGTATTCGTTATGCGACCTGGGGCCTGCGTCTGATTTATAAATGCTTCAATTGCGTCTTATCGGGATAGTTGGACACATTTGGAAATCTGTCTATTTATACATGACGCAATTGAAGCACTTATAAATTAGAAAACTTGAGCCCCTATTTGCATATATTTTGTAGGCTTTGATGGTCCCCAATGTTGGCAAAAACAACATGACTTTGAACATTTCATTTCATTAAACATGTTAGTTTATTTTAAGCTTTATCGGCTACACTAAAATAAATATTACAGTACAGATAGCGAGCTTAATTCCAAGTACATTCTCTTATAGGAAAACATGAGGCCAAGCAAAAAAACACAAAGAGCTGTTAGAGAAACTATAGCACTTCTTACTGAATAGTAAATACGCACATTAACACACATTAGTTTATCAATTAACTTAAATATTAGAATAATCTTCACCCTGTTACATCAATACTTTTTTTGCATGGCAACAAAAATATCCGTTTTTAATCCACTACTGATCTTCCTCGCTCAAATATCCGCGGTTACGGATCATCATACGGTTATCGGGCGCATCACTAATTAGTCCGAGCGCGTGATCCAAATACATTGTTTATTGTCACCAATGTATCGAGTGCATGACTATAGTTGCAACTATTTAGCGGACTGGGGACCTTACATTAGTTTCATAATATAAGTGGTAAGGGCCTAGAGTTCACCCGGGGAAGTACCGCCGCCTCCCACGGTACTTAGTACCATTTTTACAGCTACTGCTAACTGGACTATTTTTTCATGCCGCTCAAAGGCCGTCAGTCATACGACGAAAGTTTTGATTCAAAATATAGACCGCAAGATCCAACTTTTTTCAAAACCCAATCCCTAAGCGGCTGAAATATGGGGAATACGAAGTTTCCCGTAACGAACCGACCGACGGCGTTGGTTTACTAGTAAAACAAAATTTCGAGAGTTGGTTTTAAAACAGCCATCTCGAAACGAAGCAATGCCGGGTAACGATTACTAGCTATCTATAAATACTATTTAAATCAAGGAAATAACGCGCGACACTAAAAAATAAAACATTTTAATAAAATTCCAATGACGTTAATGGCCACCACGACATTTGTACTGAATAAATGAGCACCGACACTATTGACATTTCGGAACGAACAACGCAACATTAATTTCAAGTATCTACACATATAATAAAAAAGTAACTGGTTTATGTCTGTGGCTACATCCCATTAATGGCCCAGTACTGAGCACGGGTCTCTCATTATTGAGGAGGCCTAGAGCATACATACTTCACCGCGCTGCTCCAGTGCGGATTGGTGGAGGGGTAAGTGGCTGTAGTGTATGTAGTCTGTGGTAAGGATATGACGTTGTCTCTGGCATGCGGGTTCAGAGTGACAGTTACAGGGAGCGCGGCAGAGAGAGCGCACGTCACTTGTGGACTGGCATGGAACGAGCCAATATACGTATCATACACGTGTGGAGTACTACATAATGGCGACGAGGTAAAAGGTCAGTGGTAAACACAAGAAGAAAAGAAGAAGGAGGAAGTATGTAAAGGTAAGTGAAAGTTTGTTTAGTTTTACAGTTATACAGTGGATAGTTATGTGATTAAAATCTGTTTTCTTGCGGTGGTTCTTAGCTATGTTTGAAGAAGGAATCAGTCTGGCTATTTGAAGAATATCAGTTCTTTTCCAAAAATAATGTAAGCCAATTGGCATTCAACGACATCTAGATGTCGGGTAGTGAACAATTTTATTAGTTCAATTGATGGAGGAAAACTATTGACCTTATTATAGTTCACTTGCACTATACAAGATGGAGCTGTATTAAATGCCGGGACTACCAGTCTCAGGCACCTGGATGTCATCAGTCATGGTATTAGTTGTGACTTAACATGATTAAGTGAGGTGTAATTATTCATAATAACTACTTCGTGCCCCACTTGACTGCTTATACAAATAATTTTATTGTTACTTGTTACTTACTCTCTTATTTATAAAAAAGTATTGGCAATTTTGCCTAGGAGTATGTTTGGGATATTCAAAAACATTAACAAGACTGAGGTCGTAAACTATATAATAATAAGATCGCATTGGCACCGAAGTGTGAGAGCCGAATTCACCAATTAATATCTTTGAAAGTACTTACCTTGTTTGCATTAAAATAGCACTTTTTATATATTCCTTATGGTCCTAGAAATAATGATGAATTAGCGAGTTGCGGCAACGCTGTGCTATGGGCAGATGTTGTCTTGGATTAATGTAAATAGATTGAGAGTTTGTACTGGACTTATATCTATATTGCGCAATCAACCGATTGTAGTCTAAGCACCGAAATCTAAGCTCAATTCATATGTGTATATCATAATCAAAACTATTAAAATGTGATGACGTGTGCAGGTTCGGTGAATAAGAGAGACGTGTTGCTTGTACGAAGTCTTTATTATTACTCCCTCATATAATGATACTTAACCTAACTTATATTAAGGTGTCTCAGCTACACACTACAAAAGAAGTTGTGGTACTTTTCTGTTGCGCTGCGAACCCAAAGTGAAGCTGGTGATGTGTAAGTGGGTGCCGTGGACGAGGGTTTGGGCGCTGGGGGCCCGTGTAGCAGTCCTGAGGTGAGTCGTGCACATTATTTGCTTTGGCTTTCAAGCAGACAGTGAACTCTTGTATGTAAGAAGCGAACATCTGATAGTTGTCATCCGTATTTCTCTCATTCTAATTGGGTGTTGACCCATGAACCCCCTAAAAACTAAAGGGCTAATTATTTATAGCTAGCTTACCTAACTGAAGGATTGTTCAAGCGACGGTAGGTAAAAGTATTAGTTTTAATTCCAATCTGTATTGAAGGAGATAGATTATTATATGCATTTGGAAAAGTCCTAAACGTTTTCGGGTGATTAAATAATCTTAATATTGTCATAATGTTTAGTGCAATCGTACCTTTTACAATAACTAGGTTGCTCTGGTGGAATTATTGCTTGAGTTTTACTCAACGTAAGGAAACAATTTTAGTATGTTTTGCCAAATCAACATAACTAAGCTTTATCCTAAGCTGCTCCATTCGACATATTTATCACTAGTATGGTGAGAGAGCCGGAGGTGGTAGAAAATCTTAATGAAAACGCGAATAGTGATTAAAGCAGGGGAGTAAGTTCTGCCACCCTTTCTAAATAATAAAATTATACATAAAATAGATATTCATTTCACAACAGATTAGGTATTCATTTCACAACAGATTTGGAAATTTGATGGTGGATAATATTGAATGGGTTTCTCTGAAGCGGTGGTGGCGTCTTTGCCATCGAATCATTACTGGAAGAAGTGCAACCTCTAGGTTAATGAACTGAATTAGAGATGGGTTCATTATTTACTTAGGTAAAACACGTAGTCTTGAATAAGGTTGCCGTATTAAAACCTAGGCTTTGGTTTTTATCATACATGCAGAGTGGTTGCCTTGAAAAAAAAAAAAAAAAAAGAAAGAAAGAAAGATGAGAGTACTAGCATCGACAGTGAAGGAGGTGTAGGAGCGGTGATGGTCTGGTGGTTGGGAGTACGGTGGTAAGAACTTTTTGGGATGGCACTGATAAGTGCCAAATGGCCTTTTGGTTTGACTCTGATAAGAGCCTTTTGGCGGAAGTATTAGTCACGCCCCTGTCTTCACTGAGTCACTCCTGGAGTAAGGTGTCCAGGGTGCGTAGGGCGCTCATGTAGGCTTGTCATGTTCACCACACGGGAAGGCTCCTTATTTATTTTATTTTTACCAGATCAGTTTTAATAAGTAGCGCGCTATAAGTTTTTCATCATACATAATCTTGAATATCAATTATTAAAATCAATATACATTGGACTTTTCTGGTACAAACAGCTGACTGACGTTAAGCACAAACAAACAAACAAACAGTAGTAACTATGTTGTATTGTTTTAAGCATGGGTATTTCGGTATAAAAACAATAAATTGAATAAATATAACCATAACTTTTAATGGATAAAAAATTGTATGAATTAAATAGCTATAACGATTCTATTGATTCTTGACCTCGTGAATAGTAATAGTATCAATCATAATATATCATAACGAGGTACTTACATACTTGAAGGATTGTTAGGTGGCTGTGCAACTATAGACTTTAAATTGTACCGCATAAAAGGATTTGTTAAAAAATCTGGTTTTGGTTAGTCTTTGCGGTGATTTAATAAAATTAATGGAGTTTTAATGCAAAAATACTTAATAAAATAAATATATTACGCGATAAGGTAGTACAAACCTACGTGAAATTGTAAATTGTACGTGATTATGTGTGTCAGGTAGTACGAACCTACATGAAATTGTAAATCGTGCGTGATCGGATACATGTATAAGGTAGTACAAACCTACATGAAATTGTAAATTGTACGCACACGTGTGTCAGGTAGTACGAACCTACATGAAGGTGTAAATCGTGCGTGATCGGATGTATGGGGTAGTACAAACCTACATGAAATTGTAAATTGTACGTACACGTTGTGTGTTAGGTAGTACGAACCTACATGAAATTGTAAATCGTGCGTGATCGGATGTGTAAGGTAGTACAAACCTACATGAAATTGTAAATTGTACGTACACGTGTGTAAGGTAGTACGAACCTACATGAAGGTGTAAATCGTGCGTGATCGGATGTATGGGGTAGTACAAACCTACATGAAATTGTAAATTGTACGTACACGTTGTGTGTTAGGTAGTACGAACCTACATGAAATTGTAAATCGTGCGTGATCGGATGTGTAAGGTAGTACAAACCTACATGAAATTGTAAATTGTACATACACGTGTGTAAGGTAGTACGAACCTACATGAAGGTGTGAATCGTGCGTGATCGGATGTGTGAGGTAGTACAAACCTACATGAAATTGTAAATTGTTCACGTTGTGTGTCTCAGGTAGTACGAACCTATATGAAATTGTGAATCGTACGTGATTGACGACCCTGTAGCCTAGTTGGTAGCAACCCTGCCTGCGACGCGAGGGGTCCCGGGTTCGATTCCCGGCCAGGGCAGATATTTATGTAGCACATAAATATTGTACTCGGGTCATGGGTGTAATTGTGATGTGTTATTTATGTGTGGTCCATGCCACCCGCGACACAGGTACCTAGTAACCTACTGCGTGGGTATGAATGTGTTAGCGTTTATTATTATTACTACATAATTGTAAATCGCAACATGATCGTATGATCAGATGTGTCGGGTAGTGCGAACCTACATTCAATTGTAAATCGTAACATACAAGAAGTATATAAAAACATAATAATAATAATAATAATGTTTATTGTACACCAAACACGATAACAACAACGGAAAGACAAAAATCAAGTTTATACAAAAGGCGGTCTTATCGCTAAAGAGCGATTTCTTCCAGACAGCCTGAAGGGCTAGAAGTTATGACTATAGGATAGCATTCCTAGAGGCAGGGTGTAAATATATAGATATATTGTGAAAACAGTAAAACAGTATATTAAAATATAGAAATATATAAGTAGATAATATAACGTGATATGTTGAGAAGAAAAAACGAAAAAAAAAGAAAGAACACAGATTGACATAAAACAAAACATGAATTGTTGATAGCAATGTCTAACAGGTCATCGATTTTTAGAACAAAAGTAAAAATAAATAAAAAATTATTGTGATTGTAAGAAATAAGATTTGACAAGAGTTGAAGCTTTGAAGGAGCATGGGGATTGGGCTTATCGAATGGACTTGGGAAGGGAGTTCCAAAGTCGAACAGCGGTTACAGTGAAAGAATTGCATGGTGGGATTGTAAATAAATAATTTTCTTAATTGGAAATGCTTACTGTTGATAAAGTTACAATCAGGTAGTTATTGTGGGAATCGTCTGTTGTAAAATGTGGCCGATAACGACACCCTTTTTTATAAAAGGATAATTGCGCAGCGGAGGTAATGGTGGTTGTCACGAATAAATTGCTGTTGTTCCGGAACTTGTGCCTAAAAGAGATAAATACTATGTTCAGATTTCTAAGAGACTGTAAAGGAATAAAACAGGTTTAACTGTAAACTGAATACCGACACATTGTTCATACGGCACATTTTGCATTACCTCGGGGTTTTGAGTATGCCCGCCTATTTTTATATTATGTTGGATCCACGGTAGATCAGCAAAATAATCCATTAAAATAAATTGGTTATGAGCAATTGAGATTATTATTATAAAGAAACGAATAGTTGTCATATACATAGGAAGGCGCTTTTCTGCAACTCAATATTATTTATATTACAGAGTTAAAGTTAAGGGGTATTTATGTTTTGGTTTCACAGTTTCCCTAGAAGCAAAGTTGAGAAGATTATTTTTTAAAAATAAATTTCATGAGGTCTCACCATGGCGCACTCTATAAATTCGTAATTTTTGTAAAATGAGTATTGTCTGTACGTGTAAATTGACGGAAAATAAAATCATTAAAAAGGATAGAGGGAGAATGGAAAGTTCATGGTGAAGATGAAAGGGAAAGTTCATGGTGAAGATGAACGAGAGAATGGAAAGTTCATGGTGAAGATGAACGACTGTGTAACTTGATTGCGTCATCATTCATCATTCAACCAAGAGTAACTTTAACCAAGAGAAGTATCTTTCATCAAATTTTATAATAAGGAAGGGATGTAGTGTATGTAGTCTGTGGTAAGGATATGACGTTGTCTCTGGCATGCGGGTTCAGAGTGACAGTTACAGGGAGCGCGGCAGAGAGAGCGCACGTCACTTGTGGACTGGCATGGAACGAGCCAATATACGTATCATACACGTGTGGAGTACTACAGTGGCCAACCCAGTATCGAAGTTTTCAAGCCGCCCGAAGGCCTTCCGATATGGCTTAAAGACTGCTATCTATCAATAACAACCGGGACCGACGGCTTTACTTGCCCTCCGAAGCGCGGAAGCGCTCAAGAAATTTAGCCACTAGCGGTCACCCATCCAACTACCGACTGCCCGCAGTTGCTTAACTTTGTCGATCACTTTTGATCAACGCAAGCCGCTGGACTATGAGCGCTTCTATGTCTGTACATACTTAGGTAATTGAGTAAAATGTATGAACCAAAAAATATTTTAAGAATTCATGTCCGCGTCTGTTTGTTTGTTCGCACAACGCGCAAAAACCGATCAAGAAACCATCTTTAACGCCCAATCAGTTCTACCGACACACTCTTAGGTTCACTGCTCCAAGACAGTACGCCTAATATTATGTAAACAGTGTTCTGCTACTCCCAAATACATTATGCATGCGAACAACACGGCGCTCTCTCGCGCGGAACGAACGCATGTGCGTCGCGAATATTGATTCGACGGTCGACACAATAGCCCTAGATTGTGTTCGGTTTAGGGACACGCGAGTTACCAGAACTAACTGACTCTGGGTGTCCCTGCTCAGTTCACAGCGGGCTTTAGCTAGAGCTATCGTAATTGACTGCGAATATAAAAGTTCGTGTCTTTGCTGTTTACTATTAAGGAGTTACCTCGTCTTGTAATAACAAAACTACGCTCTTTCACGCGGAACGAACGCACGTGCGCCGTGCGTCGCGAATATTGATTCAACGGTTGACACAATAGCCCTAGATTGTGTTCGGTTTAGGGACACGAGAGTTACCAGAACTGCTGAACCTGGATGTGTCTCCTCAAGTCATAGTAGGCTTAAGCTAGAGCCATCGTAATTGACTTCGAATGTAAAAGCTCGTGTCTGCGCTGTTCACCATTAAGAAGTTACCTCGTCTTGTAATAATAAGACTACGCTCTTTCACGCGGAACGAACGCACGTGCGTCGCAAATATTGATTCAACGATCGACACAATAGCCCTAGACTGTATTCGGTTTAGGGACACGCGAGTTACCAGAACTACTGACGCTGAGTGTGTCTGCTCTGGTCTCAGTGGGCTTTAGCTAGAGCCATCCTAATTAACTTCGAATATAAACTGTCGTGTCTATGCTATTCACCATTAAGGAGTTATCTAGTCTTGAAATAACATGACTACGCTCTCTCACGTGGATTTAGTAGAGGTTGTTCTGCAAAATATTTATAACTCCAACCAATAGGATTCCACTTGGCATACTCGAGCAGTTAAGACGTGCATAGTCGCAGTCAATTACAAACTTTCAGCCTAATTTTCACGATCTTGAAGAATACCGATCAACTTGAAAATTTGTTTAGAGATCAAGTGTCGATGACTATACAATGTTATGCCAAACATGACCAAACAGTATGCTCTGAATTGGCTCCAGACAAGGGAACTCCTCAACGGCTAACAGCACAGTGACTACATTGTACTCCACTTAGCTTTATACAGGGTGTTTTTAGTTTTTCAAACTATTAATATTATAGTGAGACGTGGATAAAACCATCAAACTGGAACAAATTTAGTATCGATTCGATTACGTAGCCGATCCGCCGGCCGACCGCCGTTTCGCAAGCCGACACAGACCGGTCCACGGATCTTATTGAGGATAATTACGTGTTTATTAATCGTGTATTAATAGATCTCGCGTTATTAAGGTTCCGTACGTAGAGGGAGACCAACGGAACCCTAATATTATGCCTCTGCTATCAATCTGTCACAGGGCTCTATCTCATGAAAGTAAATGGACACATGAAATTTTCAAAGAAGGTGTAGAAATTACCCGGCACCGCTATTACAATAAATAATAAAAAAAACTAAAAATGGTAGATTCTAAAGGGGCTCCGAGTACAAGGGTAAGTTACAGGTTTATGTCACTCGGTGATACGGAACTCTACGTGTAAAGATTCGACTCGCACTTGACGAGTTTATTCCGACTATACAGAGATCGACCAAACATATTTTTCAGTACATAATTTACACTCGGGGACGCTTCGATACGATAACGGTTACCATGGCAACCAAAGTAGCAACTATGCCAAATTATTGTAGGTCGATCCAAAACGGTTGCACATGAGATTAAGACACAGAATTATTAAAAAAAATAAGCAGACCAAGCATAATTTTCACCACTACAAAGACGTATGTAAGCAATAGTTTCATTTCATACCTTTCTCTTCCATGAAACGTTAAGTCTTATTTCGTTTTATTTTTGTTGTTGCAACACTCACGCACACATAGACAAAATGGGTTTGCAGCATTCCCGCCATTTTCATAAGCTGCAAGAAGCGCAATAGATGTTTTCTATGGAGATTGTCAATGTGTACAATATTTCTATGTAGTTGTGACTGGCACGCTTTTTTCTCCCATATGTTGGGTCTGCTTATTTTTTTTATAAGTCTGTCAATTAAGGTAGCAAAAGTGGTAACCCTACCGAATCTCGCGGAGATCCAATACGCGGAGTACGCCGGACCGACATTCAGACATTCACGCAAGTTTACGAACGCGTTGCAACACGTTTGCGCAATACGTTAAATTAATAACGAAACGCGCGTTTCGCAACTACGCACGTTTTGACCGACGTGTTTACTAAAGACGCAACGCTTATGTTGATGGATGGGATCTTCTGATTATCTTATATGTACACTCCGTTAACATACGATCTGTGCCTCTATTATGAGTTGTTGTAGTAAACGTCAAAACTGTTACTATTGCAGTTAACGTTTAGAATTTGTATGAGAATCCGTACAGCGCCTCTAGCGGTTACGATCGAATAGTCTAATACTGTAGTTACATTATGAGCTATTATGAGTTTTGGAAATGAAACTACAGCGGGTATCGTAAAGACGTGAGACGGTACAGTTTCCGTTACGTTATGTTGGCATCCATGAGTAATACCTCTCTCATTCTTTTATTATGATGTCAACAAGGATAGAACGAGACCCTGGCCAGCGAGCCAACATTTGTGAAATTAAAAAAACAAGTCTATGGATGCTCTATAACCCGACTAAATTAGGAAATGTGAAAGAAGAGTGGAATTAATGGCGGTTTGGTACCTTTTCAATTTAATTACATTAGCGTTCTGCGTCAGTCGCATTCAGTGTCAAACTGTGGTGTCAAAGTCTTGCTAACTTTGATGTTTTAAATATCTAGATGGGACATCGAATCCGCGCAAACGTGTCAAAAAATTGTGGCTAACTGTTAGCCACAATTTTTATATTTTTAGCAACTAGAAGTGAACGCAAAATAAAAATCACATTTAACAATTAATTACACGCAAATTTAAATGACAGGATATTTAGTTTAACCATTCAAACGAGCAGTGGTTCCCCTTGCCAAGTGAACTCGACGTGAATTGCCCGCAGACTGAGCTCGCCAACGCTTATATAGACTTCATAGCTTCATACTGGCAGGAAATACGTCACTCTTCTCCTAACAATATCATTACGCACACATTACGCACACATAGACAATAGACGAACGGGTAAAACATCGTCTGCACGCACACATGCTTGATAATGTTGCCTTGTTTTTTTTTTGTTTTCATTGTAGGGCGACGCTCAATCTAGACATTTAAAACATCAAAGGTTGCTAAATATTTTGTTGATCTCGCAAGTTCAAAATTTCATTATTTTCATCTCTGCGTTCGGTTGCGTGAATCATTTGCCAAGCAAAATAGTGCCTAGCCATGATTTTGTTTAAATGTACAGCAATATTTAATGACATTTAATTTCGATAGTGACTTTTCACCTTAGAAAATAGCGTGAGTGCCGTAACTACTACGGGTAACGTAATTTACTATAGCATCTGTCAAATTTGTGACTCGTAATACCAAATTGTAAGTAAAACATGACCGCAAGTACTGTATTTAATAGAGTTATGCGCATTTACTATTAAAGCAGCGTTTTCACGATAGCATCAATAGTAACGTCCTTTGCGTTTACTACAACAACTCATAATAGGGGTACTGGAATTCGTTGTAATTGCATGGCACGCAAATGCCGGCTTTCCGCCTATGCGATTAAGGCACATTATGATTGACGGCGGTACCTAAAAATGCCCTTAGTAAATTTTGTTTACGAGCTAAATTGAACTATGAAAACACGTATAGTCGGCACAATCATAAGATTCCGATATGAAGGCTGTCATCACAGTGACAATAGTGAAGTACAACAAAAATCGATGCATTAAATAAACCGATTAATAAATTTAACCGATTATAAGTAATAAAACTTTCTAATCGTTTCGTTAATTAAGTTCGGAACGATAATTCATAAACCGACCTCTGATTGTTTTCTTAAAATCAGGTAAAAACAGATGTAGCATTGAGATTAACACCGAAAGGGATAATAAGGCAATTCGACTAGTAAGTTAAGGTGAGGAAATTATATTAGTTATTAAAATGGAAATTTCATTAATCTAGTGAAAACGAAGAAACTATTAAACGGTTAATAATTATCCGATTTGAGTGGAAAAGGCTTAAAAACGTATGTATCGGGAATTTATAATAGCTACGAAAAATCGCAATGCTTTAGACATATTAAGGAATCTATAACTATTTGTATTTTGAGTGTGACATTGTAGCACATACTTTCGATTATAGTAATGTATCGATTATGGTCGATTCATAAATTGTTTCAAGAGGTCACATAACTATAAATCCAGCCTCCATATAAAACATTGTAGTGACGTCTTAAATATTTGTTCAATTTTACACAATTTATGATGTAAACTGATTAAAATAAAATAAAATAATTTAAACAATTTATAAATCCATACTAATATTATAAATGCGAAAGTCTGTCTGTCTGTCTGTCTGTCTGTCTGTCTGTCTGTCTGTCTGTCTGTGACGTTATCACGGCTAAACCACCGGTCCGATTTGTATGAAATTCGGAATGAAAATAGTTGAAGACCCAGAGTCACATATAGGCTACTTTTTTTTTCAAAAATCAAATCGGTTCCCGCGGGATATAAGATTTACTGTCGACACGAAAGAGAGAGAAGATCTGGTTAGACGTTTGACAATAGAGAAGTACAAAATGACGTCTTCCATCTAATACTTAGGCCGGATCTTCACTACACTGCCGGTCGGTTTGTTCGCGGTCCGGTATCGGTTTGGCAAAATTTTATCATTTTCACATACAATCTGTCTTCGGTTCAGTCACGTTGTAGAATCTATTGCAGAGATTTAAAAGACATAAATGAGCCATTAGTTCGGCCTTATATTGTTTTAATTCTATTTGTCTAAAGAAAATGAAAAACTACATAGCGTTGCCTCGCTTTCGCTTACTGTAATTGTTTATTCCGTCTCTGTCATACCACATATACCGGGCGTCATTTTATCAGAGTACGTAATGTTAAAGTAATACTGAAAATAAGATCAAGATCAAGACATATCATTACAAATTAGATTCTTTCTTTCGTTGCCGGGGAGTGATGAACCGGAACATGACTCGGAACGATAGTATGAATGCCCTCATACTCATAGTTTCTAAATATAAGTACCTATACTTTACCGTACCGACATCGGACCGAGAACTGTGACCTGCTTTAGGTATAGTGGGAATCGGGCCTAACCGAGCAACAAAGATTTTCATGAAATTTAGTCTACAGGCATTGAGATATTATGTACTAAAGGCGGTTTTGGAGGCGAAAAATCGATCTAGCCAGGTTTCGTTTTTAGAAAATATTATTTTATCGATGTTTTTGATGTGATATTTGTACAATGAGAATGACAACAAATAAAGAATTACAACGACAATGGTGTTATTTTCGTTACTAAGGAAACTGATATTAGGGTTGACTTTACAGTCCTACAACGATCTTTTGGCTACAAGGCTAGGTTGACTTTTTGCTGGCTTCACTCTTTTGTTCCCGGCGTTCCGTTTATGGTTTATTGGTTTGAGTTTCGTAATACTTAATTCCCACTCCGTAATGAGCAGTGGGTATTAAGTATGTAAACAATTATTCCATTTCATTTTATTTGTTAAACAATTTTCATATTCTTCTTCTAATAAGTTTAAATGGATTTCAAATATATGTACCTATAGGTACTTCTTAAAGATGGTGAAGGTCTGATGACGGGTTCTGAAAACATAGAGTGGAACTTCTTAATAAATTGGAGTGGTTAAGGATACTGGTGGTTGGTAATATAAGCATAATAAAACCAATCCATATTTGACCATTTTAGGGTCTGACGATGTGTTTCAAGTTATCAGTTTTTCGGAATGAGGTGTATTCTACCAATCAATCCCATTAATTTGATACCCATTCTGCGGTTGTTATGAAGTCCTAATGTGTAATTCGCCATTTTGTATTGGCGCCTATTTTGAATTTACAATCATAAAAAATGTATTATCCATACTAATATTAAAAATACGAAAGTCTGTCTGTATGACTGTGACGTTTGCACGGCTAACCCATCGGTCCGATTTGGATGAAATTCGGAATGAAAATAGTTGAAGACACAGAGTCACACGTAGGTTACGTTTTTTTAATTAAATCAACCCGTAAAGGCTTGAAATAGGGGATGAAAGTTTGTATTAAAATTCTCTTTCGCGATATAAATGAATTACACGCGGGCGAAGCCGCGGGCAGAAGCTAGTAACACAAATAAAAAACAAGCAGGGACGGTTTACATATTTCGCCAGAATTTCTAGTATTTACCTATGTAAGTACGTATAAGTAAGTAAGTACCTATCTAAATACTCGTAGTAAGTAAACAATATTACTCCAATTCGTTTAACCCGTTAGTTACTTGCGTTTAATATTACGGACTAATGCCTAATTAAAATATTTAACAAACTGGGCAATTTTATAACATCATGCTACGAGCAATAGAAGCGATGTACCAATAAAATATGTTGCAAAAATGGGAAGAAGTGTTTATTATCTGTAAACATAAAAACAATTTTCCAAAGCGAAGAGGAGGTGGATTCACAAGTACATTATGTACCTACTTATAAAGCTGCATTGATAATAAATATAAACTGTGTACTGTATATGCACAGTAAATAGTGCATTGTATAATTTAACCAAAGTGACCTATCATTCACTACGAAATATCTTCACTTCATAGTATCATTACCAGCGGTTCAAATTAAAAAAAAATATTTCCGTAACAAGTAAATTGAAGACGTCCATACAAGGTTAGTTTGTCTTCATACATGACAGACGTCATATCGGAATCTTATGATTGTGCCGACTATAATAAAATTGTTTTTAGCCGAGAGTAATAATTTCATATTCTCGGCGGCTTAAAAGATCCACTTGTTGAGGGACAACATTGACCATGGTAATGGTGAGAGCGATCTTTTGCCGTACAAACTACAAACCTTTCCACAATCTTAAAGTACGGACATAGATATTTCACAATAGACATGTACCAATACATTATATTACCAAACATTTGGCATTTAGATAAAATAAAAGCCGACGATCCGAGTGCATCTCATTATTTCGCAATAAATTATAATAAACGAGAGGTGATTTGTTTTTTTTGCTTATTACGAGTTTATAGTCAATGCTTAACATCCCATATGATGGTTAGTGAATCATCGTGAGAATCGTACACACAAAGCAATAAATGTAAGTATAGTCGTACCAAGAATATTTTGGCGCGTGGATGACGTGTGGGTGACAGACACAGTGCCTTACAGTTTGCCTTACCTGTTAGGCGCTGTCTCTATCACCCTTACGTCAGCCACGCGCCAAAAGATCCTTGTACGACATTATTGCTATTCGTATTTAAATATAACAACCAAATTAAACTGCGCCAACTTCACGCACAAACCTATTCGATTCGAAATTCGATTGCGCCAACTTCACGCATACTTCATTCATATAACAAGGCGCGAACATTTTCCGGAAGCGCAGGGCCTATCTATGGTTTATATCTTTGTCATACAATTTCATTGTCATCGAAACTAAAGGAACATGCAACATATTTTTGAAATTGATTCCCATTCGTCTGATAAAATAACAGTAGGAAAGCCAACACATGATCTAAGTCAGCGTCCGATTGATCATAATTGTTTTGTGTGTGCGCGCACAAACAAGCCTCGTCGATGGCTGATCAATGTCCTATGGTTAAAAGATTCGTTCGTAGGCACTACATGGCACTACATTGATCCAAGACTGGTGCCTCATTCGAACCACAATTTGTAAATAACTAACTATAGTTGAGCTGTCGAGCATATGGAATTGCCACTTCCCGCTAAAACCAATC
The DNA here is from genome assembly GCA_905404135.1 of Hesperia comma. NCBI lineage: Eukaryota > Metazoa > Arthropoda > Insecta > Lepidoptera > Hesperiidae > Hesperia > Hesperia comma. The sequence continues at coordinate 3,350,541 of FR990039.1, forward strand.
TTATTACCTGTGCTCACGGTTAAATTTATATTGAAAGCAAAATTTACTAAGGGCTTTTTAAGTCACGCCGTCAACCTTAAATGTACCTAATGGCACAGGCAGAAAGCTGGTATTTGTGTGCCATGCAATTATGAAGAATCTCAGATCGAAAACGGAGTATAGGTTAAATGTACGAGACCTAAACGAGCTCACCCACATAACTGATGAATTAAACCGGATATTATCTAACTAACCGCAGTACCGATTCACGGCAAGCCATCCTAATTGCTTGCCTCATCAACTGGCCCTTCCGTTACTGATATGAGTATTGTTGCTATGACTGTCTCCTAACTCCAGATACGATGCCAAGATTTTACGACAATATACCTATTCCAGATTTTGAAAACTAAAGAGTTCATATATGACAAATGATATCGCCCGAAGAAAACGATTTTTGAGCAATGTAAAGGAAGTATCCCTTGGATATCTTCGTTCTCTACGAGAAAAGACCTGTTTAAGCAACTAGCACTCGCTTTCTACTCGGTGATGGCTTTTAGCAGATGAAAAACAAGACATAAAGCTGGGAGAGTAGACACTAGAAATTAAAGTTACAAAATGTTTTTGGACGACTGACGGCGAACTTTTTAAAGTATTATAGGAAAGTAGGTATAACACAATGGAAAAGATTTGTGAAAGATCGTTAAGAAATAAATAGCATCAAAAATTAGCACACACTTTTATAATGGAAAGTTATAAATTAAGTCATAATGTTGAGGAGTTCCCTTGTGTGGAACCAAACCTGAGTCATCAGAACTACAGCAATATACAAAATTTCAAGTTCGTAAAGTAAGAGAGAACTAATCTAATTCAGCTTCAAAATTTGACCCGAATATGAAAGTCATAATTAAAAGTCGATATTAACGTCATGAACACAGTCAAATAATACGTCAAATTATAGACAGCAAGGACACAAAACCACACCCATGACCATTGAAAAATCATCTAGATAAATGCCAGTCGAACGACCTATTCGAATTCGTAATCGTATCTCCTCGACACTGTTTATCTATCGTCGGATTTCTGATGAAGATAATAAATCAAGTGAGACAACCTTCAAACACAACGAAATAAAATTTGAATTCGAAATTGGTTTTTATACTTTCTTTTCCAAAGTCAAATTACGCCATCCTATCTCCATCCCAAATGGTCTTTGAAGAACCCAACATCGCAGCAAATCCGAGAGATTGTCCATTGTCCAATAGGCAACTGACACAAAACATCGAACAACGATCGACAGCGACCAGATCAACATTGAGATGCTCAACGTTCCTGTGAGAATCCTCAAACCGCTTTCAGTTTCCACGGCATAACCTCTCCTAGACAACAGACCAAGTATACTTCCAATGGCTCCACAAATAGCCGCTGGCTTCCCACCAAATCGTTTATAACGTAACGGTAAACATTCCTATTATTGTTTTGCTGCGCGATACATTTTGTATCTGTACTAGTTATTTAAACGTCTTGTTTATAAACCCTGAAACTATTAATAGGCGCGTTTGGACCAGAGTTTCTGATGTCGTACGTCGCGTTTTCATTGGCACGAATTTCTGACCTTTGTCAACTATTCCAACGAAAACGAGTTTTGTGAATGACCAAATGGTGAAACAATCAAGTTACCTGCTGTGTTCGGTCTCGTCCGTCAGCCGGATCTTTCAGCATAACTTCGTGCACTTGGAGCCAACGGTATCGGCAAAGGAGACCACTTTAAATAAACATCGTTTGGACAATATAAGCGGATCATCTCAACATAACCGCTCGCGGGACGCACACGCACGCACTGCATCGGCACACGCGCACACATGCACGCAGAATCCGGCGATCTTGACCGCTCGCCAATTTATAACCAATTGACCCATTCGTTACGTGCTCGCGTGACGGACGATATGATTTAACTGCTTATGATGGTATCCATATAATTGACGTATAATAGATTGTACCCTTACATAAACTTGTGATCAAGTCCCAGAAATTAATTGTTGATACTCCTGGAAAACCTTTCTGAAACAACTCCTCAACAATTTTGCGAATTTTGTACTGCAAAAACCGTTTAGAGCAATATAGCTGACGGAGTGGATTTATCAACGGTTGGCGCGATTAGATAGTTAAATCCAAGAGAATTAAAGTTATCGGAAACGGATGAAATAGTTGGACCACATCATAAAGCAACTTTGTAACACTTAAAGACGACCTAAAATTTCCGGGATTTCGACTTCCATCAATACTTACTGGATTATTTTGTTCGTCAGTAAGAAGAAACCAGTGGGCTGCAGGCCTGCAGGAGCATGCTAATGTCTTGCAAGAACACTTCGGAAATATCATAGTACAGATGCACTTGGAGGACCAATAAGGACAGATCAGTGACATGAACGTCCTAAGCTCTCGAAGATCTGACGATGTAATCTCACAATAACTTGCTGTGCACGGCAGGGTAGCACGAAAACTTGTCCATGACTTCACCATGCAACAGCAGATTAGAGAATCTATTAAAACCCTCTATGGCTAACGAAAATCACTAACTGTATGACCATAAAAGATTACAAGTCAGGACCTGATGACAGAATCCCAGGGAAATTGGATAGGGAACCTATATGTATAGATAGAATAACTTCTAGTACATGTTGAAATTTAAGTATATTCCATTTTTGTTAAAATTATTTGTAACTATAGAATATTTTTGGCTCTAGTGAACTATGCATGAATTGACTGCTTCAATCGCCTACATGTTCTAAAACTACGTCACATGATGACATTATAATGACTGCACTAGAGTCGATTGCATCGATTTTCGTACAACCTTGAACTACTACACCATTGCAGTTCCCATACCGTACAATATGCCGTCGAGTTGCAAACCCTTCATGATCGAATGATACGAGGGGTCTCGGGTTCGATTTTAAACAGACTTGAAAAAAGGAGGTTCTCAGTTTGACCTATATGTATATCTGTGCGCGATTATCTCGCGTTTGGCTGAACCGATTTTGATACGGTTTTCAGCATCGTGTTTATCAGACTTAGTAGTATGATTTAGGAATATTTACCGCGTTTAACTGAACCGATTTTTATTTTTTGGCGTTAAAGTCGGTTCTATTTTGTTCAAAGTTATCAGTACACTTAGTATTGTGACAGACTGGCTGTCCCACGGCTTCACCCGCGTGGAGTTTGTTTTAATTTATCCCCTTTATCCTTTATCCCTTTAGGGGGAGCCCCCCCTCCCCCTAAAGGGGAGAAAAGGTATCCTCTTATCCAAAAATCCTCTCTTAGTGCTCCCCTGTACTCCCCAAGGAACATGCATGTCAAATAGGTAAGTATCAGCTTCTTGCGTTCAGCAGTTTCGTATGTTTTTGTGTCGTGTGTTTTAGTGATGTGAGGATGTTGTGGGGGGGGGGGGGCGTGTGTGTTTGTGTGTGTGTTTATTTATCCACCGTGTTTATCGTAGCAAAACTGCATCTATACAATGTAGTTAATACCTAGCCTACTTATTATGAAACACTCTTTTTAGAAAAATACTCGCTGTAGGGTTGACACTTCTGCTTAAAAATAATGAATGTTTTATTTGTACCATTTTATTTAGGGTACACTGTACATGAACCCTGGTTTCATCGTTTATTTTCATGTTTTCGAAGCAAAACTTTTGCATTATATCGAGGTAACAATAAACAACTATCTAGCGATTTTTTTTAGATAGGGTAAAATACAAAAATCGTGGCGGAAATGCCTAATACCTTTTTAACGCAGGAAGTTGTGTACTGTGTTCTTATTTTAAACAGTTCAAAAGTTTAACACAGCAATACTAAACAAACTACTACTACTACTAAACTACTATACAAAGTGCAATGCGAAGGTACGGAGTGGAGTGGAAAAGTTGGAGGTAAAGTGGAAATTATAGATAAAGTGAAGGTTCTAATAAAGATAAAGTTGAAGGTGAGGGTAAAGGTGAAGAAGGTAAAGAAGTTGACGTCGCAACGAGAAAAACGAAGTCGGAGTTAAATTAAAAAATAAATATACTTTTGCGTTTCAATAATACGAAAAAATACTTTGCACGCGTTCATTAGTAACAAAAACAATAGAGTATAATTTTATTAACTTAAAAATTAACTAATTGGATGATTGAGCGACGTGAAAATGTTTGGTCACAGTTAATAAGAAAAGCGCGATAGTTTAATTAGCGAAAAAAATCATTTTACATCATATTATAAAACTGTTGGCAACCCTAATGAATGTATACACATATACCTACATACCTATTACAAAACCTAGGCACGTAAACCGACATACCTGAACAGCCTTGAACATTAAAAATGGCTGTAAATAATCATAAAACCAGCATTATTGCTATACACAAAAGACCCAAGGCGTGAAGCCGGTGAATTCCGATCCGTGTCACAGCATAGCCAATTTGCTGATAAAAAACAACTTCAAACACTCACAAAATGAAAAATATTTTACAGATTATAAACACATAAATGAATCTTATGATACGTAGCAACAATCCGAACGTCGTACGTAATTTGGAGATTTAATTTTGGAATATGAAAAATGCAAATTATATTCGCGGTATAAAATTCAAAATGGCGGACGCTTGGCGCGGCCGTCCACCGACGCGCAGGACGCGAGACTGGAGACCGCTCTAGTGATGTGACAGCGAATGCGAGACCGATGAATATTAATTAATCGTTTTTACTTGGAAATTAAATTTATCGAGTACGTATGAAATGTCTAAGTTATATTAACTACACAGAAAGTATTAAAATCCACGATGAAACGCCAGACGAATTTGACAGCAGTATCCATGGGCAACTGTTTTGTTTTTTTTTTGTTTATAGCTAGTACGATCAATGTCTAGTGAGGTATCATTCAACAGATATTTATAAACCATCGTTTCTTTAATCATCTTTAATCATCATGTTCTAAAGTCGTCATACATTTACCCTACTACGTACCTAGTTGGTTTAAAAATTCTCTTCTCATTAGTTCACAAAGCACAAGCCAGTCGGCCAATCAGCCAGTCGGATAACGTTATTAGCATCCATTATTTCACCAAGCTTTTCTGTCAAAGCCAGTCCATCAAGGCTAACTTCTAGTGCAAGTTATTTTTTTTCTCGTCGTATCGAGACCATCGAGCAAGGTGACTTGGGCGTGAAAGTATTTTTATAACACAATTTGAGCGAATCGATTTATAACGTAATAAGTAACTATAATATAGTGCGTTCGCATTCGATATTGAATTCGAATATAATATGCTTTCTGCTACTTTAATTAAGGTGTGTTTCAGATTGACGGCGTTTAAAATGCAGTTAGTAAGGTTAAGGTTCATTGTAGAGTAACGGTGAGAATTTAAAATGCCTTAAGTGAATTTTGCGTACAAACTAATTTGAACTGTGAGCATACGTTATAAGTTTGATTTGATTGGTGGATATCAAAACGCATCCTTAGTTGGCAACGTAGCTTAGCTTCGCACTTGTGGAAAACCACACTTACACTGAACTATCGTAGTAAACCCGCCCTCGCTTCGCTTCGGAGAACCAGTCCCTTCAAAAATCTCTATAAATTTTAGCAAATTATGTTATTCCGATGTCTAAGCTATATTACTGCAAAGTTTCATGCAAATCTGTTCAGTAGGTTTTGCGTGACAGAGTAACAAACCCACACACACACCCTCACTCACTCACATACATCCTTACAAACTTTCGCATTTATAATATTAGTAGGATTATAATATTAGTAGGATAGGAAGTAGGATAGTAGGATAGGAAGTAGGATAGTAGGATAGGAAGTAGGATTTATTGTGTACGAGCTGAGCCCGCGACTTCATTCGCGCATAGGAGTTTTCCCGCGTTAATCCCGATTCCACGGGAATACCGGGATAAATTGTAGCCTATATTATGTAGCTCCACATCCCCTATCTCCTCCATTCCCTATCTCCTTGAGAAAAACCCATAAAAATACGTTCAACCGTTTCGAAGATTAGCCGGAGAAACAGACAAGACAGACAAACATTTTAAAATCGTTTGTTACTTTTACAAACATTTTAAAATCGTTTGTTACTTTTATGCACTGAAAAAAGCAATTATTTTGAAATCGCACACAGACCCTTCAATTACTGTTATCTCAAAGCTGACTGACTGACATAGTGATCTATCAACGCACAGTCCAAACCATTGGACGGCACGGGCTAAAAATTTGGCATGCAGATAGCCACTACATAATTATGATGTAGACATCTGCTAAGAAAGGATTTTTCAAAATTCATCCCCTAAGGGAGTGAAATAGGGGGACGGAGTTTAAACAAATTCCACGCGGGCGAAGCTGCGGGCGGAAGCTAGTGTATAGATATAGATACAGTGCCACAAACTTATCTGACCCGGTGGTCAAAATTGGAACTAATGCAAATGTTAAACTGTTGTCAAAAAAAGAAAAAGACAGTAGCGCCCCTCTTACCGGGTCAGATAAGTTTGTGGCACTGTACACCCTACAACAACTACAACTAAATGTATCGCCTTACCCGATGACGATAATACGGCAATAAAGTTCAACAGTTAATGCTAATTACTACATTTTAGTTATCGTTATTTTCTTTACCTTTCCAATTCCGCGTCAACGCGTCAGTGTCAAATTACACAGACGTTAGATCTATTATAAACCTGGTAACCCGAATACGTTATAAGAATACTAGTCAACCCGCCCTCGCTTCGCTTCGGGGAACCAGCCCTTTGTTAAACTTAGTTGACAGTTTTATAATCCAAACTTATTACGATATTCCCATGTCTATGAAAATCCTTTCAGTAGTTTTTGCGTAGAAGAAAAAACTATCTCTCTCTCACACACACACACATACGCACGCACGCATGCACGCAAGCACGCACGCTCGCACACACCTATCCTTTCAAATTTTCCGATTTATAATATTAGTAGAATTGAAAACTTAACCAGAACAGCTGCTACCCAATTTTTTATGTTTTGTCAATAGTACATATAAAATTTATGGATCTGTCTGTGATTCACTACTTAACATATTCTATACTATAGGCTACTTTAATCTCGGGATTCTCGTAGGATCATGATTTTCGTGAAAATCATCCACACGTACAAAGTAGCGGGCTCAGCTAGCTGTAGAATAAAATGTAATTTGCATATGCAACGGTAAATTTTCAGCATAACAAATTATTGGAACTAATTTCCATAAGCGATATAAGTTTAGTGGTAGAAAAATAATCTACATACTATTACCAGATTGGATACGGCCATCGACCAACTTTGAAAATTCAACCCTCATGTATAAGAAATAAAGCTCATATTTCAATACTGAATCGAGTTGGAGTGGATTTGATTCCGAGTTGACGGTAGGATGACGACCAAGCCACGCATTTTCACCGAGGTATTAGTTAGGGCTTGTTATTTGGAAGTATAGATCTTGGCTTTACATAAGATGTGATAACTTTTGACAAAACTAGAAATATTGCCTCGTCTTAGTAACATCACTACATAGTATAGGTAAAACAAAGTCGCCCTCCGCCTCTTTCTGACTGTGACTCTCTCAGACTTCTAAACCACGCAACGGATTTTGATGTGTTTTTCGGCATTAGGTAGAGTATTTGTTAGGGAAGGTTTAGATGTACACTTTATGTAAATTACTATGTAGTTTGCTGGTTTAGATGTATAGTTTACTAGCTTCTGCCCGCGGTTTCGCCTGCGTAGAATTCATTTATATCGCGAAACGGGATTTTTCATACAAACTTTCATCCCCTATTTCAAGCCTTGAGGGGTTGATTTTTGAAAAAAATAGTAGCCTATGTGTGACTCTGGGTCTTCAACTATTTTCATTCCGAATTTCATCCAAATCGGACCGGTAGTTTAGGCTTGAAAACGTCACAGTCAGACAGACAGACTTTCGCATTTATAATATTAGTATGGACTTACATCCTTTTGTAATTAGCTATACTAGTCTAAGTAGTCTATGTATATTAACCAATTACCGCTCAGCGACGCGAGGGCGCCGGGCGGGTCGCTAGATTTACATAAAAATGTTTTCGATGCGACGTACATATTATATTTAAGCTCATCACTATCGCGTCCTCCGATCGTGAATCGCGATCGACAACAACCGAAGTGCGCGTCGCGTTTTTGCTAGTGTTTTTGTACCGCGACGAAATATCCGTCAAATTGTTTTTTTATTATACGCGGATACATTTTAGTATATAGTAGGGCCATTTTAATAGGCCACATTTGACAGTTCGTCAAAATTTTACAAAGTAACCTTGTAAGGGAGGCACTCCATATTATTTAATATTCCCTACTAGATATTGTAAAAATTTTTACACTTTTAAGTAAAGAACTGACGTCGTTACAAAGTTACGTCAGTGAACTCTTTTTCTTTTTAAACATGAGGGATGGTACCAAAAGAAACAGATCAGTAGATAAGTTGAATTCGAGAAGTCGAACTAATCGTCAAAAAGTATTTCACGATTACAAAATAAAATATGTTTTAATGGGAATAGAATTTATTTTCTTACATTTTAGGCCAAAAAATATCTAATCATTCATTAAATAAATAACGTCTGGCTCAAAAGCCCGTATCCAGAAACGTGAAATCTTTGATTATATAGACCGTGTATATAATCAAAGCGTGAAATGTTACAAAAAAGTCATGATTTCATTTCGCGCCATTATTAGACGCATTATTTTTGTCGTTTTTTTAGTCATTGTTTGAACTGTGCGGTCATTAAAATAGTTTTTATAACAATCACATTCAATTTACAGATGTTTGAAGTCCTCATCGATTAATTAAATTAATCGATGTTTTTCAGCAGGTTACCCTCACTATAAAGCAAAGACAAACAGTTGTCAAATGTGGCCTATTAAAATGGCCTTACTTTAGCTATTATTCGTTTTTAATATTTACGTTTATGAGGTGCTAACATCAATTCGCTTGGATTCGTTCTATTACGTAAAAGATCTATATTTTACGGGTCTTTACCCCATGGAATAGATTTTTTCATATAAATCTTTCATGTACAGGTACATATTGATCAACTACATCGCACGCATGATTTGAACATAACAGCCTTCTACTGGGCAAGGTCGCTCCTCATCACTGAGGAGGCCTAGGCCATAGAGCATACTCTAAATTATGTATATTAATTTAACGGTCTGGCCAAACTGAGTTGCCCATTTCATGAAATGCGACCATTTGAAGTGAACAAATCTACGATGTGGCCACGACATATAGGTACATTTTATATACCGATATTGGAATTGTATACAATTCCTAGGAAATGTATACATTTCATCAGTATTTTATGTTGATATTGTGACACTTGCTTTTTTCTTTCGAGTTCTTTTGTAAGCAGTCGGGTTTTTTGTTTTTGTAATAATATTTTTATTTGAAGTCGTTTAAAAATGTATAGTCTATCTCTGTTAATCCGGACGGAAAAATAAAAACAGACATACTTACTAGATACCGTCGCTAAAGCCAACAGGTACACACTCAAAGTGACGTCCAATCTATGACTAATTCGTTTAAAAACATCGATACCTATCTCTAATTAACTCTCAAATCCGAACACATGCGTCCCCAATATCGATACGACCTAGGTGCAGCTGTCGGTAAAATACATTTTGGTAGCTATCCAGGAACGTGTCACCTGGAATTGTACTATCAAACTGCTCTTTTTGAATTTCGAACGAATTTCCCTTCTTTACCAACAGATGGCCTAAGTAGTCTGTAAAGTGTTACATCTACCCTCTTATTGATTTTTGCTTTCAAAGTTCCCAACACGAAACATTTTCTTCGACGCGTTATGACTTTTCCGAATTTCAAAAAAATTTGCATTGATTCCCGACAGATAGCGTTAGCAGTCTGTAAAAGGTTACATCTACCCCCCTCCTGTGAATTTTTGCTTTTAGTGTTCACAACATGAAATATTTTATTCAATGGATTGTGATAACAATCCCGGATCTGGGGCCCGATTCGAATTTAGAATGAACTTGCCTTGTTTACAAACAGATGGCATTAGTAGTTTGTAAAATGTTAAACCTACCCTCCTGGGAATTTTTGCTTTTTGAGTTCCAAATATTGAAACACTCTTGTAAATGTTGCAGAATCAATCCTCAACCGACACAGATTATTAGAGACTGATAATTAGCGACAATTATAAAATAAAAATTACCTTTTGATTTGTTTTTGTTGCATTCTTGGGTGCCTTCGCGATGATCGGCTTGGGAGGTGGAGGCACTGGAGTTGGTTCTGTTGGGTAAAAAAGATCAGGTAAAGTTGACATAGGCGAGAACGTGAACCCTGACTTCTTTTAATAGACCACAAATGAGCAGACAAGCCACCTTATGGTAAATGGCTGCTCGCCATGTATCTCAGTAACACCAAAAGCATCAACGATGAGTCACTGACCAAATAAGAAGGAATAAAGAAACTGACTTAAGCAAACAGTGGTAGGTTGCCAGGCTGTATTCTCGGAAACTGAGTAATATTGACTAGTAATTAATGATGCAATTGTAGCACTGAATAATTTATTATGATTGTCTTAATACGCTTACGTGCATATCGTGGCTTACTTCACTATAGGGAATATTACGAAAAGCTTGGCGTAGATGGCGCCATCAGCACATACAGTAAACAAAACATAAGCCGCGTTCCGTAAGTTGACCAAAACGTTCAAAAAAAAAAAGTGTCGTTTTGATTATTTTCGTCCAGTTACGGAACGCGGCAGTGTATGTGCTAGTGTTGCACTCTGGCGCCAAAATTTGGCCGTAAGGTCTCCTATTGGTCAAAATTTTGTTTACTTTTTATGCTAGTGCTGCAATCTGTCGCCAAAATTTGGCAGTAATATCTCCTATTGTTGGATCCTCTAATCTGGTTCCGGACCCTTCCATGGTCCTTTATAAAAAGCCTTCCGCGACGAGAGGTCTTGACTTGACAAATGACTTCAGACTTGTCCGAAACTAATCGGGCCAATCCAACACAATTACACGTGAGGTAATCCGCGATATACTCATGAAATAATGACATCGATATTTTAGGCCACTATCCCACTGACGTTTTACGAGCGTTGGCGTTCGTCCAACGTCTGCGTCGACGCTGCGCAGACGCGACGTTAACGTTGCGCTCGGACTGAACGCAACGTTAACGTCGCGCTCAGTACCTGTTTCTAAAAAAACGCAACACTAACGCCGCGTTGACGCGACGTTAACGTTTCGGAATCGTAATGTCAACGATTGCCACTAGAAACCTACGACGTCAACGTCGTGTCTGCGCTGCGTTGACGTCGGTGAAACGCCAACGCTCGTAAAACGCCAGTGGGATAGCGGCCTAATCGCTCAGAGAAGCCATATCACCAATCAAGGAGCCGACTTCCTCGTCTGGCGACATTGGGGTCAGTATCCAAGGCCACCGTGACGTGGCCAAATAGACACACAAGATAATTCTATAACGGGGTTACGATGAACCTATGGTCATCAAATCCGCCTGCCTTTCGGAAGGTCCTAAGTTCAATTTCTGGCGAGAAATTTGAATGATCGCAACTCTCTGACTATCCCACTGCTGGGGTCTCCTCTCACAACTCAGGGTACAGGCCATAGTCCACTGGACAATGCTGATTCGCACACTTCATAACATCTTTAAAAGCATTAAGAAGAACTCTCAGGTATGCTGGTTTCCTCACGAATTCTTTCTTCATCGAAGCAAATGATAGTAACGTAACATTTTGATACCTATAAAATTTTTGAAAAGTAAAGTTGTGTGCAGAACTCGAACCCGATCTTTCAGATTCGGGGTCCAATTTAACACTCGGTTATTACTGCTTGTCTACTAGAGTTTGAATCGTGAGTTTAAAACTTTTTTCTCGGTCTTGTGTTGTCCATTTGCTCATTATGTCATATGCATCCACGATACAAGGACACCTACCTAGTATGGGCATGTTGTCCAATCTGTCCGATGAGACCGTACAATCTGCAAGATGAGTGGCTCGATATGTTCAGGTAGCGAATGCTCCTATTCCATTTAGCCACCACGATGCAAGGACACCTCACACTAAGTTTCCTATGGCTCTGATCATATAGCATATTTCTCAATAACATCAACATACAATAACATCAACGACCAGGATGGCGCAATGGTTATCACGCCGGATCGCTGTTCCGAGGGTCCTGGGTTCGATTCCCAGCGAGGCGGAAATTTGAATGATGAGTTTAAATTTCCGTTCTTGGTCTGGGTGTGTGTCCTTGTCTAGTGTGTTGTCCATGGCACCCACGACACAGGGAATCCTAGTGTGGGGCTATGAGTGTGAAGCGTTATTATTATTATTATCGAGAGGACGTACCTGGTGGCGGGGGCTGCGCCCTGCCCTGCTGCTGCGGCTGCAGGGGCGACCGCTTCTCCTGCTCCACGGCACCTGGCGCCGCCGGGGGCGGTACACCCGTGCTGCCGCCTCGCACCTGGCAACAACGAGACAATACGTCAAACACTGTCTAGGATAACAACTTATCGTAGGTAATGGAGGCCAGGATAAAAATATGTAAGATTTTTTTATAATTTTTTTGTGCAATGTTTTGATGGTTCTTGTAGTAACGAAACAGCCTAAGCGCCAATTCTTCAATGTAAGATGTTTTGATAGTAACTAAAAGAGTAACGACTCTTGTAGTTGTCTAAAGTCTAGACAAAAAGATAGTTGTGTAGAGTTTGTGAAGTTAGGGTGCGTAGAGAGCTTGGCTCTATATGAGATTATGACAACTTTTCGACGGTTCAAGGACAATTTTGTCTTGGCAACATTTTACATAAAAATGTTTTTGTTAGTTTTATTACTCCAAAAGCCTACCCCTGCTACACAAACACGATCAAACGAGCAATGTCACAGCAGATGCCCGTTCTTCCCCTCCTCCAATAAAACTTGGCAAGGATTTTACCGTTTCTTAGCATCGGAGGGCGGTGCAGTGTGTTAGATATGTGTCCCACCGCCTGCGAGTTACTTTCGGCTATTTTCTCTCAAACGACTCGGCTCAAAAACATACATAATGACATTTCATGTAAATAAAAACTTTTTACGAATAAATACCCGACCTCAATTCTTAATTTCCCCATATTTATCGGAAACTACTGAAGCGATTTTAATGAAACTTGTACTGTTCCCTAAGTTGAAGTATACCTAACTTAATTTAAAAAGAATCATCTCGATATGACTTTAGTTTTAGAGAAATACATGGACAAACATACAAACATACAGTTACGAAATTTGGCACACGTATTTAGCAGCTGTTACAGACTAACATACATACCCAAAAACTGTGCAATTCTGACAATATTACATACATACACATCGAATTGATAACTTCCTTCTTTGAAGTCGGTTCACAAGAGATGCACATATTAATAGTTGCCCGCTAACAACTGTTCACACTGACAAGGAGATCTCACTCGCATTAGCATCTCTTTTGTTTACACGGAAAATCATTTCTATGTACGCTTCTTGAGATAGACGATAGCTACGCGCTGCTCGCCGGCGGTCGGACACCTGCCTTATAGCCGCAGTCGTTATTGCTAGTACCTAGTACGTAGTACCTACTACCATACCGATATTACCTATTTCGTATCTTTCTCATGTAATACCTAAAGCAGAAGATTTTTCGTTTGAACACGCTGTATATATAAAATTGATTAACAACTCTTGTGTAGGAAGTCATTTTTGAGAAAAATTTTATATGGGCAAAAAAACAGTCTACTGAGAGTTCCCTGAAGAGAAGCGAGGGCGGGATTACTGGTAAAATAAATAAATATATGTAATCATTATAATCGCAGTCACCAGTGTTGGCTCGGTACGCCATTATGTAGAACCACCGTTGCGCATAATTGTTTTTAAAACGACCATAACGATACAAATAAAATAAATTGTTCTGCGATGCATTTTGTTGCGAGGGTCACCACACGTTTGGATTTGGTAGGACATGTCCCGCTTTTTGATTGGTCTGGATGAAAGAAAATTTATGTATTGAGCAAAAATTCATCGAGTGTTCGATATATAATTTTTCATCTTTTCATTTGACTACCTATTCATATAAATTTAAATAATCAGTATAAACTAAATAATAATTTACATGTTACTTTTAACTCCAATAATGTATTGTAGTTAATTGTAGTTAATCCAAAATCAATAAAAAATGAGTAGTTTGAGATTTGAGAGTTTCTAAGTCATCTGCTGTCTTCTAGGTCATCAGCCCACCTTGTCGAGGGGCGTCCTATGCTCCTTTTACCGAGGCGTGGTCGCCATTCGAGGACTTTTCTGCACCATCGGCTATCCGTCCTTCGAACGATTTTTTTGGTAACATCCAGCTAATTGTCCAGCCAGCAGCAGCTAGGGTTACCTTAAAATTCCAAATTTTAAGGTAACCCTAGCTGCACGTTATTTTTATAAGTATAGCGATATTTAATGCTTATACTCCGTTCGCCGACGATTTAGAATTCGTTACAATTGCATGGCCACACAAATGCCAGCTCTCCGCCAATGCGATTAAGACACAATTCAGATTGACGCGATGACGGCGGGAACTAAAAATGCCCTTAGTACTTTCTTCTTAGAAGCTAAATTGAACTGTAAGCACAGGTAATAAGTTTGGTTTTAGCGGGGAGCGACAATTCCATATGCTCAGCGGCTCAAGTAAACGCCTACTTGTATTTCCCTCATAATAAATGTACATCGCATAACTTTATAGTTAGTGGTGTGAAATCAAAATTATCCACTTCACGACGTTCAATTTAACTGAAATTTTGTACCGTTAAACTCAATTGTAGAGATCGTTTTATTGAGCGAATAACTTTTTACAAATAACTTTTAACAAAATAGAACCGACTTTAACGCCAAAAACTAAAAATCGGTTCAGTTAAACGCGGTTAATATTCCTAAATCCTTCTCCTAAGTCTGTTAACACGATGCTGAAAACCGCATCAAAATCGGTTCAGCCAAACAATATGCCAAAAGCCTTCTCCTAAGTCTGAAAAATACTATGGTGAAAACCGCATCAAAATCGATTTAACCAAACACGAGATAATCGCGCACAAATATACATACATACAGGTCAAATTGAGAACCTCCTTTTTTGAAGACTGTTAAAAAATAACCAAATTTAAAATCGATAATATCTCTTTAACGCAAAAATTACCTGTCAGATGTCGCACGCAGTTCAGTGCAAAGTTATGAGGTAACACACAATCAAATTTAGAAACTCCTTTTCCTTTGGAGTCGATTAAATTATGTATTTCATAGTTCACGTCGCCTTCACCCCAAGAACCCCTTGCATCATGTCTTTTTCGTTATCGCAATGAAAATATAATTATGGTTTTGTAACAATATGGAGGTACCGTGGGCTCCCTGAAAGAGGCAAGAAAAGGCGAAGCCCCTCACCGTCAAAAAAACACAACTTAAAAGACAATGACAGTAGAGTTACGTTGTGGGTTGCCGTATTTTTTTATCTACGCTAAATAAAATACTGAGGGTGCGGTTCCACTGAGGCGGAGCGGAGCGGAGCTGTGCGCGATTCACCAATCACATGGCTTGAAATCCACATCTCAGTGAATCGCGCACAGCTCCGCTCCGCTCCGCCTCAGTGGAACCGCACCCTAACTGTATTGCGATTAAACTTTTAGGATACCAATGTAATATGTGCTTTATGTCGTGTTATTTAGAGTTGAATTTTGAAATAGATCAAAGTTGGCCGTTGACCGACGCGTAAATCTCGTACTTAAATTCTTAACAAATTCAATTAAAGTAGTTCCGTAAACCAAAATTATTAAGCTCATAATGAAAATTCTTTCCTATTGAACCGGACTGACTTTGAAATTTAGACTTTTGTGCTATGAACTTTAAATGTCATTTTTCAGTTGCTTATAATCGCGACACTGATATCTCAACCCAGACAAGACAATAACATCCATTAACTAGTTAAATATCTAAATATATATAATTCAAAGGTGACTGACTGACATAGTGACCTATCAACGCACAGCCCAAACCACTGGACGGCACGGGCTGAAATTTCGCATGCATACCACTATGATGTAGACATCCGCTAAGAAAGGATTTTTCAAAATTCATCTCCTAAGGGGGTGAAGTTTAAACTAATTGTATTAAACTTGTATTAAATATAATCCAATACCTAGTTAAATATTATAATTACAATATAAGTCCAATCACGGCGCATGTCGCAACAGCTTTCTCAATATAAAAATCATTTCTGGTACTGCAGCGGCGAACTCGCGCCGAAACCTGTTTTCGATACCGTTCGGGCTTGGTGCAAGTGATTAGATGTCGGCGTTGCAGATTTGTAAAATCCAATTTATGAAACGGTTAAATAGCTGTTATAACAAATAGGTAAGAATGTCGGACTCGAACAGGAAGGCTGAGGTACAATCCTGTACGCATCAATTTTTTAAAATTATTAGCATTCTATAAATAATATCATTTGATTGGACTGGTGGAAAACCTCTACGGTCCGATTTTCACGATCTTTTTTGACACGGACATACAAATTATGGAATGAGCTTCCGCCAAAATGCTCCCAGTGCGGTATGACGTGGGGTTCTTCAAGAAAGTTGTAAAAAGAGTTATCGTTTAAGGCTGGCATTGCACCGGTGATTCCCCTGGTGTTGCCCGTGTCCATAGGCGACGCCGCGACGATGACCATTTACAATCAGGCTCGTTTGTTTTTCCGTCAGCCCTCCAGGCTACAAAATAAAAGCTTCCATAATTACATTATGTCGTGAAGAAACTTGTACAGCAAAGACTTGTATATAACGCTGTAAATGTGGTAAAATATGCAGCAGTGACACAGGGGCTGCGAAGAAGAGCTTAAATACTGAACCCTCGCAGTAGGATTCGCGCAGACAGCAGAGATAAGACATCATTATTCGCGACCCGATAAGAAACATTTATCTGTTACATTTACGAAAGTGTAAGTTCTGGCTGGCAAATTGGTAGCTCTCAGAGCATAAGCAATTTTCGATTTTCATAATAGAGGACGGAATCGACAAATTAATACACATAAATTTAATAAGAGTGACTTTACATAACAAACCCAGGAACTTCTTTTTTAGGGAATAACGAAAGCAAATGAGCACGCAGCACCAATTCCGTTACCGCACATGACAACTGACCGGCACAGAATAAGACTCAAATTGGGACTAGGATGGTATTAGCAAGTCTTAAAAAGATCGCAAGCGATCGAATGACTGGATATTTTGGGTGTGGTCATTATGACGAACAGTTGATTAGTGTCCAAATGAAATATACGCTACGATTGACTTTTCGAATGGCGCTATGGTTAACACGCCGAATCCCTGTTCTGAGGGTTCTGAATTCGATTCCCAGCGAGGCGAAAAGTTGAATGATGATTTTAAATTTCCGTTCTTGGTCTGGGTGTGTCCTTGTCTTGTGTTGTCCGCGGCACCCAAGATACATGAAATCCTAGTGGGTAGTATGATTGTGTGTGTAGCGTTATTTTTTTTTATTCATTGGACGACACTTAACCGTAACTAATCTACCCCAAATGTGTGACATTGTACACTACAAAGTCGCCACAAATTCATGCATGCAGACATTCAACCTCTCATAACTTGCGCCAACCGCCAATGTGACCAAATGAATCAATCCCCGAGGTCACAAACTCACTCGCTGCGAACTAGATATCCGACCCTAATACTATGTAAATAAGTACCAATATCACATGGCAAATACCTCTCTACATCATAACCAAAAAATGTCATACCAAGTGTCTTGCAATTCCTTCTTGTGTTATGCTACTTTCAATGTAGAAAGTACGTTCGTTAAGTTATTATTGTGTGACGGAGTTTGAATCTGATCTATCTTCTACTATTCCTCCCATTTGAACTTTTTAACTGACATTTTAAAGGCAATAAATACCATTTCGCAAACTAATCTATACATGTAATAACTTTTTCATCACACCTATTCGAAAAAGACGACTTGGTTCGGACATAAGGGGTTCCAAAGTTGCTGTTTTCTATTCAGCGGGTGGGAATGAATTTTCATACAACTTTTCCTGCCGGCTAGATCTTTTCCGTCCTATTTTAAATTTAGAACATTTTAGTATTTTGCGCTAAAGAAATCGAACGCAAATATTGTTTGAATAAAGAATGTCTGGTACGACGCGAGGGCCCCGCCAGCTGAATAATAAAAAAAGAAATCAAATTAAGATTTCGTTTTCAAATTAAAATTAAGTTTTCGTGCATTTTTACGTATTATTTTCTATTATATATATATATATATATATATATTACTAGTAAATCCGCCCTCGCTTCGCTTCGGGGAACCAGTCCCTTCAAAAATATCTATAAATTTTTACAAATTATGTTCGTCCAATGTCTAAGCTATAATACTGCAAAGTTTCATGAAAATCCGTTCAGTAGTTTTTGCGTGAAAGAGCAACAAACACACACACACACACACTCACTCACTCACTCACTCACATACATCCTTACAAACTTTCGCATTTATAATATTAGTAGGATAGTAGGAAGTAGGAAGTAGGATAGGATTTTCTCATAGTGGGTGATGAAAAGTAGAGTGTATCACTCGGGTGCAAGTATATTTTTGGCTCGGGCGACGTACTTTGAATCCCTCGCTACGTTCGGGATTCTACTAAAGAATCCCTCGCTACGCTCGGGATTCTACTCTAGAATCCCTCACTTCGCTCTGGATTCAAAAAACGCCCTCGCCGAAAAAATATTACTTTGCACCCTTGTCATACAATCTACTATTAACAAAATAGTAACGACTTTAACGCCGAAAAGTAAAAGTCGGTTCAGTGAAACGTGGTTAATATTCCTAAATCCTTCTCCTAAGTCTGATAAACACGATGCTGAAAACCGTATCAAAATCGGTTCAACCAAACAATATGCCTAAAACTTTCTCCTAAAAAGTCTGACAAATACTATGCTGAAAACCGTATCAAAATCGGCCAAATGCGAGATAATCGCACACAAATATACATACATACATACAGGTCAAACTGAGAACCTCCTTTTTTGAGGTCGGTTAAAAACTAGCTATGGTTAAACTTGTCACACAAGAATCCGTCACAACTGTATCGAATCACAATCGCATCCGTCACACGGATACGTCACGGTATACAATTAAATATAACATTTATTTGTTCAATGCACACTGATAAGTGTAATAATACTAATAAACTACATATTTCTATAATATAATCGATTGCGTAACTTTTGCTACGCGTGTGACGTCACTGATGACGTACTCGGTAAAAGGCGAAATAGCCAGTACAAATAAATAACGCTACACACTCATAGTCCTACACTAGGACTCCCTGTGTCGGGGGTGCCGTCGACATCACAAGACAAGGACACACCCAGCCCGAGAACGGAAATTCAAACTCATCGTTCAAATTGCCGCCTCTCTGGGAACCGAACCCAGGACCCTTGGAAAGATACCTTATTTTCAGTTTGTAGTTAACTAAGTATATCTATCTATCGTGCACGTTTGTGCACGCTAATTTTAGAAACGGCTGAACGAATTTTTATGGGACTTTCACTCGGAAATAGAGGAAATTGTGGAGCAACATATAGGCTACTTTTTATCCCGGACATCCCGCGGGATCCGGATTCACTCGGGGAAAACTCGTATGTACGAACGAAGTCGCGGGCAACAGCTAGTACTTTATTATAAAACAATTTATTCATGACATAATCAAGCAACGTAATAAAGCGAGATGCTCTCCCGAGAGGCCTTCACCGACCTGACCATTTTTTACACCTGGTCCACCATAGACAAAAACGCAACGTAGACTTTAGTTTTTGTCATACAGAGTAGCCAGAACCGAAGCCACAAAACACGCGGAAAGCGGCTTCATAGTGCTCATTCATACTGACTCGCTGGCGCGGTCAAGAAATATCAAACATATGGCGTAATATCAAAGTGTTCACATAGGAAACGCACGTGCGATCTAAGTAGCGGGCAAGCTAGCGACTACGCGCGCGGCGCTCTCGTGGCAATACCAAACGCGTGAGATGTTTGTCTTGCGCAAAACGCCTGGCGTTCAATATGAACACGAGCTCGCCACGTCCACCGCGCCCGCGCCCGACACCGCGCCCGCGTGTTCAGTATGAACAAGCACATACCCTGTTACTCCGTCTCGCTTTTTAGCTGACATCTCGTTAATAATATTGAATTACAAACATCATTGTCAACGATGACCACTAATCATTTATCGGCTATTATGTTACACAGAAGAAACGACACCTGCAGTATTATTTTAATTCAGGCAACAAAACCTTGTATGATTTTTTATAATAACACATTTACAATATATATATTACTTGACACAATAAACTGTTAATGGAAATAAATTCCGACTCATGTCAGTTGATAGCATACAAAAG
Source organism: Hesperia comma (assembly GCA_905404135.1). NCBI lineage: Eukaryota > Metazoa > Arthropoda > Insecta > Lepidoptera > Hesperiidae > Hesperia > Hesperia comma. The sequence continues at coordinate 3,370,993 of FR990039.1, forward strand.
CATTGTAATGTGTTTTATGTAGTGCCAATTTCGTATGTTCATTCGGATTGCATTAGTTGTAGCTATGGCTTGGCTTGGCTACAACCCATTAATGGCCCACTACTGAGCACGGGTCTCTCCTCATTATTGAGGAGGCCTAGAGCATACTCCACCACGCTGCTCCGTGCGGATCGGTGGAGGGGTTAGTGTCCAACCCAATGTCGAAAGTTTTCCCGGCCCAAAGGCCTCCGAAGTACGGAAGCGCTCAAGAAATTTCGCCACTAGCGGTCAACCATCCAACTACCGACCATGTCCACTGTTGCTTGACTTGGTCGATCACTTAGGATCGACGCAAGCCGCCGGGCTATGAGCAGTTGTAGGTATTCATGGCCTCAAACACACGTGAAGCAATCTAGAAAATATTGAAACTTGCGATTTAATCTTTAACAGCAATTCTCTTTCTTTCTGCATTGTCTATGGAGCTTACTCAAAGCCCTTTATGACTCCTAAGAGCTGTGGTGGTGTAAAACAAATGTAAATAATACACCGAATATCACCAAATAGCCTTATAATAAACCGAGTAAAATAACTATTTTAAATTGCGTATAATAATATATAATTACATCACCGCCCGCGTTGCGGCCCAACGGCGCCTCATTTTGACAGCCAATCCAAAATGGCCGCCGTTTTCCCGCCAACGCGGCACTGGTCATTGACTTGCTTTGCATTTGATAAGTCGCGCAATATCTTTATCAGGTTGATCTTGACAACACGTTTCAATATGATTAGAAACGACCACTCCAGACCTGCTAATTATATTTTGTGAGCGAGTCGAAGCGCCCCATAGACATCTAAACTTGAGTAAGTTACATACATCATAATATCATACAACATCGAGAAGTAGAGATAACTCAAAAACTCACGTCGGATGTTGCTTATATTTATACGGGACCAGATGGCAACTATTCGGCATCGAACTTAAACTAGCCAAGTCAGTAATTAAGCTTCGATATATTTATCCTAAATTAAAATAAGAAACGATATGAGTTCTTATCATCAAATATTAAATATGTTGTTCTTGACATTGAACTTGGCACCCACTTTTATCTCACTTTTTTGTCGAAGTCAACAACCAAAGCGTTTATAATATCACATTAAGAACTTGGCTCTCATTTCACATTTAGGTTTCTAATGGGATACAAATTTCGATATGCAGTTCCATATTCAAATACAGTAAACCAGCGCCATCTACCTCCAAGCGAGGTAACGAAAACCACCACACCGAACCCATCCAAAAGCTGCCACACATAATCGATGTTATCGCACGTTTGTCGCCCGTGCGATTCAGTTGATCGATGACTCAAGTAAATCGTTATCAGAGCTGATAACCGCAAGGCGAACGGTTGGTAGCTAGTGGTTGCGTTAAACCGATGGTCAAATAATCAAATGTATGTCTTAAGGGGTTCTACACATTTTTAACCGACTTCAAAAAAGGAGGTTCTCAGTTTGACCTGTATGTATGTATGTATATTTGTGTGTGTAATTATTTTAAAATGTATAACTTTTAACAAAAAAGAACCGACTTAACGCCGAAAAGTAAAATCGGTTCAGTTAAACGCGGTTAATATTCCTAAATCCTTCTCCTAAGTCTGATAAACACGATGCTGAAAACCGTATCAAAGTCGGTTCAGCTAAACAATATGCCTAAAACTTTCTCCTAAGTCTGACAAATACTATGCTGAAAACCGCATCAAAATCGGTTCAACCAAACGCGAGATAATCGCGCACAAATATACATACATACATACACGTCAAACTGAGAACCTCCTTTTTTAAAGTCGGTTAAAAACCTGTAAACACAAAACTGTCTAAACATCAAACCAACCATCGACCTGTCCGAAAAGCAATCACAGACGTGAAAAATAAACACGAAAAGACATCAAACCGGTATCCGTAAATAGAATAAAATCGCGAAGACAGTGCGTGCGACGACTGGACGGGAGCCAAACGAACCCTCGTTGAACAACTCCTGTGTCTAGTAAACTGTTCGTCCAAGTTGCTCGGCAAAATGGCAAGAGTACCTGCAAGGTAGGTGCCAGGTCATCATCATCTCAACCCATCATGGCCCACTTGAGCACGGGTCTCTTCTCAGAATGAGAAGGTTAAGGCCATAGTCCCCCGCTCTGGCCAAGTGCGGATTGGCGGACTTCATACACCTTTGAGTTTTGCGAACATGCATGCAGGTTTCCTCACGATGTTTCCCTTCACTGTTAGTAGCAAGTGACATTTAAATGCTTAAAACGCACTCATATCCGATACTCACATCTGCGCCCATTACATCATCATACTCCGATTCAGTCAGACTCCGGTCAGAGTATGATGATGTAATATCAGCTAACTCTCGACTCTGATCCGATTCATCTATGTACACATACGTCACTAACGCGTCACTCGGTCGAATATTCTTCGAAGTTCTCCTCCGAAGCAGAAAGAGTACGAAGTACTTCGTTAACATCCACGCACATTACATCATCATACTCCGACTCAAATTCAACATGTTCGACTCTATCGTCTAATTTATATCCCAAGTCGAACGTGCAAGCTGTGGAATGAGCTTCCTTCTGAGGTATTCCCGGAGCGCTATGACATGGGGTTCTTCAAGAAAGGTGTAAAAAGAGTTCTCCTTCAGGGCCGGCGTTGCACTGGTGACTCCCCTGGTGTTGCTCGTGTCTATAGGCGACGATGACCACTTACCATCAGGTGGCTCGTCTGCTTTTACGTAAGCCCTTCAGGCAATAAAAAAAAAGTCGATCAATCGATACTCTTCGCAATTCTTTTCCGAAATAGCAAGGGTACGACTTCCTCGCAGAATATTCAACCTTACTCTCACGTCCTTCTCGTCGAGAAACAACCACAAGGAGCCGAACCGTTCTCGGCCGGCAGCGCATTGGCGATGCCCTTATGCATGTGCTACACGGTTTCAAACGGTGGTTTGAAACCGAAACAGCACGAGTTGCGCTTATCCGGCTACACGGTTTCAAACCAATCAGTGTTGGTTTGAAACATCAGTGTAAAAAGACCGTCGCGCGACTATCACGTCTCTACGCTCGACCTATATAAGACTAGTAAACCCGCCCTCGCTTCGTTTCGGGGAACCAGTCCCTTCAAAAATCTCTATAAATTTTAACAAATTATGTTATTCCGATGTCTACGCTATATTACTGCAAAGTTTCATGAAAATCCATTCAGTAGTTTTTGTGTGAAAGAGCAACAAACACACACACACACACACACACACACACACATCATTACAAACTTTCGCATTTATAATATTAGTAGGAAGTAGGACTAGTAGGTAGGAAGTAGGATAAGGATAGGATATCCTTAGATTGTCAATATTTTTTTGGGAGACGCGGCGTTGGCCCTTGGGTCAATTTCTTTTAATTTGTCGGCTAAAATATTCCACGCATTTTTTTAATACAATCTTTATAGGACTCTGATGTGAGGTCCCAAAGGCAGGGCAAGTCTCTATACAACTCGAGAAATTCAGTCAACACTTCTCGTTCTTTCTGCTCTCGTGACATTTCGTCGTTGTCGTTGATGCGTGCGTCCGCGCTCGCCGCTGCAGGCAGACTGCGTTCGCTAGGGATGGGCAAAAAATATCGATATATCAAAATATCGATATTTCGAATATCGAATATCGATATAAATCAGCGATATTTTTTTCCCGCGATATATCGATATTCGATATTTATTTTCAGATATCAAAATCGATATATTTTTAAAACTCTCACATCATGAATTTGACCAATCCAATTTCTTAAATATATATTATGTAGAGTAGGTATGCAGTAGGCTGTATGGGTTTAGTTTCTTTGCTTCAAACAAAAACAAAAATTACAGTCTATAACCTGCTTGTCTATGACAATGACACTGCTTTTTGGCATAAGCTGTGGTTGTGCTCTGTCTGTATCTAAATTCTGATATCTGATCTGTAGTATAGCGGTAGGTACAGTCCGCCCAACTTAACTCTGAAATGGCAAAAATTGGAACTAACGAAAAGTCATTCATAAGTACGTTTTGTTCATTCATCTGTCAGTTACTAGTGTGCAATGATTGGTCAAATGAATGTCAAATGCGTCCGACAGCGCCTCTTTCGTTTCAGTCTTAAGTTGGGTTTACTATACAGTGCGCCCAACTTATCTCTGAAATGGCAAAAATTGGAACTAACAAAAAGTCATTCATAAGTACGTTGTGGTCATTCATCTGTCAGTTACTAGTGTGCAATGATTGGTCAAATGAATGTCAAATGCGTCCGACAGCGCCTCTTTCGTTTCATTCTTAAGTTGGGTTTACTATAGCAGGCGAGGGACGAGTGAGTAAACTAACTAAGCGTCATTGTTATTTTTTGTGTGGTGTGGTTAAATGAAGCGCTCATAGCCCGGCGGCTTGCGTCGATCCTAAGCGATCGACAAAGTTAAGCAACAGCGGGCGCGGTCGGTAGTCGGATGGGTGACCGCTAGTGGCTAAAATTTCTTGAGCGCTTCCGTGCTTCGGAGGGCACGTAAAGCCGTCGGTCCCGGTTGTTATCGATTGATAGCAGTCGTTAAGCCATGTCGGAGGCCTTCGGGTGGCTTGAAAACTTTCGACACTGGGTTGGCCACTAACCCCTCCACCAATCCGCATCGGAGCAGCGTGGTGGAGTATGCTCTAGGCCTCCTCAGTAATGAGGAGAGACCCGTGCTCAGTAGTGGGCCATTAGTGGGTTGTAGCTTAGCTTTAGCTTTTTTTAGTGGTTAAATTAACTACCTGAATATTAAAATAGGGCCATTGTAATAGGCCACATTTGACAACTGTTTGTCTTTGCTTTATAGTAAGGGTAACCTGCTGAAAAACATCGATTGATTTAATTAATCGATAAGGACTTCAAACATCTGTAAATTGAATGTGATTGTTATAAAAACTATTTTAATTATCGCACAGTTCAAACAATGACTAAAAAAACGACAAAAATAATGCGTCTAATAATGGCGCGAAATGAAATCATGACTTTTTTGTAACATTTCACGTTTCTGGATACTGGCTTTTGAGCCAGACGTTATATATTTAAATGAATGATTACATATTTTTTGGCCTAAAATGTAAGACAATTAATTCTGTTCCCATTAAAATATATTTTATTTTGTAATCGTGAAATACTTTTTGACGATTAGATCGACTTCTCGAATTCAACTTATCTACTGATCTGTTTCTTTTGGTACCATCCCTAATGTTTAAAAAGAAAAAGAATTCACTGACGTAACTTTGTAACGACGTCAGTTCTTTACTTCAAAATGTAAAAATTTTAACAATATCTAGTAGGGAATATTAAATAATATGGAGTGCCTCCCTTACAAGGTTACTTTGTAAAATTTTGACGAACTGTCAAATGTGGCCTATTAAAATGGCCCTACTATATGATAAAACATCATGTCTGCTGTATGGAAGTTTTTTAAAAAAAATGGGATCAACGAACCTGTTTCTTGCAACTTGTGCGGTAAAACGTATAAAACTTGTGGAAACACTACAAATTTGGCAACACATTTAAAAACGAAGCACCATTATGCTTATTTACAAATGGTAGACACACAAAATTCATCGAAGAAAACCGAAAAGTCTAGCAATTCGACTAAAGATGTTGCGTCGGCAAACTTTGATGACACCAGTGTTGATGTAAGTCTCAAAATATCCAAACTAAACTTTTTTGGGAGCGGTCTGTCAAAGTTACCCTGATTGACTGTACATAAACCTATTTTTAACCGACTTCAAAAAAGAAGGTTCTCAATTCGACCGTATATATGCTTTTTTTTATGTACGTTCAGCGATTATTTCGTCGTTTATGGGCCGATTTTGATAATTCTTTTTTTTGTTGTAAAGTAGATATGCGCAGTGGGGTCCCCTGATAATGATACCAGGATCTGATGATGGCATCTCAGAGAAATCGAAGGGAACTTTCGAAAATTGTATAGACAACTAGTGAGTTTGTTCATGTTATCATAAGTACATTAAAGCGCTAACATTTCATGAAGATCTGGAGTCGATCTGATGAAGCCGAAAGACAGTCGAGGGAACTCCTCAACGATTTACTGCAGTTATCTAGTGTTTGGGCTTGATTAATTTGTAGTGACGAGAACTTTACACTTATAAGTTGAATTGAGCGTCATCTGGCGAGTTGTTTTTGAGTTATCTCTACTTATCAAGATTGAAGTCGGTTTTTTTTTTTGTAAAAAGCAATTATTGGAATAATAAAACTGATGTTAAAACAGCCAGATTGTGTTTTTACTTTAAAATTTCGAATATTTTGGCATTTTTTATAAATAATTGCATAATAGGCGAAAAATATCGATATATCGAAATATCGATATTTCTTGGACGATATATATCGATACATTTGAAAAATATCGATACGATATATATCGATATAATTTTCCCATTTGCCCATCCCTAGCGTTCGCTTGGTTTGAAACAGACGGCTACACGGTTTCAAACCAACGCTTCTGCCAGTGGTTTGAAACACAAGCCTTTCTACCAAGGGCGTTTGAAGGTCAAGCGAAATTTGGTTTGAAACTACTGTCTACACTGTTTTAAACCTCGGTTTCAAACCACGGTTTGAAACCGTGTAGCGCATGCTTTAGTGTTGCGAGTGTCCATGGGCTACGGTGACTGCTTACCATCTGGTGACCCGTCTGCTCGTCTGCCTGCTTAATACATAAAAAGAAGACTTCACATACATCAATCAGACCTTACCCCGCAAGCTCTGCACCCACGTAACGTACAAACGGCCGATCGATCCAGCTATTACCATTAATGTTTCAGCTCGCCCGGCCTCGCCAACCTAGGTCTTGCATGTCGAACTTATACTAACCTATAACTTACTACATTAGATAGGCTTCCTGCGTTCGATATTCGTACGTTACTCATTAAATCAAAGGGTGATTTCATTTTGACACTAACGTCATGTCACGTCTTGTCAAACGCATGGTAGTGTTCAAAGATCTCATCATCAAATTCAAACAGGTATCATTGATACACTTACGCACGACAATTTTTATGATTCTACCTCACATTATCACCTCAACATATCATGGTCCCCTAATGAGCACGAGTCTCTTCTCAGAATAAGAAGATGATTGGCGGATTGGCAGACTTCAACACCTTTGAGTTTTGTGAACTTACGTTCACATTGTCAATGTCAAGTAAACCTAAAACAAAAGTATTTTAAGTCCAATTTTCATTGCAAAATTCCCACCAGATTATTTTAATATTTCTCTACTGAAAATAAAAAATTATTCGCGGAGTAAATTTTTATAGTTTTCTAATTTTGAACTTCGAATTAAAGGTCGTTAGTGTACAAAAATAATTTATAGTTTAAATTGAACCTTATGACCTAGTAAATAGAGAACGAGCGACACGTTTCACGCGTCGATAGTACGAAACAGCCCGTAACATAGTAGTTGGTCGATCCGTGATTTATGTCTCCGCAAACTTCTCAGATGCTGTCTGATAGTAAGATATTACTTAATATCTAGTAGCTTCTGCTCGTGTCTTCCCTCGCTTGGAATTAGACTTCTTTTTAATCCTCTATTCCAAGGCTTTAGGGGTGATTTTTGGGAAAAACAGCTTTTGTTTGAACTTGCGTCTCAACTATCTTCCTGAGAAAAATCCATCGAAATTGGTCCAGTCCGGGAAGAATACCTCGGACGGAAAACTTCCATAGACCGAAGGTTCGTGGCAGAAAGGAGCTTGAAAAACCAAAACGAGTGGAAGGCTTCAAATCAAGGCAGTACGGGTAAACCTACCTTTGGCGAGTAGTTTTATACAGAAAGGTAGGTAGATAATAGGTGGAGCTGGGTCGAATAACTCCTCGGAATATTTACCATTGCAGAAAAAGGACCAGGACACAAAGACTAGTCCAAATCTCTCCGAAGCTTCACCGGACTTAGATATGCTAAAAGCTCGATTCCTATGTTCTTACCACAAAAGGAAGCTGGAATTCAGCTCGACGAATGTGGCCAAAAGGGTTGACATTTACCCAACAGTGGGCCTACCCATCGTCCAAGCGCAACTCGCTGCCGATAGCACACTAATCCAATCCCGTCTAAATATACAATCCTTCCTACTAATATTATAAATGCGAATGCGCTCTACGCCAAGCCTTTCCAACTTAGCAAAAATGTCGACGTTTCCCCAACACCAGGGATTCGTCAACGCACCTCGCTGGCGATGGCACACTAACCCAATCCCGTCTAAATATACAATAACGCATAATCACGGAATTCAGCTCTACGCCAAGCCTTTCCAACTTAGCAAAAATGTCGACGTTTCCCCAACACCAGGGATTCGTCAACGCACCTCGCTGGCGATGGCACACTAACCCAATCCCGTCTAAATATACAATAACGCATAATCACGGAATTCAGCTATACGCCAAGCCTTTCCAATTTAGCAAAAATGTCGACGTTTCCCCAACACTAGGGACTCGTCAACGCAACTCGCCGGCGATGGCACACTGACCCAATGCCGTCTAAATATACAATAACGCATAATCACGCGCTCCCGGCCGTCAACGTCAAGGTCCGTGCGCGTCATCGCACGGAAAAAGGGGACAAATTAACCGAAACAAATTCCACGCGCGTGAAGCCCCGAAACGAAAGTTCGTAGTAACCTTTTCAAATCTTAGGGTGCGGTTCCACTAAGGCGGAGCGGAGCGGAGCTGTGCGCGATTCACCAATTGCATGGCTTGAAATCCACACGAGGCACAATGAGCGGGGATTTCGAGCCATGTCATTGGTGAATCGCGCACAGCTCCGCTCCGCTCCGCTTCAATGGAACCGCACCCTTACTCTACAATCGGGCTTGCCCCCTCCCTCGACTAGGAATTGCGGACCTTGACCTATCTCCACTTTGTGAAACCTATTTATTTCTTCACTTATTCATCTCTTATTTACCAACCCTCGAGAATTTTTGAGCATGTTTTATCTGACCTGGCTTGTTTTATTTACGCTTAATGAAGCTTGCCACAATAGAGTAGTGACAACCGCGTCCCAATCGGTGAAGCCGTTTCTGATTACTCTTCAGCAACCCTAAAATGTTATATATAACACTGCAAATGACTGCAAAGCGCCCACTACATCTAAACAACTATTATCGAAAATAAAAATTTTCGCACCAATTATTTGCTTTAAATAAAAGAAAATACTTGTCACCATGTGGCTATCTAGGGTTGTCACTTTTTAATGAAGAAACACTTGTTTTTGCCCGCGGCAACGCCTGCGTCAGGCAACATAAACGTACGTTTAAGAAATGCGGGTAAATTGGAAATTAGACATGCGAATAGATGGAATCGTCGACGGACGGTGCTAGCTAGTTATTTTAATAAAAATTATAAAAAATATAAAAATATTATATCTCCTCTCCCTTTTCAACCCTAAAAAATATCCTGTCCTTTCCAAAGGTCAACAGAACTCTACATCTGTATCAAATTTCATTTAAATCGGTTCAGTGTTAGGTGTTTCCACGCCTATCAAACAGACCAACAGAGTTACTTTCGCATTCATAATATTAGTAGGGATTGTACAGGCGGCAACCCTGTAACCTGTAACTACCCAATGATTCTCACACCACACCTGTATTAATCAAAAATATTACATGTACTGTGCAATTATTTATACACATGTTTTAGTCTGTCCTTCCTTTGTATCGACATTTTAAACCGTGATACGTTATTATACTCGTAGCAGTGACGTCAACACTGTATGAACTATTTCATATTCTTAAGATACATAATATTATGTAATACGAAAATTTATTACGAAAATTACATTAATATAAAATTTAAGGGTCTGTTTGTCATCCATACCATACCAATATTATAAATGCGAAAGTCAGTATGTCTGGCTGTCTGTGACGTTTTTGAAAACACATGACAATGACTTTTTTATGGAATTAAGGTAGCAAACGATGATGTTTTAAATATCTAGATTGAGCGTCGCCCTACGATGAAAACAAAAAAAAACAAGGCAACATTCTCAAGCATGTTGCGTGCAGGCGACGTTTTTCACGTTCATTTATTGTCTAAAATAAATAAAATCTGTGCGTAGTGATATACATAACAAATTGTGGCTAACAGTTAGCCACAATTTTTTGACACGTTTTCGCGGATTCGATGCTCCATCTAGATATTTAAAACATCATTGGTAGCAAACAAGCATGCAGCACCTTCCGCAGCCATGACAACTGTGACCGACACAGAACAAGCCTCACATCGGGACTAGGAGGCTAAAACAAGATCATTTACCGTCGATAAGTGATAGATAGCTTACAAAAACTCACCGTAACGCGCAATACTGTCTTTTTTATAATCTCGTTTTTCCATTAAGAATCCACTTAGCGCCACACAATTATATACCTTACTACATTAGAAATAAAGTTCAAAATTTATTAACCGAGTACACAATCTTAACTCTCATATCTGCGCTACTTGTTAAGCCGAGATATAAGACCAGATAAAAGTTTACAATTCCTACACAAATTACTTTGTATCGAGTTGTAGAATTACAATTATACAACTGCCACGTGTGCACGATGCAAAGGCGGGTAATGAGTTTAGTAAAGGGATAACGCACCAATGATAATAATATTTTGGGCAGGTCACATGTCTCAGACGTGATTCGCTCCTAAACAGAGCATCAAGCGCAAATTACAACGACCCGGCAATGGACCAACTAAAATGAAAGCGTTCAATTATGATCTTTAAATCTTTATGTCATAGCTTTGACTTGATAGATACACTACTCGCCATCCTGACCAAATGAACCAACGACAAGTATAGAATGGAAATTCAACCGTAAACATCTAGACAAAAAGTCCATAATTGAATGCTTTCGGTTATTGGTCCGCTGCCGGCATCGATCCGGGTCGTTATGAGCGCAGTCCTTTAGGACAAGTAAAATCTTCTCAACCTATTCTATACAACACTAGCTTCTTCCGCAGGCTTCGCCCGCGTGGAATTCGTTTAAACTTCACCCATCTATTTCACCCCCTTAGGCCCTTAGGGGATGAATTTTGAAAAATCCTTTCTTAGCGGATGCCCACGTCATAAAATATACCTGCATGCCAAAGGAGATCCGCCAAATCCCATACAAAAAAAACCCAGGCCCGGCGCTAAAGCAATGTATGTCAGTTTTTAGAGTAAACATAGTAAAAATATTATATATATTCGGTTTTGCTAAATTCACATGCTAACATATTTTTTTTGCCCATTGAATTTTCATAGGCACTCTATGTAAAAAATATATTTTTAAGAGAAACGTCATTAATCATTGTACAATACCATTGCAATACTGTGATTATGGCATATAAGAATGTATATTATATTGAAATAACTTTTATTTGCAATTTTTCATAGTCCATTATTTTCCACTTTTTCATAGTTTCGAACTTCTAGGTAATTTTTTCATAGTTAATTTTGACGTGACAACGTCTTATAAATTGGTTTGCCGGGTGGCACTTCAAGAAACTGCGTTAGTAGCTCCGCTCACGTTACTTATAGTAGCTACGGCGTACACACGTTGGCGTGTTTCAGAAAATGGTACAGCGCCATCTCTGGAGAAGTAGAGTAATCTAGTTTGTTACTGAAACAATAAATAATATTTAAATATTACTTACTTCCGCCAGGTATTCACTTAGCAAATGTTCACTTACAGCTCTAGCACCAGTAGCTATGAATATCGATGTAATTAATAAAAATAAATTCATATCGCCTGTCCATCTAAGCCAACACACATGCCCATGGGTCAACTAGATAAAAAAGTTAAGTGAAAGGCACGCGTCCCTTCCTCCTTAACATTACTTATGGTAGCTACGGCGTACACACGTTGGCGTGTTTCAGAAAATGGTACAGCGCCATCTCTGGAGAAGTAGAGTAATCTCACCTAAGAGTTGTTACCTCACTTAGTTGTGACTAATGGTTAATGGTCTAACGGTTAGCAGCGCTAGATGGCGGATGGTGTTACAATGTTTTAAATATAATTCTTTGTATAAATAAATGTTTTAAATTGTTACTATTATTTCATCCTTCTTCCTACTATACGAATGAATATTCACATTAAAATTATTTTACCACTCAAAGTCGTTGTCACGTAAAACTTTCGCCCGTATACCGACTTTACAGGCAACCAATTTTTTTTTTCTAAATAAAAATATAACTGCAAATGAAAAATATGTAAATATAATATAATGTATACATGATTATATGCCATAATCACAGTATTACAATGGTATAGTACAATGAATATAATGACGTTTCTCTTAAAAATGTATTTTTTACACAGAGCGCCTATGAAAATTCAACGGGCAAAAAAAATGTGTTAGCATTTGAATTTAGGAAAACTGAATACATATATACAATATTTTTACTATATTTTCTCTAAAAACTGAGATACATTGCTTTGGCGCCGGGCCTGGGTCAATTTTGGCGGATCCCCTTTCAGTCTGATCTGTCCAGTGGTTTGGGCTGTGCGTTGATAGATCACTATGTCACTCAGTCAGTCACCTTTGAGTTATTATATTTATATAATTTATAGACATCCCCTAAGTACACATCACGCCCCACTCAATGAGGCCTTGACAAGTTCATTCAACGCATACAAGCGAGTTACAAAACCCTGATATACCTACCACTATCAAAGCTTATCGCGTTATTTCATAATCTACATACTAGCGTCGATTCAATTTGATTACGTCGCTCGCGACTCTGCTAATCACTTGAGATAATAATGTGTGATCCGTTACAATACTGACTTATGGTTTTTACTGGGAGTAGTGTGGCCAGGCGTGTGTATAAAGCCGGACAGCGTTAGACTTTTTTGATTGCGAGTCCGGCCAAAATCCAGCCAGAATCTCCTCCTTTTATTGAAGTCTGTTAAAAACGTCACGCAATGCTAGACAATAGATTAGATAGTAACATTTTGTCCCTTATTTTTCTTGTCATTTATTGTCGCTCCTTTTCTTGTGTGAGAGCGATAGATAACATCTATCCTTCTTGCACCCTTCAAAATCTTCGGGTACCTACCGCATACATATAAAATTCCCCGTTAACACTGAAACGTGTCACAACTACAAGCATAGCTGAGTATTCGCCGTACGTGTCTAATTACCCATGCACAGACGGACGACCTTGCGGTATATTTACGGTAATACGCATGATATAATTATTATACATACTTAAAAACTGGCTAAGCGCGAATCAAGGATCGCGCGAGTGGAGGGTTCTTTAGTTGTAAGTTTCGTCAACAAATTATCAACCTACTAGCTTCTGCGGCTTCTGCCCGCGGCTTCGCCCGCGTGGAATTCGTTTATATCGTGAACCGGGGAAGTGGGGGAGGGGGTACGTCATCAACTATCTTCCTGGAAAAATTCATCAAAATAGTTGTTTTCATACAAACTTTCATCCCCTATTTCAAGCCTTTAGGGGTTGATTTTCGAAAAAAATAGAGTGTGGCTCTGGATCTTCAACTATTTTCATTCCAAAAATGCCTTACTTTTGAAAAGAGCCGATTTCTACCAAACAGCCAAGGAACAACCGCAAGGAAACTGATTTTCAAACGAAAAAACCGCATTGTTATCGGTCAATCCGATTGAGAGCTACTGTACCGCGAGACAGACAGGTCAATCTTATAACAAACATCCTTTATTTTTCGTCGGGGGTTAATGGACGTAATGTCTTATCGTAGCCAGACATGTTGAAGTCTGGTATGGACGCAGTAACAAAATGAGATCCATACAGTCCTCACATTACAGTAGATACATCTGAAAACCTATATTGGAATATGGAGTAGGGTTGTCACCTGAGGTACATATATTTTTAACAGACTTCAAAAAATAAGGAGGTTCTCAATCTTCTCAGTCCGATTGTATACTTACTTTTTATGTTTATATCGATTTAACGTTTTACACTATTTACAGTATAGTTAACAAGTGTTTGGGCTTGATTAATTTGATTGAAATTCGGAAGGAAAATAGTTAAAGACCAAGGGTCATACATAGGCAATCTTTTTTTTAAATTAATCTGTAAAGGCTTGAAATAAGGTATGAAAGTTTATTTGAAAAATCTGAACCGTTCGAATGATTTCAATGAATTTTCTCAGGAAGATATGTAGTTGATACAAATTGCAAGGTCAAACATAGGAGACTTATTTTTTCAAAAGCCAAACCCTAAAGGGCTGAAATAGGGAATGACTGAAAATAAAAATAAAAGAAATTTTAACCGATAAGTTTGTATTTTAATTTAGCGTTTTTTATATTTCTCGTCCATTAAGGTGACAACCCTACAGGCACCAATGTTTGCGGTAATCGTAAGTAAGTCATTGCGAAAGTGATTTAATTATAGACCGTGTGCGACAGAGACGGAACACTGTATCAAGGTTTTTGGGGGATTTCATTATGTCACACTTATTATTTATGCCTATATCATCTATACTAATAATTCCCTAGGTTCGTTTCGGAAAACTTATTCATGAACCGCAATTATACGTACACAGGAGTATACATATTTAGATTTATCTTAAACATTTATATAAAACCAACAGTCAACAGTAAACATTACTTCGACCTTACTATAAGATGAGTGAAAACCACATCAAAATCGGTTAAGCCGTTCCTCAGATTAATGGAAACTAACATGGCAGCGATAAACGATACATAAAACGATCACGATAAACAAGCGACAGTTGTCTCCAGAGCTCCAACCCATAAAGAGGCCCGGCGCAAGCGGGCGTGCAACATGCGCTCCGCACGCAGGCGGCTCTGTGGGAGAGGGCGGCAAATGGATAGAACACCTAATTATTTGTTGCAGTTTCAAATTAATGAAATGTAAAATTTTATACATAAAGTGACATGTGATAGTGGGGAGAGGGACATCGTATACGGCTACGGCCTTGCCCTTTCATAGCTCATTACTTAAACATAATATATGCCTATACATCATTGGGGGAGCCTGAAGCATAAACTTAGCTTATTACCGGTACTACGAGTACTAAACTTGTAGTTACTAACATACTATGCTATGCAAAGCTTATATTATAGGCATATAAGCTTACTAGTTTTTGCCCGTGGCTTCGCCCGCGTGGAATTCGTTTATATCGCGAACCGGGGAAGTGGGGGAGGGTACGTCATCAACTATCTTCCCGGGAAAAATTATCGAAATCGTTCATGCGGTGCAGATTTTTCATACAAACTTTCATCCTATTTCAAGCTTTTTGGGGTTGATTTTTGAAAAAAAAAAAAGTATGTGTGACTCTGGGTCTTCAACTATTTTCAATCCGAATTTCATGCAAATCAGACCGGTGTTTTAGCCGTGAAAATGTCAAAGACAGACAGACTTTCGCATTTATAATATTAGTACGGATTAGCTTATATAGGCATACGTACCTACACTAGCGGCACGCTATGATGGCCGGTTTGACACATTACAACAGTGATGTGGAAGTTCTCTGCGTACGTTCGGTCATATCGACGAAATCCACAACAAAGGGCTTGAACAGAGTCCAAATTAACGAGCAAGGGTCAACAGTAATGCAGTATCAATATTTGAAATCCAAAGCCAGGTCAAAACTATATCACAATCGCATTGCACTGACAGTTTATACTTTTCGAAGCAACGTCAATTCGAAACTGCTTTGTTTTGCATTGAGCATTGACGCGAGTTTGCCGGAGGTAGTAGTTGTGCTAGCCAGCGATCCTATGTGACGATCGTATTAGATTCCATTTTTAAAAATTTTCAATTTAGAAAACCAAATGCCGAGTTGTGGTATATATCATATAAAAATAAAAATTTTACCTTTTGTATGAAACAGCTGATATTTTTTTGCGATTTCAGAGGTTTGTCCACATAGTGAAAATTGTTCATATTCACAAGTACATTCACCCCTTAAATGGTGCAAACTGATTTTTCTACACTTGTATACATTTTAGAAATCAATTTAATAAATAAATTTTGAGTCCCTAAAACTACATTCGATAAAATTTATGAATCTCTGCACATCACTATCGTCAATAAAGTAATACAATTATTTCCTTCAAAGTCGTTATCAATTAATACGGAACTTCATGAGCGGACAAACGTCAAACCGGCCATCATAGCGTGCCGCTAGTTTAGTATTGCACAATGTTAGACAACAGTGCAAGACGTAAGTCGTCATAATAAACACTCTTAATATCAACTCGGTCAACCCAGAACAATCCCACAGCTGGGATTGGGCAAGTGACAGTGTTTCCCTAATAACTAGGCGCGTGCCTAGTAGCCTGATGGCTCAGACAAATAAACTATAGACGGAGCGCCGTGAACAAACTAATGAAGCCGGCAAAAATCAGCCGAAAGCACACATCGAAACCAACATAATTCCCTATGTTGACAGTTTGAACTAGAACAAATTTAAACTTTATTTTTTGGAACACAAAGCTTCATTCATTTTTCATTATTTAGAACACAAAACTTCGTATTGGTGTGAGTGCCGCCGTGTGTATACAAGGCTAGGCTTACTTTTTGCTGGCTTCACTCTTTTGTTCCAGGCGCTCCGTCTATAGTTTATTGATCTGAGCCTGATGGTAAGTGGTCATCGTCGCCTATGAACATGAGCAACGTCAGAAGAGTCACCCGTGCAACACCAGCCCTGAAGGACCGAATACCAAATTTATTAAAACCAGTTTATTGATATACGCATGAAACACAATAAAATAAATGTTTTTAGTTTTTTGTCGTTGTCTTTTGTTGTTCTTTGTTGTCGTTGTTCTTTGTCGAGTATCTAGATGTCGTATTTAGTTTTTATGGATATTGTAGTTCATAACAGCGCCGTTAGATGTCAGCTGTCAATTGCTTCTTTTTTATTAAGTGTTCCATTTGGGGGGAGGGGGGGGGGGAATCCCCCGTGACCCTTTAAGTGTATGGCTATTACATGTTAATTGATATTATATGCAATTCAATTAATTTAGGTGTAGTGTTATTAAGGTGCAATTAACAAAATGAAATTATGTAGTTGGCTGTTAATAAATAGTTACGCGTTTCTAATTGGTTCAACAGGAATTAATAAGTTAGTAAATAATGTTTGTACGCTACACAACGTTACAATGTTACTGTATCAAAAGTGGTTAGGGGATAGGACTTAATTGCTAGCAATATTCTGCTTCATCAAAGCTAGTAGTAATAATTAAATTTCAATATGCACATAATTTTTTGGTTAGGCATGCGGTTCAGTCAAACAGGCTTTTGTCATAAGTCATATAATATGTATATTGTATATAGCTAAATAATAACGATTATGCTATTAATGACATGATAATAATATTCATCATACAATCTTGTGCAAAATTAAAAATTTTAAATAAATGAACTCAGATGCTTTCAATGCAAGTACCTATATATTGTTTAAAAAACTAAATGTCAAATAAAATCCTTAAATTGAATTTAACATTTTTATATTTTTAAGTAAGTAACTAAGCAATAATGGAACAATAAGTGAAATATTCAAAAAAAGATTTCAAGATAACGTAATACAATTGTGGTACCTAATGCTTTTGCACAAGACTGAATTATCCGGATGAAGTGTGCTTGAACAAGATTATTAAAATCCATATAAATGTTGTGGCTGACTCAAGTAGGAGGGTGGTATCTAGCCAAGCAGGCTTCACAGAAAGATTACATTATAATCCTTAGTAAAATTCGCATGAATATCTATCTTCAAGCCCTTGAGATTACCATATTCAATTCAAACATGAAATCTTATTGTATATAACACCATAATTAATTGTCTTTTTAATTGAACATTGTACTCCAGAACAGACGGGCTGACGAAACAAAAACATTAGGAGGAAGCCTGCTTAGCGAGGATTTTGTTAAAGGATCATTTTCTCAAATGTTAAGTCTACCAACCCACATTCGGCTCACATGCTAATTCCTCACATAGCGAGAGGATACCCACATCCAAATATGAGTTATTATTTATTTATTTAATTGTTAGTTTTTTTAATTGTTGTTGTGAGTATAAAAAATGATTTTTTTTTAAAAGCCTGAATTGCTGACGAAATAGCTGACGAGCACCTGATGGTAAGTGGTCATCGTCGCCTATGGACACTAGCAACACCAGGAGAGTCACCTGTGCAATGCTGGCCTTGAAGTAGAGCTCTTTTTACACCTTTCTTGAAGAACCCCATAACAATTAAATCAAAAGGATGCTAATTAGAATGACTCAAACAGGTACATTGTATAAATATGATCTTATTGATCAATTAATTCAGTAGCAGCCTGATCTAAGATACACATGAGTGATTTTATATAAAGACATTAATAATTATCAAGTTTCTGTGGTCACCCATCCATTTTATTTCATAACAATACCTTTTATAAGGAAAATGTTAAATGTTTATTTAAGATATGTAAGATCTTTTTATCTATAGTATAATGGTTGCTTCAATTGTCACTAGATGGAGTTGTGAAATCGGCTGAATCATGGAACAAAGAATCTTTGAATTATCTGAGGTTTTACATTTTTACTTTAAACCTATGCTTTGAAGCCCCTAGGGAGTTACATGCTGCTTCTTCTTGCAAGACCATTCATCGTAAGGATTTGTTGAAGCAATGCTGTTGTTAGATTTATGAGTTTTTAAAAATCTTTGAATAAACTTATTTTCATTCATTCATATAATATATATATGTGTTTTCATTTCAGTAATTATTTATGTTAAACATATTTTACGAAAATACTTGTGGTTTGCTTAATAACATTATATTATTTAGGCTTTTAGGGTATCCATATATGCTACACCTTTCTGGTGCTTACAATTCCTAAGCTAAGCTGTTTTAAGAACAATTGTGGTCCGGATCGGAAGGTGTGGAGCTGGTTACACTTTTTAGAGGCGACCATCTCAGACCTCAGGGGTAGCAACGCATCTGTGACCGAATTAGAACAAGACTCATACTAACAACAACTAACTGGACTATTACTAACATTAACTAACAGGACTAATTATCACTAACATACCCTGTCCTCGCACTTATTAACAAACTAACCAACTAATATTCTAACACCGTCTACTAACTAGACTAACCATCCTAGTCCCTTTGAGTCTAGTTCTAGGTCGGTCACAGTTGTTATGGGTGGCAGCGGAAGGGTGGTGCTGCATGCTCGTTTGCTATCTTAATTCCATTAAAAAAAAAGGCAGATATGAATAAAACTGTTAATTACAAGTGTTTATATTTTACATAAAAACCTTTAAACCAAAAGTACATCTTAGTTGAATTTTATATTACATTTAATACCTAACACAACATAGGAAGTAAACAAAATATAAATATATTAGAAAATAAACCAAGAAGTATTTTATCGTCCTGAAATTGCCGAGGAAAAGACTGTGTGACACAGAGAATAATCAAATTCATAGTTTCATGTTTGGATAGTTTTGGTACACTTAAATTAAGCACAATCACACTGACCCACAAAGCTATCTACGAGTATTACCTAATGGATCAGTGAAGAGTTTAAATAAATACGCAGTCATAAAAACAGCTTACACAACACACATCTCAAGTTATTCAAATGTTTTCATTATTCAATCTAATACAACTTGCAGTATATCCATTGAATATTCATATAAACCCGGACATCTGGTAGCCATAGCTGACTATGGCTATGTAGCATTGACTGAAATTTGCTAAATAAATCTCATCAGAAAGATAAACAATGGCAAATATCTCAATATACTGTCTCGGTTCACTGGCAGAGATTAGAGGCAGGCATTAGAGAAATGTCCCCATTAAATGTTAAGTTTATAGATTAATAATTCGAAGGAGAACTTAATAATTAACAATTGCATAAGAATAACCAATAATAAAACATTAACCAATACAAGATCTTGCAAGTTTTCATCATCCTAAACCAGTGCCAAAACATAAGTGAGTTTCACTACTGACATTGACGTTTGTTTATGTGATGACTTACCTGCCAAGGGTTGACCTTCGGGATGGGGGCTTCGACGAACTTCTTGGGCTGCGACTCCGCCGCCTGCTGCTGCTGCTCAGCCGTCTGCGGGGGCTCGTTGTGCGCCGGGGGAGCCTTGTGGGCCCGCGGCGGCGCCCGGCGCTCCCGGTCGCGCCGCCCCTTGCCCGGGCGGCGGCCGTGCGCGATCACCGGCACGAAGCCCTCCTCCTCCTCGTCGTCCTGCCGCGGCGGAGCGTCCGCCGCCTCCTCCGCGGCCTCTATGTTTTCCTTGTTGGACTCCCCCCCTCTGAAGTTCAGCACCGACGCGTACGAGGGCCCCGCGGCCTCCGCCGACACGCGCGCGGCCATCCCGCCGACGACCACGTTATGTAAGACGGGCGCGCGCTCCGCGCCGATCCACGATCACGAGCGCGCCTCCATGCTCAGCACGACGGCATGCTGCGGGCCTAACCCGAATACCTAACTTTCACGGTACGCGACCCGAGCGATCGAAGGTCGAAGTTTGACGGCGGCTACGCACCTCGCCCGCGCGCTCGACGACACTCAGCCCGGGAAATATGCGCACAGTTCTCGATGCACACCACACTGACCCTGGATCGACCGTATTTACATCTAAAAAATTCACTTCCGTCCACTCGTTCCAACTTTTCGGCACCACTGAACGCTCCGGATGCACCGTTTCTATCGATCTCGGGTACCGAACACTTCAAAATTCGCCGTTTTCAACTGAAAATCACTAAAGAACCATATTTTATTCACTATTCACACATGTGGTCGGACGCCCAAAAAGGGTATTTTCCGCAACACACACGGAACGGAACTCGCAGAAGGCTGTGACTTCTAATTTTACAGAGCGAAGATTTTTTCGCTAGAGGGCGCTTTTAGCACATTATTAAGGCAACGTTCAAGTTAATTTACTTTAATATTTAAATTTCTCACAGAAAACTATGTTAGATGATAAAAAGTATTAATTCATTATGGAGCTATTAATGAATTCTATCAATTAATAAGGTTGTTATAAATTCATCAATTCATGAATGTTATATTGCATAACAAAACTTTATATTTATAAGTGAACGCAACCGCAGTAAAAATCACATTTCATTCTCATTTGTCGATTCCATCGTGTTACAAACATAAAGATAATATGTAATATCTCTATAGTTACAAAACAGCACTAGGTAGGTAAGCTACGTATCATAGTTTTTCCTATTACAAAAATTACAAATAGTGAAAAAATATTACATTGGATGTTTTATTTTGTTCATTTAATTGAGTAGTTTAAAGAAATATATGATTTAAAGTAAAAATATTATCTATGGGTTTTTGACTCTGTGGGACCTGGTCTCTCGATGACATGGCAACACCATGAAAGAAAAATAAACTCATAGAAATAGAAATATAATTTATTTTTGCAATACGAATACGTAATTATGTCAAAAAACATATTTAAAAAGCAACAAAAATATATTATGAAAAGAAAAGGAAAACAAAATTCAATAAATGGAAAATAATTTTATTCGTAAATAAAATTGTAAACAAAGTCACGTGACTTAACCTCAACTCCAGACGTCAACTTAGGGGTTAGGTTTTCAATTTTCATAATCAACAGCACAACGGAAATCAAACACACGCTGCCGGATATGGCTGTTCAGGACTAGTGGGACAATACATTCCTAAAAAATTTCGACAATTTCTACAATAATGATACACATCTTTACAAGATTTCAAAACGTAAGGTAATGGAACACAAATCCAACAGCAAAACACGCATAAAGTCAATGCACATAAATGGGTGCAAATCGTTATTTTACTAGTCACTAAAGTTAATCCTGTGTATCCACATTCTGGGCATACTATAGGCATTGGAGTAAAACCAAAATGATATACTCTAGGTGGTGGAGGTGGTATTGGATTGTCGACATAAATATCAAAAGCTGCTGCATAATTTGGTGGTGGAGTATGTTGAATAAACGATGGAGAAGGTATAAATGTACCCATGAGTCTCGGTCTTCGCATAGCCATTTGCCTCAGCACAAAGGAATATGATGGCGGAGCACTAGTTAATGAATTTGGAGGTGTTAATTCTGACCATTTAGAGTTAGTATTCATTTTATTAAAACTTTCGTTTGGAGAGAATGCCATGGTTCTTAAATTATTAACGACTGTTAAACTGATCGAGCTTTCGCTTAGTTTAGTCAACGCTTGAAGAAATAGAGATTGTGGTTCGTTGGACAATAAATTTATTGAAGTTGGCGATTGATTTCCTGAAGCAATTCGAAGTGGTTCCGATGTCATTTGAGGTATTATGAAAGATGTCGGCCTGTTTATGAATAAAAAAGGTCTTGGAGCTTGCGTTTCAGCAGAGTAAGATATAGTAGATGCAATACTAGATCTTTGCACAGTTCTATCATGGTTTCCGGGAGCTACAAGTAATTCGGACAAGTTTACAGTTGCATCGGCGGGGAAATCTGTACTAACAGTACACATTTGTGTTTCCTGAGAAGTAGTACCAGATGTCTCCACACCACTATCGAGTGGCTTCTGGGAAGTAGCAATAGAGGTGTCTGTGCCGTAATCCAGAGGCTTACTTGCATCTTCGGAATTCATTCTTTTGATACTATTTAATCTTCTAATTTTTATAGCAAAAATTTCACTGTCAATCTTTGTTGAATATGACTATTATCACAACATTGCCTATAACCTGATCAAGTTAAATAATAAAACTATCAAATAATATCTAAAGGTATATATTTTATGTAAAAATAAATATGAAATAAAGATTACGATTTTGACAATATTGTCATCCAGATTATTAGGTAGTTGAAAAAAATTGAGAAAATTATCATAGTGATTATCATTGATCTATAAGTATATTCCTATCTCTATGGTGATTATTAATCATTGTCTACGAAATAAAAACGTCAATCAGCTGACGTTAATGCTTGTTTTTTGAAGTGGCTCCCAGCTAATGGGCGTTTTTCCGTTAGCCGGCCCGGCACCGGCACCGGCGTGCCGGTGAAGCAAAAATGTAGGAAAATGTATGGCTCGCTTTTCCACTTACCGGCGCCGGTGCCGGCCCGGCATTGAGTCCCACCGGCGCCGGTGCCGGCCTGGCAAAAATGCATGTGTATTGTATATGAATTGTAGCCGTGTGCATGTGTTAGTGCGCGAGGCGATTAGGAGGGAGATAAAGAGAATTTTCAGATGGATAATTTGTATCCAACAAATAGTTAAATGTGTCCTCGGTCATAGTATGGATACCTATATAAAATACTAGAGAACCGCCCGCGCTTCGCTTCGGGACCCGTAGGTAACAGCCACTTAGGTCCCGCTCCCGTAGGAATCTCGGCTAAACAGCCTATTATATGATATACTGGAACATCAGATATAACATTTGCCTATGACATAAGTAAATTACATGTAGTATTTGATAGGGTAATTCAGAACTTGCAAATGAATTTTACTAACGCTATCTATTAACAACATCTGGAACTAAATATCTAGCAACTAACAAAAAACATTGATCTTCCCATGGGAATGAGATGTTTTCCCGCGGAAAAAAGTACCTAGCCTACGTCACTCTCCACCCTCCTAACTATCCCCACACATATAAATCATACCATATAATAGCCATGTTGCGACGTGAAAGAGGCACAAACAAACAAACACACTCACATTTATAATATTAGTATGGATATGGATTTTAAGAATTTTTTGGGGCCCATTTTCAACTTTTCAAAAGGCTATATTATGTTCATTCTAGGTATCTGACTTTAAGTATTGAATTAATCCATAATTCGACGTCTCTGCGTTGGTATTGGCGTCGTAGATATAAAAGAAACAATTAATATAGTCGACGGCTTGAAGTTACCATTGTTATATCTACGCGTTATAATGTACTATACGTGTCAACGTGCTGAAGACCATGTCAGTACTGTACCACTGGCACTCACCGGTCATAAACCGGCATTGACAACGGCACAGTGGAAAAACGAAGACCCGGCGCCGCGCCGGTGCCGTGCCGGTTCCGGACCGATGCCGGACCGGCTAAATGGAAAAAAGCCCAATGTCTTATATGGATCTGTAAATAACAAAATTAATGTAAAGGGTCAGTGCACATTAATAACATTCATTTTATGGACTAATTAATTATTTTACGATATCATATTGCTATGGACATGTTAGGTTCAATATCTTTTTTAGAATTGTATCACTTAATACCTACCATTAATTATTAATTTCCAATTAGTAATTTTTTGTGAAATTAAAATTGAGTTAACCATAGACTATAATATTGTCTTTATTGTTTTAATTGTATTGTTATAAACTGGCAATGGTCGGTAATTTCTGTCAAAATGTCAATCAGATTTTCTGCAACCACAGATTCTTCCGGTCTTTTTACTCCTTCGTGGCATGGCGGATGGTCTTTACCGCCGCTATTAGTGTTTTTTTGGGAGGAATAACTTCGCTGTTATAGCGAAATGGTAAGTCCATCTACTGTAAAAGTGCTATTAGTAATCGGTCTGTGTAAAAGTGGAAAAGGTTCAAGAGTGGAAGTGTAAATAGCGATTGTTCAAAATGTCATTCGGCCATCCACGTGTTAGGACTTAATTTTAGGATTACTTCCGATTTTAAGTTATTCTGTAAGTTGTTTCTCTGATGAAGATCCTTCTGTTACCCTTGTGTTCATATTTTGAGGCGAAATATATTCAATTTACACGTAATATTGATGCGTGTGTGTTGTGGTTATAGAATTATAGCATGGTGTTGTCTATGTTTAGTAAAATAATATGATTGTTTCATAATTTTCATGATTATAAAAATACAACTAATTCAATTTCTTACCGAATGATTATATGTGAATTGCTTATTATTTGCAATTAATGAATTCTTTTTCGGTTTTTCGCGACATATTTGAGGTTAGGTTTGAGACACCGTCCCTTTCGTTGTAACAGGTAGGTAATCCTTATACAATATTATTTCCTTTACACTAAATCAGCGGAAGGAATTTATCGCGATGATACTCTGAAAATCAAATTCAATTATTTATATTATATTAGTTCATAACATTGCAGGACTTCTAATGTGGTGGAATGCAAATCTGATGTCAAAAGTTGTTTATAGCGAGGAGTGGCTATTCTAAAGCCTGATCTCTCTCATCTACAAGACTCACACAATATACACAAACTAATTTATTTAATCAAATCCCCAAACTCTTCCCAGTTGAACTACCATAGTCCTCTGGGTACTTATATGGGGTATAAGAACATTCCTTTAGGAAACATCATCAGTGAAAAGTGCTGATGGTGTGTCGACATTACGGAAGACATTTTATTATCATTGTTTTAAATTTGACTTGATGGTCTCCAATTAATAGCTGATGAGCTGAACTGTGCAATATTTATTATGCTAGATTAATGTTGAATAGGTCCTGGGTTCGATTCCCTGCATGGCAAAACTGAGTCTTTGATTACTATTTGACCAACTGTATGGCATAACAATTATTGTCACTTACCATCAGTTTGGATAGTAGATTTAAATGACAAATAAATTCTTGTGTTTTAAAACATATAACTTAATCAATAAAGACATTTTGTTTGATCTTGGAAGCTAGTAAAAAATAATTTCTAGTTTTGGGAGACCAAAGTCCCAAAGCACATAGATATCACAACCAAATCCTGCTACACATAAACATTTCCTTTCCAGAGTCTATCGGTAGCCCGACCGTTGGTGTCGGTGTACTCGGAGAAGAGCGAGGTGGTCCCGGGGGCTTCGCTGCCGCTCCCGTTCGTGTTCAAGGCGCCCATCCGCCCGGACCTGGTCAACGATGTCCACGTGTCCATGTCCAAGAATGCTCGGCAGCCGTACTGTGTTAGCAAGGAGGCTGGTATGTAACATTTAATGGGTGCTATTATAAAGTGTTTTATCTCATCTATCAACAACAATTAAACTAGTCAAGCGGTTTAGATTTTTCATACAAATTTTTATTCCTTATTTCAAGAATTTAGGGATTGATTTTTGAAAAATGAAGTTGTCTATATGTGACCCTGGGTCGTCAACTACATTCTTTTTGAATTTCATCCGAATTCAGCCCAGTGGATTAGCTGTGGAAGTGTCACAGACAGACAGACAGAGTAAGAATAGAAGCTTCTTAGGAGTTTCTTGCTGCTTCTACAACAAGCCGCCGTCCATGCACTGAATGTCCACGTGCAGTGTCCAATAATGCCGCTGCATGTTACTGCGGAACAGTGCAACAGTGACGTACTGACATGGCGTTCCAGACTCCCTCTGTAGGGGGAATGGGTGCAGAGTTGGTACTACAATATTCCTTTCTTACTGTCTTGCTCAACAATGTACATATTGGTGATGTTTTAGTGTTTGACTTAGAGATGGGCAAAATATAACCATGAGTACGATTCCATATTTATGAAGACACACGAAAATGAGTTTTTTTATGATTGTTACTTCAAACTTCACTGGGTTTTCCGATTTTTATAATTTTTGTTTTTTAATCGAGAGCCTGTCTTCTGAAGTCATTTTATTTGAGCGACATCTGACCGGTAATTTTTGAGTTACCTCTGCTTATCGATTTTGAAGTATGTTATTTTTATGTAATAAGTCCAGTTATTATGTTTGTTACATTATTAAGTAAAAATGTTTTGTAACATAATGATCAGCAGTACTAATGATGAACGTTGGTTCCAGGTCACCAGACCAGTGCTGAATCCTGGGGTACCGGTCGCGCCGTAGCCCGTATCCCCCGTGTGCGCGGTGGTGGTACCCACAGGTAGGTGACACCCTGGACAGATTGGTGGTGCTACATGTATGTAATAACTAGCAGGACTATTACTAACATCGACAGAATTAACTATCGCTAACAGTCCCTGTCCTCACACTTTAGTTTGATACTAAACAACTGATATTCAAACACTGTCTGCTAACTGACTGACCATCCTAGTCCCTAAATTGAGTCTTACTCTGTGTTAGTCGCAGTTGACATGGGTGGCAGTGAAAGGAGCTACATGCTTGTTTGCTACCTTAATTCTTCAAAAAAAATCAGTATTATAATTGGCAAGTTGTGTCCGTTTTGCCGCTTCCTTTTCCATGGCCACTCACCATAGGTATTTGTTAAAGCGATAGCGTAGTTTTAACTTCCGAAAATTATTTTTAACAAACCTACATTTCATGCATTATCATCATTCACTCTCTCCCCCCCAGATCCGGCCAGGGCGCGTTCGGCAACATGTGCCGCGGCGGTCGCATGTTCGCGCCGACCAAGCCGTGGCGCCGCTGGCACCGGCGCGTCAACCTGCGGCAGCGGCGCGCGGCTGCGGCCGCCGCCGTGGCCGCCGCTGGCGTGCCCGCGCTCGTGCAGGCCAGAGGTGAGGGTTGATGGCTTGGTTAGGTCTCGTTGGAGGGTTGAGAGACAGTACTCGGGCGCATGTTCGCGCCGACCAAGCCGTGGCGCCGCTGGCACCGGCGCGTCACCTGCGGCAGCGGCGTGCGGCTGCGGCTGTTGCGGCTGCGGGCGTGCCCGCGCTCGTGCAGGCCAGAGGTGAGGGTTGATGACTTGGTTAGGTCTCGTTGGAGGGCCGAGAGACAGTACTCGGGCGCATGTTCACGCCTAGAGGCTATGTTCGTGCAGGCTAAAGGTGAGGTGGTGTGTGATGGTGAGAGTGGGAGTTGAGATGGCATGTTGAGGTAGTGATGATGATGGGGAGTTGTGGGGATTGATGTCGGATGTGTAATGGGATACATAGGTCTTGTTTCGATGGTCGAGAAACAAGTTTGCGCTGTTGCAGGCTATATGATTGCTATATCAGAGGTAATGTAGACCAACTTAGACGACAGTATTGAATCTTTAGGGCTTCTACACCCGCGACACGACGCGATGTAAGAAGTTATTTACGAAGAAATTTTACTTTCATTGCACTGAATGTCCACGTGCAGTGGCCACCAATGCCGCTGCATGTTACTGCGGAACAGTGCAACAGTGACGTACTGACATGGCGTTCCAGACTCCCTCTGTAGGGGGAATGGGTGCAGAGTTGGTACTACAATTATTATTGTTATTAAAATATGTTAGGTTGTTTTGGTTTGAAGTGCAAGATTCAATTATTATAGACTAGTGATGTGAATATTTCAATGTAACAATAATTTTGTTTAGACATATAAATGTTCTTAACCAACTTCAAAAAAAGAGGAGGTTCCAAATTCAACTGTATTTTTTTGAGTTTGTACTTTTTGAGTTACTCCTACTTATAGGTTTTGAAAGTCTGTTATTTTTGAAGCTACATTAAGGTTTTCAAACCCATTTTGTGATAGCAGTAAGATTAACTAAACTGTACTCCGCAGGCCACATCATCGAGAAGATCCCGGAGCTTCCACTGGTGGTGTCAGACAAGGTGCAGGAGATCACCAAGACCAAACAGGCGGTCATCTTCCTCAGGCGCATCAAGGCCTGGTCTGATGTGCTCAAGGTGAGGAGTAGTTTGGTTCATAGATCTAGGGTTTGATGGACGAGATGTAGAATTTTATTTTCATTCAGTTCAACTAGGAAGTAGACACTTCACGATTTGCAAAGGAAGATGAATGTAACACCGGCATCTCTCCTGTACCTATTTTTAATATCAAGAGTGAAATATATCTATCACAAGTTTTGTAGGAAAGCATTGGAATATGATTATTTTCTTTTCGGTTAAATTTTCAATATAAACTTGACACAGTCCCTATTCTATATCGCCAGTTATACAGAACTGTGCGTTATTCCATAAGGGACGAGAGCAATTTTCCCGAGACAACATTCAGCTTGAATATTTTTTCTTGTTTGAAATAGACTTTGGAATACAATACCTATTTTTATACAGGTAATTAAATCCTACTTTCCTACTAATATTATAAATGCGAAAGTATGTAAGGATGTATGTGAGTGAGTGAGTGTGTGTGTGTGTTTGTTGCTCTTTCACGCAAAAACTACTGAACGGATTTTCATGAAACTTTGCAGTAATATAGCTTAGACATCGGAATAACATAATTTGTTAAAATTTATTGAGATTTTTGAAGGGAATGGTTTCCCGAAGCGAAGCGAGGGCGGATTTACTAGTTAGTGAATAGTTTCTAGATTCATTGCAATGTTATTTACACTTATTGTAAAAATAAATAAATATAATAGATATCTAAATACGTCACAAGTAGTCCGACACATTACACGTTTGAGATCATAATGAAATATTATTATTAGACATGTTGCATTGTAGCTCCAGTCCTATTGGTCAAGGCATGATATTATACAACCCCAAACCTTCCTCAATAAAAAGACTATCCAACCCAATAATAGTTCTTCCATTCACACCAACACTTCCTGGGACTACTCCATTCAAACACACTCCTCAGCTGTATAATATCAGTATACATAGATCTTGTAACGAAACGATGGCTGGTTGTGGCCACCGCTACCTAATTCTTTCGATGGAAATAAAAGGCTCTTGTAATGTAGGACGATGGAGCTGTGGCGAGCGCTAGTATTGAACTGACTGTTTTCTAGTGTGGGCCAGAACGATTCTATTTCTTCTAATATCTGTAGGTTCAATACTAGGCCCTAGGCCAGCCACAGCTCGTACAGATAAATAAGCAAGTCTGTCTTTATTAAACCATAAAGTAACAGAGTATAAAGACATGTCCAAATTTAGTCGTGCACAGATCTAAAGCTAGATACAACGTATTGTCCGTAGGTGTACAAGTCGCAGCGTCTCCGCGCGGGCAAGGGCAAGATGCGCAACCGTCGCCGCGTGCAACGCCGAGGGCCGCTCATCATCTACCACAAGGATCAGGTACGCTGCCACTTTGTGTTCGTTACCAACCATGAAGGATACGAGGAGGTTTTCAATTTGACTGTTATTTTTTTATGTGTTTTACCTCAGACCAATAAACTATAGACGGCGTGCCGTGAACAAAAGCGTGAAGCCGGCAAAAGTGTGCCTAAAACACACATCGAAACCAATAGAATGCCCTATGTTGACAGTTTGAACTAGAACAAAGGAGATGTTTCAAAATGTATGGAGCCCCGGCCACCTCTTTGTACACCATACTCAAAAATGGAGAAAAACAATTAAAACAGTTTTCAATCATCCAATTCCTTTAAATTGCTTTAGTTTTGTGGTATAACACAAAAATGTACACTTAAAATTGCAACACAAAAACAAAAGTCTGTCATGGCGGTAAGCTGTCATCACACGTCATGTTGGTTAATTTGATAGAAGTTTGACATATGTACCTACAATTCTGTCATTTAAAGTGACAGTAGACAGTTCGTGATCTATGATTAATGACAACTTGGCAAGACGCCATGTTGAAAATTGATAAAAATGAATTATAAATACAAAATTTGTACCAGAAAAGTATGCATTTAAGCAATTTATCTTTATTTTTCCCAAATTCCATAAATTTTTCGAGGTACTGTACATATTGTGGGCCGGATTTGAAACATCTCCTTTAAACTTTATTTTTTGGAACACAAAGCTTAATTTATTTTTTATTATTTAGAACACAAAAGTCGTTTTGGTGTGAGTGCCGCCGTGTGTATTACAAGGCGAGGCGTACTTTTTGCCGGCTTCACGCTTTTGTTCACGCATGCCGTCATACTTTATTGGTCTGAGTGTTTTAATAACTCTTTTGAGTGCCATCTGTTGTTGATTATTGAGTTATCTCTAGTTATTTAAATCTATTGTATTGTATAAAACCTTACCATTAAGGTGTACAATGGGCGGACTTAATGCCTAGTGGCATTCTCTGCCAGTCAACCCTGAAATGTTACGAAGGGGCTGTAAGTAGCTGTAAAAACAAAAACAACAGACTTCAACGCCGATAAAATCAGATAACTCAAAAACTACCCTTCAGTTATCCATCAAATTTTTTTTGACACCCAGTTATTATATTTTAACTTACTGTAAGTAATAAAATCAAGGTATCCCTCATCAGCCTTACCTGCTACGACTACATTTGTAGCAGGTTACGAATATCCGAGGGTATATTGAAGAGTTTCCCAAAGGAAACATCAGACAAGACCTCTCTTGGCTGGTGTGTCGACATGTGGACGACATTTATTTTTATTGCACTAAATATGAACGAATTTTAAACTGACTTAAAAAAAAGTAAGATTCTCAGTTTAACTGTATTTTTTTGTGTGAGTTTCCTCCTCATCATTTTGTACTGGGTGATTTGAAAGCTGGTAATTGTTATTTAGTCCCATAGAAAATTGAGTGAGATCTGACGGGTAGTTTTTGAGTTATGTCCTCTCATCGATATTAAATTCAGTAATCAATTAGTGTTCAATGTGAAGTTCCTAATGGAAATCAATCTGCTTACATTATCTTCAACATGAACCTCCTAATCCTAACGTAAACGCAACTCCTCTGTGGCCAGGGTCTGACGAAGGCGTTCCGCTACATTCCCGTTCTTGATCTGTATGTGTGTCCTTGTCTTGTGATGTCCACGGTACCCCCGACACAGGGACTCCTTGTTTGTGACTGTGAAGTATTACATACTAGTAAATCCGCCATCGCTTCGCTTCGGGAAACCAGTCCCTTCAAAAATCTATAAATTTTAACAAATTATGTTATTCCAATGTCTAAGCTATATTACTGCAAAGTTTCATGAAAACCCGTTCAGTAGTTTTTGCGTGAAAGAGTAACAAACTCACACACAGTCACTCACATACATCCTTACAAACTTTCGGATTTATAATATTAGTAGGAAGTAGGATAGTAGGAGGATAGTAGGGAGTAGGACTTATAAGACGAAGTAGCTAATGAAGATCATCTCCTCTGGTGGCCAGGGTCTGACGAAGGCGTTCCGCAACATCCCAGGGGTGGATATGCTGAATGTGGACCGGCTGAACCTGCTGAAGCTGGCGCCCGGCGGCCACGTCGGCCGGTTCATTATCTGGACGCAGTCGGCGTTCGAGCGGTTGGGTGAGTGAGGTGTATAATACGGTTAATGATAGTAGATGTAGTATATGTACAGTACCCGGCAAGAAAATGTACTTGATAGTGTGCTTTATCAGCTCTTACTAGATATTGCACTTTTAGTGCAATGTGCGAGAGAGACAACGCTCTACATAGCCGTAATTAACCGATTATCTCTTTTTGGATACCGATGTGCATTATTTCTTGCCGGGTACTGTACGTTAGTTGTGTGGTTAGAACTTGAAGTGACAAGCTGAGTTCGCGGGTAGGAGTTTTTCTTGCTGGAATTCCGGGATGAAAAGTTGCCTATATGTTGCTCCACAACCTCTCTTCCAGTGAAAGTCCTATAAAAATCGGTTCAGGTGTTCTGGAGAATAGCCCAGAAAAAGAGAAAGGCTGACACAGAACAGAAGCTAAATAAAATATTTTATTATATATATTTATTATATATATATATACTAAATCAAGAACTCCTGTTGGACAACTGAAAAGCTCAATACATACTAATTTATTGTACTTTCAAAATCTACTTTTATTTAATTTATTTAAAATGATATATCCCCAAAAGCCTTACTCAAACATGTGACACTCGGTTTGGGTTACAATTTTGTGGGGTAAATTGATTTATTCCCAAAGGAAACATCAACGAGATTGCACGTCTGTTGGTGTGTCGACATGTGGAATACATTTGTTACTTATATATATCTTGCAATACATGATGTTGTGGTCTAATCTTGCAAGCTGAATTAGAATTTCTTTCTCAATACTCTATAGACTTGAATTGATGTTGCGTTAGTTCCGATGACAATGTGTTGTATACAAGCATGACCGGTACTACGCTCAGGATTGGCTCCAGGCAAGTCAACTCCTCAACAGTTAACAGCAAAGCGACTACATTTATTTTTTGCACTTATAGCTCACGTAGCATTATAAAAGTTACCACAAATTTACATTATTAAAATTTAAACGTCATCCTTGTAGTGTAATCCAGTGATATCATTGTTTGAAGGGTGGAGAGTGACGTAGGCTACTTTTTACCGCGGAAAAACATCTCATTCCCATGGGAAGATCGATGTTTTGTTAGTTGCTAGATATTTAGTTCCGGAGTTGTTAATAGATGGCGTTAATAAAATTCATTTGCAAGTTCTGAATCACGCTATCAAATACTACATGTAATTTACTTAAGTCATAGGCAAATGTTATATGCTACTTTTTAGCTGAGATTCCTACGGGAGCGGGACCTACGCTGCTGTTACCTACGGGTCCCGAAGCGAAGCGCGGGCGGTTCTCTAGTATGTAATATATTTTGGTTTCTCAAATATAACTCTTAAAAAATTCCTTCAACAGACGCCCTATTCGGCTCATGGAAGACCCCGTCCAAGGAGAAGAAGAACTTCAACCTGCCCCAGCCGAAGATGGCCAACACCGACCTCAGCCGGCTGCTCAAGTCTGATGAGATCAGGAAGGTGCTGCGCGCGCCCAAGTGAGTGCCGAGTTTGGATTAAGACCTCTTTATCGAGAAAGACTATATAACATCTTTAGGACCAATAGGAACGGAGCTACGAAGCATGTTGTAAAAATGGGAAAATATTTAAGTTTCCCGAAACTAAATGAGGGTTTTCAACTAGTATGAGTAATTTTGCACTGTGCACATAACAGCTACATGGTACCAGACCAACTAAATCTAAGGCATTTAATTATGATCTTTATGTCCTGTTATTGCCTCTTTCTTAACTTGGTGGTTGTCACCTCATAACTTTGCTCCCGGTCAACCGATTTTGATAATTTTGTATTTGAAAAAAGTAAAGCTTCACGTCTAGTCGCGTATAATTCGAGACATTCGACGATTTTTGAGTTATCTCTACTTATCGATTTGGAAGTCGATTATTTTTTACAAGGTTTATGATGATATTCTCTTTCAGAGCATTGGGTTATGACAAACCAGTGATTACTCACACGTTGACACTATCTGACGTCACCGACCGCTAACCTATACTGTCACTGTCCTTTACCCTCACTAACGAAGGTATCTGTTCCAGCAAGCGCGTGGTCCGTTCGACCAGGAAGCTAAACCCGCTGACGAACAGCCGCGCGATGCTGCGACTCAACCCGTACGCTGCCGTGCTGAGACGGAAGGCGGTGCTGGAGCAGAGACGGATCAGGAACGCCAGGACGCTGGCAGTCGCTGAGAAGCGAGGGGTGAGCGTTGAGGCTTTAGTATTGATGACATTGCAGCTTAGTTATGGCTGATAGCAGTCAGAGGGTTGATATTTTTTATCATTTAGTATTGATGACGTCGTAGCGCAGTTGATGGCATCTGAGTGTTATGGTACACAGTGACGTTAGCGAAGCCTGAATCACGTTATAGATGATTTGTACAACACATGCATTTTGCTAAACTGACACATAATGAGGGTTCTGTGTCCAAAGCGTGACAAATGGATCCTATTAATATGCCTTCCTATCTCTTTTTATGAGGCTTTTCTTGAACGGGAAATACCTAAAGTTACCTAAATAAACCCCCTTACGAGTAACCTTAAAAAATAAGTACTGGCTACTACTACTATTGACTATTTATTGGCTAAAATCTATGAACCCTATGTGATTTTGCATGTCCATTTTGCCAGGTTTTTTCTAGACAACATGATGATCTTCTCTTAACAGAGCATTGGGTTATGACAGCAATGATTACTCAATCACGTTGACACATTCTGAGTTTCCACTCATTAGACCTAAGTCCAAAGTTTTAG